>CM038675.1:382596546-383872796 GCA_021605145.1 Aegilops bicornis | reverse complement strand
TAGAACATGGATAGAACATAACTTGTAACTTGATTTTATGATCATGATCCCTAGAGCTGGTATTGGATGATTGTACCATATTCATTGTACTTGTACATATTTATTAATTAATGAAAATATATCATAGAGCAATTGTTCTACGGTCACCAGGGTAAGAAAAAACATGGGAACTAGCCAAGAAATTGACAAGGATCTCGGCTATTGCCCGGTGCACCACATGAGGCCTTAGTGTGTTGAAGTCCTCATCTCAGTTCTCTCCCCTTTGTTGATTTGAACGTTTGCTTACGATTGATGTAAAAAAATCCATTTGCTTACGATCAACTGATGGAAATATAGATGACTCGTTCCAAACTAACATGTAGATAAGCAGAGCATGCATGTGCGTGCATCCAGTACATCTTCGATGCCACATAATTCAGATTACACGTAGAAAAATCACCAGGGACTGTACAAGTCAAAGCCAAGCTAGCAGGGGTGGTATGGGGTGTTGGCTTTTACCCTTGATTCCCTAAGGAAATACAGCATGCACGCAAAGGTCAATGAAATCGATGTTGAGGCATCAATAGTGGACGTCAGCCGAAGGCGAGCCTCCTTGACTGGAGGAAGGTCTTGTGCTTGCCCTCGGCAGAGGCGAGGTAAGCCAGGAAGGTGGCGAAGTCGGTGTCCATATACCGCCGTGGTTCCCCGCCGCGGCCCTGGTCGAGGAGCTCCGCCGCCGGCCCGACCACCCGCTCCGCCCCCACGCTGTGGAACGACGCCACCGAGATACGCGGGCGCGTCGAGTTCACGCCCACCCGGTGCAGCACGCTCTTATACCGGCCGTTGCTGTATATCTGTGCACCAAAAATGTCCATCTGTCAGCCATTTGTTCAATGTTTTTTTTTGCGATCTACTGTAGCCATTTGTTCAATGTTGATTGCAAGATTAATTAAAAAATCCAGGCCCCTGGCTGCCGTTGGATACTTAAGACTAGGCTGACCCTAAAAAATAAATTTAATTTTTATATGTAAGTATATGTCTAGATTATCAGCGACAACGGAACATGATGGCTCCGCAAAATTGTGAGTACGTATGGCATGTGAAGCGGACGCGCATGCGCGTGGAGGTGTGTCTCAGTTGGACTGATACTAATATTCATTCAGGAAATTAATCAAGGCACCAATACTAATACCTACTGGTAGCTAGGATAAGCTAAAGTATATATCGATACATATATACACCGAGGGCTACAACACCGATCCATCATGCATCTAGAGAGCTACTAGTAGCTAGCAAGGTGCTTGGCTCACTTGTTTTGACTTGCGTTCATAAAAGTACGCAGCCAATCATCGGCATTTGGCATCACTATCTAATTGTATACTGTATATAAACAGTGTCTTCCGATCACATACTTTAGTTTGATTTCTCGAGAACGTTGACTGCCCCTTAATTGTTTGGCCAGTGTACTAGTATTTGGTTTTGTGTTTGACTAGATCGTGACCCTGGATGCCCTTTCAACCATGCCAATGGTGGCTGAAAAAGGTTGACTTCTTGATTAGCTCTACTGTAGGTCAATTCCATGTACTACTCCTACGTAACGTACAGGATTGCATGCATGTAATAATTTGGCTCGCATTGATGCTTTCAGTAGCTAAGCTAGATAGGCAGGTGTGTGTATACGGTATCATGTACTAGTATGTACCTCGAAGTGGTCGCCGACGTTGACGACGAAGGAACCAGGGACGGGGTCGACGGTGAGCCATTCGCCGCCATGCATAACCTGGAGGCCCTCCACCTCGTCCTGGAGCACCAGCGTCAGGAAGCCGTAGTCGGAGTGTGGCGGCATCCCCAGCGTCAGCTCTGGCTGCGGGCACGCCGGATAGCAGTTCACCGTCATCATGTGCGACCCAGCCGTGGCCAGCTCCTCCATCACGCCGTCACCCCCTCCGACACCCATGGCCTCCAGCGCCGCCTCCACGACCTCAACGAACACCCGCCGGTTCGCCGCGGCGTACTCAGCCGCCACCTCCCTGAGGTCCGCCGGCGAGTCGGGCCACGACGGCACCACGTCCCGTAGCGGCGGTGCGCAGGAGAGCTTGAGGAAGTCGCGCCAGCAGAGGACGGAGTCGTTGGCCTGGTTGAAGCTCGTACCGTACCGAACGGGCGCGCGGACATCAGCGGACATGTAACGCGCGCGCTCCTGGAAGGGAAGCTCGAAGAACCGCTCCGCCACGTCAAGCATCCTGGCGGCCGCCCCATCGACGTCCACGCCGTGGTTCACCACCTGGAAGAAGCCGAACTCCCGGCACGCGGCCTCGAGAGTTTTCAACACGGCGGCTCGCTCTGAGGGCACGCGGAGGCGCCCGAGGTCCACGACGGGGAGCTTCACCCTCGTGCCCGCGCTGACGCTCCGGCCAGGGCGATCCGAGGCCGGCAGGACGTACCTGCCTGGAAGCCTGGTAATGCCGGCGTCGGAGAGGTGCCTCACGCCTTTGAGGCGGTAGTCGGCTGCGGCAGCTTCATCGTCGTCGCCGACCGCTCTCTTGCCAGGCAGGCGGTCGCCGGCATTTGACAAGCCCACTATCGCCATGGCCGTAACCTATATTGGTATTTGGGAGTATATAGATAGCTTATTGGATGAGCAAGCTATGCACATGAATGTCGTGGTGTGGAGATGGAAGGAGGTATGTATTTATAGGATGGTTACAGGAGGGCAGAGCATCGGTGCGCGTCGTATTCAGTTGACCAGCTCGTAATTACAAGTTAAATAATGGAACATCATCAGACAAATCGTTTGACAGCTGACACGTGGATGTGCATGCACCTTGACCTAGCTTAATTAGCTAGTGGCCTCTGTTTATACATTATTATTATTTAGTTAATTCGCTCGTTCATTAGAAATTTTGAAGTATTACTACACCCTCTGTGTTCCTAAATATAAGACATTTTGACAATTTAATTTAAAGTGTCAAAATGTCTTATATTTAGAAAAAATAGCCGCGAACCAACCTGTGGTTGGATGGTTAAAGGGACAATGCTATCTCAGCCCATTACGGTTTAAATCCTGGTGCTCGCATTATTTCTAAATATATTTCAGGGTTTTCGGTGATGCACTTTCGATGGGATGAGATGTTGTTTTTGTTAATTCACACGTTCATTCAAATTTGGAAATATTGCTACACCCTCTCTTTATAAATATAAAATGTTTCGACAGTTTAATTAAAAATATTAAAACGTCTCACATTTTTAGAGACAAAGGTAGTAGTACTATTTTAGAGGATGCTTGGATCTAAGGGACTTATTTTGGTCTGACTAAAAATAGTCACTTTAAGAGGCTAAAGTTTCAAGCACCCCTGACTAAAGAGGGGCTAAAACTAGTCTTAAGACTAAATTTTTTTAGTCAGGGGTACCCCTACTATAATGTGGATTAGTCATCTCTTTTCTCATTTAACTCCTCTCCTTTAACACATGCGAGTTCTGGATTGGAGGGTTTGGAGGATAATAAATGCTCATTAACTTAATTTTAATCTCTTTAGTATTTGGATTCAAGCATGGATGAGGCTAGCAAGTTTTAGTCCCACTACTTTTAGTCATGAGACTAAAACGTATTCAAGCACCCTCTTAATCATTGGACATGCATGTGCACCCCATCCGAAAGACAGGATGAAGGTGCGACGAAGCTGTCTGTTAAAACTACTCCATATTTCATCTTGCATTGATTTAAAAAAAAGTCAATAGACCAGAGATCACTTAAATTAAGTGACGAATAAAAATCAGTAAGTTAGTGGAGTATGTGTTCACTGGTTCAGTTACAAATGTCGGAAACAGAGGAAACATAAATGAATGCAGAAGAGAGAAATTACATTGTTAAATTTGCGTCCAAGTCTACACTGTCAGATAGGATCCCCAAATTTGTACGACTAGTTTATACAGTTTTGAAACCAGTGTAAGCAATGCATGCACACTGGTATCCAAATACTGCTTACAATAATGTGAAGTGCCCGGGTAATGGATCTAGCATGGATCTGTGTACCAAAACTATATAGCCCCTCAAATTTTATTTACATTACATATTAGTTTTGTCCTACGTCAAATTATATAAAGTTTGACCAAATTTATAGAAAATAATATGAACATTTATAACAACAAATATATATAACGTGGTTATATATTCAGTGACTAATCTAGCGGTATCAATTTGGTATTGTAGGCATTAACAAAAAAATATTGGTCAAATTTTAAAAAGTTTGACTTAAGGCAAAGCTAATTTTCCGAGTAAATAAAAATGGATGAGTATAGTTGTAGTTATGGAGTTCTTATAACATACAGTAGTTAATTAACTAGAAACTGACGGACACAACTACTGAATGATCCGTCATCAAGATGCCGACTGGAACATCGCTACATATCCGGAGTGAAATCACGTATCCCAACCTTTATTGGTCGGGCTTAACGGCGACAAACTTGTGTTGTTACCTTCTTGAAGGTGTTGTCCACTTGTCGTTTTACTGATCTTCATTGGCTGGTCTGGAAAAAAATCTTTGTTCAGGTCGTCTCCGGTCAGATGTGGCGACCATGGCACGAGGACATTTTTCCTTCTTGAAGGTGTTGCTGCAGAAAAAGTCGACTTAATCGTATTGGTTTAATCCATATCTTGTAATGGGTCGTCCATGGTTCCTTTGTTCTACTCTAAGTAGTTAATAATAATGGTTTTGTGCATCACAATGATGCAGAGGCCAAAGGGTTTTAACCTCCTAAAAACTACAATGAGAAATACAATGAGGGTATGAGGTGGAGAAAACTTACTCTAAACATAGATGTGTGTCTATTACTTGGTGGAGTTCCTTTTGACAGAAGATGCATCCATGACATCAACAACGCAGTTGGAAGTTTTGGTAACTTTTTGTCGTGGAATAAAAATAAAAGTACTAGGGCTAATCTGATGGTCAAGATGAGGGTGGGGGGACTCGGTTCTAGCCAGCATTGTCATAGGGGAAGGTGATGACTTCTGGACTAAATCTCTAACAGTATATATTATCCTTCTCCAACAACACATGTTGTGGGTAGAAGCACCTGATGAAGATCCAATCCTAGTTAATGGTAACCCCACCCCATTTCTCAGCAAGCAAACTTTCACCCAACCAGCATAATAATTTCCTGGGTCCCTGCAACATCATGAGCATGATTACATGCATGTTAACACTATTGACCACAACCAGGTTAATCCACATCTTGATCTGTAGTCGGCTTTTGCCCAACAAAACCCACCAGATAATGACAATGTCAATACATGGACATGGAAGATGAGGAGGTTGATCTCCCAAGCTAGGGGCACTAGGCCATGCCACAGAATAATTCCTTGAACTTAATTGACCTTATGTCGCCACTAATGGTGACGATGCCCAAGTTATTGAGGAGAATGTGACACCGGGAGATGATAACAACAATCTCAGACTTTCACTTGCTCCATCACACAAAAATGCTGCTACAATTGAGTTTGCTAATGGGCATTTGGAGCCAATTTTCTAGGCCAGCTATATTTGAATGCCATTATTGGGTTGGATGGGGTGCCTTAGTGAGAACACATGGATCCCAATGCTCATGGTCCTTTTCAAATCAGGCCAAGTCTTATTTCACATGCTCCTAATGAGGTAGTGTATAACCACACGTCTTCACACTCTATGAAAGTTCCGAACCTACTTGCTATTCTGCAATAGTCTGAACCTTTCGACGTGGCTGCAGCCCAGGACCCTATGCAACAAGAGCTATTGGCTGTGCCACTTTTCAGCAGTTGCCGCATTTGACACAAGCTAAGCCATTGGTTACTGAGGTACAGTTAATATTGACAGCACCAATGATGCTACCAATTCTAGTATCTTGCCTACTCATACTGTTGCCATGGGAGATCCTGCTATGCTTCATGAGACTGTGAATGAGACTGATGACATTTGCAACACTAACCTCTTATTATGATAGAAGAGAGGTCTGATAGTGAGAAAATTACTAAAAAGTTGCCCATTTCTTATACTTGAAACTCATATTACAGGTTAGCAATCTCAGTCTAAACTTTCTTCTCTGCGTGGCTTTCCTAATCCCATTTATAAAGGGCATTTTCAAAATATTCAAATTGGATGCGTCCATATCCCAAATCCTATTGTTGATCTAGTTCTCTTGGAGAAAGCTCCCTTACCCGCTACATCTGATGATGCATTGCTTGGTAAAGAGGGGGCCTTCGTTTGGCAAAAACACTTTGCTCCACACCTTGGACAAGAAGGAGGTAATCCATGTCTCCATTGAATGGGTCAAATTTCTCAAAGTTGCCCTTTTTCTCCAGATAAATTTGAATGGGCTAAGGAGTTTATTAGAATTCCAATCAAAACAAAAATTACCAAGTCTCTAAAGTTCTGGATCTCATTATTCAAGGCTCTAATAAATCCATCTTTAAGCCATTTGCTATTCTTGATTGTTGCCCATCTGACTAGGCTCCCAACTGCTCTCCGAAAATCTATCAATAAGGCATGTTGGACCATGAAAACATCTCCACTCCCACTAACATGTCTACCTCTATGGTAGAGATGCTACATCTTCCATTCATATTAAGAGGAAGAGAAAGGATAAAATCCCTCTGGTGGAGACAGAGGTAAGGAGGAGTTGCAGATTCCAGTCTCTTAATAAGGGATTCAAAAAAACCTATATGTGTGGTTGCATTCCATGCCATTCTTCCCCCTATTTCTGATAAAGTAGTTAAGAACTTGAATACTACATTTTGCAAGGTCAATGTAAAGATACCTATGAGGACAAGCTTTCCACAAGATCCAACAAGATGAAGGGTGCAACTGCTACAAAATATAGCTCCAGGAACTCCAAAGGGCATAGCAAGAGCCAGAACTAGTTATTAGATTTGTCAAGCTAATGATCTTGCACTTTTTTTATGTCTATAATAAGGGTCTACTCAATTTCTATGGTTGACTATTCTATTTTAGCACCATTGCTTGTCATGGCACTATTATTCTGTTAAGCGGACATGGGTATCAGATGTACTAGATGTTGCCTCTAGACTACCTGTATTATGATCTTATTGATCTTGGCTAGAACTTGGAACATGTTAAACTTGAATATTAGAGGAATCAATGATGATAACAAATGGACAATTTTCTCTAGTAAAATTGATGAATATGCATGCTTTATTATCTGCATACAGGAAACTAAGAGAGAACATTTTGCCAGTACTTACCAAAAAATTCTGTCCTAGAAGAATACACAAATTTGACTTCCTTCCTTCTATGGTGCTTCTGGGGTCTGTTAGTTGCTTGGAATGAGCAGATGTTTCACTAAGCAGACTTTTCATAAGACTGACTTCTCTTTGTCTATCAAATTCGCTTCCACTCATTCAGGGAAACATTGTATAATAACTAACATATATGGACCTGCCATCAGGCTAGACTGAACTTTATCAATTGGTTTCAAAATATTCAATTGGTCGATGATGTGAACTTGTTGGTACAAGGGGATTTCAACTATGTCAGGTATCCACATAACAAAAATAGAGAAGGATGTAGTCTTCAAGATATGTTTTTGTTCAATGAGGCAATCATCCATCTTACTCTTGTAGAAATTCCTTTTAAAGGAAGAAGTTGTACCTGGAATGATATGGAATATGCAACACTTTTGGAGAAACTTTATTGGTGCTTTACATTTGAAGCCTGGACTCTCACATATCCTTCTACTTTTAATGTTCCTATGGCTAGACTACATCTGGCCATATTCCAATTGTGATCAACATTGACACTTCAATTCCAAAATCACACATCTTTATGTTTGAAATCTATTGGTTAGGGCTTAGACAATTTAAAGATATGGTCACGAATAAGCAAGATGTTCATCAATTAGATAGTGTTAAAGTTCAAGAGGCTCGGGAAAGGTCTTAAGCTATGGATTAAGAATCGTTCTCGTATTAAGCAAATTATAAGTGATAATAATTTTTGATTCTGTTTTATTACACTATTGAAGAATACATTGAGGAGTACAATGGTGAGAATTCTTATTGCACATCTTGACAAAATCTTGGTCCATTAGAGAATTTTTAGATGCAAAGGCCTACCACCAGAGTGATTAAAATGGAAGAAGCCAACACTAAATTTATTAAAGCCAAAGTTACTATCAAATTCATGCAGAATCAAATTGGCTCAAGGGTGAAACGGGGTTTCAATATCATGATCACTAGTCCAAAGTTGCTATTCTTTGTAGCGCATTTAAAGATGGATTTGTACCACTATTGAAACTCATAATCCTTTTCTCCTACAAACTCTGTTGCAACATCAAGGGGATCTTCATGATTTAGAAGCACCCTTTATTATAAAAGAGATAGATGAGGTGTTTAAGAACATGCCCGATGACAAATTTCTAGGTCCTGGTGGGTTTAATGCATTTTTCGTTAAAGCATGTTGGGAAATTGTGGCTCCTAACTTCTACAAGTTAATGGAAGATTTCTATCATGAGTATGTGAATATGCAACACAAAAAAACATTCTACTACTCCTGGGGATCTTAGGCCTCAATTGCACTTTGAAGATCATTACTAAGATGTTGGCTAATAGGCTTCAAAATATCATTCTCAAGCTTGTCCACAATAACCAGTATGGTTTTCTCAACAATAGATGTATTCCAGAATGTTTGGCTTGGTCATTTGAGTGTATACATCAATGTAGCCAGACCAGAAAATAGATTATTCTTCATAAATTGGATTTTGAAAAGCTATGTTGAATCATGACAAAGTTATTGATATCTTGCAAGCTAAGAGCTTTGAAGCTAAATGGATTAATTAGATTAAGATGATTTATAACACTGGATTTTCCTCTGTTCTTCTCAATGGCTTCCGAGGCAAACAATTTCTATGTAAGGAAGGAGTGAGACAAGGTGATCCCGTATCACCTTTGATTTTTGTCCTTGCCACTGACCTTTTACCATTACTCATGCTTTGATTTCCCTGTCATCCAATATGTCGATGACACAATTAAGGTGGTCCTTGTTGATGCCCTACAACTACAACATGTCAAGAATTTGCTAATCCATTATACTGTGTACACTTCTTGAAAGTTAATTTTGTCAAGTCCATCATGATCCCAATCAACAAAATTCAACAAAGATTTTTAGAATTGTCTAAGTTCCTTGGATGCCAAGTGGGATCCCTACCTCTTACCTACTTTGGAATTCCATTAAGTTTGACCTAGCCTAAAACTAAAAGTTTTGTATCCATGCTAAAGATAATTTGGACTAGATTAATGGGGTGCTCTAATCTGCTTTCCTTTGGTGATAAGCATACTCTCATCAAATCTATCTAGTCTAGTATGCTTATTGTCTTCGCACCCACTCTTTCAGTCCCTGTGTTTATGGTCAAGGAACTTAACATATATCTCAAGCATTGTTTTTGGAGAAAATATGGATCTCAATAGAGAGGAGTTGCCCAGATTGCATGGGGTAAGGCATGCCTACCCAAATCACATGGGGGCCTGGGGGTTTTGGACATCACCACTGGTAATCAAGCATTATTGCTGATGAAATACTTGAATAAATTTCTCAACAAGGAAGACACCCCATGGGTGAATATCATTTGGGAATCACACTACAATAACTCTCTTCCCAGTGACAAAGGTGAAGGAAATATGACCGAGAGGCAATAATAAAGTTATTATTTTATATTTCCTTATTCATGATAAAGGTTTATTATTCATGCTAGTATTGATCGGAAACTTAAATACATGTGTGAATACATAAAAAAATACCGTGTCCCTAGTAAGCCTCTACTAGACTAGCTCGTTGATCAAAGATGGTTAAGGTTTCCTAAGCATAGACATGTGTTGTCATTTGATAACGGGATCACATCATTAGGAAAATGATGTGATGGACAAGACCCATCCGTTAGCTTAGCATATGATCATTCAGTTTATTGCTATTGCTTTCTTGATGTAAAATACATATTCCTTTAACTATGAGATCATGCAACTCCCGGATACCGGAGGAATACCTTGTGTGCTATCAAACATAACAACGTAACTGGGTGATCATAAAGATGCTCTTCAGGTATCTCTGAAGGTGTTTGTTGAGTTGGCATAGATCGAGATTAGGATTTGTCACTCGGAGTATCGGAGAGGTATCTCTGGGCCCTCTCGATAATACACATCGTAAGAAGCCTTGCAAAAAAGTGACTAAGCAGTTAGTTGTAAGATTATGTATTAAGGAACAAGTAAAGACACTTGCTGGTAACGAGATTGAACTAGGTATGAAGATACCGATGATCGAATCTCTGGCAAGTAACATACTGATTGACAAAGGGAGTTACGTATGTTGTCATAAGGTTCGACCGATAAAGATCTTCATAGAATATGTAGGAGCCAATATGGGCATCTAGGTTCTGCTATTGGTTATTGACCGGAGAGCTATCTTGGTCATGTCTACATAGTTCTCGAACGCGTAGGGTCCGCACGCTTAACGTTCGTTGACGATATAATGTTATATGAGTTATATGGATTTGGTGACAGAATGTTGTCGGAGTCCCGGATGAGATCACAGACCTGAAGAGGAGCTCCGGAATGGTCTGGAGGTAAAGATTGATATATATAGGACGATGATATTCCGACACCAGAAGAGTTTCGGAGTGCACCGGTTAGTCATCGGGTCACCGGAAGGGGTTCCGGACACCCCTGGTAGGTTTATGGGCCTAATGGGCCAAGGGGGGACAGACCAGCCCACAAGGGGGCTGGTGCGCCCCTTCCCTGGCCGGCCGGCCCTAGGGGAAGGAAAGGGGAGGGGTGGCCCCTACTGCCTTTCCCTCCTCGTGTGAGAAAGGAAAGGGGGGGGGCGCCACCCTCCCCTGCCTTCCTCCCGCACCTATACATGGTAGGGGGGCGCGACTTGGGGCAGGACCCCAAGTGGGATTCAACCCCACTTGGGGCGCCTCCAGGCTACCTCCTCCCTCCCACACCTAGATATACATGGGAGGGGGGCACCACACATAACCACGACAATCTCTTAGCCGGGTGCGGTGGCCCCCTCCGCAGTTTTGTACCTCGGTAATATTTTCATAGTGCTTAGGCGAAGCCCTGCAGAGATAGAATCACCACCACCATCACCATGCCGTCGTGCTCCCGGAACTCATCCACTACTTCCCCGTCTTGCTGGATCAAGAAGGCAAGGACGTCACCGAGCTGAACGTGTGTTGAACGCGGAGGTGCCGCATATTCGGTACTCGATTGGTTGGATCGCGAAGAAGTTAGACTACATCAAACGCGTTAACAAACGCTTCCGCTAACGGACTACAAGGGTACGTAGACACTCTCTCCCCCTCGTTTCTATGCATCTCCATGGATAGATCTTGCGTGTGCGTCGAATTCTTTTTGTTTTCCATGCAACGTTTCCCAATAGTGGCATCAGGGCCAGGTCTATGCGTAGATGATATGCACGAGTAGAACATAAAGAGTTGTGGGCGGTGATAGTCATATTGCTTACCACAAACGTCTTATTTTGATTCGGCGGTATTGTGGGATGAAGCAGCCCGGACCAACCTTACATGTCCACACACAAGAGACCGGTTCCACCGACTGACATGCAACTAGTTTTGCATAAAGGTGGCTAGCGGGTGTCTGTTTCTCCTACTTTAGTTTAATCGAATTTTGACTACGGCTGGCCCTTGAAGAAGGTTAAAATAGCAAACTTGATAATCACCGTTGTGGTTTTTGCGTAGTTAAGAATGGTTCTTGCTAGAAGCCCGTAGTAGCCACGTAAAACTTACAACAACATAGTAGAGGACGTCTAACTTGTTTTTGCAGGGCATGTTGTGATGTGATATAGTGAAGATATGATGTGATATATGTTGATGTATGAGATGATCATGTTTTGTAATATCGACAACCAGCAGGAGCCTTAGGGTTGTCTCTTAATTATTGTATGAAATGCTAGCGCCATGTAATTGCTTTACTTTATTGCTATAGGTTAGCAACAGTTGGCGAGATGACCCCGACGCAACAATGGATATCAAGGTGTCGAGCTGGTGACGACGGAGATCATGATGATGCTTTGGAGATGGAGATCAAAAAGCACAAGATGATGATGGCCATATCATGTCACATATTTTGATTGCATGTGATGTTTATCCTTTATGCATCTTATTTTGCTTAGAACAGCGGTAGCATTATAAGATGATCCCTTCACTAAATTTCAAGATAAAAGTGTTCTCCCCAAGTATGCACTATTGCCAGAGTTCATCATTTCGAAGCACCTCGTGATGATCGCGTGTGATAGACTCTACGTTCACATACAACGGGTGTAAGACAGTTTTGCACATGCAAAATACTTGGGTTAAACTTGACGAGCTTAACATGTACAGACATGGTCTTGGAACACTGGAGACCGAAAAGTCGAACATAAGTCATATAGTAGATATGATCAACATAGAGATGTTCACCATTGATGTCTACCCCATTTCATGTGATGATCGAACATGGGTTAGTTAATTTGGATCATGTATCACTTAGATAACTTGAAGGGTATTTATTTAGGTGGGAGTTCATTAGTAATTTTATTAATTGAACTTAATTTATCATGAACTTAGTCTTAATAGTTTTGCATATCTATGTTATAGATCAATAGCTCGCGATATAGCTCCCATGTTTTCGATATGTTCGTAGAGAAAACTAAGTTGAAAGATGATGGTAGCAATAAATCAGACTGGGTCCGTGATCTGAGGATTATCCTCATTGTTGCACAGAAGTATTATGTCCTTGATGCACTGCTAGGTGACAGACCTATTTCAGGAGCAGATGCAGATGTTATGAACGTCTGGCAAGCTCGATATGATGACTACTTAATAGTTTAGTGCGCCATGCTTTACGACTTAGAACTGGGACTTCAAAAACATTTTGAACACCACAAATCATATGAGATGTTCCAAGAATTGAAATTGGTATTTCAGGCTCATGCCCATGTTGAGGGGTATGAGACCTCTGACAAGTACTTTGCCTACAAGATGGAGGATAATAGCTTAGCCAGTGAACATGTGCTCAGAATGTCTAGGTACTAGAATTGCTTGAATCAAGTGGGAGTTAATCTTCCAGATAAGATAGTGATTGACAGAGTTCTCCAGTCACTATCACCAAGATACTAGAGCTTTGTGATGAACTATAATATGCAAGGAATGACTAAAACGATTTCCAAACTCTTCGCGATGCTAAAATCGGCGGAGGTAGAAATCAAGAAAGAGCATCAAGTGTTGATGGTTAATAAGACCACTTGTTTCAAGGAAAATGGAAAGGGAAAGAAAGGGAACTTTAAGAAGAATGGCAAGCAAGTTACCGCTCCCATGAAGAAGCCCAAATCTAGACCCAAGCCTAAAACTGAGTGCTTCTATTGCAAAGGAAATAGTCACTGAAAGCGGAACTGCCCCAAATACTTGGTGGATAAGAAGGATGGCAAAGTGAACAAAGGTATATATGATATACATGTTATTGATGTGTACCTTACTAGTGTTCGTAGTAGCCCCTGCGTATTTGATACCGGTTCAGTTGCTAAGATTAGTAATTCGAAATAGGAGTTGCAGAATGAACAGAGATTAGTTAAGGGCGAGGTTACGGTGTGTGTTGGAAGTGATTCCAAGGTTGATACGATCACCATCACACACTCCCTCTACCTTCGGGATTAGTGTTGAACCTAAATAAATATTATTTGGTGTGTGTGTTGAGCATGAATATGATTAGATCATGTTTATTGCAATACAGTTATTCATTTAAGTCTGAGAATAATTGTTGTTCTGTTTACATGAATAAAACATTTTGTGGTCATACACCCAATGTGAATGGTTTATTGAATCTTGATCGTAGTGATACACATATTCATAATATTGATGCCAAAAGATGCAAAGTTGATAATGATAGTGCAACATATTTGTGGTAATCGCCGCTTAGGTCATATTGGTGTAAAGCGATAAAGAAACTCCATGCGGATGGACTTTTGGAATCACTTGATTATGAATCCTTTGATACTTAAGCGAACCATGTATCATGGGCAAGATGACTAAAACTATGTTCTCCGAAACAATGGAGCGAGCTAATGAATTATTGAAAATAATACATACCGATGTATGCGGTCCAATGAGTGTTGAGACACACGGCGGGTATCGTTATTTTCTGACCTTCACAGATGATTTGAGTAGGTATGGGTATATCTACTTGATGAAACACAGGTCTGAAACATTTGAAAAGTTCAAAAAAATTCAGAGTGAAGTGTAGAATCACCGTAACAAGAAAATAAAGTTTCTACGATCTGATCGCGGAGCCGAATATTTGAGTTATGAGTTTGGACTTCATTTAAAACAATGTGGAATAGTTTCACAACTCACGCCACCTGGAACACCACAGCGTAATGGTGCGTCCAAACGTTGTAACCGTACTTAATTAGATATGGTGTGTTCTATGATGTCTCTTACCAATTTACCACTATCGTCTTAGGTTTATGCATTAGAGACAGTCGCATTCACGTTAAATAGGGCATCGTTTAAATCTGTTGAGACGACACCGTATGAACTGTGGTTTGGCAAGAAACCTAAGCTGTCGTTACTTCAAGTTTGGGGTTGCGACACTTATGTGAAAAGGCTTCAGCCTGATAAGCTTGAACCCAAATCGAATAAGTGCATCTTCATAGGACATCCTAAGGAAAGAATTGGGTACACCATTGATTCGAAGGCAAGATCTTTGTTGCTAAGAATGAATCCTTTCTAGAGAAGGAGTTTCTCTCGAAAGAAGTGAGTAGGAGGAAAGTAGAACTCGATGAGGTACTTGTACCTTCTCTCAAATTGGAAAATAGCACATCAGAGAAATCCATTCTCGTGATGTCTACACCAACTAGAGAGGAAGATAATGATGATGATCATGAAACTTCGGATCAAGTTACTACTGGACCTCGTAGTTCGAACAGAGCACGTTCCGCACCAGAGTGGTATGGTAATCCTATCTTGGAAGTCATGTTATTAGACCATGTCGAACCTACAAACTATGAAGAAGCTATGATGAGCTCAGATTCCAATAAATGGCTTGAGGCCATGAAATCCGAGATAGGATCCATGTGTGAGAACCAAGTATGGACTTTGGTGGACTTACTCGATGATTGGCAAGCCAGTGAGAATAAATGGATCTTTAAGAAGAAGACATACATTGATGGTAATGTAACTATCTACAAAGCTTGACTTGTCGCAAAAGTTTTCTGACAAGTTCAAGGGGTTGACTACGATGAGACTTTCTCACCCATAGTGATGCTTAAGTCAGTCTGAATCATGTTAGCAATTGCCGCATTTTTATTAAATCTGGCAAATGGACGTCAAAACTGCATTCCTTAATGGATTTCTTAAAGAAGAGTTGTATATGATGCAACAGAAGATTTTGTCGACCCTAAAGGTGCTAACAAAGTGTGCAAGCTCCAGCGATCCATCTATGGACTGGTGCAAGCATCTCGGAGTTGGAATATACGCTTTGATGAGGTGATCAAAGCATGTAGTTTTATACAGACTTATGGTGAAGCCTGTATTTACAAGAAAGTGAGTGGGAGCTCTGTGGCATTTCTGATATTACATGTGGATGACATATTATTGATTGAAATGATATAGAATTTCTGGATAGCATAAAAGGATAATTGAATAAGAATTTGTTTTAATGAAAGACCTCGGTCAAGATGCTTACATATTAGGCATCAAGATCTATAGGGATAGATCGAGGCACTTAATAGGGCTTTCACAAAGTACATACCTTGGCAAAGTTTTGAAGAAGTTCAAAATAGACCAGTCAAAGAAAGAGTTCTTGCCTGTGTTACAAGGTGTGAAGTTGAGTAAGACTCAAAGCCCGACAACCATAGAAGATAGGGAGAGAATGAAAGTCATTCCCTATGCCTCAGCCATAGGCTCTATAAAGTATGCCATGCTGTGTACCATACCTATTGTGTACCTTGCCATGAGTTTGGCAAGGGGGTACAATAGTGATCCAGGAGTAGATCACTGATTTTTGCCTGAACTACATCGGTATTTCCTCAAAGAGGAAGGGATGATGCAGCACAACAATGGTAGGTATTTCCCTCAATGATGAGACCAAGGTTATCGAACCAGTAGGAGAACCAAGCAACACAACGTAAATAGCACCTGCACACAAATAACAAACACTCGCAACCCGACGTGTAAAAGGGGTTGTCAATCCCTTTCGGGTAACGGCGCCTAGAGATAGGCAAACGGACGTGAGAGAGTTGTAAATATTGATAGCTCGAACGCCAAATAAAATAAATTACAGCAAGGTATTTTTGTATTTTTGGTTTAATAGATCTGAAAATACAAGGCAAATAAAATAGATCCTAAAGGCAAATAATATGAGAAAGAGACCCGGGGGCCGTAGGTTTCACTAGTGGCTTCTCTCGAGAAAATAGCAAACGGTGGGTGAAAAAAATACTGTTGGGCAATTGATAGAACTTCAAATAATCATGATGATATCTAGGCAATGATCATTATATAGGCATCACGTCCAAGATTAGTAGACCGACTCTTGCCTGCATCTACTACTATTACTCCACACATCGACCGCTATCCAAAGATGCATCTAGTGTATTAAGTTCATGGAGAAACAGAGTAATGCAATAAGAACGATGACATGATGTAGACAAGATCTATTTATGTAGAAATAGATCCCATCGTTTTATCCTTAGTAGCAACGATACATACGTGTCGGTTCCCCTTCTGTCACTGGGATCAAGCACCGTAAGATCGAACCCACAACAAAGCACCTCTTCCCATTGCGAGATAAATAGATCAAGTTGGCCAAACAAAACCCAAATATCAGAGAATAAATACGAGGCTATAAGCAATCATGCATATAAGAGATCAAAGAAGACTCAAATAGCTTTCATGGATAAAAAGATAGATCTGATCATAAACTCAAAGTTCATCCAATCCCAACAAACACACCGTAAAAAGAGTTACATCATATGGATCTCCAAGAGACCATTGTATTGATAATCAAAAGAGAGAGACAGAGAGAGGAAGCATCTAGCTACTAACTACGGACCCATAGGTCTACAAAGAACTACTCACACATCATCGGAGAGGCAACAATGGAAGTGGTGAACCCCTCCGTGATGGTGTCTAGATTGGATCTGGTGGTTCTGGACTCTACGGTAGCTGGAATTGATTTTTTCGACTCCCCTAGGTATTCTAGAATATCGGGGTATTTATAGAGCAAAGAGTCGGTTCAGGGGGCACCCGAGGTGGGCACAACCCAACAGGGCGCGCATAGGCCTCCTGGCGCACCCTGGTGGGTTGTGCTCCCCTCAGAGCACCCCCCAGGCACTTCTCCGGCCCACAGGATGTCTTCTAGTCCAAAAAAATCCACAAAAAGTTTCGTTGCGTTTGGACTCCATTTGGTATTGATTTCCTGCGATGTAAAAAACATGTAGAAAATGGGAACTTTCACTTGGCATTATGTTAATAGGTTAGTACCAAAAACTGATATAAATGACTATAAAATGATTATAAAACATCAAAGAATGATAATATAACAACATGGAACAATCAAAAAATTAAAGATACGTTGGAGACATATCAACATCCCCAAGCTTAATTCTTGCTCGTCCTTGAGTAGGTAAATGGTAAAAACAAATTTTTTTATGTGGAATGCTGCCTAACATGTCATCTCATATTCTTTTCTGTATAGAATGGAAATTTGCACTTTTATGTGTTTCAAAGCAATAGTCTATTTTGACATGAGATTTAAATACGCAAGCATATCAACAAGCAATCATGTCTTTCAAAATATCAACGCTAAAATAAGTTATCCCTAGCCCATCATGCTCAACCATTGATCCATTCATGAAACACACTCGCATATTAAGTACACCCAATACTCAAGTATGATCATAGTGCCTCCTAGTTGGTGCTTTTATAAGAGAAGATGGAGACTCAAATTGAAAAATAAAAATTGCATAAAGTAAAGGAAAGGCCCTTCGCGGAGGGAAGTAGGGATTTGTAGAGGCGCCAGAGCTCAAAGCAAAAAATATAGAGATAAAAACATTTTGAGAGGCATACTTTTCCCACCAACGAAAACGACTTAGAGCTCCCAACACTTTCCATGCTAGATATATCATAGGCGGTTCCGAAACAGAAAATAGAGTTTATTCCTTTTTCCACCATACTTTCACTTTCCATGGCTAGCCGAATCCAGGGTTGCCCTCCATACCAACACTTTCCAAAGAATTTATTATTTGAAAACATAAAGTAAATTCATTTTTCATTTCAGGACTGGGCATCCCTAATACCTTTCCCTTACTCTCGTGCAATGACAAGTGAATAAACACTCACCGTGAGAATAACACATCTAGCATGGAAAATGTTGGCCACCCCTCACCGCCTCGCGGGCGGTATGAGCACACAAAAGAGAAATTTATTTTGAAAATTAGAGATGGCACATACAAATTTGCTTAGAACGACAAAAGAATACCGCATATAGGTAGGTATAGTGGACTCATGTGGCAAGACTGGTTTAAAGGATTTTGGATGCACAAGTAGTGATCATACTTAGTGAAAAATGAATGCTAGCAAAAGATTGAGAAGCGACCAAACAAGAAACGAATAATCTCATAAGCAAGCATAAGCATAATTAACACCGAATAATGCACCACAAGTAAGATGTAATTTCATTGCATGACTATTGACTTTTGTGCTTGCATAGGGAATCACAAACCTTAACACCAATATTCTTACTAAAGCATAATTACTCATCAACATGACTCACATATCACATCATCATATCTCAAAAACTATTACAAACAATCAAGTTTATTTTGTCCAATGATTTTCATGAAAGTTCTTATTATATCCTTCTTGGATATCTATCACTTTGGGACTAATTTTGATGCGTTGCTTTTGATAAGCTCAAACAAATATAAGTGAAGATCACGAGCCTAATATTTCTTTCTCTCAAATTAATTTAAGTGAAGTAAGAGAGAATTTCTTAAAATTTTAGTAACTCTCAAAAAATCTAAGTGAAGCAAGAGAGTATTTCTTCAGAAATAACTAAGCACACCGTGCTCAAAAAGATATAAGTGAAGCACTAGAGCAAATCCATAGCTCATAAAAATTTAAGTAAAGCATAGAGAGCAATTCTAACAAGTCATGGCATAATTTTGGCTCTCTCAAATAGGTGTGTCCGACAAGTATTCATGACTTAGAACACAAAGCAAAACAAACGAAGACTCAAGTCATACAAGACGCTCCAAGCAAAACACATAGTATGTGACAAACAAAAATATAGCTTCGAGCAAAATACCGGTGGTCGTTAGAAGAAAGAGGGGATGCTGCTCGGGGCATCCCCAAGCTTAGTTGCTTGCTTATCTTTGGATAATAGCTTGGGGTGCCATGGGCATCCCCAAGCTTAAGCTCTTCTTAATCTGTATTCCTTCATCCATCGTAGGATAACCAAAAACTTGAAAACTTCAATCACACAAAACTCAACAAAACCTTCGTGAGATCCGTTAGTATAAGAAAACAAATCACTACTGTAAATACTGTAGGAATCCAATTCATATTTTATTTTTGCATTATATCTATTGTATTCTAACTTTTCTATGGCAAGAACTCATTAAAGAAAACCATAGAATCATCAAAACAAGCACACAACGCAAAGAAAACAGAATCTTTCATAAACAGAATAGTCTGTAGCAATCTGAATATTTTGAATACTTATTAAACTCCAAAAATTCTGAAAAATTAGGATGGCCTGAACAATTTGTATGTTAATATTCTGCAAAAAGAATTGGTATTTTATCACGCTCTGGTTAAAAATGAGAATTGTTTTCGTGAGTGCGGAAGTTTCTGTTTTTCAGCAAGATCAAACAACTATCACCCAAGAAGATCCTAAAGGCTTTGCTTGGCACAAACACTAATTAAAACACAAAAAACACAATCATAACAGTAGCGTAATTTTGCAAACACTCAAGAACAGAAAGCAAAAAGTAACAATAAGTTCTATTCATTGATTTGCCTCCCAGCAAGCGCTATAGTTTTACGCCCTTAGCTAGGCATAAAGAAAGGATCTAAGTTTTGTCATCCGTAGTTCTGGCAACCTTTGTGAGGATTTTCTCAAACCCGAGAGGCTCTTTGCGCTTCCCTAAATTTTCAAGAAAAGACACCATCTTGAGATCCAAAATATCCAATTACGATGTTTGAGGGGTTCATTATACTTTTGCAATTGATACTACCATTAAGATGTTTGAGGGGTTCATTATACTTTTGCAATTCAACCATATGTTTGTGTAAATCACCAAGTTTGTCCAACATTTGAACTCCCTCTGGGGTAAAATAAAACCCCTTCTTTAAATGTGGAACACACAAAAATCCTTCTAGTAATTCATAGGCAGCATTAGCATCAAGCTCAATAAAATTCCCTTTAGCGGCAAAATCTAAGAGTTGTCTATGATGCAAGGTCAATCCTATGTAAAATTACGAAGAAAGATCTTAGAGCCCCCCTTTAAATTGCAAATACAACAGGATTCCAGAAGCCTATACCAATCATCTTTCAAAATTTCTCCTTGTCTTTGCTTGAAGTATAGAACTTCAAAATCTGGTGACAAAGGAGGGGTACTCCCTCCGTCCCATAATGAAGACGTTTTTTAACACTACAATAGTGTCAAAAAGCGTCTTACATTATGGGACAGAGGGAGTAGACACGATAGCCATCAGGAGTAGGAAGCAAGAAAATGGCGGACAAAAAAGAGGGCGAATAAAACGGCAAATTTTCTGAAGTGGGGGAGAGGAAAACGAGAGGCAAATGGAAAATAATGTAAATCGCGAGGAGATGATATTTGTGATTAAGAACCTGGTATATGTTGAAGATCCTCCCCAGCAACGTCACCAGAAATTGGCACGAGGCCAGGAGACTATCTTGACTTGATCTTCCCCGGCAACGGCGCCCGAAATTCCTGTTGATGTTTGCCTGAACTACGTCGGTATTTCCCCAAAGAGGAAGGGATGATGCAGCACAACAACGGTAGGTATTTCCCTCAGTGATGAGACCAAGGTTATCAAACCAGTAGGAGAACCAAGCAACACAACGTAAACATCACCTACACACAAATAACAAATACTTGCAACCCGACGTGTAAAAGGGGTTGTCAATCCCTTTCGGGTAACGGCGCCTAGAGATAGGCAAACGGACGTGAGAGAGTTGTAAATATTGATAGCTCGAACGCCAAATAAAATAAATTGCATCAAGGTATTTTTGTATTTTTGGTTTAATAGATCTAAAAATGAAAGGCAAACAAAATAGATCGCAAAGGCAAATAATATGAGAAAGAGACCTGGGGGGCGTAGGTTTCACTAATGGCTTCTCTCGAGAAAATGGCAAATGATGGGTGAACAAATTACTGTTGAGCAATTGATAGAACTTCTAATAATCATGATGATATCCAGGCAATGATCATTATATAGGCATCACGTCCAAGATTAGTAGACCGACTCCTGCCTGCATCTACTACTATTACTCCACACATCGACCGCTATCCAGCATGCATCTAGTGTATTAAGTTCATGGAGAAACGAAGTAAGGCAATAAGAATGATAACATGATGTAGACAAGATATATTTATGTAGAAATAGACCCCATCGTTTTATCCTTAGTAGCAACGATACATACGTGTCAGTTCCCCTTCTGTCACTGGGATCAAGCACGTAAGATCGTACCCACTACAAAGCACCTCTTCCCATTGCAAGATAAATAGATCAAGTTGGCCAAACAAAACCCAAATATCGGAGAAGTAATACGAGGCTATAAGCAATCATTTATACCATTATATAGTGTGAGAATAACTTTGAATGTGAACCATCCGATCTGCGCATCCAATGGCCAGAATATGGCAAATCCCTACAACATGAGCCGTCGATCTCGGCATCCAACGGCTAAAAGGCGTACCTGCCTTGCTCTCCTATCTTGCTCGCGTTCCTCCTAGTCCGCGACCTTGCCTCCCCGTGCACAGACCACTGCCTTTTCTTTGTCACTTCCAGGTTCCAGCCTCTGCACTGTCCCCCGTCTGAACAAATAAATATAAATACTCATGCGCCAGAGACGTAATGCATCGGGAGAGTTCGGGAGAAAAACTGGGAAAGTTCGAGAGATGCGTAGACTTTCTCAGAGATGTGCGTACATGGACGTGTTGCGGACCAAGAAAGCAAGGCGTTCATGGGACTGCTCAGATGATTAAGTTGGGCATATTGAAATTCTCTTCTACATGACCGTGCCAGGCTTGAATGGATGGCCTAAATGAGTGATCACGGACCTCTAAAACGGAAACTTATATATGCCTAAAAAGAATATAGAAACGTAAACACTAACGCCCACACATGTGGGCGTTTGTCAACTCACCCACACGTCTGGATCATCGTTCACTGTCTTTTGCACGAATCTTGACACAAAAAGGTAGATTTGGTGTGCCACGTAGGACGGGGCTGGTGTGTGGGCGTTGGAGAGTTTGCCCACACGCCCGCAACACGCTGTTTGCCAGCTGCGTTGTGTGGGTGAACTAGTGCATATAAGAGATCAAAGAAGACTCAAATAACTTTCATGGATAAAAAGATAGATCTGATCATAAACTTAAAGTTCATCCAATCCCAACAAACACACCGCAAAAAGAGTTAAATCATATGGATCTCCAAGAGACCATTGTATTGATAATCAAAAGAGAGGGAGGGAGAGAGAGAGAGAGAGAGAGGCGCGCCCTGGTGGATTGTGCTCCCCTCGGAGCACCCCCCAGGTGCTTCTCCGGCCCACTGGATGTCTTCCGATCCAAAAAAATCCACAAAAAGTATCACAGCGTTTGGACTCCGTTTGGTATTGATTTCCTGCGATGTAAAAAACATGCAGAAAACAACAACTGGCACTTGGCGCTATGTCAATAGGTTAGTACCAAACAAATGATATAAATGTTGGGGAACGCAGTAATTTCAAAAATTTCCTACGACCACGTAAAATCTATCTAGGTGATGCATAGCAATGAGTGGGGAGAGTTTGTCCACTTACCCTCGTAGACCGAAAGCAGAAGCATTAAGTAATGTGTGTTGATGTAGTCGAACGTCTTCGTGATCCAACCGATCAAGTACCGAACGCACGGCCCTCCGTGATCTGCACATGTTTAGCTTGGTGACGTCCCTCGAACTCTAGATCTAGCTGAGGCCGAGGGAGAGTTTCGTCAGCACGACGGCGTGGTGACGGTGATGATGAAATTACCGACGCAGGGCTTCGCCTCAGCACTACGACAGTATGAACGAGGTGGAAATCTGTGGAGGGGGGCACTGCACACGGCTAAGAAATCAATTTGTGTGTCTTTGGGTGCCCCCTTGGCCACGTATATAAAGGAGGGAGGAGGAGGAGGCCGGCCTAGGAGGGGCACGCCTATAGGGGGAGTCCAACTAGGATTCCCAATCCTAGTTGGAGTCCCCTTCCTTTTCCAAGAGGGGAGAGAGGGAAGGAGTAGGAGAGGGAGAAGGAAAGAGAGGGGGGCGCCGCCCCCTCCCTAGTCCAATTCGGACTTGCAATGGGGGGGCGCGTGGCCACCCCTTGAGGCCCTTGTCCCCTTTCCCGTATGGCCCATTAAGGCCCACTACTTCCCCGGCGAATTCCCGTAACTCTTCGGTACTCCAAAAAATACCTGAATCACTCGGAACCTTTCTGATGTATGAATATAGCCATCCAATATATCGATCTTTATGTCTCGACCATTTCGAGACTCTCGTCATGTCTGTGAGCTCATCCGGGACTCCGAACGACCTTCGGTACATCAAATCACATAACTCATAATACAAATCGTCATCGAACGTTAAGCGTGCGGACCCTACTGGTTCGAGAACTATGTAGGCATGACCGAGACACATCTCTGGTCAATAACCAATAGCGGAACCTAGATGCTCATATTGGCTCCTACATATTCTACGAAGATCTTTACCGGTCAAACCGCATAACAATATACGTTATTCCCTTTGTCACCGGTATGTTACTTGTCCAAGATTCGATCGTCGGTATCATCATACCTAGTTCAATCTCGTTACCGGCAAGTCTTTTTACTCGTTCCATAATGCATCATTCCGTAACTAACTCATTAATCACATTGCTTGCAAGGCTTATAGTGATGTGCATTACCGAGAGGGCCCGGAGATACCTATCCGACAATCGGAGTGACAAATCCTAATCTCGATCTATGCCAACTCAACAAACACCATCGGAGACACTTGTAGAGCATCTTTATAATCACCCAGTTATGTTGTGACGTTTGATAGCACACTAGTGTTCCTTCGGTATTCGGGAGTTGCATAATCTCATAGTCATAGGAACATGTATAAGTCATGAAGAAAGCAATAGCAACAAACTAAACAATCATAGTGCTAAGCTAATGGATGGGTCTTGTCAATCACATCATTCTCTAATGATGTGACCCAGTTCATCAAATGACAACTCATGTCTATGGCTAGGAAACTTAACCAACTTTGATTAATAGGCTAGTCAAGTAGAGGCATACTAGTGACACTCTGTTTGTGTATGTATTCACACATGTACTAAGTTTCCAGTTAATACAATTCTAGCACGAATAATAAACATTTATCGTGATATAATGAAATATAAATAACAACTTTCTTATTGCCTCTAGGGCATATTTCCTTCAGTCTCCCACTTGCACTAGAGTCAATAATCTAGTTCACATCTCCATGTGATTTAACACCAATAGTTCACATCTTTATGTGATTAGTTCACATCTCCATGTGACTAATACCCAAAGGGTTTATTAGAGTCAATAATCTAGTTCACATTGCTATGTGATTAACACCCAAAGAGTGATCATGTTTTGCTTGTGAGAGAAGTTTAGTCATCGGGTCTGCCACATTCAGAGCCGTATTTATTTTGCAAATTTTCTATGTCTACAAAGCTCTGCATGGAGCTACTCTAGCTAATTGCTCCCACTTTCATTATGTATCCAGATTGAGACTTAGAGTCATCCGGATCGGTGTAAAAGCTTGCATCGACGTAACTCTTTACAACGAACTCTTTATCACCTTCCACTAAGGATAATTTTGACAGCTGTCCAGTGATCCACTCCTGGATCACTATTTTACCCTCTTGCCAAACTCATGGTGAGGTACACAATAGGTCTGGTACACAGCATAGCATACTTCATAGAACCTATGACTGAGGCATAGGGAATGAATTTTCATTCTCTTTCTATTTTCTGCCGTGGTCTGGTTTTGAGTCTTTACTCAACTTCACACCTTGCAACATGTGCAAGAACTCCTTCTTTACTGTTCCATTTTGAACTACTTCAAAATCTTGTCAAGGTATGTACTCATTGAAAAAACTTATCAAGCGTTTTGATCTATCTCTATAGATCTTGATGCTAAATATGTAAGCAGCTTCACCGAGGTCTTTCTTTGAAAAAAAATCCTTTCAAATACTCCTTTATGCATTCCAGAAAATACTACATCATTTCTGATCAACAATATGCCTTTCACATATACTTATATGAAAGACTGTAGTGCTCCCACTCACTTTCTTGCAAATACAGGCTTCACCGTAAGTCTGTATAAAACTATATGCTTTGATCAACTCATCAAAGGGTATATTCCAACTCCGAGATGCTTGCACCAGTCCATAGATGGATCGCTGGAGCTTGCAAATTTTATTAGCACCTTTAGGATTGACAAAACCTTCTGGTTGCATCATATACAACTCTTCTTTAATAAATCCATTAAGGAATGTAGTTTTGATATCCATTTGCCAGATTTCATAAAATGCGGCAATTGCTAACATGATTCGGACAGACTTCAACATCGCTACGAGTGAGAAAATCTCATCGTAGTCAACACCTTGAACTTGTCAAAAACCTTTTGCGACATGTCTAGCTTTGTAGATAGTAACACTACTATCAGCGTCCGTCTTCCTCTTGAAGATCCATTTATTCTCTAGGGCTTTGCCTATCATCGGGCAAGTCCACCAAAGTCCACACTTCGTTCTCATACATGGATCCCATCTCAAATTTCATGGCCTCAAGCCATTTTGCGGAATCTGGGCTCATCATCACTTCCTCATAGTTTGTAGGTTCATCATGGTCTAGTAACATGACTTCCAGAATAGGATTACCGTACCATTTTGGTGCAGAACATGCTCTGGTTGACCTATGTGGTTCGGTAGTAACTTGATCTGAAGTTTGATGATCATCATCATTAGATTCCTCACTAATTGGTGTAGGCATCACTGGAACTGATTTCTGTGATGAACTACTTTCCAATTCAAGAGAAGGTACAATTACCTCATCAAGTACTACTTTCCTCCCACTCACTTCTTTCGAGAGAAACTCCTTCTCTAGAAAGGATCCATTCTTCGCAACAAAGATCTTGCCTTCGGATCTATGATAGAAAGTGTACCCAACAGTCTCCTTTGGGTATCCTATGAAGACACATTTCTCCGATTTGGGTTCGAGCTTATCAGGTTTAAGCTTTTTCATATAAGCATCACAGCCCCAAACTTTAAGAAACGACATCTTAGGTTTCTTGCTAAACCACAGTTCATACGGTGTCGTCTCAATTGATTTACATGGTGCCCTATTTAACGTGAATGTAGCTGTCTCTAATGCATAATCCTAAAACGATAGTGGTATATCGGTAAGAGACATCATAGATCGCACCATATCCAATTAAGTATGGTTATGACGTTCGGACACACCATTACGCTGTGGTGTTCCAGGTGGCGTGAGTTGTGAAACTATTCCACATTGTTTCAAATGAAGACCAAACTCATAACTCAAATATTCACCTCCATGATCGATCAGAGAAACTTTATTTTCTTGTTACGATGATTTTCCACTTCACTCTGAAATTCTTTGAACTTTTCAAATATTTCAGACTTATGTTTCATCAAGTAGATATACCCATATCTGCTCAAATCATCTGTGAAGGTCATAAAATAATGATACCCGCCGTGAGCCTCGAAATTCATGGACCGCATACATCAGTATGTATTAGTTCCAAAAAGTCAATTGCTTGCTCCATTGTTCTGGAGAACAGAGTCTTAGTCATCTTGCCCATGAGGCATGGTTCTCAAGCATCAAGTGATTCATAATCAAGTGATTCCAAAAGCCCATCAGCAGGAGTTTCTTCATGCGCTTTACACCAATATGACCTAAACCGCAGTGCCACAAATAAGTTGCACTATCATTATTAACCTTGCATCTTTTGGCTTCAATATTATGAATATGTGTATCACTACGGTCGAGATTCAATAAACCATTTATATTAAGTGTATGACCAAAGAAGGTTTTATTCATGTAAACAGAACAACAATTATTCTTTGAGTTAAATGAATAATCATATTGCAAAAAACATGATCCAATCATATTCATGCTCAACGCAAACACCAAATAACATTTATTTTAGGTTCAACACTAATCCCGAAGGTAAAAGGGGTGTGCGATGGTGATCTTATCAACCTTGGAATCGCTTCCAAAGACACATCGTCACCTTGTCCTTAACTAGTCTATGTTTATCTTACAACTCCTGTTTTCATGTTACTACTCTTAGCAACTAAACCAGTATCAAATATCGAGGGGTTGCTATAAACACTAGTGAAGTACACATCAATAACATGTATATCAAATATAGCTTTGTTCACTTTGCCATCCTTCTTATCCACCAAGTATCTAGGGTAGTTCCACTTCCAAATGACCATTTCCTTTGCAAGAGAAGCACTTTCGCCTGTGCTCGGGTCTAGCTTTGGGTTTCTTCATGGGAGTGGAAACTTGCTTACCATTCTTCTTGAAGTTCCCTTTCTTTTCCTTTGCCATTTTACTTGAAACTAGTGGTCTTTGTTAACCATCAACACTTGATGCTTTTTCTTGATTTCTACCTTCACGATTTCAAAGATCGCGAAGAGCTCGGGAATCATTTTCTTCATCCCTTGCATATTATAGTTCATCACGAAGTTCTAGTAGCTTGGTGATAGTGAGTAGAGAACACTATCAATCACTATATTATATGGAAGATTAACTCCCACTTGATTCAAGCGATTGTAGTACCCAGACAATATGAGCACATGCTCACTAGTTGAGCTATTCTCCTCCATCTTGTAGGAAAAGTACTGTCAGAGGTCTCATACCTCTCGACACGGGCATGAGTCTAAAATACTAATTTCAACTCTTGGAACATCTTATATGTTGCATGACGTTAAAAACGTTTTTGAAGTCCCAGTTTTAAGCAGTAAAGCATGGTGCACTAAACTATCAAGTAGTCCTCATATCAAGCTTGCCAAACGTTCATAACGTTTGCATATACTCCTGCAATAGGTCTGTCACCTAGCGGTGCATCAAGGACATAAATCTTCTGTGCAGCAACAAGGATAATCCTCAGATCATGGACCTAGTCTGCATCATTGCTACTATCATCTTTCAACTTAGTTTCTCTAGGAACATATCAAAAATAAAACAGGGGAGCTATACGCGAGCTATTGATCTACAACATAGATATGCAAAATACTATCAGGACTAAGTTCATGATAAATTAAGGTTCAATTAATCATATTACTTAAGAACTCCCACTTAGATAGACATCCCTCTAGTCATCTAAATGATCACGTGATCCATATCAACTAAACCATGTCCGATCATCACGTGAGATGGAGTAGTTTTCAATGGTGAACATCTCTATGTTGATCATATCTACTATATGATTCATGTTCGACCTTTTGGTCTCAGTGATCCGAGGCCATATCTGCATATGCTAGGCTCGTCAAGTTTAACCCGAGTATTTTGCGTGTGCAAAACTGGCTTGCACCCATTGTATGTGAATGTAGAGCTTATCACACCCGATCATCACGTGGTGCCTCGGCACGCATTTAATCAGAAAGTAACGGTGCATACTCAGGGAGAACACTTATACCTTGAAATTTAGTGAGGGATCATCTTATAATGCTACCGCCGTACTAAGCAAAATAAGATGCATAAAGGATAGTAATCACATGCAATCAAAATATGTGACATGATATGGCCATCATCATCTTGTGCCTTTGATATCCATCTCCAAAGCACCGTCATGATCTCCATAGTCACCGGCTTGACACCTTGATCTCCATCGTAGCATCATTGTCGTCTCGCCAACTATTGCTTCCACGACTATCGCTACCGCTTAGTGTTAAAGTAAAGCAATTACATGGCGATTGCATTTCATACAATAAAGCGACAACCATAAGGCTCCTGCCAATTTCCGATAACGGTTACAAAACATGATCATCTCATACAACAATTTATATCTCATCACGTCTTGACCATATCACATCACAACATGCCCTTTAAAAACAAGTTAGACGTCCTCTACTTTGTTGTTGCAAGTTTTACGTGGCTGCTACGGGCTTCTAGAAAGAACCGTTCTTACCTATGCATCAAAACCATAATGATTTTTCGTCAAGTGTGTTATTTTAACCTTCAACAAGGACCGGGCATAGTCAAACTCGATTCAACTAAAGTTGGAGAAACTGACACCCGCTAGCCACCTGTGTGCAAAGCACGTCGGTAGAACCAGTCTCATGAACGCGGTCATGTAATGTCGGTCCGGGCCGCTTCATCCAACAATACCGCCGAATCAAAGTAAGACGTTGGTGGTAAGCAAGATGACTATTATCGCCCACAACTCTTTGTGTTCTACTCGTACATATAACATCTACGCATAGACCTGGATCGGATGCCACTGTTTGGGAACACAGTAATTTCAAAAATTTCCTAAGAACACGCAAGATCTATCTAGGTGATGAATAGCAACGAAGCGGGAGAGTGTGTCCACGTACCCTCGTAGACCGAAAGCGGAAGCGTTAAGTAACGCGGTTGATGTAGTCGAACGTCTTCGCGATCCAACCGATCAAGTACCAAACGCACGACACCTCCGTGATCTGTGCACGTTCAGCTCGTGACGTCCCTCGAACTCTAGATCCAGCTGAGGTCGAGGGAGAGTTTCGTCAGCACGACGGCGTGGTGACGGTGATGATGAAGTTACTGACGCAGGGCTTCGCCTAAGCACTACGACAGTATGACCGAGGTGGAATTCTGTGGAAGGGGCACCGCACACGGCTAAGAAATCAATTTGTGTGTCTTGTGGTGCCCCCTTGGCCATGTATATAAAGGAGGGAGGAGGAGAAGGCCGGCCTAGGAGGGGCGCGCCTATAGGGGGAGTCCAACTAGGATTCCCAATCCCAGTTGGAGTCCCCTTCCTTTTCCAAGAGGGGAGAGAGGGAAGGAGTAGGAGAGGGAGAAGGAAAGAGAGGGGGGCGTCGCCCCCTCCCTAGTCCAATTCAGACTTTCCATGGTGGGGGGCGCAGCCACCCCTTGAGGACCTTTCCTCCTTTCCCGTACAGCTCATTAAGGCCCACTACTTCCCCCGGCGAATTCCTGTAACTCTCCGGTGCTCCAAAAAATACCCGAATCACTCGGAACATTTTCGATGTCCGAATATAGCCTTTCAATATATCAATCTTTATGTCTCGACCATTTCGAGACTCCTCATCATGTCCGTGATCTCATCTGGGACTCCGAACAACCATCGGTACATCAAATCACATAACTCATAATACAAATTATCATCGAACGTTAAGCGTGCGGACCCTACGATTTCGAGAACTATGTAGACATGACCGAGACACATCTCCGGTCAATAACCAATAGCGGAACCTGGATGCTCATATTGGCTCCTACATATTCGACGCAGATCTTTATCGGTCAAACCGCATAACAACATACGTTATTCCCTTTGTCATCGGTATGTTACTTGCCCGAGATTCGTTCGTCCATCATACCTAGTTCAATCTCGTTACCGGCAAGTCTCTTTACTCGTTTCGTAATGCATCATTCCGTAACTAACTCATTATTCACATTGCTTGCAAGGCTTATAGTGATGTGCATTACCGAGAGGGCCCAGAGATACCTTTCCGACAATCGGAGTGACAATCCTAACTCAATCTATGCCAACTCAACAAACACCATCGGAGACACCTGTAGAGCATCTTTATAATCACCCAGTTACGTGGTGACGTTTGATAGCACACCAAGTGTTCCTCCGGTATTCGGGAGTTGCATAATCTCATAGTCATAAGATCATGTATAAGTCATGAAGAAAGCAATAGCAACAAACTAAATGATCATAGTGCTAAGCTAACGGATGGGTCTTGTCAATCACATCATTCTCTAATGATGTGATCCCGTTCATCAAATGACAACTAATGTCTATGGCTAGGAAACTTAACCATCTTTGATTAACGGGCTAGTCAAGTAGAGGCATACTAGTGACACTCTGTTTGTTTATGTATTCACACATGTACTAAGTTTCCGGTTGATACAATTCTAGCATGAATAATAAACATTTATCATGATATAAGGAAATATAAATAAAAATTTATTATTGCCTCTAGGGCATATTTCCTTCAATAAAATGACTATAAAATGATTATAAAACATCCAAGAATGATAATTTAATAGCATGGAACAATCAAAAAATTATAGATACGTTGGAGACGTATCAATAACTGAACAGCGGTCAAAATTATCCTTAGAGAACTAAGGAAATATTTTCTCGATTATGGAGGTGATAAAGATTTCGTCTTAAAGAGTTACGTCGATGCAAGCTTTGACACCGATTCAGATGACTATGACTATAAATCTGGATACATATTGAAAGTGGAAGCAATTTGCTAGAGTAGCTCCATGCAGAGCATTGCAGACATAGAAATTTGCAAAATACAAACGGATCTGAATGGGACAGACCCGTTGACTAAACTTCTCTCACAAGCAAAACATGATCACACCTTAGTACTCTTTAGGTGTTAATCACATGGCGATGTGAACTAGATTATTGACTCTAGTAATCTCTTTGGGTGTTGGTCACATGGCAATGTGAACTATGGGTGTTAATCACATGGCAATGTGAACTAGATTATTGACTCTAGTGCAAGTGGGAGACCGAAGGAAATATGCCCTAGAGGCAATAATAAAGTTGTTATTTTATATTTCCTTATTCATGATAAAGGTTTATTATTCATTCTAGAATTGTATTGATCAGGAAATTAAATACATGTGTGAATACATAAACAAATACCGTGTCCATAGTAAGCCTCTACTAGACTAGCTCGTTGATTAAAGATAGTTAAGGTTTCCTAACCATAGACATGTGTTGTCATTTGATAACAGGATCACATCATTAGGAGACTGATGTGATGGACAAGACCCATCCGTTAGCTTAGCATATGATCGTTCAGTTTATTGCTATTGCTTTCTTGACGTCAAATACATATTCCTTTGACTATGTGATCATGCAAATCCTGGATACCGGAGGAATACCTTGTGTGCTATCAAACCTCACAACGTAATTGGGTGATCATAATGATGCTCTTCAGGTATCTCCGAAGGTGTTTGTTGATTTGGCATAGATCGAGATTAGGATTTGTCACTCCGAGTATCGGAGAGGTATCTCTGGCCCCTCTCGGTAATACACATCATAAGAAGCCTTGCAAGAAAAGTGACTAAGGAGTTAGTTGCAAGATGATGTATTACAAAACGAGTAAAGCGACTTGCTGGTAATGAGATTGAACTAGGTATGAAGATAGCGACGATCGAATCTCAGGCAAGTAACATACCGATGGACAAAGGGAATTACGTATGTTGTCATAAGGTTCGACCGATAAAGTTCTTCGTAGAATGTGTAGGCGCCAATATGGGCACCCAAGTTCCGCTATTGGTTATTGACCGGAGAGGTGTCTCGGTCATGTCTACATAGTTCTTGAACCCGTAGGGTCCGCACGCTTAACGTTCGTTGGCGATATAGTGTTATATGAGTTATATGGGTTTGGTGACCGAATGTTGTTTGGAGTCCCAGGTGAGATGAAGGACATGATGAGGAGCTCCGGAATGGTCCGGAGGTAAATATTGATATATAGGCCGATGATATTCGGACATCGGAAGAGTTTCGGAGTGCACCGGGTATTCATCGGGTCACCGGAAGGGGTTCTGGACACCCCCGGTAGGTTTATGGGCCTAATGGGCAAAGGGGGGGCGGACAGACCAGCCCACAAGGGGGTTGGTGCGGCCTTCCCTTGCCGGCCGACGCTAGGGGAAGGAAAGGGGAGGGGTGGCCCCTCCTGCCTTTTCGTCCTCATGTGAAAAGGGGAAGGGGGGCACCCTCCCTGCCTTTCCTCCCGCACATATACATGGCACGGGGGCGGCTTGGGGCAGGACCCCAAGTGGGATTCGGCCCCACTTGGGGCACCTCCAGGCTACCTCCTCCCTCCCCCACCTATATATATGTCGGAGGGGGGGGCGCCACACATAACCACGACAATCTCTTAGCCATGTGTGGCACCCCCCCTCCACAGTTTTGTCCCTCGGTCATATTTTCATAGTGCTTAGGCGAAGCCCCGCGGGAATAGCATCACCACCACCATCACCACGCTGTCGTGCTGACGAAACTCATCCACTACATCGCCATCTTGTTGGATCAAGAAGGCGAGGACGTCACCGAGCTAAAAGTGTGCTGAACGCGGAGGTGTCGTACGTTCGGTACTCGACCGGTTGGATCGCGAAGAAGTCCGACTACATCAACCGCGTTAACAAATGGTTCTGCTTATGGTCTATGAGGGTACGTAGACACACTCTCCCCCTCGTTGCTATGCATCTCCATGGATAGATCTTGTGTGTGCGTAGAATTTTTTTGTTTTCCATGCAACGTTTCCCAACAAAAGGTGTTGGTTATTTATGGTGGAAAATTGCCCTCAAACTCTTTCCTATTTATAAGGAGTATGCCATTTGCAAAGCTGGTAAGGGGAATTCTACTCTATTCTGGATTGATAAGTGGTTTGAGCAACCACTTAATTTGGCATACCCTGAGCTCTTCTGTTACACAAACTAGAAGGAATTTTTTTTTGCAAGTTGTGATAGACTTAGATGATCTTGAACATATACTTCACAGACCCATCTCTCATCAAGCATATCAGCAGTTCAACCAAATTTAGTCCATTCTTACTAAGAAATCTCAACAGGACCAGAGCATTCAAAGGATTTACCCATGGAAATGATACCAATATTCTTCCATGAAAATGTACAAGTTTATCTAGGTCCAAACACTACCCACAACATATTCAGACAACTCTCGAAATGTTCCTCCAGGCTTAGACACAAGATCTTTTTGGGTTGTTGCTTTATAGCAGTCACACACACCTCTTCTAGGATTGCCCTTTTCCCGTCACCTCTTGGGATCATATCATGCACACTAATAATAGAGGTATATCTTGCTATGGTGAAATCAACCTATCTATGCTTATTCTTTCGAGAGACATTGCATTGAACATTGTGATCAAGGGCTGTTGGGGTATTTCTCTCTTAAGGAATGACAAGATCTTTAGACATGCAATACCTCACCTTCAGAGATGGATACATTATCTTAAGGGAGGGAAATTAGCAGCACATATCAGAGCAAGGCCTATTATAGGAGAGAAGTTCAATATTTGGATGGAGCAAAACTTCAAATTCCAGTTGCTCCCTGTTGCCTAGACTGGTATTGGTTGAGATGTTAAAACATTTGGTTGTCGTTGTAAATATTAAAATTAAAGAAAATTACCATATAATGATTGTTCTATTGTTTTAGAGTAAAAAGGGGTTAAACCTCCTTTTAAAAATAAACAAATTAATAAGAAGCTATTTAGCACAAAGAATATACTCTTGCATCATGGATGGAGGTGTAGTCTTCATATAGGACCTCCTGCATCCAAGGCAACTCTTTATTTAGTTATTTTGTAACAAAATGTTTTTACGCTTTTCCCAAACTTTTTTGGCTGTGTGCATCTTATTATGAAGAGGCCAAGTGTTCAGTCGTTGATGTTGTATCCAATCGATGTAGTGTCTGAATGAAAATGCTCTTTTAACTATGAGAGATGTACCCATTTACCTATTTGAGGCAAAGTTGCTTTCACCAAATGGCTACTTTAAATTTTGCATGTCAAGTTTACATATTTTTTTAGAGAAAAGACGTATGCACGACTTTATGTCTAAGGCTAAACATGGCAAAGAAAACCACACAAACACAACATACCACAAAGCAAAGGTTCAAGGTAACAATACTGGAACAAGTTCAAGCCAACATGGAAATAAAGGGCCCCATTCCACATATAAGAATTATGAGCAAAATAAAGAGGGGACAACTAGCCCATGCCAGATGTCAAAGAAGTAGCAGATGCACACATCTTGGATATCATGAGTCCCATGTCATAAATGTCTTGCGATTTAGCAAGTAGCCGCCATTGTTGTGAGATAGCAACCAATATGTTTGGCAGGGAAAATAGGCTCAATTGTAGAGTAGTCCATAAAGACTAAGGAATAGCAGCAAAAGCAACCAAATAGAGACGTGGAGAAAGGAGTGGGATAAATAACCCACAATTGGAAAATATTGAGTCCCAATCGATGTTGAGCCAAGACAATACACAACTCCACATGAACATAGGTGTTTACAGTTAAACAAAATGTGCTCCACATTCTCAATCTCTCCACAAAGAGTGCGGATAAATCTTATTTTTCAAAGGAATGCGAACCTTCTAAGTAATTATATCTATATAAATTCTTTTCCTCCATTACTAAGTACTCCCTCTGTTCCTAAATATAAGTCTTTGGAGTGGTTCCACTATGGACCACATACGGAGCAAAATGAGCGAATCTATACTCTAGAATGCATCTAGATACATCCGTATGAGGTTCATAGTGAAATCTCTACAAAGACTTATATTTAGGAACGGAGGGAGTACTTGTCACTGTAGCGTCAAAATATTACTCATGCAACAATGCCACACTTGACTACCGCAAGAAAAGCCAAGCAATAGGAGTACTAAGATCACTAATCCCATTTTCTCCCCTAACATTCGTCTCTAAGTGTTAGTGTCGACCAAACCTCCCACATTAGGATTTCCTGTTGATACTACCTTCGTCCGAAAATACTTGTCATCAAAATGGATAAAAAAAGATGTATCTAGAACTAAAATACGTCTAGATACATCCCCTTTTATCCATTTTGATGACAAGTATTTCCGGACGGAGGGAGTAGTTGATAAAGCTTGATGGAATCTTTTTTTGGTTTTCAGTCAAGGGTGATATACCAACATCGAGAAGACATTAATTGCACCCGATCTTTGTGCACAATGTCAAGAGCTAGTCAAGAGAACGAGGATGCACACAACCAAATTGTTAAAAAAATAGTGATCCAAAACAAGCAACAAACACCAAGCATCCCTTGATATTGCGTAGGGGGTGCAATAATGGTTCTCCAAAAAGTAATGCCTCTTGAAAGGAACAACACGCAAGCGTCGCCATTGCTAAATCCAATCAGTTGAGGGAAAGTTATGGGTTTCCTGAAGATCAACTCCAATCAAACTCTAAACAATGCCTTCAACAAGGAAGAGTGGAAAAAATATCATTGCCAGATACAACAAATTATGTTTAAATATAGGGTTTTCACTCTGGAGCTCGAGAGAGGTACTCAATAAAACACAACCAACATGAAGTCACATGAGTTGTCACCATCACTTCCTAACCCGACCAAGATGAAGGTGACACACACAATCTCGTGATGCACAATGCCACGTGACTTATAACCATGCGCACATGAGCTAACATGCCAACCATGACAAGATCCACCTGCACAAGCATGAACATCCAACGACACACACGCAATGTGGATGACAGACCATCTGACGAGAGAGAAAGGTCACTAGCATCGCTTAAAATCGCACATTAGGGATGCTCAAGTAACATCTCACCTTCGCCTTCGGTGATAGCTGGTGGTAGATTTGGGCAAGGCGTCAACCCCCACATAATATGCCACGCTCTGCCACTTTCACAACCACGACCCTGCCACTGCTATCTCCGCTGCAACGCCTCTGTCACCACCGAAGCACCTCACACTGACACAAGATGATCAGCTCAAGCAAACAGATGTTGGGGGAGTTCACACATGTGGTCAGATGAGACATGCCACATCACAGGGAATCCAAATCCACAGACCAAGCAGTCGGGACATTGGTCATCGAACTGTGGCCGCGTGATGTCTCCACCATGCCACCTGGCATCGTTGATCCACCCTACATGTCGCTGTTATGCACTGGCGGAGCGTCGGCGGGACCAAGGAGCCCCCCCTCCCCCCTCCAAGTGAAAAATTGCAAGGATGTGCTCCTGCTAAGCCTAAACTCCCTCTAATCTCCCGGCCTCTCTAATCTCTCTAGCTATTTTGGCCCCTCCTTGGAATTCATTCATGCTCTGCCACTGCTGCTATGCATCACATCGCCCCAATCCCTCACGCCGCCACAACAGACTATCGCCCTTCCAAGTGCTACTCGGCTGCCTCCATGAGGAGCCCCGCCGCCCCCTCGCCCGACGGTTGCTTCTGGAGGTGGTGAGGAGAGGAAGGAGTTAGGGAAAGGGGCTACTATTGCAGTGCAGGGTTTGCCACCGAGTAGCCTTGAGGAGGGGCCGGTGGGGGGCATTGTGTGCATGCAATGCCTTCCTATGTAGATTTCAACCTTGGAAAAAAATTGCGAGGGAATGTAGAATTCAATCTTGGAGTGAAAAAAAAGAATGCAGCCATACGCGTACATTATCCCCAACACCTGGGCATGAATGCAACAATTATTAGATAAAGCAGCTTTTGGTAGCTCGAAAGACAATGCTAGTTGAAATCAAATCAAAAGGACGTACGTACGTACCTTTGTTGGTCTGGCTGATGGGCCTGATATATTCCGGCTCGGGATTTTGTGTCGGACAATCTTACACGCAGTGGTACGCTGATCGACAAGTGTCGTTTGGCGGCAAAGGAAAAGGCCATGACGTGGCGACCGATGTCGATCCATGGCATCGATCGATCTGAGCTGATATGAGATGGACGGCCGGACAGGCTGGAAAGGAGATCGATATTGGTACGTACGTACGTTGCTACTTTCTTTTGCTTCCCACCATTTCCGTGAGTGCTGCTGCTTTGCTTCAGCTAGCAGAACAACACGTGCCTGCAGACTCACACACATGCTGACATGGCGAACTCAATTTCAAAGATAATAATGAGATAACGCAACATCACTGTACTACCAAAGGAGCTTGCATGCATGCATGCCAGAGCGAGAGCGAGAGAGAGAGAGACCCCAGTCAGTTCACAGCCATTCTTTCGATCAAACACACATATGTGTGGAGTATATAATTTCGGACGTGCTAGCTATAAACGAATCGTTGAAACAATCCAGCACAAGATTGATCTGTTGACTGACGAGACACGTGTGCAGTGGCATCTATTATTGGGTGGCTCCATGGCAGATGCAGGGCAAACCTGTGGTGGGCGTGCAATGCCTTTGTGCCGCCGCATCACCTCCCTACACGTACTACATTCCCGGGCCGGGCCTCTGTGTGCGTGCTGGCCAGCTGCATGCTATAGCTTGCAAACACTAATGCGTGCTTGCTTTCGGCTACTTTTCTTCAACAGGAAAAGAAAAGAAGACAACATGCAATCGATCGAATGATCGATTAGATTTAGGTGTTTGGCTTGCTAGCTCAAGTCGAATATCTATTTTTTTTTATGGAAAACGCAATTTCATCATGGCTTTAGAAATGGAAACTAGCCGATGGAAAACAATGTATTCGGGAGACCATGGTGATGATTAAGAACAAACTCTCACTGCCGCAGAAAAACATATTGATTTTTTTACTGGAAATAGTAGGAGAGGCTCCTACTATGCTATATCAATACACTCCTATAATAGATATTTACATGGCTGGGAGAAAAGTCCCCACAGAAATAAAGGAAAAACAAGAAAAAGAGAGAAAGCAGACTCTAAAGTGACTTTACCAAATCGCTGACATCAGGGGACACTCTGTATTTAAGCCAGGAAAAATCAGCCTTAGATCTCTCAAGCCAAGCTCTATATGAAGGACTGATCTTGTTGAAAATGAAGTTATTTGTCTCCTTCCAAATATTCCAGGCAGTTATGGTGAAGATTTCAAAGAAAAGCCTACTAGAATAATTTTCCTTTGCCATGAACCTTGAGATGCCAGAAGTGTATGAGATACCAATCTTTGACCAGCAAGTTTGGCTAAAAGAGCAATTAAAAATCAAGTGATCAATGGTCTCTTCCTCTTGAGAAGTGTATAGTATGCATGAGTCAATATTTCCAACCTTGTCTTCTTTTAAGCATGTTCCTTGTATTCAGTCAGTCTGCTAAAAGAAGCCACATGAACACCTTCAATTTCGTTTGCAATTTTGATTTCCATATCCATTTGAAATGCTCCTTGAAATGCTCCTGACAAATGAATTGTCTATGACAGTGAATGTAGATATTTTTTGGCCGAATAAACATGGCCCCACGGGTAGGACCAATGATCAAGACTTTCTGACTCATAAATTTGTGGCGATTTAAGTCTGCCAATAGAGTCCAACTCACTGAGCCTCGGGAGACATCAAAGAAACGAAATAGTAGACTTAAATCATTAGTGTCATAGAACAAATGAACTAAAATATCTTCAGTCTTGGTATATGAGTAGAGGTAGTCAAATTTTCACAGAGAATCAGACCATTCCAACTGTCATGCCAGATGGACAAATGTAGACCATTCCCTACCTCACATATGGCGACTCCTCTATAGACATGCATAAATTTAACCAGAGTCTATCACCAAAAGGAACCGCATTTAGGAAGAGCGGAGGGACAATACCAGTATAGTATGATTCCCAAAGTAATTTGACTCATGGAAGATCTGCATGATTATAAATTTATCCAAGAACTTCAGGAGGAGAGCTTGATTATGAACTTTAATTTTGATCAATCCGAGACCTCCCTTATCTTTGGGACATCACACTCTTTTCCAAGCGACCCATGAATTAAAAGATTCACCATGTGTTCATATTTTTTGTCCATAAATATCTTCTCCGGATCTTGTGGAGAGTTACAAGAAATTTCATCGACAGCTCCAAAGTGCAAGATGAAAAATGTGATCATGGAGGACTACCGAATTTATCAGTTTGATTTTCTGACCATATCACATAAGACTCGTGGTACTGGAGATGTGACTCCACCCGATCAATTAAGGGCATAAACTCAGTCATGGTAGGTTTACCAGTACCAAGCGGTAATCCAAGATAAGTAAACAGAAGGGAACCCAGAACACAACCAAAGACATTAGCTAGATGTGAAGCCTTCTCACCAGAAATATTGATAGGAATTAGATTTGACTTTTGGAAGTTAATCTTTAGCCCAGTCAAGATGGAAAAATCATTAATAACACCTTTAGGATTTGCAAGTTGAATTGGGCAAGCTGGCATAATTAAGATAGTATCGTCCACGTATTGCACAATAGGATGCACACGCAATCGAGAGATGGGAAGATGCAATCTACCTTCAGTGTGCTCATTATTAATTATGTATTGCAGAAGATACATAGCCAAGATGAATAAAAGCGGCGACAGAGGGTCCCCTTGGCATACACCACGCTTGCAATGAAAACTCTTTACATGGATAGCTGTTAAGAGAACAGAAGAATGACTAGAAGAAAAGATACAATTTATCCAATGCCTCCAATTCAAATCAAATCCTAGTTTCTCAAGCATCATTAATAGAACATCATGTTCAATCAAATCAAACGCTTTTTCAAAATCTAACTTGAGAATGGTCACTTCATTTCCGGATTTCTGACACTAAAAAATGTACTGAAGGCCCATGCCAGACACTCATTAATTGTTCCCCCTTTAATAAATATGTATTGGTTCGCATGTAACACAAACAAAATAACTTTCAGTAGATGGTCAGCTAACACTAGTACATGAACCCCCTACTAGCTGCGTGCAGGATAGCCCACCAACCGCGTTCTGAGTGGATGCCACCGATGTGATGCTGCTGGTAAGGTTAGAGTACTAGAGTGTGTCTCGCACGCGGCTACTATGCTACTTACTAGCGGTGTGTTGTCTCTCGGAACGCTGCTAGGTTGTATAGGACTGGTGACGTTCTATTTCCTTAAACGTTGCTGATGTCAGAGCTAGTCCCAGCATGCCATTTATGTGAATGCTTCTAGTTTGGGATAAAACTAGCAACATCCTGCTAATAACAAACACGACTAGCTTGTTTTGTAGGGATAACAGAAATACTACCACAGTAGTGTTTTTCGCTACAACATTTGCAGATTTCGTACATACATAAATAATAAGGATTATGCAATTAAATAGTGAATGTTATTATGCAATACATTATACATGAACCGGCAAAGGGCTATTTTTTTGCCCACGGCAGCATCTATGATGGCAGCATTTATGAACCGGCAAAGGGCTATTTTTTCCCACGACAACATCTATGAGCCAAAGGGCTCATTTTATTGTCATGCTAGAGTCATCATGTCTCGATAGGTGCAACAAGCTTAAGTTCTGACTTACACAAAAGGTACGATAATGGCTACATAGTCGAAGTGTTGAAGTCGCTATGCTGCCGCTCCATGCTACCTATCCCACAGCTTCTCGACGTCATCATACATCCCCTTCTTGTTGGCACCATAGTTGTTGATGACGGATGCAAGGGTGCTCTGCATCTGTCTAAACTCAACTCGAATATCATTCTGTGTGAGAGTGGCAAGGCCCCCCCCCCAGTTAGTGATGTCATCCTTTCTTGTGAAGGTTGTATGCTTCCACATGCAATTAACCATGTGGTTCATGATGTAGTAGGCAGACGTATGACTTCTCTCATTTTGCTGTTGCATGCAACATAAGGTTGTGTTGTGGGCAAAGCATGCCAAGCCCAAGCTGTTTATCATTTTGAATTCTGGTTTTATCGGTCCTACATTGTTCTCAAATTGTATTAGAACGTCATCAATAACTGATTTCAGATTGTTGTAGTCTTTCTTGATCCGTTGATGCGAATCCAAGAAATAAGAGTTGCAAGTCTTTAGGGATTGCTTGTCATTGCGCAAACAGTCAAACAAATTGAAGCAGTAACTATCATCAATATTTGTATGATGAGAGGATATATACTATACACCCACTACAAAACCTTCTCTGTTCAGTGACAAAACCCTCGTGACGAAACATGAAACGTCGCCCAAAATCATTTTCTGTGACGACCCACCGTCATGAGGTATTTTCCTCCTGGGGAAGCGCCCTTGGCAACTTTGGCGACGTTGTGGCCTGATTTTGGGCGACATTTTTATTCGTCGCTAAGTCTGGGATGGTTTAGTGTCACAGAAATTATTGGAGCGGTGCTGTTAGGAGTTATTTCAGGATATTAGCAAGAAAATGACACATGTCAGCGTCTATGCAGGCTACGTTCAAGCGGCGGCCCAGATGTGTGTTTGCAGGTGGCCTAGAGGCGTGTCTACAACTAGCGTTGAGGCATGCGAGTAGGTCGTGTCAGAGATTCTTATTGAAAGATGTGCCTTTAACCAGCGGATGTCGCGCTGTCGTGGTAGTCTGTGCATACTGAAGGAGTGGGATGAGGCCCGACAGCCTTTGACCACCCCTCTGGTTGCCTATCCAACCACCTCTCCTTAATGGTGAGCTCACCTACGACGGGCTATAAGGTAGCGGCCGTCCCTTCTGTCGCGCCATTCCCATCTCTAGTCCAGCACAAACACCTCGTCCATGGCGCACCCCTAGTCTTCTATTTTGGTGTCGTTGAGGAGGTGGAGGAGAAAGAGAATCCTATGGCCCCCTAGGGGGCGATGGACAAGGCGTTGGAGGAGGTTGCACAGATGGAGGTGGAGGCTGCGCAGATGGGCGCGCCCGTGCCGGCGCCAACTCCGGTGCCCGTGCCTGTGCCACTACATATGCTCGGCGCCAGCATGCATCTGATCTTCTCAAGTGGTTTGAGGCCGCCCAAGCCGCATTGTACGACATTGAATTGGGCGTACATGGCGGTGGTGCCGGTCATTGCGTCGGACATGGACGTGGCGGCGTCCATGGCATCGACGGGCTTCTTGGCCATGGCCACGGTTGCAACTAGGTGGTGACCATGGCCGCAACCAGAACTAGGTGGTGACTATGGATGTGGCCACAATGATACAGTGACCATGGCCGTGGCTAGAACTATGCGGTGACCGTGGTCCTGGCCACAACTACGCCGTGGCCATATGGCTATATTAGTTTGTTATAATAGTTTGTACTATTAGGTGTTGTTTTAGATGGTGTCGCAGTGCGATAATTTTGGGAGGAATTCAACTATGTTCGGCTTTATCTTAGCAATGCTTTTAAAATTATGTGACAAAAAGGTTACTAAGTTTCTATGTACTGCAATGTCTGAAATTCAAGCAAATTTCAGTGAAAGTGAAATCGATGTTGTGTACCACTGATACTTTCCATTTATAAAGGCATATGCGTTGTCAGCATTTTCAAGTCATGCATCATTAGTTGTTTTTATTTGCAAGAGTGTTGCACTATGACCGTGTTCACAAGAATGACATGCGTATCGTACCATATAGTTAAAACTATTTCAATATGGAAGCAAATAATTAACACGATACTTAGCATGCAGTACTTCACAATCTCATCATCCACATATACTTATGTGATACTCCACATACACTAGTTGACATACAGTACTTAACAATCCGGATTCTAGGAAATCATTGGCTGGAACTGCATCACAGCATGTCGTCAATTAACAGGAAAAGCCCTTTAGTTCTTTCGTACAACATCATCATAACATTGGCTCCCCTTTTCAAATGTGAACGCACTGCCATCACAACCTCCCACTACTAGGGAAATGCCTAACAGTAGCGCTGGTTTTTCGGCTAGCAGTAGTGCGGGAGACCGCGCTACTGCTACGACACTATAGCTAAATGGTAGCAGTAGCGTTTGTTCTCCTGCGCTACTGCTATACCTACTTAGCAATAGCGCTTTTTTAAGAACGCGCTACTGGTAGTTAGTAGCAGCGCCGCTCTACCCATGCTACTACTACTATTATGTATTCTATTTCTTTTTATTTTATGTCGTACTCATACACCATTATACAAGTTTTCATACAGTATCAATTTAGAGATTGTTATTACATCATAACGAGTTATTACATCATTGGGTGAAAGAACCGCGGATTAGGAAAATTGAAACTAATACGCGGTTCTTTCACCCAATGATATAATAACTCATCATCATCATCATCATCATAATATCATTAACAACTTATCATCATAATACATCATTGTCATATAGGCAAAACTGGAGGCATATCCACATCCACCCAGATGTCGATATCATCATCTTCTTCTTCGGGACGAATATCAAATGTTATTTGCATACCCTCGTCAAATCCATATGCCTTGCAGAGAGATTCACAATTAGAGCAACCGAAATGGGAGTGATTGGCCGCATTCACTGGTGGGCGTCGGTCCTAAACAAACGGTTTTTTACCCCTTTCCGCGATGGCATTTGGAACCGTTGCCAAGTGAGTGTGGGTGATAGGGGGGTCCTTCCCACACGACCCAGAAACCGTCGGGGATAGGGAGCCTATATAACCGTTTCCGATATCTCGAATATCCCAAACGCTTCATCCTTGCTACTCGTTTGTGCTTGCATTGCCATCGCAGTCGGAGTTTTGTGGTTCTGCCTAAAACCAGGCAGATTCTAGGCACGGGAGCTTTCCAGGCAGATTCTAGGCAGATTCCAGGCACGGGAGATTTACGATGCCTGGCACATCACAAACAGTTCATGATTATAAACCGTGTACGATAGGTAGACAATCACACACATTTAGTTTTCCCGCACCGTATGTGATAGTGTCTAACATCACACAAGCTTTGCGAACGGCAACTGTGTGCATGCTTGCACACGTTTCCTCTCTGTTAACCGTCCCGGATTATGGTGTGTATCGCAAATGTTTGTGTTTTACCAACCGTGTGTGCCGTAATGACCTGCACAACGTAATTTCGCCCTAATTTAATTGCTGCTATTTAAAATTGTACCTAATTTAAACTTGAAAGTAGGCTATAGCTTTATTCATATCCATCAGGTTCAAACAACCAATGCATTATTCGATTCATAGGTACATATGTTTAAGAATTACATAAGCACCAAATAAAGAAAGATGTACCAAGGTTCTATACTTGTACTATTACAGATGGTAAAGAAAGAGGCGACAGACATTCCAGTTGTTGAACAAGGTGAAGCGGAATGGCCCTATTGTGCTCTCCTGGATGCAGAAGGCATGCAGGACTCTAGTCCAACCCCTTGTGATGGCCGGCCACCAATCATGTAGTTTGAGAGGTAATCTTGAGTAAACTGCTTCAGGATCCACTGCAAAAGAAAAAAGATTCAGATATTGTCATCTAACACAACTCATTACAGGCAGTAAAAAGAAGGCTACAGGGTTCTTACTTACCATCCTGCAGTTCACTGTTGTCTTGCATAAAGTGTAAACAAATAGTTCGATTGACATCTTTTGACCCATTTTAGTAACAATCTTTATCAGTTTCCTCACTTGATGTTGGTTCATGAATATCTCATTGCCTCATGCACAGAAAGGGTCGAAGTGTGGATCTTTGGCAATGATATGTGTACCTAAAAGCACCAAGTTAATATTAGAAGCTAAAGAACAATTGAAAAATTATGTAGTACAACATTCCATCCATCCCATTATATAAGATTTTATTACATGTATATCTAGACATCATCAGAACATTAAGGTAACACTCTTCCTTGTCGCTATGTAGCCTGGGATTGCATATTCAGTCATTGAGTACAATGCATGTTGCTAAACAAAAATTGCAAAAGGAAAAGGCATGTTAACTGCAATATCCTTAACAACAACCAAATATCGTAATTCATAGTGGTATTGTTGAAACTGTTATTAATGAAGAAGGAGAAGAAGAGAAGAAGGAGAAGAAGGAAAAGAATTGGAATTATTCAGGGTTCGTTTGGACATTTCATACATTAAACTTGTTTTCTAGCCATTTCAGGTGCACAATTCAAAATTAAACTACATGCACATGCTTCGGTGCATACAAATAGGTTGAAAAATCAAATCTGTGTCCTTCAGTGCATGCTTAGGTCCCATGGAAGAAATGGAATGAATTTTTCGGGGTTCGTTTGGCCTTTTTTATACATTAACTAGGTTTTCTAGGCATTTTATGTGCATAATTCATATTTGAACTACAAGCACATGCTCCAATATGCACTAAAGTTGGTTGAAAAATCACATGTGTGTCCTTGGGTGAATTTCTAGGTCCCATGCAAGAGACGGGAATGAATTTCAAACACCAAGGCTCTGTTGATTGCTGGCAAAACGTTGAGATACCTGGTTTCTAAATTCTAGTAAATCCAGAACTCGTCTGAAATTCATGAAACTTGTCATGCTATCATGCAGCGGCATCAACATGCCGTGGTGAAAATTTTATCCCATTTGGGGCAGGTTTGGGTATAAGCTTCTCACAAACCAGAGCTTCTCACAACAAGCATGATGGTTTCGATAGGGAACGTACCACCTTTGGGGACGAGACGATATCCGTTGCTTCTTATTGCTTTGAATTTTTTTCTAGTGTAAACATAGAACAACATGAGTGTTGTGTTCAATCTTGGAATTTTTTGGGGTTCGTTTGGCCTTTTTTATACATTAACTGGGTTTTCTAGGCACTTTATGTGCATAATTCAAATTTGAACTACAAACACATGCTCCAATGCACCAAAGTTGGTTGAAAAATCACATGTGTGTCCTTGGGTGAATTTCTAGGTCCCATGCAAGAGACGGGAATGAAATGCAAACACCATGGCAATGTTGATTACCTGCAAAATATTGAGATGCCTGGTTTTAAAATTCTAGTAAATCTAAAACTCGTCTAAAATTCATGAAACTTGGCATGCTATCATGGAGAGTCATCAACAAGCCGTGATGAAAATTTTGTCCCATTTGGGGCAGGTTCGGGTATAAGCTTCTCACAAACCAGAGCTTCTCACAACAAGCATGATGGTTTCAATAGGGAACGTACCACCTTTGGTGACGGGACGATATCCGTTGCCTCTTATTGCTTTCAAAAATTTCCTAGTGTCAACATAGAACAACAGGAGTGTTGTGTTCAATCTTGGAATTTTTCGGTGTTCGTTTGGCCTTTTTATACATTAACTGGGTTTTCTAGGCATTTTATGTGCATAATTCAAATTTGAACTACAAGCACATGCTCCAATGCACTAAAGTTGGTTGAAAAATCACATGTGTGTCCTTGGGTGAATTTCTTGGTCCCATGCAAGAGATGGGAATGAAATTCAAACACCGAGAACCTTTGATGATTGCTGGCAAAACAATGAGATGCCTAGTTTTTAAATTCTAGTAAATCCAAAACTCGTCTGAAATTCATGAAACTTGGCATGCTATCGTGGAGCGACATCAACATGCCATGGTAAAAAATTTGTCCCGTTTGGGGCAGGTTCAGGTATAATTAAGCTTCTCACAAACCAGAGCTTCTCACAACAAGCATGATGGTTTCGATAGGGAACGTCCCACCTTTGGGGACAAAACGATATCCATTGCCTCTTATTGCTTTCAAATATTTTCTAGTGTCAACATAGAACAACAGGAGTGTTGTGTCAATTTTCGTGATTTTTTGGGGTTCGTTTGGACATTTTTATGCATTAACAGGGTTTTCTAGGCATTTTATGTGCATAATTCAAATTTGAACTACAAGCACATGCTCCAATGCACTAAGGTTGGTTGAAAAATATAATATGTGTCCTTGGGTGAATTTCTAGGTCGCATGCAAGAGATAGGAATGAAATTCAAACACCAGGGCATTGTTGATTGCCGACAAAACATTGAGATGCTTGGTTTTTAAATTCTAGTAAATCCAAAACTCGTCTGAAATTCATGAAACTTGGCATGTTATCATGGAGCGGCATCAACATGCCGTGTTAAAAAATGTGTCCCATTTGCGGCAGGATCGGGTATATGCTTCTCACAAAAAGCATGATGGTTTCGGTAGGAAACGTCCCACCTTTGGGGACGAAATGATATCCATTGCCTCTTATTGCTTTCAAAAATTTTCTCGTGTCAACGTACAACAACAGGAGTGTAGTGTCAATTTTTGGGATTTTTTGGGGTTCGTTTGGACATTTTTATGCATTAACTGAGTTTTCAATGCATTTATGTGCATAATTCAAATTTGAACAACATGCACATGCTCCAGTGCATATAAATGGGTTGAAAAATCAAATCCGTGTCCTTTGGTGCATGCTTAGGTCCCATGCAAGAAAGGGGAATGAATTTCAAACACCAGGGCACCGTAGATTGCCAGCAAGACATTGAGATGCCTCATTTATAAATTCTAGTAAATCCAAAACTCGTCTGAAATTCATGAAACTTGGCATGCTTTCATGGAGCGGCATCAACATGCCCGGGTAAAAATTTTGTCCCGTTTGGGGCAGGTTTGGGTATATGCTTCTCACAAATCAGAGCTTCTCACAACAAGCATCATGGTTTCGGTTGGGAACGTCCCACCTTTGGGGACGAAACGATATCCAATGCCTCTTATTGCTTCCAAATTTTTTCTCGTGCCAACATAGAACAACAGGAGTGTTGTGTCAATTTTTGTGATTTTTTGGGGTTCTTTTGGACATTTTTATGCATTAACTGAGTTTTCAATGCATTTATGTGCATAATTCAAATTTGAACTACATGCACATGCTCCAGTGCATATAAATTGGTTGAAAAATCAAATCTGTGTCCTTGGGTGCATGCTTAGGTCCCATGCAATAAATGGGAATGAATTTCAAACACCAGGGCACCGTTGATTGCTGACAAAACATTGAGATGCCTGATTTTTAAATTCTAGTAAATCCAAACTCGTCTGAAATTCATGAAACTTGGCATGCTATCATGGAGCGGCATCAACATGCCGTGTTAAAAAATTTGTCCCATTTGGGGCAGGATCGGGTATATGCTTCTCACAAACCAGAGCTTCTCACAACAAGCATGATGGTTTCGGTAGGGAACGCCCCACCTTTGGGGACCTAAACGTTATCCATTGCCTCTTATTGCTTTCAAAAAATTTCTCGTGTCAACATAGAACAACAGGAGTGTTGTGTCAATTTTTGGGATTTTTTGGGGTTCGTTTGGACATTTTTATGCATTAACTGAGTTTTCAATGCATTTATATGCATAATTTAAATTTGAACTACATGCACATGCTCCAGTGCATATAAATTAGTTAAAAAAATCAAATCTGTGTCCTTGGGTGCATGCTTAGGTCCCATGCAAGAAATGGAATGGATTTCAAACACCAGGGCACCGTTGATTGCCGGCAAAACATTGAGATGCCTCGTTTTTAAATTCTAGTAAATCCAAAACTCGTCTGAAATTCATGAAACTTGGCATGCTTTCATGGAGCGGCATCAACATGCCCGGGTAAAATTTTTGTCCCGTTTGGGGCAGGTTTGGGTATATGCTTCTCACAAACCAGAGCTTCTCACAACAAGCATCATGGTTTCGGTTGGGAACGTCCCACCTTTGGGGACAAAACGATATCCACTGCCTCTTATTGCTTCCAAATTTTTTCTCGTGCCAACATAGAACAACATGAGTGTTGTATCAATTTTTGTGATTTTTCAGGGTTCTTTTGGACATTTTTATGCATTAACTGAGTTTTCAATGCATTTATGTGCATAATTCAAATTTGAACTACATGCACATGCTCCAGTGCATATAAATTGGTTGAAAAATCAAATCTATGTCCTTTGGGTGCATGCTTAGGTCCCATGCAATAAATGGGAATGAATTTCAAACACCAGGGCACCGTTGATTGCCGACAAAACATTGAGATGCCTGGTTTTTAAATTCTAGTAAATCAAACTTGACTAAAATTCATGAAACTTGGCATGCTATCATGGAATGGCGCCCGACATGATTTGGTATATTTCATGTCCATTTTGAGAGAAGGCGCACTCGAATAATGACAGCCAACAAAGGCATTTTGAAAAAATAGCTGCCACTTAATATCTCAAACGTTTGTATAATTCAAAATGTGTGCGTTCTATTAACCATTCACGTGACGCCATGTGTCTTGGTTTTTAATGGCTGTAGGAGGTGCCATGCGGACAGCTGCTTGACCTTGACTGAACGTGAGGCATGCGAGCCTTGATCCGGTCTGTGGTGACCGAGAGGCGTGCAAGCTGTCCTCCAATGCGCAGGCTCACCGGGAAGGGTGCGAGATTTATGCTGCGCAGGCTCACTGGGAAGCGAGACCATTGACTTCCATGGCCGCCTGCCTTCCTCTCCATTAATGGCGCCCGAGCCGCTGTTTAATACGGGCGGCCTTACTGTTCGCCTCCCATTCCCCTCCCCCCCGCAGACCTCCACCGCAATGGCGCAGAATGATCATCTGCCACTAGTCTTCAAGTTTGGTGAAGTCGACTCCGAGCCGGAGGAGATAGAAAATAAGGAGGAATGGGGCCTCATGGACATGGCCCAGAACGAGCTGGCCGCGACGGTTGCTGCCCCCGCTCCCGTCCCAGCTCCCATCCACGCGCCCGCGCCAACGACCATCCCCGTAGCATTGACGGGCTGGTCGCCGAGCACTATCGCAAAGCTGGAAGCCGCGGGCGTCAGCGAGGTCTCCGCGGACCCGCGTGAGCTCGTGTACATGCCAGCGCCAGTGCCCGTGCCCGTGCCCGTGCATGCCCCTCCACCCATCGTGCCGCCGACCCCCATGCGTTTGGCTGCACCCGCCGCGCCCGTGCGCACCCCTCCACCCACCATGGCGCCGGTCCCCGTGCGTTTGGCTGCACCCACCGTTCCCATGCCCGTGCGCCCCCCTCAGCGGCATGGGACGCTGCCGTCGACCGCTACCTCTCTGTGACGCCAGTTGCCATCCTCCCGCGCCCCGCCTGTCGATGGCGTGACGAGATGATGTTTGATTTACAAGTGAAGAACATTTTGTGCTGCCTTGAAAACTTCAACAACGGCGTCCCGGGGGATGACAACGACGGTGCGGCACGCCGCCTCCGCCGCCGCCGGAAATATTTTTTTGGGGTTTAATACTGTATCTCGAATTCTCGATCATATGAATATAAATTCGCAGTGTGACTGAATGAAAGATATGGTTTGAACGAACTTGCGTTTTTCTCTCTTAATGTACAGACTTATCAAACAATTTTCTTCTGAAAAAACGTCAAAGGTTTTTAAATATAGAACACTCATTGCAAACGTTTTAGTTAGAACACCCGTATGCAAACCGACAGCTTCCCTGTAGCGACCCGACCTCAAACGGTCAAGTCTCTGTGCTTCAGTGTCATCCCTGGATCGATAACAGAGTAGCAATCACACACTTATTACATCGAATGTCTCCAAAAGAGAACTTATTACAATAAATATGACTTAAGGTCATCTAACACGATAACAACGGAAGACCTGCAAGATAAAGTGAGTCCATCAACTCCAACGGCATAGCTGAGTGCATGACAACGACCTATCGCACCTTACTCTTCGTCTGAAAAGTGTGCAACATAATACGTTGCAGCTCGAAAACGGGTCAGCACATGGAATATGCTGGCAATATAACACAGTAGAGCAATGAACAGATAAATGCTATCGCTATATGCAAATATGGCTGGTGGAGGCTCTATGGTTATATGATTTTGCGAAAAGCCAATTTTTTCCTACAACTAAGGTATAAATTTTATTGAACTATCATGGTAGTTGAAACATCATTGAGAAGGTTCCTCCAACCCAATCCCAATTAAAGGTAATTATCAACCCAACAAATTATATTAGAGTGATGAGATGCAATAGGATAATCCAAGTACTAGATACTCAAGATTTCCATGATTAGTTTGTACACTCTGCAGAGGTTTGCACACTTTTCCCCACAAGACTCGATCGCCTCCGTTGGATTTCTCGCACTACATGGTGTTTGAGAAACGGATGACCGAGACACAGTCTTTCAGAAGAATTAACTCTTTACTCTGGGTGGACAGTTACACCTACTTTCCCTTTACATCTGCTAGCCCACCACTGAAAGAGGTCACACAACATACTCAACTATGCCAGAGCCCATAATGGCTTGTGGTTGCACACGGAAGTTTCTAGCATGAATAATCTTATGATCCCTTTGAGCTAGGGTGGCGGACTGTAGGATGATCACACGGGGACTCCGGGATATCCTAGGACAACACTGGATTCTCCAGGTGCCCAAACAAGCTATCCACCCAGATGTGTATTAAAGTTGCCACCTTAAGTTGAACCATTAATTAACAACTCACATCTGTCATGGATACACTCAAACCCAATCCACGTATACGAGCATAGCATAGCAATATAAGCATAATGTAGAAGTAACTCCCAAGGGTTTGATATTAAAAACAGGTAATAGGTTCTACCTCATCATCTACTTCCCAAACCCACATGTTAAGCACATCCTGACCATGCAATGTTTGAGGATTGTAACTAATGCATAAAAATTGGGTAATAAAGGGTATGGTCAATGTGTTACTTGCCTTGCTGACGATCCGCAAAACCTAGTGACTCGTAGTAGCACGCTTCGCACTCCGGGAATTCTATCACAAACAAACAATAACATACATAAGCAATCAAGCAAAGATGCATGGGTAAACTCAAATAAGAAGATCTAACCAGAAAGTTCAACTTAAGAACTCCGGTTTGCAAAAAGAATCAAATCAAACGGAGCAACTAAACTCAAACGGCGAAAGAAACAAGATCCGATTACTAATCTGGACTAAAGTCAATTTTTTACAGTTTCAAAATCTTGTTCAAGTTGGTTTTGCAGAAAGAGGGCTTCGAAACGAAGATCTAGGCGCTTGTATCGCCTGATTCCGATAAACGAGCGAAAAGAAAAACTAAAACGAAAATCGGACCAGAAATCGCAATTGGAAATCATCGCAAAAAACCCGAGAAAAAGAAAAACTGACGAATAGGCTAACGAACGAACGTTCGCTGTCTATGACTAATGGGTGAACGGCGTTCGTTTAAACAAACAAACGGGCGAACGTCCGCAGAATAACTAAACCAACGTAAAAATCGATCTAACAAAAAAACCGAAAAAATAAAAAACTGGGGTTTAACCGAAGAAAACCGACCGGTCAACGGCGATTTAGATCTCAAGCAAGAAGCAATGGCGCGGAGGTGGCTCGGCGGCGGCGCTAGGGTTTGGGGCGCGGGATTGGGCTGGGCGGCGGCGGTGGGCTGCGGGGCAGGGGGGCCGGCTTATAAGGAGGGGCCTGGGGAGGAGTTTGGGCCGGATACGGCCCGTAGGTCGGTTCCCTTTTTTTTAAATAATCCCTACGCGCAGAAAAACGAAAAAAAAGAATACTAAACCGACTCCAAAAATCCTGAAATAAATTTTGCCCGTCCTCTAAAAATATGCCGGACAAGGTGAACATTTATTTGGGCCTATAATGCAATTTAAGAAAACACGTATTTTTTCTAATTCAAATAAAATAACAATAAAATCCGAATAAAACCAAATATTTGATTTTAATATTTTTCCTCCAATATTTCATTTATTTTTTGGAGAAGTCATATTATCTCCTCTCATTTATTTTAATATGAAATATTTTTGAAGAGAAAATAAATTAAAACCAAAGTGATCCTTGTTTCAATATTTGATAAAATTCAAATATGAAAACGGTGAAATCCCCAACTCTCTCCGAGGGTCCTTGAGTTTCTTAGAATTTCGAGGATCGCAAAACAAAATGTAATAAAATATGATATGTATGAATGACCTCTGTATAACATTCCAAATTGAAAATTTGGGATGTCACATTCCCCAGGAGGCCAAGGGAAAATGTGCCGAGCAGGATTTCTGCATCCCTTCAACGCAAACGGTTGTTTTGCATGACCCGTGTGCAACCACGTACAAACAATTGGGTAAAATTTGCATATATGTCATTCTGGGTATGTTGCCATTTCTCAAACTGGAAAGATTGACATTTGTTTATCTAGTAACATTGCCATTTGTCAACCTTGTAACACTGCGATTTGTCAAAATATGCAGCTACAAATCACTAGCACTATCTAATTTTTGCAACTAAAATCACTAGCACTGTTCATATGGACACCACTAGCAGGCGTGAGTTCATGGACACATATGCAAATGTACCATTGATTACATACAACAAGTCATCAACCTACAACGACAACGAGGATACACGTTGGATTATAGATCATTTCCAACAAAACATTCTAGTAAAGTTTTTCTCACACAACAAATAACAAAGCGATGAAATGAACTTCAGCTCAACCATTGGTCGGCGTTGGAAATGCTTGCTTTGAACCAGAAGTGATTCTCTGGGAAGGGCCAGCTACTGTCAATCTCGAGACCAACGCAGGACTGATCATCCAGGCTGAAGCGGCCTATTTCAATACCCATATTTGGATGGTAGGGAAGCATAGTAATGTCCGAGGTATAGATACAGTTGCTTCTCATAAATGGTAGTAATGTTGTGTCAACAAAGCTGGATCGCCTTCCACCATCATTGGATAGTTTTCTTCAAGGAAGAGCGAAGTTTCCACCAAGACTTTCAATCTTGAACTGTGGAGAAGTCATGCGCTAGTACACCAAAGATCCATCCTGAATACCTGCTAAAGATGTTGGAATAGGTCCAGAGAGTGCGACCATACGAGACAACACCTGCTTCCTTAGTAACATCAAAGATTGCCCGTGTCTGATACGCACAAGAAGAGGTGATCCATTGGAATAAGTTGCCAGCGCCATCGAGTATATGGGTCCCGCTTCGTCCTCATGCTCGTGAATAAAATTTTCAAGTATAGGTGGTGGAATGTTCATAGGACCTTGGAAACACAAGAAGGTTAATTAGTAAAGGGAAACTAGCTAACTCGCATGCATGTGGATGAAACAATTATAATTACGGTGGAAGACAAACGTACCGAAATCATGAGGAATCCATGCAAAAAGCGATTGCCACAGTGGTGGCGGCAAACACAAGACCCTCATATTGAATTGCATCACAAGAGTCATCCATGTAAAGAAACTGATTTTTGAGCAATATCCATCGAGTCGAAGCATGAAGGACGGCAACAAGCTTGTCAAAGATAGCGACAACATAAGCATTCCTATAACCCCAAGAGCGGTTGGGAACTAGACAAATTTCTATCTTCCGTAGACGACAGTCAGCATGATCGTATTTGAAATCACGTAGAATACCGGTGTACTCAACCTCTAGGTAGTCATCTGAGATTTTTTGAAGTGGAACCCGATGACGAGTGTACACATTCACAAGTTCCCACTCGCAGTTGTACCCAATCTAAACAACCCAATCTCCATTTGCGCCTGCCCAAGCCTTGCCCTCAAGCGATGGCATCTTAACATCATATGTATCATTATCAAGCGGCATCAACTTATACAAGGCGAGGCTTCCCTCGCCCCGCGCCAGTCAGCAGGGTCACGGTGAAGAAGATAGGGGAGATCAAACCGCTCCTGAACCCTTGGGTTCCTTGTAATGATGTTATTTGTTGAGTCGAGAATGGTATTGAATGAACCTGCCATGCTAGCCGAGGTGATGACGTTGCACCGATCAATGAGTTCCTCGACCGCGTCATCATTCAGATCGGGGCAAGAATAAGGGGGACTTTTTCGGCTTGTTCCCTCCATGGAGAAGATGATCAAACAATGGCAGAAGGAAGGGTGAAGGCAAATCGAGGAGGGAGGAAGAGCTAGCGTGCGACAACAGTTCCAAATCGAGAGGGAAAGGCGAAGAGTCGGTGGACGGTTGCCACGGTACACGAAGAGGCACCTGGGGAGCAAACGGTTGCCACAGAGGTCACACACTAACGACAAGGGCCGAGTGAACCGCATGCAATCCCATCGCACAACACACATGTCTTGTTAAGTTGAACCGTTTCTGTACTCTTGTGTCAACGCAAATAGTTCATCCGAGTGAACCGCATGCCGTATATCCCACACACCTTGATCTGGATGACCGTTTCTTTTGTGTTGCCTAATCACAAATAGTTCATCCGAGTGAACCGTATGTTGTATATCGCACACACCTTCATCTGGCTGCCCGTTTCTTTTGTGTTGCCTAATCACAAACAGTTCATCGGAGTGAACCGTATGCTGTGTATCGCACACGCCTTCATCTGGCTGCCCGTTTCTATTGTTCCTCCTCATCGCAAATAGTAAATTGAACTGAACCGTATGCCCTTCATCGCACACTGAAAGCACAAGTGCTCCCTGGGTGGTTTTGGTAATTAATGTCAGCATATCTCTTGTTGGACTAATGTTTTCATCTATTATATTTCAGACAAGTTCAACATATGGAGTGGCATGGACTAGAGGACGTGGAACCCCTTCAAGATGATAAGGACAAAGGATTGGCTCAAGCTCAAAATCTCAAGACTCTGCATTTTCATTTTAGTGACCCAAGATCACATTGAGTCCATAGGAAAGCCAATACTATTAAAAGGGGATGCGGTGTTGCTTAATGGCTTGCTTGCTCAAAGTGCTTAGTGATATGCTCCAAAGCCCTCAACCACTTTCTCATATCCACATATGTCCCAAAACAAAAGTCAAACTCGGCCCCACCGAATCTTTCTATCCAGCGCCACCGAGTTCAGTTGACATAGCCACTGCCAGAAACCCTAATCAATTTGATCTTACCGATGGGATCTCGGTCTCACTGAGATGGGCTTGCAAACTCTCTGTTGCCTATTGCAATAATTTTGGTCTCACCGAGTTTGCTTGGCCAACTCTCGGTTTCACTAATTACCCAAATCGGTCCCACCGAGTTTGTGTAATCGGTCAAACTGAAATGAGGCTTTACCCTAACCCTAGCACATCGGTCCTACCGAGTTGATCATATCGGTCCCAGCGAAATGCCTAACGGTCACATTATGAACTAAATCCGTCTGACCGAGTTTTCTGATTCGGTCCCACCGAGTTTGGTAAATTGTGTCTAACGGTTAGATTTTGTGTCGAGGCTATATATACCCCTCCACCCACTCTTTATTCGTGGAGAGATCCATCAGAACATGCCTACACTTCCAACATACATTTTCTAAGAGAGAACCACCTACACTTGTGTTGAGGTCAAGATATTCCATTCCAACCACATAAATTTTGATCTCTAGCCTTCCCAAGTTGCTTTCCACTCAAATCATCTTTCCACCAAATCCAATCCTATGAGAGAGAGTTGAGTGTTGGGGAGACTATCATTTGAAGCACAAGAGCAAGGAGTTCATCATTAACACACCGTCTATTACCTTTTGGAGAGTGGTGTCTCCTAGATTGGTTAGGTGTCACTTGGGAGCCTCCGTCAAGATTGTGGAGTTGAGCCAAGGAGTTTGTACGGGCAAGGAGATCGCCTACTTCGTGAAGATCTACCCTAGTGAGGCAAGTCCTTCGTGGGCGATGGCCATGGTGGGATAGACAAGGTTGCTTCTTCGTGGACCTTTCATGGGTGGAGCCCTCCGTGGACTCAAGGCAACTGCTACCCTTCGTGGGTTGAAGTCTCCATCAACGTGGATGTACGATAGCACCACCTATCGAAACCACGCCAAAAATCTCCGTGTCTCCAATTGCGTTTGCACACTCCAATCTCATCCCTTACATTCTTGCAAATTGCATGCTTTACTTTCCGCTGCTCATATACTCTTGCCATGCTTGCTTGAATGTGTTGTGAATGTTTAAACTTGTGCTAAAACTCTACCTTAACTTGAAGCAAATAAAAACTGCAACTTTTCTTTGTTAAGAGTCTATTCACCCCCCCTCTAGACACCTCTTCTCGATTCTTTCAATTGGTATCAGAGCATTGGTCTGCATTGCTTTGGTTTAATCACCATTGGAGGAAGATGGATGAGTCTACGTTGGGGAGTCTTAGACATAGAGTGCCTATACTTTATGGAGAGTACTTTCATGAGTGGAAAAATGAGATGCTTGAGATTTTCAATGAATATCACTTGAACAAGTACATTACTAGTCCTTGCGTACCCCCTAGTGATCCTTTGCATCCCACTCTCGATGAGGATCTTGACATGATTCGCAATCTTAGAACTATTAATCTTATCATTAGAGGATTGCCCAAAAATTTGATTGCTAGCTTACCTACTCTTGATTGTTCCTACACTATATGGAGATTTCATGAGGAACGCTTTCCAAACTATTCCTTGAAAAATATAGATGAGATTCTCCATAAGTCTATTGCCTTGAATAGGATGAGTACTAGTGATCCTAAGTTTGATGATTTTCTATTTGAGCTTCGTGATCTCATGCGTGCCAAAGGAGATGTTGGAATTATTATCAATATCATTTCCGAAGTCATTAGAATCCATAGAGATGAACATTGTTACGGTCATACTTCTAATGAATCACCTTTTCTAGGAAACGATCAATCACAAGATGATGTTGAACATGGATACTATGATGAGGATGATGATAGTGACTTTGATCTCGATGAGTCTATGAGACATTTTGGTCTTATGGCTAATCTTTGCGGCTACATGGCTGGAGGAAAGGAATGGGTCCTTGATAGTAGATGTACTGATCATATGACCGGACACAAAGACATGTTTCGTGAGCTTGCTGAAAATGACGACCCTCGGAAGTACGTCACTTTTGGTGATAACTCAAAGGGTAAGGTGGTTGGCCTTGGTAAGGTGGCAATCTCACATGATAGCTCCATACAAATGTTATGCTCGTTGAATCTCTTGGCTACAATTTACTTTCCGTATCTAGACTTGCTGACTTTGGTTTCAACGTCCTATATACTGAAGTAGATTGCCAAGTGTTTCGTAGAGATAATCATAAAATGGTCTTTATCAGTATTCGTAGAGGTGATCTTTACATTGTTGACTTCACTAAAAAGGCTCAACCTAGAACTTGCTTAATTGCTAAATCTTCAAAAGGCTGGTTATGGCATAGAATGTTATGTCATGTGGGCATGCGAAATCTTGATAAGCTTATTAAAGGTGATATATACTTGGAGTAAAAGATGTTATATTTGACAAGGATAGATTGTGCAGTGCTTGTCAAGCAGGAAAGCATGTTGGAGGGAGTCACCTACTGAAGAATATCATGACCATGAGAAGACCGCTCGATCTACTTCATATGGATCTCTTTGGTCCCAATGCCTACAAGAGTCTCGGTGGTAACTCATTTGGTCTAGTCATAGTCGATGATTTTTCAAGATTTACGTGGGTGTTCTTTCTTGATGATAAATCGCAGGTCCAAAAGTTCTTCAAGAAATTCGCTAGGAAGGCCCAAAATCAATTTGAAGTGAAGATCAAGAAGGTTCGCTGAGAAAACGGAATGGAGTTCAAGAACGCAAATGTGGATACCTTTCTTGATGAAGAAGGAATTTCACATGAGTTCTCGGCTACGTACATGCCTCAACAAAATGGAGTTGTTGAGAGGAAGAACCGAACTCTTATTAAGATGGCAAGAACGATGCTTGATGAGTACAAGACTCCAAAACACTTTTGGGCGGAAGCGGTTGAGACAACTTGTCATGCAACAAATCGCTTGTATCTTCACAAGCTACTCGGCAAGACAGCATACAAGCTTCTCACCGATAACAAACCCCAAGTTGGATACTTTCGAGTATTTGGCTCAAAGTGTTACATTCTTGATAAGCATCGTCGTTATAAATTTGATACTAAATCTCATGAAGGTTTCCTACTTGGTTATGGCTCAAACTCTTACACTTACCGTGTCTACAACAATTTCACCCGAAAAGTTGAAGAGACGGTAGATGTGAAGTTTGATGAATCTAATGGCTCGCAAGTAGAGCAATTGACAATTGATGTAGGAGATAAAGATCCTTCGGAAGCAATCCAAGACTTTTCTATTGGCAAGATCCGTCCAATGGAGGTGAAGGAGAGTACCTCGTCCGTCCAAGTGGAAGCTTCTACCTCACGACAAGGTGACCCAAGACTTAATACGGAAGCATCCACAAGTGGGACACACCAAGATGAAGAAAACGAGGAAGTACACCAAGATGAACCTCATGTACCTCCTTCTCCACCACGACAAGGGAACGACAACGTCAACAATGAAGAAGGCCAAGAAGAAGAACAAGAGGATGAAGAAGATGTTCCACCCCGATTGAAACAAAAGCTCTCACGAGTTCGAGCAAGAGTCGCAAGAGACCATCCCGTTGAACAAATCTACAATGATATCCAAACCAGGAGAATCACTCGCTCAAAAACTCATTTGGCTAACTTTTGTGAACATTATTCATTCATCTCTAGCATTGAAACTATGAAGGTTGAAGAAGCATTGGAAGATCCGGATTGGATAAATTCCATGGACGAAGAGCTACACAACTTTGAGAGAAATCAAGTGTGGACATTGGTCGAGAAGCCCGACAACAACCACAACATCATTGGTACCAAATGGGTGTTTTGCAACAAGCAAGACGAAGATGGTCAAGTCGTCCGCAACAAAGCACGTCTCGTCGCCCAAGGCTACACTCAAGTCGAAGGTATGGACTACGGTGAGACATATGCCCCCGTTGCTAGACTTGAGTCCATTCGCATCTTACTTTCCTATGCTAATCACCATGATATTTCCTTGTACCAAATGGACATTAAAAGTGCCTTTCTAAATGGTGAAATTGAGGAGGAAGTTTATGTTAAACAACCTCCCGGCTTTGTCAATCCTAAGAAACCGGATCATGTTTACAAACTTCACAAAGCTCTTTATGGTCTTAAACAAGCTCCTAGAGCGTGGTATAAATGCTTGACTAAGTTCCTTATTGAGAAAGGCTTTGAGATTGGAAAAATAGATTCTACTCTTTTTACTAAAAGGGTTAATGGTGAATTATTTGTGTGCCAAATTTATGTTGATGATATCATATTTGGTTCGACTAACCCTCATTTTTAGTGAAAAGTTTGGAAAGCTAATGTCGAAGAAGTTTGAGATGTCTATGATGAGTGAACTCAAGTTCTTTCTTGGTTTGCAAATCAAGCAATCTAAGGAAGGCACCTTTGTTTCTCAAACAAGGTACACCAAGGACTTATTCAAGAAGTTCAACATGCCAGAAAGCAAAGGTATGAAAACACCCATGCCTACTAGTGGACATCTTGACTTGACCAAGGATGGCAAATCAGTTGACCAAAAGGTTTACCGTTCTATGATTGGTTCATAGTTATATCTATGTGCCTCCCGTCCCGATATTATGCTAAGTGTGTGCATGTGTGCACGATATCAAGCGGCCCCCAAAGAATGTCATCATAAGGTCATGAAAAGGATAGTGAGATACTTAATTCATACACCAAATTTTGGCATTTGGTATCCTAAGAGGTCCTCTTTTGATCTTGTTGGCTACTCCGATTCGGACTATGCCGGAGACAAGGTTGATAGAAAGTCCACTTCGGGTACTTGTCAATTCTTGGTAGATCTCTTGTGTCTTGGTCCTCCAAGAAACAAAAATCGGTATCACTATCGACCGCCGAAGAGGAATACATTGCCGCCGGTTCATGTTGTGCTCAATTACTTTGGATGACCCAAACTCTTAAAGATTATGGGATCAATGTGAAACATGTTCCATTGCTTTGTGACAATGAGAGTGCTATTAAGATTGCTTACAATTCCGTGCAACATTCTCGAACTAAGCATATTGAAGTTCGTCATCATTTCATTCAAGATCATGTTGCTAAAGGGGAAATTGATCTTAAGCATGTTCGTACCAATAAGCAATTGGCGGATATATTTACCAAACCGCTAGATGAGGAAGTGTTTTTCCATCTGAGAGGTGAATTGAACATCATTGATGCTTCAAACTTGGAGTAGGAACTCCATTTGGATACATGCAAGGCATGAGCCTTTGACTAATCCTTGATATTTCTCTTATGATGATAATCGTATGTCTTGGATACATTTGCATCCTTGCATGCTATCTAACCCTTGTAGGTACTTGGATGAATCTAAATCCATGAGATTGCAACTCACTCACATCTTGAGCAATCTCTACATCACCAAGTCTCTACTCCATGGTGGTTGAAGACAAGGAAGCATGAAATCCTTCAACATATCCTTTGACAAATTCTATATATGAAATTTCATTTGATATCAGATTCCATGATTGTCATGTTGGATACACAAGTGCTCTTCCTTGCAAGACTAACCCATGTAGGTAGATGAACTCCAATTACAAGTGGTGCTCCCAACTCTTGATGAGCTACATCAACCTTGAGCATCCCACACAAGTTCAACTACATGTTCAAGATCAACACCACCACCAAAGGTATGATATTCCATCTTAGAGAAGCTTTAACCCAAGTCATGGGTCAAAGCAGCTCAACAAGATGTGAATACATCAAGATGCTTAAACGAAAAATGGTAACCCCATTTTGAGCTTAAACGATGAGTATGACCTATGATCAAGTGTTGTCACTTGACTCTTAAGTCAATATACTCTAACATAGGTGACTTTGTCACCGGCCAGTTCTAGATGAAGTTCTCTTGTGTTTCTCCGTGCTCTTGCATTTGTCTCATGCATATTCGTTTTCCCTTTCAAAGAAAAACTTCATCTAGATCTCTTTTTATTTTCTTTAGTTCTGCATTTCCTGCATCCAATTCATTGAAAATCCTTTAGTTAATTCCTTGTAAATCTTTGTGAGATATTATTTGCCTAGTGAGCTGAGGTGACTATTGTTCCTTCCTTGTGTTGAACTCGGTCACACCGGTTTTCTACTTTCAGTCCAACCGACCCATTTCGGTGCAACCGAAGAACACAACTCGGTGTCACCGGTTTCACTGCAGAGAAGAAAACTTGCCACTTGTTTCTGCACTTTTGTTCCAGCTCCACTCAATGATTCTTGTCCTCTACCAGCATCACATTTTACATGCTGATTTGCTCTATGACTCAAGGACCAAACCTATTTTGACTCACACTCCAGAAGATCCCTTCTTGGAAATTAATGTCAAAGGGGGAGAGAGAGATCACATCAAAGCTTAAATCCTTCAAAAGGGGAGAGAATACTTCACACAGGGGGAGAGAGGCAATCTCATCAAATGCCCCAGATGCTTGGTGTTCAAGAGGAGAGAAGTCACATGTCTTTAAGAGGGGAAAGACATGATTATGTTATGATCTGTTTTGCTCTGATGTTGTTTCCCTATTTTCTCCCATTATCCAATATAAGAATCAGGGGGAGAAAGACTGCTAGGGAAGGAAGTCTTTGAATTCATTGCATATCTTTTATCTTTGGGGACATGTCTATATCACTCTCTACATGTCATCCCAGTCTTGGTACTCTTGTGGTTTTGTGTGTTTTCTCAGTTTAGTAGATGTATATGTGTTATCTAACCTTGTTTACTCAGGTTCATCTCTTCCTAAGCCAGCTCAACACCACAAGGTAAGTATATGCATCACACTCATGTGCATGAGGATTTCTTGCTAATGTACATATTGTTTGCAAGAAGAATCATGAACATGAAGTTACACTTCATATCATTTGCTTTGATGCATATAGCCAAGATACATGTAACACATTGCCTGCTCTGTCATGATTATGCATTCACATGCTCTTACATTCCATATTGACATGATTGCACACATGCAGGGGGATCCTATGCATGTTACATGTATTTCCAAAGCTTTACTTGTTATTGTCTTTATCTTTATCTAAAGCTTTGATGTATGTTGTCATCAATTACCAAAAAAGGGGGAGATTGAAAGCACAAGTGCTCCCTGGGTGGTTTGGTAATTAATGTCAACATATCTCTTGTTGGACTAATGTTTTCATCTGTATATTTCAGACAAGTTCAACAGATGGAGTGGCATGGACTAGAGGATGTGGAACCCCTTCAAGATGATAAGGACAAAGGGTTGGCTCAAGCTCAAAATCTCAAGACTCTGCATTTTCATTTTAGTGATCCAAGATCACATTGAGTCCATAGGAAAGCCAATACTATTAAAAGGGGATGAGGTGTTGCTTAATGGCTTGCTTGCTAAAGTGCTTAGTGATATGCTCCAAAGCCTTCAACCACTTTCTCATATCCACATATATCCCAAACCAAAAGTCAAACTTGTCCCACCGAATCTTTCTATCGGGCTCCACCGAGTTCAGTTGACATAGCCACTGCCAGAAACCCTAATCAATTCGATCTCACCGATGGGATCCCGATCTCACCGAGACGGGCTTGCAAACTCTTTGTTGCCTATTGCGATAATTTCGGTCTGACCGAAATAACCAATCGGTCTCACCGAGTTTGCTTGGCCAACTCTTTGTTTCACTTATTACCCAAATCGGTCCCCACCGAGTTTGTGTAATCGGTCAAACCGAGATGAGGCTTTACCCTAACCCTAGCACATCGGTCCTACCGAGTTGGTCATATCGATCCCAACGAAATGCCTAACGGCCACATTATGAACTAAATCAATCTGACCGAGTTTTCTGATTCGGGCCCACCGAGTTTGGTTAATTGTGTGTAAAGGTTAGATTTTGCGTGGAGGCTATATATACCCCTCCACCCACTCTTCATTCGTGAAGAGAGCCATCAGAACATGCCTACACTTCCAACATACATTTTCTGAGAGAGAACCACCTACACTTGTGTTGAGGTCAAGATATTCCATTCCAACCACATAAATCTTGATCTCTAGCCTTCCCCAAGTTGCTTTCCACTCAAATCATCTTTCCACCAAATCCAATCCTATGAGAGAGAGTTGAGTGTTGGGGAGACTATCGTTTGAAGCACAAGAGCAAGGAGTTCATCATCAACACACCGTCTATTACCTTTTGGAGAGTGGTGTCTCCTAGATTGGCTAGGTGTCACTTGGGAGCCTCCGTCAAGATTGTGGAGTTGAACCAAGGAGTTTATACGGGCAAGGAGATCGCCTACTTCGTGAAGATCTACCCTAGTGAGGCAAGTCCTTCGTGGGTGATGGCCATGGTGGGATAGACAAGGTTGCTTCTTCGTTGACCCTTCATGGGTGGAGCCCTCCGTGGACTCGCGCAACCATTACCCTTCGTGGGTTGAAGTCTCCATCAACGTGGATGTACGATAGCACCACCTACCGGAACCACACCAAAAAATCTTCGTGTCTCCAATTGCGTTTGCACACTCCAATCCCATCCCTTTACATTCTTGCAAATTGCATGCTTTACTTTCCGCTGCTCATATACTCTTGCCATGTTTGCTTGAATGTGTTGTGAATATTTAAACTTGTGCTAAAACTCTACCTTTACTTGAAGAAAATAAAAAATGCAACTTTTCTTTGTTAAGATTCTATTCACCCTCTCTCTAGACACCTCTTCTCGATCCTTTCACACACGCAACTAAAACCTGAACCGTGTTTGATGCATCCGTCATCGCAACGTTTTATACATTTCTGACGATTTTCATACAACACCGTTTGCGATTATGGCATCGCACACAATTTCTCAAAGTGTCTTTGATTGTAGTGCCGCATTAGCAGCATCATGCAGTAGTGATTGTATAGCTTAGCCAGAAATGCATAACAATGTTTAGTTATTAAGTGAGCCCTCCTCATCTCCATATTCTCAAAGTCTTTGAAACCGAGCTTCTCCAATACATATGGTCTTGCATGGCACGGATGTACTAATCGAATTGAAAAAAATCTAGAATTACACGTTGAACAAAAGAAGAACAAATGATGATATTAATTATGATGAAATGTTTCGTTGCGTACCGTACAAACATCAAAGGTCTCGTCCAGCTTCACGGTGAAAAACCTATCATTTTGCGGTGTGAGGAAACCTGTCATAAAAACCCCGTCCACCGTGAAAGCGAATCGTGACTGGGATCCTATGTCATCAGACATCTCATGTGTTCATAATTCAAAGATTAAACTTCTGAATTTCAATATATATACTACAAAAACTAAATTCGATCATTAATATTCATCACAGGTTGACTTTCGGTCTGTCAAGTCTTCATTGAAAACTCTCATCTCACGTGGTGTATATGGTGGGAACTCCCTCTCTCATATATTCAACCGTCGGTGATGGTTGCTCCTCCCTTTGTCCCCGAGTGCATTACACCAAATTGTCTAGCACACGCGACTGTTGGAAATGTTCCCTAGAGGCAATGATAAAATAACAATAATTATATTTCCTTGTTCATGATAATTGTCTATTGTTCATGCTATAATTGTATTAACCGGAAACCATAATACATGTGTGAATACATAGACCACAACATGTCCCTAGTAAACCCCTAGTTGACTAGCTCGTTGATCAATAGATGGTTATGGTTCCCTCACCATGGACATTGGATGTCGTTGATAACGGGATCACATCATTAGGAGAATGATGTGATTGACAAGACCCAATCCTAAGCATAGCACAAGATCGTGTAGTTTGTTCGCTAGAGCTTTTTTAATGTCAAGTATCATTTCCTTAGACCATGAGATTGTGCAACTCCCGGATGCCGTAGGAATGCTTTGGGTGTATCAAACGTCACAACGTAACTGGGTGACTATAAAGGTGCACTACAGGTATCTCTCAAAGTGTCTGTTGGGTTGGCACGAATCGAGACTGGGATTTGTCACTCCGTATGACGGAGAGGTATCTCTGGGCCCACTCGGTAATGCATCATCATAATGAGCTTAGTGTGACTAAGGAGTTAGTCATGGGATCATGCATTACAGAACGAGTAAAGAGACTTGCTGGTAACGAGATTGAACAAGGTATAGGGATACCGACGATCGAATCTCGGGCAAGTAACATACCGATAGACAAAGGGAATTGTATACGGGATTGATAGAATCCCCGACATCGTGGTTCATCCGATGAGATCATCGTGGAACATGTGGGAACCAATATGGCTATCTAGATCCCGCTATTGGTTATTGACCGGAGAGGTGTCTTGGTCATGTCTGCATGGTTCCCGAACCCGTATGGTTTACACACTTAAGGTTCGTGACACTAGAGTTGTTATGGGAAATAGTATGTGTTTACTGAAGGTTTTTTGGAGTCCCGGGTGAGATACCGGACGTCACGAGGAGTTCCGGAATGGTCTGGAGGTGAAGATCGGTATATTGGACGAAGGGTATTGGAGTACGAAAGTGTTCCGTGGGTACCATGATATGGCCAGCATGACCGGAAGGTGTTTCAGGGGCCCCGGCAAGTGTTGCAGGGCCTCATGGGCCAAGGGGGGGGGGGGGGGCAAACCAGCCCACTAAGGGGTTGTGCGCCCCCACACCCTTTCCCACGTTGCTTGGGGAGGTGGGGCGCCTCCACCTGACTTGGGAGCCAAGCCTCTACCTGGCTTGGCTTTGGGGGGGGGGGGCAAGTCTCCCTAGGGTTTTCCTAGGGAGATCCAATCTGCCCTGGCCGCCCCCCTAGGGGAAACCCTAGGGCGCCTCCCCCTCTCCCCTCCCCCCTATATGTAGTGAGGGGGTGGGAGGGCAGCCATGACCCCTTCCCCTGGCGCAGCCCTCTCCTCCTCCAACTTCTCCTCCTCCTCCGTAGTGCTTAGCGAAGCTCTGCTGGAGAACCACGAGCTCCATCACCACCACGCCGTCATGCTGCTAGAGTTCTCCCTCAACTTCTCCTCTCCCCTTGCTGGATCAAGAAGGAGGAGACGTCCCCGGGCTGTACATGTGTTGAACGCGGAGGCGCCGTTCGTTCGACGCTAGATCAGATCTTCCGTGATTTGAATCGCCGCGAGTATGACTCCATCAACCGCGTTCTCGTAACGCTTCCGCTTAGCGATCTTCAAGGTTATGAAGATTCACTCCTCTCTCTCGTTTCTAGCATCTCCTAGATTGATCTTGGTGACACGTAGGATTTTTTGTGAATTATTGCTACGTTCCCCAACAATGGTATCATAGCTAGGTCTATGCGTAGATTCTATGCACGAGTAGAACACAAGTAGTTGTGGGCGATGATTTGTTCAATTTGGTTACCGTTACTAGTCTTATCTTGATTCGACGACATTGTGGGATGAAGCGACCTGGACCGACCTTACATGTACGCTTACGTGAGACTGGTTCCACCGACTAACATGCACTTGATGCATAAGGTGGCTAGCGGGTGACTGTCTCTCCCACTTTAGTCAGATCGGATTCGATGAAAAGGGTCCTTATGAAGGGTAAATATCAATTGGCATATCACCGTTGTGGCTTTTACGTAGGTAAGAAACGTTCTTGCTAGAAACCCATAGCAGCCACGTAAAACATGCAACAACAATTAGAGGACGTCTAACTTGTTTTTGCAGGGTATGCTATGTGATGTGATACGACCAAAAGGATGTGATGAATGATATATGTGATGTATGATATTGATCATGTTCTTGTAATAGGAATCACGACTTGCATGTCGATGAGAATGACAACCAACAGGAGCCATATGAGTTGTCTTAATTTATTGTATGACCTGCATGTCATTGAAAACGCCATGTAATTACTTTACCTTATTGCTAACCATTAGCCATAGTAGTAGAAGTAATAGTTGGCGAGACAACTTCATGAAGACACGATGATGGAGATCATGGTGTCATGCCAGTGACGAAGGTGATCATGCCGCGCCTCGAAGATGGAGATCAAAAGGCACAAGATGATATTGGCCATATCATGTCACTTTATGGTTTGCATGTGATGTTTGTCATGTTTACATCTTATTTGCCTAGAACGACGGTAGCATAAATAAGATGATCCCTCACTAAAATTTGAAGGGATGTGTTCTCCCTAACTGTGCACCATTGCGAAGGTTCGTTGTTTCGAAGCACCACGTGATGATCGGGTGTGATAGATTCTAACGTTCGCATACAACGGGTGTAAGCCAGATTTACACATGCAAAACACTTAGGTTGACTTGACGAGCCTAGCATGTACAAACATGCATGGCCTCGGAACACGAGAGACCGAAAGGTCGAACATGAGTCGTATAGTAGATACGATTAACATGGATATGTTCACCGTTGATGACTAGTCCGTCTCACGTGCTGATCGGGCACGGCCTAGTCGATTCGGATCATGTATCACTTAGATGACTAGAGGGATGTCTATCTGAGTGGGAGTTCATTAAATAATCTGATTAGTTGAACTCATTATCATGAACATAGTCTAAATTGTCTTTGCAAATTATGTTGTAGATTAATAGCTCGCGCTTTAGCTCCATGTTTTAATATGTTCCTAGAGAAAGACTAAGTTGAAAGATATTGTAAGCAATTGTGCGGACTAGGGCCATGATCTGCGGATTGTCCTCACTGCTACACAGAAGGCTTATATCTTTGATGCACCGCTTTGTGTGCCAACCCCTCTAGCGTTGTCTGTGGATGTTGTGAACATCTAGCAGACACGTTCTGATGACTACTTGATAGTTTAGTGCGCCATGCTTTACGGCTTAGAATAGGGGCTCCAAAGGCGTTTTGAACGCCATGGAACATATGAGATGTTCCAAGAGCCGAAATTGGTATTTCAGGCTCATGCCCGTGTTGAGAGGTTTGAGACCACTGACAAGATCTTTGCCTACAAGATGGAGGAGAATAGCTCAGCCAGTGAGCATGTGCTCAGAATGTCTGGGTACTTCAATCGCTTGAATCGAGTGGGAGTTAATCTTCCAGATAAGAGAGTGATTGAAAAATTTCTCCAGTCACTGTCACCAAGCTACTAGAGTTTCGTGATGAACTATAACATGCAAGGGAAGATGATCCCGGAACTGTTTGTCATGCTTAAGGCCGTCAAGGTAGAAATCAAGAAGGAGCATCAGGAGTTGATGGTTAACACGACCACTTGTTTCAAGAAGGGAAAGGGTGAGAAGGGAAGCTTCATGAATGGCAAGCCAGTTGCCGCTCCAGTGAAGAAACCCATGAACCCAAACCCGAGACAAAGTGCTTCTATTAGGGGAACGGTCACTGGTAGCGGAACTGCCTCAAATACTTGGTAGATAAGAAGGCTAGTGATGCGGAGCATCCCTCGCTCATCCCCATGGACGTGTCTACATCTTCCTCAACACCACTTGGGCCCATGACAAGAGCTAGAGCCAAGGCTATCGAAGATAAGGTGAACTCCCTCCTTTCCGAACTTCCTCTCTCTACTCACGAGACTTGCCTACTACCTCATATGGACACTTTGTGTGTGATCAGGTACCTGGAGGAAAGCCATGGTGCATCTACATCCACTGGACAAGGAGACGAAGATACCAACCGCAAAGGACAAGAAGAAGAGCTACTGGAGAAAACTCCAGCCACCGGACGACCGGTAGGGACCGGACGTCCGGCGCTTGAAGCCCCAGCAAGCGGACGTCCGGCCCGGACCGGACGACCGGCCACACTCTCACAGCGAAGCGGACGTCTGCCTCCAATGGACGACCGCCCTCAAGACCCGAAATAATCTGCGGAAGACTAGTGCCAACGGACGACTGGCGACCGGACGACCGGAAATCATCGGACGTCCGGTGCCCCTGGACCCGAGCCAAATCAGCGGAAGTATGAAGAAACCGGACGACCGGCGCCTCCTTCATAGAACGGATCCATTGGACTTCCGGCGACACCGGACGACCGGTGCCGCCTGAGCCACCAGACGACCGGCCCCCAGCGGACGTCCGGTACCTGTCTGCGCACAGTTTCGGGCCGAAGCCCATGTACCCCTTCACTTCGCCCCCTTTTCCACTAAGACTATAAATAGAACCCCTCCTCCTCCTAGCTAAGGTAGCTTAGGTTTAGCTCATGTTTGTGTGAGAGCCTTGCTCATCCACTTGGTTACTTCTCCTCGGAGCTCAGGACCTCTTCGGAGAAGATCCCCCAAGCGGATTCAAGACCCCCTTCTAGGGTGGACCCCATCAAGACCTCGTCTCGGAGAAGAACGGCTACTCGTGTATCCTTACCTTTGTTGATCTTGAATCTTGTGCCACCTTATGTGATCGGTGATCTAGCACTTGTGTGATTGATCTCTTGTCGGTTGAGTGAATTCTCTCTCGTTTTCCCCGTGTTCCCCTCTTGTTCTTCTGCGTGTTCTTCGTGATTCACCGTAGGATCCGCTCCAACGTGAAAGATCATCCACGTAGGGTTCCGCCCTACATCATCTTGGTATCATGAGCCACATCGATCACGTTCTTGGAGCCCCTACACCGTGTTTTCTAGCTTGATTTTGTTGTTTTCGTCCTAAATTCGAAAATCCCCACCAAAAATAGCCCCAATTTTTTTTTGTGATTTGTTTGTGAGTTGAGATTTTGTTGGATTTGGTCCATGGATTTGTGTTGCTACGTGTGGATGTAGCTTTCCCCACCCTCCCCACCCTTTTCCTTCCACCAAACCACTCGATTTCAACCTCACCATCCCTTCCACCCCGAATCCGAGCAGTTCTTCCTGCGTCTGAAAATCACTTGTAACCGGACGACCGGCTGGTACCGGACGTCCGACGGCCGGACGACCGCAAAAACCGGACGTCTGCTCAGCTCGATTTAAACTGAATTTTCAGTTCGGCCACCACCACAACCCCACCTCCCACCACATCTCCCAAACCCACATACACCAAAATCTTCCACAATACGTCCGATGACGATTTTGACACATTTTGGTCCTTGAGATTTTGAGTTGTGGTTTCCCGTATCCTATTGTGTTTCGGCTATCTAGGTACGGTTTGAATTCATCATCACCACCTCTCATCTACATCGACTAGTCATCATCGCAAGGACGGTAACTTCGACGACATCTTTGTCATACCTTGCATTTGCATTGATAACCCACATTGCCTCATTTTATGAAGCTTACCCATCGAGACTAGCCATTGAGTATTGCCGCAACGTGACTTGTGCACATTTAGTTATCATACTCCATAGCATACATACCGTACCATAGTGGTGCATATCTTGGGATCCACTTGTGTGTCACAAGGTTGTCATAGCATACACAATTGCTATCTTGGTTCGTGAAGTTTTGCATGAGAAAAGAGCTCAAAAGTGAAAGAGCCACCCAAGCTTTTAAGCAAAGAGGAAAGATAAGCAAAGAGCTTATGAGCAAGAACCATAGCATCATACTACATTAAGATTGTCATATTGGATCATCTTGGATCATTGCAATCAAATACCATACATATAGCATAATTGGGATAGAGATAGTTGCATTTTTGCCTAGTAGGTTGTGCACAAGTTTGCGTATCCGCCTTTTGTGCAATCGTGCTAAGCGTCTCTCTAGTGTTGTGCAACAAGAGCATCTTGGTGAATTCCACATTTTGGCTCATCTTTGGTTGCATAACCCCATATTATCTATTTGCGTGTGTTTCCGTGTACCATATCTTGCTATTGGTCTACTTGTTGCAGTTGCAAATTTGTGAACCATTTCCAACATTATTGACGCCACTTACAATTGCATCAAATTTTGTGCCACCATCCTCACCAAGCTCCACCATAAGCTCTTATTTGTGTAGGTGTGAGAACCGACAAGGATTGGTACCAATAGTGCTATTTCATTCTCCACATTTGAGTGAACTTGATTCATCTTCAACATCAGTCAAAGGTACATTGGTATAAGTTCTTTTCCGTTCTACCACTCACATTTTGCTTGGAATGATGGATAGGCCAAGTACCTCTACCAACCCACTCTTCATCGAGCAAGATGACGACATGTCATCATCGTCACCAAGAGCCACCTCTTTGGTGCACAACGAAGCGTTGCACCAAGAACAACAAGCAATGAGCGCATCGCGATCGACAACCTCGCCACCGACTTGCGACTCTCCGAGCAACGTACAAGGGACTACTTCGACAACAAGTTCGACGCTCACAAGCAAGAGAATGATGCAATAATGGACGAGATACGCGCCTTGATGAGAAGCCGACATCATTCTATTTCTTCATCATCAAGACGGAGCCGCTCGAGTCAACACTCCGACGACACCTTCTACGACTCAAGTACACCTACTTCGAACACTCTTCGTCGTGCCGCTCGTCAAGACCGTCATGCATCTCGCAACCCGCTACATGACAAGCATTCACAAGAGCAAGTTGATGATCAAGTTCCTCGTCCTCAATCAAACCAAGAGGCTTTTGCTCAAGCTCAAGAACGACAACGCCTTCGTCGCCAACAAGAGGAAGAACGAGCGTCTACACCAAGATTTAACAAGACGCCAAGGCTCAACGTCTTCAACAACAACAACGTGAAGCGCAAGCTCTTGAGGCAACGCGTGCCCTTCAAGAATCAAGTAGAGCCTTCGCCAACCGCAATCGCGAACGGCGCAATCAAGAGGAAGCCCTTCGAGAAGAAATCCAAGAGAGGAACTACCAACCTCATGTACAACGCCAAGTTCCTCAAGCCCCTCCACAAGCTCGTCAAGCTCCACCCCAACCTCAAGCTCAACAAGGGCAAGTTGATCATGGTCTTCCTCCACGCCAAGAGCAACATGAAGACGACATAATCCACGCCAAGGACGCCATCATCAACATCGCCAACAACACAATGAAGAGCAACGCCACGGCAAGCTAAAATTCACCATGCCCAAGTTCAATGGAAGCAATGACCCCGAAGGCTACCTCTCATGGGCATTGAAGGTTGACAAAATCTTCCGTTGCACAACTACGATGAAGCGAAGAAAATCGCTATGGCATCACTTGAGTTCCAAGACTATGTGCTCATATGGTGGGAACAAATCATTGAGCGACGACAAACAAGAGGTGAACCTCCAATCACCACTTGGGCTCAAATGAAGGATGTCATGCAAGCACGTTTTGTGCCAACCTACTACAACCGCGACCTCTTCAAGAAACTCCAACTACTCAAGCAAGGAACAAAGAGTGTTGAAGAATATTACAAGGAAATGGAGATAGCCATGATTCGAGCCAATGTCAAAGAAGATGATGAGCAAACTATGGCACGTTTCTTGAATGGACTTAATCATCCCATCAAGAAGATCGCCGACTTCCAACCATATTCCAACCTCATTGAGCTCGTACATCAAGCTACCAAGGCCGAACGTCAAGTGCAAGATGACTTCAAGTACGCTAAGTACTCATGAAGACCTACGGCTTCTCCAACACCCAAGCTTCAACGACTACTCCAACATCTACTTCGACCAAGCTTTCTTCAAGAAACGACGACAAGTCAAGTTACAAGAAGACTTCGACAAGTTCAAGTCGTCCTCCTCCTACTACAAGCAACCTCAAGCCGCGTGCTTCATCCTCTACTCCGACCGATGAGACCATCAAGACAAGCTCCTTCAAGTATTTCACTTGCGGCGGCCGAGGCCACAAGTCATACGAATGCACCAACAAGCGTACCATGATCCTCAACGACGATGGCACCTATGACTCAATGAGTGAGGAGGAGATGGAAGCCCTTGAGCAAGTGGCCATGCACCGGCAAGTGAACGAAGATGAAGATGATCAAGTCTTTTGTGATGAGGATTCGAGCCCCGCCTCGTTGTCTCCAAGGTCTTGACTCTTCAACATCAATAAGAAGAAGACCAACGATGCCACATCTTCCACACAAAAGCCGGCATCAATGGACGGTACATCAAGGTCATCATCGATGGAGGTAGTTGCCACAACTTGGCAAGTGAAGAACTATGCTCCAAGATCCAATTGGTAAAGAAGAAGCACCCGCACCCTTACAAGGTTCAATGGCTAAGTGACTCCGGCACTATACGAGTTGAGCATACGGTCCTAGTCTCTTTCAAAATTGGTGCATACGAAGACACTTTGGAGTGTGATGTGGTCCCAATGACCGTTTGTCACCTACTTCTTGGTCGACCATGGCAATTCGACCGTGGTGTCATACACAATGGGCGTACCAATCACTATAGCTTCAAGATGAAATGGAAAGAATATGTGCTACGACCTATGTCTCCTAGTCAAGTGATCGCCGACAAACAAGCCACCAACCATAGAGACAAGACTGAGAAAGTGATACAACAAAAAGTGAGTGAGAGCCACAAGCCAAACTTGAGCGCCTCTTCGCACAACTTACTCAACTATGCCAGAGCCCATAATGGCTTGTGGCTGCACACGGAAGTTACTAGCATGAATGATCTTATGATCCCTTTGATCCTGGGTGGCGGTCCGAAGAAAAACAGGCAAGTCCTGATAGAAACCAGGTGCCTCAATCCACCCAGATGTGTGTTTAAGTTGCCACCTTAAATAAACCATTAATTTAACAATCTCACATCTGTCATGGATACACTCACCCAATCCACGTCTACTAGCATAGTATGGCATAATAAGCAAACGAGAAGTAACTCCCAAGGGTTTGATAAGTAAAACAGTAACGGTACTACCTCAATCTACTTCCCATCCCACAATTTAATTTGATCCTAATCATGCAAGTGTTTAAGGAATAGATCTAATGCATAAACTGGGTAGTAGAAAAAGTATGATCAAGTGTTACTTGCCTTGTCGATGATCCATGAAACCTAGAGATTCAAATAACAAGCGCGACCGGGTGATCTATCGCAGACAAACAACAAGCATACAATAAGTACTCATCTAATGCACAGGTAAATCTCGAATAAAAGATCTAACCAGAAAGTTCCACTTAAGAACCCTGGTTGCAAAAAGAATCGAATCAAATAAAGAAACGAAAGTCAAACGACGAAAGAAAACAACTCGGTTCTAGCAAGTTGAAACTAGGTCAAATTTTACAGTGGCAAAACTTTGTTTAAGTAGATTAGTCGGAACGGCGGTTTCGAAACGAAACTCCAGACGCTTGAATCACCTGATTCCGATAAACGAGCGAGAAGATAAACTAGAACGAAGATCGGATCTGAAATCGAGATTGGAAAAATAGCGGAATAAATCCATTAAAGAAAAACGACGAACGGTTAAACGAACGGACGTTCGTTAACCGGGAATAACCGGTGATCACGTTCGTTAAGACGAACGGTCCGGCGAACGCTCGCTAAACAACAAAACTGAAAAAAATAAAACCGATCTAGGGTTTTTAAAAAAAATAACCGAACAACGGAAAAGAAAACCGGAACGGTTTTTATAAAAAAAACCAAACCGAGGGGAGGGTGGCGCGGCGCGGCTACCTCGACGAGGTGGGGCTCAAGCGGCAGCTAGGCGGCGGGCGACGGCCACACACGGGCGGCTATATGGGCGGCGGCTATGGGCGGGCTATGGGCGGTGGCGGCTATGGGGAGGGCGGCGGCGGGTTGGGAGGAGAGGGGGGTGAGGGGTATATAAAGGGGGGAGTAGCTTGGGGAGGGACAAGCAAGAGGAGGAGGAGGAGGAGGAGTCCTCCTCGGACTCGGCCAGCAGCTGGCGAGGCTCTTGTGTGCCAGCGAGGGTGGCGGATGGGCCCTTGGCCCACGGCGCTAATTTTTTAAAAACAAATCACGCGCAGAAAAACGAATAAAATAAAATCTAAACGAACTCCAAAATTTCCAAAGTAAATTTTTCCCGACTCCTAAAAATGAGTCGAACAAAATTTAACTTTAACTCGGGGCCTAAAATGCAATTTTAAAACACGCATTTTTCCCTAAGGAAAATAAAAACGTCAAACTCCAAAATAAAAATCTTATTTGATTTTTTTTATAAATCTTCATTATTTCTTTATTTTGGGAAAGTCATTTTATTCCCTCTCTCAAATTTTGATAGTAGAAATAATTGAAGATAAAATAAATAAAATCAAATGATCCTATTTTCAAAATTTGAGAAAACTCAAATATGAAAATAACGAAATCTCAATTTCTCTGCGAGGGTCCTTGAGTTGCGTGAAATTTCTAGGATCGGCAAAATGCAAGAAAATATGTAATGCATGATGACTTAATGTATAACATTCCAAATTGAAAATTTGGGATGTTACAAACCTACCCCCCCTTAAGATGAATCTCGCCCTCGATATTCGGGTTGGCTAGAAAATAGGTGAGGGTGATCCTTGAGCAAATCTTCTTCTCTTTCCTGTGTGGCTTCATCCTCGGTGGTGGCTCCAATCGAACTTTGCAAAACTTGATAACCTTGATGCGAGTAACTCTGCCGCATAATCGAGAATCTTGACCGGTTTCTCCTCATATGTCAAATCATCCTTCAATGAATCGCTTCAAGTGGCAATCATATCTCTTAACGGTACTTCCGCCATCTCGGCGTGACATTTCTTCAACTGAGAAACATGGAATACATCATGAACTCCTGATAGACCCTCTGGTAATTCCAGCTTATAAGCAACTTCTCCCATGCGTTGCAAGATCTTATATGGTCCAACGAAACGTGGCGCCAATTTTCCTTTAACTCCAAAACGCTTAACTCCTCGAAGTGGGGATACTCTAAGATAAACTCTGTCTCCAACTTCATATACTATCGCCTTGCGTTTTGAATCCGCATAGCTTTTCTGTCTGGACTGGGCTACCTTGAGCCTATCGCGAATCAACTTAACCTTCTGTTCAGACTCCTTAATCAAATCTGGTCCAAACAATCGACGGTCTCCAGCTTCGCCCCATGATAACGGTGTCCTGCACCTCCTTCCGCATAAAGCCTCGAAAGGTGCCATTTTGAAGCTGGTTTGGTAACTGTTGTTATAAGAAAACTCTGCATACAAAGAAGTTATCGTCCCAACTAGATCCATAATCTAGTGCACAAGCTCTCAAAGATGTCCTCCAAAATCTGATTGACTCTCTCGGTCATCCATCGATTACGTGGGTGGAAAGCTGTCTTGAATTCTAGCCTGGTTCCCAATGTTTCGTGCAACCGATTCCAAAACATTGAGGTAAATTGGGTTCCTCTATCCGACGATACTCCTCGGAACTCCGTGTAAACACACAATTCTGGTCATGTATATCTTTGCCAACTTAGCATCGCTATAGGTAGTCTTGATCGAATGAAATGAGCTACCTTCACAAGCGGTCGACTATAACCCAAATCGAGTCATAGCTTGATCGAGTCTTTGGCAAACCTGTGATGAAATCCATGCCTAGTTTATCCCACTTCCATTCGGTATTGGCAATGGCTGCAACAATCCTGGCCGCTTCGATGTTCTGCCTTCACTCTCGACATACATCGCAAACTGCTACATACTCTGCAATATCCTTCTTCATTCCGGTCCACCAGAACGTATTCTTCAAATCCAAATACATCTTGGTATTTCCAGGGTGAATCGAATATGGTGAATCATGTGCCTCTTGCAAAATCAACTTCCTGATCTCTGGGTCATTTGGCACATAAACACGGTCCTCAAACCATAGGGTATCGTGCTCATCCTCACGAAATCCCTTAGCTTTTCCTTCGCTCATTTTCTCCTTTATAGAGGCTACTTCCTTATCTGCCTTTTGGGCTTCTCTGAGTTTGTCCATCAACGTAGACTGAATCTCCAATCCTGCTACATAGCCTCTCGGGACTATTTCCAAACATAGCTCTCGAAGATCCTCGGCTAACTCCTTGGGTATTCCTCCCATCATTAGGGTATTGACGTGGCTCTTACGGCTCAATGCGTCTGCTACAACGTTAGCCTTCCCGGGGTGATAATGCAATCTCATATCATAATCCTTAATAAGCTCCAACCATCTCCTTTGTCTAAGGTTTAACTCCTTCTGCGTGAAAATGTACTTCAAACTCTTGTGATCCGTGTATACCTCACAATGATTTCCAATGAGGAAATGTCTCCATTTCTTCAATGCATGCACAACGGCTGCTAACTCCAAATCATGTGTGGCATAATTCAACTCATGAGGCTTAAGTTGTCGTGAAGCATACGAAACAACTCTTCCTTCCTGCATAAGCATTGCTCCAAGTCCTCGACGTGAAGCGTCGCAATACACCTCATAATCCTTGGTCTGATCTGGCAAAATTAACACTGGTGAGGTAACCAATCTTTTCTTCAACTCCTGAAAACTTGCCTCACAATCCTCAGTCCATGTGAACTTGGTATCCTTTTTCAGCAATTCCGTCATAGGCTTTGCAATCCTTGAGAAATTCTCAATGAATCTTCGGTAGTATCCTGCGAGTCCAAGGAAACTCCGGATCTCTCCAACTGTCGTTGGTGCTTCCCATTTGGTTACGGTCTCAACCTTTGTGGGGTCAATCGCTATCCCTTCTCCGGATATAACATGTCCAAGAAATCCAACTTCCTTTAGCCAAAACTCACATTTGCTGAACTTGGCATATAACTGATGTTCCCTTAGTTTCTCCAAAACCAATCGCAAATGTTCCTTATGTTCCTCTTCATTCTTTGAGAAAACCAAAATATCATCTATGAACACCACGACGAACTTATCCAAAAACTCCATAAACACTTTGTTCATCGTGTTCATGAAATAGGCGGTAGCGTTAGTCAGTCCAAATGACATAACGGTATATTCATACAGTCCATATCTCGTGGTAAATGTTGTCTTAGGTATGTCCTGCTCTCGAATCTTCAACTGATGGTACCCTGATCGCAAATCGATCTTGGAAAACACTTTAGCTCCTTGCAACGATCAAACAGATCATTTATCATTGGTAGTGGGTACTTGTTCTTGATTGTTACTTCATTTAAACCACGATAGTCGACAACCATCCTTAACGATCCGTCCTTCTTCTCTACTAAAAGTACGGGTGATCCCCAACGCGAAGAACTTGGGCGATATAACCTTTATCCAATAGCTCCTTAATCTGCTTCTTGATTTCCGCCAAATCACGTAAGGGCATCCTGTATGGTCGCTCGATATTGGGCCTGTACTGCAAAAGCTCAATCAAAACTCAATGTCTCTATTCGGGGGCATTCCTGGCAACTCTTCCGGAAATACATCAGGGAAATCCTTCACCACTGGCACCTCTTCCTGCACAACTCCTGATAAGGAATTTATTCGTGCTCTCCTCGGCTCATGCCGTGATACATACTTGATTCTCCTCCCTTCTGGGGTGGTAAGCAAAATTGACTTAGTGGCGCAATCTATGTTCCCTCCATACTTGATAACCAATCCATGCCTAATATCACATCCAACCCTTGGGATTCCGTAACTATTAGGTCCGAGGGAAAAACATAGTGTCCAATCCTTAATGGCGATCGGTCACACCATATACTAGCCATGTATTCTGCTCCGTGAGGTTACTAGCATGGGTGACCTAAGGGCTTGGGTTGGTAATTTGTACTTATCCACAAATCCCTTGATATGTATGAATGTGATGCACCAAAGATCGAAAAGAACAAGCTGCAGTAAATGACTTAACCAAAAACTTACCGACATCGTGCATCGGGCTGATCTTCAATCTCCTCCACATCAATGTGGTTCACCTGTCCCCTATTGAAAGGGTTCGGCTTCTTTCCAGAGCTTCCATTGCCATTTCCATTCTGGCCTTCTGGACATTCGTTTGCATAATGCCCAGTCTTGCGGCACTTAAAGCAAGTGATGTGACTCAGGTCTACCTTGGATGGTGTTGACGGGTTGGTGCGGTTCTGTCCATTGCTTCCTCCATTCCCGTTCCCATTCTTGGTGCCGTTATGGTTGTGCGAATTACCTCCTCCATGGGTATGCTGAAACTGAACTCCCTGTTTAGGGGTATAACGGGGCTTCTGCTGGGCTCCAGAGTTATACTTCCCCTGTCCATACTTCCTCTTGCGATTATCAATTTGCTGTTGCTTTCCTTCAATCATGAGGGCACGGTCTACCAACTCCTGGTAGTTATTGAAACTTGCTACCATCAACTGCATGCTTAACTCATCATTCAGTCCTTCGAAACTTCTCCGCTTAGCTGCATCTGTAGCAACGTCATCCGGGGCATAACGTGCTAACTTACTAAAATCATCCACATCTTGCCAACAGTCCTTCCTCCTTGGCGTAAGTTGCGAAACTCACGCTTCTTCATGGCCATAGCTCCTGCCGAGACATGGGCAGTGTGGAAAGCTTGGTCAAACTGATCCCATGTGACAGGTGTCTACAGGGTAAGTGGTCAGAAATTCTCCCACCATGCCGCTGCGGGTCCTTCAAGCTGGTGTGCGGCAAACTTCACCTTCTCTCCATCTCAGTACATCCTGCGCAGTGGTCAACTCCTCCCTACCTTATGGAGCCAATCATCTGCTACTATTGGCTCGGTGCTCGAAAACACCGCGGGTTCAGCCTTAAGAAAGCGTGTCAAGTGATCCGCAGTGGTGGTGGCGGTGGGTTGTTGTTGTTGTTGCCTTGATTCTGCATACCAATGTTTGGATCAAAGTGTTCTCGCTGAATCAACTGGGTGATCTCTGGCGGGAAAACAAACCCGGGGTCGCGTCTCGGAGGCATCTGATGGGTTTAGAAAAGATGAGAAATAAGAATAGAGTGAGGTCTAAGGAGAAACACTACCCAAATGTATATGAGCAAATGCACACAAAATCACTTCATTCAATTCAAACAAAGGGCTTACAACGGTCTAACTATCGCAAAAGTGCGTGAACTAAAATGTTACATGGAGGAATACTACTAATATGTGGGGTCATCTATTAATTTGAACCGTGGAAGACTCCATGATGTCCGCTCGACTTCATCTTCAAAGTCGGGTTCACTTGGATGCTGAATCGGTGTAAATGCGATGTTGATGTAGTTGCTCGGGCGATGGGCGTACTTGTCTTCATTCTTGAGCGCCAATCTATTCTTGAGTTCTTCAATCTCATACTTAAGATCGTTATTGTGCCTTGCTAAAGCTACGATCTCGTCCATGTAGTCCTTACGTGTAGACTTTAGTTCTTCTTCAAGTTCGATGATCCTTCCCTTCACATCCTTTAATTCGATCATATCATTGCACATCTGGTTCTCCTGGCGTCGAATGTGCTGGTTTAACTCCTGGATGAAAGCTGCAATGGATCTATCCTTCTTGGACTATCTCCCATTGTTCATCTCGGCGTCCACAAATCTGATAGATGGTGTCCTTGAGGTCTTCTTGGTAAACTTCTCCAATGCGTCCCATGGTGATATGAGCTGCCATGCTCTTTACCAGACTCCAGGTTGGTGCACTGAAAACACTATCTATAGGCTTGGTGATTGGGGCGAATGTCCTTCCCGGAACGTGAGCTTGAATCTTCCAGCGCTCCTCTTCAGGCAGAGTGGCGTTGAAAGTCCCGATGAAACTTGGTAGTCCAATGTTCAGGTACTTGGTGACTTCCTTCAAGTGAAATCCAAAAGGTGTGCCTTCATCTGGTTGGGCGTACTTGATCTTCGCGTCCTTCATCCTAAAAGAGTAGAAAAGATGAGGAGTTAGAAAATGAGAAGAGAGTAGTGATCTATGGCTTTAACTTAGTGGTCGTGTTCTGATACAACGTGTGTGCTCGATACCATCTCTCAGAAGCGACCCGACCGAATGGATCAAGTCTCTGTGCTCAGTGTCATCCCTAGATCGAATGTCTTGACACCACACAAGATTTCAAGGATTTATAACAGAGTAGCAATCACACACTTATTACAACGTGGTCCAAAGGAGGACTTATTACAATAAATATGGCTTAAGGCCATCTAATAACGATAACAGCGTAAGACTTGGAATATAAGTGAGTCCATCAACTCCATCGGCATCATCGAGTATAGAACCACGACCTAAAGCACCTTACTGTCATGCGAAAAGTCTCGCAACATGAAAGTTGCAGCCGAAACGGGTCGGCACATGGAATATGCTTTGGCAATGTAACACATAGAGAGTAATGAAGGAATAAGCCTATACTACATGCATATATGGCTGGTGGAGAAGCTCTACGGTTACAGTTTTGCATAAAGCCAGTTTTTCCCTACTGCAAAGGAATAAATTTATCTAACTGTCATGGTGGTTGTTAAACATTGAGAATGGTTGACAGCATCCTCTATCCCAATTAAAAGTACTCATTAAAAACCCAACAATATTAATTAGAGTAACATGTTGAGATTCACATGATATTCAAGTACTAGATACTCAAGATGTCCATAACCGGGGACACGGCTAATCATGATTAGTTTGTACACTCTGCAGAGGTTTGCGCACTTTTCCCCACAAGACTTGATCGCCTCCGTTTGGTTTCTCGCACTACATGGTGTTTGAGAGACGGATGACCGAGACATAGTCTTTCTAAAGCGCTAGCACCTTACTTGTGGGTAGACCGTACCAACCTACAACCCCTACATCTGCTAGTCTATCCGTAAGAGTTCGCACAACTTACTCAACTATGCCAGAGCCCATAATGGCTTGTGGCTGCACACGGAAGTTACTAGCATGAATGATCTTATGATCCCTTTGATCCTGGGTGGCGGTCCGAAGAAAAACAGGCAAGTCCTGATAGAAACCAGGTGCCTCAATCCACCCAGATGTGTGTTTAAGTTGCCACCTTAAACAAACCATTAATTTAACAATCTCACATCTGTCATGGATACACTCACCCAATCCACGTCTACTAGCATAGCATGGCATAATAAGCAAACGTAGAAGTAACTCCCAAGGGTTTGATAAGTAAAACAGGTAATGGGTACTACCTCAATCTACTTCCCATCCCACAATTTAATTTGATTCTAATCATGCAAGTGTTTGAGGAATAGATCTAATGCATAAACTGGGTAGTAGAAAAGTATGATCAAGTGTTACTTGCCTTGTCGATGATCCATGAAACCTAGAGATTCAAATAACAAGCGGCGCACTCGGGTGATCTATCACGGACAAACAACAATAATAAAATAATTACTCATCTATTGCACAGGTAAATCTCGAATAAAAGATCTAACCATAAAGTTCAACTTAAGAACCCTGGTTGCAAAAAGAATCGAATAAAATAAAGCAACGAAAGTCAAACGACGAAAGAAAACAACTCGGTTCTAGCAAGTTGAAACTAGGTCAAATTTTATAGTAGCAAAACTTTGTTTAAGTAGATTAGTCGGAACGACGGTTTCGAAACGAAACTCCAGGCGCTTGAATCACCTGATTCCGATGAACGAGCGAGAAGATAAACTAGAACGAAGATCGGATCTGAAATCGAGATCGGAAAAATAGCGGAATAAATCCGTTAAAGAAAAACGCCGAACGGTTAAACGAACGGACGTTCGTTAACCGGGAATAACCGGTGATCACGTTCGTTAAGACGAACGGTCCGGCGAACGCTCGCTACACAACAAAACCGAAAAAAATAAAACCGATCTAGGGTTTTTTTAAAAACCGAACAACGGAAAAGAAAACCGGAACGGTTTTTATAAAAAAAACCAAACCGAGGGGAGGGTGGCGCGGCGCGGCTACCTCGACGAGGTGGGGCTCCGCGGGCGGCAGCTAGGCGGCGGGCGAAGGCGCCACGGGCGGGCGGTGGCACCCGGGCGGCGGCTATGGGGCGGCGGGCGGCTATGGGCGGGCGGCTATGGGGAGTGGCGGCTGGGTTGGGAGGAGAGGGGTGAGGGGTATATAAAAGGGGGGAGTAGCTTGGGGAGGGGGCAAGCAAGGAGGAGGAGGAGGAGGAGGAGTCCTCCTCGGACTCGGCGGAGGCGGCAAGGCACTGTGAGGGCGAGGGAGGGCTGTCGGGCTACCGGGCCCTTGGCCCAGCCGGGCGCCATGATTTTTTTAAACAAATCACGCCTGAAAAAACGAATAAAATAAAATCTAAACAAACTCCAAAATTTCCAAAGTAAAATTTTCCCGACTCCTAAAAATGAGTCGAACAAAATGAACTTTAACTCGGGGCCTAAAATGCAATTTGAAAACACGCATTTTTTCCTAAGGAAAATAAAAACGTCAAACTCCAAAATAAAAATCTTATTTGATTTTTTATAAATCTTCATTATTTCTTTATTTTGGGAAAGTCATTTTATTCCCTCTCTCAAATTTTGATAGTAGAAATAATTGAAGATAAAATAAATAAAATCAAATGATCCTATTTACAAAATTTGAGAAAACTCAAATATGAAAATAACGAAATCTCCAACTCTCTCCGAGGGTCCTTGAGTTGCGTGAAATTTCTAGGATCGGCAAAATGCAAGAAAATATGTAATGCATGATGACTTAATGTATAACATTCCAAATTGAAAATTTGGGATGTTACAGGCCTCGAGCGGACGACCGGCCCCTGAAGACCCGAGCCGAATCTGCGGAAGACCGGTGCCAACGGACGACCGGCGACCGGACGACCGGAAATCATCGGACGTCCGGTGCCCCTGGACCTGAGCCAAATCAGCGGAAGTATGAAGAAACCGGACGACCGGCGCCTCCTTCACAGAACGGATCCAGCGGACGTCCGGCGACACCGGACGACCGGCCCCGCCTGAGCCACCGGACGACCGGCCCCAATGAACGTCCCAACTGTCTCACAAGATAGCCGGGCCAAGCCCATGTACCCTTCACTTCGCCCCTTTTCCACTAAGACTATAAATAGAACCCTCCTCCTCCTAGCTAAGGTAGCTTAGGTTTAGCTCATGTTTGTGTGAGAGCCTTGCTCATCCACTTGGTTACTTCTCCTCGGAGCTCAGACCTCTTCGGAGAAGATCCCCAAGCGGATTCAAGACCCCTTCTAGGGTGGACCCCATCAAGACCTCCTCTCGGAGAAGAACGGCTACTCGTGTATCCTTACCTTTGTTGATCTTGAATCTTGTGCCACCTTATGTGATCGGTGATCTAGCACTTGTGTGATTGATCTCTTGTCGGTTGAGTGAATTCTCTCTCGTTTTCCCCGTGTTCCCCTCTTGTTCTTCCGCGTGTTCTTCGTGATTCACCGTAGGATCCGCTCCAACGTGAAAGATCATCCATGTAGGGTTCCGCCCTACATCAGCTAGAAACTTCAAGAAAAGTATATTTGATATATGTGTTATTGATGTGTACCTTACTAGTACTCCTAGTAGCACCTGGGTATTAGATACCGGTTTAGTTACTATGAATGGTAACTCGAAACAAAAGCTACGGAATAAACAGAGACTAGCTAAGGGCAAGGTGACGATGTGTGTTGAAAGTGTTTCCAACATTGATGTGATCACCATCGCACGCTCCCTCTACCTTCGGGATTAGTGTTGAACCTAGATAAATGTTGTTTGCATTGGTGTCTGCGTTGTGCATGAACATGATTAGATCATGTTTATTGCAATACGGCTATTCATTTAAGTCAAAGAATAATGTTTATTCTGTTTACATGAATAACACCTTATATGGTCATGCACCCAATGTGAATGGTTTATTGAATCTCGTTCATAGTGATATACATGTTCATAGCATTGATGCCAAAAGATGTAGATATGATAATGATAGTACCACTTTCTTGTGGCACTGCCGCTCAGGTCATATTGGTGTAAAGTGCATGAAGAACCTCCAAGCCGATGGACTTTTGGAGTCACTTGATTTTGAATCACTTACACATGCGAACCATGCCTCATTGGCAAGATGACTAAAAACCCGTTTTCTAGAACAATGGAACGGGAAAGTGACTTGTTGGAAATCATACATGCTGATGTGTGCAGTCCAATGAGTGTTGACGCGTGCGGTGGATATTGTTATTTTCTCACCTTCACTGATGAATTGAGTAGATATGGGTATATTTACTTAATGAAGCATAAGTCTGAAACATTTGAAAAGTTCGAACAATTTAAGAGTGAAGTTGAGAATCATCATAACAAGAAGATCAAGTTTCTACGATCTGATCAAGGGGAGAGAATTTGAGTTATGAGTTTGGCAATCATTTAAGACAAGGTGGAATACTTTCACAGTTGACGCCACCTAAAACACCAAAGCATAATGGTGTGTCCAAACGTCTTAATCGAACCTTATTAGATATGGTGCGATCTATGATGTCTCTTACCGATCTACCGCTATCATTTTGGGGTTATGCATTAGAGACAACTACATTCACTTTAAATAGGGCACCATCTAAGTCTGTGGAGACGACACCGTATGAACTATGGTTTGGCAAGAAACCTAAGTTGTTGTTTCTTAAGGTTTGGGGCTACGATGCTTATGTCGATAGGCTTCAGCCAGAAAAGCTCGAACCCAAAGCAGACAATTGTGTCTTCATAGAATACCCAAAGAAGACGATTGGGTATACCTTCTATCTTAGATCAGAGGGCAAAGTGTTTGTCACTAGGAACATGTCCTTTCTCAAGAAAGAGCTTCTCTTGAAAGAATAGAGTGGGAGGAAGATAGAACTTGATGAGGTTGTTGAACCTTTACTTCAACCAGAGAGTAGCGTAGCATAGAAAGATGTTTCTTTGGCCCCTAACTCAGTTGAAAAGAAAGCTAATGATGATGATCATGGAGCTTCAGATCAAGTTACTATCGAACCTCATAGGTCGACAAGGGTGTGTACAACTTCTGAGTGGTAACCCTGTCTTGAAGGTCATGTTGTTGGACAATGATGAACCTATGAGCTATGGAGAAGTGATGGTGGGCCCAGATTCCAACAAATGGCTAGGAGCCATGAAATCCGAGATACGATCCATGTATGAGAACAAATTATGGACTTTGGTGGACTTGCCCGATGATCGGCAAGCCATTGAGAATAAATGGATCTTTAAGAAGAAGGCAGACGCTGATGGTAATTTCACCATTTATGAAGCTCGAGTTGTCTCAAAGAAGTTTCCGACAAGTTCAAGGAGTTGACTGTGATGAGACTTTCTCAATCATAGCAATGCTAAAGTCTGTTAGAATTAAGTTAGCAGTTGCTGCATTTTCATTTACGAAATCTGGCAGATGGATGTCAAAACAAAGTTTCCTTGACGGTTTCTGTGAGGAAAGGCTGTATGTGATACAACCAGAAGGTTTTATCAATCCTGAGGATGCTAAAAGGTATGCAAACTCCAGCGATCCTTCTATGGACTGGAGCAAGCATCTCGGAGTTGGAACATACGCTTTGATGAGGTGATCAAAGTTTTTGGGTTTATACAAAGTTTGCAACAAACTTGTATTTGCAAGAAAGTGAGTGGGAGCATTACAACATTTTTGATAAGTATATGTGGATGACATATTGTTGATTGGAAATGATGTAGAATTTCTGGAAAGAATAAAGGGTTGTTTAAATGAAGTTTTTCAAAGGAAGACACATGTAAAACTGCTTACATGTTGGGTATCAATATCTATAGAGATAGATCAAGACGCCTGATAAGACTTTCACAGAGCACATACCTTGACATGATCTTGAAGGAGTTCAAGATGGATCAGTCAAAGAAGGAGTTCTTGCTTGATTTGTATGGTGTGAAGTTAAGACTTGAAGCTCGACCACGAGAGAAGAAAGAGAAAGGACGAAAGTCGTCCCCTATGCCTTAGCCATAGGCTCTATACGATATGCCATGCTATGTACCACACCTGATAAGTGCCTTGCCGCGTGTCTGGCAAAGGGGCACGAGAGTGATCCAAGAATGGATCATTGGACAGCGGTCAAAATTGTCCTTAGAGGAATAAGGAAATGTTTCTCGGTTTTGGAGGTGATGAAGTGTTCGGAGTAAAGGGTTACGTCGATGCAAGCTTTAACACCTATTCGGATGACTCTGAGTATCAAACTGGATACGTATAGTGGAGCAACCATTTGGGATAGCTCCAAGTGAAGCGTGGAAGCAGCATCTACGATATGACATAGAGATTTGTGAAGTACATACGGATCTGAATGTTGCAGTCCCGTTGACTAAAACCTCTCACGATCATAACTTGATCAAACCACATATTCATTGAGTCTTAATCACATGGTGATGTGAACTAGATTATCTACTCTAGTAAACTCTTTGGGTGTTAGTCACATAGCGATGTGAACTATGAGTGTTAATCACATGGCGATGTGAACTAGATTATTGACTCTAATGCAAGTGGGAGACTGTTGGAAATGTGCCCTAGAGGCAATGATAAAATAGTTATTATTATATTTCCTTGTTCATGATAATTGTCTATTGTTCATGCTATAGTTGTATTAATAGCAAACCGTAATACATGTGTGAATACATAGACACAACATGTCCCTAGTAAGCCTCTAGTTGACTAGCTCGTTGATCAATAGATGGTTATGGTTTCCTGGCCATGTACATTGGATGTCGTTGATAACGGGATCACATCAATAAGAGAATGATGTGATGGACAAGACCCAATCCTAAGCATAGCACAAGATCGTGTAGTTCGTTCGCTAGAGCTTTTCTAATGTCAAGTATCATTTCCTTAGACCGTGAGATTGTGCAACTCCCGGATGCCGTAGGAATGCTTTGGGTGTATCAAACGTCACAACGTAATTGGGTGACTATAAAGGTGCACTACAGGTATCTCCGAAAGTGTCTGTTGGGTTGGCACGAATCGATACTGGGATTTGTCACTCCGTATGACAGAGAGGTATCTTTGGGCCCACTCGGTAATGCATCATCATAATGAGCTCAGTGTGACTAAGGAGTTAGTCACGGGATCATGCGTTACAGAAAGAGTAAAGAGACTTGTCGGTAACGAGATTGAACAAGGTATAGGGATACCGACGATCGAACCTCGGGCAAGTAACATACCGATAGACAAAGGGAATTGTATACGGGATTGATCGAATCCCTGACATCGTGGTTCATCCGATGTGATCATCGTGGAACATGTGGGAACCAATATGGGTATCCAGATCCCGCTATTGGTTATTTACCGGAGAGGTGTCTCGGTCATGTCTGTATAGTTCCCGAACCCGTAGGGTCTACACACTTAAGGTTCGGTGACGCTATTGTTGTTATGGGAAATAGTATGTGGTTACCGAAAGTTGTTCGGAGTCCCGGATGAGATCCTAGACGTCATGAGGAGTTCCGGAATGGTCCGAAGGTGAAGATCGGTATATTGGACGAAGGTTATTGGAGTCCGGAAGTGTTCCGGGGGTACCAGGCTATGGCCAGCATGACCGAAAGGTGTTTCGGGGAGGGGGGGGGGGGGGCGGCAAGTGTTGTAGGGACTCATGGTCCAAGGGGAGGGGACAAACCAGCCCACTAAGGGGCTGTGCGCCCCCACACCCTTTCCCACGTTGCTTGGGGAGGTGGGGCGCCTCCACCTGACTTGGGAGGCAAGCCTCCACCTCGCTTGGCTTGGGGGGCAAGTCTCCCTAGGGTTTTCCTAGGGAGATCCAATCTACCCTGGTCGCCGCCCCTAGGGGAAACCCTAGGGCGCCTCGCCCTCTCCCCTTCCCCCTATATATAGTGAGGGGGTGGGAGGGCAGCCATGACCCCTTCCCCTGGCGCAGCCCTCTCCTCGTCCAACTCTGTAGTGCTTAGCGAAGCTCTGCCGGAGAACCATGAGCTCCATCGCCACCACGCCGTCGTGCTGCTGGAGTTCTCCCTCAACTTCTCCTCTCCCCTTGCTGGATCAAGAAGGAGGAGACGTTCCCGGGCTGTACGTGTGTTGAACACGGAGGTGTCGTCCATTTGGCGCTAGATCGGATCTTCCGCGAGTACGACTCCATCAACCGCGTTCTTGTAACGCTTCTGCTTAGCGATCTTCAAGGGTATGAAGATTCACTCCCTCTCTCTCATTGCTAGCATCTCCTAGATTGATCTTGGTGACACGTAGGAATTTTTTTGAATTATTGCTACGGCAACAATCGGAATTCTTCATCTCTGACATTTGCGACCATCGGTGAAGGTCGCTCTTCTCTTCCTTCCCGTGCATTTCCAAAAGGTCTATCACGACAAAGAAGAGGAAGAACGACCCCCATGACAACAGTCATCATTCTTCTTCTCTCATATATGGTGGACACTCCCTCACTATTTCTTTACTGTCATGCATGGAGCCCCAGCAGACTTAGAGTCAACCCAAAATGCCATTTAATGCTCTTTCCGGTAAATCCAAGGCACTTGATATTTCCTACATTCTAGCACAAGCCATGCTAAAATTCACAAAAAAATCCAGCATGACTTTTGCTAAAAAGGACATATCGAGCGCCTGAAATTTGCCGGAACCGAAATTAATCAACACTCCGGCAAAACATAGGCCACTCGGAGGTGTTCCCTGCAAACATGGGCCACTTGGGCAAGCACATATCCTATTTGGCTACATCATCATTGAGGTAGTCCTGGATTAGGGGGTATCCGGACAGCCAGACTATAACCTTTGGCCGGACTGTTGGACTATGAAGATACAAGATTGAAGACCTCGTCCCGTGTCCGGATGGGACTCTCCTTGGCGTGGAAGGCAAGCTTGGCAATATGGATATGAAGATCTCCTTCCTTGTAACCGACTCTGTGTAACCCTAGCCCCCTCCGGTGTCTATATAAACCGGAGGGTTTAGTCCATAGGACCAACAACAATCATACCATAGGCTAGCTTCTAGGGTTTAGCCTCTCTGATCTCGTGGTGGATCAACTCTTGTAATACCCATATCATCAATATTAATCAAGAAGGAGTAGGGTTTTACCTCCATCGAGAGGGCCCGAACCTGGGTAAAAACATCGTGTCCCTTGTCTCCTATTACCATCTGCCTAGACGCACAGTTTGGGACCCCCTATCCGAGATCTGCCGGTTTTGACACCGACATTGGTGCTTTCATTGAGAGTTCCTCTATGTCGTCATCATTAGGCTTGATGGCACCTTCGATCATCGTTAGCGATACTGCCCAGGGTGAGAATTTTCTCCTCGGACAGATTTTTGTATTCGGCGGCTTTGCACTGCGGGCCAATTCGCTTGGCCATCTGGAGCAGATCGAGAGTTATGCCCCTGGCCACCAGGTCAGGTTTGGAAGCTTAAACTACACGGCCGATATCCGCGGAGACTTGATCTTCACCGGATTCGACCCCCTGCCGAGTGTGCCGCACTGCCACGATGGGCATGATTTAGCTCTGCCGCCGGACAGTGTTCAGGAGATCGCACCTGCAGCCGCTCCGACCTTCAATTCGGAGCCAATTGCGCCATCCGTGGACGGGTGGTTAGACCCCGCCATGGAGGCCGCAGCCTCAACGGCGATCGAACCGAATACCCGCCTTACCCTTCGCGAGGCTCGTGACTCCAAATTGCCAGACTCTCCTCCGGACTCCGAACCATCCGCGCCCCTACCAATCGAATCTGATTTGGCGCCGATCATGGAGTTCACCACCGCGGATATCTTTCAGCACTCGCCCTTCGGTGACATACTGAACTCACTCAGGTCTCTCTCTTTGTCAGGAGAGTCCTGGCCGGATTATGACCGGCAGGATTGGGATGCGGATGACGAAGAAATTCGATGCCCACCCACCACCCACTTCGTAGCCACTGTCGATGATTTGACCGACATGCTCGACTTCGACTCCGAAGACATCGACGGTATGGACGACGATGCAGGAGACGAACAGGAACCACCGCCCACAGGGCCCTGGACAGCCACCTCATCATATGATATATATATATATATATATGGTGGATACACCCAAAGAAGGCAATGGCGACGGGACAACGGGGGATGACCCCTCCAAGAAGCAACCCAAGCGTCGGCGTCAGCGGCACCGCTCTAAGTCCCGCCAAAGAAAAAAAGGTGATACCGGCACAGGAGATAATAACACTCCAGATAGTGCCGAAGACAACTCCCTCCAGCAGGATTCAGCGCAGGAGGATGGAGAAGCCAGCCCTCCTGAGAGAGCGGCAGATAGAGAGGTAGAATATGATAATTACATGCCTCCCTCCGAAAACGAGGCAAGCCTCGGCGGACGAATTTAATTTGTCGCACGAGGATCCCGCCAACAAGAGCACTTCAAGCCCGGCTTATGGCCACAATGAATAGCCTTAAGAAAGCAACAAGCGGTGAGAGCTGATCAAGACCTGTTAGCTGACAGATGGACTGAAGTCCTTGCGGCCGAGGAATATGAACTCGAACGCCCCTCCAAGAGCTACCCAAAGCGCATGTTGCTACCCCGATTAGAGGAGGAAGCATTAAAACCTACATCCCTAGTGTATGACGCGGCTGATCAGCCACCTCGCGGCTGCGATAGAGAGATATTTCAGCCAAAAGCTCAAGCCGCCCCCCGTCGCCATTCAAAGAAAAACGTCAAGGCACAGGGAAATACGCTAGACCTGCGAGACATATTGTAGGATAAAGCAAAGAAAGCAAGATCGATCTACAGATCGCGAGGGCGCCCCAATACGGGAGACGATAATCGTCACGCCGGATACAGTAAAAGTAAATCCGGCCGGGCCGAACACAGCAGACAAGACTCATTCGAGCTGCGTCGTGATATAGCCCAGTACAGAGGTGCCGCACACCCCCTATGCTTCACAGATGAAGTAATGGATCATCAAATCCCAGAGGGTTTTAAACCCGTAAATATTGAATCATACGATGGTACAACAGATCCTGCGGTATGGATTGAGGACTACCTCCTGCATATCCACATGGCCCGTGGTGATGATCTACACGCCATCAAATACCTCCCAATCAAGCTTAAAGGACCAGCCCGACATTGGCTCAACAACCTGCCAGCAGAATCCATTGGCTGTTGGGAAGATCTGGAAGCCGCATTCCTCGACAACTTCTAGGGCACTTATGTGCGACCACCAGATGCCGATGACTTGAGCCACATAATTCAACAGCCAGAGGAATCGGCCAGGCAATTCTGGACACAGTTCCTAACCAGGAAAAATCAAATCGTCGACTGTCTGGATGCAGAGGCCCTAGAAGCTTTCAAGCATAACATCCGCGACGAGTGGCTTGCCCGGCACCTTGGCCAGGAAAAGCCGAAATCTATGGCAGCCCTCACGACGCTCATGACCCGCATTTGCGCGGGAGAGGACAGCTGGCTGGCTCGCAGCAATAACATATCAAAGAACCCTGGTACTTCGGATACCAAGGACGGCAATAGTAGGTCACGTCGCAACAAACACAAGCGCCGCATCAACAGCAACAATACAGAGGATACGGTAGTCAATGCCGGATTCAGAGGCTCCAAGCCCGGTCAGCGGAAAAATCCATTCAAACGAAGTACTCGGGCCCGGCCCAGTTTGGACCGTTTACTCGATCGCTCGTGTCAGATACATGGCACCCCCGACAAGCCAGCCAACCACACCAACAGGGATTGTTGGGTGTTCAAGCAGGCCGGCAAGTTAAATACCAAAAACAAAGACAAGGGGCTACATAGCGATGACGAGGAGGAGCCCCGACCGCTGAACGCCGGAGGACAGAAGGGGTTTCCCCCACAAGTGCGGACGGTGAACATGATATACGCAACCCACATCCCCAAGAGGGAACGGAAGCATGCGTTAAGGGATGTATACACGTTGGAGCCAGTCGCCCCAAAGTTCAACCCATAGTCCTCCTGTCCGATCACTTTCGATCGCAGGGACCAACCCACTAGTATCCACCACGGCGGATTCACCGCATTGGTCCTAGACCCAATCATTGACGGATTTCACCTCAATCGAGTCCTTATGGACGGAAGAGCAGCCTGAACCTGCTTTATCAGGACACAGTGCGAAAAATGGGTATAGATCCCTCAAGGATTAAACCCACAAAAATGACCTTTAAAGGCGTCATACCAGGTGTAGAGGCCCATTGCACAGGCTCAGTCACGCTGGAAGTGGTCTTCGGATCCCCGGATAATTTCCGAAGCGAGGATTTAATCTTCGATATAGTCCCATTCCGCAGTGGCTATCATGCACTACTCGAACGAACCGCATTTGCAAAATTCAATGCGGTGCCGCACTATGCATACCTCAAGCTCAAGATGCCAGGACCTTGGGGGGCCATCACAGTCAATGAAAACACAGAGCGCTCTCTCCGAACGGAGGAGCACACTGTGGCCCTAGCAGCAGAAGTACAAATCAACCTCTCAAGGCAATTCTCCAGTCCGGCGACCAAACGCCCGAACGCCTTCAAGCGTGCCTGGAGTAATCTGCAACAAGACCGCCTGGCACGTTCCGAGCTCGCATAGCAATGATGCCCCTACCCCAGCCCCAGCCAAACGGCGACATACGTGCCACGCGTACATAATTACGCATTGAAAATACCATGGGCACAGGGGGAGGGGCACGACTACGGCACGCCCCAAAACGCGGCTCAATTGCACTAGGGGCTTCCTACTTTGTTATTTTTTCTCTCTTTCAGGACTTTACTCTCTGGAAGCCCTGTCCGGCAGTATAATTGCCGAACACACGATACAAGGACCAGGTGGGCCGAAAGCTACGTCGCATCATGGAACTCCCTGTGGTCTCTATAATGAGCGAAATACCGCTTTAAATACCATTCCGCATGACTTACCCTTGGAGGAGACATGTCAAATAGTCCCATTTTTTGCTTATCGCACTACTTGTATCGTCCCGCTTTAATGCACCCCTTTTTGAATAAACAATGCATAGCACTAGTCTATTTCCGCATTCTCTATTCCTTCCCTTTTTATATATGTTCATTCGTGACATTTTGCACCCGTACACTTTGGTACGGCCAATACGCCGGGGGCTTAAGTACCCCATAATACGGCGTGAGAAGTCCGAACACTTTCAAAAGTGCGGCACCCCGAACTTATAGCATTATATGCATCGGCTCCGAATCATGTCTTGGGTCAATAGTTGGGTTTGCCCGGCTCCCACGTTTTGGTACCTTACGTTCCGCTATATCGGCTAAGGTAGCACCGGGAGAACTACTGCGATTGTGCCCCGGTTCACCTGGGCTAAGCACCTCAGTAGAGAAAGCTAAAACTGACTGTCATGATAAGGCGAGAGCTGGTCGCTGTTCGAGAGGTTTCGAGTCCCTAAAGATTTATGCCGCTTCGGGCGAGGAGTCGGCTTTGTCCGGCTTAGGCGTGTATAGCGCCCCGAACTCGGTCTTCCGAATACTAGGGGCTTCGCCAAAATTTAAAATTATAGAATTCTCTGGCTAAGTGAGAGTGATAAAGCATTATAGTCCGATTGCCTTGTTCGTTGTGCTGAGCACCTCCCTCGAAGGACCCAAGAATGGGAAAAAGAGTGCTCAGGTTTATCCCGAACACCCCAGCACTCGTGGCTTGGGGGCAGAAGCCGACGACTCGCCATCTCTCAGATTTAATAAACGGCTACAGAGAAGGTGATATTTTAAATTCAAACAAGCATTGCATAGCGCATATGAATAAGTTTTCAACGTATAGGATCACACGTGCGAGTTCACTCAAAACTTACATCTCTGGAACATTCATCCGCCACAAGGCGGGCACCCTTCAGCACGCCCTCATAGTACATTTCTCGGCGGCGATGCTCCTTGCCCTGCGGTGGCCCATCCTTCACCAGCTTCTCAGCGTCCATCTTGCCCCAGTGTACTTTAACATGGGCAAGCGCCCTGCGGGCACCCTCGATGCAGACGGAGCGCTTGATGACCTCAAGCCAAGGACAGGCATCCACAAGCCGCTTTCCGAAGTAGCTCCCTGGCATGGCCTCTCGAGGCCACAGCCGGACTATCAGACCCTTCATGGCCTGTTCGGCCGCCTTATGGAGCTCGACCAATTGCTTCAGCAGGTCGCTTAAGGGCACCGGATGTTCGGCCTCAGTATACTAAGACCAGAACACCTTCTCCGTTGAACTCCCCTCCTCGGCTCGGTAGTTCTTGGCGGCATCCGACACACTGCGCCGCAAATCTGCGAATGCTCCTGGAGAGCTCCGCACTTGGGTAAGTAACAAGTAATTCACTTTCACGTGCTTGCTTTGCATAATGAAGGCCTTACCCGCTGCTATCTTCTTCATCGCCTCAATTTCCTGGAGGGCCATTTGGGCTTCGTCCTTGGCATGCTTGGTGCTTTCAAGGGCCGAGGAAAGCTCGGACTCTCGCGTCTTCGAGTCAAGCTCCAAACTCTCGTGTTTTTTCACGAGAGCCTGGAGCTTTTGCTGCACCTCTGCAACCCGCGCCTCTTGTTTCCCCCGCTCGGTGCGCTCCGTGGCCACTTTGTTTTCGTCCTCGGACAACGCTTGCTTCAGGGTCGCCACCTCGGTCGTGGTCCCTGGTATATCCACAATGATCCTGTCATTTTTTGCAAGTACATCTTTTTTATATCTGTACACAAGGTATTACTTACCTTTGTTCTCCTCGAGCTGCTTCTTGGCAAGGCCGAGCTCTTTCTCGGACCGCTCGAGGATCTGCTTCAACGCATCAACCTCCGCAGTCAGTGCGGCAGAGGTCAGCAGCGAAGCCTGCATACGCATATCGACATACTTATGTTAGACTCATGCGGATATTCTCAGATCCTCTCTTCGGCTTCTCTTTGTGAACACCGAACAGAGCATTAGGGGCTACTGTCTATGGGATAATATTTTCATATATTTTTAAATACGTACCTCAGAGCCTGTTAGAAGACTGGCACAGGCTTCAGTTAGTCCGCTCTTGGCGGACTGAACCATCTGGATCACCGCACTCATGATAGTGCGGTGCTCCTCGTTGATGGAGGCGCCGTTAAGCACCTCCAGCAAATTATCCGGTGCCTCCGGTTGGACGGAGGTCACCGGCACGGTAGGCTTGCCCCTCTTAGTGGGGGGCCGCCTGCCGGAGTCCGGAACCACTGGAGGTTCCGGTGCGGTATTCGGCCCAGGGCCGAACTTGGAGCCCTTGGGAGCCTTGCTCCCTTTGCGCCTGTAGTCCGGAAGGTCTCCTTGTGGCGCCTCCAGGACTACCTCCCCTTGGCTTGGTTCCCTTTGAGACAACACCTCGGCGTTGCCCGTAGGGCGAGGGGTGGAGGCGGTCGAAAGTGATCCTCCGCTGCTCATGGCCGACGGGTCTAAAGAACCGCTCGACGAGGATACGTCGATACGGGCTCTGGACGGACTGCATAACCGTGTCCGGCGTTAGAAGAAACTATGCAATTAAACGGTGCCACGAGTTACTCTGGTGTCCGAATACTTACGATCTCGCCAGGGGCTTGGCCCTGGGTGGCCACTCGTCTTCGCTGTCGGCGGCGGTGGCGGAGTAATCTGGAGGAAGAGTCCTTCCCTTCTTGGACCCTCCGGCCTCCCCAGTTGGGGCGGCCTTCCTCTTCTTATCTTCCCTACCGAGGGGAAGAACCTTTATCTGCCTCCTCCTCGCTTCCATGGGAGGAGTCGTCTCGGAGTTATCGGACGATGAGTCCGAGCACACTGGCGCCGAACTCTTCGGGTTCCCGTGGCCTTCTTCTTGATCTTCTTCTCCCAAGACTCGTAAGGCGCCGAGTCAAGATCTCCGTCAGAGAGGCGTCGTGAGGTCTTCGGGTAGGGGGGCTGGACAATCAATCTTGAAGGAAATATGCCCTAGAGGCAATAATAAAGTTATTATTTATTTCCTTATATCATGATAAATGTTTATTATTCATGCTAGAATTGTATTAACCGGAAACATAATACATGTGTGAATATATAGACAAACAAAGTATGTCACTAGTATGCCTCTACTTGACTAGCTTGTTAATCAAAGATGGTTATGTTTCCTAACCATGAACAAGGAGTTGTTATTTGATTAACAAGGTCACATCATTAGTAGAATGATCTGATTGACATGACCCATTCCGTTAGCTTAACACTTGATCGCTTAGTATGTTAATGCTTTCTTCATGACCCATACATGTTCCTGTAACTATGAGATTATGCAACTCCCGTTTACCGGAGGAACACTTTGGGTGCTACCAAACGTCACAACGTAACTGGGTGATTATAAAGGAGCACTACAGGTGTCTCCAAAGGTACTTGTTGGGTTGGCGTATTTTCGAGATTAGGTTTTGTCACTCCGATTGTCGGAGAGGTATCTCCAGGCCTTCTCGGTAATGCACATCACTTAAGCCTTGCAAGCATTACAACTAATGAGTTAGTTGTGAGATGATGTATTACGAAACGAGTAAAGAGACTTACCGTAACGAGATTGAACTAGGTATTGGATACCGACGATCGAATCTCGGGTAAGTAACATACCGATGACAAAGGGAACAACGTATGTCGTTATGCGGTTTGACCGATAAAGATCTTCGTAGAATATGTAGGAACCAATATGGGCATCCAGCTTCCGCTATTGGTTATTGACCGAGAATGGTTCTAGGTCATGTCTACATAGTTCTCGAACCCGTAGGGTCCGCACGCTTAACGCTTCGATGCGACAGTTCATAATGAGTTTATAAGTATTGATGCACCAAGGTTGTTCGAGTCCCGGATGTGATCACGGACATGACGAGGAGTCTCGAAATGGTCAAGACATAAAGATTGATATATTGGAAGCCTATGTTTGGACTTCGAATGGTTCCGAGTGAAAACAGGATGTTATTGAACACCGGGTTACCGGAACCCCCCGGGGGGTATATGGGCCCTCATGGGCCTTGAGGAAGAAGGAGAAGGGCCGGCCAGTTGGGCTGCGTGCCCCCCTCCCCCTTCCAGTCCGAATAGGACAAGGAGAGGGCGCGCCTTCCCCTTTCCCTCCCCAATCCTACTCCAACTAGGAGAGGGGGAGTCCTACTCCGGTGGGAGTAGGACTCCTCCTTAGTGCGCCTCCTATAGGGCCGGCCACCTCCCCTTGTCTCCTTTATATCGGGCAGGGAGCACCCCAAGACACGAAGTTGATCTACGGATCTTTCCTTAGCCGTGCGGTGCCCCTTCCACCATATTCCACTTCGTCATATCATCGTAGAGCTTAGGCGAAGCCTGCGCCGGAGAAGTCATATCGTCAGCGGAGCTTAGGCGAAGCCCTGCGTCGGTGGAGCATCATCATCGTCACCACGCCGTCAGGTTGACGGAACTCATCCCGACACTTTGCTGGATCGGAGTCCGGGATCGCCATCGAGCTGAACGTGTGCGTAACTCGGAGGTGCCGTGACGTTCGGTGCTTGGATCGGTCGGATCGTGAAGACGTACGACTACATCAACCGCGTTGTTATAACGCCCGCTTTCGGTCTCACGAGGGTACGTGGACGGACACTCTCCTCTCGTTGCTATGCCATCACCATGGTCTTGGCGTGATCGTAGGAAAATTTTTGAAATTACCGCGTTCCCCAACAAAGGGCATCCGAGCCTGGTTTTATGCGTAGATGTCATATGCACGAGTAGAACACAAGTGAGTTGTGGACGATACAAGTCATACTGCCTACCAAAGCATGTCATACTTTGGTTCAGCGGTATTGTTGGACGAGACGATCCGGACCAACCTTACGCGTGACGCTTACGCGAGACCGGTTCCCTCGACGTGCTTTGCACATAGATGGCTTGCGGAAGACCTGTCTCTCCAACTTTAGTTGAACTGAGTGTGCTACGCCCGGTCCTTGAGAAGGTTAAACGGAGTCTATTTGACAAACTATCGTTGTGGTTTTGATGCGTAGGTAAGAACGGTTCTTGCTCAGCCCGTAGCAGCCACGTAAAACTTGCAACAACAAAGTAGAGGACGTCTAACTTGTTTTTGCAGGGCATGTTGTGATGTGATATGGTCAAGACGTGATGCTATATTGTATGAGATGATCATGTTTTGTAACCGAGTTATCGGCAATGGCAGGAGCCATATGGTTGTCGCTTATTGTATGCAATGCAATCGCGATGTAATGCTTTACTTTATTACTAAGCGGTAGTGATAGTCGTGGAAGCATAAGATTGGCGAGACGACAACGATGCTACGATGGAGATCAAGGTGTCGCTACCGGTGGCGATGGTGATCATGACGGTGCTTGGCGATGGAGATCACAAGCACAAGATGATGATGACCATATCATATCACTTATATTGATTGCATGTGATGTTTATCCTTTATGCATCTTATCTTGCTTTGATTGACGGTAGCATTATAAGATGATCTCTCACTAAAAATTATCAAGAAGTGTTCTCCCGAGTATGCACCGTTCTGCGAAAGTTCTTCGTCTTTGAGACACCACGTGATGATCGGGTGTGATAGGCTCTACGTTCAAATACAACGGGTGCAAAACAGTTGCGCATGGAATACTCGAGTTAAACTTGACGAGCCTAGCATATAACAGATATGGCCTCGAACACGGAGACCGAAGGTCGAACGTGAGTCATATAGTAGATATGATCAACATAGTGATGTTCACCATTGAAACTACTCCATCTCACGTGATGATCGGACATGGTTTAGTTGATTTGGATCACGTGATCACTTAGATGACTAGAGAGATGTCTGTCTAAATGGGAGGTTTTTAATATGATTAATCAAACTTAAATTTATCATGAACTTAGTACCGATAGTATTTTGCTTGTCTATGTTTGATGTAGATAGATGGCTCGTCTTTGTTGTTCCGTTGAATTTTAATGCGTTCCTTGAGAAAGCAAAGTTGAAAGATGATGGTAGCAATTACACGGACCGGGTCCGTAATTTGAGGATTATCCTCATTGCTGCACGTAAAAATTACGCCCCGGAAGCACCGCTAGGTGACAGCCTGCTGCAGATCTTTGAGCCGAGAAGTTATGAACGTCTGGCAAAGCAGGTGATGACTACTCTATAGTTCAGTGTGCCATGCTTTACGGCTTAGAACCGGGTCTTCAACGACGCTTTTGAACGTCATGGAGCATATGAGATGTTCCAGAGTTGAAGTTAATATTTCAAGCAAATGCCCGGATTGAGAGATATGAAGTCTCCAACAAGTTCTATAGCTGCAAGATGGAGGAGAATAGTTCTGTCAAGGAGCACATACTCAAAATGTCCGGGTATAACAATCACTTAATTCAGCTGGGAGTTAATCTTCCGGATGATAGTGTCATTGATGTAATTCTCCAATCACCGCCACCAAGCTACAAGAGCTTCGTGATGAACTATAATATGCAAGGGATGACTAAGACAATTCCTGAGCTCTTCGCGATGCTTTGAAAGCCATGGAGGTAGAAATCAAGAAAGAGCATCAAGTGTTGATGGTCAGCAAGACCACTAGTTTCAAGAAAAAGGGCAAAGGGAAGAAGAAGGAAACTTCAAAAGAACAGCAAGAAAGTTCTTGATCAAAAGAAGAAACCCAAGTCTGGACCTAAGCCTCGAAATCGAGTGTTTTACCGCAAGCAGACCGACACCGGAAGCGGAACTGCCCCAAGTATTTGGCGGATAAAAGGATGGCAAGGTGAACAAAGGTATATGTGATATACATGTTATTGATGTGTACCTTACTAATACTCGCAGAGTACTGGTATTTGATACTGGTTCTGTTGCTAATATTTGCAACTCAAACAGGAACTACGGATTGCCGAAGATTGGCTAAGGACGAGGTGACGATGCGCGTTGGAAATGGTTCCAAAGTCGATGTGATCGCAATGGCACGCTACCTCTACATCTACCTTCGGGATTAGTTTTAGACCTAAATAATTGTTATTTGGTGCCAGCGTTGAGCATGAACATTATATCTGGATCTTGTTTATTGCAGACGGTTATTCATTTAAATCGAGAGAATAATGGTTGTTCTATTTATATGAGTAATATCTTTTATGGTCATGCACCCTTGAAGAATGGACTATTCTTGTTGAATCTCGGCAAGAGTGATACACATATTCATAATGTTGAAGCCAAAAGATGCAGAGTTGATAATGATAGTGCAACTTATTTGTGGCAATCGCCGTTTAGGTCATATCGGTGTAAAACGCATGAAGAAACTCCATACCGATGGGCTTCGGAATCACTTGATTATGAATCACTTGGTACTTGCGAACCATGCCTCATGGGCAAGATGACAAAACGCCGTTCTCGGAACTATGGAGCGTGCAACTGATTTGTTGGAAATCATACATACCGATGTTTGTGGTCCAATGAATGTTGAGGCACGCCATGGTATCGTTATTTTCTCACCTTCACAGATGATTTGAGCAGATATGGGTATATCTACTTAATGAAACACAAATCTGAAACATTTGAAAAGTTCAAAGAATTTCAGAGTGAAGTGAAAATCATCGTAACAAGAAAATAAAGTTTCTACGATCTGATCGTGGAGGAGAATATTTGAGTTACGAGTTTGGTTTACATTTGAAACAATGTGGAATAGTTTCACAACTCACGCCACCCTAACACCACGGAGAAATGGTGTGTCCGAACGTCGTAATCGTGACTTTACTAGATATGGTGCGATCTATGATGTCGATTTCGATTTACCGCTATCGCTTTGGGGTTATGCTTTAGAGACGGCCGCATTCACGTTGAATAGGACACCGTCAAAAACCGTTGAGACGACACCTTATGAACTATGGTTTGGCAAGAAACCAAAGTTGTCGCTTTCTTAAAGTTTGGGGCTGCGATGCTTATGTAAAGAAACTTCAACCGGATAAGCTCGAACCCAAATCGGAAAATGTGTCTTCATAGGATACCCAAAGGAGATCATTGGGTACACCTTCTATCACAGATCTGAAGGCAAGATTTTCGTTGCTAAATTCGGGTCCTTTCTAGAGAAGGAGTTTCTCTCGAAAGAAGTGAGTGGGAGGAAAGTAGAACTTGATAATCAGATTCTGCTCCCTTATTGGAAAGTAGATCATCACAAGAAATGGTTCCGTGACAACTACACCAATTAGTGAGGAAACTAATGATGATGATCATGAAGTTTCGCATCAAGTTACTCTTGAACCTCGTGGTCAACCAGAGTAAATACGCACTGTGAGTGGTACGGTAATCCTATTCTCGAAGTCATGTTACTTGACCATGGCGAACCTACAAACTATGAAGAAGCGATGGTGAGCCCAGATTCCGCAAAATGGCCGGAAGCCATGAAATCTGAGATGGGATCCATGTATGAGAACAAAGTATGGACTTTGGTTGACTTGCCCGATGATCGGCAAGCCATTGAAAATAAATGGATCTTTAAGAAGAAGACCGACGCCGATGGTAATGTAACCGCTCTACAAAGCTCGACTTGTTGCGTAAAGGTTTTCGACAAGTTCAAGGGGTTGACTACGATGAGACTTTCTCACCAGAAGCGATGCTTAAGTCTGTCCGAATCATGTTAGCAATTGCCGCATTTTATGATTATGAAATTTGGCAAATGGATGTAAAACCGCATTCTTGAATGGATTTCTAGAAGAAGAGTTGTATATGATGCAACCGTAAGGTTTTGTCGATCCAAAGGGTGCTAACAAAGTGTGCAAGCTCCAACGATCAATTTATGGTGCAGTGCAAGCCTCTCGGAGTTGGAATAAACGCTTTGATAGTGTGATCAAAGCATATGGGTTTATATGCACTTTTGGAGAAGCCTCGTATTTACAAGAAAGTGAGTGGGAGCTCAGTAGCATTTCGATATTATATGTGGGCGACATATTATTAATTGGAAATGATATAGAATTTCTGGATGGCATAAAAGGATACTTGAATAAAAGTTTTTCAATGAAAGACCTCGGTGAAGCTACTTACATATTGGGCATCAAGATCTATAGAGATAGATCAAGACGCTTAATTGGACTTTCACAAAGCACATACCTTGATAAAATTTTGAAAAAGTTCAAAATGGATCAGGCAAAGAAAGGTTTTTTTCCTGTGTTGCAAGGTGTAAGATTGAGTAAGACTCAATGCCCGACCACAGCAGAAGATAGAGAGAAAATGAAAGATGTTCCCTATGCTTCAGCCATAGGCTCTATCATGTATGCAATGTCAGGTACCGACACCGACGTATGCTTAGCTATAAGCTTGGCAGAAGGTACCAAAGTAATCCAGAGTGGATCCTTTCGACAGCGGTCAAGAACATCCTGAAATACGAAAAGGACTAAGGATATGTTTCTCGTATATGGAGGTGACAAAGAGCTAGTCGTAAATGGTTACGTCGACGCAAGCTTTGACACCGATCCCACGATTCTAAGTCGCAAACCGGATACGTGTTTTTATTAAACGGTGGAGCCGCCGGTTGGTGCAGTTCTAAACAAAGCGCCGTGGCGGGATCTACATGTGAAGCGGAGTACATAGCTGCTTGAAGCAGCAAATGAAGGAGTCTGGATGAAAGAGTTCATTTCCGATCTAGGTGTTATACCTAGTGCATCGGGACCGATGAAGATCTTCTCGTGACAATACTGGTGCAATTGCCTTGGCAAAGGAATCCAGATTTCACAAGAGGACCAAGCACATCAAGAGACGCTTCAATTCCATTCGGGACCAAGTCCAAGTGGGAGACATAGAGATTTGCAAAATACATACGGATCTGAATGTTGCAGACCCCTTAACTAAGCCTCTTCCACGAGCAAAACATGATCAGCACCAAGACTCCATGGGTGTTAGGATCATTACTTTGTAATCTAGATTATTGACTCTAGTGCAAGTGGGAGACTGAAGGAAATATGCCCTAGAGGCAATAATAAAGTTATTATTTATTTCCTTATATCATGATAAATGTTTATTATTCATGCTAGAATTGTATTAACCGGAAACATAATACATGTGTGAATATATAGACAAACAAGATGTCACTAGTATGCCTCTACTTGACTAGCTTGTTAATCAAAGATGGTTATGTTTCCTAACCATGAACAAGGAGTTGTTATTTGATTAACAAGGTCACATCATTAGTAGAATGATCTGATTGACATGACCCATTCCGTTAGCTTAACACTTGATCGCTTAGTATGTTAATGCTTTCTTCATGACCCATACATGTTCACAGTAACTATGAGATTATGCAACTCCTGCTTACCGGAGGAACACTTTGGTGCTACCAAACGTCACAACGTAATCGGGTGATTATAAAGGAGCACTACAGGTGTCTCCAAAGGTACTTGTTGGGTTGGCGTATTTTCGAGATTAGGTTTTGTCACTCCGATTGTCGGAGAGGTATCTCGAGCCTTCTCGGTAATGCACATCACTTAAGCCTTGCAAGCATTACAACTAATGAGTTAGTTGTGAGATGATGTATTACTGAAACGAGTAAAGAGACTTACCTAACGAGATTGAACTAGGTATTGGATACCGACGATCGAATCTCGGGTAAGTAACATACCGATGACAAAGGGAACAACGTATGTCGTTATGCGGTTTGACCGATAAAGATCTTCAGAGAATATGTAGGAACCAATATGGGCATCCAGGTTCCGCTATTGGTTATTGACCGAGAATGGTTCTAGGTCATGTCTACATAGTTCTCGAACCCGTAGGGTCCGCACGCTTAACGCTTCGGCGACAGTTCATAATGAGTTTATAAGTATTGATGCACCGAAGGTTGTTCGAGTCCCGGATGTGATCACGGACATGACGAGGAGTCTCGAAATGGTCGAGACATAAAGATTGATATATTGGAAGCCTATGTTTGGACTTCGGAATGGTTCCGAGTGAAAACAGGATGTTACCGGAACACCGGGGGGTTACCGGAACCCCCCGGGGGGTATATGGGCCCTCATGGGCCTTGAGGAAGAAGGAGAAGGGCCGGCCAGGTGGGCTGCGTGCCCCCCTCCCCCTTCCAGTCCGAATAGGACAAGGAGAGGGGGCGGCGCCTTCCCCTTTTCCCCTCCCCAATCCTACTCCAACTAGGAGAAGGGGAGTCCTACTCCTGGGAGTAGGACTCCTCCTTGGTGCGCCTCCTATAGGGCCGCCACCTCCCCTTGTCTCCTTTATATCTGAGGCAGGGAGCACCCCAAGACACAGAAGTTGATCTACGGATCTTTCCTTAGCCGTGTGCGGTGCCCCCTTCCACCATATTCCACTTCGGTCATATCATCGTAGAGCTTAGGCGAAGCCCTGCGCCGGAGAAGTCATATCGTCATGAGCTTAGGCGAAGCCCCGTCGGTGGAGCATCATCATCGCCACCACGCCGTCGTCTTGTGGAACTCATCCCCGACACTTTGCCGGATCGGAGTCCGGGATCGCCATCGAGCTGAGCGTGTGCGTAACTCGGAGGTGCCGTGACGTTCGGTGCTTGGATCGGTCGGATCGTGAAGACGCACGACTACATCAACCAGCGTTGTTATAACGCTTCCGCTTTCGGTCTACGAGGGTACGTGGACGGACACTCTCCCCTCTCGTTGCTATGCCATCACCATGGTCTTGCGTGATCGTAGGAATTTTTTTGAAATTACTGCGTTCCCCAACAAATCTGCCCTGATGTCTCCACCCATTCCTGTCAAAGGCATGGAAGCTCAGATCCTGCACATAGTTAAACTGTGAAAAATGAATACCCTATAAGAGATAAAAGGGCTTACTGCGCTGGCTTGGCGCTTCGCTCTGAATCCGCGATCCTCAGTAAGGGGAGGGGGAACCTCGGCGCCCTTGAATAGCTCCTTCCAAGCATCCTCATGTGTTGTGTCGAAGAGCTCGCTCATAGCTTGGTGCTGGGTCGGTTCGAACTCTCACAAGTTGAACGCTCGTTGTTGACACGGGAGGATCCGGCGGATGAGCATGACCTGGACTACGTTGACAAGCTTGAGCTTCTTGTTCACCATGTTTTGGATACATGTTTGGAGTCCGGTCAGCTCTCCTGGACTACCCCAGGGCTGGCCCTTCTCTTTCCAGGAGGTGAGTCGCATGGGGATTCCGGATCAGAACTCAGGGGCCGCCGCCCATTTGGGGTCACACGGCTCGGTGATGTAGAATCACCCCTATTGCCACCCCTTTATGGTCTCCACGTAGGAGCCCTCGAGCCATGTGACGTTGGGCATTTTGCCTACCATGGCGCCTCCGCACTCCGCCTGCTGGCCACTCACCACCTTCGGTTTGACATTGAAGGTCTTCAGCCATAAGCCGAAGTGGGGTTTGATGCGGAGGAAGGCCTCACACACGACGATGAACGCCGATATGTTGAGGATGAAGTTCGGGGCCAGATCGTGGAAATCCAGGCCGTAGTAGAACATGAGCCCCCAGACGAATGGGTGAAGGGGAAATCCCAGTCCGCGAAGGTAGTGGGTAAGAAACACTACCCTCTCATGGGGCCTGGGGGTGGGGATGAGCTGCCCCTCATCTGGGAGCCGGTGTGCAATATCTTCGGACAGGTATCCGGCTCCCCTCAGCTTCTTGATGTGCCCCTCCGTGACGGAGGAGACCATCCACTTGCCTCCCGCTCCGGACATTGTTGGAGAAGGTTGAGGATGGGAATGTGGACTTGGGCGTTGGAGCTCAAGTGCATGAGAATGGATGAGCAAGGAGGAAGAAGGCGTGGGTAGAAAAAGGTGAATCCTTATCCCTTTATATGGGCGGATAAAACTATGCGCCCCACCGCCCGGTAAAACTCGCTTATCCCCAAGCGCCATAATCAATGGCGCGGTTGGGTTACCCACGTCCGTATTGATGAGAATCCCGCGATAAGGGGACACGATCTCTGCTTCGACAAGACGTGCCAAGGAAACCGCCTCGCGAAACGCGTTGAGGTAGGGTGTGAAAAACGATTCGAATAAAGTCTTGGCTGTGGTGTGATGTCACGCTACGGAATACGTCAGCAGATTAGATTTGTGAAAATATTATTCTCTCTACGGTGGTATGTGGAACTTGTTTTGCAGAGCTGGACACGGTCCTCGTGTTCAAAATCTTCTATGAAGTATTCGGAGGAGGAACCCGCCTTGCAATGCCGAAGACAATCTGCGCGCCGGACTCATCGTCATTGCGCTCCGGACTCATCGTCATTGAAGCCCTATGTTCATGGACTATAACCTTTGGCCGGACTGTTGGACTATGAAGATACAAGATTGAAGACCTCGTCCCGTGTCCGGATGGGACTCTCCTTGGCGTGGAAGGCAAGCTTGGCAATACGGATATGAAGATCTCCTTCCTTGTAACTGACTCTGTGTAACCCTAGCCCCCTCCGGTGTCTATATAAACCGGAGGGTTTAGTCCATACGACCAACAACAATCATACCATAGGCTAGCTTCTAGGGTTTAGCCTCTCTGATCTCGTGGTGGATCAACTCTTGTAATACCCATATCATCAATATTAATCAAGCAGGAGTAGGGTTTTACCTCCATCGAGAGGGCCCGAACCTGGGTAAAAACATCGTGTCCCTTGTCTCCTGTTACCATCTACCTAGACGCACAGTTTGGGACCCCCTACCCGAGATCCGCCGGTTTTGACACCGACAATCATCATCGACATCAACGACATGGGGATTTGGCTGTTCTCACCTCAAGGTCGGAGGCAGTCAGTGACGGGGATGACGACGGGGATGATGCAGGGGCTCCTTGATTTCTGCAAAAACAAAATATAAACAAAAACATTATCATCCTGATTTTAGGACTTAGTGAAACCCTATAAGCTATCAACTAAATATTATTATGCTGATTCAAAAGACCTACATTTACTAAAAGTTTGTAAAACTAGTTTTTTACTAAAAATTTGTATTACTAACTCTAACAACTATCCATCCATCTATCAAAAGCATTACTTAAAAAACCTAGTTTTATCCATCTATCTATCCAAGCATTACAAAAAAACCTAATTTCATCCACCCATTTATCTATAAGCTTTCTACTAGTAGTGGGTTCATATATATGAACACCTAGGGTTACATATATCTACATTCTATTGTACTCAAAAACCTATTTAGTGCTCTAATGATGAAATGGGCTCATATATATGAACACCTGGGGTTCATATATATGAACAAAATTAGTAAAAAAATCTCAACATATTGCATTTTCTAATTCATCCAACACATCCAGAGATACCTAGCTTTTGGGTGAATTGTGAGGAGAAGGATGTACTCATGGTAGGCAGCTTGGGGCTGAGAGGGGATGGAGATGGCATGCAAGCGGGACGGCGACCGCGTGTTGGGGAGGGCCGGCACCGGGGGAGTGCAGCCGCGCGTGGGGAGGGCGGCCGGAGCAGTGCGGGGGCGGGGCAATGAGGGTGGGAGAGACAGTGGAGATGGAGAGTGAGGATGGGGAGTGAGTGAGGAGGGAGAGTGAGAGCTCAGGCGGGGGAGGACGATGGTAAGGTGGGCTTGGTAGTAGCGCGAGTAGAGGCCCAACGCTACTGCTAATGTCATTATCTGTAGCGTCGTTCCAAGACCGGCGCTACTGCTAGGTGGGGACGGGCAGCTAGGCCATGGATAGCCATAATGGTAGCACTGTTCAGCAGAACACGCTACTGCTATGCAACTACTTGTAGCGCTTATCTCTAGAACACGCTACTGCTAAGTATCAGTAGCTCCCCATTTCAACAAGCGCTACTAATAAGGCTATGTGTATAAGCTTTTCCCTAGTAGTGTCCCATTTAGTATTGTGAATGATTCCAATTCTAGGGGATATTATGTATCTTGCCATGAACTTCTTGTTGTGACCAATAGCTAGTGTGATTGCACCACGTCTGGGCACAATTCAGGAACAACTAAAGGAAGCAACATCTATTAAAAGAGGAATAAAACAATTGTGACACTGTATGAAGCAACAGTTCATTGAGAGCATTTAAAATAAAAGACTTTGTATAATTTTGTGAATGACATAATTCATCTTGTCCAAGGTATGCACCAGTGGCACACATATTCCCATTTGGCCTCCATCATGGAACCACCTAGTAACGGAGTCAAGTCTACCAACAAATTTGATGAGATGCTTCAAGTCTTTCCAGTGAAATTTGGATGCTGGAGTAACCACCATCTCTTTAACTACATATTTAACAAGCACTGCATGAAAATAAAATACTAGCTAGTTGAAGAGATACATTATTTTTGCTAAGTTGTAGTTCAGCATGCAATAATTTGAAAGAAAACTAGCTTAGGTTGTTCGGCCATCAAGGGATCTCAGATGGTATGAAAAGATGGATGATAAGATGAGGCTGTGTTATATCCACTAACAATTTAGTGCCAACTTTCAGTAAGTAACGCAGAGCAAGCTCTCTCCACAAGCATGAATGAAAATAGGAGCGACCTTGACTATCAGTATTGCGTACAACTTGGAACATATATCCTTGGTTTGTGTGTAATGTGAACTGAGGAGAGCGTTCATCTAAGAAGAGGCAAAACTGGTCTACCACACATTTTGTTGCAAAGCAAGGGATGTACTGCAAGAAATAGTAAGACATGATATACTTGTTAACAATGAAGACATAATGTGTCATTCATATAGGTCAGAAATATATGAAAAGGTAAAATATTATCTATTAAAAGTGATCTACTAATTAATACAAACAAGAAAATTTGTTAACCAAATATGAGTTTTATTTTCATGTGCAAATATTATGATGTTGTGAATGAAAAAGTATTACTCCCTATGTGAACTAAAATAAGGTCTTTTAGATGACTGGTAACTTTTTGTCCATTTTTACGAAGTTATGCAAATATGAGCTATACTGACAGAACTGCACAACAATAATTTGCCTAATATAGCAATAGTTTCTAGTTTCACATCACCGGTGCATGATATCTCCTGTTTATTGACACGGTATTGGAACAAGAAAGGGTATCCTGCACCTATTTCCCCAAAGATGACCCTCAATATTGAACCTACGAGAGGAAGACTCCCTTGAAGCAATGGTCGCTAGCAAGCTTTTGCCAAAGTATCAAATACATCTTTTGACTGGATCAACAAGCAAATTGTGATTCAAACACTTATAATAAAAAGAAGGTATGGGGATGAGGCCTTAATCGTTACAACCATGTATGGGTGTTGGGATAAAAAGTGATATTAGTTTGTGCTCAGGAAGTTACACACCAACAGGTGCTTGCTTAAATGTCGGAGTGAGGGATGTGTCTAAATAACATTTTGACCAGCATGAGTCCTGCATCAAGAATTAGTTGTCCTACCAAAGGCCCTATCTGTCTCGCGGGGTTGCCCTAATAATTAAGATAATAATATCACACAAAATCATTGGGCGTTTAATGACTACACCTCATGAATCCCCAAGGATATGATCCATGTTACCCTACTAAACCTTACTGTCACCGGTGTTCGGTATAATACTTCACGGTCCCCTTGCTCCTAGCCTCATCGATGCTTAATCTCCATGATCCTGGGTACCTGCAGGGATGAAGATCACGGACAAGACAACAAATACTCCATGAAATAATTTTATTTCACACATATGAGACATTGTGTGAAAGACTTCCATTGATCCCTTCACCAAATACCTACGGTTGCAAGGCTCATGCCTCACCCCATACATTACCGAACTACTCACACATGGAGATAAGATCACGAGAAGAAAACATTGAAGAACACATCTTGGGATTGATTGAATGCAATATATCTTACAATGGATGCCTTGTGCGATGCATGATTACAAGTATGAACTAGATGAGATAGCACTATGATGGTGGACATGGCTATGGAGGTGAAAATGGTGGTGGCTAGGGTTTGTGGATGAAGATGATGATGAACTGGTTCTAGATGTGCTCGACGCTCCTCTTTCTCTTGTTGTCTTGACATTTCGACGGGGTCCCCTTTATAAAAGTTGTAGTTGGACAATTGCCTCGGTTTCCATGCAGAATGACCGCTCAAGCGAGTGTGTGCGGTCTAATGACCCACAAGTATAGGCGATCAATCTTAGTCCTTTCGATAAGTAAGAGTGTCGAACCCAACGAGGAGCAGAAGGAAATGACAAGTGGTTTTCAGCAAGGTATTTTCTGCAGGCACTGAAATTATCGGTAACGGATAGTTTGGCAGTAAGATAATTCGTAAGGAGTAACAAGTAACACGTGTAACAAAGGTGCAGCAAGGTGGCCCAATATTTTTTATAGCAAAGGATAATCCTGGATGAACTCTTACATAAAGCAAAGCGCTCCTGAGGACACATGGGAATTATTGTCAAGTTGGTTTTCATCATGCTCATATGATTCATGTTCGTTACTTTGCTAATTTGTTATGTCGGTGGACCGGTGCTTGGGTGTTGTACTTACTTGGACAACCCTCCCACTTATGATTAACCCCTCTCGCAAGCATCCACAACTACGAAAGAAGAATTAAGATAAATCTAACCACAACATGAAACATGTGGGTCCAAATCAGCCCCTTACGAATCAATGCATAAACTAGGGTTTAAGCTTTTGTCACTCTAGCTACCCATCATCTACTTATTACTTCCCAATGCCTTCCCCTAGGCCCAAATCAAGGTGAAGTATCATGTAGTCGACGTTCACATAACACCACTAGAGGAAAGACAACATACATCTCATCAAAATATCGAACGAATACCAAATTCACATGATTACTTATACCAAGACTTCTCCCATGTCCCCAGGAACAAACGTAACTACTCACAAAGCATGTTCAGGTTCAAGATCAGAGGGGTATTGAATATATATCATTAAGGATCTGAACATATGATCTTCCACCAAAGAAACCAACTAGCATCAACTACAAGGAGTAATCCCCCTCAAAAAAACTACAAGGAGTAATCAACACTACTAGCAACCCATAGGTACCATCTGAGGTTTTGAGGAAAATATTGAATACAAGAGAGGAACTAGGGTTTGAGAGGAGATGGTGCTGGTGAAGATTTTTATGAACATTGACCCCCTCGATGAGAGGATCGTTGGTGATGACGATGGCTTCGATTTCCCCCTCCCAGAGGGAAGTTTCCCACACAGAATAGCTCCACTGGAGCCCTAGATTGCTTCTGCCCAGGTTCCGCCTCGAGACGGTAGCGCTTCGTCCCGAAAGCTTCCTTACGATTTTTCTAGGTCAAAACCTTCCATATAGCAGAAGATGGACACCGAGGGCTAGCTATGAGGCCCACAAGATCAGGGGGCGCGCCTTGGGGGGTAGGGCGCGCCCCCCAAGCTTGTGGCTACCTGGTGGGTCCCCCTCTATTGTTCTTCACCCAATATTTTTTATATAATCCAAAATAATTCTTTGTAAAGTTTCATGACATTTGGAGTTGTGCAGAATAGGTATCTCAGATTTGCTCCTTTCCGGTCTAGAATTGCAGCTGCCGGCATTCTCCCTCTTCATATAAACCTTGTAAAATAAGAGAAAGGCATAAGAATTGTACCATAATGTGAAATACCAGTCCATAATTCAATAGATATCAATATAAAAACATGATCTGTTGGGGATATAACCCCACGGTGAGACCCGCCCAGGAGGGGCCGGGTTACACTATTGGCGTCTCAGAGATAAGGCCTAACTAGGCCCAAGAAACCAAACATGGAACCCGGAGGGCAACTTACATGGAGAAGAGCCAGAGGCCCAAGCCCAGCAGATGGTGCGAGACCCGGCATTGTAAGCCACCCAACGATGACTTGCCTAGTAAGGCAAGGTGACTTAGAACCAGGGACGGTCATGTATCATGACCCGACCCAGACTCTTGTAAGCCCATGGCCTCAACCTGTATATATAAAGGCAAGACCCTGCGGTGGGTTAAGGCACGTTACAATCGATCGAGTGCTAGGTTAAGCGATTCTGCTCCCGTGTAATCGATACTCAATCCATACAACACAAAGCAGGACGTAGGCTTTTACCTCATTGTGAGGGTCCGAACCTGGGTAAACTCGCGTCTCTCGTCCCGCTCAACCCCTTTAAGCTAATCATCGTAGCCATGGCCTCACACCTAATTCTTTTCACGAGGGCATCTGCTGTGACAAAACCACGAAAGTTGGCGCCCACTGTGGGGCCAGTGCACTGTGGTTTCGAGTTCTTGAAGGGCTCTTTCCCAGGGATCGAGGGGTACGCTGTTGGCAGGATGAGCAAGAGTCGCCGCGGCAAGTTCTACATCGATGTCGCTGGCTGGGGCCCCGAGGCCGACTCAATCGAGTATGGGTACCGGGTCCCCTTCAATGGAATTCACGTCTTCATCGGCAAGATCGGCGAATCTGAGCCTGAGCAGGACACCTCCACCGACCTCTTCGAGTCGGCTCAGTGCATGCAACCCGCCCGGATTCAACCCGGCCGGAAGCGTGCCTCCGTCGGTTTCACGCAAGGCTTGGAGCTTGCCGAAAATTCTGCATCTGGTGGAGAGACTCTCGTCTACTCACATGACGAGTCCTCAACCGGAGAGACGGAATCAATTTATCAGCTTCAAGACGGCGGGCATGGGGGCTATTCCGATGGCAACAGTATTCCGGACCCCTATGAGCCACCAAGCGGGGATGCTATCTTCATGGCTGGCGCATGGCCGATCTTAAATTCATCAACAACTGCAGCTATGACATCTAGATCGGTTGTGGCTACGGCGGCTGGTACTAGCAGCTCAGAGAGACCGCCGGCTCAAGTCTTGTCAGATCTCTTGGGCAATTTGACAACCTTGTTGGAAACTAAGGTGACTGCGGCGAATCAAGCGGAATGCAATGCGGAGATGGTAAAGATTCAGGCGGAGATCACTAAGGCGCAGGAGGATGTCAACGCAGAGAATGCAAGGATGGCAACGAAACGGGCTCAGATTGTGGCTGAGTTAGAGCGTGTCAAGGTAGAAGCTTGGCGTTTAAGCCTGGATTAGTATGCCTAATGCAGTTCTTCGTAGAAGGCACCAGACTCGCCTGCTTTTGCAGTATGAGCCCATGAATCTGTTTAACACACCAGGGGCGGGAACAAGCACTCCTGATGCAGGGTGAATCCTCAGTTGAACCCGGATGTGCCTAGAAGCCGGGCGGCGGTGGCTCAACCTCGTCAGCCTGAGACAGCACGAAGGGAGGAACAGATACCTACCCCCCAATCAAACACCACCTCAACGTTTCTTAACACCACCGTCTGGGCATTTTTGTAACCCGGTGGACAACATGTTAGCGGTGGCAACACGGCTGGCGGCTATTCCGATCGAGGGTGAGTCACCGGCTGCGGTGGAAACTCGGAACACCGTCGAGCTCCTTCAAACGGTTGTTGCACAACAGACGGCTTACTCATATAGTCGCGATCATGTTCATTCGACCCCGCGCCCAAGTCAGAGTTATAGCTGGCGCATTGAGTCGCCGACAGTTTCCAGTAGCGAGCGGCGTCGAAACCCGCCCCATGGTGATAACCCGCCGCGAGATGATAATTTGCTAGTCAACGCTCAGGCGATTGTGGATGATGCCAGAGCTCATCGTGAGGCGGAAGCAGTGGCTCAGCAGGGCCTTATTAGCAGCCTCCGATGACCCCATAAACTTCAGTAGGGGCTGGGCCAATTTCCAGGACAGTTGGAGTGCCGTGTTTAGTGCTGGCTTTGCGTAATGAGCGTCTACCCAAAGATTTCAAGGGCCCTCGTAAGGTGCCTAATTACACAGCCGATCTCCCTCCTGAAGGTTGGATTGAGAGTTATGAATTGGCCATGGAGATGTTGGATGTTAATGATGCGATCTGTGCTAAGTATTTAACTATGATGTTGGATGGGACAACTCGTACATGGTTAAAAAGTTTGCCTGCTAATTCCATCAACTCATAGGCAGAGTTGAAGGCGCGTTTCGTCAAAAAATTCAAGGAACATGCAAGCAGCCTCTAACAATTATCGATCTGGATAACTGCGTGCAGCGGGAGGATGAGTTAGCCTACCATTGGGTCCGGCGGGTCTCGGCTATTATCCACTCATCGGATAGCATTGCGGCGGGTCAAGCGGTTCTGGTCTTGGAGAAGAACCGTCACTTTACCCCCCCCCCCCTTTAAGCAGAAGCTTGGGCGGCTTAAGCGTTATTGTAATGAAATGGGTGAGCTCATGGCGGCTCTCATTAAATATGCAGACTCTGATAATACCAAGGACCTTGGGTCTGATGATGAAAAGTCCAATAAGGGTAAGAAGAATAACAATGGCAAGGGTCAGCAGCAAAATGTGGCAGGGAGTAATGGCAACAACCAGGGTAACAGTGGTAAGCGCAGACACCCCAATGGCGGGTCAGATCTAGTAGCTAACACCAACACTGTGTACAAGGGCCAGCGCCACAATGGTAACAGTAAGCCATCGTACAACAATGGAAAGCCTTTTAATCTTGAGGCAGCGCTTAACGACCCGTGTCCAGAGCACAGTTTTCCTGACAAGCCATCCACGCATGATTGGAAGGATTGTTGGATTATGCGGGAGTTCAGGAATTATGGGCTCAATCAGAATCATGGTAATAATGATGGGTCGCCCGACGGGTCAAGATCCGGCTCTCAGGGGTCTGGCTTTGGTGGCGGCGACTCAAACTCTGGCTATCAAGATCAAGGCGACCAGGGTGGTTATAATCAACAGTCTGGTCATGGTAACCATCAGCGAGGGAACCAGTCAGGATATTAGAGTAATCCAAAGCAGCTCAATGGTGGCCAGTACCATGTTTTCACCACAAGTATTTGCAAACGAGATCAGAAGGTTCATAAGCGGGTGGTTCATGCCACAGAACCGGCTGTTCCATGGTATTTGAGATGGTCTGAGCACACGATATCGTGGAGCAGGGTGGATCACTTGCCGCGGGTTGATAACCAGGGTCGTTTAGCCCTTGTGGTGGCCCCTCAAGTTGGTGGTTACAAGTTTACCAAGGTGCTTATGGACGGTGGCAGTAGCATTAACATCCTGTATTATGACACTTTTCGTTGGATGAATTTAACTGACAAGGATCTTAAGCCATCTTCCACAGTCTTCCATGGTGTGGTGCCTGGTATGTTGGCGTATCCTGTTGGAAAGATTGCCCTGGAAGTAGCCTTTGGTGATGATTATGATTGCAGAGTAGATACATTGTGGTTTGAATTGGTCAAAATCAAGAGTCCATATCATGCTTTATTCGGACGGACGGCTTATGCTAAGTTCATGGCCCGCCCTTGCTATGTCTACATACAGCTCAAAATGCCTGGGCGAAAGGGCACAATTACTGTTCATGGTGATCGGAAAGTCGCCCTGGAATGTGAGCAAGGAGACGCGGCTTATGCAGAGTCGGCTTGTGCTACCGAGGAGCTCAGGTTTTACAAGGATAATGTTGACTTGGCTGATATGACCCCTTTGAAGAAGCCCGCCATCGAAAGCAAGACCCTTTATTAAAGTTTAACTTGGTGATGATACTAAACAGGTCAATTTTGTCCTGGCGACTCATCTCAAAGATTCACACAGTGGGGACTAATATGGATCCTAAATAGGAAAGCGCACTCATCGAGTTCATCCGTGAGAGTCGGGACATCTTTGCATGGAAACCTTCTGACATGCCGGGTGTTCCGAGAGAATTCGCTGCGCACACTCTTAATGTGAATCCTAAGTTTAAGCCGGTTAAACAGTTCCTCCGTCGTTTCAATGAAGAGCGATGTAAGACTATTGGAGAAGAGGTAGCCCAGCTCTTAGCGGCTGGATTTATCATTGATGTTTTTCTCCCTGAGTGGTTGGCTAACCATGTGCTTGTACTCAAGAATAACGACACATGGCGTATGTGTGTTGACTACACAGATCTTAACAAGGCTTGTCCAACTGATCAGTTTGCTCTCCCCTGTATCGACCAAATCGTTGATGTAACGATGGGCTGTGAGATTTTATGTTTCCTGGATACTTATTCTGGTTATCATCAGATCAAGATGGCAGTTAAAGACCTAGAGAAGACGTCCTCCATCACACCTTTTGGGGCTTTCTACTATGTTTCTATGCCTTTTGGGCTTAAAAGTGCCCAGACGACTTATCAGCGTTGTGTTCGTAATTGCCTTCACAAATGATTGGGTGCAATGTTCATGCTTATGTTGATGATATTGTGGTCAAATCTAGGAAGAAGGAGACTCTCCTGGATGATTGAGAGAAACTTTTGACAATCTCCGGGTTTACAAGATGATGCTTAACCCGGCCAAGTGTGTCTTTGGTGTACCTGCAGGCAAGTTGCTAGGTTTTCTGGTTTCAGAAAGGGTCATTGAGGCTAACCTGGAGAAGATTAAGTCCATCGCTTCACTTTCTAAGTCGGTGTGTGTCAATGATGTCTAGCGCCTAGCGAGTCGCATCGCGGCTTTGCGACGATTTGTAAGTCGCTTGGGAGAGAAGGCGATTCCTTTATATCAGATGATGAAGAAGACAGATCACTTTGTCAAGAGTGATGCTCCCAATGAGGCGTTTGAGGCGCTCAAGAAACAGTTAGCTGAGCTGCCCGCCCTCGGTGCTCCCATTGAAAAAGAGCCTGTGCTCCTGTACGTGGCGGCTAATAATAAAGCAGTCAGCATGGAAGTTGTTGTCGAGCGCAAGGAGGCGGGTAATGAGTACCCAGTTCAGCGGCCGACTTACTATATTAGCGAGGTTTTAACAGAGTCCAAGCAAAGATACCCACATTGGCAAAAACTGGTGTTTGGGGTGTTCATGGAGACCAAATTGAAAATTTATTTCTTTGGTCATCCTATTACTGTGGTCAGCTCTGCTCCTTTAGGAGATATTATTCAGAACAGGGAGGCTACAGGCCGGGTTGTTAAGTGGGCAATCGAGCTTGGACCTCACGGTTTGAAGTATGTGCCAAGAATAGCCATAAAGTCTCAGGCTTTGGTGGATTTCATAAATGATTGGACAGAGTTGCAGACACCTGAGGAGAAGCCTGACAACACATATTGGGCAATCCACTTTGATGGGTCCAGGCAGTTGGAGGGCTCCGGGATGGAGTTATTTTGACTTCCCTGCGAGGTGAATTTTTTTGTTATGTTTTAAGGCTAATGTTTCCTTGCAATGCAGCTGAGTATGAAGCATTACTCCATGGCCTTCGTATGGAAAAAGAGATAAATTTAAGCCAGGTCAAGTGCCTGGGCGACTTAGACCTTGTGGCTCAGCAGGTCTCAGGCAAGTAGGTCTAAAGACCCGGTCATGGCGGCTTATCGTCGGGCGGTTGATAATATTGCTGGTCACTTTAAGGGTTATCAGGTGGATCACCTTGATAGACGGAAGAACGAGGTGGCTGATGCATTGTCCCGGCTAGGATCTCAACATAAGCCGGTGCCTCCTAATGTGATCCTTGACATATTTCACAATCCGTCTGTCACATTACCATTTGAGGAAGACCTTGCTGTTCCTGACCCGGAGGCGCAGTTGGTCGCGACTCTTCATGCCATTCCGGACTAGACTTTTCCTTATATGGCTTATATGACCCGGGGCGAGTTACCCGAGGATGAATTTTTGGCAAGGAAAATAACCGAGAGGTCTAAGATTATGACTATCATCAACGACGAGTTACACCACTTCAGTGTGACAGGCATGTTCCAACATTGTGTTTCTCCTAAGGAGGGCCGTGAAATTTTACCAGAGATTCATGAAGGTGATTGTGGTCATCATGCTGGCTCAAAATCTTTGGTGGGTAAAGCTTTTCATCATGGGTTTTATTGGTTAACAGCTCATGCTGATGTAGAAGATATCGTTAGCAAGTGTGATGGATGCCAAAAAATTTCCAGACAAGCTCATGTGCTAGCTGAGGAATTGCGTATGATCCCAATAACTTGGCCATTTGCAATCTGGGGGATTGATACGGTTGGGTCATCCAAGAGAGACCCACCTTTTGGTGGCGGTTCACAAGTTTACCAAGTGGGTGGAAGCAGAGCTGGTTAGCAATTGTGAGGCGGCGACTGCTATTCAGTTTGTAAAAAAGCTGATTTTCTGTTTTGGTTATCCTCATAGTATCATCACTGATAATGGCACCAATCTTTCTGAGGGTGCTATGGATGAGTTCTGTCAACAAGAGCATATTTGTCTTGATGTTTCCTCAGTGGCTCATCCACAGTCCAATGGTCAAGCAGAACAGGCTAATCAAGAAATTTTGAGAGGCATCAAGCCCCGGCTTATGGTTCCTTTGAAGAGAACGCCGGGTTGTTGGGTTGAGGAGCTACCTTCCAGCTTTGGAGTATCAATACCACCCCCAACAGGTCAATAGGCTATATGCCTTTCTTCATGCTCTATGGTGCAGAGGCGGTTCTCCCAAGTGATATCCATCATGACTCGCCTAGAGTGGCGGCTTACATTGAAGCTGATAATGAGATAGCACGTTAGAATGCACTTGACGCTTTGGACGAAAAGCGTGACCTTGCGGCGGCTCGTTTGGAGATATATCAGCAAGACCTGTGTCGTTATCATAGTCGTAGAGTTCGAAGCCGGACATTTCAGGAGGGCGACTTAGTGCTTCGTTTGATTCAAGACCAGACATGGATGCATAAGCTTTCGCCTCCTTGGGAAGGACCTTTTTTGGTCAGTAAAAATATCAACAATGGATCTTATTACCTCATTGACATATGAGAGAACAAAGATTCCTGCACGTCTGAGAAGGAGACTAACAGGCCATGGAACATTGCTCATCTTCGGCCTTACTACACTTGAGTCATAGGCTCTCACCATTGTTTATACTTTCATTGATGTACATACTTTTTATGATGAGTATAATAAAGCCGACATCCCCAAAATTTGGGGCCTGTATCATTTCATCTCAAATATTTGCAGCAAGAGTCATTATTGGTTACTCACAAGGTCACTTGAGGGCTTCCTGCTCTATGAGCATAGTGTATAACCCTTTTGATCAGCTTTCATGCCATGTTAGGTCACTTGGGGGCTTCCTGCTCTATGAGCATAGCGTATAACCCTTTTGATCGGCTTTTATGCCATGTTAGGTCACTTGGGGGCTTCCTGCTCTATGAGCATAGCGTATAACCCTTTTGATCAGATTTTATACCATGTTAGGTCACTTGGGGGCTTCCTGCTCTATGAGCATAGCGTAAAACCCTTTTGATCGACTTTTGTGCCATGTTATGGGTCGTTTGGGGGCTTCCTGCTCTATGAGCATAGCGTAAAACCCTTTTGATCGACTTTTGTGCCATGTTATGGGTCATTTGGGGGCTTCCTGCTCTATGAGCATAGCATATGACCCATTTTGGTCAGCTTTTCTGCCATGATTGAGTTAAACCTGCCAGTTTGCAAGTTGCTACTCCACCAAGTGACCCGCCGAACTCTTGACAGTCAATCTTTTAAATAAGAACCTGAACTAGTCAAAGTTTAAACGACGGTTTATGTCACGTGAGGGACGACTTACAGTGAGCTAGGACAAACTCACCTGCCTGATGTAGTCTCTCCGCTATGTGGCTCGTTCGTACTCTTAACAGTTAATCTTTCAATAAGACCCTGAACTGGATAAGGTTTAAACAACGGATTTATGTCACGTGAGAGCCGGCTTACGGGATTGCGGGCTTTTGTGCCAAGCTTATTTGGAGCACAAAATTGATTTTTTTTTCTTCAAAAATCCATCTATTTTGGTCATGCTTTGAAAGCCGGCTTAATAAATATTTGAGTTATGCATACTTTGTATTTTTGTGTGTTGCAGAAACCTTTCACGGGTGAAAAGTTGTCGGGTCATACTGATCCGGGTTATATCGCTCTATATTGAGTTTATTATGCTTATAAGTTGCCAAGGGGGTCTTTTCAAAAGCTGGATATGACTATAAGTCGCCCTGGCTGTTGAGTTGTTTAACTCGCCCTGGATTGTGATTATAAGCCGCTAGTTGAAGGATTAGCAGCTCTTTGATGGATTATATAAGCCGCCAATTTTTTTGGTAATATTGCAAAAATAAGCTGGATATGATAAGAATACAGAAATTCAAGTTGTTGAAGCATTTATTAGAATCATTATAACTGTGCAACTTTCGAGCCCTCCTAGGCCATCAATGCTCACAGCCGTCCGATCGCCAGTTTTTGCCATTTTTCGGCCGTCGGATTGGCCTGGATCGCATGTGTGCTCCGCTTCGTTCGCTACAATTGAGCGCTAACCGGCCTGGGCCGCTGCTCCGGTAACTTTTTTGGGCCTTAGTCGTTAAATTGGGCTTAATGGGCTTTTACCAGCGTCCCATCCGTGCAGCCGAAGGGGAGAAAAACGCGACCCTCGCAACTCTCGTTTGGCTCACAAGGTCGCAGCAGGATCCTCGCGTTGCGGCTCCTCACGACCATGCCGGGCTCCGATCGATGCGTTAGCGACGACTCCCATGGCCACCACGCTGGGTTCTGACCGACGCGACAAACGGCCTTGCCGGGCGACGGCACGGGATCCGCTGGGTTGTCTAGGTTCGATTGCACTTGGGCCAGCACGACGGGAAGATGCAGTGGCGGCGAACAGCATGCAGTATGTCGATTGGAGTTCTATCGCCAGCGATTGATTGAGTGGTTAATTGCCGTTAAAAGCAGGTCAGTTTTGTTTGTCCATTCATTTTTCCTTTAAGTCACGGCGCCCATATAATCCCAATCTGGCCGCTGCTCCTTCCCCACTTTCCTCACTTCCACAAACCATTCTCCCATAGCCATTGGTGATGCTTATAGGTTTCTAATTTATCCCAATCCCCCCTCCTTCATACGCCCCCTCTCTCTCTCTCTTCCCCCAATTCTTCATCCATTTTCAGAATTTGTTTCATTGATGTTGTTCTTTCTGTTCACAAACAATGCAGGTTCGTTCTGCTAGGTTTGCTCATTATGCTGGATTAAACGGTTTAGGCATTACCCATTTGGAATGTGATATTGTGATGTGTTGATTCCATTTTTGTTCGAATTGTTGCTACAATAGTTTAGAGACTGGTCCATGTGTGCAGATTAGTCCCTTGCTGCTCGCATTATTTTTTCACCAAGTGCATAGTGCACTTAGGGTAATCATCTGAGTTTTTGCAATCTGCTGCAATGTTATCCCTTTTACGGAAGTCTTCTTTGGCTAATAATTCGAAATGATTACAGGTTCTCCAGAAGGGCGGATTTCTTTCTTTCCTGCAGTTGAATCTGCCAATATAGTGGCCAACGGACAGGTTAGTATGAGTATGCTCCTATGCTGTTATGCCTCATTTAACTTGTGCCCCATCTCACTATCTATGCATACTATATGATGCCACTTTGGCACTCTCTATTCATACAATATGATGCCACTCGCGACTGATTGAAATAATTGCAATACTGCCTGTTGTTCTTGCCCTATGTAATAGGTTAGTTAGCAAGTTAAAAATGCACAAACGAAATAGGAATATTGTTCAAGATGAATTTCTTTCTCCAGTCGATTGATCCAGAGAACCTGCTTTAATTTTGGGGGTGAATAGAATAGCATCAATAAAAAAATCCATAACTTGAGCAGAATTGAGAAGAGTGTAGATAGGAAGGAGGGAACACCGCAAAGGGCTTAACTCCATCATCGCCCTAACTGTGTGGGCAATTTGGAAGCACCGAACAGGTGCATCTTCGATCACCTTCAGCCTTCCATCACTAGACTGCTACAATCCATTCAAGAAGACGCGCGCCTTTGGGCTAGCGCCGGCGCCAACGACTTGGCGATCATGCTACCCGAGAGATAGAGTTCTTGTGATGTATTAGGGACGAGCAGCCCTCCCCTCCCAACTGCTCCAGTTCTTTGAGCGCCCCACCGGCTCGGCTTGTGTACGTGTGGCTCTTGTAACCGACGTTTGTACTATTTCACCCCCTCCTATCAATGCAATGATACACAATATTTGTGTATTTGCGAAAAGAAAGGAAAGAGGGAACACTTGCACAGAGGGAAGATGAATTATTGACTTGGTGTGAACATGCCTGCTGGTGAAGGATTTGCGTAAGTAAGGACGGGAATGAGGAAGGAGAACTGGACGATGGAAGCCACGCTGCCTGTATGTGTAATTCTATTGGTTTTAGTGCGTCTGACATATTCTTTATCCTGCCATTCATTTAACAAATTGAGCAGCCCACAAAACTGAGGCCCTTATCTCAGCCTACAATATGCTTAATGAATTGATCATAACTATGCTTAATGAAGATCTACATAACTATGCTTAATGAAGAAGTAAAATATAAATTTGTTTATCTAGACCGATATGATTTATTATTGGGTCAAATAGCATAAGCATATTAACCCATGGTAATGTAACTTAGACTGATATGTTACTAAGATGATGCACACTTACCTTATTTTGCCTGATTTGTTCTTTTCATTGTGTATGTCTGAATAATCGATTTATAGTTTTCGTAGTGTATTAGCATGATGGAATCAAAATAAATTAAATTAAAGAAAAATTCTCAGGCTCGTGTGCTATATTCCCTACCTCTCTCGCCCATGCAGGTGGATTTCACAAGTTTTATTCTGCTTGCTAGCACAGCTGTGATAATTTGAGACATGCATAGAAGCCCATGTCTTCTTAGATGGACTATATGTATATATGCTCATAGTTAGCGTAATGTGTTGGAACGATCCGAATGATTTGTCACATTTACGCAAATTCAAGTCAATATTCAAGGATACATTCCACTGTTTTCTAATGTGAAAAGTGAACAGATCATATGACTGTTACTCCGTTAAAGTCTCTACTGATATATGCTATTAAGAGGTACTATATATCAATCCTCACATATTTGTTGATTCAATAATGTTATTACTTCCATTTTTGTTATTTATTTTTCCATTGTGCGCTCATCTATGTCTAATATCTAATTTTAACAAATCTGATGCATGCCTGCAACAATGCATAGCAACAATTACAGTAGGCTATTTATATCACCATCATCGCTATGTTCTTCTGTGTTGTTAAGCTATTTTTTTCAGAAATCTTCATGGTGATGCGAATTAGCAAGATCATGAAGTAACCATAAGTTCTAGATATTCGAATAAAGATTGTCTACAAGATGATGCATTAGATTTTTGTAGTTAACTACTTTAGATTTGAAATCAAGAGTGTATATACTCATCATCACTGCTTTAGATGATGCATTAGATTTTTATAGTTAACTGACTAATATAGCTGGTATGCCATTTTACGATTCTGAAATCAAGAGTGTATATACTTATCATGGTGATTTGGTAAAAACAAGTGACCCTACTACTTTAGATTTGTGGTTACTTTTGGTTAACACATAATAACTTACATTTCCATGTCTCAATATAATTTTGAATTCACTATCATTCTATTGGAAAAGTGGACGGGCGCAGCAACGCGCGCCATCATGGTCTAGTAGGTTAATAAAAGCATGCACAAAGGCATGACAGAGAAGATACTTGTTTTCAAACATGCACGATGGCATGGAAGAGAAGATATTTGTTTCAAACTAACTATTACAAGGCTTCAGCTGAGCCTACAAAGTTTTTTGACCAAGTGTTTCTAGAGTTAAAAATTACTCCGTTGAGCCTGCTTTAGCACCATACGGATTCTGGCCTGGCGGGTTGTTGTCATCTTGCTACCTCGAGCTTTAAGCCCCCAGGTCATCCTATGTCGGATCTTCATTGATGGCCATCTGGAGATTGGCCGAGGTCCAGTCGATGCCGGTTAAAGCTTCGAAAGTGGCTTCATCGTTAAACATAACAGAAGGATCAAGATCAGGGGCGAAGGTATGCTTACGCCTCGGTGGGATAAGATCTACAACATCATGCGAGGGCGGCTTGATCTTTGCATTGTTATCATCATAAGTCGGCTAGGACTTATTCAATTCCAGTTCTTCGGTAAGTTTGCACACCAAGGGCCGCATCTCTCTGACGCATTTGTTGAAGTTTTCTTCTTCAAAGATTGACCCGTCATCTTTGAACTCTAGGCATCCGGTAGCCATTTCTTCCGGGTGAAGCTCTAATTGCCAAGCTTTGGCCCAGCTTAGAGCAACAATGGCTCCGGCACGGGCATCTGATAATTTAACTTACCCAATTTGAGCTGACATTGTTGACAGATGATCTAGGACAGTTTTGATAAGAGTTGGAGGTTTTTAGCCACCTGACAAAGCTATAAGGTTGCGCAGTGTTCCTGCATATAGCTGCTCAGTCAATGAATAATCCGCCTTCAATTTGAGCAGCATGTTCTAACCAAGACTGGCGCTTCTGGGGCCTGTTCAATATTTTGCGTGGGAGTCGCCACGCGAGTTAAAGATTATATATTATGAGTTGCCAGACGGGTTAAAGAAATACCAAAACAGATGATGAGTTGCATATTAAGCTTACCAGAGATGGTGGCTGACATTTGAGAGATATGTTGCTTCAAGCCGGCTAACTCTTCGGTTACCGGTTTAAGCTCAGCCTCAGCATCTTCTACTCTTTTTTGCAGTGCAACCTTGTCGGTTTCCTAGGCGGTTCTTTCAGCATCAAAACTTGCCTTCATTTTTTCAATTTCTTCCAATGAAATTTTCAGCTTTAACTCAGCCTTGGAAGTATCAGCTTGCTGCAATTCTATATTCTTCTTTAAATCGCTAAGCTACGAACCTTTCACGTTCAACGCCTCTTGAAATACAATATTTAGGAAATGGTTACAACACAAGGAGCAAGTTTTTGTGATACGGTTAGTCAAGTCCCAAAGCACATTGCAAGCAATATACTTGGCACTTGGGGCCTAATGTAGGTCATTTCCTTCTCTATTATGGCCCAGGCCATCTTATCAAAGTTAAGCTGACCCTTGGGGGCTACATATTTGGTTCTGTATAGTCATTAAGACCCGACTCATCTTATCAAAGTTAAGCTGGACCTTGGGGGCTACACTCTGGAAAATTTCAGAAGTCTAAAGCATACTCAATAATTTTACTATACTTCAGACTTGGCAGCTAGTATGGACATAGGTATATGCACAAGGCTAAAGAGGGGTTGGATATCTTCATACCTCATATTTCTGCTTCATCAACTGGACTAACCCAGCTTCCATGTCCCGGCTTGTGTGAAGGCGGCTCAAATAGCCCGGGTACACATCACCTGCATTGAAGGAGGAATAGCTCTCCAGATCCAGTTCGGCCTTGCCTTTCTCCAAGGAAGGTGATTCTTCTTTGGTACTATGCTTGGTTAGCACAGTTGACGCTCCTGGCGCTATATAAGCCATCCAAGTGATAGCAATATCATCAGAATTCTTCTCAGGAGAGACCTCTTCAGTTGGCTTCGCAAGAGTCGGCGGCTTAGGACTTGGCGGGTTAGGGCTGGCGACCGGGTTAATCTCAGTGTTCATTGGCTCAAAGACGGCAATGTCAGTTTGCGGTGGCGGATCATTGGCAAGGTCTTCAGGAATTTGGATTGAAGCCTCAGGGGCGTCTGGCACCTACCTCCTCGGCTCAGCAGCTTTGGGGTCCTTTGAAGAACCGCCCACCTTTTGTTTCTTGCCCGCCTTTGCTATGAATCTATGACAAGAATACAAGAGTCCATGAGTATATCACTACAAGTCATTTATGAACAAATGAAAATACTTACCCATGGGAAATCTTGAAAGCAGGCATTTGAGTTCCAGTAGAGTCACCGGGTGACGGAGGCGTCCCCTGATAATTTGAGTCGGAAGGATTAATAGGTTGATGAGTGAGACCAGCCTTTGGAAGAGATAGAGTCGGACTGAGGGGCGCTTCATCGCGATGCTTGCGAGGAGCCGGCGTATTGGATAAGCCGTCGACAAGATTTTCAAAGCCGCCAATCTGGGTCGGGCGCATTGATTCGTGTTGTTGTTTCTTCAATATAAAGTTGGGATCCAAGTGAGCTAGAGGATGAGAAAATTTCACTTTCCGGATGACCCGTCGAGTTTTCTTTCTTTGTAAGGGTTCTGAGTCGGATGAGACAAGGATTACCTCTGCTTCGGGGGCCTGGCTTGTCTCCGCGTCATCTTGAGAGCATCATCATCAGTAAGTTGCATAAAAAGAAGGCCAAGGGAGTCAAGTTCTACCTCTGACTCATCTAGCTCAAGAAGTTCTTCTACCGTTTGTTTCTTACGGCGGCCTGTGGCTTGAGCCTTTCCTCTGGGCTTCTTGGCTGGAGGGACGGCTGGCATTTTCTTCCTCCAGAAAGGAGAGTCGGCTTGTTTATACATGAGCAATAAGGTTAAAAAGTTTGACATACAAGAGATAGATAAACAAGATGAAGTTTTGTTCAAGGTACTTATAGTTGGAGCTAGGTTAAGAGGGCAGAAATGGTCCAGACCCGTTTTTGTCATAGCTTTTCCAATGATTCCCCAAGCAGCGACTTAACAGTGTCATTGATCTCTTTGTCAGTTAGCCGTGTTGGGTTGAAGCATTGTGGGTCTTTTGTATCACTGGCATATTAGCACATTAAGCCGCATGACTCACCTTTATTAAAATCCTCCAGGCGATCTAGGAGCGGACCGGATCAATTCCAGTTAAGCCGTTGGCGATCAAAGCCCTGACCTTTGAAAAAGCGGAGGCATATTGACCGTGTCCTGCAGTGCTCAATCGACCTGGAAGCTGGCCGTTGGTGGTGAGCCGGTAGGGGCGGTAACTCGACAGGGGGTTCTCTCTGGCTGGGGAGGTGTCCTTGCAGTAGAACCAAGTATAGTTCCAATCTTTGAGATGGCTTGGCAGAGCGGCTGAAGGAAAGGTTACATCTCTCCGCCTCTGAATAGAAACACCTCCAAGGTCAAGACTGGGCTCATCTGACATATCAGTCTGGCGGTTGATATGAAAATAGTCTCTGAATAGATCAACAGAGGGTTCTTCCCCAAGGTACACTTTACAGAACACTTGAAAGTTGCATATGTTGGAAACAGAGTTGGGGCCAATGTCTTATGGATGAAGATTATAGAAATGTTGAACGTCCCGGAAGAATTTTGAGCTGGGCGGTGAGAAGCCACGGAGTAGGTGGTCCGTCAAAACCACAACTTCACCCTCTTCGGGATGAGGGGGAAATTCGAAGCCTGGAACCCGCCAAAGGCATGACCTCTTTGGCAGGTAAAAACCCCCATGGTCACATAATCGTTGAGTGTGTCCTCTATGACTCTGGAGGCAATCCAGTCACAAGAGGTGGGTGCTTTAGTCATGATGAGCCGGAATAACAAGCTGTGACCAAAGAATAAGGATGTGGCAGTTTAAAATTACTATGGTAAGCCTCCTAAATGATTATACGATGATTTAGCGATGATGAGGAAGCTATAGTTGAAATACTACATATTATGATGAACCATTAAAGAAATTATGAGCTGCCCTAGCCACAGAGTGGAGTAGTTATCAGGTTATGAAAGCATGGCGGGTTAAGTTATGAAAGTATGAGCCGGCAACATGTCGGTGGGTTAAGTGAAAAAAGTATCTTTGAAATTCCTAGTGGGTTACAAATCCGTTATTAAGTCGCCCGAACAATGAAGGGAGGGTCAACTACCTACAGATCCAAGTTTGTTGAAATTTTGCTAAGTGCTGGACAAACAAGGTTTGCAGATTGCAGCTACAATTGCTGATCTATGGAAGTTCGAAAAAGGGGCATAATTATTAAACCTAGAACACGTACGGCCGCAGCGTAGAAGAACTAGTAAGCTTGGTATTGATTCATAGGAAGAAGGGATCTATCCAAGATATGAAATAAAGGCTAAAACTACTACCCCACTACTCCTGACTTGTTTTTGGACAAAGGTGCAACTTCTAGGCAGAGCATGGACAAATTTGGACGAACGTCGATGAACTCTCAAGAACTAACATGACCTAATATGGATCTAAGAAAGAAGAAGGAAGTTACTTAATGATTTGGGTGAAGAGTGGACGGGCGCCGCAGATTTCTGGTCGATTCTCGGGCAGCTAGTTAATGCAAAAAGATCTGTTGTGACGTCTGGGGGATTTTTATTAAACTAATAATATGACGTCATCTTTTCTTACGGCGGGTCATGAAGATTCATTCAAGGTCAAGCTTCGAGAAGAGCTCAAGAAGACTCGCCAACCAGAGGATGAAGATTGACATGAACAAGTTCAAATCAATCTGGGGCCTAATGTTGGGGATATAACCCCATGGTGTGACCCGCCCAGGAGGGGCCGGGTTACACTGTTGGCGACTCAGAGATAAGGCCTAAGTAGGCCCAAGAAACTAGACATGGAACCCAGAGGGCGACTTACGTGGAGAAGAGCCGGAGGCCCAAGCCCGGAAGATGGTGCGAGACCCGGTGCTGTAAGCCGCCCAACGATGACTTTCCTAGTAAGGCAAGGCGACTTAGAACCAGGGACGGTCATGTATCATGACCCGACCCAGACTCTTGTAAGCCCAGGGCCTCGACCTGTGTATATAAAGGAGGGACCCTGTGACGGTTTAAGGCAAGTTAAAATCGACCGAGTGCTAGGTTAAGCAATTCCGCTCCCTTGTAACGATACTCAATCAATACAACATAAAGCAGGACGTAGGCTTTTACCTCGTTCATGAGGGGCCGAACTTGGGTATACTCGCGTTTCTCGTCCCGCTCAACCCCTTTAAGCTAATCATTGTAGCCATGGCCTCACACCTAAGTCCTTTCACTAGGGCATCTGCCGTGACAAAACCACGACAATGACCATAATTGCTACAATTGTGGAAGACCCGGACACTATCCAATGAGTGTACGACACCTCACAAGAAAAGAGAACACTCACTTAGAAGGAAGAGAAGAAGATATGAATCACCTCATAGAGAGAGGCGGATTAGAGATGATCGTTATGAACGAAGACCTTCTCTAAGAAACAAGGAATCGAATGGGAAATGCAAGTCAACCAAGAGCTACTCTAGAAGAAGACATCAAGCTCATTTAGGTGAATGGGTTTCCGGCTCCTACTCCAACAACCACTCCGAGATAAGTTACCGCTCTGACTTCGACTATAGTCAAGATGAAGGTGTTGTTGGACTTGCTATAGTATCATCCAACTCCCATAACATACTTGATTAACCAAATGAAGGGATTGGAAGATGCTTCATGGCTAAAGGCCCCAAGGTATCACACCCCGAGTATCTTGATTTCAATAGTGACGAGGATGATTTGCTTGTTGATAAAACTAGTGATGTGAGATATAATGAACATGCTAGTAACCATGATAGTCAAGATGAAACGAGTGACAATGCTAAGAAGGAGATTGAGCGTTTAACTAAATAACTCAAAACTCTTAAGTTAGCTCATGAAACAACTCAAGAAGATCATAGAGAGCTTTTAAGAACTCATGAGAAGCTATGCTTCGATAAGCTAAATTTAGAGCAAGAGCATGAGCTTCTTAAAACAATCAATGATGATCTTCGAAAGAAGAGTTCTTCTTACATTTCCAACGTCTCCCCTTTTCTACTTCTATGCCATAAGTTAAAACTAGTCAAGCTAGTAAAAAGAGTAAGAAAGGTTCTTCATCTAGTAGTAACAATAATAATGCTAAATCCAATATTGTTGCTCCTAGTAGTTCTCTTGATTCCACTAATGATTCTCTTAGCCAAGTTACAGTTGAGTAAGAAAACACTTTATTGAAAGGAATTATAGAGGAAGGTGTTTACAAAACCTTTGCCGGGAGTAAGGAATTTGAGGAAATTGTACGAAAGCAAGGAAGACACTTGAAGAATCAAGGTATTGGTTTTGAACAAAAGTTCAATGCAAATGGAGTTGAATGGGAAGCAGATCAATATCCCAAGACAAAGTTTGTTCTCAACAAGATAAGTATAACCCCACTTCTTTTGAGGAAACACAAGCTCAAGATGATCTTCCACCACAAGACCACAAGATAAAAGGCAAGGACAAGCTTCAAGAAGAGATTGACTCATTTGAAGAACCACCTCAAATTTCGGTCAAGTGGCTTCTCAAGACTTCATCAATCTCTACTTCATCAATTTCAACTACCACTCCAAGGATTCCCATCAAATTAATCTGGGTCCCAAAGAAGGAGAACTAGAGAGTTCTTGAGGGTGACTCCGTCAACAAACTCCACTCACATTCATTCATTCATTCATGGCAATGACTCATGCAACCAACTTCAACATCTTGCACTAGTTCATGGAGTCACAAACCCTCTTATTAGCAAGACAAGGGACAAGGTATTCAATACATTCATGGACATCACCATATGTGCATTTCACTCTATGTCTATGGATATCTTTGTATGTTCCTTGTTGGACTAACCCATGTAGGTATTGAAAGTGCAAAACTCAAGGATTGCTCCTAACTCATGATGGACTACATTAACATTGATCATCGACATCTACACTATCTACATGAAGTCATCATCGACAAAACCCAAGGTTAGTTCATCCCTCTTTGAGGGGATATCACATCTAGGGGGATCTTTGATCAAAGACTTGAGCTAAAGCAACTCTAATGGTGTGAACACATTAATGCTTTATGTAAAAGTGGTAACCCCACTTGTGCTTAAAAGATGGGTATGACCTATGATCAAATGTTCTCATTTGGCTCCTAGTCAATATACTCATATATGGATGGCCTAGTCATTGCCAATTGTGTGATAATTGCTAGAATTGGTTGTGCATGTTTGACACATATTTCATTTGTCATATTATTGTGTGAGCATGTTGCAATGCATTTCTATTCATTCGAGGACATCCATTTGTTGTTTTGATTGTCTTGGTTTTTCTGGCCAAGTGGATGTACAAGAATGCCTAACCACCTTCTCTAGCTATCTATGATTCCTTGTCTCAACTTCTCTTCATGCTATATCACAAAATTTGAACAATCTTTTTCGGACCCTCCGGGTGAGGCACACTCGGAGTCACCGATCTGTGAAAGGCTGAACTGCAAAACCTTCTAAATATCTTTCAATCTGACCAACTCACTTCCCTTCAGTATCAGCGAAACCAATTTGATTGATCTGTCTTTTCATCTAAGTGCAACCGAACTAAAATGCCTTGGAGTCACTGATGTGTGGTACTACTTGTAGTTATGCATCTCGGTGCCACTTATTCGTTTTACTCGGAGCAGCCAACAGCTGATGGGTATATATATCCTGCGTGCTTGTATGGTTGAAATTTCTCAATCATTTCGTCGCCGCACCCCACAGTTGTCGTTCTGTCCAGCGCGCCCTCGCCGTTGGATTCAGTCTCCGTTAACGGAAATCTCTTCTTCTGTTGTCGCCGTAGAGGATTTACGCCAAGTTAGGGTAAAATCCGATCCCCTTGTGCTTCTGTTTTTCCGATTCAATGCACGAGGGTCTACGCCATGATTCTTGCCACACTTTGCAAATGTCTAGTCCAATATGAATCCCATAGATTAGGTTCGAGCAGAAAAATTCGGTTTAAGTTTCCACTGAATACATCTCGGACCGACCGATGTGAAAATCTCGGAGTGAGTGATTTGGCATTTGGCCATTGCACTAGTACATCTCGATGCTACCAAGTTGTACTGATCGGTGAGACCGAGATAAAGCTTCTATGAAACCCTAGCATCTCGGAGAGGCTGAACCACATATCGGTGTTACCGAAAATGTGTCCCGAGTTTCTGTTGAGTGCTTTGATGTCACTGAAATGATCAACTCGGTGGATCCAATATGTCTTCTATGAAAACATGAAACTAAGATTTGAACTCAAATTTTTCAAAAACCAGCTGTATTTTGTGATGACTCATCTATTCTGCCCTTACCCATCTACTTCACAGGTCTGCTTGCAAGATGTTAGATGCCAGTGATAGCCAGAACAGGTCAGAGGAGCATAGTATTGATCCGAGTGCAGGATCTAGTCTATAAGAGAGCTACCATGAATGAGGAAGGAGTTCTCCAGATTTTCCCAAGGCAGCCACAAGGTCAAGGAAGAAGAAAAATTCTGATGACGAGGATGAAGACTTTGTTGCAGAAGAAGTCACCTCAAAGAAGCCAAAGAAATTTGTGATTGCCAAGGAATATGGTACTGCTGCAAGCACTACGCCAGATGTGAGCAAATCAATGGCCAAGGCAGTATGCAAGAAAAGGAAGGAAATAAAGAGGCTAGTTCATGTTGTTAGTATAGGACCATCTATGTATGCAGATCCAGGTGAGCATGAGAAAGAGTAAGAGGAAGAGCCAACTGCTAATCCACCTCCTGCCAAGCAGCCCAAGCTCATGGTTGATGCTATGAAGACTGCAGCCCCCTCCAAGTCTAAGCCTCAAGCTCCTGCTTCCATGCCCAAAGGGAAGACCATCAGAAACATCTCTGCTGCTGAGAAGAACAAGGCCCCAGTACCCGAGAGAGAAGAAGAAGATGATGATGGTGCCCCAGTGCTTATGAAGCTCGCACTGCATCGCCTCGAACACAAAGGACACACATCTAGCTAGTTGCTGAGAATATGAAGAGGAAAGATAAAGGACTGAGGAAATGGAGAGAGTCTGACTTCTACTCCATCAGAAGAAGGACTACTGTAGATTATCGTTTCTACACCAAAGAACAACAGGATTTATATGAGACAGTGTTGCTTGACAAGAAGCCCATAGTCAGTGACATGAAGTGGGTGGATTGGAAGTATATTGATCAACATGAGGATAACTTCCCCCATGTTCATGAGGAACTTAGGACTGTTGATGTTGATGAGTTCATCGGGAATATGCTGACACTGGTGCGCGTCGGTCCTAAACAAACGGTTTTTAACCCCTTTCCGCGACGGCCTTCGGAACCGTCGCCAAGTGAGTGTGTGCGATAGGGGGTATTTCCCACACGACCCAGAAACTGTCGGGAATATGGAACAGTGATCCAGAGGCCTTCCAAAATGTAATCGTGTGCGATGCAGCACACACTAAATTCTTTCGCACGTGTGGTATCAGTGATTAAGCGTTTCTAATGATGCAGTGAAACCATACGGTCTGTCGTAACGAACCGTTTGGGAAACAGTATGGAAGGCACACGTGCCAACATATGAACTGTGTGCGATTGTGCCCTATCACACACGAGTTTTCTGCGTAACCCATCTGCCATGCTAGACTCCATCGCACACATTTTCCAACAATTACCGTCTGCGATAATGTTATATCACAAATAGTTCAAGAGCCCCTTCGCACACATACAAGTGCTGGATACCGTTTGTGATTTTTTAGGTATCACCGACGGTTGCCGCAAGAGTGACATGTGCTTTCCGTTTGGGATCCCACACGTTTCCTGAAAAAAATACGACTGGGATTGTATTTTGCATTGGGCACGGTTTACTCCCTGTTCTCGTGTGCAATAACGCGATATCGCAAATGATTCCGGAGAACCTACGCACACGTAGTAGCGCTACAAATCGTTTGCGATCTGCCATGTATCACCGACGGTTCCTCTACGATTGACGTATGCTTTCCGACGTGGATCACACACACTCATTTAGTTGAACCGTGTGTGGAGCAATTGCTAGGTTAAAACAAAAATATCCCATTTTGAATCAGCACACAAAAAGCAAATTCGCCACAATATTCAATTGAACAAATAAACAAAAATATCCCTTTTTGAATCAGCACGCAAAAAGCAAATTCGCCACAATATTCAATTGAACAAATAAACAAAAATATCCCATTTTGAATCGACACGCAAAAAGCAAATTCGCCACATTATTCAATTGAACAAATAGTGTCCACAGGAAGAACATTCATCAGATTTCGCAACAATTGCAATTGAACATATGGTAGCTAAATTCTAATGATTTGTCCACACATATATGCATTACATAATTAATCATAGTGTACGAAATACGAATACCTCACCAGATGGAAAACAATTGATCCATGCGTTATATGTTTAGCGACTAACTCTTACTCAGTGTTTCAGGAGAACGCATGCTGGAATCTTCATTATCACTAGTGGGATTGATGTAGTGATCCAGGAAGAAGTCGCTGATAAATCTCCGAACCATCATCAATTCACTAGTCGGGAGCGTTTCAGGGGTCCTCGGTTTTAAGATGAGTTGCAGTATTTTTAAGATCGGAATGTGCCATATGAGTGGAGTAGAAGATATTAATTAAGATAGACTTACTGGTACTAATTCACGAGGATCGTCACAACTATCAACAGATTTGCCGATGGAGATCATGTGTCTGCAAACATAGTATCCACAAAGGTTCGTCCCTGCTTCTTGCTGAGGACACTGAATTTTTTGTACAAAATTAGTCATGTATTTGTCCTGTTAGGAACAACCTCACCGGTGTTAGATGTATTTTTTTTCTTTGGACAAAATAGAAAGAGGTTTATTTAGAAGCTTGAACATTTGACTAGCGTAAGGAAAGGTATTTGCAGACTGTTGGATAAATTTTCCGAAAATAATGGATTTCGGTGTGTTACCGGAGAAACGACTCGTGTTGCAGAGGTAGTTTCCTCTTGAACAGGTTCCCTGTTTTAGTTTCCCACAATGCGAGTACACTGCAAATGATGATGAATTTTGACAACATCAGTTATTGAACAGATATGAATGCAAATTAATTTCAACATCATAGAATTCAATACCTATCCAAGAATTGCTGAAGATGCGTTAGATCCTGAGCGTTTGTTGACTCTCTGAGAGAATCGATGTAGTAAACTGTGTTCTTGTTTGGATCAATGAATACCAATATCCAGTGATTGCTACATATTAAGAAAGCCACGAACTTACGAATGATGTCGAAATCTGAAAGACAATCAGTGTATGCGTGGTTGTTTACTTGACTTACCCTTCATGATATGACTAGAGAAATGATTCTGCATGGGACGAGTTTTCGAAGATACGGACGACCATGTTAACGGCCCAGTCTCGTTGGTCCTTTTCATGTAATGTTGTGCCATTTGCTAATGCAGGATCTATGAAATACACACTCTCGCTTTGTCTTCTCTGCGTGTTCAATCCCCTGAGAGGAATAAAATGCAGTTAGTTGTTTATCATTTACAGCCCTGTATGGAGAAGTTGATCATAGTTTGTTAAGTACTTACAAAATCACGCATCTAACAAGAGTGGCATCGAGCACGTTGAAGTTGAGGAAGAGATGTAAGTCCTCGAAACTCACAATGATGGAACCAGCATCGTGTCGGAAATGATCTTTGTTGTAGTGGACTAGCAAATGGTGATACCTTCTGACATTTGATCCATGCAATATTCATGTAACTCGCAGCAACTGGAGCCGCACTCATCAAAGTATTCGCCAACAAGAGATGGCTGGCCATGGACGTGATTGCGTGCTTCAAGTACGTCTGCTTTTCTTTTAGCAAGCAACAATGCTACTTGTTCATCATCCATGGCGTCAGAAATAATATTACTCCCCGATTCGAACAAGCTGATGTTAATTTGGTTTTGGGCGATGAGTGCTTTAAGTAACAGGCAATCGTTCTCTTTCCTCTTCACTTTCCCGCTACGCTTCCTCATGGTCGTGGGTGTAGCCTTTTTGGCCACCTCCTTCTTGGTATAACTAGGTTCAAATGTTTACCGAGTGAGCATGCCTGTTGTGATGTCCGTGCATCTACTGATGTGGCACAAAATGTTTTTCTCGGGTCATGTAATAACAGCAATTACTTTCCAAACAATAACCGACGAAGCATTGGACATGGTATAGTTCACGTGCAAGCCCGAAATTCCAAGTTCAACTTCCACATCAAACTCATGTTCACAGATATCTGCACATTCATACATAATGTCCACAACCATGATTCACTTCAAAGCCAAAAAAATGTGAGGAGAGTTATAAATAAAGAAAATCCTCTACTAGTTCCCGCTACCAGTGCGAGCACAACAAGTCAAGACCATGCGTAAATTAATTATATTTTAGTCATTTTTTGTGTTCTAAAATGCATGTCGGCTCGCGGAAGGACGTGTTGCGGGCACACGCGCGGATTCAATGAAGGCAGGCGGGGCAGTCTTAAGCTGGTTGCATCGCCTGTGGCGAGGAGGCGTGCTCAGCCGGCTGCAGCCGAAAAGCGGCCCTCTTGGCGGCCTTGGTTCAATGCCTGCGCTATGATAGGTCGCATCCGTGTCATAGCAATCACTCCCTCAAGTCCTTTTTTGTTTGGGTATAACAAAATCCCGTTTTGAATTCACATTTTACAAGTAAAATTCATGGACAAACTTTGACCCAAAGTACGATGGGGACTAGTAAACCAGAATGGAGGTAGTAGTTTGTTTTAATCAAAGAAGGGTTTCCCCTTCCGATTTTCATTACTGAAAACCATCATCTAAATCTAAACCATAGTATTTGCCCTAGAACTACCAGGTTCAACATCTCCAACATAATTAAACCCATACAACCTCCATCGCAAAAAAAAAAACCATACAACCATACGCCAAGGAGGTACGTAGAACTATGAATTCCCTTTTCGCTCCATACCAATCGTTCTAAAAACTACTTACTACTTATAACGCGCCATTGAAAATCGAAACTCTTAACCCCGCTAAAAAAACGATATTTTAAACATGGCTACTGGCGAGCCACCGCGCTCCAAGTCGTTCACCTGTGGTCCCGACCATCAACTCCTACGGATCAAATTATCATGCGAGCTGACTATTCCTATTAAGGTGCTCCACCACGTACCCGGTACCCGCGAATGCAGCAATCGTGCACCTAGGGTTTTAGGGTTTATTTGTTAACTTCGCCTTTACGTAACACTCATGTGTGCGAGACAGCGAGAGGCCGACTGCGTGCATGCGCCTCTTCTTTTCGTATATGTACTCCATCGTTTGTCTGGTGTCCAAAAAATTATAATAACTACTAGCAATGTGCCAATGCGTTGCCACACGATCAAAGTAGATTAATACATATTCACCAATTTGATAGAAAAAAAGTCTAGTTTTGAAATACGTATATCACTAAAAATATGTTATGTTTCACTCAAAATATATTCCTTTAGCGGTTTTGATGAGATAAGGGAGGAATGTTGTTGGTTTCAAGATTCGAGAAGTGGTATATGTCTAATTTCTACTCTTACTAGCAAGATGCCCATGCGTTGCACGGAACATCAAGATCTTGTGGGAGAAAAGGATGAACGAGGGAAGGCCTTATCTGCAAATGTGGTGAAGAGTGCGGAGTAAATTGTTATATTTTCCTTCCTATCCGTCAGATATAAATCGGACGACCTACATTCTTGAGGATGGCAGGCCCACCATCATCACCAACCTTTTATCCCTACTCTTATAAAAAGCATTGTCGGTGATGATCGTGTGCCTGCCATCCTGCAATATAGGCCGTCCAATCTATATCTGACGGATAGGAAGGAAACTATGGCAATTTTGCAAAAAGATACCCACACCCCTCTCCACATTTGCAAATAAGGCCTTCCTCGTTCATCCTTTTCCCCCACAAGATAAACTACTCATACAAATGCATCTTGATGTTCCAGGTAACGCATGGGCATCTTGCTAGTTGTTGCAAAAAGCCCATGTGTGTGTGAGAGAGAGGGAGAGTGGAGGAGGATGGAGTGCATGCGTGACAAAGACACAAGGAGTGTGTGTGCGATAGGTATCAGCTTAAAATGAGGTGATAGTGTGTGTGTGCACGATCTAGAGGGCGTGTCTCAAAAAGGGAAGAAAAATCTACATAGATACAAGGAGCGGGAGAGAGACATGTATGCGATGGTGGAAGCACGAGTGTGCGGGTGTATAAACCTATCTATACGAGTCGGGGTGCGAAAGCGAGAGTTTTGTGTGTGTGAGAGAGATGGTAGTCGGGAAGGGGGGGTGGAAGCAGGAGTTGTGTGTGTGTGTCTGTGAGAGAGAGAGAGAGAGAGGAGACGGTAGTCGGGGTTGTCTGATCGGTAAACAAATGAATAATGTCAGTCTGGGATGGAGAAGAAAAGGAGACCGCAACAAATGTTGTTTCTACAAGAGAGAGAGAGAGAGAGTAATTTTAGTGGTATGAGTCATATGTAGAGACATATAGGGTGTGTGAGAGAATCCCATAGAGAGAAAGACAAAGTAAAAGACGAGTGGAGACTGCGTGTGTGGCGGTGAAAAAGAAAGCTTAGGTACCGAGTGATACCAGAGAACAGTAGAGACGTGAGAGATAATGAAAACCGTGTAATGTATAATGATAGGGAGAGTGTGACACTTCTTGTCGGTGTACTAGAGTAGGGGTACCCTAGTATCCCGAACTTGTGCACGGGCAGTTGCAGCCCTCCGCGGCAAGGCTTACTGGTTGACCATCAAGGTCCTTCGTGGTTCCTTTGGAGCCATTCAAGAACAAAGTATTCAAGCCAAGGAGATAAGGCCCCGGCAAGAGGAGCTTGCCGGGAAGGCTACCCAAGGCACCTACAAGACAAGGCCCCGGCAAGAGGAGCTTGCCGGGAAGGCCCAATGAGCGACAAGCATTCCGGGCGCGACAAGACAACAACCGCGGCAAGGCGCTTGCATGGCAGCCACCTCTCTACCCACGCTCCAACAGATCCACTAACGTGTCGCCTGGCACCTTTCCAGCGCTAGCGTGGCGCGAGGTCAGTCGCAGCCAGCGGTGCGAGGTGGAAAGCGGCGCCGACAAGATTGCCATCGTGGCAAGCGGTGGCGCCCGACGGTCCCTCGCTTGCACCGTTAGGGCGACATAGACGGGCATTTAATGCCTTTGTCCCCGCCGTCGGGGTTAGGTATGGTACATCAGACACCTTTGCATAAGTAGGTGTACCAACCACTACTTTTCCATTTGTACCCTTGTCTACGTTGCCACCTGTCGGAGACCCCTTCAGCATATAAAAGGAGGCCCATGCGCAACGTAGAAAAGGTCGGTCAGTTCCCCCCACGCTCGGTCTCGTAAGCAGCTCGTGTGTACTGTAGCACCCAAGCGCTCCCGAGCAAGAATGCAATACACCCATACATGCAACAGTAGGAGTATTATCTCTCCGGAGAGCTCCGAAGCTGGGTAAACCCCTCGCGTGCTTCGCCTCGATCTGCTCTTCGTGCGACCTCCGCTCCCCGCCGAACTGAAAAGGGGCTCGGTCCGCCGGTCCCATAGGTGTTCGTGGGCCAGATCAGCCTGCCCCGACATCTTTGGCGCGCCAGGCAGGGGGCGTCGAGGTTGTGTGGACCTGATCCCGCGTCCACGCGAGCTAGATCTTCATCATCATCATCAACATGCCACCGAAGAAGAAGGCTTCGGCGGCAGAAGCTCCGTCCGCGTCGAACCCACCACCACCGGAGCAAACAGGTGGTGGGGTAGACACCGGCGGAAGAATGGACGTCGACGGGGGAACTCACGATGCTGCCAAGTCCAAGGACAAGGCTGCGTAGACCTCGGCGTCCGTACATGCACCGCGCCCGTCTCAGGAGGCGCGAGACCGACAGCGTCATGGCATTCACAATGCCATACGCTCGTTGGACCAAGATCGAGCCGAGGATCTCGGGATGCTCAAGACCAGCATGCACGCCAACATGCCGGCGCGAAGCGAGGCATTTGTCGCTGGACGGGATACTGCTCCTTCTAACATAGTTAGAAGTCCGAGCATATCCCGCTCCTCGCGCCGTTCGCCACTGCCACCCACCACTCCATCAGAAGCTTTGGCGAGAGCTCAGCTGCTCTTGTATTACCCTCTGACAGCCGACAAGGTCGATGAATGGAGGGCCACCATTCAGAGTCTCATCGGCTTCGCCAACGGCGACGCTCCGCGGCAACCGAGTGCATCGCTACCGCGGCAGGACTGCCAAACACGAGCCGGTGGCGACGATACCGGTGGGGGTGCAACCACTATGCACTCTCCGCCCGAAGGCCAAGATCGCCGACTCGCCGGATCCACCTCGACAAATGACTCCACCGCGTCGCCGGATCCACGAGCTCGTCGCGATCGGCACCAAGTTCTTCACGAACGACAACAAGAAGACGCCGAACTCGTGATCGAGCGCCAAGAGAAGCGGCGTCAATCCGACAAGCGCCGCTGGGCCCTCTGTTGACATGCATGCGCCAGAGGAACCAGGCGACTTGCCGTGACGCGATAGGTTGCCCCTGCGTTCACTTTCGTGAGCTGCGGAAAGTCCAAAGGGCCCAGCAAGAAAAACTTCAAGCCGACGCATTGTAGAAGTACGACGGCAAGACGCATCCGTCAGAGTTCCTCAGCATCTACACCATCGCGGTGCAAGCTGCCGAGGGGCGAGACGACATGATCCTTGCCAACTACTTCCCGCTGGTGCTCAAGCCCAATGTCAGATCCTGGCTCATGCATTTGCCGGACAACTCCATATCCTCTTGGGCAGATCTATGCCATCAGTTTGTCGGCGCCTTCACAGGCGACCACAAGCCCCATGGCCAAGAGAGCGACCTTCATCTGCTTGCCCAGAAGGAAGGAGAGCCCCTGCGCAAGTATATTCAAAGATTCAGCCGTGTACAGCACAACATCCCAGATGTCCACCCTGCCGCGGTAATCAACGCGCTCCATCAAAACGTGCGAAACCGCAGGATGCGGGAGGAGATGGCGATGTGCAAGATCAGAGACGTTAGTGAGCTATATGCCCTGGCCGACAAGTGTGCACGTGCTGAGGAAGGGAGGAGACTCCCCGGAGAGAATACAGAAGCAGGAGGATCCGATAGTGAGGAGACCGCTCCGGCAAGGAAGAACCGACGGCGGAATAATAGAAAGAATAAAGGCAAAGATGTGCTAGTTGTTGAGCAATCCGGCAACGGAGGTGGCGCCAAGAAAGCCAAAGTTGGTAGCTCCGGCAAGGAGGTTGCCACTGGCACCAACAATAGTATGGCGGTCGCCGACAAGCGGGGACGGCTCCGACAAGCGATCTTGCAAGATCCACCGCACCAAGGGCCATGACCTCTAGATCTGCAAGAAGGTCGAGCAGCTTGTCGAGCAGCGAGAAGGCTGAATCTGAACGACGCGTGACAAGGAGAAGGCCCAGAAGGTGCTGGAGGAGCTAGCAAGAAACGCCCCGCCGGGGAGGACGCCGCTGCAAGGCCAAGAAGCGGCAAGGAGACAGACCTCCCGTGGCGCGACAAGGATGACGACGACATTTAATGATGAAGACATGGATGATGACGAGACCGATGAGCAGGAGTTCCAGAAAGCCACAGAGGTCCTGTGCGTTGACGGCGGTGCTTCTCTGCATACCTCACACCGCCAACTCAAGCAGTGGATGCGGGAGGTCAATGCAGCAGAACCATCCATCGAGTCACGCAAGCCTCTGAAATGGTCCAGCACGCCTATCATCTTTGATATTGAGGACCACCTGATCGCATAATCGCGGTCGGGTGCTTGCCGATGTTGGTTTCACCAACTATCCGCAACCTCAAGGTCACCAAGATGCTAGTTGACGGCGGGGCCGGCTTGAACCTGATCTCCTCCGCGGTGCTCCAGAAACTCCAGATCCCTGATAGCGAGCTCGAATAGACCGGCACTTTCCAAGGAATCAATCCGGGAAGGAGCAAGCCAAAGGGAAAGATCACGTTGCCGGTGACATTTGACAGCGAGTTGAACTTCAGAACTGAGAGGGTCACCTTTGACGTTGCTGACTTTCCATTGCCTTACAATGGAATACTTGGCCGCCCAAAGACTCGCCAAATTCATGGCGGCCTCTCACTATGCCTACAACTGCTGAAGATGCCGGGCCCGATAAGCGTCATCTCCGCCCCTGGCGACAAGAAGGATGCTCTTATCTGCGCCGACAAGATCTACCGAAGCAGCAGTCAACAGATTGCAAGCCACTTGCGCTGAAGCTCCGGGGAAGAAGAAGACCAAGTCCGGCAAGAGCTCGATGCCCACTCCGGCAAGCGCACCTCTTCGAGTGCTGCTCTACCGTCGAGGACGCACCATCGAGCTCCACCGGCAAGTGTAAGAAGGCGATGGCTGCTCCACGAGACCAAGAAGGTGTCCGCCAAGGAGGACGGTGACCGGTGGTACCTTCACCATCGGTGCCTCTCTCGACCCTAAATAGGAAGGCGCTTCGTTGCTTTCCTGGCGAGCTAACGTCGGCGTGTTTGCGTGGCAACCGTCGACATCCCCGTGTTCCTGTGAAAGTAATTGAGCACCATCTTGCCGTTTGTCCTCATGCGCGGCCCGTCAAGCAGAAAGTCAGGAAGCAGGCAGTGGAGCGCCAAGAGTTCATTGCAGAAGAAATCAAGAAATTGGAAGCAGCATGCCTTGTCAGAGGAGTGCTCCATCCTATGTGGCTGGCCAATCCTGTAGTTGTACGCAAAGCTAACGGGAAATGGAGGCTTGTATCGACTTTACCGATGTCAATAAAGCTTGTCCCAAAGACCCATTTCCCTTGCCGCGCATCGACCAGATTGTTGACTCCACGGCCGGATGTGATTTGCTTTCATTTCTGGATGCATATTCAGGATATCATCAGATCTTCATGGCAGAAGACCGCATTCATCACCCCATGTGGCACATACTGTTTTGTACGGATGCCCTTCGGGTTAAAGAATGTTGGTTCAACATTTGCAAGAGTAGTTCATGACGCTTTTGAGCCGCAAATGCACAGAAATGTGGAAGCCTACATGGATGACATAGTGGTCAAAAGCAAGGACAAGGAAACTCTGATTCAAGATTTAGACGAAACCTTTGCAAATCTGCGCAAGATCAACCTCAATCTCAACCCTGAGAAGTGCGTGTTTGGAGTCCCTTCCGGCAAGCTTCTCGGGTTCTTCGTGTCTCAGCGGGGAATTGAAGCCAATCCCGACAAGATCAAGGCCATTGAGCAGATTGAAGCACCAAAGCGCGTCAAGGATGTACGAAGGCTTGCCGGTTGCGTAGCTGCTCTCAAAGAGGTTTATCTCTAGGTTCTGCTGAGCGCATACCGCCATTTTTCAAAATTTTGAAGAAGGCAGGTCCGATGCAATGGACTCCGGAAGCGGAGGCTGCGCTGCAGGACTTGAAGAGATACCTGTCCTCCACACCAACACTTGTCGCACCTAAACCACAAGAGAAGTTGTTGCTATATATAGCGGCAACCAATCAAGTGGTTAGTGTTGCGTTAGTAGCGGAGAGGGAGGCGGATGATGAGCTAGCAACCATGGCAGGTGCATCCAGCGACAAGCAGGGGGCTTCACCGGCAAGCTCTGGTCCCGACAAGGATGGATCTGCGCAGACACATGAGAAGATGCAGAAAAGAATGGTGCAGCGCCCAGTTTACTTTGTCAGTTCCCTTCTGCAGGGGCTAGGTCAAGGTACTCTGGTGTGCGTAAATTGCTTTTCGGCCTCCTCATGGCCCCAGAAAGCTGCGCCATTACTTCCGTGCACATGAGATCACAATCGTCACTCGCTTCCATCAAGAGGATACTGCAAAATCCAGAGGCAACAGGCAGGATTGTCGAGTGGGCACTGGAACTGTCAAGCTTTGGCCTCAAGTTTGAGAGCACTTCCACTATCCAAAGCAGAGCATTGGCGGAGTTCATAGCAGAATGGACGCCAACACCAGATGAAGAAATTCCAGAAACGAGCATCCCCGTCAAGGAAACAAGCAAAGAGTGGCTGATGTACTTTGATGGTGCCTTCTCACTGCAAGGCGCTGGTGCGGGTGTGCTACTTGTTGCACCCACCGGAGAGCACCTCAAGTACGTGGTCCAGATGCACTTTCCCAAGGAGCAAGCAACAAACAATACTGCAGAGTATGAAGGTTTGCTTGCCGGTCTCAGGGTCGCAGTAGACCTTGGGATCAAGAAGCTCATTGTCAGGGGTGACTCATGGCTTGTCATCTGCCAAGTGAACAAGAATTATCAGAGTCCATTGATGGAAGCTTATGTTGATGAAGTGAGAAAGCTAGAAGAGCACTTTGACGGCCTACAGATGGAATATATTCCAAGAGCTCAGAACGACATCGCTGATGGCCTGTCAAAGTGCGCCGCACTTAAGTTACCTGTGGAACCAGGGATTTTTGTGCTCAAGCTAACTCAACCTTCTGTGACACCATCAACCGGACAGAGCAAGAAGAGGAAGTTGATCTCTGGTGACTACTTTCCGGCAGAGCTTCCTGAAACGGCCGCCAAGAAGGTCCCCAAGATCAACACCAACAGTGCTGAGGAGCAGTCTGCTCCGACAAGCCCTAGGGTTTGTTTCGTTGAAGCAGACGCTCCCGACAAGCTTTCCCCCGACAGGCTTGCCGGGGAACGTCAGGCTCCGGCTGAGCCACATGTTCTCGCCGTAGAAGCGGATGTTCCCGCAGCAGCAGATGTGCCTTTAGTCCTTGTTGTCGAGCCGCAAGCTCCAGCATGGGCGCAGCAGATTGTCCATTTCCTTCAGACAGGAGAACTTCCCAAGAGCAAGAAGAAGCGGAAAGAGTAGCCCGGCGGTCAAGTATGTACCAGTTTGTCGACAAAGACACTGCATGTAAGAAGACTCAACGGTGTGAAATTGAAGTGTATTCAACAGAGGACGGACAAAAGCTGTTGGCGAGATACATGGAGGTATATGTGGTCACTACATTGGCGCCAGAGCACTTGCCAAGAAAGCATTCCAAAGAAGGTTTCTTTTGGCCGACAGCCCTCCGTGCTGCAAATCGCACAAGTAACCAAGTGTGAAGCGTGCTGGCCCATTCCAAGCAGATACACCAGCCAGCTCAAGCTCTCCAGACGATCCCTTTATCCTGGCCATTTTCGGTCCGGGGCTCGACATCCTCAACCCCTTTCCCCGAAGTTGTCGGGGCTTTGAGTACTTGTATGCGTTGCAATCGACAAGTTCACAAAGTGGCCGGAAGTGGAAGCGATGAGGAAGGTAACAAGACAAGATCAAGTTCTTCAGGTCGATTGTGTGCCGTTTTGGAATCCCTATCAGGATCATCACCGACAACGGCACGCAATTCACAAGCCGCACCTTCATGCAGTACGTCCAAGATCTTGGGCCAAGGTCTGCTTCGCTTCTGTTGCTCATCCGAGAAGCAACGGTCAAGCGGAGAGGGCAAATGCTGAAGTGCTGCGGGCTCAAGACCGTAACTTTCGACAGTGCTGCACAAGTGCGGAAGAAACTGGATTGTGGAGCTGCCGGTGGTTCTTTGGTCGATGAGGACGACGCCAAATCGAGCCATCGCCGGACACCTTTCGCTCTAGTCTATGGAGCAGAGGCAGTTCTCCCCACGGAACTCAGATAACGGATCGCCTCGAGTGCTCGCTTATGATGGGTTTGAGCAAGAGCAGCTGCGACAAGATGACGACCGCTCCTTGAGGAGGATCGTCTTCAGTGCTGTCAGACGAGCTGCTCGGTACCAAAGAAGCTTTTGCGCCGCTACCATAGCCGCAAAGTTAATGCCGAAGTCTCGAGCAAGGCGACCTTGTTCTTCGGCGAGTTCAGTCCGCCAAGAATTCCAACAAGTTGACGCCGACCGTGGGGAGGCCCTTACCGGGTGAAACGAGTCACTAGGCCTGGCGCTGTCCGCCTTGAGACCGAAGATGGCATTCCGGTGAGCAACTCCTGGAACATTGAGCATCTTCGTAAGTTTTACCCGTAGGGCGCGTTTGTCGGAACCTGTTCCAGCAACCACCTTTTGTACAAGTCTTGCCTCTGTTGCATGTAATCCTTTGTACAAAGCCGGGCGCAGACCCCATGCATAAGTAAAGATAGCGTGCTTCGCACACCTTGTCGATTTCATGCTTTTTACTTCTATTTGCATGCGTTATCTGACACTTTGTGCATCACCTACCCCTGGTAAGTAATAACGAGCCATAAGGCTCCATATCTTTATTTTCTCTTCTTTCTCTTTCTCAAAGAAAGGAAGGTTCCCTCGCACACAAGTTTGCCGGGAGGGAAGGAGAAGATAATGATGTGGACCAAGCGTCGCTCAAGGAAGTCTAGCCTTACCGGGAAGCAAAGCAGCAGAAAAGCTAAGTTGCCAAAGTTTGAGCAATCAGTTTTAAAAATTTAAGTTATCTTCCTTGAACGACTGCAACCTTGTATGGAAAACATGTCTTGTGAGAGGAACCAACTCGTAGCTAGTTGCGCCTTACTTTGTTTCGAGTCCGCTCAACAACTTAAGTGAGCTGCGACTAGTTGCGACAAGGTTGCTTGTCGGAGCGGCACCGCCAAATTGGACGTCTCCGCACTCAACAACATGGCTCAAAGTTGCCAGCGACAAGTTCCCTAAAAGCGTAGGGCAAAAACATACAAAGGAAGGAATCAAGTAAAGAAAATAACATAGCAATTGATACCCAAAATAGAGTTATATTACAAGATAGCTTGCCGCAGCTCTAATGGATTGTTCTTATGACACGATCAGCAGCGGCAAGAGAAATAGAAAACGGGCGGCCTAATCTACGCGATCGCCCTAAACCCTCTTGATTCCGCTCACCCTGTCCACAATGGGTGCGACAAGGGTCTTGAGCGCCTCCACATCAGCATCCGGCGGCAGGGACTTGAGGACGTTGGTGAGGTTGAGGCCTGGATTGCGGAAGGCCACCTTCATCAACACCTTTTGAAGAGCCCCGCGCAGATCCGGGCGTGACTCCTCGGCCAGCTGCTTTGGGACTTCTTCCCGAGTCGCTGGAGGGCCTTCACCACGCCCTTGAAGAACAAGCTAAGCTTGGCGCTGGGTTGGAGGTGCTCGTCGGAGGAATATCCAAGATCCACCATCCCCAGCTCCATCAGCTCCCTGTTGATGGCTGCAGCAGTATCCACGAGACCCTCGGTCCAGTGCTCCACGTTCTCCCTCAAGGCACTCTGGGCGGCAGCAACACTCGCCAGCAGCGCCTCGTCGGCCTTGATCTTCTCCTTCAAGGCCACCTCCTGCTCCTTGGCGCCGTCCAGCGCCTGAGTCAAAGTAGTTAGCTTCAACTCAAGATCTGCATTGGAGTCCTTGGCGGCGCTGAGCTCTTTGCTCCTCTCGGCGAGACGGCCCTGCAGCTCGCCAAGAGTGTAGGCATCCTTCTCGCGCTCGTGCTTGAGTGCAGCAAGCTCCTCGCCGCTCCCCTTGAGACTAGCCTCCAACTGCGCCACCTTCGTCTCCAGCTCCTTCTTGGCGGCCTCGGCGATTGCGGCAAAGCATCCTTTGCTTCCTTGAGAGCCCCACAAATGTTTGCTCGCGCATGGCGAGATCCTCCTCGTGGCTGTCCAGGTTAACCTTCCGCTGCGCCAACTCACCTTCCTGCGCAGACAGCTTCTCGGCGGCAAGCGCTGTTCCTCCTCAGCTTCAGCCTTCTCGAGGATGAAGGCCTTGCGCTCCTCGGCGAAGTTGCTCCCGCCTCTCGCCAAGGACCGGAGAGCTTCCTGGTTGCGGCCCGGAGCTCCTCCACGCTTCTCGATGTCTGCTCCGCTTTGCGACAAGCGCCTCCGGATTCCAGCTTGGCTTGTCGGGCGCGGTAGAGCGACAAGACTTCCGCAGCATTGCTCCTCCTCGAGCTCGCCGCTGCTGCTGCTTAGCGCGTCGACTAAGCGTCGATCCAGCGGAGGCGAGCAGCTCTTCATCGAAGGTTTCTCCTTCGCCGGGCGCCTGGAGCTCGACTCCCATGGGAGCTTGATGAAGACGCCATCGCCGGCCTTCAAATAGGCGCCGGGCTGGGGCTCTTCGGAGCCCGACGCAGCAGCAGCGGCGGGGTAATCGGCGGTCGGCATAGCGCCTGGCGCTCCTGCGGCCTCAGGGCCGTCAGTGCGATCGCCGGACCCCTCGCCAGCTTCTGCGGCGGCAGCTTTGGCGGCCTCTTCGCCGGCAGGCTCGTCAGCGCCGTCTTCTTCTTCCATGGCGGCGGCTTCATCAGTGTTGTCGCGCGCGTCCTCCTCGCCGGCGACCTCGGTCTCCATTGGCTCTATGGCGGATGGATGAAGAAAGTCAAGCAAATATTCAAAAACAAAATCAGAAGAAGAAGAACACAAGGGAAGTTTTCAGGCAAGAAGATTACATGCTGTGGTCTGCGGTCACGGTCTCCGCCGCCAAGGGATCGCTGGTGCTGTCCCTTGCCGGAGAACTGCCCTTGCCGGAGAAATCTCCTTGCCGGAGAACGCCTCCCTTGCCGGGAATCCTCCCTTGGCGGCGTAGTCGAAGCGTATGAGGCTGCTCGCTCCTACACAAATCAACAATCGAGATATCGGCAAAGAAAGAGCACCCATGCACGCCAACAACAAGAAGTAGACCATATACTTACGCCGGGGCTGCGCTGGGGCTGCTTTGAAGAAGAGTTGCCTCATCCGGCAGTGGTCTCGACGCGCCTCCTGCCGTCGCGATGGGCTCGCCCACGATGACAACCACCGGGTCTTGGCTCTCTTTGACATTCTTCGGGCCAGCGTCACGAAAAGGAATGGGATCGAGTAAAGCAAATCAGATACAAGACAAAGCAACAAATCGTAGAATTACAAGTACAGCAAGGAATCTTACTCTTCTTCTTCCTCGCTTGAGCTAAGCGCGGAGAGGTCAATTCTGCCCGCCTCCGGCGACGAGGCGGAGGAGTGGGTTCCCTTGACGCTTGGCGGAGCGGAACCGGTGGTCTGCGAGGCCCGCTCCAGCTTGCCGCAGCCGGGCGTGAGGTGCTCCCGCTGCAATAGTGCTTGCCGTGGTGGAGGCCGCGTCAGCTGGGCGCCGCGCTGTTGGCCCGTCTGCCGCCCCGCTATGGCTCCGGCCCTGCGAAGACGCCTTCTTGGTGGAGCTGGTGGCTCCGCTCGCGGCAAGCTGCTTGGAGGCGGGGAGGATGCGCCCTCGGCGGGCTCGCTCAACTCGGCTTTAGGCTCGGCAAGCTCTTCCTCGTTGGCAAACTCCTTTCGCTCGACAAGGCTCGCCGCCTCTGCTGCCTCTGCCTCCTCCACAGTGAAGCCAAACTTCGCTTGGCGGCCGCTGCCGCCTCTTCCACTGGTGGCGTCGCTGCATCTCATCATCGGTGGTGTCGCGGGTGAGGCCCCTTCGCTTTCGTCGGGCGGACCGGCATTTCCACCAGATTGTCAAAGAACTGCCAGACGACGTCATCCGCCGGCTCTTGCCAAGTTGGGACAATTCCATGTGAGTCGACGACGGCATCATTACCACGGATGCGGTCAAGCGCGGAATTGTTGCACGTACGAACGACGCCCTCGGCAACCTAAACATCTCTCGATGATCGGGATCGGGCTTGAACAGCTCTAAGAGCATCGCGTCAAGCTCCAAGACGGTGAAGTTGAAGTTAAGGCCTGGGCGCAGCCTCATGATATCTGCTGCGTTCTGAAATTCCCAGTGTGTCTCCTCCTCTCTTGCAAGTATGGCGCGGCGGCGAAGAAAGTCCGCGCCAACAGTGCCTACGGTGAGTCCGGCAAGTCTGAGGCGAAGGATTCGGGTGACTGCGATCTTCAGCCTAGAATCTTCCGTGGCCAGATTGCTCCAATCGTTGCCGGCACTACTGGGGTTTGGCGCTGGGCGGTAAATGGCTGCGGGTTCTCCTCAACAATCCAGCACCAATCTGCCCTCCACTCCTCCCATTTGCTACGGAGCTCTCCCTCCAGATAGGCTTCCTTCTTGCCGACCCTGGAGATCCAAGCGATTCCTCCGGCAAGAGGCTCTCCTCTCTCGACTCGGGGTAAAAAGAAGTGGCGGAAAAGGGCTACATATGGGTGGCCTCCGACAAAGTTTTCGCAGAGATGTGCGAAAACCGCCATGGTCAGAACGGCATTGGGGGTGAAATCAAGGAGGCGGAACCCGTAGGTGTTCATGATGTCACAGAAGAATTCAGAGAAAGGCGGGCAGAGCCCACAGAGAAGAAGAGCGAAGAAGGGATACCCAGTCGGCCAATTCCGGCAGCGGCGGGGAGTACCTTCGCGGCGCTGGATGCACCCGCGTCTCCGTCGACCGTAAGAGGTACTAGTTCTCCCTCGGCTCCCTCGCGGCGAGCTGAGGGGAAGATGGCCCGCTCCTTCCGCAGCGCCAAGAAGCCGCCGCGCCGGCCGACTTCACGGCCTTCCCCTTATCGGCTTTCGGGCCCATGGCGGAGGCGGTGGAGAAGGTCGACGGCGTTGATGATGCTGGTGGCGATGGGGGGCGGAGCGCCGCTCTCTTCAGCCTTGAGAAGAAAGGGGGGAGCAGCGGTGGTTTTTCGATGGGACAGAATCGGCAAGGTAGGCGACGTGCCCCTGTTTCCCCTGCTTATAAAGAGGGAGGAGGCGGACGTTCCGATTTTCCGAATAAAGAAACCCCCATGATCTCGCCCACGATCTCTCACACGACGCCGCACTCGATGCGTGCCGTTCGTGGAGGGCGTGGTGGGTCCGGGGTGAGTTATGGTGTGACCCGGGCCGCGTGTGCCCGTGCCCGCTGTTGGGCCTGGCCCAACAGCTGCTCGGCACTGCAGGTGGCCCAGTTCGGGGCTCTGCCGGTGTACTAGAGTAGGGGTACCCTAGTATCCCGAACTTGTGCACGGGCAGTTGCAGCCCTCCGCGGCAAGGCTTACTGGTTGACCGTCAAGGTCCTCCGTGGTTCCTTTGGAGCCATTCAAGAACAAAGTATTCAAGCCAAGGAGATAAGGCCCCGGCAAGAGGAGCTTGCCGGGAAGGCTACCCAAGGCACCTACAAGACAAGGCCCCGGCAAGAGGAGCTTGCCGGGAAGGCCCAATGAGCGGCAAGCTTCCGGGCGCGACAAGACAACAATCATGACAAGGCGCTTGCCGCGAAGGCCACCTCTTCAGATTTACGCTCCAACGCATCCACTAACGTGTCGCCTGACCTTTCCAGCGCCGTGGCGCGAGGCTGTGCAGCCAGCGGTCGAGGTGGCAAGCGGCGCCGACAAGATTGCCATCGTGGCAAGCGGTGGCGCCCGACGGTCCTCGCTTGCACCGTTAGAGGCGACGAGACGGGCATTTAATGCCTTTGTCCTCGCCGCCGTGGTTAGGTATGGTACATCAGACATCGTACAAGTAGGTGTACCAACCACTACTTTTCCATTTGTACCCTTGTCTACGTTGCCACCGCCGGAGACCCTTCAAAGATATAAAAGGAGGCCCATGCGCATAGCGTAGAAAAGGTCGGTCAGTTCCCCACGCCGGGTCTCGTAAGCAGCTCGTGTGTCTTTGTAGAACCCAAGCGCTCGAGCAAGAACGCAATACACCCATACATGCAGCGGTAGGAGTATTATCTCTCCGAGAGCTCTGCTGGGTAAACCCTCAGCTTCGCCTCGATCTGCTCTTTCAGGCGACCTCCGCCTCACTTGAACCGAAAAGGGGCTCGGTCCGCCGGTCCCATAGGTGTTCGTGGGCCAGATCAGCCTGCCCCGACACTTCTCAAGGGAGACGTCGAGCGACCATGTTTGCGAGGATAGGAGAAACATGAAATGAGCGTGCGGGTGAGCTGGAGAAAAGAGAGTGATAGCTACCTGAAGGAGCATGCATGCGAGAGAGACGGGCGTGAAAGGAGTGAACAAAATAGGGATTCAAATATTTGAATTCGAGATGATGATACATGTAATCCATACTCGAACCAAAATTGATCTATCAAACATGCATACTCATATGAATTCACACACATCTATGTTATTTAATATGTAGATATTACTGATCCATACATTTTACTCGAACATCATTTGGTTAATTTTTCAATTCAACCTTAAGATTTCGAGATCGTTGTATTTGTAAATCATATTATACATATAAAGGAGCAGAATTTTTTGTTGTGCTTTTGAAAGTATATATAAAAAAATGATGTATATAGAATGTAATTCCAATTGAAAATGGACCCCGCCCGAAAAAAATAGAATACAAACGGGATTCGATTTGAGTTGGCACGGTAAACGTGCACTCTGCAAAATTTGAACGAAGCGCGGATAGTCGCAGTAACAGCACGAAACCAAAATCTGCGAGATGGAAATCACTACTGCCTATCCCTGCCACGCAAAGCCTATCTGCTGGATTTCTATAGGTTTCGATAGGGGTAGGTTTGTAATTTCACCCAAACGTGACGTAACCGCCTCTCACCGGGATTCATACACGGTGGGCGCCAAAACACAGTGTGTCCTCGGCCGAAATCGAGTCCCTCCCCGAGTCGTATTCATACACGGTGGGCGCCAAAAACAAACTCGTCACAAGAAATATTGATTGCATGCGAGATTACCGTCCTATCCCCAACCGACTAATGTTGCTGTGATGTAGTAGAAATTTGAAATGGGGGCTAAGTTTGTAAATTTCCTCGCATTTGAGATAAGCGCGCCCTGAATACATGGTTCCCCCCCTTCTTCTCTACCTCCCTTTCCCCATTCGTACTCCGTGGGCGCCAAAACACTCTCACCACCCCACCCTCCTCCATCCGCCGCCGTCGGCCACCCCATCCACCGCCGTCCTCCTCCACCATGCCGGAGCTGACACCCCGATGCCGCCGTCCATTACAAGAGATCGACCTCTCTCATCCATGGCTTCGGATAGGGATCCTTGCATCCCGTCCTCTCGCTTCATCCCCGTCGTTGTCCACCTTGCCGGCGCCGCTCCTACGACCGTCTCGTCCACCACACCCCGCCGCCACCGTCTACCCTCCTAGATGTGCTTCCACGCTGCCGACAGCCATCGCTACCGCAACACCGTCAAATTCTTAGCAGATGTGTACACGGCGCCGCACCAGAGGCGGTACTCTTTCGTATCTGCTCAACTTATTTATCGCAGCAAGAAAATAGATCGCCACTGCTTTTACTCGATTTCTTGTCTTGCTTATGAAGTTGCCTTTGTCCGGTTTGCACCTTCAGATCCGCCATGGCATGCTCAACACTATACTCCCAAAGCTTATGGTTTTCCCTTTTATATTCCACACTAGTTAAATCATAGTAGACTAAATTTCAAAATTGGGTCACGATTTTCAGAGCTCACGGAGTTAAATCGGCTGTGACCAAGGGGCTCGGGTGGTTGTGGGGCCTCGCAGAATGAAGAAAACTCAACGCTGGTGGGGGTTGGGGCGGGGTGGGGTGGCGGAGGAACACAGCGGTGGGGGCGGTGGTCGGCCGGCTGCCCGTGCAGTGTTCTCAGATGGGAAGAATCAGAGACGAGGAAGAAGAAGGGTTAGGAGACGTAGGATCTTCATCCAACCGCCTGAAATGGTCGTGAGACAGCTGGGAGTTGCATTCTTAATGCGCTCTGGTTCATCATGTGTGGGCACTGCAGAACCAACATTTTATTATCCAAAATTTGCTTGCTCTTCTTTACCATGTTCCTCTTCCGTTCTTCTTTAATATGTACTCTCTCCGTTCCTAAATACAAGTCTTTGTATAGATTCCACCATGGACTACATATGGAGCAAATGAGTGAATCTACACTCTAAAATGTATCTGGATACATCTGTATGTCATCCATAGTGGAAATCTCTACCAAGACTTATATTTTGGAACGGAGGGAGTATGATGAGCAGGGACATTTGCAGTGTAGAGGTCCATACGGTCGGTTGTGATGGACACTTTGAGCCTCTTTGATTCGTAGGATCTTGTAAACATAGGAATAGGATTTGTAGTGGCCTGCCCACTTGAATCCTATAAGAATAGCAAGGAAATGCGGGAGCTGTGTCGCCTTTGAGAGTTACACCGATATTAATAAAGACTGCACCTTCACTTGAAGAGAGCTGGTATCCGGCATTTCTAGCCGCATCGCAATACTAGCACGTATATTCCAGCAAGTTCCACTTTGTTGATTTTACTCTGATGCTTAAGGTTTTCCCGTTATATCTACACTATGATCTGTGTAGCTGCTTTATGTCGCACTAGCAGCAGTCCACTCTTGAAGCTAAACACTGCAATGACTTACAAAATTGGCACCAAGGCATTGATTGCCATTATGAATGCAATGAAACTCATACGCTCCCCACCTGTTGATTCTTGTTAAGAATATGATCCTAATGACTATTCTAACCTCGAGGAGTCAAAGGCAGATGGCATGTCCTGTTCACCCATCAAGGTGCCTGTTCTAATTTGGCAATGTTTAATGATTGCGGGTATCTTGCATATGTTTTCTTGCATTTCTTCTACTTTGTTGCACCGCCATCTGCTTAGTTTACTCATCATATATGTCGAGATGCCATGACCATCCATTATCAATACATATTCCATCTGTCATCATACCATGTTTTTTCACTCAAATGCTGTTCTTGTGCATTAGACATCAAAAAGGAAGAGGGTGATTGCCGAACCTGAAGGATCACCAGCAAAGTCCTTGAAAAACATGGTGGTGCCGGAGATCTCAGACAACACCCCACTTATATTGGCTGTACAATCAGTGACACAAAACGTAGGACCGACTCCAGCAGACTGTACCCATACTTCACCGGCCACACCACTAGCCCCACCACACAGGACTGCACTCCAAAGAAAAGGTATACCCATTTCATTTGCCATAGCACCACCTGTACTACGTAAAATCCCACTCCAAAGAAAAAGTACAGCAAGTCCACCGGCCGAAGACCTATCCCAACTTCAGAGATGGCCAATTCCTGCAGATTGGAACCCCATTCCATTTATTCCCAGTTTAAAAAACAATGCTTTCAATGTTGTTAGGGACTACATGCATATATTCCAATCATGGGAAGATTATTGTGAAGAAAAACACCATTTTCACATCTTCCTGTCCAACTTACGTGTAAGTGCTATTATTCATGGTTATTATTTTCCTGTTTTCTGCTGATTGAACACATCAATGATTTACATTACATTGTTGTAACTAGGCGAGGGTCAATCTGGATAGTCATGACGAGCAAAGCTTGCTTGTGCTTTTCAAGGAAGCATTGCGGCAGTATCGATGTTACATGAGGAAATAACACTTATAAGGCAAGTCTATAAACGAATTACCGTGAAGTCTCCTGTGCTAAATTTAGAAGACATTGAATGGAAAAACCTTGTTACGCATCGGTCTCGTTCCTGTGATGAGGTACTGTCTATGAAATCACATGACAATTTGAACTTCTACTTTTCCGCATGTGCCTTACGGATCTTTTTTGCAGGAAATCTGCTCGAAGAAGAATTCCGGTTTGGCAAGAACGACAGGATATCGCAAATATGCTGCTCGTTGCTTTGCTCTTGTTAGTACCTGTTGTCTTGTATCACTGTACTTGCATACATACCTGGTTCATTATGTGACAGCAGTATGCATGATAGCTTGCTTATCAATTGTTCACTCCAAATTATCTGATCTGTATGAATGGTTACATTAGTGTAGAATATATCCAATGCCAATGTTTTTTTGCTCTGTATTGTTCTTGTAAGTACATGCTGTCCTTTATCAGTGTACTTATAATGACAGGTAGTTCTTCATGTACCATCACTCTGCAACTTATTTTCCTTTGCCCTCCATTTTCTACACATCGGATCTATATTTACTCTTACCATAAGGTTGGTACTGAAGAAGTTTAGCTGTGCATTGCTCTTGGCTTTACCTTTTGCCTATATCGCTGCACTTACATTTATAGCTACTTGGTTATGTAGCATCACTCTTCATCTTATCTTAAATATTCTCCATTTTTTCGTATATTATCACATCTATATTTACTCTTAACAAAATGTAGAATAAAGGCAATGCTTTTGAAGAAGATTCTGGGGTAAACTTCTGGACTTGCCCCCCCATCAAGATGGACAAGGTCTTTATAGAGCCCTGTCTTCACCAATAATGTAAGTTTGTCCATCTCAAGCCTTCAAACTTTGTTGTATATATTTGGTTAGGCATGACTGCAATAGCTGTTTATTTTTGGTGTTTGCATCAAATTGCTTGTTTAAAGTTTATTATGTAGTTCATAAACAAAAGTTTGTCCTTTCTCAATTTAAGTTTTCAGTTGTACAACCAAGTTCCTTCTTCATACCCTGTAGATTAAACTATACAGAGCAAGTGATCTTCTTTTGCACTGCATGTATGCTTCTGTTCTTCATCCGTAATCCAGTGGTGTGGTGAACCTACCCACTACAGCACAATGTCATATTCTGCAATGTCTTAACTATGAACAATGTCATATCATTCTACTATTATTTAAACTGTCTCTTTATTTGCCAATATGAAATGGTATAAATTGACAGCACACTAACCATTGATATTTATGATTTCTTGATCTGTAATCCAGTGGCATCGTGAAGCTGCCAACTCCTTCACAATGTCATTTCCTGTCATGTCTTGACCTGAACAATACCATATTGTGTTAATGCAATTTTAAACAGTGTCACTTTATTCGTCAGTAAGAAATGTGATGAATTGTCAGCACTGATACTTTTATGTGCAAAACTTGTCATCTGTCAGCTTGTTTATCTTTCAGAGTGAGGAAGATATAAGTGTTGAACAAGCGCAGTCTCATCATCTTGCTCACCGCTTTGCTGCAGCTCCCAATGAGGCTAACCTTTCTTGAACTCTATTGAAGTGTTGTCGGTTTTGTATATTATTTTGTCGAGCGTGTTTATTTGCACTGGTGGCGATATTTGATGCCCAGTGTATGTAATCTGCTGTCTGCTTGTGCTTTATTATCATATTGGCGAACTTTGATGCCAAGTGGATGTAATATGCCATAATTTCTTTATTGTATAGTCTAGGTTTTTTCTTATTCACGATGCTGCAGTTATTTTACTGTATATATATCCTGTCTTCGCAGAAACCGCCAAACCATAAAATTACGGTACATAATCGGGCCATCATGCAATCACGATGTAGGTTGGGCACGAAAGCGTCGAACAGCTCACGCAATTTGGCAGCAGCCTGAAATGAACCCCGGCCCATGATTGTGCGAATCAAATCACGGGCTTTTAACAGGCCAAAATTGTCTCGGTCCTTGTTTGGCCCAATCAGATATCGGCTGCGAGCATGCCGGATGCAAACCGGGCCGTAGTTAGGCCCAACTATATGACGGGCTTTTAACAGGACGAAATTAATATATGGCCGAAATGTTAAACGGGCCCTTAACAGGCCAAAACTAATATCGGGCCGAATTACTAAGTGGGCCTTTAGCAAGTGAGCCCAAAAGCATAGTGCCCAGTTGACGGGTCAGATCTCGATATGGGCCATAATTGAGCCCAAAGCCTCTTAAAGGGTCGAACTTGATCTCGGGCCGTAATTTGGCCCGTAACGTGGTAGGCTTTTAATGGGTCAGATCTCATATGGGCCACTATTAGGCCCGGAGCGTGGCAGGCCATTAATGGACCGGATCAAATATGGGCTGGCATTTGGCCCAAAACATGGCAGCGAGTTAATGGGCCGACCTACTAGGGTCCTCAAAATCTTGTGGGCCTACAGTTGGGTCATCCCATTAATGTCGGCAAAATCTCATGGGCCTTTAGCTGGGACGGCCCATTATGATCAGCAAGAATCTTGTGGGCCTTTACCTGGGCCGGCCCACTATGGCACACAAAAATCTTGTGGGCCTTTACCTGGGCCGGCCCGTTATGGCCCGCAAAATCTTGTGGGCCTTTAGCTGGGCCAACCCATTATGGTCTGCAAAATCCCGTGGGCCTTTAGCTGGGCCGACCATTATGGTCCGCAAAATCTTATGGGCCTTCAGTTGGGCCGGCCCATTTAAACTTGATGGGCCGGTCCACGTGTCAACATATCATAGGCGCGTCTCGCCCATTGGATGAGTGACACCTGTGCCAACGCGGTCCTCGACATCGTGTCTCCTCCACCAATGATGATTTTACACGTGGAAAATCCCCATTGGTCGGGGCTGTTAACGGGTTATCAGATCCAAAACCCGACCCAATAGCTTAACGGCGTTCTGTTACGGTGGATGCCACATGTCGATCACCCTTGACGAAAGCACTTCTGTGACGCGCGATTTATCGTCATTGAAGTGGACACTTCCGTGATGATAATTTTGGTAATGTCATGGAACACTTCTACGACAGCACAGGTATGAGTATCTTGATTATGTCATAAATTTGTCATGGATGTACATGCATGACAAAAAACGCGACCTACTGTGACAAACACGTATCATCATGGAAGTGTATTTTTTTGTTAGAGTATAGTTGGTATACCCGGATCTCCAAGTTTTTTAGGTACTCCATCTTTAAGCGTATAATTAGCAAGCATAGTGGAGATTTCAGCTTCCGGTATTTTTCTCTTATTAGTGATGATATCTTTCATATACTAAATAAGGAGGCATTTTCAAGATATCAGTCAAGCGAGTACGCAAAAAGACTGGCCTCAGCATTTCAGCAAAGCGCTCAAATTCTTCATCATCATTATTTTTAGTTGACTTGAGTGGAAAAGGCATAGGTTTTTGAACCCATGGTTCTCTTTCTTTACCATGTTTTCTAGTAATGAAGTCTCTTTTGTCATACCTTTTATTCTTAGGTTGTGGGTTATCAAGATCAACAGGCGGTTCTATCTCAACATCATTATCTGGTTCTTTTTCGTTTGGTTGAGCGTCTTCATGACCATCATCATTATCTTTTTCATTATCACTAGGTGGATGTTCATTACCAGATTGAATTTTAGCATCTGAGATAGAAGTTTCATTTTCATTATCAGGAGGTTTTTCTATTTCAGGTTCACTAGAAGCATGCAAAGTGCTATCATTTTTCTTCTTCTTTTTCTTTTTAGAAGGACTAGGTGAAGTTGTGTTGTTTCTTTGTGAGTCTTGTTCAATTCTTTTTGGGTGTCCCTCAGGATAAAGTGGTTCCTGAGTCATTTTACCTCCTCTAGTTGCAACTCTAACAATAAAGTCATGCATATTATTATTCATTTCATCAAGCAATTCTCTTTGTGATTTAGCAACTTGTTCTATCTGGGTTTGTACCATAGAAGCATGTTTTCCAACACCTCTAACATCATTTGAAATTCTAAATAACAAGTCACTCAAGCGAGCAATCATATCAGAGTTGTATTGAAGTGATCTTGTTTTCCAATGTAGTTTTCAAACTCATAAAGGCATTGACTAGGATGCATATTGTGAGGATTATCATTTTCATTGAACTTCATAAGAGAATTTACTTCTTACCACCTCAGGCAGTAGTGGTGTATCAAGCCCATGTATTTCTTCAATAGGAGGTAAATTTTTAACATCCTCAGCTTTAATACCTTTTTCCTTCATAGATTTCTTTGCCTCTTGCATATCTTCAGGACTGAGATATAATATACACATCTTCTTTGCAGTGGGTTTAAGCGGTGGTTCAGGAAGAGTCCAACCATCATAATTTTTCAATATGTTATTCAATAATTCTTCAGCTTAAGCAATAGTTCATTCCCTGAAAACACAACCAGCACAACTATCTAGGAAGTCCCTAGAAGCATCAGTTAGTTCGTTATACAAGATATCAAGTATTTCATTTTTCTTAAGAGGATGATCAGGAAAGCATTAAGTAACTGGCAAAGCCTCCCCAAGCTTGTGGGAGACTCTCTTCTTTAGTTTGCACAAAGTTAAATATTTCATGTAAGGCAGCTTGTTCCTTATGAGGAGGAAAATATTTTGCAGAGAAATAGTAAATCATATCCTGGGGACTACGTACACAACCAGGACCAAGAGTATTGTACCAAGCTTTAGCATCACCTTTCAATGAGAAAGGAAATAATTTGACAATAAAGTAATAGTGAGCTTTCTCATCATGAATAAAAAGGGTGGCTATATCATTCAATTTAGTAAGATGTGCTACAACAGTTTCAGTTTCATAACCATGGAAAGGATCAGATTTAACCAAAGTAATTAACTCTGGGTAGACAGAGAATTCATAATCCTTATCATCAATAAACATAGGTGAAGTAGCAAACTTAGGATCATACTTCATTCTGGCATTCAGAGATTTTTCTTTATACTTGCATAATATTTTATCTAGATCATCTCTATCGTTACAAGAAAGAATATCTTTAGTTGTCTCCTCATTCATAACATAACCTTCCGGTACCTTAGGCAATTCATATCTAGGAAGGCTAGTTCTAGCAGGTGTTTCAGGAGTTTCAGTTTCAAGCTCATCATCAGATTCAACAACATCATGTTGTATAACTCTAGCAATTTGTTCATCAAGAAATTCACCAAGTGGCACATCATCATTATCAAGCAAGGTACTAGCATCATCATAAGCATCATTCATAGTAAAAGTAGCATCATCAATAACTTACGACATATTAGAATTCAAAGCATGTGGTGGTGTTGCAAGTTTACTCATAACAGAAGGTGAATCTAAAGCAGAACTGGATGGCAGTTCGTTACCTCCCCTCATCTTTGAGGGAAATATCTTAGTATTCGGATCGTTTAGATTCTTCTTAGTGATAATATGATAATAATTGAAGTGACTCAACAAATATTGCTATGCTCCCGACATGGCGCGGAAAAAGGTCTTGATAACCCACAAGTACAGGGGATCGCAACAATTTTTGAGGGTAGAGTATTCAACCCAAACTTATAGATTTGACACAAGAGGAGCCAAAGAATATTTGAAGGTATTAGCAGCTGAGTTATCAATTCAACCACACCTAGAGATTAATTATCTACAGCAAGTAATCAGTAGAAAAGTAGTTTGATAGTTTTGGTAATAGTGACAACAGCAACGGTAACAGTAACAGTGATAGCAGTAATTTGTAGAAAGTGTAACAGTGATGATAGCAGTAGTAACTTAACAGAAACAATATAAAATAAATTTGTAGGCATTGGACCGGTGACTTGTTGGATGATATTCATCACGTGACAGTTATAACCTAGGGCGATATGGCACTAGCTCCAGTTCATCGATATAATGTAGGCATGTATTCTGTAAATAGTCATACGTGATTTATTAAAAGAACTTGCATGACAAAGGGATATTAAGGTCTCCTACCCTCCCGTGGCAGCGGGGTCCTTGGAAACTAAGGGATATTAAGATCTCCTTTTAATAGAGAACCAGAACAAAGCATTAACACATAGTGAATACATGAACTCCTCAAACTAAGGTCATCACCGAGAGTGGGCCCGGTTCTTTGTCACTCGGGGTTGCTTGCGGATCATAACACGTAGTAGGTGACTATAACTTGCAAGATCGGATCTAAAACATGGATATAATGATGAATTCATAAACGGTTCAGATCTGAGTTCATGGCACCCGGGCCCAAAGTGACAAGCATTAAGCATAGCAAAGTCATAGCAACATCAATTTAAGAACATAGTGGATAGTAGGGATCAGGCCCTAACAAAACTAACTCGATTACATAATGAATCTCATCCAACTCCTCACTGACCGGCGAGCCTACGAAAGAATTACTCACTCTGGTGGGGAGCATCATGGAATTGGCGACGGAGATTGGTTGGAGATGACGAATAACGAAGATCCCCCTCTCCGGAGGCCCAAATGGACTCCAGATCTGCCCTCCCAAGGAAGAACTGGGCTTGGAGGCGGCTCCGTATCGTGAAACGCGATAATTCTTTCTCCCTAATTTTTTCTCCGGAAATAGGAATTTATAGTGTCAGGGTTGAGGTCTGCGGGGCCACCAGGTGGGTACAACCCACCTGGGCGTGCCAGGAGAGGGGGGCACGCCCTGGTGGGTTGTGCCCACCCAGGGGCCCCTCTCTGGTGGCTGTCGGGTCCAAAAACCCTCTTTTATTCCATAAAAATCCTCGCAAAGATTTACTTTATTATGAGAACTTCTATTTCTGCACAAAAACAACACCATGGTTGTTCTGCTGAATACAGCGTCAGTCCGGGGTTAGTTTCATTAAAATCATGCAAATTAGAGTCCAAAACAAGAGGAAAAGCGTGGGAAAAAGTAGATACATTGGAGACGTATCAGACATCGATGTGTATGCTAAGCCAAAGATGGACCACAATTCCATGGCTAACATGTACATTGACATTCTTGACAAGTACAAGGACTCTCACAAGCTTGGCTCTATTTATCATTTGTTGGCAGGACTTTCTACCTCCAACACTATCATGAGGCATACTTTATTGACCAAGTCAGGCGACGAGAGGATGATTTGAGGTCACTCCATTAACATGTTGCATCATATTGACGAACATGAGAAGTTCAAGGTCATGGATCCCATAGTGGAAACCATCAAGAGGACAGTTGCTGACGAGAAGAGATCATGTGGTCTTGCCCCACATATTTAAATGCTTATCAACTAAAAGGGTGCAAACAAGAACTTTCTACTTGATCGTGAGCATTTGCCACTTCAGACTAAGTTTGAGGATAACACCGTGACGATGGATCCATCTCATCCTACCTCAGCCGCAGCATAGGCAAGCGCAGAGGTTGCAAGGACTTCAGGTCCCAGTGCTCCCTCAGATCCAGTGCTCCCTCAGCTCCAGTGCTCAAGACCAAGACCGACCAGATGCAATATCTCATTCAAGCTACTCGGAGGATCGAACGGAGTCTATCCAACCTCACAGAGAACTAGAAGAGTCTAGAGAGGATTGTTGAAACTAAGATGCATGATCTGGATGTCAAGGTGACAGATGTTCAAACCACAGTTGACAACCTAAAGCCTGAAGATGAAGCCTAGGCACGAGCTTCTAGTGATGATGAGGACCACCTGATACGTCTCCAACGTATCTATAATTTTTGATTGTTCCATGCTATTATATTATCTGTTTTGGATGTTTTATATGCATTAATATGCTATTTTATATTATTTTTGGGACTAACCTATTAAACTAGAGCCCAATGCCAGTTTCTGTTTTAATCCATGTTTTTGAGTTTCGCAGAAAAGGAATACCAAACGGAGTCCAAATGGAATAAAACCTTCGCGATGATTTTTCTTGGACTAGAAAACACCCCAGAGACTTGGAGATCAAGTCGTAAGAGCCACGAGGTGGCCACAAGGGGGGAGGGTGTGCCCAGGGGGTAGGGTGCGCCCCCTGCCTTGTGGGCCCCTCGTGACTCCCCTGGACTAATTCTTCGGCCTATATATTCACATATATCCCCAAACCACCAGAAGCATCCATGAAAATACTTTTCCACCGCCGCAACCTTCTGTACCAGTGAGATCCCATCTAGGGGCATTTTCCGGCATCCTGTCGGAGGGGGATTTGATCACGGAGGGCTTCTACATCAACTCTATTGCCCTTCCGATGAAGCGTTAGTAGTTTACCACGGACCTACGAGTCCATAGCTAGTAGCTAGATGTCTTCTTCCCTCACTTTGATTCTCAATACCATGTTCTCCTCGATGTTCTTGGAGATTTATCCGATGTAATCTTCTTTTGCGGTGTGTTTGTCGAGATCCGATGAATTGTGGATTTATGATCATCCTATCTATGAATATTATTTGAATCTTCTCTGAATTTTTTATGCATGATTTTATATCTTTGTAATTCTCTTCGAACTATCGGTTTGGTTTGGCCAACGAGATTGGTTTTTATTGCAATGGGAGAAGTGCTTGGCTTTGGGTTCATTCTTGCGGTGTCCTTTCCTAGTGATAGTAGGGGCAGCAAGGCACGTATTGTATTGTTGCCATCGAGGATAAAAAGACGGGGTTTACATCATATTGCTTGAGTTTATTCTTCTACATCATGTCATCTTACTTAATGCGTTACTCTGTTCTTCATGAACTTAATGCTCTAGATGCAGGCAGGAGTCGGTCGATGTGTGGAGTAATAGTAGTAGATGTAGAATCGTTTCAGTCTACTTGACATGGACGCGATGCCTATATTTCATAATCATTGCATTAGATATCGTCATAACTTTGCGCTTTTCTATCAATTGCTCGACAGTAATTTGTTCACCCACCGTATTATTTGCTATCTTGAGAGAAGCCTCTAGGGAAACCTATGGCCCCCGGTTACATTTTCCATCATATTAGTTTCCGATCTACTATTTTGCAATCTTTTACTTTCCGATCTATAAACCAAAAACCCAAAAATATTTACTTTATCGTTTGTTTAGTTTCATCTATCTTGATCAGATCTGACTTTTGCAAGTAACAGTGAAGGGATTGACAACCCCTTTATTGTGTTGGGTGCAAGTTGTTTGATTGTTTGTGCATGTATTGGTGATTTGTGTGTTGTCTCCTACTGGATTCATACCTTGGTTCTCTAACTGAGGGAAATACTGAAAGTGCAACTATCCCTGGGTGGTTTTGGTAATTCCTAACAACATATAGCTCATTGAGCTAATGCTATTACAAGATAAATATTTCAGGAAAGCTCAATGATTGGCATGGCATGGATTAGAAAGTGGAACCCTCAAAATGCTAAGGAAAAAAGATTGGCTCAAGCTCAAAGCACAATACTCTACATTTTCATTTTAGTGATCCAAGATCACATTGAGTCCACAGGAAAAGCCAATACTATCAAGAGGGGGTGAGGTGTTGCTTAATGAGTTCCTTGCTCAAAGTGCTTAGTGATATGCTCCAAAACCCTCAACTACTTTCTCACATCCACTTATGTCCCAAACCAAAAGTCAAACTCGGCCCCACCAAAACTTTCTATCCGGCGCCCCCGAGTTCAGTTGACACAGCCACTGCCAGAAACCCTAGTCTTTTTGGTCTCACCGATAGGGATCTCGGTCTCACCGAGATGGGATTGTAATCACTTTGTTTCCCTTTGTAACGTTTCGGTCAAACCATGATGAGCGATCGGTCCCACCGAGATTGCAATGCAAACTCTCTGTTTCCCTTTCGTAACGTTTTGGTCCAACCGAAATGAGCGAATCGGTCCCACCGAGTTTGCCTGACCAACTCTCTATTAGTCTATTACCAAAATCGGTCTCACCGAGTTTGTGTAATCGGTCTCACCGAGATTACGTTATGCCCTAACCCTAACGAAATCGGTCCCACCGAGTTGACATGTCGGTCCCACCGAAAATCCTAACGTTCATATTTTGAACTAAATCGGTCCGACCGAGTTCTCTGATTCGGTCTTACCGAGTTTGGTAAATTGTGTGTAACGGTTAGATTTTGTGTGGAGGCTATACATACCCCTCCACCCACTCTTCATTCTTGAAGAGAGCCATCAGAACATGCCTACACTTCCAACATACATTTTCTGAGAGAGAACCACCTACACTTGTGTTGAGGTCAAGATATTCCATTTCAACCTCATAAATCTTGATCTCTAGCCTTCCCCAAGTTGCTTTTTTGAGGTAATATCACCGGTAGTCATAGAACTTGCGCACGATGTTCAGTTTGGTGCTAGAACTTTGAAAATACGGAATTGCAGTCACTTAACTTGACTCAAGCGTGCATATACGGTCACAAAATATATTTCAGACGTATCCGTACATATGGGCCCGCTTGTCATGGACGGATAGCACTCGGTCAATGCAGTTTTGCACAAACACCCCTATATATTTTTATTCTTGAAAAAAACTGACCATCGTGATGCTTTTTACACTAAACACCCTCGTGTTTCTTATTTCCAGAGAAAAGTCGACCAATGTACTGGTAAACTTAACGCTAAAAAACAGAATGCGAGGTATCGGTCGCGCGACCTGCGTTTATCGCGCTAGCTATCCCTTCCACTCCACCCATCACGTTCTCATCCCCGGTTCAAAAAAAATCACGTTCTCATATACAAAGGATACAAGTTTATATGTATCGAACAATGTCCCACCTGTTACAAATAACTGAGGCCGTCAGGTCTAGAACCCAAGACAACACGGTGATACAGCCGCCCTAGCCACTACAACATCCACCTGTACAATTTTAAAAGGGATACCTAGTCTTAATCTACTAGAACAAACGCGCTCGTGGAGTTGATCACCCATTTGTACCTATTTGTTTTTTATAGAAATTTGTAGATATTACGTAAATTATAATTTCAATAATAGAAAACCTTTAGATATTCATGTGTTATAAATATTTCACATACAAATGAAATAACCTACTTTAAAATTTGTTCAGGTATTATTTTAAAATATTCATGTATTTAAAATAATATTTACGAATTATAAAAATGTTTGTATAACTAAAACATCCAAAATTAAAAATATTTTTTATATGAATACTCAATCATGTAAAATAATTAAATTTATTATTACTTCAATACAAGTCATGAGTAAGTATCTTACACATGTTAATATTCATAAGAATTTAGTAAATATTTGTATTCATCTTTTTGTACAATTTAAATATTATCCATGAGTGTATAATTTTGTATGGATTCATTAAAGATATTTATTTAATAAAAAGTTCAATGTCCATATTAACTAATTATTTTTATATAATACACAGGTTTATATTTTTTTGCGGGAAAACACATGTTTATATTTACTAATAATCATTTCCATGTACACTATTTTTTAACACACAAGTATTTGAACATAATATATTACTTCAGTATTACAAATATCTTAAATATTTTTTACTTACGTTTTACTTAATATATTGTTATGTAATACACAAGTTTATATGAAAATGCTTTATTTTCTAATCATCGTCCATATGTATATTCTGTACAACACCCAAATAATTGGACATTACTTTCGTTACTTACATTTGCAAATAGTTTTTAAAAAATAGCGCACGCAAAATGGGCCGTAGTATGTGCAACCCATTTTAAGCTCGACATGTATTAGTGTTCATACATGTAAATTTTTTGTTCTCACGTTAGGGTTTTATCCTCCCGGGGCGACTCCCTCGCCGCCGTCGAGACCATCGTCCCCAACCACTGATTCTCACCCCATCGTCCGATCTCTAGGACGGGGGCGCATCTTGCTACGCGTACCGTTTCCATCGGAGTGTGGCGGGGCGGGGCAGAGGGGTAGGGTTCCATCAAAAAGCCCGATCAGATTCAATCGGGTTAGGGTTTGAAGATGGCGTCGAACGAGGCTTCAGGATCGGCTACGGCCGGAGCAACTGAGATCGACGATGTGAATCTGCTGATGAAGAGCTAGGTCTGCGTGAGGAGGACCTAGATGATGTGGTTTTTGATGAGGATGAGGCACCGGAGGGGGCGGCAAGGTGGATAGCTCTTGCAAAAGTGCACTCTGCCAAAACCTACTCTCAGTACTGGTTCTTTCGGAACATGAGATCAGCCTGGGACCTGCTCAGGAGATGATTTTCAAGCCACTCGAGGACAATCTGTACACGGTGCAATTCTCCTTCTTAGGAGATTGGGAGAGGGTGATGCAAGAAGGACCTTGGCAGTTTAGAGGGGACGCCGTCATACTCAAGCCATACGATGGCCTAGCGAAACCATCGACTGTTCAACTGGATACTATTGAGATTTGGGCTCAAATTCATGACGTCCCCCCCCCCTTGTACGCTCACCTAGTACCCTCTCTTATTGCTAAGGTGGGCGAGGTGCTTTTCACAGAGCCACAATCTCAGGATTTTGCTGGAAACTTTCATCGAGTTTGGGTCCGGATAAACGTCATGAACCCCTGAAGAACACAGTATCTCAGATTCGGGAAGGCAAGCGCCAGATTTACAGGGTCAGATATGAGAAACTCCCGGACTGGTGCGCCGTGTGCGATATGCTGGCGCATCTGTTCAAAGAACATGGCAATGGAATCCACCCTCTGTCATCCCTGGTTTTTAAAAACCTAAGGGCTTCATGGACTATGCGCACTGGACAGGGGCCAGGAGGAGGACGAGGCAGAAGAGGCGGATGCCGGGGTGGCCGAACGGGACGTGGAAGAGGATCAGAACCAGGCCGTGTGGGCGATCAGTCACGCTATGGCAGTAGAGATACGGGTATGGGAGAACAGTTTGAAGGGGATGAACCCGAACATGACCAGGAAGATATGGTGACTGATGACCCAAGCAGAAAGAGGGGAATCGGTGCTGAAGGACAACAGAACAGGCAACTGGCTATAGTTGCTGTCCCGAAGGTAAAAAAATCCCACTCTATTAACGCAGTTCTGGCCGATAAGTCTTTGTAATGTTCTCTACAAGATAGCATCTAAGGTGATTTCTAACCGTTTGAAGCTAGAGTTGCCCGAAATTGTGTCAGGGGAGCAATCAGCTTTTGTTCCTGACAGGTTAATCACTGACAACATTATCACAACTTATGAATGCTTGCACTTCATGAAACGCAATAGGGCAAAGAAGCACCAATCGTGTGCCTTGAAGCTTGATATGATGAAGGCATACGATCGAGTGGAGTGGCCCTATCTCAGAGCCATCATGTTAAAACTAGGCCAACGCAAGATGGGTGGATATTGTGATGAATCTGGTATGCTCAGTACAGTTTTCAGTAATGATTAATGGGAAGAAATTGCAGGAGTTTCCAGTTTTCTCGTGGAATCCGCCAGGGGGCCCAACATCCCCATACTTCTTCTTGTTGGCAGCAGAGGGCCTTTTGTGCCTCCTAATATCTAGAAGAGTCATCCAACCTGAGTGGGTTACAAGTGGCACCCTCGGCGCCATCAGTAAACCATCTTTTATTCGCTGATGACAGCCAGCTATTCTTCAAGGAAAATAGTGTGGGAGCTAATGAGGTAAACCAGGTTTCGAATATATATATATATATATATATATATATATATATATATATATATATATATATATATATATTGTCAAGCCACGTGCCCATTTGATAAATTATGCAAAGTAGGTCAACAGATAAATTATGCAAAGTCATCTATATTTTTTTTAGCAAAGGGGTCCCTGACTTGGTACGGCAAGACATTAAAGGAATACTTGCAGTCCCCAATGAGACTTTGAATGAAAAGTATTTGGGAATGCCATATGATATTGGATCATCAAAGAATGGAGCATTCAAATACTTGAAGGATCGACTTTGGAGCAAGATCCAAGGATGGATTGAGATGACTCTATCCATGGCAGGGAAAGAAGTGCTTGTCAAAGCAGTGGCTCAGGCCGTGCCAGTGTATTCCATGTCATGCTTTCGGCTACCAAGAGGGTTATGTGAGCACCTCAATATGCTGATCCAGAAATTTTGGTGGGGCAGCAAGAATGGTCAGAGAAAACCCCATTGAGTTTCATGGAAAGAGATGACAAAACCAAAAGGCATGGGAGGTTTAGGTTTTAAAGACTTTGAGATTTTTAACTTGTCACTACTTGCCCGGCAAGCATGGCGTTTGCTGCAGAACCCGGAGTCATTGAGTGCCCGAATCCTGAGGGGGGTATATTGCCCGGGGCAAACAGTTCTAGATGCAAATTTGGGTTCCCATCCAAGCCAGATCTGGAGAGCAATAGTTGATGGAAAAGATGTTCTTTCTCAGGGCCTGATAAAGAGAAATTGGTAATGGGGAAGATACATTGATCTGGTCAGAAAACTGGTTGCCAAGGGATGAGATGTTGAGACCATATGGGTGTTTGACACAGGACCCGCCTCAACGCGTCACCGAGTTGATAGACCACACAACAGCGTCCTGGGGCATGCAGAAGGTTCGCCAAGTGTTCTTTCCTTTCGACGCAAAGGTAATAGCAGGAATACCGCTGTGCACCAGTAATCTCTCGGATTTTTGGTGCTGACACTTTGAGAAGAAGGGTCATTTCTCAGTAAAATCTGCGTATAATATGTTGGTGGCGACAAAGCAAAGAAGAGAGGCATGGCTAGAGGGATCAGCGAGTACCTCAAGTGAGAGGGGAGAAGAGAAGCAATGGAATCTTTATGGAACATTAAAGTACGAGCTAAAGTAAAGATATTACTATGGAGTTTATCAAAACAATCGCTGCCGATGGAAGATGTACGTTCCAAACGACATATGTCAACTACCTCAACTTGCGGTATATGTGGTGCTCCAGATTCATGGAGGCACTCGCTGATTGAGTGTACCATATCTAGATGCACTTGGGCCTTGACAGAGGGTGAGGTAGTGCAAGCAGTGGCTTCCAACACAGAGCGACATGCAAAGCTTTGGCTTTTCTCACAGATTGAAACATTATCACATGATCATTTTGTGAAACTCGCAGTGCTGATGTGGGTGATATGGACAGCAAGGAGGAAAGCCATTCACGAGGGAATTTTCCAGAGTCCACAAACTATGTTCTCTTTCATATCAAGATATTTGGCTGATTTGGAAATTGTTAATGAGAAGGAAACGAAGGTTGCATCAGCTCCAGCCGCAAGAAATACAACCAATGCATGCAGACATCCCCGACCACCACCATTGAATCATGGAAAAATCAATGTCGATGCGGCAGTGAGAGTAGGAAGGGGTGACTCAGCTGCGGTGGTATGCCGAGATTCGAATGGAAATTACTTGGGGAGCTCAGCAATCGTGGTGCAAGGCATGGATGACCCTACTATTCTGGAGACAATGGCGTGCAGAGAGGCACTATGCACTGCTGTGGACCTTCTTCTCCAACTGTTTGTGGTGGCTTCAGACGCGAAGCAGGTGATCGCGGACATCCAGCAGGGAAGCAGAGGCAAACATGCGGCAATCGTCAAAGAAATTGTGGGTAGAAGTACTTCTTTTTCTTGTAATTTTGCTTATGAAGGTAGGAACAATAATGTAGAGGCACATAAGTTAGCAAGGTTTGCTTTGAACTTAGCTCCAGGGCGTCATGTGTGGTTTGGCCAACCTCATGACGTACATGTGATTCCACTATCTGTGGACTTTGATCAATAAAGAGTGGGCCGTTACTAAAGAAAATGTAAATTTGTTGTCCTTAGCAAACAGAAGATCATGATGTGCGGGGTGGCTGTACTGGCCAAATGGCTAGTTACAAGGCTTGTGTTCGAAACCTGGAGCCCCCCTTTTGGCGTTAATTATAAATTACGTACGGTGGTTAAAAATACGAGTAGCGCAAAGATGCGTTGCGATGATCAGCTTTTCCCACGAATAAAAAAATACAAAGGTATTTTCTGCAAATATGTGTTGACCGAGCGCCATCAGTCACTGACAAGTGTGCCCATACGTACGAATACTTGCCGTAACATATTTTGTGACCTTATGTGCACGCTTGAGTCAAGTTAAGTGACTACAATTTCGTATTTTTAAAGTTCTATCACCAAACTGAACATTGAGCGCAAGTTCTATAACTATCGATGATATTACCTTGCTTTTTTCTCACTCAAATCTTCTTTCCACCAAATCCAAATCCTGTGAGAGAGAGTTGAGTGTTGGGGTTACTATCATTTGAAGCACAAGAGCAAGGAGTTCATCATCAACACACCATTTGTTACCTCTTGGAGAGTGGTGTCTCCTAGATTGGCTAGGTGTCACTTGGGAGCCTCCGTCAAGATTGTGGAGTTGAACCAAGGAGTTTGTAAGGGCAAGGAGATCGCCTACTTCGTGAAGATCTACCCGAGTGAGGCAAGTCCTTCGTGGACGAAGGCCATGGTGGGATAGACAAGGTTGCTTCTTCGTGGACCCTTCATGGGTGGAGCCCTTCGTGGACTCACAAGAACTGCGTTACCCTTCGTGGGGTTGAAGTCTCCATCAACGTGGATGTACGATAGCACCACCTATCGGAACCATGGATAAAAAATCTCCGTGTCGACATTGCGTTTGCTCCCTCAAACTCCTCCCTTTACCTTCATGTGCAAATGTTTTATATTCCGCTGCTATACTCTTAGAATTGCATGTGTAGGTTGATTGCTTGACCTGTGCAAAATTGCTAAAATCTGCCAAGAACTAAAATTGGGAAAAGGCTAGATTTTTATTTGGTCAAGTAGTCTAATCACCCACCCTCTAGACATACTTCCAATACTACAAATACTTATCTCTACTTTGCTGCATCGCCCTTTCCTCTTCGAGGGCAAAACCAACGCAAGCTCAAGAAGTGGCAGGAAGAATTTCTGGCGCCGTTGCCGGGGAGATCTATGCCAAGTCAAGACATACCAAGTACCCATCATGAACTCTCATCTCTTGCATTACATTATTCACCATTTGCCTCTCATTTTCCTCTCCCCCACTTCTGAAACGATTTTCAAAAAGATTTTCCTTTTCTTCGCCCCTCTTCCGTTCGTCTTCTTCGTTCACTTTCGGTTTGCTCGTTTGTTAGATTAGTTTGTTGCCACCATGTCTGAAATTGGGGAGGTTATCACTGAAAAGGATAGTAGTAATGATGGGGAAACTTTGATGCTTTTGCTAATACTAATCCTCATGAAGAATCTACTTTCTTGCACACTAAAAATTTGCATAGGTAGAAGCAATATTATTAGAAAAGGGGTTATTTAAGATTTCTTTACTTGTGGCGGTGCACTACCCACGTGAGGTGGATCTATTCTCCATAAAACTAGTAGTCTTGCGGATGCTATATCTCTGCTTGTGGTTGAACTTGAAAGACAATTTGTTCATATGGTTACATCCATACAAAGGATATTTCTAGAGTTTTTTAATATTGACCATTGTTCTGTTAAGCGCGCCGCCACTATATTTCTACCCCATGAGTTTAGATTTATTATGAAAGAAGCTACTGAAATTTTAGCACATTATAAAGTATATGGTGATCGTCCTACCATAGAGGGAATTCTCTTTAACCAAGAGGACATAATGCATTTACGATCTCTAGATCATGTTGCTTATAATGAAAATTTAAGAAAGAGGGTACCTACTGATGTTTTAGTTGATAAGATTTATGAGCTTAATGATAATTTTACTATACAAAACAATGGATTGGGTTTCTATCTTGGACACAAGCTCATGACTTTTTACCAAAAGAACGCTTACAATGATGAGTTGGTCATACAATATGAGGGGCCGAAGGAGGAACCAATTCCTGGGGATCCTTATCATTACTATGATTATACCTAGATCCATTTGTGTTTTTATGCCTAGCAAAGGCGTTAAACAATAGCGCTTCTTGGGAGGCAAGCCAATTTTATTTGTGTTCTTTGCTTTTTGGTTCTGTTTTGCAATAAATAATTCATCTAGCCTCTGGTTAGATGTGGTTTTGTGTTTTAATTTGTGTTTGTGCCAAGTAAGACCTTTGGGATGGCTTACGGTGATAGTTGATTTGATCTTCCTGAAAAACAGAAACTATTGCGCCCAGTCCCAGAATTTTTAAAAATCACAGAAGCATGATAAAATACTAGTTATTTTTGCAAAAGATTAATAAACAAATTGCTAAGGTTGTCCTAATGTTTCTGAATTTTTTGAGTTACAGAAGTATTCGAGTTCCAGATTACTACAAACTGTCTTGTTTTTGACAGATTCTGTTTTCTATGTCTTGTTTGATTATTTTGATGAATCTATGGGTAGTATCGGGGGGTATGAACCATGGAAAATTTTGAATACAGTAGATATTACACCAATATAAATAAAGAATGAGTTCACAATAGTACCAAAAGTGGTGATTTATTTTCTTATACTAACGCAGCTTATGAGATTTTTTACATTGAGTTTTGTGTTGTGAAGTTTTCAAGTTTTGGGTAAGGATTTCATGGACTATGGAATAAGGAGTGGCAAGAGCCTAAGCTTGGGGATTCCCAAGGCACCCCAAGGTAATATTCAAGGACAACCAAGAGCCTAAGTTTGGGGATGCCCCGGAATGCATCCCCTCTTTCGTCTTCGTCTATCGGTAACTTTACTTGAGGTTATATTTTTATTCACCACATGATATGTGTTTTGCTTGGAGCGTCTTGTATGATATGCGTCTTTTCTTTTTAGTTTACCACAATCATCCTTGCTGTACACACCTTTTGAGAGGGACTCGCATGAATCGTGATTTATTAGAATACTCTATGTGCTTCACCTATATCTTTTGAGCTAGGCAATTTTCCTCTAGTGCTTCACTTATATCTTTTTAGAGCACGGCGGTGGCTTTATTTTATAGAAATTTTTGAACTCTCATGCTTCACGTATGTTATTTTGGTAGTATTCTAACAACATGGTAATTTGCTTTGGTTATAAATTTCGTCCTAATATGATAGGCATCCAAGAGGGATATAATAAAAACTTCCATGTAAAGTGCATTGAACAATATGAGAAGTTTGATTCCTTATGATTGTTTTGTGATATAAAGATGGTGATATTAGAGTCATGCTAGTGAGTAATTGTGAATTGGAGAAATACTTGTGTTAAGGTTTGTGATTCTCGTAGCATGCACGTATGGTGAACCGTTATGTAACGAAGTTGGAGCATGAAGTATTTTTTGATTGTCTTCCTTATGAGTGGCGGTCGGGGACGAGCGATGGTCTTTTCCTACCAATCTATCCCCCTAGGAGCATGCGTGTAGAACTTTGTATCGATAACTAATAGATTTTTGCAATAAGTATGTGAGTTCTTTATGACTAATGTTGAGTCCATGGATTATACGCACTCTCACCCTTCCACCAGTGCTAGCCTCTCTAGTGTCGTGCAACTTTCGCCGGTTCCTGACAGTGTCCTCGGAACGGGGGTGCCCAGACATGCCTGCCTGCAGCCCACGGCGTGGCTCCACCAATGGCCCGATACGTCCCAGCTTCGGCAGAAACTACTCAAGACCCTTGCGAGGGGCCAAGCCTCGCGAGGCGGACGACACCAAGACCTCCCTGGGGGCAGCCTCGCTAGGCTGGCTCCCGAGGAGCGGAGATATCTATGCGAGGGGCACCTCGCGAGGTTCACATGACGTGAGCAATGACGACCAAGGCCAGGCGGGTGCTAGCAGGCGCAGTGTACCAGTTTCCTCTTTGGTTCTAAAGAGGCAAGCGCATGCGAGGAGTCCCGAGGCATCAGGCAAAGGTTTCCATATCGGTGCAACAAGACCAAGACCAGCAGGACGCTAGGACGGAGGTCATCGCAGAGCCCACGGCATCGCCACCACCAGAGCCTTTGGCAGGCAAAGACTACTTTTGTTAGGATAGCTTGTACTAGTTGTCCCCCCTTCAAACATGGTCGTTGTGGGATCCCTTCCCGCCTACACATTTGGGAAGAGGACCAAGGCCACTATACATAGGACTAGCCACCATCGTAGGAGGCATCTCATCTTGGATCGGATCCATTCCATCCTCGCACCCACCAGCTCATCGAGCTCAAGAACACCTCTCCTCCTGAGGCTGTTCATCCACTGTTCTAGTTCGTCCTCAGCCCTCAAGGCAATCCACCACCACACTGGAGTAGGGTATTACACCACACGGTGGCCCGAACCAGCATAAACCTCTATGTCTCGTGTTCTTTGGGTTCGTCGAGCAAGGACGTGGAATCGTTGGGTGGCAGGATGGGGAGAAAGAGTCCTTCGTGCGCACCCCAGAGTTCGAACCTCTCAAGGGTCTGCGGAACCCTGAATCCGACATTTGGCGCGCCAGGTAGGGGTGCGCCGAAGCTTTTCCTCCATCGATCCATGCACCGCCGCTTCCATGGCTGATGCTCGTCGATCCCGTGCTGAGCGCCGAGCCACTCTCGATGCTCGCATCGCCCAGACGGCGCCCGTCGGCGGGCCTCCCCGTCGCTCTCCATCACCCGCTGCCAACGCCGCCACCGGCCCGGCGGGGAACGAGCAGCTGGGTTTGTCGCTTCACCCCTCCGTGCGGCGGGATGGACGTACTGCCACCCCGTCGCTGACTCCGGTCGGCTCGTCGTCCCACGCTCACCGTGGGCCCGTGGACGCGCAGGTTGCGCTGCTCATGGCGCGCGAGCTCCTGTGGTACCGCCCCGTCGACGACCTCTACAAGGACTAGCTGGACCGCATCACCGAGCTTGTCAGCACCGCTGGGGGCTCTCCTGCACCATCCCTCTCGCTGCCTCGTCCGCCTCTTGCTGCAGGCGACGTGGCTCACGGAGCACCTCCACCACCTCCGCGTCAAGATGTCGCCCTCGCGCCAAGACGCGTGGCCCCGCGGCACGACCCACCGCACAGGCCGCTCGCGCATGAAGAAGGAGGCTGTCAGGAGGTCCCTCGGCCGCAAGAAGATGCTCCAGCACTCCCAGCACCGCCGCGTCAAGACCGGGCGCCACATGCGGTGGCGGCGCATGGATACCGAGACCAGGCTCCGCCCCCACGACGGGCTCCAGTGACTACAGCGGGATGCCGCGCCTTCACTCCCGAGCTGCGCAACGTTGTTTGGTCTGGGAAGTTCAAGCCCGTCCTGCCTCCATGCTACGACGGAACCCCCGACCCTAGTGAGTTCTTGCAGCTCTACGAGCTAAGCATTGAGGCGGCCAACGGCGATGAGAAGGTCATGGCGAAAACTGGTTTCCCATGGCTATCAAAGACGACGCGCGCTTGTGGCTCCTGAACTTGCCTGCGGGATCGATCTCCTCCTGGGGCGAGATGCGCGAGCGTTTCATCGCCCACTTCCAAGTCACCTGCGGCACATCAAACAGCAGCCAGGGGAAACCCTGCAAAAGTACATCCAGTGATTCAACAGCGTTCGCCTCAAGATCCCCAAGGTGACGGACGAGGCCATCATCTCCGCATTCTCTGATGGCGTCCACGACGTCAAGATGAAGGAGGAGCTCGCCATACACGAGGACCTATGCACGGCCCTGGAGATGCTCAACATGGCAACCAAGTGCGCGAGAGCTGAGGAGGGGTACCTCTCCCTCCTCGAGCTTCCAGCTGCCGACCCAGAAGACAAGAAGGCCAAGACCAAGGATGTGAAGTGCAAGGGAGCGGTCGTGCTCGCAGCTGAACCAGAGATGAAGCGCAGCTACGACCACCCAGAGTCGTCCAAGGGCAGCCGTCCGTTCTGCGCCTTCCACAACGTACACAACCACAACACCAACGACTGTCAAGAGCTCAGGGCCATCCAAGATGGGCGCTTTGTTCGATGCCCCGAGCGCAACGACCGAGTCTACGGTCGAGGAGGAGGAGGACGAAGTGAAGGATGCTAGGATGACCGTGGCCCCCGCCAGGAGTGGTGCGACCAGCCTCCTGAGGACGGCTAGCAAGACCAGCCTCGCAAGGGTGCCTGGAGGGATCAGCCTCGTGAGGACCGTCCTTAGGGCAAGGCTGGCCTCCCTCCGTTGCCACCGCCGCCAAGAAGGAACGACGATCATCACCAGGAGAGGGGGCTGGGGGCTTCCAGCAGCCGCGCGCCATCACCTACATCTTGGGTGGCGCTCAGGCCCTAGCCTCCCAGCGCATCTTCAAGTAGTTTGCTCGTGAGGTGAACGCGGCCCTCCCCAGGCTCGAGGCCACGCGCCTGCTCTGGTGGTCCAAGTGCACCATTACCTTCAGCTCGTCTGACCAGCTCAAGTGCGCGGCAACTACCGGCGCCCTCCCGATGCTCTGCTCGCCCATCATCAGCAATGTCCTTGTCACCAAGACCCTCATCGATGGCGGTGCAGGGCTCAATGTCCTTTCCATAGATACGTTCGACCGCCAAGTGCCATATGATCAGCTGCAGCTGACCAAGCCCTTCTCAGGAGTGACCGATGGCTCCACCACCCCGATAGGGCAGATCCGCTCCGGTCACCTTCGGCAAGCGCGACAACTACCACACCGAGCTCATTGACTTTGATGTCTCCCACATTCTCCTTCCGTACAACGCCATCCTCGGGTATCCAGGCGTGGCCAAGTTCATGGAAGTGACTCATCATGGTTACAACGTCCTCAAGATGCAAGGGAGCTGCGGTGTCATCACGGTCGCCTGCAAAGAGAAGGACGCGGTGTGCTCTCTCGAGCGTGCCTACCAGGCTGCGGCGGTTGAACACCCAGACAACGAAGGCGCCACTTACCCTCCTGAGGACGTCCCCAAGAAGAAAAAGCAGCTGCTCCACCAAGGGCCTCAGGAGAGCGGTGTCTCCAGCGGCACCACCTCAGGACCTGTGCCCGCAGATGGGCGCCTCCATCCCTTGCATAGGAAGGCGCTACCAGCGCCTCCTCGTGCTAGGCTCGGGGCTCTCTTCGAGGGCCTCGGACCTAGCCAACGCCACGAGGGAGGCGCCGGGCATCACGTGGAGGCATGCTTCACCGCACGCTTCCCTCATCGGGGCACAAGGCACGAGTTGCCTGGTGTTTAGGAGTTCATCACCAAGGCCACCAAAGAGCTTCAAGAGGCAAGAGCCATGCGCAGCGACCGCCGCCCACCACCTGGCGTAGCTCCTTGTCCTGGCGCGGACGACGAGCTGCGCGTCTGCATCGACATTCCAGGGCTCAACAGGGCCGCATGTCAGGAGCGCTTCTGGCTATCGCGCATCTGTAGGTGTGAGGGCCCGCCTCACAGCTACGTTCGCATGCCTTTCGGCTTGCCGAATGCGGCTGCCACTTTCCAAAGGCTACTCATGGAGCATTCTGGCGGCCCAGAAGCTGTGCACTGCCGGTCCCGGGCGGAGATGGTGACGGTCCTTCATGAGCCTCCCGGCCCCCCAGAGCCTCCTGAGGCTCAGGGCCCTGGTGGCTCGTAAGGAGCTACTTCTTCAGCATGCGTCCTCAGCTACTCCAACACCTCTTCAACAACGGTGCCATGTGACGTTTTCTGGTTTATTCAGCTGTGGGCGCCCCTTGGGCTGCATCATCCCTAGGTCGCACGAGCCTGTCCCTGCGACATGTATCCTTCCGCATCTTTAAGTTACTCTGTTGGGGGCGCCCCTCGGGCTGCATCATCCCTAGGCCGCATGGATCCGTCCCTGTGGCATGTATCGTTATTGCATCTACTTGAAGTAGCTTGCCTCCTCCTATGGGTCACCTTATGATTATCACCTGCCAGTCCGACACTTCCATGCCATGAACATCATACGCCCTTGCAAACCCACCCGCGACCGCCTCATGATTAAGGACCAACACGGCGTCCACGCTCGGGTTAGTCCCTGCAGTGTCGCTAAACCCAAGAGGCTGAGCTCTGGCTCACGGGCCAGCTCCCGTGTACGTCACCTGCCATGGTCCTTGGTGCTTGGCCCTCGCATGAGCTAATCACAGGCAGATCAGCTAGGGCGCGTGACACGGTGCCTCGTCACCACGGGAGCCGCGCGCCGGCTCTCTTTCTTCAAGATTTTTCGCATGAGAAGACTGGGCACATCGTCTGTGCTCGGATCCGTCCCTGCAACGTAGATAAACTCAATGACTAAGCTTTGTCTGGCGGGCCGGTCCCGTTCATGTCACCTCCTGGGGTCGTTGGTGTCTGGCCTTCTCATGTGATCACCTCAGGAGATTCCTTCGGCGCAGGTCACCTAACCATCTCGCAGGACCACCACAGCTATCAGAACAAAGATCAGCGCAACCTCGCCTTGAGGTAGGGCCTCGTGAGTCCTGGCTGGCTCACGAAAGTGCCCAGACACACCTCGCCTAGCCCTCGCTGCAAGCCATGTGCTGTATGGGCTGTACATGCCCCGGCGGCTTCACTCGGAGGGAGCCCCTACCCACGCACCAGTGGAAGCACCATGCTCCATGCTGGCAGTCGACACGGTCGTGGAGCGGCTCTGCCCGTGCAAGTTCGGAAGCACTATGCTCCACGCTGGTGATAAACAACTGGGGGCGGCCCCATGGTCGTACCAACCTCAGGGAGCCGCCAGGCTCAGTGTCCAGCCTCATCGCAACACTTCACCCTCGAGAGAGTCGCGTGAGGGGGCTGGGCATGGGGGCTATGCTCGGGTCACACCCAAGCATACGCCACCCTGCTAGGTCTCTCGGACCTGGTCATCGCGTGCCCGTCCCGAGTGGGACCTCGGCGAGGACAGGTATGGAGGTCTGTTCGTACGTCAAGGGGGACTCCTGAGCATCGTGACTTAGGAGCCTAATTGGCCACGTAGCCCCTCACACCTTCGTCTCGTCTTGGTGATCTGGACGACCCAATGGCGGCCGAGGCATGCGCGAGCCGGGCCCTCCCGCAGTAATGCTAAGGCCTACTCTTCGCCTCCTTCCCAAAGGCTGTTTGAACGTCAAGGGGGACTCCTAAGCATCGTGACTGAGGAGCCTAACTAGCCACGTGGCCCCTCACCCCTTGGTCTTGTCCTGGTGATCCGGATGACCCAACGGCGGCTGAGGCATGCGCGGGGTTGGGCCCTGCTAGCGCAGAACGCTAAAGCAACGGGAAGGAAATAGCAGAATCCTAATAAATTATTACAAGGCATAATGTTCTTCAAATACCAAACACGAGTTTTAAAAGCATCCATGAGGCATGATGCATGTTGCAGGAAATAAAAGTAGGAGGTGGCGCCGTCAGCAAGCCCCCTTGAGGGAGTCCTGGATTAGGAGGTGTCCGGATAGCCGGACTATACCTTCGGCCGGACTCTTGGACTATGAAGATACAAGATTGAAGACTTCGTCCCGTGTCCGGATGGGACTTTCCTTGGCCTGGAAGGCAAGCTTGGCGATACGGATATGTAGATCTCCTACCATTGTAACCGACTCTGTGTAACCCTAGCCCTCTCTGGTGTCTATATAAACCGGAGGGTTTTAGTCCGTAGGACGAACAACAATCATACCATAGGCTAGCTTCTAGGGTTTAGCCTCCTTGATCTCGTGGTAGATCTACTCTTGTGCTACCCATATCATCAATATTAATCAAGAAGGAGTAGGGTTTTACCTCCATCGAGAGGGCCCGAACCTAGGAAAAAACATTGTATCCCTTGTCTCCTGTTACCATCCGCCTAGACGCACTGTTCGGGACCCCTACCCGAGATCCGCCGGTTTTGACACCGACATTGGTGCTTTCATTGAGAGTTCCTCTGTGTCGTCACTTTTAGGCCTGATGGCTCCTCTGATCATCAACAGCGATGCGGTCCAGGGTGAGACTTTTCTCCCCGAACAGATCTTCGTATTCGGCGGCTTTGCACTGCGCGCCAATTCGCTTGGTCATCTGGAGCAGATCGAAAGCTACGCCCCTGGCCATCAGGTCAGATTTGGAAGTTTGAACTACACGGCCGACATCCGCGAAGACTTGATCTTCGACGGATTCGAGCCATAGCCGAGCGCGCCGCACTGTCATGACGGGCATGATCTAGCTCTGCCGCCGAACAGTGCCCTGGAGGCCGCACCCGTGTCCGCTCCGACCCTTAGTTCAGAGCCAACTACACCAATCGAGGATGGGTGGTTAGACACCGCCTCGTGGGCTGCAATCTCTACGGCGATCGAGCCGAACACCAGCCCTATCTTCTGCGAAGCCCGTGACTCCAAGGAGCCGGATTCCTCTCCGGACCCCGAGCCCTTCGCGCCCCTACCAATCGAATCTGATTGGGCGCCGATAATGGAGTTCACCGCCGCGGACATCTTTTCAAAGACTCGCCCCTTTGGCGACATTCTCAATTCATTAAAGTCTCTCTTTATCAGGAGAGACCTGGCCGGACTATGGTCAGCAAGGTTGGGATGCGGATGATGAAGAAATTCAAAGCCCACCCACCACCCACTTCGTAGCCACCGTCGATGATTTAACCGACATGCTCGACTTCGACTCTGAAGACATCGATGGTATGGACGCCGATACAGGAGACAATCAGGAACCAGCGCCTATAGGGCACTGGAAAGCCACCTCGTCATATGACATATACATGGTGGACACCCCAAAAGAAGGCGATGGCGATGGAACAATGGAGGATGACCCCTCCAAGAAGCAGCCTAAGCGGCCGCGTCGGGCCCGCCTAAATCCCGCCAAAGAAAAAATGGTGATTCTAGCACGGGAGATAATAACACCCGGACAGTGTCAAGACAACCCCTCCAAGCAGGATTCAACATAGAAGGATGGAGAAGCCAGCCCTCATGAGAGAGCGGCATGTAGAGGTAGAGGACGATAATTACATGCCTCCCTCCGAAGACGAGGCAAGCCTCGACGACGACGAATTTGTCGTGCCTGAGGATCCCGTCGAACAAGAGCGTTTCAAACACAGCTTATGGCCACGGCGAGCAGCCTCAAGAAAAAATAGCAGCAGCTTAGAGCTGATCAAGACTTGCTAGCCGACATATGGACTGAAGTCCTTGCGGCCAAAGAGTATGAACTCGAACGCCCCTCCAAGAGCTACCCAAAGCACAGGTTGCTACCCCTATTAGAGGAGGAAGCACCCACATCACCAGCGCATGACACGGACGACCGGCCACCTTGTAGCCGCGACAGAGAGGCCTCTCGGCCCTCAACTCAAGCCGCACACCGGCGCCGCTCAAAAAATACCAAGGCACGGGGAAATGCGCCAGACCTGCCAGATATATTGGAGGACAAGGCAAGGAAAACAAGATCGATCTACGGATCGCGCGGGCGCCCTACGACACGAGACGATAATCGTCACGCCGGATACAGTAAATCCGGCCGGGCCGAACACAATAGACAAAGCTCATTTGAGCTACGTCGTGATATAGCCCAGTACAGAGGCGCCGCACACCCACTATGCTTCACAGATGAAGTAATGGATCATCAAATCCCCGAGGGTTTCAAACCCGTGAACATTGAGTCATACGATGGCACAACAGATCCTGCGGTATGGATCGAGGATTATCTCCTTCATATCCACATGGCCCGCGGGCGATGATCTACACGCCCATCAAATACCTCCCACTCAAACTTAAAGGACCAGCTTGGCATTGGCTTAACAGCTTGCCGCCAGAATCAATTGGTTGTTGGGAGGACCTGAAGCCGCATTCCTCGACAATTTCCTGTGGCACCTATGTGCGACCACCGACGCCGATGACCTAAGCCACATACTTCACCAGCTAGAGGAATCGGCCTGACAATTCTGGACACGGTTCCTAACCAAGAAAAATCAAATCGTCGACTGTCCGGACGCAGAGGCCCTAGCAGCCTTCAAGCACAACATCCGTGATGAGTGGCTTGCCCGGCACCTACGACAGGAAAAGACGAAATCTATGGCAGCCCTCACGACACTCATGACCCTCTTTTGCGCGGGAGAAGACAGCTGGCTGGCTCGTAGAAATAACATGACCAAGAGCCCTGGTAATTCAGATACCAAGGACAACAGTGGCAGGTCACGTCGCAACAAGCAAAAGCGCCACATTAACAGCGACAATGCTGAGGATACGTCAGTTAATGCCGGATTCAGAGGCTCTAAACCCGGTCAGCGGAAAAAGGCATTCAAAAGAAATACTTCGGGCCTGTCCAGTTTGGACCGAATACTCGATCGCTCATGCCAGATACATGGCACCCCCGAAAAGCCAGCCAATTACACCAACATGGATTGTTGGGTGTTCAAGCAGGCCGGCAAGTTAAATGCCGAATACAGAGACAAGGGGCTACATGGTGACGACGAGGAGGAGCCCCGGCCATGAACAAGAGGTGGACATAAGGGTTTCCCCCCACAAGTGCGGATGGTGAACATGATATACGCAACCCACATCCCCAAGAGGGAGCGGAAGCGTGCGCTAAGGGACGTATACACGATGGAGCCAGTCGCCCCAAAGTTCAACCCATGGTCCTCCTGCCCGATCACTTTTGATCAAAGGGACCACCCCACTAGCATCCGTCATGGTGGATTCTCCGCATTGGTTCTAGACCCAATTATTGACGGATTTCACCTCACTAGAGTCCTTATGGACAGCGGCAGCAACCTGAACCTGCTTTACCAGGATACAGTGCGGAAAATGGGCATCGATCCCTCGAGGATTAAACCCACTAAAACGACCTTTAAAGGCGTCATACCAGGTGTAGAGGCCAATCAGATAGGCTCGCCATTACACTTGAAGTGGTCTTCGGATCTCCGGATAATTTCGAAGCGAGGAGTTAATCTTCGACATAGTCCCGTTCCACCGTGGCTATCACGCACCGCCGGGCGAATCGCATTTTCCAAGTTCAATGCCGCATCAAGACTACGCATACCTTAAGATCAAGATGCCAGCCCTCGAGGAGTCATTATGGTCAATGAAACACCGAACACTCTCTCCGAACGGAGGATCATACGGCGGCTCTCACAGCGGAAGTACAAAGCAGCCTCTCAAGGCAATTCTACAGTCCGGCCATTAAACGCCCGGACACCGTCAAGCGCGCCCGGAGTAACCTACAACAAGACCGCATGGCATGTTCCGAGCAAGCGTAGCAATGCGGCCCCAACCCCAGCCCTCGCGAACTTGCGAAACCAGTGCTGCAGACATAACTACGCCCGGAAATACCATGGGCTTAGGGGGAGGGGCACCATCATGGCACGCCCGAAACACGGCTTACACCGCACTACGGGTTGCCGATTTCTTCATTTTCTCTTACTTTCAGGACTCCATTCTTCGGAAGGTCTGTCTGGCAGTACAATTGCCGCACACGCACAAACGATACAACAACCAGGGAAGCAGAAAGCTACGCCGCACTATGGAACTCTCAGGTGGTCTCTATAACGAGCAGTTTACCTGTTTCACATACCATTCCGCAGCTCGCTCCTGGAAAGGACATTGTCGGAGTTCTTGGAACGGGGATACCCAGACTTGCCTGCCTGCGGCCTGCGGCGTGGCTCAAGGGGTGGCCCAGCACGACCCATCTTCATCAAGACAAGCTCAAGACCTCGCGAGGGGGCCAGAGCCTCATGAGGCGGACGACAGGAAGCTTCCTCAGGCACGGCCTCGTTAGGCTGGCTCGCGAGGAGGCGGAGAGATCAAGGTGGGGTACCTCACGAGGTGCCCATGGCGCTAGCCATGACGACCAAGGGCGCCAGCCCGCGCAGTGTCCTCCTTTCCTCTTTGGTGCAAAGGGAGCAAGCGCAGGGGAGAGCATCAAGCAAAGGCATCCGTTTCGGTGCAACAAGACCAAGACCGTCGCAATGGCAGGAAGGAAGTCATCGTGGAGCCCAAGCCGCGTCACCACCAGAGCCTTTGACAAAGCGAGGACCAACTTTAGTCAAGATAAGTGTACTAGATGTTCCCCTTCAAAATGGCCAATTGTTGGCGCCCTTCCCGCTCAATATTTGGGAAGAGGCCCAGGGCCTCTGCCTATAAATAGGACTAGCCACCCACAGGGTAGAGCGAGCTTGAGCTTGTCCCGGATCCAATATCCAGCATATCGAGCAGCGCCCAAGGAGAGAGAGAAAGCGACTGAACTCCCCCTAGCAGTTCATCGCACCGGCCAAGAACAGACCCTCGCGAGGCTGTTCTTACTTGTATTGTTCATCATCAGCCCAAGAGGCAATCCACCACACCACACACTGGAGTAGGGTGTTACACCACAATGGTGACCAGAACCAGTATAAACCCTGTGTCTCTTGTGTTGTTCCTTTCATAGTTTAGATCCTAGCGAGGCGGCGAGGTGCAGTAGGTAGAGGGCGAAATCTCACGCCCTGTTCGAACCTAGAGGGTCCGCTGAACCCGAATCGACATTTGGCGCGCAAGGTAGGTGCGCTGAATCCGCTTCGCTGCTTCATACTCGTCGCATCATCATCATCATGTCCGCGACCAGGCGGGCAACCCTGATCCTCGGGCTGGCCCGCCCATGCAGAGCCGCCGCCCGGGCGACCCCATGCCCTGTGCAGCTCAAGGTCCGCAGGGCGCCAAGGGTCATGGGCGACGCGGACAAGCAACGACGGCTCTCACGCCATGGCAGGCGCGGTCGTCGGCGAGGGCCTCCAACCACGCCGCCTCCACGACGCCGTACACCCGACAGGAGCAGGCGAACTCAAGGGCCGCGCTCATAGTGGCCCGAGAGCTACTGCAATGCAGGCTGCTGGAGGGCGGCCGCGACGTGCTGCTAGAGCGGGTGGCAGAGCTCTGGCCGGCCGCCTGGGGCTCACCCCTTATGCACCCAACTCCCACCTCAGGTCCAGGTGGCCTGCGGAGGCTCCACGCACGCCTGCAGCTCCAAGCGGACTCCGAGGCCACCCCAACGCCAGCCAGGACGTCAGCACCGGGCCAGCAGCGGCGCTGCCTCTGCCCCCGGCCAGCGAAGAGGGACTCGCCACGACCCACGGCCCCAGTGGTCCACCGCGCTACCACCCCCAGGTGGGCGCCTCAAGCAGAACTGCGTGGCACACGGAGCACTACGGCTGCCTTCGGATGGCGGCCCCAAGAGTACGTGCCCCACATGATGGACTAAGGGCATGCGCATGAGGACGAACAAGGCTCGCTCCTCGGCCCAAGCCGGGGGACGAGGCACCGAAGCTGAGCTCTTCCAGAGCCCCTGTGAAGGCCCGTCGGCCATGCCGAAGCAACGATTATTGGGTACCGCTAATTCCTCGGGAGCAGCATACCCTAACCAAGGATCGCAGTAGGTACAGGTCGCCACAGCGGGCTGCTGCCCCACTCACGCAGTTACCTACCCCTAAGGAGGAGGGCGCCGGGGGCAGTATGAGAGGGGCCGAGATCCGCATCACCACTGCTGCGTTGAGCAAGGAGTCCTCGTGGAGGTAGGCCCTCTGCTGGGGAGGTGCCTCGTGGCCTGCCTCGGGCAGAGGACCCGTGGTCGCCGGGGAACTGGCCGGCGACTGCTCTACCCCATCGGCGGCGTCCTGGTTTCCGGTCGTCGTCGGTGGCACTAGAGTGTGGTGCAAGGCGGGGCCCTCGTCTGGCGATATGAAGCAAGGCCGATACCTGTGAAGAAGGCCCAGTGCCTGTGAAGCTCGTCGCCCCATGACACTCTCACGTAATAATGAGTGGGGCTGTACACGCCCCGGAGTCTCAGGGGTGCCGGCCTCAGGCCCTGGGGCTCCCTCCCACGCCCAGTGGTAGCACTTAGCTCCATCACTGTGAGAAGACGCCCAATACTAGACTAGGTGCCGACGCCGCCTTTTTCTCGCTTTCATTTCTTTTCCCCTTGGCTGTCGCTTTTCCCCATTGGATTTAAGTTGGATTTGAGCTTGGGATTTGCGTGTGTTCGGGAAGGGGTGTTTAGTCTCGTTCGAGCAATCTCTCGTGTTCTGGTTACCACTTTGCCTCAGCCGCCTCTCCTCGTGAGCCCCTCATAAGCGGGTCAGCCTAGCTTGCTTGCAGCCCGGACTGCCGTCAGCCGCCGCCCTCTCGTGGAGGTCTTCATTAAAAGTTCAATGGGCTCGTTCAGAGACCCTCGACACCACAAGCCCTCCGCAGGCTATCTCAGGGCCCACGCGGGTCGAAGGTAAACAAGCCAGCCAACTCGTCGCAAAGTCAGCCACTTGGCGCAGGCGTATGGGTGATATCGCATCTACTAATACGTTGAATGCAAGTTTTTACATGAGGGGCTCCCCCTCCCAAAATGCTCTTACAACCTTCAGGGCAAAGCCCGAACTCTATCTGCGCAGGGTAAGAAAGCAGGGACAACACGCGGTCAGTCAGATAAATCCCCCAATGCATCCTCAGGGGCACCTCCTGAATCATCGCTGGCGTTGCTGGCCTCGCCATTGCTCTCAGCGTTGCCGTCAGTGGCGTCAGGGCCGTTCACCACGCCGCCTTCATCAGCAGCCACGACCACGCCGTCGTTATCAGAAGCGAAGGCCCTGACGAGGGCATCCACGTTGTCTTCCACCTAGTGCGCCAGGTCGTCCCGGACGGCCTGGGGTACTGAGGCGATGGCGGCGTCAAAGTCGAAGTTGGTATCCATGTTTCGAAGATGGCTGAAGACACGAGAAAAGGTGCGCCCGAGCAGGGCGCGGCTCCTCTCCTCCACCAACCTCTTGGCCCTGACCGACCGCACCTCCAGCTGCGTCACCACGTCGGTGAAGAACTGAAGGTTGCCAGCATAGTTGACTGTGTGGGGCTCGCCAACGGCAGCCTTGCAGATGTTGCCCAACGCCGTGTTGGCTCTCTCCCGGAGCGTGGAGAGCATGGGGCCATGCTCGTGCTCTTGGATCCGCCGCTGGCGTATCTCGTCCTCGTTCTACCGCGCAACGGCCTCAGCCTCGTCTACCCGTTGACGGAGAAGAAGCGCCTCGGCGCGGGAGGTAGTCAGCTCCTCCTGCGCCACGCCAAGGGCGGCCCGGGAAGCGTCGACCCGCCACGTCACTTCCTCCAGCTTGGCCCTCAGGGCGGCGGTCCTGCCTTCAGCCTCGACCTTGATCAACCCCAGCCTCTCCTCGAACTCGCGCTCGAGGTTCAAGCGGGCCGTCGCCACCCGGCGTCGAACCTCTTCCAGGACTCGGGCCTCCCGCGCAGCGACGTCATCCTCCGCCTGCATCACCAAGCGCTCCCTCGTCTCCAAACGCTCAAGATGGCGTGCGCGCTCGGCAACTTCCAGTGTCAGTGTCTCCTCACGCCTCTGGAGCTCTGCCTGGTCGACCGAAGCCACCTTCATCGACGCAAGGGATGTCTCACGCAGCTCCACCTGCTGCTCCAGGGAATGGCACCGGGCCTGGAGTTCCCGCGCCCGCTCCTCCGCCGCCTCACGCCGCCGTTCAGCCTCTCGGGCCTCCTCGATGACCCGGGAACGGGCCCCCCGAGAGGCCGCCAGCGACGCCTTGGCTTCCTCATTGTCGAGGTCACGCTAGTGGCGCGCAAGGGCAACAACCGCCTTTAGCTTGCGCCTCTCTTCAGCCAGGCGCAGGCCCTCAGCCTTAAGGCACGCGTCTTCATCAGCAAGCTCTTCACCATGCCGGCTCATCGCGTCAGCCGCCCTCCGGAGAAACCCTTGGCGAAGAACGCGACGCCCAGCACGCACGCCGAAAGCGCCTTCGCGTCGTCATCCGCCCCTAAGTAAGCACGGGGCCACGCATCAACACTTCCCCTCAGGCGAGGGGCTGGCGCCCTCGCGATGGCGGGCACGCCTCGCCCGAAGCTTTGGCCAGAGCCAGCCCATCCCCAAATGAAGAGCGCAGGGCCGACCTCAGCCAATCGCCATCCACGACCAGACGAGAAACCCAAGGCAGGTTGGCTATGCCCTGAGAAGGCTCGCAAAGGAGGGTCGCGGGGCGCGCAGAGCCGCGATGCGCCACAGGATGGCTCGCCTCTCCAACCGACCTCACCACAAGGGCTCTGCTTGAGCTCGGAGCGCTCGAAGACAGTGGAGAGGGCGGAGCCTTGGGGATGGCTCCTCAGCCATCTCCGTGAGCTCGGCAGGAAGGGCCCTGTAGAGCAAGGATCAGCCAAAGCAACGAGAGGATAAGGAACTAGGAAAGGGAAGGCTTACTCATCAATGGCGAAATACTTCCGGCGCTTCAACAGCGGCAAGGGTAGTCGCCACCCAAGGCCTCCCTTCTCTTCCGGAGAGCCTCAAGTCCACGAGGAAGCGACCCAGGAGTTCAAAGACAGTGGGTCGGCCTGCGACAAGGAAGAAGCTCCAAGGTGGCCAGCGTCAGGGGCGTCGTCCTGGTGCACGCCACCGGTCGCTCACCAAGAAGGGTAGCTGGGGCCTCAGGGTCCCCAACCGCAGGAACCGTGGGCAGCGGCTCAACGCCTTCAGCCGCAGCAGTGCGGGCCTCAGGAGCTGCCGCATCAGGAGTGCCGCCTGGCATCGTCATCCCGGCGGAGGCCTCCTCGGCCTCCGTTGGCCCATGCCTCCCTGCTCCTCCACTCGAGGAAGGACCGCCGAGGGCGACTGGAAGGGCAGTCACCACCACTAGGTTCTCACGAGGCCCCATGAGGCCTACGGGGCGCAGCCCCCATTCGTCGAAGCTGGGCATCTGATTCACAAAGTCGCCCCTGGTCGAGCAAAAGTACAACAAAGCCCCCCCTTGCTGGATGCTGCCGGGGGAATGATCCCCAGTCAACACCAAGAGCACCTTCCTCAGCGTTTCAGGCGTCAGGTCCTCCTCCTGGAGCCTCATGCGATCCTCACGCCTCAAGGCCCACATCTGGCGGGAGTGATGCTGGAGAAGGGCAATGCGGCATAGCAGGAACTCCTTCACCACCTTGGGCGTCGTCACGTCGAGCGCCCTCAGGAACGCGAAGCGACGCCAGACGAAGATGAGTCGGGGGCTCGTGAGCGTCTCCTGGCCCCAGCCTGAATTGGGGACAGCGGGAGATGTTGGCTCCGGCGGGGCTGGGCACCCGACATCCACGCAGACCACCACTCGCGGAACCCAGACGCGGGCGGAGGAAGGCTGAAATGAATCCACAAGCCGTTGTTTCGGTACGGCAATGAAGCTCACGCACCCGAGCATTGGGTGGGGTCGATGAGGCGCAAAGAGAAGAAGTGACGCCTTGTAAAGGCCACTTAAGGAGGGATGCCCATCATTGCCTCGCAGACAAAGGCGAAGACAGAAGAAGAGTAATGGATTCAGGACCCAAATGCATCGTATGGATCTGGTAATGGGAAAGCACATCATTGAAGAAATTGGAAAAGGGGGAACGAGACCGCCCATGAGGCGTCGGCGAAACCGACCTCGGTGACTATTCTGTCAATGGAGAAGCGAGACACGGGCCAGGCCGTCGTCCTCCCGCACTCGTTGAAGATAGTGGCCAGAGCAGAGCTGACCTTGACCAAGCCTTCTCGGTTGAGTATGATCGACCGATCATCTGGCGGAGCTGGCCGACGACGGCGAAGCGAGGCGCAGTACGTGTTTCTTCCCTTTCCCTTCTTCGTTGGAGCCATGGGAACGGGAAGGGGAGGATTCGAGATTGGATTGGAAGCGGAGACTGGAGCTCGAGAGGAGGAAGAGCAGGGGACGGTTGAGCAGCGGAAAGAGGAACGACTGTGTGCAACCACGGGTCCGCCCAGCTGGGCGCAAAATAAGGAGGCATGGGGGAACAGGGCCGCCCACGTCCAATCAACCACCACGCGGCGCCCGAGGCCGCAGGCTGTTATGGCCCGCGGCGCTTCGCACTTGCCCCTTCGCTTCTCTGCTTAGCCAAGTCCAGGTGCGCCTTGGGCCCGGGGGCTACTGTCGGCGTTCTGGGAACGGGGGTACCCAGACTTGCCTGCGGCCTGGCGTGGCTCAAGGGGTGGCCCAAAGACGGCCCATCTTCATCAAGACAAGCTCAAGACCCTCGCGAGGGGCCAAGCCTCGTGGGGCGGACGATAGGAAGCTTCCTCAGGCACGGCCTCGTCAGGCTGGCTCGCGAGGAGGGGGGGAGATCAAGGCGGGGTACCTCACGAGGTGCCCATGATGCAAGCCATGACGACCAAGGGCGCCAGGCGGGCGCCAGCCCACGCAGTGTCCTCCTTTACTCTTTGGTGCAAAGGGAGCAAGCGCAGGCGAGAGCATCAAGCAAAGGCATCCGTTTCGGTGCAATAAGACCAAGACCGTCGCAACGGCAGGAAGGAAGTCATCGTGGAGGCCAAGCCGGCGTCACCACCAGAGCCTTTGACAGGCGAGGACCAACTTTAGTCAGGATAAGTGTACTAGATGTTCCCCTTCAAAATGGCCAATTGTTGGCGCCCTTCCCGCTCAATATTTGGGAAGAGGCCCAGGGCCTCTGCCTATAAATAGGACTAGCCACCGACAGGGTAGAGCGAGCTTGAGCTTGACCCGGATCCAAGATCCAGCATATCGAAAGCAAATACTAAGGAGAGAGAGAAAGCGACCGAACTCCCCCTAGCATTTCATCGCACTCAGCCAAGAACATGTACCGCGAGGCTGTTCTTCCTTGTATTGTTCATCATCGGCCAAAGAGGCAATCCACCACACCACACCTTTGGAGTAGGGTGTTACACCACAATGGTGGCCCGAACCAAGTATAAACCCCTGTCTCTTGTGTTGTTCCTTTCATAGTTTAGATCCTAGTGAGGCGAGGTGCAGGTAGGTAGAGGGCGAAATCTCCGCGCACCCCAGTGTTTGAACCTAGAGGGTCTGCTGAACCGAAATCCGGCCAGACATGTTAAATAGTCCCACCTTTCGCTTATCGCACTATTTGTATCGTTCTGCTTTGATCACAGCTTTTTCAAATAAACAATGCATAGCTTTTGTCAATTATTGCATTACTATTTTTTACGAATATATGTTCATTAATGACATGTTGCACCCGTACACTTTGGTACGGCCAATACGCCAGGGGCTTAAGTACCACAATATGGTGTGAGAAGTCCGAATACTTTCACAAGTGCGGCACCCCGAACTTATAGCATTATATGCATCGGCTCCGAATCATGTCTTTGGTCAATAGTTGGGTTTGCCCGGCTGCTATGTTTTGGTACCTTACGTTCCGCTATATCGGCTAAGGTAGCGCTAGGAGAACTCTTGTGATTGTGCCCAGTTGAGTTGGGCTAAGCACCTGAGTAGAGAAAGCTAAAACTGACCGTCATGATGAGGCGAGAGCTGGTCGTTGTTCGAGAGGTTTTCGAGTCCCTAAAGACTTATGCCGCTTAGACCAAGGAGTCGGCTTTGTCCAGCCTAGGCGTGGATAGCGCCCCGAACTCGGTCTTCGAATACTAGGGGCTTCGCCAAAATTTAAAATTATAGAATTCTATGGCTAAGGAGAGTGATAAAGCATTATAGTTCGATTGCTTTGTTCGTTGTGTTGAGCGCCTCCGTCGAAGGACCCAAGAATGGGAAAAAGAGCGCTCAAGTTTATCCCGAACACCCCAAAGACTCATGGCATGGGGCGGATGCCAATGACTCGCCATCTCTCAAATTTGATAAACGGCCGCCTGAAGGTAATATTTTAAATTCAAAAAGCGTTGCTTAGCGCATATGAACAAGTTTTCAGCGCAAGACAGGACAAAACGAGCGAAGTTTACTCAAAAATTACATCCCTGGAACATTCATCCGCCATAAGGCGGGCACCCTTCAGAATGCCCTCATAATAAATCTCGGTCTTGCAATGCTCCTTGCCCGGCGGTGGCCCGTCCTTCGTAAGCTTCTCAGCATCCAACTTGCCCCAGTGCACTTTCGCACGGGCAAGCGCCCTACGGGCACCCACGATGCATAATGGGCGCTTTGATGACTTCGAGCCTTGGACAGGCCTCCACCAGCCTCCTCACCAGCCCAAAGTAGCTCCCAGGCATGGCCTCCCCAGGCCACAGCCGGACTATGAGGCCCTTCATGGCTTGTTCGGCCACCCTATGGAGTTCGACCAGCTGCTTCAGCTGGTCACTCAAGGGCACCGGGTGTCCGGCCTTAGCATACTGAGACCAGAACACCTTTTCTGTCGAGCTCCCTCCTCGGCTCGATAAAAGGCGGGCGGCCTCTGACACGCTACGGGGAAAATATGCGAATGCTCCTGGAGAGCTCCGGATTCGGGTAAGTAACAAGTAGTTCACTTTCACGTGCTTACTTTGCATAAACTATGCCTTACCCGCCGCTATCTTTTTCATCGCCTCCACCTCCTGGAGGGCCTTCTGGGCTTCGGCCTTGGCAGACTTGGCATTTTCAATGGCCGCCACGAGCTCCAAACTCTCATGTTTTTTCCAAGAGAGCCTGGAGCTCTTGCCGCATCTCGCCGACCTGCGCCTCATGCTTCTCCCGCTCGGTGCGCTCCGTGGCCGCCCTCTTCTCGGCCTCGGACAGCGCTTGCTTAAGGGTCGCCACCTCAGTTGTGGCCCCTACAATAGCCACGTTAATCCTGTCATTTTTTGCAATTGCACCTTTTATATATTTAAATAAGGTATCTCTTACCTTCCTTATCCTCGAGCTGCTTCTTGGCAAGGCCGAGCTCTTGTTCGGACCGCTCGAGGTTCTGCTTCAGCGTGTCCACCTCTGGGTCGGTCTTGGCGGACGCCCATGGCAATGGCTTTGCATACATATTGACTTACTTTTCTTAGACTCCTGCGAGTGTTATTAGATCCTCTATTCGACTTTTCTTTCCGAGCGCCAAAGCAGGCATCGAGGCTACCGTCTGCGGTAATATTTTTACATATTCTTTACTTACCTCAAAGCCTATTAAAAAGGCTGGCACGAGCTTCGGTCAGCCCGCTCTTGACAGATCGAACCTTCGGATCACCGCACTCATAACAGTGCGGGCTCCTCGTCGATGGAGGCGCAGTTAAGTACCTCTAGCAAATTGTCCGGTGCCTCCGGTTGGACGGAGATCACCGGCTCTGTAGGCTTGCTCCTCTTGGAAGGAGGTTGCCTGCCGGAGTCTGGAACCGTTGAAGGTTCCAGCACGGTGTCCGGCCCAAGGCCGGACTCGGAGCCCTTGGGGGTTTTATCCCCTTTGCGCCTGGAGTCCGGGAGGTCGCCTTGCGGTGCCTCCAGGACCACCTCCTCCTGGCTTGGAACCTGTTGGGACAACACCTCGGCATTGTCCGTAGGGCGGGGGAGGTAGCGGTCGGAAGCGAATTCCCATCCGACGAATCCAGGGAACCGCTCGACGACACGTCGAGCCGGTCTTTGGGCGGACTGCATAATTATTCAGCGTAAGGAGAAGGCATGCAATGGAGGGACACTATGAATCACTCTGGTGTCCGAATATTTACGACTTCGCCAGGGCTTGGCCTGTCTGACCCTCCTCTTCGCCGTCGTCGGTGTTGGTGGAGTAGTCCGGAGGAAGGGTCTTCCCCTTCTTGGACCCTTCGGCCTCCCCAGTTGGGGTGGCCTTCCTTTTTTTTTCCTCCCCCGCTGGAGGGGGAGAGGCCTCTTCTTCCTCCTCCTCGTCTTCGCGGGAGGAGTGCGTCTTGGAGTCGTCGGATGATGAATCCGATACCACCAAGCGTCGGGAACTCTTTTGAGTTCCCGTGGTCTTCTTCTTGACCTTCTTCTCCGGCACCACATAAGGGGCCGGAGCCAGCAGCTTCGCCAAGCGAGCATCGGCGGGGTCTTCGGCGGAAGGGCGGATAGTTAATCTATTCGGCCTTCGCCAACCATTCCTGTCAAAGGCACGGGAGTTTAGATCCCGCATAGAGTTAAACTATGAAAGACAAATGTCCTGTAAAAGGTAAAATAGCTTACCGCGCCGGCTTGACGCTACGCGCTGAATCCGCGATCCTGGGTAGCGGATGCGGGAGCCTCGGCGCCCTTGAATAGCACCTTCCAGGCATCTTCGTACGTCGTGTCGAAGAGCCTGCTTAGAGTTCGGTGCTGCGCCGGGTCGAACTCCCACAAGCTGAAGGCCCGTTGTTGGCACGGGAGGATCCGGCGGATGAGCATGACCTGGACTACATTGACAAGTTTGAGCTTCTTGCTCACCAGGTTTTGGATGCATGTTTGCAGTCCGGTCACCTCTCCTTTTTCACCCCATGACAGGCCCGTCTCCTTCCAGGAGGTGAGCCGCATAGGGGTTTCGGCTCGGAACTCGGGGGCTGCGACCCATTCAAGGTCACGCGGCTCAGTGATGTAGAACCGCCCCAATTGCCACCCCTTCAGGGTCTCCACGAAGGAGCCCTCGAGCCATAGGACGTTGGGCATCTTGCCCACCATGGCGCCTCCGCACTCCGCCTGGTTGCCGCGCACCACCTTTGGCTTGACATTAAAAGTCTTGAGCCATAGGCTGAAATGGGGACAGATACAAAGGAAGGCCTCGCACACGACGATAAACGCCGAGATGTTGAGGACGAAGTTCGGGGCCAGATCGTGGAAATCCAGGCTGTAGTAGAACATGAGCCCTCGGAAAAATGGGTGAAGAGGGAAGCCAAGTCCGCGGAGGAAATGGGGAGGAACACCACCCTCTCATGGGGTGCTGGGGTGGGGATGAGCTGCCCTCGTCGGGGAGCCGGTGCGTGATGTCGTTGGACAAGTATCCGGCTTTCCTCAGCTTTTTGATGTGTCCCTCCGTGACGAAGGAGACCATCCACCTGCCTCCCATTCCGGACATGGCTGGAGAAAGGTTGAGGTGGGGAATGCGGACTTGGGCGCTGGAGCTCGAGTGCGCGAAAGTGATAGGCAAAGGAGGAAGAAGGCGTGGGTGAAAGGGTGGATCCTTATCCCCTTATATGGGCGGAATGAGCTATCGTCACCATCAGCTGGTAAAACTCGCTTATCTCCCAAGCGTCGTAGTCGATGGCGCGGTTGGGTTACCCACACCCGTATTGATGAGAATCCCGGAATAAGGGGACACGATCTACTGCTTGACAAAGGCGTGCCAAGGAAACCGCCTCGCTAAACGCCTTTGAGGTGGGACGGTAAAAGCGATTGAATAAAGGCTTGGCTATGGTGTGATGACACGCTGCGGAATACGTCAGCAGATTGGATCTGTGTAAATATTATTCTCTCTATGGCAATATATGGAACTTATTTTGTAGATCCGGACACTCCTTGTGTTCAAAATCTTCTATGAAGTACTTGGAGGAGGAACCCGCCTTGCAATGCCGAAGACAATCTGCAGCGCGGACTAAATGCGTCATTGAAGCCTGGTTCGAGACTCTTGAGGAGTCTGGATTAGGGGTGTCTGGATAGCGGACTATACCTTCGGCGGACTCTTGGACTATGAAGATACAAGATTGAACACTTCGTCCGATGTCGGATGGGACTTTCCTTGGCGTGGAAGGCAAGCTTGGCAATACAGATATGTAGATCTCCTACCATTGTAACCGACTCTGTGTAACCCTAGCCCTCTCCGGTGTCTATATAAACCGGAGGGTTTTAGTCCGTAGGACGAACAACAATCATACCATAGGCTAGCTTCTAGGGTTTAGGCTCCTTGATCTCGTGGTAGATCTACTCTTGTACTACCCATATCATCAATATTAATCAAGCAGGAGTAGGGTTTTACCTCCATCGAGAGGGCCGGACCTGGGTAAAAACATCGTGTCCCTTGTCTCCTGTTACCATCCACCTAGACGCATAGTTCGGGACCCCCTACCCGAGATCCGCCGGTTTTGACACCGACACCCCTCATCAGCCTTGGGCGCTGCCAAATCACGCGCGAGGAGTGCCTCTTCGTCGACAACATTGCCGTCACCCGTTGCCGTCAGCCGGGGGCGCGGGGTCGATGGCAAGGAATTTCTCCAGCATGGCCTCCACCCGGTCCTTCGTGGCTTCGGCAGCAGCCTCGAAGCATTCCTCGTCCGCGGGCTTGAGGAGGGCGCCAAGGTCAACGTCAGGGTCGCGAAGATGAAGGTGGCTAAAGACGCGTGTCAGAGCTGAAGAGGAGAGCGTGCGGGCTTCCCCCTCCATCATGGGGCCGATCCTGTTAACCACTTCATGGCGCCATGACAAGGCTGAGGGAGTAGCTTGGCGGGGACTAACTCATCGATCACCAATGGCTTCTTCAAGCCCTTCCCTTAGAGCTCCCTTGATGCCTCGCGGGACCTCAGCCTCGAGAGATTTGAAGGCCACGTGATACTCGACGAGAACCTTCGCCTTGGCTTCCAGCTGGGCCTTCTCCGGTTCCACCTTCTTCTCCAGGTCCTCCAGGCGGTTGCGCTCCGCGGCCTGTGCCCACGCCGACTGCTCCAACTCGGTTGTTACGGCTGGTGGCCGCGTCATCTCGGGCCCTCATCTTCTTCTCCCATGCCTCGCGCTCACGAGCCTCGATGGTGCGCTCGTTGCGTATGGTCTCCAGCTCGGCCTCCACCAACCGGCAATGCTCTTGGCAACCTCAGCATCCCTTAGCGCCGCGTCACAGGCGGCAGTGGCCAGGCCAGTAGCCCGCTCGCCCTCCTTGGAAGCTGCTATGGCCTGGCTCCACGTCGCCCTAACGGACACGTCAGATCGCAGCCATCCCGAAATCAGCTCCAGGTGCCCTGACGCCAGGCGGTGGTCGGGGCCTTGAAGGTCGTCCCGAAGTTGGGTCAGCGCGGAAAGAGCCTTCTCCAGAGCATCACGCGAGGCAGAAGGATCACGGCCCAGCGGCATGATGGGAAGAGGAGGAGGCAGCGTTGGCGCGCCAAGGCACCTGCAAGTGGGCAGTAGCGAGAAGAGCACAGGGGCTCTGAGCATTCAGAACCTCGGCGAGGCAAAGCTGGGGCGGAGCCTCCGGAGCCGGCTTGGCCGTGGAGATCGCCTTCTCTTTGGACCGGGCCTCGAGAATCTCACGAAGGCGACCCGACCGCCGAGGCACGAGCTGTCGCCATCCTTTCGCGCTAGAGGCGACACGGCCACGGCAGGCTGCTGGATCCAAGGGGTTGCGGCCGTCTCCTTCTTCTTCTTCGCCACCGACGTCAGCCTAACAGTATGAGGGAGAAGCATCAAGAAGCAGTGGCAGAAACAGGAACAAGATTAGGTCTGAGCACTTAACAGTCTATGGCATTATACTCCCTCGTCCTTTTCTGAAGCATCAAGCCCGAAGACCTCGCGGACTGGAGCACCGGCGCGCGAGCCCCAGTGGGCAGACTTGGGCGTGGTGGCCGGACCTACAGCGGTGCCGACGGGCAACGAAGTGGGAGCACCACCTTGGGGGATCAGCGCCGACCTGCCCCTCTTCGGGACCCCGGTCTGCGGCTTCTTCGGGGGCGGGGGGGGGGGGTGCCCCTCAACCTCGTGGTGACCCCGGCGGGGTACGATGGCTCCTTCAGCGGATGCTCTTTGGCATCGTCATCGAGGAAGGCGCGGAGGAGATCGGCCATGAGTGGGAGAGAGGTCTCTCCAGCCCCCTCCTAGGTCGCCTCTGAGTCCGATCCCTCCTCCTCACCGGAATCTCTGGAGGACAACACCACTGGGGAGTCAGTGGACGCCGGCGGCACGAGCCCGCGCTCGTTGAAAACATGCATGGCGGCAGTAACCTCTGCCTTATGCAGGCGTGATGCAGCGGAAGATGGCTGTCTGGCGGGTACCCTGATCCTCCACGACCCGAAGGTGGAGGGCCTTGACCAGCTCCTCGTCTGACAAGGCGTTCGGGCTCAGGCGGAGGTCACCTCCCTCGTCCCCGAACCTCCATAAGGGGCGCGAGTGCGCCTGGAGCGGAGCTAAGCACTGTGATATAAACTCCTTGACGATCATGGCCCCTGTCAGCCTCTCCGCCTTCGGGTCGTCAGGCTTCAGGTCGGCAGCCATCTTCTCCAGCAAGTGCTTCGCCTGGGGGTCGGCGAGCTTCATGCTGAGCCATCCCTCATGAGGCGAAGGCATCCCCGTCGGTAGCGCCAGCCGAGGATAGGAGCACTTGGCATCCATGAGGACCCACTTGCTCCTGAAGCCCTCGACCTTCTTCCCGGCTCTCGAGATCGCATTGGTCCCGTTGGCCGCAACGAAATTGGGGCACCCCGAGAACTGGCCCTCCTTGTTCTAGAGGTAGAAGAAGTGGCGAAGCAGCGCCACGGACGGCATCACCCCCATGAACGCCTCGCAGTAGAAGGCAAAAATCAACAGGAGTAGGACGGAGTTGGGATGAAGATGGAGGGCATGGAGATTATAAGGGCCGAGGACAGCATAGAAGAAATCGGAGAAAGGGGGGACCAGCCCAGCAAAGACATTGTGCGTGAAGAAGGGATATGAGGTGCTGCCTAAGGCCTCCGGCTCGGTAGAGCCGGCCCGGAGCGCGGTCTCTCCCCCTCATTGTTACCGTCCACCGTCATCGAGCGTGTGGTGAGGTTCTTCTCCGAGGCGTAAGGCGCGCTTCGAGGCGAGCTCGCATTTGAAGGCGAAGCGCGCGGCCTTCGCCTTGTCATACGCCATCGGCTGTGAGCTCGGAGAGCAGTTCCGGCGGATCTGGAGTCTTTTGGGGCGAGAAGATGAAGGGGATCTGGAGCAAGATGAAGGAAGGCAATGAAGGCCCTGGAGCATGCGCCAGACCTTTGTCGGCGAGAATCCAGCGAGGCAGCGTGGGGAAGCGGGCGCCCACACCTGTCAATCGCCACCGTTGACCGAGGCCGCATGGCGTTTGGGGCCCGCGCGCTCCGCACTTGCCCTTTGGCCGCCTCGAAGCCAAGTTTGGCGTGCCTTGGGCCCGGGGCTCTTGTCGGCGTCACAGGGAGCAGTGGTGCCCAGGCCAGCCCTGCGGCCCATGGCGTGGCTCCACCAACGACCCAGTATGGCCCAGCTTCGCCAGAAACTACTTAAGACCCTCGTGAGGGGCCAAGCCTCGCGAGGCGGACGACCCCAAGACCTCCCTAGGGGCAGCCTTGCTAGGCTGGCTCCCAAAGAGCGGAGATATCTATGCGAGGGGCACCTCGCGAGGTTCACATGACTTGAGCAATGACGACTAAGGCCAGGTGGGCGCCAGCGGACGCAGTGTACCAGTTTTGCTCTTTGGTGCTAAAGAGGCAAGCCCAGGTGAGGAGTCCCGAGGCATCAGGCAAAGGTTTCCATATCGGTGCAACAAGACTAAGACCAGCAGGACGGCAGGACAGAGGTCATCGCGGAGCCCACGACAGCGTCACCACCAGAGCTTTTGGCAGGCAAAGACTAGTTTTGTCAGGATAGCTTGTACTAGTTGTCCCCCTTCAAACTTGGCCATTGTGGGATCCCTTCCTGCCTACACATTTGGGAAGAGGACCAAGGCCACCATTAATAGGACTTGCCACCACCATAGGAGGCATCTCATCTTGTATCGGATCCATTCCATCCTTGCACCCACTAGCTCATCGAGCTCAAGAACACCTCTCCTCCTGAGGCTGTTCATCCACCGTACTAGTTCGTCCTCAGCCCTCGAGGCAATCCACCACCACACTGGAGTAGGGTATTACACCACACGGTGGCCCGAACCAGTATAAACCTCTCTGTCTCGTGTTCTTTGGGTTCGTCGAGCTAGGCCGTGGAATCGTTGGGTAGGCAGGCTGGGGAGAAAGAGTCCTTCTTGCGCACCCCAAATTTCGAACCTCTCAAGGGTCTGCAGAACCCTAAATCCGACAGTACCATACACCCACCATATACCTTCCTCAAAATAGCCACCATACCTACCTATTATGGCATTTCAATAGCCATTCCGAGATATATTGCCATGCAACTTTCCACCGTTCCGTTTTATTATGACACGTTCCATCATTGTCATATTGCTTTGCATATCATGTAGTTGACATCGTATTTGTGGCAAAGCCACCGTTCATAATTCTTTAATACATGTCACTATTGAGTCATTGCACATCCCGGTACACCGCCGGAGGCATTCATATAGAGTCATATTTTGTTCTAAGTATCGAGTTCTAATTTTTGAGTTGTAAGTAAATAAAAGTGTGATTATCTTCATTATTAGAGCATTGTCCCATGTGAGAAAATAAATAAAAGGGAGTCCAAAGAAGCCAAACAAAAAAAGAGAGAAGGGCAATGTTACTATCCTTTTTCCACACTTGTGCTTGAAAGTAGCACCATGATCTTCATGATAGAGAGTATCCTATGTTGTCACTTTCATATGCTAGTGGGAATTTTTCATTATAGAACATGGCTTGTATATTCCAACGATGGGCTTCCTCAAAATTGCCATAGGTCTTCATGAGCAAGCAATTTGGATGCACACCCACTTAGTTTTCTTTTGAGCTTTCATAAACTTATAGCTCTAGTGCATCCGTTGCATGGCAATCCCTACTCACTCGCATTGATATCTATTGATGGGCATCTCCATAGCCCATTGATCGCCTAGTTGATGTGAGACTATCTCCTTCTTTTGTCTTCTCCACAACCACCACATTCTATTCCACCTATAGTGTTATGTCCACGGCTAACGCTGATGTATTGCATGACCGTAGAAAAAGTTTGAGAACATCAAATGTATGAAACAATTGCTTGGCTTGTCATCGGGGTTGTTGGATCAGGGGTTCCGGCAAAACCCTCAAGGTTCGAACACTGGGGTGCGCGCGGAGATTTCCTCCCTACTGATCTACGCCCTAGCTCGCTAAGATCTCGCGGACGAACTCGACGAACTAATGACACAAAGACACAAGATTTATACTGGTTAGGGCCACCGTTGTGGTGTAATACCCTACTCCAGTGTGTGGTGGTGGATTGCCTCTTGGGCTGATGATGAATAGTACAAGGGGAAGAACGACCTCCTGAGGTTGAGGTGTTCTTGTGTTCGGTGTGTGGCTAAGGATGGGCTCTCGATCAGATGAGATCTAGTTCAGATGCCCCCACCCGTGGTGGCTAGTTCTACTTATATAGGCCCTGGTCCTCTCCCCAAATATTGAGCGGGAAGGGAGCCAACAACGGCGGCCAATTTGAAAGGGGACAGCTAGTACAAGCTATCCTGACAAAAGCGGTCTTCGCCTGCAAAAGGCTCTCGTGATGACGCCGTCTTGGGCTCCACGGTGACCTCCGTCCCGCTGACCTGCTGGTCTTGGTCTCGTTGCACTGATATGGAAACCTTTGCCTGATGCCTCGGTACTCCGCACCTGCGTTGGCCTCCTTAGCACCAAAGAGGAACCAAGGACGCTGCGCGCGCTGGCGCCCGCCTGGTGTCGATCGTCATTGCTCACGTCACGAGAGCATCGCGAGGTTTGCCCCGCCTTGATATCTCCGCTCCTTGCGAGGCAGACTGGTGAGGCCGCTCCTGTGGAGGTCTTGCATCGTCCGCCTCGCGAGGCTTGTCCCCTCGCGAGGGTCTTGAATGCCTTGTCGATGAAGATGGGTCGTCTGAGACACCTTTCGCATATACCACGTCGTGGGCATGAGCGAGCATGTCTGGGGACCCCCGTTCCCAGAACACCGACAGGGGTTGTGCATGATTTGAATATTTTGTGTGATGAAGATGGAGCATAGCCAGACTATATGATTTTGTAGGGATAAGCTTTCTTTGGCCATGTTATTTTGAGAAGACATAATTTCCTTGTTAGTATGCTTGAAGTATTATTGTTTCTATGTCAATATAAAACTTTTCTTTTGAATCTTATGGATCTGAACATTCATGCCACAATAAATAAAAATTACATGGATAAATATGTTAGGTAGCATTCCACATCAAAAATTCTATTTTTATCATTTACCTACCCGAGGACGAGCAGGAATTAAGCTTGGGGATGCTTGATACGTCTATAACGTATCTATAATTTTTGATTGTTCCATACTACTATATTATCTGTTTTCGATGTTTTATATGCACTAATATGCTATTTTATATTATTTTAGGGACTAACCTATTAACCTACAGACCCGATGCCGTTTACATTTTTTCCTTTTTTGAGTTTCGAGAAAAGGAATACCAAATAAGTCCAAGCGGAATAAAACCTTCACGGTGATTTTTCTTGGACGAAGACACCCCAGACTTGGAGATAGAGTCGGAAAGAGCCACAAGGGGGAGGCGCCCCGAGGGGTAGGGCGCGCCCTCGCCTTGTGGGCCCCTCGTGACTCCCCTGACCTAATTCTTCAGCCTATATATTCACATATATTCCCAAACCACCAGAAGCATCCATGAAAACACTTTTCCACCACCGCAACCTTCTGTACCCGTGAGATCCCATCTAGGGGCCTTTTCCGGCATCCTCCCGGAGGGGGATTCGATCACGGAGGGCTTCTACATCAAATCTATTGCCCTTCCTATGAATCGTGAGTAGATTACCACAGACCTACGGGTCCATAGCTAGTAGCTAGATGGCTTCTTCTCTCTCTTTGATTCTCAATACCATTTTCTCATCGATGTTCTTGGAGATATATCCGATTTAATCTTCTTTTGCGGTGTGTTTGTCGAGATCCGATGAATTTTGGATTTATGACCAGCTTATCTATTATTTGAATCTTCTCTAAATTATTTTATGCATGATTTGATATCTTTGTAATTCTCTTCGAACTATCGGTTTGGTTCGACCAACTAGATTGGTTTTTCTTGCAATGGGAGAAGTGCTTAGCTTTGGGTTCAATCTTGTGGTGTCCTTTCCTAGTGACAGTAGGGGAAGCAAGGCATGTATTGTATTGTTGTCATCGAGGATAAAAAGATGGGGTTTACATCATATTGCTTGAGTTTATTATTCTACATCATGTCATCTTACTTAATGCGTTATTCTGTTCTTCATGACTTAATGCTCTAGATGCAGGCAGGAGTAGGTCGATGTGTGGAGTAATAGTAGTAGATGTAGAATCGTTTCAGTATACTTGACACGAACGTGATGCCTATATTTCATAGTCGTTGCCTTAGATATCGTCATAACTTTGCGCTTTTCTATCAATTGCTCGACAGTAAATTGTTCACCCACCGTATTATTTGCTATCTTAAGAGAAGCCTCTAGTGAAACCTATGGCCCCGATGATAACCCACAAGTATAGGGGATCACAAAAGTTTTTGAGGGTAGAGTATTCAACCCAAATTTATTGATTCAACACAAGGGGAGCCAAAGAATATTCTCAAGTATTAGCAGCTGAGTTGTCAATTCAACCACACCTGGAAACTTAGTATCTTCAGCAAAGTGTTTAGGAGAAAAGTAATATGATAGTGGTGGTAACGGCAACAAAAGTAAAGACAGTAAAAATAATATTTTTGGTATTTTGTAGTGATTATAACGATGGCAATGAGGAAAGTAAATAGCGAGAACCGATATGGAAAACTTCGTAGGCATCGGATCGATGATGGATAATTATGCGGATCACGGTTCATCATGTATGATCATAACATAGGGTGACATAGAACTAGCTCCAATTCATCAATGTAATGTAGGCATGTATTCCGAATATAGTCATATGTGCTTATGGAAAAGAACTTGCATGACATCTTTTGTCCTACCCTCCCGTGGCAGCGGGGTCCTAATGGAAACTAAGGGATATTAAGGACTCCTTTTAATAGAGAACCGGAACAAAGCATTAGCACATAGTGAATACATGAACTCCTCAAACTATGGTCATCACCGGGAGTGGTCCCGATTATTGTCACTTGAGGTTGCGGATCATAACACATAGTAGGTGACTATATACTTGCAAGATCGGATCAAGAACTCACATGTATTCATGAAAACATAATAGGTTCAGATCTGAAATCATGGCACTCGGGCCCTAGTGACAAGCATTAAGCATAGCAAAGTCATAGCAACATCAATCTCAGAACATAGTGGATACTAGGGATCAAACCCTAACAAAACTAACTTGATTACATGATAAATCTCATCCAACCCATCACCGTCCAGCAAGCCTACAACGGAATTACTCACGCACGGCGGTGAGCATCATGAAATTGGTGATGGAGGATGGTTGATGATGACAACAGCGATGAATCCTCCTCTCCGGAGCCCCGAATGGACTCCAGATCAGCCCTCCGAGAGGTTTTAGGGCTTGGCGGCGGCTCTGTATAAAAAGCATAATGATTTCTTCTCTCCTATTTTTTCTCCCGAAAGCCAATATATAGAGTTGGAGTTAGGCGTCGGAGGGTGTCGAGGGCCACGAGGTGAGGCGCGCCCTGAGGCGCCCCACCCTCGTGGGCAGAATGTGGGCCCCCTGGTCTTCATCTTTGGCGAGGATTTATTATTATTTTTATAAGACATCCCGTGGAGTTTCAGGTCATTCCGAGAACTTTTGTTTTCTGTACATAAAACAACGTCATGGCAATTCTGCTGAAACCATCGTCGGTCCGGGTTAGTTCCATTCAAATCATACAAGTTAGAGTCCAAAACAAGGGCAAAAGTGTTTGGAAAAGTAGATACGACGGAGACTTATCACCCGGGTCTATTTTCCATCATATTAGTTTCCGATCAACTGTTTTGCAATCTTTTACTTTCCGATCTATAAACCAAAAATCCAAAAATATTTACTTTATCGCTTGTTTAGTTTCATCTATCTCTATCAGATCTCACTTTTGCAAGTAACCATGAAGGGATTGACAACCCCTTTATCGTGTTGGGTACAAGTTATTTGATTGTTTGTGCAGTTATTGGTGATTTGTGCGTTGTCTCCTACTGGATTGATACCTTGGTTCTCTAACTAAGGGAAGTACTTATCTCTACTTTGCTGCATCACCCTTTTCTCTTCAAGGGAAAAACCAATGCAAGCTCAAGAAGTAGCACCACCCATATTCTCCCGAAGGTTTTGACCACCGTATCACGCAATTATCCTCTGTTCTTGTTTCGAGCTGTTTTTACGACAGATCTAGATTATCAATGACATCCCCAAGTGCCTCCAAGGACAAGTTCTTGAGAAGGTCATCAACCCTTACCTCATGGAGGTGCTGCGACACCCTCAAACCAATGAGATGCGTGATGGGTTGCTGCACATCCATGATGTTGAGGACCAAAGGGGCCGGAAGCGTGGAGACAAGGCTCGAAGCAGTGGAGCAACAAGTTTTCAAGTGCCAAGGGATGGTGGAACATGGACTCAATTCCAACCACATGATGATCGCGGAGTTCACTAGCAACCACAAGCTGGATGCCGACAATATCGGGGAGGCCATCTTCAAGCTTCATGAGAAGATCGAGCACCTTCAAGCCCAAATCTATGACCTGCAAAACAAAAACTGTGAGTATGAATATAGAATCAAAAGGATGAGTTTGGTTGCAGATTTGAGGATCCCGGAGACTCGATCATCCTTCTATGATGGTGAGCCTATGCCTTGGAAGATGGACGACAAGCCCGCATCATCGACAACACCTCCACCTTCTTCACCAGCAAAGGATATATAATCACATGGGTATGGGCACTCCCCTTGGCAACTGCCAAGCTTGGGGGAGGTGACCCGGTATCATATCACCATCACACTCCTATCTTTACCGTTTTTCTTAGTTCGATCCTATTAGTAGTATCTTTATCTAGTAGAATAAAGTTTATGGCGTGATCTAGTTTTGAGTTTTTGCTTTATGATCTACCTATGTAATCAGTGCATGAGCTATATAATAAAGATTAGTGTTGAGTGAAGGGCTTGATTATTTTGCCATGATCTTGAGAGAATAAAAGAAAGAGAAAATAATAAAAAGAAACAAAGAGATCATATTGATCTTATTGAGAGTAATGACTTCACATAGAAAGAGTATGATGATTAAAATTTGTTGGGAGTTGGCAGACATAGCCTTGGTCATCGTTGCAATTAATAGGAAGTAATAAGGAAAGAGAGGTTTCACATATAAATATACTATTATTGACATCTTTTATGATTGGGAGCACTCATTAAAACATGACATGCTAAAGAGTTGATGTTGGACAAGGAAGACAACATAATGGGTTATGGTTTCTTATATCTGAGATAAAGTATATTGTCATGGATCATCCAACATGTTGAGCTTGCCTTTCCCCCTCATGCTAGCCAAATTCTCAGCACCAAGTAGAGATACTACTTGTGCTTCCAAAACCCTGAAACCAGTTTATTCAGGAGAGTCCACTATATCTACCTATGGATTGAGTAAGATCCCTCAAGTAAGTTGTCATCAGTGCAAAGCAATAAAATTTGCTCTAAATATGTATGATTGATTGGTGTGGGAGAAATAAGCTTTATACGATCTTGTGACGTGGAAGAAATAAAAGCGACGGACTGCATAATAAAGGTTCATATCACAAGTGGCAATACAAAGTGACGTTCTTTCGCATTAAGATTTTGTGCATCCAACCATAAAAGCGCATGGCAACCTCTGCTTCCCTCTGGGAAGGTCCTATCTTTTATTATTATCTTCTACCTTATGCAAGAGTCATGGTGATCTTCACCTTTCCTTTTTACATTTTATCCTTTGGCAAGCACAGTGTGTTGGAAAGATCCTGATAGATATATCTAATTGGATGTAGGGGAGCATGAGTTATTATTGTTGACATTAGCCTTGAGGTAAAAGGTTGGGAGGCGAAACTCTATCTTTCTCTGTGTCCGATTAAAACTCCTAACCACAAGTATTGCGTGAGTGTTAGCAATCATGAAAGACCAAATGATAGTTGAGTATGTGGACTTGCTATTAAGCTCTGACATAGACTCTTTCTGATGTTATGATAAATTGCAATTGCTTCAATGATTGAGATTATAGTTTGTTAGTTCTCAATAAAGTTTATGATTCATACTTGGCATTGTGACTAGATTATTACTTGAGCATAAGAAATCATATGACAATATCTATATATGTTCTTTGTTATGAGAATAATCATGATGCCTTCATGTCCGTGTTTTATTTTTATCGACACCTCTACCTCTAAACATGGGGACATATTTATCGTTATCGGTTTCCACTTGATGACAAGCGAGGTCTAAGCTTGGGGGAGTTGATACGTCCATTTTGCATCATGCTTTTATATCGATATTTTATTGCATTGTGGGCTGTTATTGCGTTATGTCACAATACTTATGCCTATTCTCTCCTATTTTACAAGGTTTACATAAGGAGGGAGAATCTTGGTAATTTGGAATTTGAAAAGGAGCAAATATTAGGGACCTATTCTGCACAACTCCAAAATTCTGAAACTCCACGAAAGTCATTTTGGAAATAAAAAAATATTGAGCGAAGAAGTTCACGGAGGGGCCCACACAGCTCACGAGGGTGAGGCGCGCCACCTCGTGGGCCCCTGTTGGCTCTCCGATGGCCATCTTACGCTATATGAGGTCTTTAAATGAGGAAAAAAATCATAAGCAACCTTTCGGGGCGAGACTCCGCCGCCAGGCGGAACCTTGGCGGAACCAATCTAGGGCTCGGCGAGGCTGTTCTACTTGGGGACACTTCCCTCCGGGAGGGGGAAATCATCGCCATCGTCATCACCAACGCTCCTCTTATCGGGAGAGGGAAATCTCCATCCACATCTTCACCAGCACCTTCTCCTCTCAAAACCCTAGTTCATCTCTTGTATCCAATTCTTGTCTCCAAGTCCGGGATTGGTACTAGTAGGTTGCTAGTAGTGTTGATTACTCCTTGTAGTTGATGCTAGTTGGTTTATTTGGTGAAAGATCATATGTCCAGATCCTATATGCATATTAATACCCTCTGATTATGAACATGAATATGCTTTGTGAGTGAATTACGTTTGTTCACGAGGACATGGGAGAAGTCTTGCTATTAGTAGTCATGTGAATTTGGTATTAGATTTGATATTTTGATGAGATGTATGTTGTCTAGCCTCTAGTGGTGTTATGTGAGCGTCGACTACATAACACTTCACCATTATTTGGGCCTAGAGGAAGGCATTGGGAAGTAGTAAGTAGATGATGGGTTGCTAGAGTAATGTGAAGCTTAAACCCTAGTTTATCGTTGCTTCGTAAAGGGCTGATTTGGATCCATATGTTTCATGCTATGGTTAGGTTTACCTTAATACTTTTGTTGTAGTTGCGGATGCTTGCAATAGAGGTTAATCATAAGTGGGATGCTTGTTCAAGTAAGAACATCACCCAAGCACCGGGCAACCCACATATCAAATTATCAAAGTACCGAACGCGAATCATATGAACGTGATGAAAACTAGCTTGACGATATTCCCATGTGTCCTCGGGAGCGCTTTTCCTTATATAAGAGTTTGTCCAGGCTTGTCCTTTGCTACAAAAAGGATTGGGCCACCTTGCTGCACTTTATTTACTTTTGTTTCTTGTTGCTCGTTACAAATTATCTTATCACAAAACTATCTGTTACCACTTATTTCAGTACTTGCAGAGAATACCTTCTTTGAAAATCGCTTGTCATTTCATACGCTCCTCGTTGGGTTCGATACTCTTACTTATCGAAAGGACTACGATAGATCCCCTATACTTGTGGGTTATCATGCTTCGAGAGAGTGTTTTGCTTTTTGTTCGTTTGATTTCCTTGAGAGATTCTTGCTACTTTGAGTCACTTTTGCTTGATGCATGTATGAGACTACTTGTATCGTGTATTTGATCATACCGTACCTTAATGTTATGCTTGATTGGATATCCATTCATATGCTCTTGTCTGTCCATTCACTTGTTTACTCGGTGATGAGTGCTAACTATGTTGCAATCATATAATTTTGAGCACTCCACCAAGATGTATGTGACATGGAAGAATAACCCATGATCCTAATTGATTGTGCATTTGCATTCAGGCGCAAATTTTTAATAATGCACAAATTTAGGGGGAGCTCTTGCTTATAACATAGTTCTCAAAGCGATGATGTATTCATTCATTATATCATTTGTCGCAGCTTTGATCTATATGTTGTCATGAATTACCAAAAGGGGGAGATTGAAAGTGCAACTATGTAGCGACCCGACCTCGAACAGTCAAGTCTACGTGGCAAAGTGTCATCCTGGATCGGTATCTTTGACACACACAGTACTCGAGGATTTATAACAGAGGTAAATTACATGTATAAAATAACGTAAATACGATTACCTCAATCCAAAATAGCGGAAGTAACAAGGTTGTGGATTCCCATCAACACCAACGGCAAAGTTGAGTGTAGAAATCGTAACCCTAATATATCACTTACTCGTCGTAAGATCCTGCAACATGAGACGTTGCAGCCACAAAGGGTCAGTACATTGAATGTACTGGCAAATTCACACTATAGAGCAATGATGAATAATGGCTATCACTACATGCATATATGGCTGGTGGAAAAGCTCTATGGTTATAAGGTTTTTCTTGAAAAGCCAATTTTTCCCTCTTGCCAAAGGAATAAATTTTATTTAACTATTATGGTGGTTGTTAAACATTGAGAATGGTTGATAGCATTCTCAATCCCAATTAAACATCATCATTAAAACCCAACAAATTATTTAAATAGCATTGATGAGATCAGCAGGATAATTCAAGAACTAGATACTCAAGGCGTCCATAACCGGGGACCACGGCTAATCATGATTAGTTTGTACACTCTGCAGAGGTTTGCGCACTTTTCCCCACAAGACTCGATCTCCTCCGTTGGATTTCTCGCACTACATGGTGTTTGAGAAACGGATGACCGATACATAGTCTTTCAGAAGCGCTAGCACCTTACGATCGGGTAGACCGTTACACCTACTTTCCCCTACATCTTCTAGTCCACCACTATAAGAGTTCGCACGACTTAGTCAACTATGCTAGAGCCCATAGTAGCTTGTGGCCGCTGCGGAAGTTTCTAGTATGAATAATCTCATGATCCCTTTGAGCCTCGGTGGCGGTCCATAAAAAACAGGCAATCCTTTGGAATACCCGGTGCCTAAGCAGGATCATTTGGAATACCCAGGTGCCTCAATCCACCCACATGTGTGTTAAAGTTGCCACCTTAAGTAAACCATTAGTTAACAATCTCACACCTGTCATGAATACTCTCAAAACCCAATCCACGTCTATGAGCATATCATAGAAATATAAGCATAACGTAATAGTAACTCCCAAGGTTTGAATGCAGGTCAATAGGTTCCTACCTCATCAACTACTTCACAATACCCACATGTTATCAATCCTACTCATGCAATGTTTGAGGTTGTAACTAATGCATAAAAGCTGGGTATGAAGAGATATGATCAAAGTGTGAACTTGCCTGCAATATTGATAAAGATGATTCGCACTCAAAACTCTTGATAGTTCTACTCGTCACACTCCGGTCAATCTATCGTAAGCAAGCAATAGTAACCACACATAAGCAATCACTCAAAAGATCGGAAAGAACGAAGAAGACGATTCGGAAAACATCAAACCAAGAAAATAACTCTTGCAACATAAAACAATTTCTAACAGTACCAAAGTTATGTGAATTTGGCCTTATCAGAATGTTTAGGTCAAGAGCTTCGATATGCAAAAGAATCAACTCAAGCAGACTCTGAAACTCAAGTTACGATCAAAAGAAGATTCAAATTCAAAACTGTTTGACATCATATTTTAAATTTTCAAAAACATGTTTAAGTTGTTTTACTGGATAGAGGGGATCATAACAAAGAAGTGGGCGTTGGTTTCGTTGGATTTGGACTAACGAGTAAAAAGTAATGATCGTTTGAAAATTAGGGACTAATTTGTAAATAAAATCATCACACAGAGGTCCCTGGCCGAAAATAAAAGAAAAGGAAAAAGACTATCTAACGAAAGTTCATTACAGAAACAAAAATAACGAATTCGTTCGCTGTTAAGACCTAACCAGCGAACGTTTTCTAATTAGATCTAACTAAAAAAACTGGCCTAATTAAGATGAAAAACCGAAGAAAACCGGGTCGGGTTTTGTGCGGGTTTTACCGGTTCATGATGAAATAAACCGGCGGCGGTTTCCGGCGGTTAGCCGGAGCGGCGGATCCGGCGAAATCCGGCGGGGCGAGGCGATGGCGGCGGCGCTCGGGCGATCTTTGCGAGGCGGCAGCGGCCTCTGTGAGGCGGCCTTGAGGCGAAGTAGTCTGGCCGAGCGGTGGCGGCAAGCGGCAGCGGCAATGGCAGCTCTGGCGAATCTCGCCGGCGGCGTGATTCTGTGGTCGAGGCGGCAGCGGCGGCAGCAGAATCGAGGTCCGGGCACGCTATATAAAGGCGGAGGGAGGTGGTGGCGTGGGCGAGGGGCAAAGGTGGAGGCCGGGGCGGAGATGGCGGTGTCGGGTGGAAGCTGGACTCCCCGCTGCAGGTCGGGGACGACCGGGGCGCGGCGTCGGGCCGGCTGGGCCGTGGCCTGGCGATTTGCTGGGCTGGCCCAGTTCGGTGGCCTAAGAGGTTTTTTTTTAAATAAACATTTTTCCAAAAAACAAAAATAAAATAAATAAAAATGTTATATAGGCATATAATATATCAAAATTTTCAAAAAAAGATTTTCTACAACATGGACATTTTCTAGAGTCAAATAAAATCCACACAAATTCCAATAAAGCAAAGAGTGCTACTGCTCTAATAAAATCCAATAAAATTCATTTTAAAAATACCAAAATTAATTCAAATTTATTTCTCTCCAATTTTCTGATGTAGGGAATCATGTTACCCTATTTTCCATATATTTTATTTTTGGAGAAAAATAATTTGAATAAAACTCAAATAACTCCGAATTGAAAATAAATTCAAAAGAACTTTGAATTTTAATTCTTTGAAACTCCCAACTCATATTTCATATAATTTGAAGAAGTCATTTTATCTTCTCTCGTGAAAATCATTGAGTTGCATAAAGTTTCAGAATTGGAAATATTTTCCCAAATGAAATTCAAATATTTTCAACACCCCTTGTCCTTTAAATAAATGGAAGAAGTCACGTCATCTTCTCTCCAGGGTTTTGTGGTGAAAGAATTTGAATTCACGGAGAGCATAAATGCAAAATTGAAAGTTTGGGAAAGTCCTTTATTCCCTCTCATTTAACTTTCAAAAAGTTTCGAATTCACTCACTTTTAGTCAATCAATCACACAACAATCAAACAATCAATCAAATCTATCTATTTAATATAACATTCCAAAATTTAGAATTTTGGGATGCTACAAACTAATCCCCGGGTGGTTTTGGTAATTAATAATAATATATGTGTCAGCGATCTAATGAACATTGATGATAGATTTCAGAAAAGATCGATGGTTGGCATGGCAAGGACTAATATGTGGACCCCTCAAAATGTTAAGAACAAGAATTGGCTACCCCAAGGCTCTACATTTTGGTTTTGTGATCCAAGATCACATTGAGTCCCTTAGGAAAGCCAATACTATTAAGAGGGGCAGAGGTCTTTGTTGATGAGGATGTTGCTCAACTGCTTAGTGCTATTTCTCCAAAAAAACTCAATCACTTTCTCCTAGATTAGTTAGGTGTCACTTAGGAGCCTCCAAGATCATGTGGAGTTTAACAAAGGAGTTTGTAAGGTCAAGGAGATCACCTACTTTGTGAAGATCTACCCGAGTGAGGCTAGCCCTTCGTGGACAGAAGCCATGGTGGAATAGACAAGGTTGCTTCTTCGTGGAACCTTCGTGGGTGGAGCCCTCCATGGACATCTGTAATGGTTACCCTTAAGTGGGTTGAAGTCTCCATCAGTGTGGACGTACAATAGCACCAGCTATCAGAACCATGCCAAAATCATTATGTCTTCGTTGTGTTTGAAATTTCCAAACCCCTTCTTTACTTACATGTGCAATGTTTTACTTTCAGAATACGCTATGTTTCATCCGGATGCTAACAGCCAGCTGAGCGAGCGTCTCGCGTGCCGTCGGATCAGATGCCATCATACAGTGGATACAGATTATGACCAGGGATCTAGACCCGCGACACATAGGTGTTTTTTTTGCTGCGAGTTATGACCAGGCGTCTAGACATGCGTCGCATAGGCGTTTTTTTTCTGCGAGCCCCTCAGCTCGAGCCATTGTGCTTTGATACATCTCCGACGTATCTATAATTTTTTATTGCTCCATGCTATATTATCTACTGTTTTGGACCATATTGGGCTTTATTTTCCATTTTTACATACTTTTGGGACTAACCTTTTAACCGGAGGCCCAGCCCGAAATTGTTGTTTTTGCCTATTTCGGTATTTGAAGAAAGCGGAATATCAAGCGGAGTCCAAACGAAATGAAACCTTTGAGAACGTGATTTTCTCACCGAATATGATCCAGGAGACTTGGACCCCCATCAAGAAAGAAAGGAGGTGGCCACGAGGGTGGAGGGCCCGCCCCCCCTAGGGTGCGCCCCCTACCTCGTGGGCCCCCCTTTGCTCCACCGACGTACTCCTTCCTCCTATATATACCTCATTACCCCAAGCGATTAGAATCTGGGCCAAAAACCTAATTCCTCCTTGCAACCTTACGTATCCACGAGATCCCATCTTGGGGCTTGTTAGGAGCTCCATGGGAAGAGAATCCACCAAGGAGGGCTTCTACATCATCACCATAGCCCCTCAGGTGAAGTGTGAGTAGTTTACTTCAGACCTTCGGGTCCATAGTTAGTAGCAAGATGGCTTCTTCTCTCTTTTTGGATCTCAATACAATGTTCTCCCCCTCTCTCGTGGAGATCTATTCGATGTAATCTTCTTTTTGCAGTGTGTTTGTGAGACCGATGAATTGTGGGTTTATGATCAAGTTTATCTATGAACAATATTTGAATCTTCTCTGAATTCTTGTATGTATGATTGGTTATTTTTGCAAGTCTCTCCGAATTATCAGTTTGGTTTGGCCTACTAGATTGTTTTTTCTTGCAATGGGAGAAGTGCTTAGATTTGGGTTCAATCTTGCGGTGTCCTTTCCCAGTGTGATGAGGGCAGCAAGGCACGTATTGTATTGTTGCCATCGAGGATAACAAGATGGGGTTTATATTATATTGCATGAATTTATCCCTCTACATCATGTCATCTTGCTTAAGGCGTTACTCTGTTTTCTTGAACTTAATACTCTAGATGCATGCTAGATAGCGGTCGATGAGTGGAGTAATAGTAGTAGATGTAGGTAGGAGTCGGTCTACTTGTCTTGGACGTGATGCCTATATACATGATCATACCTAGATATTCTCATAACTATGCTCAATTTTGTCAATTGCTCAACAGTAATTTGTTCACCCACCGTAGAATACTTATGCTCTTGAGAGAAGCCACTAGTGAAATCTATGGCCCCCGGGTCTATTCTCATCATATTAATCCTCCATCACTTTATTATTGTTTTGCTTTTTACTTTGCCTTTTATTTTACTTTGCATCTTTATACCAAAAATACCAAAAATATTATCTATCATCTCTATCGAGATCTCACTCTCGTAAGTGACCGTGAAGGGATTGACAACCCCTAATCGCGTTGGTTGCATGGAGCTATTTGTTTTATGTAGGTACAAGGGACTTGTGTGTAGCCTCCTCTTGGATTGATACCTTGGTTCTCAAAACTGAGGAAATACTTACTCTACTCTGCTGCATCACCCTTTCCTCTTCAAGGAAATCCAGCATGATGCTCAAGAGGTAGCGAGGAAGATTTAAGCGCCGTTCTTGGGAGTCTACGCAAAAGTCAACATACAAAGTACCCATCACAATCCCTTATCTCTCGCATTACATTATTTTCCATTTGCCTCTCGTTTTCCTCTCCCCCACTTCACCCTTGCCGTTTTATTCGCCCTCTCTTTTTGTTTGCCTTGATGTCTTACTTGGCTTGTTGCTCGTTTGGTTGAAATAGTTGAGTATTTATTCCTAAACATAGAAGCTAATATCTATGTATCCTCATCCTCTTGCCAATCTTTTTAAGAGATCCAATTATGATGAACCAATTCCTAGTGATTTGGATGCACTAGATTATCTTTATAAGGTTTTTCCTCAAATCCGTAAAGTGACTCACGATAGATCTTCGAATAAAAATCATGATTGCAATGATTCTATTATAAATTCTTTTGGTGTCAATTATGCTAATAAGATGCAAAACCCTAAGCTTGGCGATCTTGGTTTTGCTATATCTACTACTTGTTGCAATGATCATGATTGGGGTGATTCTTCTTATGATCTTGAAAATTTATTTAAGCACCATGATGAATATGAGATTGATAATATTGTTTGCAATAATATTGAAAGTGGGTTCGGAAGAGTGTCAACTTTAGATCCCACATATTTGGAGAATATTCAATCTTATGAAGTTTTTGATAAAATTGGGTTTGGAGAGGTCATGACTTTAGTTAATGATAATCCCACTATTTTGGAAGAGTGTTAACATTGCATGCATGTGGATCGTGTTGAGAATATACTTTGTGATAGCTATTTTGTTGAATTTTCCTATGATCCCACATGTAATTATTATGAGAGAGGAAAATATGGTTGTAGAAACTTTCATGCTACTAAATTACCTCTCGTTATGTTGAGATTGCTATTGTCTCTTTCCGCTTCCTTGCATATGCTAGTTTTTGCTTGCCTTGATTTGTTTGCCTATAAGATGCCTATGCATAGGAAGTATGTTAGACTTAGATGTGGTTGTCACATGTTTTATGATGCTCTCTTTGTGCTTCAATTCTTGTCTTTTATATGAGTATCATTAAATCTCATTGCCCAGCTAAAAAGGCTTTAAAGAAAAGCGCTTGTTGGGACAACCCAATTTATTTCCTTTCTGTCGTTGAATAAATAGTTCATCTACCTTCTGTTTAGATGTGGTTTTATGTTTTAATTAGTGTTTGTGCCAAGTTAAACCTATAGGATCTTCTTGGATGATAGTTATTTGATCTTGCTGTAATTTCCAGAAACTTTCTGTTCACGAAAACAATTGTTAAAAATCACCAGAACGTGATAAAATAGTGATTCCAATTGCTGCTGATCAATAAACAAATTTCCTAGGCCTTACTATTTTGGCTGATTTTTTGGAGTTCCATAAGTTTGCGTTAGTTACAGATTACTACAGACTGTTCTATTTTGACAGATTCTGTTTTTCGTGTGTTGTTTGCTTATTTTGATGAGTCTATGGCTAGTAAAATAGTTTATAAACCATAGAGAAGTTGGAATACAGTAGGTTTAACACCAATATAAATAAACAATTAGTTCATTACAGTACCTTGAAGTGGTCTTTTGTTTTCTTTAAGCTAGCAGACTCACGAGATTTCTGTTGAGTTTTGTGTTGTGAAGTTCTCAAGTTTTGGGTGAAATGTTTTGATGGATTATGGAACAAGGAGTGGCAAGAGCCTAAGCTTGGGGAAGCCCATGGCACCCTCAAGATAATCCAAGGACACCAAAAAGTCAAATCTTGGGGATGCCCCGGAAGGCATCCCCTCTTTCGTCTACTTACATCGGTAACTTTACTTGGAGCTATATTTTTATTCACCACATGATATGTGTTTTGCTTGGAGCGTCTTGTATGATTTGAGTCTTTGCCTTTTAGTTTACCACAACCATCCTTGATGTACACACCTTTTGAGAGAGCCATACATGAATTTGAATTTGAATTTGATAGAATACTCTATGTGCTTCACTTATATCTTTTGAGCTTTATAGTTTTGCTCTAGTGCCTCACTTATATCTTTCGAGCACGGTGGTGGATTTGTTTTATAGAAACTATTGATCTCTCATGCTTCACTTAGATTATTTTGAGAGTCTTAAATAGCATGGTAATTTGCTTAATAATAATATGCTTGGTATTCAAGATTTGTAAAACTTTCTTTTGAGTCGTTGAATACTAAGAAAAGTTTGATGTGATAATTGTTTTGAGATATGAAGATGGTGATATTAGAGTCATGCTAGTTGAGTAGTTGTGAATTTGAGAAATACTTGTGTTAAAGTTTGTGATTCTCGTAGCATGCATTATGGTGAACCGTTATGTGATGAAGTCGGAGCATGATTTATTTATTGATTATCTTCCTTATGAGTGGCGGTCGGGGACGGCGATGGTCTTTTCCTACCAATCTATCACCCTAGCTAGGAGCATGCGCGTAATACTTTGCTCTGATACCTTCTAGATTTTTGCAATAAGTATATGAGTTCTTTATGACTAATGTTGAGTCCATGGATTATACGCACTTTTCCCATCTTTCCACCATTGCTAGCCTCTCTAATACCGTGCACTTTTCGCCGGTATCATACACCCACCATATACCTTCCTCAAAACAGCCACCATACCTACCTATCATGGCATTTCCATAGCCATTCCGAGATATATTGCCATGCAACTTTCCACCGTTCCGTTTATTATGACACGCTCCATCATTGTCATATTGCTAGCATCATCATGTAGTTGACATCATATTTGTGGCAAAGCCACCATTCATAATTCTTCCATACATGTCACTCTTGATTCATTGCATATCGGTACCTTGCTAGGCATTCATATAGAGTCATATTTTGTTCTAAGTATCGAGTTGTAAATGTTGAGTTGTAAGAAAAATAAAAGTGTGATGATCATCATTTTTAGAGCATTGTCCCAAGTGAGGAAAGGATGATGGAGACTATGATTCCCCCACAAGTCAGGATGAGACTCTGTCGGGGGTGGCTGATCTGGACCACGAACACCAATGGGACCGGCGGACCGAGCCCCTTTCGGTTCGGCAGGGGGCGGAGGTCGCACGAAGAAGCGGTCGGGCGAAGCACACTGGCGGTTTACCCAGCCGGAGCTCTCGGAGAGATAACACTCCTCTGCTGCATGTCTGAGTGTATTGAGTTCTTGCTCGGGAGCGCTGAGTGCTCTGATACACACCAGCTGCTAACGAGACCCGAGCATGGGTGTTCTCTGGCTTCCCCCTTCTCCCCTCGTTGCGCGGGCCTCCTTTTATATGCTCAAGGGGTCTCCGACAGGTGAGCGTAGACAAGGGTAAAATGGAAAAGGAGTTGTGGTTGGTACAACTACTTATGCGATGTACCATACCTAACCACGGCGGCGGGGACAAAGGCATTAAATGCCCATCTCGTCGCCCTAACGGTGCAAGCGAGGACCGCCCGAGGCGCCACCGCTTCGCCACGATGGCAATCTTGTCGGCGCCCGCTTATCCTTTAACGCCTTTCTTTGGCTACCTGACCTCTCGCCCAGCGCTTTTGGAAAGGTCTCGGAGGCGACACAATAGTGGATGTCTTTGGGCCTTGGTCTAGTGGTGGTACGCGCGGCAAAGCGCCTTTGCCGCGGTTGTTGTCTTGTCGCGTCCAGGAAGCTTGTCGCTCACGGGCCTTCCGGCAAGCTCCTCTTGCCGGGGCCTTGTCTCCTAGGTGCCTTGGGTGGCCTTCCGGCAAGCTCCTCTTGCAGGGCCTTGTCTCCTTGGCTTGAATACTTTGTTCTTGAATGGCTCCAAAGGAACCACAGAGGACCTTGGCGGTCACCCGGTAAGCCTTGCCACGGAGGGCTGCAACTGCCCGTGCACAAGTTCGGGATACTAGGGTACCCCTACTCTAGTACACCGACAGGAGCCCCCGGGCCTGGGCCACATACGGTGCCGAGCACGGTTGGGCCAGGCCCAAAAGCAGGGGCAGACACGCGCAGCCCCGGTAAGTATATGGTTTACTTCCTGCTGTTAGGCATGTATGGGTGCCCTTTCTTTGCTGATATCATTGCTGATTTGTGTAGGAAGCGAGCATCCTTACCGGGGAGTGCCACAAGCCGCTCCTGACATGCCTTCTGCTTCGACTACACCGCCAAGGGAGGATTCCCCGGAAAGGGAGCGTTCTCCGGCAAGGGAGACTTCTCCGGCAAAGGGGCAGTTCCAGCGATCCCATGGTGGCGGAGACCATGACTGCAGACCCTAGCACACGTAATCCTCTTGCTTGAAAACATTCCTTGTGTTCTTCTTCTGATCCATCCGCCACAGAGCCAATGGAGACCGAGGCCGCCGGCGAGGAGGGCGCCTGCGTCAATCTTGGCAGCGCCGCTGCCATCGGAGAAGAAGGCGTGACGAGCCCGCCGGCGAAGAGGCCGCCAAAGCTGCCGCCACTGGCGAGGGTCCGGCGATCGCCTTGGCGGCCACGAGGCCGCGGAGGCGCCAGGCGCTTCGCCGATCGCCGATCCTCGGCAGCTGCGGCAGCATCCTTTGCTTCCTTGAGAGCCCCGTGATCGGCGTGGATTAGGCCGCCCGCTTTCTCTTTTCTTGCGGCTGCTGGTCATGTTATGAGAACAATCTATTAGAGCTGCGACAAGCTATCTTTTAATATAACTCTATTTCGGGTAGAAATTGCTATGTTATCTAATTTAATTGATTCCTTCCTTTGTATGTTTTTGACCTACGCTTTTAGTGAACTTGTCGGCGAGGCACACAGGCATGGCCGAAGTCTTGAGACGTTAGCAGCCTGCTTTGGCGGTGCTGCTACCGACAAGAAACCTTATGCAACTAGTCGCAGCTCACTTAAGTTGTTGGCGGACTCAAAACAAAGTAAGGGCGCAATCGCAGCTCACTTAAGTTGTTGGCGGACTCGAAACAAAGTAAGGCAATCGCAGCTCACAAGTTGTTGGCGGACTCGAAACAAAGTAAGAGCGCAATCGCAGCTCACTTAAGTTGTTGGCGGACTCGAAACAAAGTAAGGCGCAACTAGCTACGAGTTGGTTCCTCCAGCGCAGGTTTTCCATACAAAATACGATTAGTTCGAGGAAGATAACTTAAAATTTTTAAAACTGATTGCTCAAACTTTAGCAACTTAGCTTTTACGTCGTTTGCTTCCGGTAAGGCTAGACTTCCTTGAGCGACGCTTGGTCCACACCATTATCTTCTCCTTTCCTCCCGGCAAACTTGTGGGCGAAGGAACCTTCCTTTCTTTGAGAAAGAGAAAGAAGAGAAAATAAAGATATGGAGCCTTATGGCTCGTTATTTCTTACCGGGGGTAGGTGCTGCACAAAGTGTCAGATAACGCATGCAAAATAGAAGTAGAAAGCATGAAATTGACAAGATGTGCGAAGCACATTAGCTTCTTATGCAGGGTCTGCGCCCGGCTTTGTACAAAGGATTACATGCAACATCGGCAAGACTTGTACAAAAGGTGGTTGCTTGAACAGGTTGCAACAGCCCTTCTGAGTAAAACTTACGAAGATGCTCAATGTTCCGGGAGTTTCTCACGGAATGCCATCTTGGTCTCCAAAGCCGGACAGCGCCCGAGGCCTAGTGACTTCGTTTCACCGGTAAGGGCCTTCCCACTTGGCGTCAACTTGTTGGAATTCTTGAGTGGACTGAACACGCCGAAGAACAAGGTCGCCTTCCTCGAGACTTACGGCATTAACTGCGGCTATGGTAGCGGCGCAAAGCTTCTTGATATCGAGCAGCTCGTCTGACAGCTGAAGGCGATCCTCCTCAAGGAAGCGGTAGCGTCACGTTATCGCATGCTGCTCTTGCTCAAACTCATCATAGCGAGCACTCGAGGTGATCTGTATCACGAGTTCCGTGGGGAGAACTGCCTGCTGCTCCATAGACTAGGCGAAAGGTGTGCGGCGATTGGCTCGATTTGGCGTCGTCTGATCGACCAAAGAACCACCGGCACATCTGCTGCTGCGGGAACATCTGCTTCCTGGCGAGAACCGGCGGCTCAGCCGAGCTTGGCGTTCCCGGCAAGTTTGCGGAGCAAAACTTGTCGGGGCGTGCGCTTCAGCGGAACAAACCCTAGGGCTTGCGGGCGGACTGCTCCTCGGCACTTGCGGTGGAGCTTCGATGGTGCGTCCTCGGCGATGGCGCAGCACTCAGAAGAGGTGCGCTTGCCGGAGTGGGCATCGAGCTCTTGCGGACTTGGAGCATCTGCTTCAGCGGAACAAACCCTAGGGCTTGCGGGCGGCGCTCCTCGGCACTTTCGCCGGTGGAGCTCGATGGTGCGTCCTCGGCGGTAGCGCAGCACTCCGAAGAGGTGCGCTTGCCGGAGTGGGCATCGAGCTCTTGCGGACTTGGGCGTCTGCTTCAGCGGAACAAACCCTAGGGCTTCTTTGGGCAGGCTGCTCCTCGGCACTTTCGCCCGGTGGAGCTTCGATGGTGCGTCCTCGGCGGTAGCGCGGCACTCGAAGAGGTGCGCTTGCCGGAGTGGGCATCGAGCTCTTCTTGCGGACTTGGGCGTCTGCTTCAGCGGAACAAACCCTAGGGCTCGCCCGGGCGGACTGCTCCTCGGCACTTGCGGTGGAGCTTCGATGGTGCATCCTCGGCGGTAGCGCAGCACTCCGAAGAGGTGCGCTTGCGAGTGAGCATCGAGCTCTTGCGGACTTGGTCTTGATCTTGAGGACCTTCTTGATGGCGACTTGAGGAAGCTCTGCGTGAATCCATCCTTGTCGGGACGAGCTTGCGGTGAAGCCCCCTGCTCGTCATTTGGATGCATACGCCATGGTTGCTAGCTCATCATCGCCTCCCTTCCTCGGCCGCGTGCACACTTGTGCGGCCAGGCATATAGCTCGCGGCGTCTACGATCTTGCACATCGCCATCTCCTCCGCATCCTGCGGTTTCGCATGTTCGATGGAGCAGCGCTGATTACCCATGGCGGGGTGGACATCTGGGATGTTGTCTTTGTCTGTGGCTGAATCTCTGAATGTAATTGCGCGAGGCTCTCCTTCCTTCGGGCGGCGAGATGAAGGTCGCTTTCTTGGCCATGGGGCTTGTGGCGCTGTAAAGCGTAACAAACTGATAGCATAGATCTGCCAAGAGGATATGGAGTTGTCCGGCAAGTGCATGAGCGAGGATCGACATTGGGCTTGAGCACCGGCGGAAGTAGTTGGCGAGGATCTTGTCGTCTACGCCCCGGCAGCTTGCACCGCGATGGTGTAGATCTTTGAGGAACTCCGACGGATCGTCTTGCCGTCGTACTTCTGCTGCGTCGGCTTGAAATTCTTCTTCTTTGGACCCTTTGGACTTGCCACAGCTCACGAGTGAACGCAGGGCAACCTACCGCATATGGAAAGTCGCCTGGTTCCCCTGGCGCATGCATGTCGATAGAGGGCCCAGCGCGCTGGTCGGATTGACGCTGCGCTTCTCTTGACTTTTCGATGTGAGTTCAGCGTCTTCTTCTTTGTCGTTCGTGAAGAACTTGGCGCTGATCGCGGCGAGCTCGTGGATCCGATGATGCGGTGGAGTCGGCGTCGAGGTGGATCCGGCGAGTCGGCGATCTTGGCCTTCGAGGTGGAGAAGTGCATGGTGGTTGCACCCCACGGTTTCGTCGCCACCGGCTCGTGCTTAGCAGTCCTGCCGCGGCGGCGATGCACTTTCGGCTGCCGCAAAAGCGTCGCCGTTAGCAAAGCCGATGAGACTACGAATGGTGTCCCTCCGGTCGCCGACCTTATCGACTATTGGAGGGTAATCTAGGAAGCGATTGAGCTCTCGCCAAAGCTTCTGCTGGAGTGGTGGGAGGCGATGGCGAGCGGCGCGAGGCGGGATATGCTCGGACTTCTAACTATGTTAGAAGGAAGCGATATCCCGTCGAGCGACCGTGCCTCGCTCATGCCGGCATGTTGGCGTGCATGCTGGTCTTGAGCATCCGAGATCCACCAGCTCGATCTTGGTCCAACGGCGTATGGCATTGTGAATACCATGGCGGCTGTCGATCCGCGCGCCTCTGAGGCAGGCGCGGTGCATGTCACTGACGCCGAGGTCTGCGCAGCCTTGTCCTTGGACTTGGCGGCACCATGGGCTCCCCATCGATGTCCATTCTTCGCCGGCGTCTACCCCACCACCCGTTTGCTCCGGTGGTGGCGGGTTCGCAGCAGACGGAACATCTGCCGCGAAGCCTTCTTCTTGATGGCATGTCGATGAAGATGATGAAGATCTAGCTCATGTGGGCGCGGATCAGGTTCACACAATCTCGGCGCCCCCCTACAGTGCGCCAAAGATGTCGGGGTGGCTGATCGGCCCACGAACACCAGCGGGACGGTGGACGAGCCCCTTCGGTTCGGCGGGGCGGAGGTCGCCTGAAGAAGCGGTCGGCACTTACCACAGCGGTTTACCCAGCGGAGCTCTCTCACGAGAGATAACACTCCCTCTTTGCTGCATGTCTGAGTGTATTGAGTTCTTGCTCGGGGCGCTGAGTGCTCTGATACACACCAGCTGCTAACGAGACTGAGCGTGGGTGTTCTCTGGCTTCCCCCCTTCTCCCCTACGTTGCGCACGGGCCTCCTTTTATATGCTCAAGGGGTCTCCGACAGGTGGCAATGTAGACAAGGGTAAAAATGGAAAAGGAGTTGTGGTTGGTACAACTACTTGTACAGTGTACCATACCTAACCCTGACGGCAGGGGACAAAGGCATTAAATGCCCGTCTACGTTGCCCTAACAGTACAAGCGAGGACCGCCGGGGCGCCACCGCTTCGCCACGATGGCAATCTTGTCGGCGCCGCTTATCCTTGCACCGCTGGCTGCCTGACCTCTCGCCCAGCGTGCAGAAAGGTCTCGAGGCGACCACGTTAGTGGATGTCTTTGGAAGCCTTGGTCTGAGTGGTGGTCTGCGCGACAAGCGCCTTCTGCGATTGTTGTCTTGTCGCGTCCAGGAAGCTTGTCGCTCACGGGCCTTCCGGCAAGCTCCTCTTGCGGGGCCTTGTCTCTAGGTGCCTTGGGTGGCCTTCTGGCAAGCTCCTCTTGCGGGGCCTTATCTCCTTGGCTTGAATACTTTGTTCTTGAATGGCTCCAAAGGAACCACGGAGGACCTTGGCGGTCACCGGTAAGCCTTGCCACGGAGGGCTGCAACTGCCCGTGCACAAGTTCGGGATACTAGGGTACCCCTACTCTAGTACAAGCAGGACTCAGACGAAAAAAAGAGGCCATAAAAAAGAGAAAAGGCCCAAATAAAAAAATAAAAATGAGAGAAAAAGAGAAGGGACAATGTTACCATCCTTTTACCACACTTGTGCTTCAAAGTAGCACCATGATCTTCATGATAGAGAGTCTCTCATTTTGTCACTTTCATATACTAGTGGGAATTTTTCATTATAGAACTTGGCTTGTATATTCCAATGATGGGCTTCCTCAAAATGCCCTAGGTCTTCGTGAGCAAGCAAGTTGGATGCACACCCACTTAGTTTCTTTTGTTGAGCTTTCATATACTTATAGCTCTAGTGCATCCGTTGCATGGCAATCCCTACTCACTCACATTGATATCCATTGTTGAGGAAATCGTTAACTGGTAGCTTCTCGGTTGGCTGGTGAGTAGGGGATTAATCGGCTAATCGGCAAGTTAATCAGCCATTTAATCAATTAATCGGACGATTTATCAGTTTATAAGCTACTCAGTGACCCTACGAGTAGGGATTAATCGGCAAGTTAACTGGTTAATCGGATGAATTCTTGAACATGGTTGATATCTATTGATGGGCATCTCCATAGCCCGTTGATATGCCTAGTTGATGTGAGACTTTCTTCCCCCCTTTTTGTCTTCTCCACAACCACCATTCTATTCCACATATAGTGCTATATCCATGGCTCACTCTCATGTATTGTGTGAAGATTGAATTTTTTTTGAGAATGTCAAAAGTATGAAACAATTGCTTGGCTTGTCATCGGGGTTGTGCATGATTTAAATACTTTGTGTGGTGAAGATAGAGCATAGCCAGACTATATGATTTTGTAGGGATAACTTTCTTTGGCCATGTTATTTTGAGAAGACATAATTGCTTTGTTAGTATGCTTGAAGTATTATTATTTTTATGTCAATATGAACTTTTGTCTAGAATCTTTCGGATCTGAATATTCATACCACAATAGAGAATAGTTACATTGAAATTATGCCAAGTAGCACTCCGCATCAAAAATTCTCTTTTTATCATTTACCTACTCGAGGAAGAGCAGGAATTAAGCTTGGGGATGCACGTCGTCTCCAACGTATCTATAATTTTTGATTGCTCCATGCTATATTATCTCTTTATTACGGACCATATTGGGCTTTATTTTCCACTTTTATATTACTTTTGGGACTAACCTATTAGCAGGAGGCCCAGCCCGAAATTGTTGTTTTTGCCTATTTCGGTGTTTGAAGAAAGCGGAATATCAAACGAGTCCAAGCGGAATGAAACCTTAGGGAGCGTGATTTTCTCACGAATATGATCCGGAGACTTGGACCCCCATCAAGAAAGAAAGGAGGTGGCCACGAGGTGGAGGCGCCCCCCTAGGCGCGCCCCCACCTCATGGGCCCCCTTTGCTCCACCGACGTACTCCTTCCTCCTATATATACCTCTCGTACCCCCAAATGATCGAATCTGAGCCAAAACCTAATTCCACCGCCGCAACCTTACGTATCCACGAGATCCCAGCTTGGGGCCTGTTAGGAACTCCATGGAAGGAATCCACCACGGAGGGCTTCTACATCATCACCATAGCCCCTCCGATGAAGTGTGAGTAGTTTAATTCAGACCTTCGGGTCCATAGTTAGTAGCTAGATGGCTTCTTCTCTCTTTTTGGATCTCAATACAATGTTCTCCCCCTCTCTCGTGGAGATCTATTCGATGTAATCTTCTTTTTGAGGTGTGTTTGTTGAGACCGATGAATTGTGGGTTTATGATCAAGTTTATCTATGAACAATATTTGAATCTTCTCTGAATTCTTTTATGTATGATTGGTTATCTTTGCAAGTCTCTTCGAATTATCAGTTTGGTTTGGCCTACTAGATTGTTTTTTCTTGCAATGGGAGAAGTGCTTAGCTTTGGGTTCAATCTTGCGGTGTCCTTTCCCGATGTGATGGGGGCAGCAAGGCACGTATTGTATTGTTGCCATTGAGGATAACAAGATGGGGTTTATATCATATTGCATGAATTTATCCCTCTGCATCATGTCATCTTGCTTAAGGCGTTACTCTGTTTTCTTGAACTTAATACTCTAGATGCATCTTTGGATAGCGGTCGATGAGTGGATTAATAGTAGTAGATGCAGGCAGGAGTCGGTCTACTTGTCTCGGACGTGATGCCTATATACATGATCATACCTATATATTCTCGTAACTATGCTCAATTCTGTCAATTGCTCAACAGTAATTTGTTCACCCACCGTAGAATACTTATGCTCTTGAGAGAAGCCACTAGTGAAATCTATGGCCCCCGGGTCTATTCTCATCATATTAATCCTCCATCACTTTATTATTGTTTTTCTTTTTACTTTGCCTTTTATTTTACTTTGCATCTTTATACCAAAAATACCAAAAATATTATCTATCATCTCTATCGGATCTCACTCTAAGTAAGTGACCGTGAAGGGATTGACAACCCCTAATCGCGTTGGTTGCATGGAGCTATTTGTTTTGTGTGCGTATGAGGGACTTGCGTGTAGCCTCCTCTTTGGATTGATCGTTGGTTCTCAAAAACTAAGGAAATACTTACTCTACTCTGCTGCATCACCCTTTCCTCTTCAAGGAAATCCAACGCAGTGCTCAAGAGGTAGCATGCTTCCACCCCTTTCCCATCCCCTCTTGAGCGGCGACGACGGAGGCGAAAGTGAGATCCAGAATCATGGCGGGGGCGTGGGAACAGGATGCTTCGGGGACGGCAAGGGAACAGGAGGTTCCAGCGACGGTGAGCATTGTCGGCCCGCAGTGCGGCGACACCACCCACCTGTGAATTGCGGCGGCAGGGAGTATAAATCCACGGTGCGGCGACACCACCCCCTGTATTTGCGGAGACGGACGAGAGTTGCAGTATCCTGCAGTTCGCAACAATTTTCCCCCCGTGCCTGCATGACCCCCTCCATTTACAGGTCCATTTCGTTGTTAATCCTAGTAATTTCGAGCATTAGTTGAGTAGACCCAGTGTTGGATGAGTAGATCCAGTGCGTGTCCAATTTTTGTTCACGGTTTTTATTTGAGCCGCCACTCCCTCCATGTTGCCAATTTCCTGCGTCATTGGCGAGAACACGGTCACCCTCGGGGCCATCAGCCCCTTGTGATTGACAAGGGAAGGGCACATTACCTGAAGCGGAGACCATGGGCGGCCACGGCGGGGTGGCGCTAGTGGCTTTACCCGAGTTTGGAGCCCTTTGTGAAGCATGAAACCCTACTCCTACTTTGGTGGATTGATGGGAGGACCGTGGTGGACATGCAACGCTCAAGCCCAGCAAGGTCGCCTCAGGGAGAGCAGCTACGCGCGTAAGAGTGTATAAGGGTCCGAATCCTTTCTTAGGTTGCCATGGCCCTCCTTTTATAGGCTAAGGGGTTACCACAGTGCCAAAACGGTCATTATCTACTGATTAGATGGCCAACAGTGCTAACATACCTAACTCTGGTAGTTAGGACAAAGTGCATTAAATGCAGCCTAGGTGTTATCTTTGAGGGCCTTGACCCGGCAAGTCTGTCGCGCCTCTTAACCACCTTCTACCTGTCTGCATGACACACCACTGGACGGGTATCATATAGGGAGAATCTCCATTCCAAATGGCTGCCACGTGCGAAAGGACGGGCACTTAATCACTTGGGGGCTCGACACCACACCGATAAGTGACTTGCGTCGCTATGCGGTGGAGCAGTGGAGTCTTGGCGGGGAGATTTGCCCTTGGCGGCCCCGGCAAGCCTGCCGTGGGAATCTTGGGATTTGTCCTTGGTGAGGTCTCAACTTGACCAGGCTGGCTTGCCCGGCAAGGGAGGTATTTTATTAGTGATATCTTGTTCCCTTGGCTTGTCTTGGCCTTCTTGATCCGCCCTTTGATTCCTCAAAGAGCTATCTCTCTGGCTTGGTCTTGTCTTGGATACCTGGTGTTGCTGTATCTTTACCCTTGTGCCTGTGTACAGTTTGGGAAACATACATGAAGGTTTGTTGCACCAACACCTGCCTATTTCACCTAGGGTTTTTGTTGTATAGATCGGATTAATTTGATTTCCTGTAGTAGCTAGGGTCTATAGTTGAGATTTTAGAGGTAGGGGATGAGATTTCAGAGGTGGAGGACTAGATTCTCAGTGGTCTCAATTAAGATGCTCCTATCTAGTTAGTCAAGTCATGCTTTCGAGCTACAATTGTTGTATTATATTAGGTTTTTTAGATGAAAGTCAGTGTAGTCAGATTCTTATTTGTTTGTCTTATTTCTATATTGAGACAAGATTTTTCATTCTTATAGTGTTTTTGATGCATGTAATTTTTTTCAGACTCTTTTCTTGAGCTGGTTGTGTCGTGTGGCTAATTGTTTAGTTTTCCTAGACTTATCCACTCTGAAGTAATGAGAAGAAAGAATGATCATTTTTTTGCTTCATTGTTATGCTTTTGGTAGATGTTGAGTATGCTGGAATCCGAATGTCATTTGCTCCTGTAGTAATTATTTTAATGGTGTTTGTAACAAATACATTCTTATTCATTTTGATTTTTGCAGCTACATGTCAGACGAAGAAGTAATGGAGTCTGGTACTGCATTCAGCCAATGTTTTGCAGCAAAATGTTTGCGCGAAGTTGCAAAGACAAAACTTATTTCTACCAAGAGGCGCTACATTAATGAAACTGGCTTTGGTGATCTCATGATCATTTCACATTTCAAAGCGCCACATGATCTGATGGATTGGTTAACTATGAACATTGACACTGATAGTCGTGAGCTCAGGTATTGCACCCACCTCCTTTCTTCTTTTCTTCTTTTCTCCTACATCATGTCTGCAACATATACTTTCTTTCTTTTTGATGTCATGTTGTTAGCAACCAATGAATACATTTTTTGGGGTTTTCAAGCTGAGTCGGAATAAGGTGATTGTGTTAACTAGAAACATGGTGAAGAAGGCTTTCAATATCCCATCAGGCAACAGACCAGTTGAGATTTTCAAGAGTCGCGATTAGTGTGAGCTCTACAACATTTATCACAAGAATGGCAGGGCTCCAATTGTGCATACAGTGATGTGCTTCATCAAGCAAGGAGCGATGATGGCGATACTACAAAGAGGCCATCGGTGCTCTTAGAGCTTGCGGTGGTTTTAAATCCAATCACTTTGGCAACATGGTGCCCCTAGAGTACTTTAAAAGCCTTGAAGAAATTCTCTTGGGATGAGCATGTTTTAAGTGTTGCAATGAGAGAGGTCAAGAAGTGCCAGGACAAGATAAAATCACAAGCTACTTCTTCATTCTGGGTTGGGGGCTGTTTCCCTATGCTTGCGGTATACTTCTTTCTTTTTGGAATTTTTCTATCTACAAAAACATGTTTTTGTTTTCATAATCACAATTTCTTTTTGTGTCTGATAAATTATTTCTTGTCTTCTTATTCGGCTTATTTACATGGACCATTTGATATTTCCTCAAGCTACCATCAACAAGCACCAGTTGAATTATTCTCTTCCACGGGCTTGCTTCGTGCATCAGACGGACTTTAATCTTGTGTTGGAATTTGATAGGAGTAAGCTTTCTTTGGGCAAAGCCTCATTTGGGAAGTGTCATGTAAGTTTTTGTGTAGTTTTACCTCCCTCATCCATTGCATTATTGTTTCTTCTCATTTTTTTCCTTTTTCATTTTTTGCTTTTGTGTACTCATGGTTTTAATTCTTGTTTTTTTACTTTGTGTCATGTATAATTTTGCCATCTGTGAGAGAAACCATACGCAACATTGTGTGCCCAAGGCCCGGTAGGCAGCAACAGTGTAGTTGCTCAAGATCAGCAGGTTTCCAATATCCCAGATTATGGTGATAATCAAGATTGTGGGGTTGAAAATACCAACATTAATGATAACCAAGATGATGTGCCTACGAAAGAGAATCCTACAGAAGGTGGTAGCAATCCAATGGAAAATAGCAAAAGCCTTTGGCGAAGATGTGTGTGGTTCCTTTGGATGATTGGCTTGAACCCAACACCATTTGGGGCGAGAGCTTGAGGTGAGGTTATTTCTCTCTTTTAATTTGGCAAATACCTTTCTACCTTTTCTCTTTTTTCTAGTTCCATCATATGTTTAAGTTGCATCCATACTGACAAGTGTCACTTTATTTTGTCATATCAGCCCCCATCACATCTGGCTGACACAAAACTATATGCTACAGAGTAAAAAGGGGCTCTAAGTTCTTTCGGGCAAGTGTTGCAAGCAATTCATTGCAAGCGAATCGGATAGCTTCTCAAAGATGTTCATGCTGCTTCGCCAACCTCTCACACTACAAAAAATACACTTACGTGATGATACGTGTTTGTCATAGTAGGTCACCTTTTCTGTCATATATGTACACCCATGATGATTTTATGATAGAATCAAGATAGTCATACCTGTGTTGTCGTAGAAGTGTTCCATGACAATACCAAAATTATCATCACGGAAGTGTTCACTTCCATGACGATAAATGACGCGTCATGGAAGTGCTTTCGTCAAGGGTAAACGACACGTGGCATCCATCGTAATGGGTCGCCGTTAAGCTATCGGGTTCGGTTTTGGATCCGATAACCCATTAACAGCCCGGACCAATGGGGATTTTCCACGTGTAAAATTCTCATTGGCCGAAGGAAACACATGTCAGCTCGTCATTGGGTCAGATAGGGTCCTACGATATGTGGACACGTGTGACGGCCCACCATTGGCCCATTTAGCTTAGAAAGGAAGGCCCGTTTGACTTGGTCAAAAGTTAGCGGGTCGGCCCATGAAAAGCGTGTTAAAGGTCTGTCGCAAATAGCCCACTTTACGGCCTGGTAACTCAAGGCCCGTTAGGGCCTTCCCGAAATCGGCCCAACAACATCATGTGGGCCATCGAATATAACACCAGCCCATTTCACTTTTGGCCCATGTATGGCCCACGACGTCTTCGTCCCATATGAGGCCTTTCGTATCTTTAGGCCCTTTAGTAGCCCACGGTGACTCTAGCCCATAATGAACAGTTAATTTCTTTGTACCCATTAATGGCCCATGATTCGCATGGGCTGTTTCCAGCCCGTGTTAGCTTTTGGCCTACTGATGGCCCATATGTTCTTGGGCTCCTTTCTGGCCCTCGATTACTTCCTGCCCATTACTGGCCTATTCCCCTAATGGGCCAAATTTGGCCCGTGGCTATAATTGGCCCATTTGTGGCCTGTTAACCCGTTGCGCAGTTTCCAGCCCGTGCTATATCTGGCCCATTAACAACCCGTTATGCCTGTGACAGAATTAAGCCTTTGCTATCCTCCGGCCTGTTAACGGCCCCTTACCATGCTGGCCCGATACCAATTACGCCCGTTTACGACCCATGTGGACCCATTTGTCCGGCGACACGAGGCCCACCGATTCTCTGACCCGTTGGAGGCCCATTTATCGATGGCCCGTAGGAGGCCCATGGATCTCTGACTGTAGCGGTCAAGGTTACCACCAGTCCGTTTATGGCCCATGGTTGTTGCGGCCACTAGCAAACCGGGGAAAAGAAGACTAGGAAATAAATAATCACGAAACTAACGCTAGGCTATTAAGGCAATTGCACAGATTACATCCACTGGGCATCAAAGTTCGCCACCAATGCAAATATAGGGAACACCCTACACTATACAAAAATGGCTTGCTGTTTTCTTCAGCCGGTGGCTGCACGTTAAGAACAAATTTGTATCACAACAAAACAAATTACAACCATAAAACAAAAGGAAGGTTGGCATAAAAGTTAATAGTCTGGCAGATAAATGCACCACGGAAGTTGAAGCTCGATTCATTTGACACTTTGTTGTTAAGTTTTCACGTTGTATTGTCGATGGAGCACCATAACCTTAGCCTCCATTTCTCCTAGGCTCTGAACAACATAGCAAATGTCCAGATAGTCTGGTTTCAAAACCATGCATATCTTGGCGACATCGAACAATGGCCGTCCTTGTTTCACAAAGGGTCTCTGTTAGGGAATGGACTTGTGTCGAGGGCGCAGATATAACATTGTTTTGAGCTTTCATATCTTGGTCATGAGGCAATTTTGATGAGATTGCCTTAACAACCAACCTAGTATTACGCGAGGAGCGATGCTTTTAGCCTTTGTTAGTGGACAGTCTTGACCCACTGCGACAAAAGGTGACATTCTTTGTTATAGTTGCCTCGTCACCTCCGGAAGGTGGCGGTTCCACCATTTTTGCCATAGCTTGCTTTGAAAAGTTGAGTTTTTACATTAGTAGTACGAGCGAGAAGATATTAAGGAGGCGACAAAACCAAAAAAATAGCTTTAGTCTATATCTGAGAACTTATTACGGTGAACCCATGTAAAATATTAGTTGTATTTTCTTTGCCAAAGTGCATAATAAAACCAGGTTCCAAACATATGACCATGTACCATGGCTAATGTATTGTCCTTTTCTTCACATTGTATTGACAACTAAGGATAAAGAGACAAAGTTTATAATACGGTAAGCATAGTATGACATCATTCATATCACAAAACAACTGAGAACAGACAAACATGCAATTGTAACGTTGTGTGGGCAAGTCCAGCACGGAACTAGATTATAGATCAAGATCAAAGGAACATCAGTCCTCTCTTTTAAACCTTGTAAGGTGCAATGATCCGCCAAGACAATTGTGTATAAAAGTGAAAAGAGTAGTGAATGAACCTTTGGCTGCAAACCATGCGATTCAATGCACAAATCGAGTAAGTAGTAGTTAAAAGGCATGAGGATTAAGGACTTACAACAGCGGTTTGGTGGTGTAGTAGTCATGCCCTTACGTCTTCTTTGGTGTGACAGGTCCTTGAAGATTTCCATAGCATTTGGTTCATGTACTTTTTGGTCCTTGCGGGATTTCCTCTGCATTTGGAACAAGTAAATATAGATATGATAATATGGTACAGCGAAAAGAGTGAAATAGCAGCTAATTACAAGAGCCTCGCGATGATGTGCAATATAGCTACGAGATCCTATAAATGCATTGGAATTTCACTTTCGTATGGTTGGCCTTGTTTTTTGGACAGTTCACCTACAAGAAGATAGATTTGCGAGGCACATGCGTAAATAGGAGTTCAATATGTGATCTGATCACATATATATAATGTACCTGATATTTTGGATCAGACCAGTGTTTAACGAGGCCTCTCCAGTCTTCATCCGACATATTTTCCACTTGAGATGATTGAGCAAGTTCCTTTATTAGCCTTGCCTTGATGAGTTTTCCTCAAGTTATACCGAATTCTTGTCATGAGCAGACTTGAAAACATGGGTGCAAGCTTTTCTGGTTGCATCATCTTGGCTATCCAACTTGAACCTCATCTGTTGAAAATTATGGGAGTCTCATTATCAGCAACCTAGAAAGTATGGGACAGAGCAAGACGATATTACTAGTCTACATACATAACCATACTTACAGATAAATGACCGAGGATGGTGTTGAACTGGGTTTCATCTTTGTCATTCCCATACTGCATCCATGTTGGGAGGATACGTACATCACACCTAATGGCAACCGCTGCCTCTGATACTAACTTGGCTGACTCTGTAGCATCACGTGGCCTTTTTAAACCTGCCTCAAAATGGATCTCCATTCTTCCTTGTTGTAGGGCGGAACCCTAGATGGATATCTTTCATGAATTGGAGGGAAAATCCCCTAGAACAAGAAGAACACAAAGGGGAAAACAAGAGGAACACTCAGATTGACTTGATCCAATCACACATGTGCTAGATCCAATCACACAAAGAGAGATACAAAGGTCCAAATCCAACACAAGAAGATACAAGAGGTAACTAGTTCATCCCAATCCTATGAGGAAAGAGGTCTTGATCATCCTATGATGGGGTTCCTTCTCCAAGAGGAGGCCTTGATATCCACAAGAGGATCTTCTCCAAGAGGAGGGCTTGATCTCCAAGAGGAGGTCTAGATCTCCAAGAGGAGGAAGATGAGAAAAGCTCTCTCTTTGTCTATCTAATACTTTGCTATCTTCTCTAATGAGCCAGGGGAAGAGTTTATATATGCTAGGGACGAATTGGTGGTAAAACAAGGGTACATGGGTCATTTTCCCTTAGTGCATGCAGGCATAAACCGGACGTGTCAAGCACCCGAGTAAAGGGTCCGGGCACCCGGAGGATCTGATAGGAGATGTCCGGGCACCGAGTGCGGAGGACGGGCACCAGTCCGGTTAGAAGGCCATGACCAAGTGGTTGTAGGGACCCGGGCACCCGAGGTTGATATTACCTTTTGAGGGGCCGTGGGGAGCTGGCTGGGTGGGCACCCAGGGTTAATGGCCCGGGCACCCGGGGCGGCAGTGCAGCTCCCTGACGGGGGGCCGGGCACCCAGGCTGCTCAGGGAAGCCACCCAGGACACGGCCGGGCACCCGAGGCTCCAAGGGCCGGGCACCCGGGGCTCCTAGTGCCTCTGTGGCTTCATGCTCCTCGCGTCCTTCCTCCTTCCCTTCCTTCGCAGGTTCTTGGGTCTCCCTTCGAGCTTCTTCATGGACTTCTTCTTGGTACCTAAGAGTGCATAGAGTTTCCATTTGAGGTAGAATCTGACTCTCGTGTGAATCCGAATGAAACTTGAAGAGGAACGAGTTCACCTCGGTTTCGACGGTGCATGCGCGAGCTCTCGTCGTAGGTCCTCTCTGTGCTTGCGATGGCGGTGTGACGTTGATGACCCACAAGTATAGGGGGTCTATCATAGTCCTTTCGATAAGTAAGAGTGTCGAACCCAACGAGGAGCAGAAGGAAATGATAAGTGGTTTTCAGCAAGGTATTCTCTGCAAGTACTGAAATAAGTGGTAAAAGATAGTTTTGTGACAAGATAAATTGTAACGAGCAACAAGTAACAAAAGTAAATAAAGTGCAGCAAGGTGGCCCAATCCTTTTTGTAGCATAGGAGAAGCCGGAACAAACTCTTATAATAGGAAAAGCGCTCCTGGGGACACATGGGAATATCGTCAAGCTAGTTTTCATCACGTTCATATGATTCGCGTTCGGTGCTTTGATAATTTGATATGTGGGTGGACGGTGCTTGGGTGTTGTTCTTACTTGAACAAGCATCCCGCTTATGATTAACCTCTATTGCAAGCATCCATAACTACAACAAAAGTATTAAGGTAAACCTAACCATAGCATGAAACATATGGATCCAAATCAGCCCCTTACGAAACAGCGCATAAACTAGGGTTTAAGCTTACATCACTCTAGCAACCCATCATCTACTTATTACTTCCCAATGCCTTCCTCTAGGCCCAAATAATGGTGAAGTGTTATGTAGTCGGCGTTCTCATACCACCACTAGAGGCTAGACAACATATATCTTATCAAAATATCACACGAATACCAAATTCACATGAATACTAATAGCAAGACTTCTCCCTTGTCCTCAGGTACAAACGTAATTACTCACAAAGCGTATTCATGTTCATAATCGGAGGGGTAATAATATGCATAAAGGATCTGAACATATGATCTTCCACCAAATAAACCAACTAGCATCAACTACAAGGAGTAATCAACACTACTAGCAACCTACTAGCACCAATCCCGGACTTTGAGACAAGAATTGGATACAAGAGATGAACTAGGGTTTGAAGATGAGATGGTGCTTTGGGGAAGATGTTGATGGAATTGCCCTCTCCCGATGAGAGGAGGCGTTGGTGATGAAGATGGTGATCATTTCCCCTCCAGGAAGTATCCCAGCGAACAGCTCTGCGGAGCTCTAGATTGGTTCCGCCTCGTGGCGTGAGTCTCGTCCGAAAAGTTCCTCTTCATTTTTCTCATCGAAAGACTTCATATAGCGAGAAGATGGGCGTCGGAGACCCACCGAGGCCCACGAGGTAGAGGCGCGCCCTAGCGAGGCGCGCCCCACCCTCGTGGCAGGTGTGGGCCCTGGACTTCATCTTTGGCGAGGATTTTTCTTTATTTATTTTAAGATATTCCATGGAGTTTCAGGACTTTTGGAGTTGCGCAGAATAGGTCTCTAATATTTGCCCCTTTTCCAGCCCAGAATTCCAGCTGGCGGCATTCTCCCTCCTTATGTAAACCTTGTAAAATAAGAGAGAATGGCCATAGGTATCGTGACATGACGTGAAATAACAGCCCATAATGCAATAAATATCGATATAAAAGCATGATGCAAAATGGACGTATCAACTCCCCCAAGCTTAGACCTCGCTTGTCCTCAAGCGAAAAGCCGATAACAATAAATATGTCCTCATGTTTAGAGGTAGAGGCGGCGATAAAAATAAAATATGGACATGAAGGCATCATGATTATTCTCATAACAGCAACATATATAGATTTTTTCATATGATTACTTATGTTCAAGAGATGATCTTTTCACAATGCAAAAGTATGAATCATAAACCTTATTGGGCTCCAACAAACTATAATCTCAGTCATCGAAACAATTGCAATTTATCATAACATCGGAAAGAGTCTATGTCAGAGCTTAAAAGCAAGTCCACATACTCAACTATCATCTAGTCCTTCATAATTGCTAACACTCAAGCGATACTTGTGGTTATGGAATTTTAATCGGACACAGAGAAAGATAGGGGCTTATAGTTTTGCCCCACAACCTTTTATCTCAAGGGTAATGTCAACAATAATGGTTCATGCTCCCCTACATCCAATTAGATATATATATCATGTTCTTTCCAACATGATAAGCTTGCCAAAGGATAAAATGAAGATCACCATGACTCTTGCAAAAGGTAGAAGATAATAATAAAAGATAGGCCCTTGAGAGGGAAGCAGAGGTTGCCATGCGCTTTTATGGTTGGATGCACAAAATCTCAATGCGAAAGAACGTCACTTTATATTTCCCCTTGTGATGTGAACCTTTATTATGTAGTCCGTCGCTTTTATTACTTCCACATCACAAGATCATATAAAGCTTATTTCTCCCACACCAATCAATCATACATATTTAGAGCAATTTTTATTGCTTTGCACCGATGACAACTTACTTGAAGGATCTTACTCAATCCATAGGTAGATATTTTGGACTCTCATGGCAAAACTGGTTTAAGGGTATTTGGAAGCACAAGTAGTATCTCTACTTAGTCTTTGAGAATTTAGCTAACATGAGGGGGAAAGGTAAGCTCAACAAGTTAGAGGATCCATGACAACATACTTTATCTCGGATATAAGAAAGACATAACTCATTCGTTGTCTTCCTTGTCCAACATCAACTCTTTAGCATGTCATATTTTAATGAGTGCTTCCAATCATAAAAGATGTCAATGATAATATATCTATATGTGAAAACCTGTCTTTCCTTATTACTTCCTATTAATTGCAACAATGACCAAACCCATGTCTGCCAACTCCCAACAACTTTTAATCATCATACTCTTTCTATGTGATGTCATTACTCTCAATAAGATCAATATGAACTTTTTGTTTATTTTTATTCTTTTTCTCTTTTCTTTTATTCACCCAAGATCATGGAAAAATAATCAGGCCCTTGACTCAACGCTAATCTTTATTATATATAGCTCACAGACTCGATTACAAAGCGAGATCATAAAGCAAAACTCAAAACTAGATCATGCCATAAACTTTATTCTACTAGATCAAGATACTACTAATAGGATCGAACTAAGAAAAACGATAAAGATAGGAGTTGTGATTGTGATACGATACCGGGGCACCTCCCCAAGCTTAGCAGTTGCCAAGGGGAGTGCCCATACCCATGTGATTACATCTCCTTTGTCGGTGAAGAAGGTGGAGGTGACGGATAATCGCACATCGAGCGTAAGAGGTCCTCCAGCTTGCGAATAATGCCCTTGAGTGCGACAATATGCTTCTTCAAAAAATATTTTCTTGTGTGAGATACTTGTTTTGTATACGAGCTAACTCAATCATCTTAAGCTTGATCTCGGTTGGGGTAAGAAGGTTATGATCAAGTTGAAGCATGTCTTTTCTTTGCGAGCTTGATCCTCCGTGGCCTTCTTGATCCTTTCATCCTTGTTGACCCTCGTGGGTTCTTCCCTCTTCAGATCTATCTTCATTAGCCAAGCATCGTTGTCACCATTGTTGGAGGAGGGAGACGACATGATGCCTAGCCTGGAAAACCCTGACAGAAAACAGCTCGAAACAAGAACAGAGGAGATTTGCGTGATACGGGAGTCAAAACCTTTAGGAGGTTATATAATGAATTTTTACCGACCAAAATACGTATCGTGCAAGAAAACGGAGTCCGGAAGGCACACGAGGTGCTCACGAGGTAGGGGGCGCGCCCACCACCCTTGTGGGGCCCTCGTGTCCTTCCCGGACTGATATATTTTCTATTTTTCTAAATGTTCCAAAACGGAGAAATATTGCCTTAAAAATGTTTTGGAGTCGTTTTACTTACCGTACCACATACTTATTCCTTTTCCAGTGCGAAGCGTTAAGAAAGTGTCTCTTATGTATTCCTCAGGGTTACGGTTTCAATAATATTGGTTTCAACATTTATGGGATTACCTGAGATATAATGTTTGATTCTTTGACCGTTTACCACCTTCAGATTTGTGCCTTCGAAGTTGTTGATTTTTATTGCACCGGAATGATAGACCTCCTCGATAACATAGGGGCCTTCCCATTTAGAGAGAAGTTTTCCTGCGAAAATTCTTAAACGAGAGGTGTATAGCAATATATAATCACCTACATTAAACTCACGCTTTTGTATCCTTTTGTCATGCCATCTTTTAATTTTTTCTTTAAATAACTTGGCATTTTCATAAGCTTGGTTTCTCAATTCATCATGTGAGCTAATATCAAATAACCTCTTCTCACAAGCAAGTTTGAAATCATAGTTGAGCTCTTTAATAGCCCAATATGCCTTATGTTCTAGTTCGAGAGGTAAGTGACATGCTTTTCCATAAACCATTTTATATGGAGACATACCCATAGGATTTTTGTATGCAGTTCTATAAGCCCATAATGCATCATCAAGTTTTTTGGACCAATTCTTTCTAGGCCTATTAACAGTCTTTTGCAAAATTAATTTGAGCTCTCTATTGCTCAACTCTACTTGACCACTAGACTGTGGGTGATAAGGAGATGCAATTCTATGATTAACATCATATTTAGCAAGCATTTTACGGAAGGCACCATGAATAAAGTGTGAACCACTATCAGTCATTAAATATCTAGGGACTCCAAACCTCGGAAAAATAACTTCTTTAAGCATTTTAATAGAAGTGTTACGATCAACACTACTAGTTGGAATAGCTTCTACCCACTTAGTAACGTAATCAACAACAACTAAAATATGTGTGTATCCATTAGAGGTAGGAAAAGGTCCCATATAATCAAAGCCCCAAACATCAAACGATTCAATAACAAGAGAATAATTCCTAGGCATTTCTTGACGTCTACTAATATTACCAATTCTTTGATATTCATCACAAGACAAAAAGAAACTTACGGGCATCCTTGAAGAGAGTAGGCCAATAAAAACCGGATTGCAATACCTTATGTGCGATTCTGTCTCCGGCGTGGTGTCCTCCATAAGCTTGAGTGACACTTGCGTAGGATCTGTTCTGTTCATGCGCGGTACCAGCGTCTAATAACACCGTCTACTCCTTCTTTATAAAGATGTGGGTCATCCCAAAAGTAATGTCTTAAATCATAGAAAAACTTTTTCTTTTGTTGGTATGTGAAGCTAGGTGGTATAAACTTAGCAACAATATAATTAGCATAATCAGCATACCATGGAGTACTACGAGAATTACTTATAACATTTAATTGTTCATCAGGAAAGATATCATTAATAGGTAGTGGGTCATCAAGAACATTCTCTAACCTAGAAAAGTTGTCTGCAACGGGGTTCTTAGCTCCTTTTCTATCAGATATGCAAATCAAATTCTTGCAGCGGGAGAACCCATCTAATAAGTCTAGGCTTAGCATCTTTCTTTTCCATAAGATATTTAATAGTAGCATGATCGGTGTGAATAGTTACTTTAGAATCAACAATATAGGGTCTGAACTTATCACAAGCAATACAACTGCTAAAAGCTCTTTTTCAGTAGTAGCATAATTTATTTGAGCATTGTCTAGAGTCTTACTAGCATAATGAATAACATTTAATTTCTTATCAACTCTTTGCCCTAGAACAGCACCTACAACATAATCACTAGCATCACACATAATTTTGAAGGGTAAATTCCAATCAGATGGCTGAACAACAGGTGCAGAGACTAATTCTTTCTTAAGTATTTCAAATGCTTCTACACAATCATCATCGAAGACAAATGGTATATCTTTTTGCAATAAATTAGTCAGCGGCCGAGAAATTTTTGAGAAGTCCTTAATGAACCTCCTGTAAAATCCGGCGTGACCAAGGAAACTTCTTATACCTTTGATGTCCTTGGGACATGGCATCTTTTCAATAGCATCAACTTTGGCTTTATCAACTTCAATACCTATTTAAACTTTGTGCCCCAAAACAATACCTTCATTAACCATAAAGTGGCACTTTTCCCAATTCAAGACAAGATTAGTTTCTTCACATCTACGCAAAACTTCGATCAAGATTGCTCAAGCAATCATCAAAAGAGGAACCATAGGCGGAAAAATCATCCATGAAAACCTCACAAATCTTTTCACAAAAGTCGGAGAATATAGCCATCATGCATCTTTGAAAGGTAGCAGGTGCATTACATAAACCAAAAGGCATCGTCTATAAGCAAAAAGTACCAAAAGGGCATGTAAAAGTAGTCTTTGATTGATCTCTAGCCGACCACGGTATTTGAGAGAAACCAGAATAACCATCTAGAAAGCTATAATGTGTATGTTTGCATAATCTTTCTAGCATTTGATCGATAAAAGGTAAGGGGTAATGATCTTTCTTAGTAGCTTTATTTAATTTGCGGAAATCAATTACCATCCTATAACCTGTGATAATTCTTTGTGGAATCAATTCATCTTTATCATTAGGAACAACAGTAATACCTCCCTTCTTAGGGACACAATGGACATGACTTACCCTTGACTATCGACAGCGGGATAAATTATACCTGCCTCCAGAAGCTTTAGTATTTCTTTTCTTACCACTTCTTTCATTTTAGGATTCAGACGTCATTGAGGATCACGAACTGGTTTGGCATCTGCTTCCAAATTTATTTTATGTTGACATAGAGTGGGACTAATGCCCTTAAGATCATCAAGAGTATATCCAATAGCAGCACGATGCTTCTTCAGAGTTTTCAATAATCTTTCTTCTTCATGCTCTGAAAGGTTAGCACTAATAATAACATGATATATCTTCTTTTCATCAAGATAAGCATATTTAAGATTATCAGGCAAAGGTTTAAGCTCAAACAGGATCACCCTTGGGTGGAGGGGGATCCCCTAAAATTTCAACAGGTAAATTGTGTTGCAGAATAGGTTCATGTTTAAAGCATACTTCATCTATTTCCCTTCTTTCATTCAGGAACATATCATTTTCATGGTCTAGCAAATAGTGTTCTAAAGGATCACTAGGAGAATGCGGCAATAGAAGCAAGACCAATAATATCATCCTTACTAGGAAATTCTTCCTCATGATGTTGTTTACTAAATTTAGAGAAATTAAACTCATGAACCATATCATCCAAGCCAATAGTAACAACATTCTTTTAGCAATCTATCTTAGCATTAACGGTGTTCAAGAAGGGTCTACCAAATATAATGGGACAAAAGCTATCTTGCGAAGTAAGAACAAGAAAATCAGCAGGATATTTAGTTTTCCCACACAAGACTTCAACATCCCTAACAATTCCCATCGCTGAAATAGTATCTCTATTGGCAAGTTTAATTGTGACATCAATATCTTCTAACTCAGCAGGTGCAATTTCATGCTTGATTTCTTTATACAAGTCATAAGGTATAACACTAGAACTAGCACCCATATCACATAAGCCATGATAACAATGATCTCCTATTTTAACAGAAATAACAGGCACGCCTACCACAGGTCTATGTTTATCTTTATCACAAGGCTTAGCAATTCTAGCAGTTTCACCATTGAACTGAATAACATGCCCATCAATATTATCAGACAGCATATCTTTAACAATAGCAATATTAGGTTCTACTTTAACTTGCTCAGTGGGTACATAAGTTCTGATATTGCTTTTACAAACAACAGTTGAAGCTTTAGCATGATCCTTTACTCCTAACGAGGAAAGGTGGTTTCTCAACATAAGAAGTAGGAACAATAGGATCATTATAAGTGACGATATTTTCTTCAACTTTAATAGGTGCAGCTACTTTTACTTCTATGGGAGGATGATATTTAAACCACTTCTCCTTAGGAGATCAACATAAGTAGCAAAATATTCACGAAAGAAGCTACTATCTCGAGTCAAGTCCATATTTAGTGCTAAACTTACGGAAAATATCGGTATCCATAAAAGATTTAACACAATCAAATTTAGGTGTCATACGACTCCCTACCTTCGTCGAGGTCCCAATCTTCAGAGTTGCGTTTAATTCTATCCAATAAATTCCATCTGAATTCAATAGTCTTCATCATAAAAGAGCCAGCACAAGAAGTATCGAGCATGGTGCGATTGTTTTCAGAAAGCCGAGCATAAAAACTTTGCATAATTATTTCTCTCGAGAGCTCATGATTGGGGCATGAATATAACATTGATTTAAGCCTCCCCCAAGCTTGAGAGATGCTTTATCCTTTGCGAGGCCAGAAATTATATATATAATTGCGATCACGATGAACAAGATGCATAGGGTAATACTTTTGATGAAATTCCAATTTCAATCTTTTATAGTCCCACGATCTCGTATCACATAGCCTATACCATACCAATGCGTCTTCCTTCAAAAATAAAGGGAAGACCTTCTTCTTAGAAACATCATCGGGTACACCTGCAAGCTTAAATAATCCACAAACTTCATCCATGTAGCGACCCGACCTCAGACGGTCAAGTCTCTGTGCTTAAGTGTCATACCTGGATCGGTATGCTGACACACACAGTACTCAAGGATTTATAACAAAGGTAAATCACATGTATAAAAATAACGTAAATACTATTACCTCAATCCAAATAGCGGAAGTAACAAGGTTGTGAATTCCTATCAAAACCAACGGCAAAGTTGAGTGTAGAAATCGTAACCCTAACGTATCACTTACTCGTCATAAGATATCCTGCAACATGATACGTTGCAGCCACAAAGGGTCAGTACATTGAATGTACTGGCAAGTTCACACCATAGGATAATGATGAATAATAACTATCACTACATGCATATTTGGCTGGTGGAAAGCTCTATGGTTATAGTTTTTACGAAAAGCCAATTTTTCCCTACTACAAAGGAATATATTTTATTTAACTACAAACTTGGTTGATAAAATATTGAGAAGGTAAACCCCCTCTCAACCCCAACTAAAAGTAATCATTAACCCAACAAATTAATTTAAGTAATATGATGAGATACTTAAGATACTCCAAGTACTAGATACTCAAGATTGTCCATAACCGGGGACACGGCTAACCATGATTAGATTGTACACTCTGCCGAGGTTTAGCACTTTTCCCCACAAGACTCAATCGCCTCCGTTGGATTTCTACTACATGGTGTTTGAGAAGCGGATGGCCGAGACACGATCTTTGAAACATTAACTCTCTACTCCGGGTAGACCATACCAAACCTACAAACCCACTACCTGTGATCTACCTCTTCAAGAGCTTCACGTAACTTACTCAACTATGCTAGAGCCCATAATAGCTTGTGGCTGCACACGGAAGTTTCTAGCATGAAAATATCTCGATTCCTTTGAGCACGGGTGGCAAACCATAGGATGATCACACGGTGTATCCCGGGATCTCCTAGGACAACGGTATATCCCGGTGTCAGGAAAGTCCTTTGGTATATCCCGAGGTGCCCCTACCAATCCACCCGGATGTGTATTAAAGTTGCCACCTTAAGTTGAACCATTAAGTAAACAATCTCAGATCTGTCATGGAATACCTCAAACCCAATCCACGTCTCTGAGCATAGCATGGCAATATAAGCATAACGTAGAAGTAACTCCCAAGGTTTGAATGCAGGACAATAGGTTCCTACCTCATCAACTACTTCCCAATACCCACATGTTATCAAACCTACTCATGCAATGTTTGAGGTGAAACTAATGCATAAAAACTGGGTATGAAAGGGATATGATCAAAGTGTGAACTTGCCTGCAGAGTTGATGAAGATGATTCGCACTCAAAACTCTCGATAGCTCTACTCGTCACACTCCGGTCAATCTATCATAAACAAGCAATAGTAACCACACATAAGCAATCACTCAAAAGATCGGAAAGAATAAAGAAGACGATTCAGAAAACATCAAAACCGAGCAAATAACTCTTGTAACATAAAACAATTTCTAACAGTACCAAATCTATGTGAATTTGGCCTTATCAGAAAGTTTAGTTCAAGAGCTTTGATTTGCAAAAAGAATCAACTAAATCGGAGTTATAAAACTCAAGTTATGATCAAAAGAAGTTTGAATATAAATCTGAACAAAATTCGAAATTTGAGAAATTCAAAAGGTTGATGTCGCGAGTTCACTAGATAGGTGAAAACAAAGGCGAAGCTATTGGCGTTAGTTTCATCTAATTTGAATAAGCGAGTGAAAAGTTATGGCTATTTAAAAATCAGGGCTAATTTGTTTTACGGAAGAAAAATAAGCTATGGAAAAAATACAAAGAAATATACCTTTATAAGGTAGAGAAAAGACAACCGGAGAGAAGACAATTCTGAAGTCCCACCGGAGAGAAGAAAAATATATTTTTAAATGAATCTAGTCAAACCAAAATATTGATTTAACCCGAATCGGATGATTTTTGGAGGCTCTATAGGTCTATATTTATTGGTGGAAAAGCGGCTTAGGGGTCAAAGACTAGGCATTGTACGAAATTATACAAAACAGAGAAGAAAAAGGCTAACGCCTCGCCGGGCCTAAAGCCTCGGCCGGCCGCGCGTCGTACATGGGCTGCATTTTTTTTCCGAAGTCTATTTTTTTCGAAATTTGTTTCAAAAAAAACTAAACATTAAAAAAAAAAGACAAAAGAAAAGAAAAGAAAAACGGGCTGGCCTGCTGCTATGCTACGCATGTGGGCGATAAATAAATCACAGACGCCGCATTACAATTTTTTAAAGCGAAGCAGAAGGAAAACCGAATAAAAGAAAATAAAGTAGAATTTTATATTGGCATATTATATATCAAAATTTTCAGAAAAAGATTTACTACAAGCTGGAAAATTTTCTGGAGTCAAATAAAATACACACAAATTCTAATAAAGCAAAGAGTGCTTTTGCTCTAATAAAATCCAACAAAAATCATTTTAAAAATACCAAAATTAATTCAAATTTATTTCTCTCCAGTTTTCTATTGTAGGGAATCATGTTACCCTATTTTCCATGTATTTTATTTTTGGAGGAAAATAATTTGAGTAAAACTCAAATAACTCCAAATTGAAAATAATTTCAAAAGAACTTTGAATTTAATTCTTTGAAACTCCCAACTCATATTTCATATGTTTTTAAGAAGTCATTTTATCTTCGCTCGTGAAAATCATTGAGTTGCATAAAGTTTCAGAATTGGAAATATTTTCCGAATGAAATTCAAATATTTTCAATACCCCTTGTCATTTAAATAAATGGAAGAAGTCATGTCATCTTCTCTCCAGGGTTTTGTGGTGAAAAGAATTTGAATTCACGGAGATCAAGAATGCAAAATGAAAGTTTGGGAAAGTCCTTTTATTACCTCTCATTTAACTTTCAAAAAGTTTCGAATTTCACTCAATTTTACACAATCAATCAAACAATCAATAAAATCTATCTATTTATCATAAAATTCCAAAATTTAGAATTTTGGGATGTTACAAACCTACCACCCTTAAAATGAATCTTGTCCTCGAGATTCGGAGGCTAGAAAAGAAATAGGTTAGGTTTGGGGTCTTCTAAAAAATCCATCGATCGTCTCCGGGGGTCTCGGGTGCTACCACCCTTAAAAGCATGGTTACGGTTCCATCAAAACTCATATACTCCATCCTTATTGTTGACAGTGTTGGTCTTCCCAGATCTCGGGAAATTCCAGCTCTGGGCTCTTCCGGTAGCGGCATAACCTTTTCCTCAATTCTTTTGTCCTTTCCTCTAGGTAAGGTTATTCTGAGATTGGGTCTTCTTAGCTGGTGGGTCTGGCGCCAATACTAAACAACTATCGATATCTTATGGTGGTCAACAGTTTATGGTTTCTCCTACAAGAAATGGGTCTGGTTGATCCTCACTGTATAACCTACGATTGGCAAAATCTGCCTTGTACAAGGGGAAAAATTCTTATACCATTCTAAGGTTTAAACAGGGTTTTGATCGTCGTCTCTCTACTATAGGTAAGTCACTCAGATTTACCATCCCATATAGCAAGGCGAACAATAAGAGTAAGTCGGTATGGTGACCAATCCATCCCGCACCCAAATCATTACCTTGTACCTGGTTTAGCGAATCTCGCATTCTAACACTCGGTCATCCTCACAAGCATTGCAGAATTTCTCTTGTCGACGAACCAAGTTCGGATAAATCCATTGATTACGCAAGCCAAACAAACATCTATCGTTCCTTAACAACTCTCGGGTTTTGCGTAAACTCCTATAAAATCGTTGGTTGATAAAATCGTAACTTCTTCCGGGTTTTTCCTTGACAAGAGTGTGCTTGCTTCTTGGCAGATCACAGGGCACATGGGTTATAGCCCATCTCATCACTTGTAGTCCTTGAACTTATCCTCGGGCTTGATCATTATTCCAACTTCCAACTTCCTAGTATTCTTAAATCCATCCAATTGTAATGTCTTCCTTCCTTCTATTGGCACCAAACTAGGACATGATTACTCAGACTCATCATGGAGTTTCCATTGATCCATATTTCCAACATCATGCCTCCTTTATATCCAATAGTAATTCATCTCTTCATCCTCGTGGGATGTCCCACATACCGAGATAAAACTTATACTTATGAAGTCCATACTCCACTTCATGGAACATCATTATCCTTTGAAGGGTCAAGCGTCCTTACAGGGGAATATTGGCCATCTCTGCATGGCACTTCTTCAACTCGGAAACGTGAAACACATCATGAACTCCTGACAGTCCTTCGGGTGACTCCAATTTGTTGGCCACTTCTCCCATACGCTCCAAAACTCGGTATGGTCCTACAAATCTCGGGGCTAACTTTCCCTTAACTCCAAATCGTTTAACTCCTCGCAGAGAGGACACATGAAGACATGCTCTGTCTCCAATTTCATAGACTACCTCCTTGCGTTTTTGAGTCTGCATAACTCTTGACTGGTGAGCTACCTTGATCTATCTCGATCGACTGAACATTCTCTTCTGACTCCTTGATCATATTTAGTCCAAACAACTGACGGTCTCCAACTTCATCCCACATCAACGTGTCTGGCTCCTTCTCCCATACAAAGCTTAAAAAGGGGGCATCTTCAAACTGACTTTGTAGGTGTTGTTGAATGAGAACTCCGCGTAAGGTAGATTATCATCCCTACTAGATCCATAATCTAGCGCTGCGCTCTCAACATGTCCTCCAGAATCTGATTGACTCTCTCGGTCTATCCATCAGTCTGCGGATGAAAGGCTGTATTGAACTCTAGCCTAGTACCCAACGTCTGGTGCAGCTGATTCCAAAACTTTGAGGTAAACTGTGTTCCTCTATCTAATACGATGGTCCTCGGAACTCCATGCAGACATACGGTCCTGGTCATATATATATTGGCAACTTCGCACTTGTATAGGTGGTTTCCTTTGGGATAAAGTCAGCCACTTTGGTCAAGTGAATCAACTACTACCGAATAGAATCATATCCCGATCAGGTTCTGGGAAATCCGGTAATGAAATCCATGCCAAGCTTATCCTACTTCCATTCGTTTATCGGCATAGGCTGTAGTAATCCTGCTGGCTTCTGAAGCTCTGCTCTTACTCTCTCTGGCATACATCACCTACGACTACATACTCCGCAATATCCTTCTTCATACTAGTCCACGGAAAGCGCTCCTTCAAATCCAAATACATCTTGGTGTTTCCGGGGTGAATCGAGTATGGTGAGTCATGAGCCTCTGAAGTATTAACTTCACGATCTTTGCATTATTGGGCACATATACGGTCCTCGAACCATAAGGTGTCGTGCTTATCCTTATGAAAACCTTTGGCCTTTCCTTTGCTCATCCTTTTTTTTACCTCAGCAATCTCGTTGTCACCCTTCTGAGCTTCACAGATCTTTCCCAACAATGTAGACTGAACTTCCATTGCTGCAACAAAACCTTTGGAACAATCTCCAACCAAACTTCCCTGAGATCCTCGGCTAACTCCTTTGGTAATCCTCCACTTATGAGGGTATTCGTCCTTGTTTTCTTTATGGTTGTGTCCTATTTCTCCACAAAGCTTGTATGCACAAGGTTTCTTCATATCCTTTCCATAAGGCCTCAATTTACGGGACACAAGGCGAGATCTTTGCGAGTCAACTTAAATTCTTCCCAAGTGGTTACTCTTTGCCATAAATTGATGGTTTGGTACATCCTCTACCGGTAGTGGCACCTCTTTCAAAGCACTCAAGAGCATCTTTGGGTCATATCCTTTCCGGCTATAGGGTTATTCTCCATGTGATCCTCCATGTTACGAATCCATCGATTCTGTCTCCAATTGACTCATCGGTCCAGAAAATACAAGCTCATCTCCATTCATTCTCTATTGGGTCCATGGTTTTTGGGGTGGGATAAGAAAGATAGAGAGGGATACACACAATGCAAACAATAGTTTTGAAAAGACAGGTTTTATTGTGGCTGTCGGAAAAACATCAAACAAATGACAGCTCACAATCGTCGCATCTAACGCAGGTATATAATAGGGGTTTGAGCTTCTAATGGTCAATAAATCTTCAAAGTCATCAAACTCTTGATTCTTGTTGATGTCTCCGATGGCTTCTTCCGATCATGCTTGTCCTACTCAAGTTCTTTTGCCAGATCATCTCTGTTGTCGCAAAGTCTATCGTGATGTCTTTTAATATTTATAGAGTTGCGTTCCAAACTTCTGGGTTTCATCAACCTCGACATGAACCATCATCCTACTGTCCTTCAGTTCCTGACGAATCTTTGATGTCTCAAGGTTTTTCTCCTCTAGCTTGGCTACTTTCGACCACGGGTCCTGAGTTCTTCACGAAACTCTTCCTTATCAAATCATACCTGCAGGTCCATCCTAAACTTCTGATGTAATATTCCAGATCTGGTGAATACACCAGCTAAGGTTAACACTTCATCTTGCTCATAGGTGTTCCGTAAGCCTTCTTGTAATCCAATCCTTCCAAAGAAATGGATGCTTAACTCAGCACGGCGACAATAGCATAAGTGGGAGATAACATCATGGATAGCCGTGTTTCTGCTCTTGTCCTTTCCATGAGCTATCATTCCACAGTTGATATCTCCTGCTTTAGGGTTTCTTGACAAAAATTTGAGTTCTATGCTCCATGTTCCGGTCTTTCTCCGATACACCTTGATCTCGGGTATTGACAGCTTCCATAGTCTGCCAAGTTCCATAAGGGGTGCCTTCCTTGGTCATACAAATCCGGAAATTCTTCAAAGCCTTCAAATTCTCCTAGTCTTTGGAGTCTTCACCGTTGTAGTTTCCGTCATTATAATGCACGGTAAAAATCCTCTTTATTCCAAAGTAGTCTTAGTTGTCCGATATCTTGTACTCCTTGGAGTGGTCTCATCCTTGAATCTTCATGTGGCCAAAAGGGGAAAAGGTAAGGTCTAACTAAAAGGGAAATTTGAATAAGCTCGATGAGAAGAGGAAAATATCCTTTTGAAAAGAAAGTTGTAGAGGAAATCTTTCCTATGGGCTTGCCAGTTTCTAGGGTCACGTCCTCTGATCAACATGTGCTCTGATACCATCTTGTAGCGACCCGACCTCGAGACGGTCAAGTCTACGTGGCAAAGTGTCATCCCTTGATCGGTATCTTTGACACACACAGTACTCGAGGATTTATAACGGTAAATCACATGTATAAAATAACGTAAATACTGTTACCTCAATCCAAATAGCGGAAGTAACAAGGTTGTGAATTCCCATCAACACCAACGACAAAGTTGAGTGTAGAAATCGTAACCCTAGCATATCACTTACTCGTCATAAGATATCCTGCAACATGAGACGTTGCAGCCACAAAGGTTCAGTACATTGAATGTACTGGCAAATTCACACCATAGGATAATGATGAATAATAACTATCACTACATGCATATTTGGCTGGTGGAAAGCTCTATGGTTATAGTTTTGCGAAAAGCCAATTTTTCCCTACTACAAAGGAATATATTTTATTTAACTGCAAAGTTGGTTGATAAAATATTGAGAAGGTAAACCCCCTCTCAACCCCAATTAAAAGTAATCATTAACCCAACAAATTAATTTAAGTAAGATGATGAGATACTTAAGATACTCCAAGTACTAGATACTCAAGATTGTCCATAACTAGGGACACGGCTAACCATGATTAGATTGTACACTCTGCAGAGGTTTGCGCACTTTCCCCACAAGACTCGATCGCCTCCGTTGGATTTCTCGCACTACATGGTGTTTGAGAAACGGATGACCGAGACACGGTCTTTCAGAAACATTAACTCTCTACTCCGGGTAGACCATACCAAACCTACAAACCCACTACCTGCTGATCTACCTCTTCAAGAGCTTCACGTAACTTACTCAACTATGCTAGAGCCCATAATAGCTTGTGGCTGCACACGGGAGTTTCTAGCATGAAAATATCTCGATTCCTTTGAGCACAGGTGGCAAACCATAGGATGATCACACGGTGTATCCCCGGGATCTCCTAGGACAACACTGGTATATCCCCAGGTGTCCGGGAAAGTCCACTGGTATATCCCCAGGGTGCCCCTACCAATCCACCCAGATGTGTATTAAAGTTGCCACCTTAAATTGAACCATTAAGTAAACAATCTCACATCTGTCATGGAATACACTCAAACCCAATCCACATCTCTGAGCATAGCATGGCAATATAAGCATAACGTAGAAGTAACTCCCAAGGTTTGAATGCAGGACAATAGGTTCCTACCTCATCAACTACTTCCCAATACCCACATGTTATCAAACCTACTCATGCAATGTTTGAGGGTGAAACTAATGCATAAAAACTGGGTATGGAAGGGATATGCTCAAAGTGCGAACTTGCCTACAAATTTGATGAAGATGATTCGCACTCAAAACTCTCGATAGCTCTACTCGTCACACTCCGGTCAATCTATCGTAAACAAGCAATAGTAACCACACATAAGCAATCACTCAAAAGATCAGAAAGAATGGAGAAGACGATTCAGAAAACATCAAAACCGAGAAAATAACTCTTGTAACAAAAAACAATTTCTAACAGTACCAAAATTATGTGAATTTGGCCTTATCGGAAAGTTTAGGTCAAGAGCTTTGATTTGCAAAAGAATCAACTAAACCGGAGTTATAAAACTCAATTTATGATCAAAAGAAGTTTGAATATAAATCTGAACAAAATTCGAAATTTGAAAATTTCAAAGGTTGATGTGACGGAGTTCCTTTGGATAGGTGAAAACAAGACGAAGCTATAGGCGTTGGTTTCATCTAATTTGAATAAACGAGTGAAAAGTTATGACTATTTAAAAAATCAGGGCCAAGCTGTTTTACGGAAGAAAAATAAGCTATGGAAAAAAATACAAAGAAATATATCTTTATAAGGTAGAGAAAAGACAACTTCGGAGAGTGAAGACAATTTCCAGAAGTCGCACCGGAGAGAAGAATTTTTTTTTAAATGAATCTAGTCAAACCAAAATATTGATTTAACCCGAATCGGATGATTTTTGGAGGCTCTGTGGGTCTATATTTATTCGTGGAAAACAGGCTTAGGGGTCAAAGACTAGACAATGTGGGACTAAATGTAGACGAAATTATACGAAACAGAGAAGAAAAAGGCTAACGTCTCGCACGGGCCTAAAGCCTCGGCCGGCCGCGCGTCGTACACGGGCTGCATTTTTTTTTCCGAAGTCTTTTTTTTTTTTGAAATTTGTTTCAAAAAAAACTAAACATTAACGAAAATAAAATAAAATAAAAGAAAAAAGAAAACAAAAGAAAAACGGGCCGGCCTGCTACTATGCTACGCATGTGGGCGATAAATAAATATGGGCCGCACGTACAATTTTTTTTTAACAGAAACAGAAGGAAAACCGAATAAATAAAATAAAGTAGAATTTTATATTGGCATATTATATATCAAAATTTTCAGAAAAAGATTTCCTACAATCTGTACATTTTTCTGGAGTCAAACAAAATACACACAAATTCAAATAAAGCAAAGAGTGCTTCTGCTCTAATAAAATCCAACAAAAATCATTTTAAAAATACCAAAATGAAGTCAAATTTATTTCTCTCAAGTTTTCTATTGTAGGGAATCATGTTACCTTATTTTCCATGTATTTTATTTTTTAAGGAAAATAATTTGAGTAAAACTCAAATAACTCCAAATTGAAAATAAATTCAAAAGAACTTTGAATTTAATTCTTTGAAGCTCCCAACTCATATTTCATATGTTTTTAAGAAGTCATTTTATCTTCGCTCCTGAAAATCATTGAGTTGCATAAAGTTTCAGAATTGGAAATATTTTCCAAATGAAATTCAAATATTTTCAATACCCCTTGTCATTTAAATAAATGGAAGAAGTCATGTCATCTTCTCTCCAGGGTTTTGTGGTGAAAAGAATTTGAATTCACGGAGATCAGGAATGCAAAATGAAAGTTTGGGAAAGTCCTTTTATTCCCTCTCATTTAACTTTCAAAAAGTTTCGAATTTCACTCAATTTCACACAGTCAATCAAACAATCAATAAAATCTATCTATTTATCATAACATTCCAAAATTTAGAATTTTGGGATGTTACAAACCTACCCTTAAAATGAATCTACGTGCTCGAGATTAGGAGAAACTAGAAAGAAATAGGTTAGGTTTGGGGTCTTCTAAAAAATCCATCGATCGTCTCCGGGGGTCTCGGGTGCTACCACCCTTAAAAGCATGGTTACGGTTCCATCAAAACTCATATACTCCATCCTTATTGTTGACGGTGTTGGTCTTCCCAGATCTCAGGAAATTCCATCTCTGGGCTCTTCCGGTAGCGGCATAACCTTTTCCTGAATTCTTCTGTCCTTTCCTCTTGGTAAGGTTATTCTGAGATTGGGTCTTCTTAGCTGGTGGAGTGCAGCGCCAATACTAAACAACTATCGATATCTTATGGCGGTCAACAATTTATGGTTTCTCCTACAGGAAATGGGTCTGGTTGATCCTCGTCGTATAACCTACGGTTGGCAAAAGCTGCCTTGTACAAGGGGAAAAATTCTTATACCATTCTGAGGTTTAAACAGGGTTTTGATCGTCGTCTCTTTACTATAGGTAAGTCACTCAGATTTACCATCCCATATACCAAGGCGAACAATAAGAGTAAGTCGGTATGGTGATCAATCCATCCCGCACCCAAATCATTACCTTGTACCTGGTTTAGCGAATCTCGCATTCTAACACTCGGTCATCCTCACAAGCATTGCAAAATTTCTCTTGTCGACGAACCAAGTTCGGATAAATCCATTGATTCTGCAAGCCAAACAAACATCTATCATTCCATAACAACTCTCAGTTTTTGCGTAAACTCCTATAAAATCGTCGGTTGATAAAATCGTAACTTCTTCCAGGGTTTTTCCTTTCGCAAGAGTGTGTTTGCTTCTTGGCAGGTCCTGGGGCCTGTGGGTTATGGCCTATCTCATCACTTGTAGTCCTTGAACTTATCCTCGGGCTTCTGATCATTATTCCAACTTCCAACTTCCTAGTATTCTTAAATCCATCCAATTGTAATGTCTTCCTTCCTTCTATTGGCACCAAACTAGGACATGATTACTCGGACTCATCATGGAATTTCCATTGATCCATATTTCCAACATCATACCTCCTTTATATCCAATAGTAATTCATCTCTTCATCCTCGTGGGATGTCCCACATACCGAGATAAAACTTATACTTATGAAGTCCATACTCCACTTCGTGGAACATCATTATCCTTTCCAGGGTCAAGCGTCCTTACAGAGGAATATTGGCCATCTCTGCATGGCACTTCTTCAACTGGGAAACGTGAAACACATCATGAACTCCTGACAGTCCTTCGGGTGATTCCAACTTGTTGGCCACTGCTCCCATACGCTCCAAAACTCGGTATGGTCCTACAAATCTCAGGGCTAACTTTCCCTTAACTCCAAATCGTTTAACTCCTCGCGGAGGGACACATGAAGACATGCTCTGTCTCCAATTTCATAGACTACCTCCTTGCGTTTTTGAGTCTGCATAACTCTTCAGCCTGGATTGAGCTACCTTTAGTCTATCTCGATCGACTTGACATTTTCTTCTGACTCCTTGATCATATTTAGTCCAAACAATGACGGTCTCCAACTTCATCCCACATCAACGTGTCTGGCTCCTTCTCCCATACAAAGCTTAAAAAGGGGGCATCTTCAAACTGACTTGGTAGCTGTTGTTGAATGAGAACTCCGCGTAAGGTAGATTATCATCCCTACTAGATCCATAATCTAGCGCACACGCTCTCAACATGTCCTCCAGAATCTGATTGACTCTCTTGGTCTATCCATCAGTCTGCGGATGAAAGGCTGTATTGAACTCTAGCCTAGTACCCAAAGTCTGGTGCAACTGATTCCAAAACTTTGAGGTAAACTGTGTTCCTCTATCTAATACGATGGTCCTCGGAACTCCATGCAGACATACGGTCCTGGTCATATATATATTGGCCAACTTCGCACTTGTGTGGTTTCACTGGGATAAAGTCAGCCACTTTGGTCAAGCGAATCAACTACTACCCAGATAGAATCATATCCCGATCAGGTTCTGGGAAATCCGGTAATGAAATCCATGCCAAGCTTATCCTACTTCCATTCGTTTATCGGCATAGGCTGTAGTAATCCTGCTGGCTTCTGAAGCTCTGCTCTTACTCTCTCTGACATACATCACCTACGACTACATACTCCGCAATATCCTTCTTCATACCAGTCCACCGAAGCGCTCCTTCAAATCCAAATACATCTTGGTGTTTCCAGGGCGAATCGAGTATGGTGAGTCATGAGCCTCCTGAAGTATTAACTTCCTGATCTTTGCATTATTGGGCACATATACACGGTCCTCGAACCATAAGGTGTCATGCTTATCCTTACAAAAACCTTTGGCCTTTCCTTTGCTCATCCTTTTTTTTACCTTAGCAATCTCTTTTTCACCCTTCTGAGCGTCACGGATCTTTCCCAACAATGTAGACTGAACTTCCATTGCTGCAACAAAACCTTTGGAACAATCTCCAACCAAACTTCCCTGAGATCCTCGGCTAACTCCTTTGGTAATCCTCCGCTTATGAGGGTATTCGTCCTTGTTTTATTTATGGTTGTGTCCTATTTCTCCACAAAGCTTGTATGCACAAGGTTTCTTCATATCCTTTCCATAAGGCCTCAATTTACGGGACACAAGGCGAGATCTTTGCGAGTCAACTTAAATTCTTCCCAAGTGGTTACTCTTTGCCATCCATTGATGGTTTGGTACGTCCTCTACCAGGTAGTGGCACCTCTTTCAAAGCACTCAAGAGCATGAAGGGTCATATCCTTTCCGGCTATAGGGTTATTCTCCATGTGATCCTCCATGTTCTGAATCCATCGAGTGCATCTCCAATTGACTCATCGGTCCAGAAAATACAAGCTCATCTCCATTCATTCTCTATTGGGTCCATGGGTTTTGGGGTGGGATAAGAAAGATAGAGAGGGATACACACAATACGAACAATAGTTTTGAAAAGACAGGTTTTATTGTGGCTGTTGGAAAAACATCAAACAAATGACAGCTCACAATAAATGGCATCTAACGCAGTATATAATAGGGGTTTGGGCTTCTAATGGTCAATAAATCTTCAAAGTCATCAAACTCTTCGATTCTTGTTGATGTCTCCGATGGCTTCTTCCGATCATGCTTGTCCTACTCAAGTTCTTTTGCCAGATCATCTCTGTTGTCCCGAAGTCTATCGTGATGTCTTTTAATATTTATAGAGTTGCGTTCCAAACTTCTGGGTTTCATCAACCTCGACAGGAACCATCATCCTACTGTCCTTCAGTTCCTGAAGAATCTTTGATGTCTCAAGGTTTCTCTCCTCTAGCTTGGCTACTTTCAGCTTCTGGGTCCTGAGTTCTTCACGAAACTCTTCCTTATCAAATACTGCTTCTGCAGGTCAATCCTAAACTTCCTGATGTAATATTCCCGATCCTGGTGAATACACCAGCTATGGTTAACACTTCATCTTGCTCATAGGTGTTCCGTAAGCCTTCTTGTAATCCAATCCTTCCAAAGAATGCATGCTTAACTCAGCACAGCGACAATAGCATAAGTGGGAGATAACATCATGGATAGCCGTGTTTCTGCTCTTGTCATTTCCATGAGCTATCATTCCATAGTTGATATCTCCTGCTTTAGGGTTTCTTGACAAAACTTTGAGTTCTATGCACCATGTTCCGGTCTTTCTCCGATACACCTTGATCTCGGGTATTGACAGCTTCCATAGTGTGCCAAGTTCCATAAGGGGTGCCTTCCTAGGTCATACAAATCCAGAAATTCTTCAAAGCCTTCAAATTATCCTAGTATTTGGAGTCTTCACCGTTGTAGTTTCCGTCATTATAATGCACGGTAAAAATCCTCTTTATTCCAAAGTAGTCTTAGTTGTCCGATATCTTGTACTCCTTGGAGTGGTCTCATCCGCCGAATCTTCATGTGGCTAAAAGGGGAAAAGGTATGGTCTAACTAAAAGGGAAATTTGAATAAGCTTAGTAGAGAAGAGGGGAAAAGATCCTTTTGAAAAGAAAGTTGTAGAGGAAATCTTTCCTATGGGCTTGCTAGTTTCTAGGGTCACGTCCTACAGTCAACATGTGCTCTGATACCATCTTGTAGCGACCCGACCTCAGACGGTCAAGTCTCTGTTCTTAAGTGTCATCCCTTGATCGGTATGCTGACACACACAGTACTCGAGGATTTATAACAGAGGTAAATCACATGTATAAAATAACGTAAATACTATTACCTCAATCCAAATAGCGGAAGTAACAAGGTTGTGAATTCCCATCAACACCAACGGCAAAGTTGAGTGTAGAAATTGTAACCCTAACGTATCACTTACTCGTCATAAGATATCCACGCAACATGAGGCGTTGCAGCCACAAAGGGTCGATTACATTGAATGTACTGGCAAATTCACACCATAGGATAATGATGAATAATAACTATCACTACATGCATATTTGGCTGGTGGAAAGCTCTATGGTTATAGTTTTGGCGAAAAGCCAATTTTTCCCTACTACAAAGGAATAAAATCCAACAAAAATCATTTTAAAAATACCAAAATGAATTCAAATTTATTTCTCTCCAGTTTTCTATTGTAGGGAATCATGTTACCCTATTTTCCATGTATTTTATTTTTGGAGGAAGATAATTTGAGTAAAACTCAAATAACTCCAAATTGAAAATAAATTCAAAAGAATTTGAATTTAGTTCTTTGAAACTCCCAACTCATATTTCATATGTTTTGAAGAAGTCATTTTATCTTCGCTCGTGAAAATCATTGAGTTGCATAATGTTTCAGAATTGGAAATATTTTCCAAATGAAATTCAAATATTTTAAATACCCCTTGTCATTTAAATAAATGGAAGAAGTCATGTCATCTTCTCTCCAGGGTTTTGTGGTGAAAAGAAATTGAATTCACGGAGATCGAGAATGCAAAATGAAAGTTTGGGAAAGTACTTTTATTCCCTCTCATTTAACTTTCAAAAAGTTTCGAATTTCACTCAATTTCACACAATCAATCAAACAATCAATAAAATCTATCTATTTATCATAACATGCCAAAATTTAGAATTTTGGGATGTTACAATCCACATATAGTAAGTGCTCATCAGGATGCTTTGTTCCATCTCATGTAAAAGGGTTAGCTAGCAGTCTTTCCATCATACCCGAAGGAAATTCAAAAGGAGTTTTGTTTTCAATAGGTTCAGTAGGTTGGGGAGAAACTCTTTGCTCTATTGGACGGGGCGAAGATACCCCGAACAAGCTCCTCAGAGAATTACTTTCCATAGTAACAAGTGAAAGTAAATTTCAGCACACTATATAAATGTTTCCTTACCAAATTCCACCTACCAAAGGCGCTACACTCCCCGGCAACGGCGCCAGAAAAGAGTCTTGATGACCCACAAGTATAGGGGATCAATCGTAGTCCTTTCGATAAGTAATAGTGTCGAACCCAACGAGGAGCAAAAGGAAATGATAAGCGGTTTTCAGCAAGGTATTCTCTGCAAGTACTGAAATAAGTGGTAACAGATAGTTTTGTGACAAGATAAATTGTAACGAGCAACAAGTAACAAAAGTAAATAAAGTGCAGCAATGTGGCCCAATCCTTTTTGTAGCAAAGGACAAGCCAGAACAAACTCTTATAATAGGAAAAGCGCTCCCGAGGACACATGGGAATATCGTCAAGCTAGTTTTCATCACGTTCATATGATTCGCGTTCGGTACTTTGATAATTTGATATGTGGGTGGACCGATGCTTGGATGCTGTTCTTACTTGAACAAGCATCCCACTTATGATTAACCTCTATTGCAAGCATCCGCAACTACAACAAAATTATTAAGGTAAACCTAACCATAGCATGAAACATATGGATCCAAATCAGCCCTTACGAAACAACGCATAAACTAGGGTTTAAGCTTCTGTCACTCTAGCAACCCATCATCTACTTATTACTTCCCAATGCCTTCCTCTAGGCCCAAATAATGGTGAAGTGTTATGTAGTCGACGTTCACATAACACCACTAGAGGCTAGACAACATACATCTTATCAAAATATCAAACGAATACCAAATTCACATGACTACTAATAGCAAGACTTCTCCCTTGTCCTCAGGAACAAATGTAATTACTCACAAAGCATATTCATGTTCATAATCAGAGGGGTAATAATATGCATAAAGGATCTGAACATATGATCTTCCACCAAATAAACCAACTAGCAACAACTACAAGGAGTAATCAACACAACTAGCAACCTACTAGCACCAATCCGGACTTTGAGACAAGAATTGGATACAAGAGATGAACTAGGGTTTGAAGATGAGATGGTGCTGGTGAAGATGTTGATGGAGATTGCCCTCTCCCGATGAGAGGAGCGTTGGTGATGACGATGGTGATCATTTCCCCCTCCCAGAGGGAAGTATCCCCGACAGAACAGCTCTGCCGGAGCTCTAGATTGGTTGCGCCAAGGTTCCGCCTCGTGGCGACGGAGTCTCGTCCCGAAAAGTTCCTCTTCATTTTTTCTCATCGAAAGACTTCATATAGCAGAAGATGGACGTCGGAGACCCACCAGGGGGCCCACGAGATAGGGGGCGCGCCCTAGGAGGGGGGGGGGGCGCCCCCACCTTCGTGAGCAGGGTGTGGGCCCCCTGGACTTCATCTTTGGCGAGGATTTTTCTTTATTTATTTTAAGATATTCCGTGGAGTTTCAGGACTTTTGGAGTTCTGTGAGAATAGGTCTCCAATATTTGCCCCTTTTCCAGCCGTAATTCCAGCTGCCGGCATTCTCCCTCCTTATGTAAACCTTGTAAAATAAGAGAGAATATCCATAAGTATTGTGACATAACGTGAAATAACAGCCCATAATGCAATAAATATTGATATAAAAGCATGATGCAAAATGGACGTATCCGACGTCCATGGGGATGGTTGAGGGATTCTCCGCATCATCTCCCCCCCCCCCCTGGAGAGATCCGTCCACGGATCGTGATCTTCATCACCATGGGAAAGAGAGGGCGTCGCCGTGTAGAAGTGGACAACCACCAAGCACTTATCGTGTGGAAGCTCGAAATGGGCACTCTCCAATGTCGCACCGTCTTGTGATTCCTTCCAAAGGAGCTAGTACAACAAACACTTGGAAAAACAAATGTGATTAGCATTAGTGCAAAACCAAGCATTCAATAGGTGATTCACCAAACAAGTGTCATCATCAAGCATAGCATATGGTGTGACAAGGGAGCGTGACATGTCATGTAAGCACATAAATTGAGCAAAATCAAGGACATCATGGAAACAAGCATGTAAATGTGAGGTAGCGATGGAAATATGTGTGTCAAGAGAATAAGCATCTACCTCAAGCTCATAGCAAGCATGGTAGGCATAAGAGTCATTCACAACACTGAATGAAATGAAATGTCTAAACATGTGGGGCAAATGCAAGACAATCCAAGCATAATGTGCATATGGTGTGGTGAAGATAGTTTGGCACTCAACACAAATTAGATAGCAATTGTGCAACATGTGCGAGGCAATCAAGTCATGCAAGCTAGTAGTGCGAACATGCAACATACTATAGGTAATCATGGCAATCATGTCATGTGAGCAAATAATAGGCATAGGCAATGCACATGACATACCACAAGCATGAACACAAAGCAAGATCAAGGTATCATCATAGGAATGGATCACAAAGGAAACATGGCAAGAACAAGCAATATCTCCGCCAAGCTTGCAAAAACACATACAAGTAGTAGAATCAATCATCATGTGTAATGCAAGGCATGGGTCACAAATGCATGGTAAAGGCATCGGAGTAAGCATTTGATGCAAAGTGAACATGGCAAGATTGGCATATAATATGTAATGGACAATAACCCATAGCCAAGTGAGGGCCATGTAGAAGAAATCTTGTGAAGTCTTTGCGCAAAGAGAGCGGTGGGAAAGGCAATCTACGGGGTCCCAAGTCATTATTGCTCTCTAGAGCTCGTTTTGTCAACTCATGGGATTGTGAGGTTGACAAGTATTCATGGGTACCTACACAAAACAGACACAAACCAAAGAAATTGTGTGTGTGGTAAATATACACGTCATCCATCATGATGTGTATGTGCATGTGTGAGTTAGCACAAGATAAGCATCGCTCAAAGAAAATTGATGCATGTTATAAGAACATGTCATCCATCATGAAATAATAGGTGTTTTGGATGACACGATGGGGACACAAATTGAGAATGCAAGTATATGGCACATCACTAGCATGTTTATTCATGGGGAGCATATGGTGCACACAAGTAGTGGGATCATGCAATGGATAGGATGAATCAAAATCTCCTAAAATGTATGAGGAAACTATGGGGGTCTCCTCATGAGCAATAGTGGAAACATCATATGGAGAATATGAGCAACATCCAAAACAATGCATATCCGAAGCTAGGAGGTCATGGCATGGCATATGAGATAAATGATGCAAAGGGAGCATATCAATATCATCACAAGAGAAACAAATGCAAATAACCATGGGCTTGCCATCTATGCCAAATGTGCAAATTGGGTGTATTTTAATGGCATATGCATAGTCACTACGATGAGATTGCAAATATGACATATTGTTGATCTCATGCATAGCATATGACAAGTCAAGCGGATTGTCCAACAAGATGTGACAAGGAGAATTGTTACAAGAAATCCTATGTAGCATGGCATCATACTCCACATGGAAATCATCATACTCATCATAAATGGGAAAATCAACGCATAGGGAAGTCAAACTAGCATGAAGCGTGACAACAGGTGGATCGACATCATGCAAACAATCAATGTGAAGAATGTCCACTAGTGGGACTAGAGCATCGCCGTCACCTATGTTACCTTTTTCATTCCACTCAAGTGGTGTAGGTGAGCTGGCAAAGACCAAATGGTGGTCATCATCATCAACTTGATGGAACCATGTGGGGGGCATCATATTCCACCATGGCCATTGTCTTGTCCAAAGGAAGGACGAAGTCGTCGTGAATCGGCGCGTCATCATATATGGGACCTAGCACCAAAGGAGAAGACACAATAGAGGTAGAGGTTAAGTCGTTAGAAATCATAGTGGCCTCACATGCCCAATCAACTATCACACTCTCTCTATGTGGTGGTTCACTCACTCCCTCAAAATAGGTGCACTCAATGTCACATATGGTGGAGTCACTCATCTCACACAAGTGGTGGGGGTTGTGGCTCTCCTCACATGGGAATTGTGGCAACTCATCATATATGGGGCTAGTGGTGAAGTCACTCTCACTCTCAATATGGTGGCACAAGTCACGCGAGTCATCGTGGTCGAAGGGAAAATCCCATGCTCAGCCATCTCGTCGTCGTCGTCGCCGTGGATGAAGTCCAATGTAGAAGTATGTGACGCCCTCGATTCAATCATACACTAATCATACACGCAAATGTGTACGATCAAGATCAAGGACTCACGGGAAGATATCACAACACAACTCTAGACACAAATTAAAATAATACAAGCTTTATATTAAAAGCCAGGGGCCTCGAGGGCTCGAATACACAAGAGTCAGCGGAAGCAACAATATCTGAGTACAGACATGAGTTAGACAAGTTTGCCTTAAGAAGTCTAGCACAAAAGCAACAATGATCGAAAAGGAAAGGCCTCCTGCCTGGGAGCCTCCTAACTACTCCTGGTCTTGGCGGCCTCCACGTAGTGGTAGGCACCCTAGTAGTAGTTGTCGTCGAAGATGGCGTCTGGATCCTGGGCTCCACCATCTGGTTGCGACATCCGAGAAGAATGGAAAAGGGGAAAAAGGGGGAGCAAAGCAACCATGAGTACTCATCCAAAGTACTCACAAGCAAGGATCTACACTACATATGCAACATTATCAAAGGAAGGTTGTATATGTGGATTGGGCTGCAGAAATGCCAGAATAGAGAGAAGGCCTAGTACTATCAAAGACTAACATCTTCTGGAAACCACCATCTTGCAGCAACAGGAGGGAATAGAGTAGCATAAAGTAAAGTAGTAGTAGTGTTATCAACCTCGGCCAGAGATCCTTTCTCGACTCCCTGCGAGAAAGCAATCCCAGAGCCATACTATCCAAGTGTCATCACAATCCAATTCTCATCACCATCCAGTTCTCATCACAAGTATCCAGTTCTAGTTGTATCGATCGGGATACAACTCCAAGTGTCCGTTACCGTAGGACAGGCTATCGATAGATGTTTTCTTCCCTGCAGGGATGCACCAACTTACCCACCACGCTCGATTAACTCCGGCAGGACACACTTCCACAGGTCATGCAGCCTCGGCCAAACAATACGCCACAACCCGACCTAGACTTAATAGAGAGGCCAGCACGCCGGACTAAACCTATGCCCCCAGGGGTCATGGTCCATCTCCCAGGGAACTCCTGCATGTTGCGAGGGCGGCCGATGAGCAGAACTAGCTACCTCCCTAAAAATGCAGGAGCTTACCAGTCCAACCCGGCGTGCGCCGCTCAGTCGCTGGCGTCTATTAAGCTTCGGCTGATGCATACGACGCAGAACGCCCATACTATGCCCACATGATGGTTAGTGCTATCAGGCCAGAGGCCCCTCGGATCAAATATCCAAATCGTAGTGGATTAGGAGCACACGGTAACAAGCAGAGACTCACGAAAGATGTGACCCCGTTGCCCAGTCGAGAGGACTTGCGGCAAGGGCTAGGAATGCCCGGCCACGCCTCGTAATTATCTCGCAGGCACCCTCCAGGTCAACCCGTCTCCACATCACTCGCAATTAAGCTCGCGCAGGTACCCCTCAGGGTCGACCCGTCTTTAGTAACATGGTTCAGTGTAAAGCCATAGTAACCATGGTAAGTGTGTGTCCAAACATCAAGGGGAAAACCCGAGGAATCACCCCCGATGGATTCCACTCGATGTAATCATCAAGGTGAACGTAAGAGGAACCCCCCCGAGGTTCACACTTGAGGGGTTGCACGATAGAGTCGTATCGGAAGTGGTTAAGGCGGAATCACCCTCGATGACCACGACCGAATAGCTACACTACAGGATTAACATCAGAAGTGTTGTAGAGGTCTCACCCTCGGCACTCGATAGTAACCCAGTAGTGTCGGGCAACTAAGGGGAAAGTGATGTGCGGTGCCGGGGCCTGGTCTTCGATCCCGTTGATCGGGTCTTCAATGATGAAGCGAGGCAACAAGAACAAGGTGGGGGTCAGCGATGGATCACTAACCAACCTATACTAAGCGATTTAGGATAAGGTGTAAGGTACAACAAATAGATACAAAAGCAGGCTATGCATCAGAATAGGAGCAAACAATAAGAGTAGCAAAATCTAATGCAAGCATGAGAGAATGGAATGGGCGATATCAGGATGATCAAAGGGGGGCTTGCCTGGTAGCTCTAGCAAGGAGGGGTCGTCGTCGACATAGTCGATCATAGGGGCAGCATCGGTCTCGGGGTCTACCGGAGAGAAGAGGGGGAAGAAACAGTAAATATAAAGCAAGCATAGCATCACAAAGCATAACATGGCAATATGCTGTGCCGGGTGTGACCTAACGTATGGCTACACGATATAGGTGAAGGGGGAATTCAACCGGGAATACATTCCCGGTTCCGGACCTGTGTCAGACAAACGACCGGAGGGGGAATGTTCCACGTTCAGCATGCTAGGGCATGTGACAGATGAATGGATAGCGTAATCAGATTCGTTGGATTTTTCTAAGTAACTTTCATATAGAAAACATTTTCATCCGAGTTACTGTTTATTTTCTATGAATTTTCAAAGATTAAATCATTTTATGGATTTATTTGAATTAACAGAAAAGATAAAATGACGTCAGCATGACGTGCTGATGACGTCGTGATCAACAGACTTCCGACCAGGTCAAATCGACGATGGGTCCCACATGTCATAGACAAGAGGGCTAACAGTGGGTTATTTTAATTGAACAGGGTGTTAATTAGCAGTTGGGCCCCACATGTTAGTAACTAATTAGCTAAACTAAATACTTTTAATTATAAAACCATTTTAATTAGTTATTTAAGCGGTAGGGCCCGCACGTCAGTGGCTGGGGCCTACCCAGTCAGCACAGTTGACCAGATCAACTGGTCAACAGGGGGCCAGGGGCCCCACCGGCGCGACCTGTGGGTGGCCCCAGACAAAGTGCCCGGCTGAACACCGGCGAGCACGAAAACGTGGCGGAGGGCGCTCGGCCTCATCGGGATTCGTCTACAGGGGCCCAAAACGGACGCGGCTGACGCCTTTTGAACGGGAGCGGCGAGCCGCAGCTAACCGCGGTGGTGGCCGGCCCCGGGGCGGCCGGAAACGGCGTCGGCGTGGAGCACGGGCGGCGGTTGCCTTTGGGCGCTCGACGGCGATGGTCATGCGTTGCGTTAGCGAGCGAACGGAGAGGCGGGGCAGAGCGTACGCGTTGCGGCGAGGCCAACGGTCGCGAGCCCTTGACCAAAAGGTCACCGGAGACGCGCCGGCGACCAAACGAGGCGGCGGTGGTTCGCGCTTCGTCAGTGTAGTGGCTACAGGCGGCTAGAGAGGGCAGGGGACGGCGTGTTCGGCGCAGGAGCTCACCGTGGGGGCGTGGGGTCTAGGCAGAGGACTCGGGGATGTCCGGTGAAGCAGATCGGCCGTGAGGTCGTTTGGTGGCCGTCGAGGAGGAAGACGAAGGGGATCTGGCGCTGGGTGGCTCCCGCCTTGAGGTCGTTGGTGCAGACGAAGCAGAAGACGGTCGTGGGGCTCGTGGACACATAAGGGCGGCGAGGAGGGCACGGTGGCCGCGGTGGCACAGCAACGCGGCGGCAAAAGTGCGTCGGCGCGAGGGGGATCTGGAGAAGGGGGCGAGGCCAGAGGGAGAGAGGGTAGGGGGCGTCCAGGGGGAGTGAGTGGGTGCGGGGAGCCCGAGGGGTCGAGGGAACGTCGCCCTTATCCCTTCCCCGACGGGGACGGCGACAGGGTTCGGTGGCGACCAGCGGCCTTGATCGGCTGGGTCGGGTGAACAGAGAGGAGGGAGGCAACCGGGGGAGGTGGGCTGCTGGGTTGGGCCGCCCAGATGACTAAGGCCCAGGGGGGCCAGGGGGGGTTTTTCTTTTACTCTTACTTTTGCTCTTTTCTTTTTATAGAAAAAGCATGGTACTATTTGGGGTGCCAAAAGGATTTTGTAAAATGTGGGACTTGTCCACATAATTATATTGCAATAGTTAGCACTGCCACAACAAGGTTGTGAGGCTTTTGAAATAGTTTGAAATTTTTTATAAAATAAAAATCCATTTAAACTATCGTTTTAGCCACTGCTTTAATTGCTTTATGCCATTTAAACACCTTGCAAAAATGTTGGTTCACCACCAATATTAACAAATGACTATTTGCCACAAGATGAACATTTTAGATCTCCTGTGTGACAATTAAGAGTTTTTGACTTTAGATTGGATTTGAATTTGAATTGGTGATTTGGATCAAGTGAAGATTAGCAACAGTAACAATGATGACAAGGCATCATTAGAAGGGGATTACTGTAGTAGGACTCCCGGGGTGTTACAAAGTACTCGTCGGAGGTAGGCGAAGATGTCGCACGTCCAAAGGCGAAGATGCCTTGATAACCCTTGGCGAAGATGCCGAAGTGGTGGTAGTAGTCGTAGCTCTGTCTTGTTGGTGCTCGTCTCGCGGTCTTCTCTTGTGCTCATGAAGGTTTTCTTGACGGTGTCGCGTGGTACTTGCATCGTGTGTCCGCTCCGATGGTGTGCGACTTGAGCGTCCCCGCCGTGAAGATGACGAAGGGGAAGAATATTTGTATTTGGCCACCAAGTCTCATACTTGATCCATTTGTTCATCTAACATGGTGTCGATGTAGTCCCTTTTCCTTGCTTCGTTTTGGCGAATGTCGATGGCGAGTCTCTTAATGCCTTGCATTTCTCGTTGTAGTCCGAAGGTGGACGTTTTAGTGATGTGGTTGTTCGCGTTGTCGTTGTCATGGAAGACCGGAGATGAAATGCCTTGCCTATTCATCACAAGACTCGAGCAAATGTAAGTGGAAGAAAGAAAAGAACTATACCAAATGTACCTTTCCAATGTTGAAGATGGATCAATGATCACTCAATAATGTATTAAGGAAATAACACAAATTGGTACCGGATCTTGTCAATTCTCACACCTACGCAACTAAGGCTTATGGTGGAGCTCGGAGAGGATAGTGGCACGAAAATTTGATGCAAAATGTTAGCAAGAGTCAATAATGTTGGAAAATATTCGCAAATTCGCAAGTGAAACAAGTAGACCATTAGCCATGGGTGGCACATGGGAACACACACACGGATAGATAAATGGGGTCGTGCAACCAAGGAATGAGCACAGAATGTGGAATCCACGAAAAATGCTCGTGTTGCACAACTCTAGAGAGACGCTAGCACGATTGCTCAATAGGCGGATACGACACTTGTTCGCAACTTAGAAGATGCAAAATGTATCAACTTTCTATCCCAAGTATGCTATATATGTGTGATGTTCTGGTGTTTCGCACACGATGATCCAAGATGATCGGATATGACAATCATATGTGCAATGTGGTATGATACTATGGCTATTGCTTACAAGCTCTTTGCTCTCTTTTTGCTTAAAAGCTTATTCTTTTTTTTGTATTGCCACTTATGTGAAATGCACAAACCAAGATAGCAATTGTGTATATGCGGGAACAATCTTGTGACACAAGGAATGATGTGATGATACCAAGATGATACCAATATGAATGGAAGGTATGGATCACTAATGTGCACAAGTAACATTGCTGGCAACACTCAAATGGCTAGTCTTGATAGGCAAGTGACACAAAATGGGCCAAGGGGTTAACAATGTAATGGCAAGAATGTACAATGATGGGATACCACGATACCAAGATGATATAGAGGTTACCGTTCTTGCTTACGGTTAGGGTGTCAAAATGGTGAAGTGGTCGATGTCGAGTCCTTGTCGAAGGTGAGTGACGGGTTGTCGATGTCGAACCGTTCCTAGTTAGCCAAAACACCCTAGGAAATGGAAAAACCGCAAACTCTCAAAGGAAAATGTCAAATGGTGATAGCGGAATGCGTAGGTGGTTCTGGAGTTAGCAATACGGAAGTGGTGGTGGTGGTTGATGATGAAGCAACCGTACCTAAGTAGCCTAAACACCTTAGGAGACTCAAGTCACCCCTCAAGCAACCACATATGCTATATCGAACTAAATGGTTTAGGTTGCGGAAAGCTATGGTGGTTTTGTGGATGATATGGTGGATGGCCTAAGCAAAGATGCAAAAATGCCGAAATTTTGATGGAGTCAAATGATGTTGTAACCTATCTAGATGGATGGGGGATGTCAATAGCTACTCAACGATCTAAAGAACGTCAAAATCGGACTTCGGGAGTGGAAGTTATGGCCGAAATGGTGTTTGGAAGTGGGCTGATTCGGGGGGGGGGGGGGGGGGGGTGCGGGTGGTCGGGGGTCGTGGGTGCGGGCCCGCAGGGTGGTCAGCGGGGTTGGGCGAAAAAATGGCCCGAGGGTCCGGGTGCCCCGGGGGGTCAGCGGGGTTGGGCGGGGTCCAGTGCCGGGTGGTCAGTGAGGTTGGGCGGGGTGTGGTCCGGTTGCCCGGGATTTGAGGTCCGGGTGCCAGGGGGTCACGAATGTGGCGGAAATTCATGGGAAAATGGAAGAAGTTGGTGGATTTCGTGGAGGGAAAGGTGGAGATGGAAGGGGGGAAGGCTAGATCCACTTGAAACCAAGCAAATCCATGGATCATCCAACAAAACCTCATCAAAGCAACAAATCACAAAAAAATTGGGGCTATTTTTGGTGGGGAATTTTCGAAATTGGGGAAGAACACAACAAAATTAGCCTAGAGAACAAGAAGGGGGCTCCAATTTCGTGAGAAATCATGGCTTATGATACCAAGATGTTGTAGGGTGGAACCCTAGATGGAGATCTTCCATGAATTGGAAGGGAAATCCACAAGAACAAGAAGAACACAAAGGGGGAAAACAAGAGGAACACTCAAATTGACTTGATCCAATCACACATGTGCTAGATCGAATCACACAAAGAGAGATACAAAGGTCCAAATACAACACAAGAAGATACAAGAGGTAACTAGTTCATCCCAATCCTATGAGCAAAGAGGTCTTGATGATCCTATGATGGGGATTCTTCTCCAAGAGGAGGCCTTGATATCCACAAGAGGATCTTCTCCAAGAGGAGGGTTTGATCTCCAAGAGGAGGAAGATGAGCAAAGCTCTCTCTTTGTCTATCTAATACTTTGTTGTCCTCTCTAATGAGCTAGGGGGAGAGTTTATATATGCTAGGGACGAATTGGTGGTAAAACAAGGGTACATGGGTCATTTGCCCTCAGTGCACGCAGGCACAAAACGGACGTGTCCGGGCACCCGGGGTAAAGAGGTCCGGCACCAGGAGTGGATGCGGTAGGAGATGTCCGGGCACCCGGGGTGCGGAGGACCGGTCACCCGGTCCGGTCAGAGAGGCCGCGACCAAGTGGCTGTAGGGACCGGGCACCCAGGGGTTGATGGCCCAGGCACCCGTGGCGGTGAGGAGCCGGCTGGGGGGCACCAGGGGTTGATGGCCCGAGTACCCCGGGTGGCGGTGCAGCTCCCAGGCGGGAGGGGCGGGCACCCGGGCTGCTCAGGGGCGCCACCCAGGCCACGGCTAGGCACCCGAGGCTCCAAGGACCGGGAACCCGGGATGCACAGCGGGCAGGCCCTGGGTGGTGGCCGAAGGCCCGGGCACCCGGGGGCATGGAGGGCTGGGCACCCGGGGGTCCTAGAGCCTCCGTGGCTTCGTGCTCCTCGCGTCCTTCCTCCTTCCCTTCCTTCGCGGGTGCTTGGGTCTCCCTCCGAGCTTCTTCATGGACTTCTTCTTGGTACCTAAGAGTGCATAGAGTTTCCATTTGAGGTAGAATCTGACTCTCGTGTGAATCCTAATGAAACTCGAAGAGGAACGAGTTCACCTCGGTTTTGGCGGCGCGTGCACGAGCTCTCGTCGTTGGTCCTCTCCGTGCTTGCGGTGGCGGTGTGACTTGCATGGGAATGGTTGAGGGATGCTCCACATCATTCCTCCTCTAGATTTAGTTAACCTATGAAGCATTATCCCTGATGTTTGTTTCCTCTTGCACCTAGGTGCTAGTCCAATAACGAACATAGGAAGTGTTAGTGTACATCAAACTGTGAGACTACATATAAAGAAGCATGCAACTGTAACTTGACTCCAGCAACTACCTTCTTGCTGTTGAAGCTCGCAAAGTTCATATGATCTTGCTAACTCATCTTGTGTCAAGAGTGCTTCAGAAGTAGTGTCAGGCGGCAAGGGAGCTTGGGAAGGTGCTGCTAGCTGAGTTGACGAACGAGTAACTCGTGCAACTGGTGGTATTGTGAAAGGTGTTGCAACAACTAGGGCTGTCTCTGCTTGTTTGGTGGCGGCTATTGGTTTATTTTTGGCTTGTTCTGCAGCTTGTGTAGCATGTGCTACCCCGTTTGTACAATTTTCCACTAGACTTTGAACTTCTATTGCACCATCAGTACCAGGAGAATCTGCAGGATTCTTCCGCTTCCCTTTTCCTGTGTCCTTAGTACTAACACCATCTCGTGTCATTCTGTCTTCCTTCCTCTTTCTCTGTGCCATGGTAAGTCAAGCCGACAAGAAAAAGGAATAACAATTTAGTTCTTCAGAAAAAATTGATGCGTGATACAGACGAACTGAACTTTGATGTTAGACAACCACTAGGAGGATGTAATATGTACGAAAAATAGGACGGCATGAGATAATCAGAACTATGATGTGTAAACTAAGTAGAAGACATTTCACTAAATTAGAAGCAATGCAATAGAAGGTAGACACCATATGAAAGATGCTAGAAATACCGCTCTGCCAAGTTAAAAGTGTCTCGTTATAACTGGCGTTTAAACAAATGTGAAGCAGTACAAGAAATAAATCATATGCAAGATGCAAACAACATCACACTACCAAGTTAAAGGTATGTCGTCATTAGTGCCATTGCATATTCACAGCTTATGATGTGTAAACTAAGCAGAAGGCATTTCAACAAATTAGAAGCAATGAAAGCTAGACACCATATGAAATATACAACGAATATCACTCTACCAAGTTAAAACTGTCTCTTCAGAAGTGCCATTTCAACAAATTAGAAGTAGTACAAGCTAGAAAAGAATCCGAGATGTAAGGCAAATACATGATACCAGGATGGAATATGTACAAAAAACTGGACGACATGGCATATTCACAACTGTTTGTGTAAACTAAGCAGAAGCCATTTCAACAAATAAGAAGCAATGCAAGCTAGACACCGTATGCAACATGCAAGACAATATCACACTGCTAAGCTAGAGAAAGCACCTGGGATGCCGGTTTCGCCGGAAGACCGCCATCAGTCCCTGCCTTATTTGTTCCTTCCTCTTTCTTAGATTTATTGCCTTGTCAAGTTAAACCCACAAGAAAAATGAATAAAAAATCACTTTTCAGGACTCATTGATGCAGGAGGCTAACGAGCACTACTTTAATGTAAGGCGACCACATGATAGGACGATTGAATGTGTAACAAAAAAGGAGAGTATTGCATATTCACAGTTATGATGTGTAAACTAAGAATTATGCATTTCAAAAAATTAGAAGCAATGAAATCTAGACACCATATGAAAGATGCAATGAATATCACTCTACCATGTTAAAATTGTCTCATCATAAGTGCCATTTCAACAAATTAGAAGTAGTAAAAGCTAGAAAAGAGTGTGAGATGTAACCTATATCACACTCCCAAGTCAAACGTATCTTATGATAAGTGTTTGTTGCATGTTACACAATAGTAGTACTTTGATGTAAGAACATGGTGTGATAGATAGATATTGTATGTTCTAGAAACAGGAACATATGTCTTATTCACAAGTATAATGTGTAAAGTAAGCAGATGGAATTCAACAAAATTAGAAACAATACAAGCTAGACATCATACATAACATGCAACCACATATAATAGTGCCAAGTTAGAGGGAGCACCTGTGACGGTGCTCTAGGGGAGACGTGCTCATCATCAACACAACTACGTCGAGTGTTTATGCATGTGTTGTCTTGCAAATCATCTTGGGTGGTGGAGGAGTAGAATCTGTAGAGGCCCTCCGTTTGGAAGGAGCACCTTTATCCGCTGCCTTGGAAACATCCTTCCGCTTTATTGATTTTGAATTCTCAAGTAAAACCGACAAGAAAAAGCAATAAAATTCACTCTTTAGAACTCATTCGTGCATGATACTGACAATCAATACTTTGATGTAAGGCAAACACATGATACCAGGATGGAATATGTACGAAAAACGGGATGACATGGCATATTCACAACTGTTTGTGTAAACTAAGCAGAAACCATTTCAACAAATAAGAAGCAATGCAAGCTAGACACCACATGAAAGATGCAACCAATATGACTCTGCCAAGTTAAAAGCGTCCCATCATAAATGGCATTTCAACAAATTAGAAGCAGCGCGTGCTATAAATCATATGAATGATGCAACTAATATCGCACTGCATATACTAAAGGTGTCTCGTCATATTGATTGATGCAGGATACAAAAAAATAATAGTTTTATGTAAGGACACGCTTAATAGACAGATGTACTATGTACTAAAAACAGGAAGGCATGTCACATTAACAGGTATAATGTATAAACTAAGCAGAATAGCACATGCAATTTAACTAGATTGGAAGAATTACAATCTAGACACCATATGCAACATGCAACCACATATCACGCTGCCAAGTTAGAGCAAGCACCTGTGATGCTCGTGTAGGGGAAATGCGGTAATCAACTACAGAGCTATGTTCACTATCTTCATCTAGCCTTGCTGTTTCTTGAGAATCATGTGGGAGGCTGACGCTGCATTCTTTAAATGAGGATCTTTACTCACAGTAGTCCACCTTTCTGACCGCCTCATCATAAGTGATTGATGAGGGATACACAAGAACATTAGTTTGATGTAAGAACATGGTTAATAGACAGATGTACTAGTATGTACCAAAAAGCAGGAAGGCATGTCATATTGAAAGGTATAATGTGTAAGCTAAGCAGATGCAATTTAACCAAATTGGAAGCAATACAAGCTAGACATTCGGCTGGAGTGGTGAGCATGATCATCTAGGACCTGAGAGCCCGATGGGAGGTGGGTTGCTTTGCCACCATCGTGGCTTTTTAGTTTGCTTCCATATGATGCATGTCTGTGCTGGGCTTGTCACTCGCTCGGCCAGTGCCCTGACTAGCTATTTGTCGTCTGGTGCTCCCAGGATGGTGGTTCATGTAAAAAATATCTTTCCTTATCTTAATAAGGACCAACTTCGGCCTTTCGAATACAAGCTAGACACTATATGCAACATGCAACCACATATGACACCGCGAAGTTAAAGCAAGCACCTGGGATGGTGGTTCATGGCGAGCGAGATCATCAACTCTAGAGCTACGTTTACCGTCTCCATCTGCTGACACTGCACCCTTTATAGCGCTGAAACGTATCTTGCATAAGCCTGAAGCAAGTAGTGACTTCTCTGTTTTCTTATCTGCTTCTGTCAAGGCAGAGTCTGAAATACCCTTGCATAAAAACACAATAGTGAGAGTATGGGTGAAGTGTGTGCAGAACTAGTGCACTGTAAAAGTAGCAGATAGCAGGTGGCTAAAAAATAAATGACAAGAGACATATGATAGCATGGCAAACAAAATTAGATTCTACTCCGTATGATTTTCTAATATATGAGCACAGGGATGGCTGGGAAATGCAGGTACTCCTCCAACACACCACCACATGTGGTCCTATCAAAATAACAGTCGACTGAAAATAAATAGGTCAATCGATTTTTTGATGAATCGTCCGATCTGTAAGGAACGGGCAGATGGCCTTCGTCTACCTCCCGCCAGTCACTGTTAACGATCTTTGTCGAACCGCCAGCGACCACCGGCCCAGACCCATGCCTCCACCGCCCCGCCCTCCCCTCGACCTCACCCCACCGCCGTGCTTGGCAGCATCCCCCGGCCATCCCTTTAATCCCGGCCGACCTCCAGATCGGGCGCCAGCAGCTCTAGGCCCCACACACCCCTAGGATAAACCCCGAGGCTCTGCTTCCCCGGTGTAATAGGCAGACTAGCGCCTGTTACGCCGGGGAATGCTTCCTTTAATTGGGAATCAACTGACCAGGAATTGAAATCCAGGGGGCGACGGACCTCTAGCTAAGGTGAAATAGTATATGAGAAGAAACCTTGTGCATCGCTAGTTACTAGGAACATCTAGTATCAAGAAGCGGTCAACTAGTGTCTTCTGTAGGATGAATATCGTGCAAGAAGACACATAACATTTGCACGAATAAGGGAAGAGTAGTACCATTTCCGGTTGCCAGTGCTGGGTCCTCCGGATGTCGCGGTGATTTTCTTGGTTTTACCTGGGAAACCGATGTTTTGCAGGAGGGTCGAGCCTTGGACGAACCCATGGCCAAATTGTTGATTTTGTTATGGTGGCCGTTTGTCGGCGGAGGGGAAGCAGTTCTAAGGTGGGGAAGGACGGTGTAGTGGGAACAACTCAGGTGTGATGGACGGTGCCGAAGTTAGAGCGGCAGCGATGAGGCGCAGGACGGTGTGGTTGAACTGGCTCGGGTACGGACAGCTCGGCCTCGGCTTCAACTACTAGCCGTGGCGGGCATTGCGGTTGAGGTTGCGGTGGACGACGACGCCGGGGTATCGGCTCCGGCGTGATGGAGGAGGGCGGCGGTTGATTGGTGGGATGGGGTGGCGGACGGAGGACGCCGGGGTTTCGCGGCTGGTGGAGAGGTAGTTTTGGTGCCCACGGAGTACAAATGAGGAATCGGATGGGGGGCGGGGGTGGGGGAGCTAAGGAGAACCATGTTTCGGTCTGGGACGCGCTTGTTTTTGGTTTTTTGAACAGATGGGACGTTCTTGTTTGAAATTTGGGGAACGTACAAACTTTGCCCCCTCTTAAATTTCGGACCTACTGCTGGTCGGGGTAGGATGGTAATCCCAGGTGTCCCAAATAGTGAGCGGGAGCGATTTCGGCCACGCGCATGTGTGCTTAGGCGGCCATTGTGTATGAATGTTTTTTCGGAGGCGGTTGCGTGGCGTCTAGATGATGCTACAAACCTACCCTGGTTTAGACCTTTGGACGTCGGGTCGGTTCCTTCTACCAAACATTTGTCTCATGCGGTTTCGGGCAAGTAGAGGCTCTTTTGGTGCTTCGTTCGAAATTTTGAAACAGAAGCATTAACGTTTAGAGTACTCTTGAACTTTGAGGATTGACCTAAATAGACAATGTTAAATTTGACCATGTATGTTTGAAAACCTCATTAAATTATGCGCTTCTTTTTGAAATTTTGACACTTGAAAATCCTATAACTACGATTATTTTGGAATGGAGGAGGTAAATTTGAATCTATTTTGTACACGACAATATATGCGATTATGTACAAAAGCAGAGCAAAGATTGGTGCCCCCATAATTTAGGTATGATTTACAAATGCCATGATATCGAATTCAAATAATTGAATGGACTTCATGTTGAATTCGAATTTTTAAACCACCTTAAGTTGAAATCAAATGTATGCTAGTTCATAGCTAGCTATTTATAATGTTCATTGTGTAAATTTTGTATGTATAATGTGCTTTACACACACAACATGAACTCTACTCACGTTTATATTCAATTGATAAAGCGATGCATTGTCTGGAGTTCAAAATACTAACTATGTGGATCAATTATGTCGAATAATAACATAGACATGCTCAAATTCGATAGAATCTAGACGTCTGATGGATCAATGACTGTTCCTTACGCGAATTGCAAATATCATGATCCCATCCTAATATTTGGATACAATTTATACTTTTAATCAAGGTGTACATCAGTCTTTTACGTGTAGTTTCACTCTCCATCAATGGTCTCTCACACATGCTCACACACTCTCTCCCGAGGTGTCTTTCTCGCAGACATGCTCTCGGTATAACCCTCCCTCCCTCTCGTAACCATTTACGACTGTTTTAACTAACCTTTATCACAAGCACTCTTCCTATCACAAGCATACACATGCACAATCCCCATCGACCCTTTGTATATACATAGACCTGCCTAAGTGTCTCCCGTACGCACATTATCTTTAGGCATGTCTCTCACGTATTGTCTCACAGCTCTCTTCCTAATCGATGAGTATGATTCTAGCAGAGCATTCTATAGGATGCCCCTTAAAGTTAGGTTGGGTGAATACTGATATCAGAGATAAGGGGTTACCTTAGTCCGAGGACCTAGGGTTACAAATCCTAGCTAGCTTTGTCAGTGGACATAGAGTCCTTCACGATTCTGCTATCTTTGTCTTGTACGACTAGTCATCCATGGGTCTCCCTAAATGCGTCACGGGCCGACCAATGTGGCGCAGGATGGAACCGAACCAAGGGCCTCACCTCGGCCCACCAGACCTCACGCGGTGACACACCCTCTGCCCCAGGTGTCATTATGTTCTCACACCCACACATACCAACACAGACACCACACACACAAAATTCTCCTCGTGCCTCTATCCCCTCCCCCCCTTGCATATACACACTCAAGGGCATCTCTCGCTATCACATCATATTCGTATCTCTCTCTCTTGACCTCTCTCATTTCTCGTGCTATCTCTCCCATGCCCCCCCCCCCCGCCGGCCCTCTATCCATGCCTCTCTCGAATACGTAATACACACACATCCCTCTCTTGGCCCTGCCAAATACATCAACTACACATTCACACATGTTACATCACATACCCCATTGATCTAAAAAGCCCTCTCTTCACGTTTATTGCACATACAACATTCCTTTTAGAGGAGTATGAATGTTAATTTGCATTGCATGGTGCCCACAATGATATTTATTCTGCACTGTGAATTTTTATATTTTTATACTATATATAAAGTTAGTCATAATAAAGAGAAACGAAGAGCATCTCTCTCTCCATCGCATACAACCCCTCTACACCCCTTTAACGTACTCACACAAACTATCTGTCCTCTAAAAGTACGCCCCCGGCACATTCACACATGTTTCGTCTTTCTCTCACGATATATACAGTGACGGTCATTGTATTTGAAGCGAAAGCACGATACGTACATCGAACTTCAGAATCCACTCATTACGGTCACCATTTACGTTTTGTGGTTATTATATAGTCACAGGCTCACCGTACAACTCTTTATTTGCTCAAGACACGACTAGTTGACCAGTTAAACGCTCCACGTGGCACCTCTAGTGTTGCATCACATTATCTCACTACCATTGGGCCCACCTGTCGGCGTGTATCTACTCTACGCTCTTATAAAAAATAGAGTTGGTGATGATGGTGTGCCTGCCATCCTGCAATATAGGCCGTCCAATTTATATCTGACGGATAAGAAGGAAACTACGACAATTTTGCAAAAAGGTACACACACACCTCTCCAGATTTGCAAATAAGGCCTTCCCTCGTTCATACTTTTCTCTCACAAGATAAACTAATCATACAAATGCATCTTGATGTTACGTGCAACGCACGGGCATCTTGCTAGTAAGAATGAAAACAAACGACAAAAAAATATTGGACGGTGGTTCGAAGTCATGACCGCGGGCACAGCGGACAAGGTGGCCTTGTATTGGTATGCTGAGCCATCTGTTTTAACACACATGAGCTGGTGTGGTGATTATACACACACGCACGCATGCACACAAACTGCATGCACGCAACACTCACACAAACACATGCAGCCACGCACGCACGTAACTATCGGTGCGGGGACGACACCTATGGGATCACAAGAATCCCTACTACGGTTGCGGGGCGCGGGGTCGTGAGAAGAGCAGATCAAACAGATAGCACACGGATTCTTTATCCAGGTTCGGGCCGCGATGTGCGTAAAACCCTACTCCTGCTTTGGTGGTTAGTTTATCTGTGTTCTTGAGCTAGCTATGGGGCGTCCAGAGCTCCAAAAAAGCCGAATCCTCCTCCTGGTCGCCTTGGGCCTCCTTTTATAGGGAAAAGGGTTTGCCACAGTGGCACACAAGAGGTGGAAAGGATACAGTCATACGAGTTTATCCCTCGCATTACATGACAAGGCGCCATAAATGTGTCTTGCTTAGGTGTCCTTGCTTTATCGGGGACGGGGGAGAACCCAGTCTCGTCCGTCGCCGCTCCCTTTCGTGTTGACACGCGCCCTGGCCAGCGGTGCCTGTGGTGCCATGTAGGCAGGCAGGCAGCTGAGGTGGCGCAGTGGTGGGTCTCCACGAAGTTTCGCTTGCCGCCACGCAGTGCACCGCCTAACCGGGTTGGGTCGGTAGCTGCATGGTGGAGGCTCGATTGGCGCGTGCCCGATGGTGGCCCTACGGGTGTCCTTGGCAGGGGCCTTGCCGCAGCCCCGACAAGGGCCTTCCTGGGGCCCCGGCAAGGGTCTTGCCGCGGCGCCCGCTGCCATCCCCGGCAAGGGCCTTGCCGGGGCCCCGGCAAGGGTCTTGCCGTGGCGCCCGCTGCCATCCCCGGCAAGGCTCTAGCCGGGGGCCTTGTGGTCCTCCTTGGCCAGGATCCCGCCAAGGGTCGTCATCTTCTGTAGTATGTATCTGATCTTTGGATGTCTTCACAAAGATCTGCATGCCACCACGGGGATGTCTCCCAAATCCTTTGCCCCATGGGGGAGCAGTGGACTCAAAGGTGATCCGCTCCATGGGCGTGGGGCGAGCCGCCCCAGCAAGGGCCTTGCCAGGTTTTGCTAAAACCGCCCCCCGGCAAGGATCATGCCGGGGGAGTCTGCTTCGTCCCCTTTGCTCTTTGTGGTCTTGGTCTTGGCGTCGTTCTGCTTCTTTCGAGCTTCGGCCTTACCTTGGCTCTCCTTCCTTGCCTTGCTTGAGTGTGGCGGCGCCATGCTCGCACTGCCCGTGCATGGATAAAAGGTGTACCCTTCTTTTCGTACACCGACAGGAGCCCCCGGGCCTGGGCCACACGTAAGCGCAATCGCGTCGTTGGGCTAGGCCCAAAAACGGTGCACAGGCAGGCAGGGTGGTTTTTACCGCGGTAAGTCTTTTCGCGCGCTGCGCTTCCCACGCCTCCCGCGCGTGGCCCGGTGTGGGGAGGTGTGCGTGACGTGGGTGGCATGCGTGGGGCTGAGCTCTGCACGCATGCGTCCCGTCGCAGTAAAAGGGGGCGGTTCGCGCCTTCCCCATAAACGGAGGGAGGCGTGGAGGCGCGGCCCATTTACTGAACGGGGCCGGGGCGTGGTCTTCAAGGCGTCTACTCCCCACGATCACGGGGTGGGGAGAGGTCGCCTCACCCGTCATCTTGGTCCCACATGCCTGCCACGTGGCTCTCATGCGCTCGGGGTGGCGAATGGTGGAGGCGGGAAACCGGGCCGTCGCGGGCCGGGGCAGCGGGTCGGTCCCAGTCCCCTGCGCCTTCCGCGTCTTGATTGGCTGGCCAGGCGGCCGTGCACACCGCCCTTTATAAGGAGCGGGGGACGGCGTCCGCACTCTTTCATCTTCTTCTTCCTTCGCCGCTCCCCTCCCTCCATCTCGCCATGGAGAGAGGGAATCCTGGTCCTTCAACGGTGGCGGCAAGGGTCGCCGCTCGACAACGCTGCTCCTTCCTTCTCCTTCACCTGCGGTGGCGAGCCAACCGTGAGGGAAGGGGGAGGGGCGAGCATGGCGAGGCCGTGGACGAGGCCGAGGTGCTCAGGGAAGAGGAGAACGGGGTGGCGCGCCGGTCCCGCCTCCGCCGGTAGTTCCTCCTCCCACGGAGGGCCATGTTGGCGATGATCCTTGCGAGTTCTTCGTCAGGCTGTGCCGGCCACCTCGTCGCCGTCTCCGTCTCCCGACTCCATTCGCGAGCGAGATGGAGCTGGATCCGCCGGAGTCATTGCCGTTGCACATGAGGGGCTGTTGGATCAGTGGCACGCGAGTTCGCGTCGACTTTCCAGCCCCTCACGTGATGTACCTTGGTCGAGGGTGGAAGACGTTCGCCCACATCCACCGCTTGATGGCGGGGCTCACTCTCCATTTCAAGCTGATGGAGGGCGGCCTCCTATCCGTCAAGGTCTTCGGGTGCTTCGGGACTCGGGCAAGGTGCTGCACGGAGAGCTCTTCTGATAGCGAAGGCTCCTCCTCGAGCGGGAGTGGCGAGGAGGACAGCGGCAACGACGACGAGGGTAGCAGGCGGCAGGACGACGGGTCCGACTACGTGTCGGGCGTCGCTCCGTGCGGCACCGGCGATCCCATCATCCGTGTCGCCGGCTTCCTGAACTTCTGGGGTCGTCTCCTTGGGCGGTGGCGTTGGGAGGCTGCGGAAGAGGAAGAGGCGGCGGCAAGGCCGTCAAATCGAATCTGTGAGCACGCGACACCTTCGGCCAGCGTCTTGATGTCCTGCCGCCTCGCCTTCGAGCTCTGCTTTCGGTGCCGCCATCACCATCCAGCCTTCGGACGGCCACCGAGATGTTCTCTTGGTGTCTTCTGCCACCCGTAGCTCGTCTAGGCGCCTCTTTTGCCCTTTTCGCCTCCTTGACCTGCCTCCTGAAGAGAGGGCAAGAGCGGGTCCTGAGCACCTTATCTCTTTTTAGTTTGTAAACCTTCGGGCTTAGGCTTAACTTAAAAACTTGTAATCCCATCATTCATGTTTTTCATTCTCTATGGACTGTACCTGAGTGGAATGTTTTTAATGAAAAGGGATGCTTGCCGGGTCGTTTGTTTGCGGGTAGAACCCACGACAGGGAATAAATCCTCGTTATCTCTAAGATAAACATTGTATTTCCCGGGAACAGGCCCTGCCGTCTTCCCACTTCATTCGACCTCCCTCACGCTTATGGCTGAGGCAGGGATGAGGCGGGTTCAGTCTCCTCGTTTCATCCTTTTGCTGCCGTGACTATGACCAACCCTGGCCCCATGAACGAGCCCCAGAGCCTAGAGTTTTTAGGGGAGCATGGTAGCTTGGGAAACAACGAAGTTTCACATACCTCAGTCCATAAGGGAATGCATGATAAGGAATGAAGAACTTATCTGGAGCTGCAGCCCCCGGCAACTCTGGATGGCCGTGGCCGAATCTTCGTACTTGCAGCCCCCAGCAATACTGGCTTGCCGGGGTCAAGATACTAATCCGCCCCTCCTTTTCCTCCTTCATCCTCAAGTGGTCCGGCAAGGGTATCTGTGAGTCCTGCGAACCAAAGGAGACAAAAGAATGGCAAAGAGACGCACACTCGACCTCTAAGCTAGGGGTTAGTCGCCGCCAAGCACTATCAACCCCTAACCAAGGACGAGACTTGACCTAGCATGCATACTATAACTTAGGGCGCCCGGCTTCATTTATTTATGCCTGTGGTCTACGCACGGCTTTGTACAAAGGGTTACATGCATCATCGGCAATGCTTGTACAAAAGGTGGCTTGTCGGGGGCCCGGCAAGCCGCGCCTCACGGTAAAACTTGTGAAGATGCTCAATGTTCCAGGAGTTACTTACTGGAACGGCATCTTCGGTCTCCAGGCGGACTGCGCCGGGCCTGGTGACTCGTGTTACCCGGTAAGGGCCTTCCCACTTTGGCGTCAACTTGTTGGAATTCTTGGCCGATTGAACGCGTCGAAGGACAAGGTCGCCTTCCTCAAGGCTTCGGGCATGAACCTTGTGGCTATGGTAGCGGCGCAAGGCTTGATGGTAGCGTGCTGCTCTCACAGCCGCCTGAAGACGATCTTCCTCAAGGAGTACTGCATCATCTTGCTGCAGTTGCTCTTGCTCGAGCTCGTCATAAGCGAGCACTCGAGGTGACCCGTATATGAGTTCAGTGGGGAGAACTGCTTCTGCCCGTGATATCGAGGGCAAAAGGTGTCTGGCCGGTGGCTCGATTTGGCATCTTCCTGATCGACCAAAGAACCGCCGGCAACTCATCAATCCAGTGCCTTCCACTCTTGTGAAGTCTGTCAAAGGTCTTGGTCCTTAAGCCTCGCAGTACTTCAACATTTGCCCTCTCGGCTTGACCATTGCTCCGTGGATGAGCAACGGAAGCGAAACAGACTTTGCTGCCGAGGTCTCGGGTATACTGCATGAAGGTGTGGCTTGTGAACTGTGTGCCGTTGTCGGTGATAACCCTGTTGGGCACGCCAAAACGGCACACCAGTCCCTTGAAGAACTTGACGGCTGACTGAGTTGTGACCTTCCTCACTGCCTCCACTTCCAGCCACTTCGTGAACTTGTCGATTGCTACGTACAAGTACTCAAAGCCCCCGACAGCACGGAGGAAAGGGCCCAGTATGTCGAGCCCCCAGACCGAGAAGGGCCAGGAGAGAGGAATGGTTTGAAGGGCTTGAGCTGGCTGATGAAGCTTCTTTGAATGGAACTGACACGCTTCACACACGGTGACTAGTGTCGTCGCATCCTGGTGGGCGGTGGGCGGAAAGAAGCCTTGCCGAATGCCTTGCCGACAAGGGCCCTTGACCCAATGTGGGATCCACATATGCCTCCGTGTATCTCTGCCAACAGCTCCAGTCCTTCCTCTCGGGGGATACACTTCAATTTCACTCCGCTCGGCCTCTTTCTGTACAAGACGTCATCGACGAACTGGTACATGGTAGAGCGACGGGCTACTTTTTCCGCTTCTTCCTCCTCCTCGGGAAGTTCCCCTGTCTGAGGAATCGGACGGTATGATGTGCCCATGCTAGAGCCTGGGGCTCGACGGCGAGGACTAAAGGCATTTCCTCCGCTACAGGGGCGGCTGTCTCGACGGCAAGAGCTTGACGCTCCGCCGGAGCCCGTCGCCTGCGGGCGGGTTTCGATATCCCGGCAACATCCTTGCCGGGCGGCTCCGGGAGCTCGGCGGGGAAGTACTTGCCAGGCCCTGATTTCCTCCTCTTATTCTGCTCTGTTGATGGATCAACGGATGGCTGAGTTAGCTGAAGCACAAAGGTACCTGGTTCCACAGGTAGCTTGAGGGCAGCACGTTTTGACAGATAGTCGGCGATATCGTTCTTCGCTCGGGGAACGTGTTCAGCCTGCATACCGTCGAAACGCTCTTCCAGCTTTCTCACTTCATCGACGTAGGCCTTCATCAACGGGCTCTGGTAATCCTTGTTGACTTTCTTGACGACAAGTTGCGAGTCCCCCCTGACGATGAGTTTCTTGATTCCGAGGTCCGCCGCGATCCTAAGGCCGGCAAGCAGCCCCTCGTACTCTGCTGTATTGTTTGTTGACACCTCCACAGGGAAGTGCATACGGATCACGTGTTGAGGTGCTCTCCGGTGGGTAGCGACAAGCGACGCCAGCCTGGCGCCCTGTAAGGAGAAAGCTCCATCAAAGTACATGATCCAATCACAACTTGCCTCCTTGCCGGGAAGAGCAGTCTCTTGGACTTCTTCGTCAGACGTGGCGGTCCATTCCGCAATGAACTCCGCTAGGACTCGGCTCTGAATCGGCGAAGTACTTTCAAATTTGAGGCCAAAGCTGGACAGCTCCAGTGCCCATTCCACAATTCTTCATGTTGCATCTGGATTGTGCAATATCCGTTGCACAGGGAAGCGAGTGACGACAGTGATCTCGTGTGACTGGAAGTAGTGACGCAGCTTCCTCGAGGCCATAAGAAGGCCGAAGAGCAGTTTCTGCACACCGGAGTACCTCGATCTAGCCCCCTGCAGGAGGGAACTAACAAAGTAGACCGGGTCTGCATCATTTTCTTCCTCGGCCACGTCAACTGGCTGTGTTGTCTCTGCATTGGTGGTGTTGGGCTCTGCTGCCATCACCTCGCCGTCAACCTCTCTCTGCGCCACTAGTGCAGCGCCGACCACTGATTCCGTTGCCGCAGTAAAGCAAAGCAACGGCTCCTGTGGCCTAGGCGCAACTAGTATTGGCGCGGAGGAGAGGTACTTCTTCAAACCTTGCAATGCTGCTTCGGCTTCTGGCGTCCACTCCATCGGGCCCGCTTTTTTTTAGGATCTTGAAAAAGGGAAGGGCGCACTCGGCAGACCTGGAAATGAACCTACCCATGGCGGCGACGCAATCAGCAAGCCGGCGCACATCCTTGATCCGCTTGGGTGCTTCAATCTGCTCTATAGCTTTGATTTTGTCCGGATTGGCCTCTATCCCACGCTGTGACACCAAGAACCCGAGAAGCTTGCCAGACGGGATGCCAAAGGCGCACTTCTCAGGGTTCAGCTCGAGATTGATCTTGCGCAGGTTTGCAAATGTTTCTTGCAAATATGGTATGAGGGTTGCCCTCTCCTTGGTTTTGACCACTATGTCATCCATATAAGCCTCCATATTTCTATGGAGCTGGGTTTCAAAACCAATCTGGACCGCCCTTGCAAACTTCAAACCAGCACTCTTCAACCCGAAAGGCATCCGCATGAAACAATACGTACCACATGGGGTGATGAATGCTATCTTCTCTTCGTCTTCTCTTGTCATGAAGATCTGGTGGTAGCTGGAGTAGGCGTCGAGGAATGACAGCAGATCACACCCAGCCGTGGAGTCAACAATCTGGTCGATGCGCGGCAACGGGAAGGGGTCCTTAGGGCAAGCCTTATTGATATTTGTGTAATCAATACACAGTCTCCACTTCCCATTTGCCTTGCGCACCATGACCGGATTGGCCAACCACGTTCGATGGAGCACTCCTCTTACCAAACCCGCTGCTTCCAGTTTCCGGATCTCCTCTGTGATGAACTCCTGTCGTTCCAAAGCTTGCTTTCTGACCTTCTGCTTGACGGGCCGCGCATGAGGGCAGACAGCAAGGTGGTGCTCAATCACCTCCCTGGGAACACCGGGGATGTCGGAAGCTTGCCATGCAAACACATCGACACTCGCCCGCAGGAAGGTGATGAGCGCGTCTTCCTATTTGTCATCGAGGGTGGAGCTTATGGTAAAAGCTCCTCCCGTGCCGTCCTTATTGACGGAAACCTTCTTGGTTCCCGGCGGTATGGCCCTGGGCTTCTTGTTTCCGCCGGTGGAGCTCTCTGGCACGTCCTCGACGGTAGCGCTACACTCCGAAGAGGTGCGCTTGCCGGAGTGGGTGTCCGAGGTCTCACCGGTCTTCTTCTTCTTCTTCCCTCCCGGGGTCCCAGCCGCGGAGCAAGTGCCCTAGCGGACAGCAGAAATTGCCGCAATCGCTTGCCGGGTATAATTGGTCAGCGCAAATCAACGCATCTTTCTTGTCGGAGGGGATGGTGATGATCGTCATAGGCCCCGGCATCTTCAGGATGTTGTAGGCGTAGTGTGACGCCGCCATGAACTTGGCCAGCGCTGGGCGGCCAAGGATCCCGTTGTAGGGCAAGGGGATCTTGGCAACATCGAACATGATCCTCTCTGTCTTGAAGTTCAGGTCGCTTCCAAAGGTCACGGGCAGCGTGACCTTTCCCTTGGGTTGGCTTCTTCCCGGGTTGACCCCCTGAAACATTCCCGTCTCTTCGAGGTCTCCCTCAGGAATCTGCAGTTTCTCGATCACAGCAGGCGAGATCAAGTTCAGACCGGCCCCGCCATCGACTAGCATCTTTGTCACCTTGAGGTTGCATATTGTTGGTGAAACCAACAATGGCAGGCACCCGACCGCAGTGGTGCGATCAGGGTGGTCCTCAGTGTCAAAGATGATAGGTGTGCTGGACCACTTCAGCGGCCTTTGGGCATCAAACGACGGCTTTGCCGCTGTAATCTCTCGCGCCCACTGTTTAATCCGGCGGCGAGAAGTATGCAGCGAGGCGCCACCGTCGACGCACATGGCCTCTGTAGCTTTCTGAAACACTTGGTCGCCGGATTCGTCATCCTCTTCGTGATCGTTGTATTCTGGCTTTCTGTCACGGCCCCGGGCGGGCCTCTCCTGTTGCTTATCCTTGCCGCGACGGCCCGCCTGGCCGTCACGCTTCTTGCCGGACCCCTCAGCACCGTCTGGGCCCTTCTCCTTGTCCTGCCTCTCATGCTCAGCCCTTTGCTTCTCAGCGAGGAGCTCAACCTATCGGCAGTCCTGGAGAGCATGGCCTTTGGTGCGATGGATCTTGCAGTATCGCTTGTCAGAGTTTCCTGGCTTCTCGGCAGCCGCCAAGGCCTGGCAGGCGACACATCCGGCAACCTCCTTGCCGGGGTCGTCTGCCTTGGTTTTCTAGGTGGAGCCGGCGTCATCAGATCCCTCGACGGCAAGCACGGCTTTTCCTTTGCGCTTCCTATTGCGGCGCCGACCTTTCTTTGCCGGGGCGGCAATATCCTCATCTGAGGAGTCGGTTTCCACGCCGGCATCTTCGCCGGGGTACTTCCTTCCCTCTTCAGCTCGGGCACATTTGTCAGCAAGAACATAGAGTTCTGCTACATCTCTCACCTTGTTCATTGCCAGCTCTTCGCGCATCTTGCGGTTACGCATGTTCTGATGGAACGCGCTGATGATGGCGGTAGGGTGAACACCAGGGATATTGTACTGTACCCGGCTGAACCTCTGAATATACTTGCGGAGACTCTCGCCTCCCTTCTGGGGAATGACGTGCAGGTCGCTTGCTTGGCCATGGGCTTGGTGGCCTCCGGTAAAGGCGCCCACGAACTCATGGCACAAATCCGACCAGGAGGAAATAGAGTCTACCGGCAAGTGCATCAACCATGACATGGCGTTGGGTTTAAGAGCCAACAAAAAATAATTCGCAAGCACCTTATCGTCGCGGGCTCCGGCAGCTTGCATCGCGATGGTGTAAACGTTGAGGAACTCGGACGGGTGGGTCTTGCCACTGTACTTTTCGCCCACGTCGGGTTTCAAGGTGCGGTGGGTGGGCCACTGGAACTGCCGTAGCTCACGGGTAAAAGCCAGACAGCCTACCTCATAAGGTAGGCCTCCAGGGCTCCCCGGCGCCGGGTGGCTCACAGCAGGCCCTGCTCGCCTGTCGGATTGGTGGCGCGCTCCGCGCCGGTGCTCGATAGTGGTTCGAGCGTCCTCATGTTCTCGTTCCCGAAGAACTTGGCGCTGGTCACAGTGGGCCACGGGTCGGACGATGTTACGGAGACCTCGTCGCACAGTAGCATCGCTGACGGGCTGGTGTCCGCGGTACCGGAGAGGAGGAGGCGAAGTGCACCGTGGTTGCGGTGCCGCCGGCTCTCCCGCCATCGGTGCGTGGGACTCCGTCGGGCGTCGACCGGGGCTCTACCGACTTCGGTTCGTCTTTGTTGGCCACCGCAACAAGGCTTGGATGGTGGCTCTCCATTCGCCGAGTTTCCCGTAGTGCAAGGAAAATCGAGGAGCAATGCTGCGCCAGGCTTCTGCTGGCATTGGTGGCGATGAAACCTGCACGGATCGCGGACGCCGACTTCCGACCACGCGTCAGAAGGAGCTCTATCATGACCCCGCGGTCGCATGCCACCCTCACCAGCGCCTCGGCGAGCGGACAGGTCTTCTAAATCCCGGGAGTGGCGCTCGGGGCTCTTTCCGCGGCGACGCCCGGGGTCCTCGGCGTGATTACGCCGTTCGTCGCGCGCTGCTTGAGAAGAGCGCGCCGTCGGTGCCGACGTGGGAGTCTTGGAAGTCCCGGCGTCGCCTGCGAGCGGGGTGGCCGCGATCTTGGAAGGCCCCGCGCCACCCGCGGAGGGCCTGACTCCGTCTTTGGATTTGGCGACGTGCGACCTGTTACCAGGCGCACGAACATCGCCGCCTCCCAAACTTCGGCTGCTGGGACGGTGTTGGTGTTCGCGAACAGCACCCCGGGTCCTTTCTGCGACCGGTCCGCTGCTCGCCCGCGTCGGGACGGGATGTCCGGCTTCCGACGGGCCAACCGCCACCGTCGTCTTTTTCTTGGGCGCTATGACGATGAAGAAGCCTCGAACTAACTGCTAGAGCCGATTCTCACAACGGCGCCCCGCTACCTGGCGCGCCAAAGATTTCGGTGCGGGGACGACACCTATGGGCTCACAAGAATCCCTACTACGGTTATGCGAAGCGGCGAAGTCGTGAAGAGCAGATCAAGCAGATAGCACATGGGTTCTTTATCCGTGTTCGGGCCGCGAGGTGCGTGAAACCCTACTCCTGCTTTGGTGGTTAGTTTATCTGTGTTCTTGAGCTAGCTATGGGGCGCCCAGAGCTCCAAAGCGAATCCTCCTCCCTGTCGCCTTGGGCCTCCTTTTATAGGGAAAAGGGGTTGCCACAGTGGCACACAGGAGGTGGAAAGGATACAGTCATACGATTTTATCCCTCGCATTACATGACAAGGCGCCATAAATGCGTCTTGCTTAGGTGTCCTTGCTTTATCGGGGACGGGGGAGAGCCCAGTCTCGTCCGTCGCCACTCCCTTTCGTGTTGTAACGCGCCCTGGCCAGCGGTGCCTGTGGTGCCATGTAGGCAGGCAGGCAGCTGAGGTGGCGCAGTGGTGGGTCTCCACGAAGGTTCGCTTGCCGCCACGCAGGTGCCTGCCCAACTGGTTGGGTCGGTAGCTGCATGGTGGAGGCTCGACTGGCGCGGGCCCTGATGGTGGCCCTACGGGTGTCCTTGGCAGGGGCCTTGCCGCAGCCCCGGCAAGGGCCTTGCCGGGGCCCCGGCAAGGGTCTTGCCGCGGCGCCCGCTGCCATCCCCGGCAAGGCTCTAGCCGGGGGCCTTGTGGTCCTCCTTGGCCAGGATCCCGCCAAGGGTCGTCATCTTCTGTAGTATGTATCTGATCTTTGGATGTCTTCACAAAGATCTGCATGCCACCACGAGGATGTCTCCCGAATCCTTTGCCCCATGGGGGCAGTGGACTCAAAGGTGATCCGCTCCGTGGGCATGGGGCGAGCCTCCCCGGCAAGGGCCTTGCCGGGTTTTGCTAAAAATGCCCCCCGGCAAGGATCTTGCCGGGGGAGTCTGCTTCGTCCCCTTTGCTCTTTGTGGTCTTGGTCTTGGCGTGCTTCGCTTCTTTTCGAAGCTTCGCCTTACCTTGGCTCTCCTTCCTTGCCTTGCTTGAGTGTGGCGGCGCCCGCGGCTCAGACTGCCCGTGCACGGTTAAAAGGTGTACCCTTCTTTTCATACACCGGCAACAACACTAACACATACACACACAGCCACGCATGCATGCACACACCACACGACCAACACACACTCTCACGCTCAAGTGCTCAACCTGCACGTGCATGCACACACATCAGGCCCTGACAGACACATACACAACCAGGTGGTTCCCGCGCACGGGCTGGAGTGTTGTCGCGCCTGCGTAAATTTGTGTTTATCTGACCTTTCTGCTATGCGAACTTGCAGGTGGGGCCCACAAGGAACGTGGTCAATTTAACTTGTCAACATAGTGCCACGCAGACTATTTGGCATGTCAACAGAGAGCAATCTGATGCTGAACGGTGAGCAAGTGACCGTATAATCACCGCAACACGTATATAGTGACCGTAATGAGCGTATTCTGAAGTTCGGAGATCGTATTACGCTTTTCTCTCTGTAGGCCCTCCAAAACTACATCTCTACACGTTCTCGCATGTTACATCTAATAACTATGCAATACAACACTACTACTACACTCTAACACAATAAATCATATGTGTTTTTAGTTTTACTAGATCTCATATTGTTACTTAATTATTCAGTTTGCAACATTGAAATTGCCTTTGAAATGTATGGCCAAGATTATCACCAAGGAAAAATCCCGCCCTTTCCTGTTTAATCGGGTTTGTATCGATGGATCGTGAGAAACAGCAAAACTATAGTAGTACTACAGTACAAGTAATAGTTCACTAGGCCGCCGTGTCGTGTACTCCTCCTCGTAAGAGTGGAGTGCTCGCTTTCATAAATATTCTATTCCCTTTCGCCGACATTTGGGACATCAAGTTACCGGGTCCACGTGCCATACTGAAATACAGTGCAGGGCAGCAGGGGTGAAGCACCCTAGTCATGGCGCCGGTGTAGTAATGAGCAATGAGGCGTCAAATCACAAAGCTGCACCTTTCCCGCAGTTAAGTTGGAGGGATGATGTAATAATGCTAAAAAAAGAAGTTGGAGGGATGAAGCAACCATCATTTCACTTGTTGCTGAATTTTCTTCTCCCTCATCTTCTTCAAGTTAACCACGTGATGCTTCTGCCATTGTTCTGCCTCATGTGCGACGCGGATCGGCTTGGTAAAGCACTGACAAGTGGGAGCGCATGTTAGCAAACCGCCAGGCCAACGTCCTCTAAAAATAAGAAACCTCCCCCGCCATCCACGTGGCAAAATCACCTCCTTTTTACTAATCTTGATAGTATAATTTTTTAGATCAATATAATTGAGATTTGTATAGATAGCACACAGGAGCAAAACCAAGTGGTACGGTTAAGGGCATCCACAATGTGTAGCCAAATGTGAAAATAGCTTTTGGCATTGATGGGAACCATTGTGGACGATGCTGGCAAAGACAAATTGATGCAACCGAAGCTCCCTAATTGATTGATTGAAGGAATAGAAAAATGCAACATCTCTCCTCTTTCTCCCGTGCTTGGACACATGTGCATTCTAGAGCACAGAGTATACTCCCCTGTCCCTTCTATCACAAATCACAAAGCAGTGAGGCATCAAATCACAAAGCACGGACGAAGCAAACATCATTTCACTCTTCGCTGACTCCGCTTCTCCATCGTCTTCTTCGAGAAACCACCTCATCGCACTAAGTTGGATGGACGACGCTATTGTGTATTACTAGTAAATTTATGCGTCCTTTGGTTCAACGGACTTCCTGGATGCAAATAAGGCGGTTGTCTCGGCTTGTGCAAGACTTCATGTAATGACTTACCGTGGTCTCCCTCAATGGTGTTCTCCATCAAATGCACTTTGCCAAACCACAACGTTCGAGATATCGTCGACGTCACCGCAATGGGGAAGGAAGTCAAATAGTTACTACCTCCATTTTTTGTACACAAGGCCAGTATATCAAAATTACAATCTGCAGAAGGCCACTACACTAATCGAGGCAAAATTAATGGGGTTTGCCTCGTACTAGGAACCCAGGAGAATAATATACCCTTGCATGCATGCGGAAGTGAGAAGGTTGGTTTGCATGGCGCTGCATTAATCAAGCGATGAGGAGTGAGATGGTTAGCTCTTTGGGCATTGGAGAAAAAATACGCATTAATTGACACGTCAAATGAGGATTTGTATCGATTAATCCCGCAAAGGAAAACCCCACCTTTCTTTTTTAACACTAGTACTCCTACCTACGTACTTGTATCCTGTTTGGGTCTAGGCCTTGCATTGCCATACTTTGCCACACATTTTTGCCAAGCTTGCCTAAAATTTTCAAAATGAAAAGGAGGTACACTTGCGCACGGCTGCCACGGTCACACCACACCCTCACACAGTCGCTCATGTACGCCGCAAACCCAACCAAGGGAACGCACCCTCACTGACACGTGCTACCACATGTGATCAAACCAAACTGAGCCATCCTACCGCAGACACATAATTTTCGTTCATACAGTATGTTTATCCAACCGCACGTTGGGGAAGATCCGTGCGGCCCGTGTGGTGGTCTGTTGGGGAAGAAGAAGAGGTGAGGAAGAAGGGTTAGGAGACGTAGGATATTCATCCAACCGCCTGAAATGGTTGACTGGCCCAAATGATGAAAGTCAGGCGAATTGAATAAATATATGTTTTTACACATAAAAAGATCCCTAAAACAACAACATAAAGAAAAACTATCACTGCTCGCGAAACGAGACGGCCTCGTCGTCTTTGGCTGCCGGCACGAACCAGTCGTAGCTGCCGATGTGTGTCTCCGCACCGTCGTTGTCCTCGGCCTCCAGCTAGTCGTTCATGCAGAGCGTGCGGGTGCTCTACACAGACGAGAGCACCGCCCGGTTCAAGTCCAGGACGTCTGGTTCCGCCTGCAGGAGGGCCTCGATGGTAGCGACATCCGCGCACTCCGCGTCGAGTTGAGCCTCCACTACCCGGTTCAAGTCCAGGACGTCCGGTTCCGCCTGCAGGAGGGCCTCGATGGCAGCGGCATCCACGTGCTCCGCGTCAAGTTGAGCCTCCGCCGCCCAGTTCACATCCACGACATCCTGTTCCGCCTATAGGAGAGCCTCGATGGAAGCGGCATGCGTACACTCCACCTCGAGTTGAGCCTCCGCCTCCCGGTCCTCCTTTAGTATTGCCAGGTTGAACTGTTGGTCCGCCTGCACCATGGGGGACCCAGACGCCGGCACGAAGTCGACGTCCATCGTCTCATACACATCGGGTGCCTTCTGCGCCGCGACCTCCGCCATGAACATTGGATCGGCTTCCTCCTCCTCGTAGCTTGGCTCCAGAGAAGTCGGGGATTGGCCCGCCGCAAAGCGAGCTCGGGAACAGAGGTCTGTGGAGCCGACCGCCGCCGCGATTTCTGCGCAGCGCTCCGGCGTCACCATCTTGTAGTACGTGATCTTGCGGTGTACCATGGCTTTTTGGCGAACTAGGGGACGCCTGATGCGGCCTAGGGGATCGAAAGGTAGGGGAATGGGCTAGAGAGGAGGTGTGGTTTTGGGGCAGTGGCTGGCATACGCCAAGTAGCGAAGGTTCTGGTGTGAATAGTGGTTCCGGTGACGATCGGTCAATCGGTTTTGACTATACATCGTTGTTGTCGCGTTTGCGCTGCACCCCGGCATGCTGGACCTCCATGTCACTCACCAAATGGAACGCGCTTCATCGTGCGTTTTCGCTCGGTTGTGGGACCACACTTGAGAGCAACCGACATCCCTCCCCCTCCCCCGCCCGCGTCATTTACTACTCCCTCCGTTTTATGCGGAGTAAATAAAAATAGAGGGACTATACTACGGATGAGGATCCCCTGACGTGGCCGAACCCATTGAGTAACTGATATGCGGGACCTAGCAAGCACCTGGGGCCCGGGCCAAGAAGTAACCGAAAGGGAGGGTAAGGCAGGGATACCTATGTCAGAGGATCCACTTCCACTACCACTCCCTCCTTCCATCTATACAGGGCCTAATGCGTTTTTCGAGGCCAACTTTAACCAAATGTTAGGGTAATAATATATGACATGCAACTTACACAAAGCATACGGTCAATTCATATGTGTAAGGAGCTTCCAATGATACAATTTTCACATTATACATCTCATGTACTATTAATCTTGTCAATAGTCAAAGGCGGTTTTGAAAAATGCATTAGAGCATGGTTAATAATGTAGCCGGCTCTTGGCTATAAAGAGATGCCACCACACTTAGAGCCATCATAAAAAATACTCATATAAGCATTTAATATTTGCATTGTTAAGTAATAGGTTGGCTCTTAGAATGGCTATTAGGTTGGCTCTAAGCATTTAATGTTTGCATGAGCAAGGTATATGATTGGAAGAGATTTGCATGCATACTATTTTTTCTTGATCTATGTGTTATAGCCGGGCTATAGAATAAAAGAGCCCGCTTCACCCTCTCTCTCCTCTCTTCTCACTCCTCAGAGTAGGATTTTAATGACATGGCAAGTCTTATAGCCTGCTGACTAGGCCTTATTAGACTTTCTCTTAGGCCCTATATAAATGGAAGGAGGGAGTACTATGAGCACTGCATACTCTACTACAGATGTTGTCAGTACTCCACTCGTACTATTGGACAGGGAGCTTAAAAAAGTTACTATTGGACTGGCTATACGTGGCGAAATCCTAGTAGGAAGAGCATGCGCGAGAACAAGCACATTCACGTGGTTGAAAACAAATTGGAAACCATCTCTGTTTGAATACAAACCTACGATGCGCATTTAATCTAACAATATTGATTGGGCGTTGTTGAATGTTGATACTTTTTTCTGTAAGTTTGATCAAAGTAGAGATACTTTGACTACAAATAAAAGTTATATGTAAACTAGAAAGGATCGAAGGGAGTATGTTGTACGTTGAAAAGCGAAACGATCATTCAATACCCTTTATATATGATTTGCGGATGCTATGATCACCGGTTCAAAATTTTGAATCCGCCTTAGTTATCACACATGCACCCACTCGTTCTCTCTCGATTTCATCTCGGGGTTCGAAGATCGATTTAAAGAGGACTAGGGTGGGTACAATACGTTCTTTTCGCTTATGAACGTACCATATACTCCCCTTCGATCCCCACAACCCCCCCGCATGTCATTTCTATCATAGAAACAGACCAAACCTTTATCTCCCTGCACGACATGCAATTGATCTCTCAACGTCAATCGATCTCGTCAAGATGTGTCGGGTCATGAACCGAATGGGATGTCAAAACTAAGATGGGAAGCGACACGTTGTGGAGGCAAAGTGAAACTTTAAACGAACCGTTTGTTTGTATGCATGTCGGACAAATTACAGCATTGGAAATACAAGCATGGTCTAGGCCCACATGCGAATGATACTCGGCGGAATGTTCAAATGAGGCATGCAGGAGGATGGACTCGACCGGAGGGCGGCATGATCGATGGAGAAGAGGGTTTTGGAGAGGAATGAGAAATAAGCAACGCCACATGATTATACTTGAACGGCTCAAATAAATAATAATTTGTCTCGTTTTCCTTCCATCTTGGTCCTCGAGTAAGATACTCCCTCCGCTTTGTTTACTTCAAGACACCCAAGTCAAACTTCATAAAATTTGACCAAATTTAGAGAAAAAATATGAACATTTACAATAGCAAATCTATATGATGTGAAAGTATATTCAATAATGAATCTAATGGTATTGATTTGTTATTATATATGTTATTATTTCTGTCTATAAACTTTGTCAAGGCTTAAAGTTTGACTTTGAGCAAAGCTAAAATGCTGAGCAAATAAAAACAGAGAGAGTACGCAGGGACTAGTATAGTTACTACTGCCGGAACATGGTAAGTTGGACCCCTAAATGCGGGCACGGACCGGGCACGCCTCAATTATTCCTTCAAACAGTCGGACACCTACATTAGCACACCATCCGGCTACTTAATCAAGTGTTACGTTTCACTAGTTGAAAAGGAAAAGGGTGGTACCGTAGCCAAAATTGGGGCTAGGGTAACAACTTGGTACTATATCACATTTGAACCAGGGCACAAAAACCATCTGTTCTGCGCCTAATAAGCAACGCAGAGCACTAACGCTCGAATTTGCCGGGAAAACAGGGAAACCGACATGTAGGGCACATCTGTTGGGACGACGTGGCGCAGACTAGTCCAATGGAGGAGCTGGCCCACGACCTCCTCGCCACCGGCAACCTTTCATATGGGTCGTGGGGGACAGCAACGTGGCGCAGCTCCCGCACCGCCTCTGGACACGGCAACCGCGGTGAGCGACACGCTCATCGTCGTTGGACACGGTCCACTTAAGTGTGCCGAGGGTGGCGTTAGTGTTGTGGCATGACCAGCAGATCAACACCCGGCTCGTCGAGCATGCACGGGGCGCCGAAGTGCACGCGTGCGCCGCGACACGTCCGCGGAGTGGTGGAGCGCGGCCAACTGTATCCCCAGGCCTGAGACCATGTCGGGTTGTCTTGCTTTTTTAATGACATGTGGGGATTGCATGTGAGCAAAGGGCATCTCTAACGTTGCCACGACCGCAGCTGACTACCCTGGCACACCAAAAACCCTTGTCCCTCACGCCATCGCGGGGTGCATTCCCAGCCAGCGCCAGCTGCCCGCATTCATGCCATCGGTCAGTATGTCGTTGTCAAGAGGCTCGGTGCCCGAGGAACCAACTCTGGTGACTTAATGATGCACCCGGACTCTTGGTCTCACCGGAATGCGCTACTTAAAGCGGCAACGCCCAGCTAAACTCCACACCATAGCGCGTAAATCACGCTACGGCACCACATCCGCCATGACCGTGAGCGCGAACGCTAAGTGGGAGAGCTTGTCTTCGGGGATGAAGCTCGAGGTCGCCGCCCTCGCTCAAGTCGCTGCTCACGACACAATAGTGGCGTAGTAGGACGCGGACGCGACCGCACAGGCAATGGCCACGCTGGCGGCCGACGACGGGAGCATTGTCAGCCACGCGTCCTACTTGGCGCCATCCAACGTCCGGCACTGCGGAGGTCGCACTACTAGGAAAAGGGCTATAGATGATATGGCCACTAATGGCGCACCAGACATGTGGTGCGCCACTACTATATACTAATGGCGCACCATGTGTTGGTGCGCCATTAGTGTCCAAATACTAATGGCGCACCACATCCACGGTGCGCCATTAGTAACGATTTTTTTTCAATTTTTTTTCAAAACCAGTAATGGCGGACCAGTGGATAGTGCGCCATTACTAGATAAACTAGTAATGGCGCACCACATCCATGGTGCGCCACTAGTAAATTTTTTTCAAATTCTTTTTCAAATTTTTTTTTTCAAAACTAGTAATGGCGCACCAGTGGATAGTGCGCCATTACTAGTTAAACTAGTAATGGCGCACCACATCCACGGTGCGCCACTAGTAATTTTTTTTCAAACTTTTTTTCAATTTTTTTATTTTTTTAAAACTAGTAATGGCGCACCATGTGTGTGGTGCGCCCTTACTAGTTGAACTAGTAATGGCGCACCACTCCCACGGTGCGCCAGTACTAACTTGGCCCAAAAATTCCACCCAATGCACCCCCCCCCCCCGGTGGACTGCCTTTTAAGTTTTAAAAAAATAAAAGAAAATGATGGAAATGTCAAAAAAATAAAATAAATAAGTTTCCCATGTGATATGTGGTCTACTTGTGGGAAAATTTACAAATATGAATTTCGACTTTATTTGCAAAATCTCTCTGGAATTTGTAAAATGGGCATAACTTTTGCATACGAACTCGGATTAAAAAGTTTTTTATATGAAAAATCATCTACTCGAAAAGTTACATCCGAATTTAATGGGAGAACCCCATTAAACATTTTCAAAATCCCCAAAAACCTAACAGAAAAAAAGTTACGGGGTTTTTAAGATCTAGAGGGAAAATGGAAAAAAATTCAAACTTACTAGTGGCGCACCGTTTGCTAGGTGCGCCACTAGTAACAGAAAAAAAATTGTTTCGAAAAAAAAGTTTTCGAATTTTTTTTCAAAATATGATACGTAATATGATCGGGAAGTTTGAAATATTTTTTCAAAATTTCATCATACTCATGAACATGAACAAAGTCCTAGACATCAACAAGGTTTAATAGGACTGATATGATAGATATATCAACAAGTGCCTGTGAAGTGAGCTAGTCTTTGGGTTGGATAGAACTTGAAGTTAAGCGTGCTCGGGCTGGAGTCTTGGCGTCAGAGTGCGTCACTAGCAGCCCTTTTCCTAGTAGTGTCGGGGACTCCTCCAAGGATGAGTAGGGCATGGTGTGCCAACTGGCCAGTCCGTCTCCCGTGTTCTACTCTTCCTTGCCGGAGACCGCACCTTCACTTCACGGGTCTTGAACCCCGCCCCCATACATGGAGATCGCAGATGGAGGACGTCGGTCGCCGCCGTAGAATAGGTTTAGGGTCGGGTTTCTTTTATTTTTCTGTCCAATAAAAGTTTGAAATGTAATGTAAACCTGTCGTGTTTGCATGAATCTCGTCCGGTGTATATAAACTTTCACAACAACAGTATGATATATTGTGGGAGTATATGGAATGATGATTCCTTTTTGTGTGTATAAACTTAGAAGGTTTGACCCAAGATAAAACTAACATGCGAAGTAAATAAACACATAGTGTCTACATACACAATTTATCATAGGCACTCCAATAGTACGTCCACTACACATTCACACATTTCACATCTTTCTACATCTATGGGAACCTACGAAAGGATTAACGTAAATTGCCTCTCTCTCTCTCCTCCCTGATTTTCATGGTGGTGGTCTCCTCCCTCCCCCAATCTACAATCAATAGCTCACATGTTTCACATTACGTTAATTACGTAACTGGAATTACGTAGGTGTAGCATTACTCATCCTAAAAAAACCAACTAAGCCAACCTCCCAGCATATCGCCCGGGAAAAGACCCGACCGCGCCGTGTTAGTCAGGATTACCAGATTACTAGTAGTAGTATCAGTGGATCGCGCGAAGCACAAAGTTTTTTTTGTGAGGGGGCGAAGCACCAATTTTAAAAGGGAAAAAGGCGGTACACTCACAACACCGCTGTCGCGGTCGCATTGCACCCCGCACACGTTCGGTTCTGCACACGGCTCACGCAAATGGAACGCGCTTCGGCTTGCCTCTTCATTGACACGTGGGACTGCACTTGGAGAAACCGACCATGCGCCAAACTCCCCCGCCCACAGCGCGAAAATCCACCCAAATATCCCCCCCCCCAAATCCCAAATTCAACCACCCTTCAGCTAACTAGCCAATAATATTCCCCAAACCCCCTCCCTCCCGGCCCCATCCACTCCATTCGCTCCGCCAAAGCCACCCTCCCCACCGCGCCGATACGTCGGCGCCGCGGTTCGTCGAGGGGACGCACGACGCCTCTTGCTCCCACAGTACGCTCTCGTAGACTGCCGTCCTCTAGCCGCGCCACCACTACTGGCGACATTCTTGTGGAGATGCATGGCGTTCAGCGCCACCACCGCTAGCGACGTTCATGTGGAGACGGACGGTGGTCAGCTTCTCCCACGGTACGCGCATTCTAGACTGAGGCCCCGTGCATGTCGGTGTAGCGCTGAATATTAGCTGAAAGATGTTGTTAATCTCATTGTTTGCCAAAGTAGCTTACTGTCAATATGCTCTACTTAAGATGCTTCCTTACCCTGTTCTACACTCAATCTGCTTAGCTGAGATGGCATGCCAAGCCCGATTAGTTGCTAAAATATCCTGCCATATATTTATTGTGACGTAGATTGCCATGGTCTAGTAGCCAATCTGTTAGGTGAAATAGCTCTACACCTGTCGGAGTAAATGACCACGGGTAGCCTCATCAACTCCCCATGGTATTTCAAGACATCGGGGCCGGTTGTGCCCCTCAAGCACCAAAGACAAAGGACTGCCTTCTTGGGGCTGGCTGGTCCAAGCAGTCCGCTGCTAGAAGGCGGCGGAATCCAGAAGACGGCCATGAAGTGGGCCGACTCCTAGCAGGCGGCCTCCAAGGAGGCCGGCTCCTAACAGGTGGCCCCTCGTGCCCTCAAAGTTAGCGCCCACATAAACACGATGAGACGGGGCGTGGCTACAGTGCAACCTGCCATCCCCGAATCCCGGGCGGAACATGACCACAGTGCGGCATACCAGGCGGACATCCCGCGCCCGGCGCGGCACTGTTGCCACTCTGCTCGTGACATCACCCATGATAGAGGGAGCCATGCTCCCACGACGGGCTGTCGGTACGGCCCGCAGGCGGTGAGCCCTACATGTCCATGAGAAGCCAGAAGGCGGCGAGCCCTGACCAATCGGCTCAGGGGGTGGCCGGCACATAGCAGGCGGCCCTCCCCTCCCTTGGAGTTTGTGCGCCATTAACCAGAACAAACGGGGAATGGCTACAGGGAACGCCCACCAGGCGGCGGGACTGTAGCCACGCTCTCCCTGACAATGCACGCATTATCAGCAGCACGGCTACAGTGCTGAACAGCCGGGCGCGGCCTGTCAGCCAAGTACAAGACAGCCGGCGGGACCCACCAGGCGGTGGAGAAGCCGGCCACCAGAGACACTGACGGCTGGGTCCTACACCCAGCCAGATTACCGTTGTACCCCTGGGGGGTAGGCCTATATAAACCCCCAGGGCACCCATGCAAAGGGTTCAGCATCTTAGATAACATACACATATAGAGAGAGGAGTAGAGCTAGCCTTGCCTTTCTTCCTCATCTAGCCAAACAGCTCAAGGAGCAAGCTTGTTGCTACTTGTTGAGATAGTGATCTTGCGGAGACCCCGCAGAGCAGGACTAGGTTTGTTATCTCCTAGGAGAGCCCCGAACCTGGGTAAGATGTGTCGGCGCACGTGTTTGCGCCTTATCCCGTTTCCAGGCACCGGCGACGTATTACTCTCCCTCACCATGATAATCCATCCTTTGGCATATTCGCATGAAACCCCCGACATTTGGCGCCCACCGTGGGGCTAGGTGCACTGCCGTCCGGAGGTCTATTCTGGACGGGAACCCTTTTTCTCCCTAGCGAGCTTAGCCAGCCCAGCACGCCCGATGGCGTTTGCACCGACACGATGCATGGCACGGAAGTCGCTTGCGTGGCGAGCGGCCTCGCTGATCTCATCGGCGGGATCCACCTCTCCGACGAGCCCGCACCCGACGCGGGGACAACCAGCTCCGAGACTACCTCATTGACCTCCTTGGCAAGCTCCACATTGCCAACGAGCCGGCCTCCAACCTAGAGTCGATCGGCTCCACCGACCCGATGCTTGTCGACTCCGACATGGCATCCCTCGACGCATTCCCCACCAACGTCGTGGTCTTCGACGACCCTCTCCCTCGCGCGGACAGCAACGACAGCACCGTCACGGAGGTGCTCGTCATCAGCCACGACGAGGCTTCTGGCAGGGGACACCCAGGACTCGCTGCAAGAGGCAATGCGGGACCTGGCCGCGCCCATCGCGGCAGACCCCAAACACGAGATGTTGGAGGCCTGCCACGTCGCATTTGTCGAGAGCGCCAAGAAGTTGGCCACCATTAAACACCTCACCAAGGCCTACCGGCCTTGAGATCGACCCAGCGGCGATGCGTGCTGCGCCCGGCTGCTGGCGAAAGCCTAAGCTGCATGGGCACCGCCCGACAACGCCTTGACCGCCATCGCCCGACATCTTTGAGGCTGACCGCCCAGTCTATGCCATGCCCACGGAGAACATATGCGCTGCCCAGGCGACAGCAGACGAGCTGGACCACCTGGAGGGTGACGAACGTCGCTGCATGATAGAGCGTGTTCAGCAGCTCATCGACGCGGCTGTCGTGCAGCAAGAAGCCGACCGACACATGGTGGAGCCTGGCCAGCAAGCTGAGAACCTCCCCCTTGCCGAGAGCACGGCGCGACCTCCCGGACGCTGACTGGCGGCGCCCGCGGACGAAGAGATCAAGAACCGGCTGCTAGCCATAGCCGGACCCGTATCACCATCGAGCACGACCAAGATGGCCGACCACGAGTAGTGGAACGACAGGACGACCGTCAGCCTCCCCCGCGCATGGAGCGGCGCGTCTCCCCGCCGCCTGCTGAACACCCTACTCTCGGTGACCGACTTGGTCCCCGTGAAGGAGTCGGAGAGAACGACACCCGCCATCGGATCGACCGCCTGGCGCGATCCTTGGCACTAGAAGAAGAAGATGCGATCGGTCCGCCTTGTTTCGGCCCCCGCATTCGCGATGAGCCCTTCCCCAAAGGGTTCTCATTCCCAAAGATACGCCCAAGTACAACGGCTCCGGGAAGCCGAAAGATTGGCTGGTTGACTACTCCACCGCCGTCAACATAGCAAACGGCAACAAGCGTGTTGCCATGAAGTACGTTCCGCTCATGCTCCAGGGCACGGCCCGGACATGGCTGAACAGCCTCAAGACATACAACATCAACAGTTGGATAGACTTCACCGAAGTCTTCATCCGCAACTTCACCAGCATGAAGCCTCGCTAGCTCTCTCTGTGCGTCCAAGGCCCTACTGAGTCCACCCGCGACTACCTGACGCGGTGGGCCGAACTACACAACTCCTGTGAAGGGGTGCACGAGGTGCAAGCCATAGAGTACTTCATCGCCGGGTGCAGAGAAGGCACCCTGCTCAAGCACCGACTCCTCTGCGACAAGCCGGCCACACTCGACGAGCTGCTAATCACAGCAGACAAGTACGCCACTGCCGACTCCTCCATGAAGTCGGAGCTCCGCGTAGATGCCTCCGGGAAGGGGCTTCCTCCAGCTCATCATACGCCGGTTGGTGACTCAAGTCGGCGCCAGCAGCAGAACGAGAACAAGCGCAAAGCCCCGCAGCCGCCTTCTACTAGTCAGCAGGTGGCAACAGTTGAAGACCAGCAGCCGGAGGGGCAACCCGGCCCCAAGCGTCAGAAGGGTGGCAAGCTTAATTGGCTTCCCGCCTTCTCCTATGAGCAAACCCTCGATGCACCCTGCAAGTTCCACAGCGGCGCCAAGCCGTCCAACCACATCACCTGGAAGTGTCATTGGCTCACCCGAATCTCCAAGGGCGAAGGACTGCTGCCTCCTCCGCCTGCTGGCCAGCCGCTGCCACCTCCTGCCCAGCAGCAGCCGGCCCGACTAGTCGCTGCCATCCAAGATGAGTTCCCTGAAGAACACGGAGCCTATGTCGTCTTCACCAGCCTGAAGGACGACAAGCACAGCCGACGTTAGTAACAGCGAGAGGTGAATGCTGTCGCTTCTGAAGCCCCACAATTCTTGCACTGGTTCGAGAAGCCAATATGTTGGAGCCGAGCTGACCACCCAGAGGTGATGCCTTCTCCGGGTTCCTATGCCCTGGCATTGGATGCCACCTTTGCAACAGAGAGGCGAGCTGCTCGTTTCTCCCGGATTCTGATAGGCGGTGGTAGCAGCATCAACATCCTTTACCGCGACACTATGGAGAAGTTGTGCATCAAAGAGAAGCAGCTCCAGCCTAGTCGGACTGTCTTCCACGGCATTGTGCCTGACCTTTCCTGCTCACCAATCGGCAAGATCAAGATAGACGTCTTCTTCGGAGACAGAGACCACTTCCGCCGAGAGGCAATTTGGTTTGAGGTGGTTAATCTGGAGAGCCCATACCATGCACTGCTTGGCCGACCTGCCCTGCCAAGTTCATGGCAGTACCACACTACGCCTACCTCAAGATGAAGATGCCGGGAACCAAGGGCATGATCACCGTGTCTGGAGATTACAAGAAGTCGGCCGCCTGTGCCACTTCTAGCAGTCGGCTGGCCGAGTCCCTTGTGATTGATGCCGAGAAGAGGCTCCTCAACCGGGTTGTGGCCATGGCCGGTAAGCAGTCGGACCTGTCGCCGGATCCCAAGGAGTCGGAGACCCAGGGCTCCTTCTAGCCGGCCAAAGAAATCAAGAAGATTCCCTTGGACCTGAACCTCCCGGAGAGGTTTGCTGTCATAGGTGCTCACCTCGACAGCAAATAGGAAAGCGAGCTCGTCGATTTCCTCCATGAGAATCAGGACATATTCGCATGGTCTCCCAAAGACATGCCGGGTGTTCCGACGGATTTCGCCGAGCACAAGATACATGTCAGAGCAGATGCAAAACCAGTCAAGCAACCCCTCCGCCGCCTGTCAGAGGAGAAGAGAAGAATTGTTGGAAAAGAGATAGCCCGGCTTCTAGCAGCCGGCTTCATTATGGAAGTATTCTTTCCAGAGTGGTTAGCCAACCCAGTCCTTGTACTGAATAACAATAACAAGTGGTGCATGTGTATTGATTATACCAGCCTCAACAAAGCCTGCCCCAAAGATCCATTTGCCCTAACACGGATAGATCAAGTGATAGACTCCACAACCAGATGCGAGCTGCTGTCTTTCCTTGATGCCTACTCCGGCTACCACCAGATCAAGCTGAACCCGGCTGACAGGCTGAAGACTGCCTTCATCACACCATTCGGAGCCTTCTGCTACCTGACCATGACATTTGGCCTGAGAAATGTCGGTGCCACTTTTCAGCGTTGCATGCAGAAGTGCCTCCTCAAGTAACTCGGTAGAAATTCCCATGTCTATGTAGACGATATTGTGGTGAAGGCGGAGAAGCGTGGTACCCTCCTAGAAGATCTCAAGGAAACTTTTGAAAAATCTGCACCGTTTTCAAATCAAGCTCAACCCGGAGAAGTGTGTCGTCGGATTACCAGCCGGCTAGCTCCTTGGTTTCCTCGTCTCAGAGCGCGGCCCAGAGTGCAACCCTGTCAAGATCAAGGCAATCGAGAGGATGGAGAGACCTGCCCGATTGCGGGACATCCAGAAGTTCACCGGGTGCTTGGCATCCATCAGCCGCTTCATTAGTCGGCTGGGCAAGAAGGCTCTTCCCCTGTACAAGTTGATGAATAAAACAACTCACTTCGAGTGGAACGACAAGGAGGACAAGGCCTTCCTCCAACTCAAGAAGATGTTGACCATGCTGCCTGTTCTGGCCGCTCCGGCTACTAAGGAGCCCATGCTCCTCTACATCGCCACCACCAGCCGGGTGGTCAGCACAGTCATGGTGGTAGAGCGCCAAGAAGATGGCAAAGCACTGCCGGTCCAGAGGCATGTGTATTACTTGAGCAAGGTGATGTCAGCCTCCAAGCAGAACTACCCTCATTACTAGAAGATGTGCTACGGCGTGCATTTTGCTGCCAAGAAGCTCAAGCCATACTTTCAAGAGCACCCCATCACGGTTTCCTGCATCGCCCCGCTTGCTGAGATCATAGGCAGGAGAAATGCATAGGGCCGGGTGGCCAAATGGGCCATCGAGCTGCCCCCCTACACCATCTTCTACCAGCCTCACACCACCATCAAGTCCCAAGCGTTGTCCGACTTCCTCGTCAACTAGGCCGAGACCCAGTACCTGCCGCCAGCGCCGGATTCCACCCATTGGCGAATGCATTTTGATGGCTCGAAGATGCGCTTCGGTTTGGGAGCCGGCATCTTCCTCACCTCTCCCAATGGCGACAAGCTCAGATACGCGTTGCAAATCCATTTTGCCGCCTCCAACAACGTGACCAAGTATGAGGCACTTGTACACGGACTCCGGCTGGCCAAGGAGATTGGTATCCGGCGGATTCTGTGCTACGGTGACTCGGATTTGGTGGTCCAGCAGTCGTCAGGCGACTGGGACGCCAAAGATGCAAACATGGCGAGCTACCGCTTCCTCGTCCAGCAACTCAGCGGATATTTTGATGGGTGCGAGTTCCTTCATGTGCCACGAAACGACAACGAGCAAGCAGATTCCCTGGCACGGATAGGCTCCACCCGACAAGCCATACCAGTCGGCGTTTCCCTTCAGTACCTCCGCAAGCCGTCTATCATGCCTTCGCCGGAATCAGAGTCTATCTTCATGCCGACTGCACCCGGAATAGTCAGATCTGACTCGGGGGCTGCGGCAGTCGGCATGGGGACTTTGGCAGTCGGCTCGGGGGCTGCAGTTGTCGCACCCGGCCCAGGGACTTCAGAACCCGGCCCGGGGGCTGCAGCAGTCGGCCCGTGTACTTCGACAGGCGGCTCGGGGACTGCAGCAGTTGCACCCGGCCCGGGGACTCCAGAGCCCGCCCCGGGGGGCTGCAGCAGTCGGCCCGGGGACTTCAACGACACAGCAACCGGCGGCTGACTCCACCCTGCCACCTCCCAACCTAGCCACCCTAGTACGAGTGGATGTGATGACAGTTGATGAAATCGAAGCACCATCATGGGCGCAACCCATCCTCAACTTTCTGGTAAGCAGGGAGCTACCAACCGACGAGATCTTGGCCTGAAAGGTGCAACGTCGGGCAGCAGCATACACCATCGTCAACAGAGAAGTTGTGTGGTGCAGCGTCACTGGCGTGTTCCAGCGCTGCGTAGAGCCAGAGAAGGGCAAAGCAATCCTCAAAGACATCCACCAAGGCGAGTGCGGCCACCACGCGGCCTCCAGATCCCTTGTCGCAAAAGCCTTCCGCCATGGTTTCTTCTGGCTGACTGTTTTGCAGGACGCCAACGATTTGGTCAAGAAATGCAAGGGGTGCCAGAAATCCAGCTCCAAGCTACATCTGCTGGCTTCTGCACTTAAGACCATCCCCCTTACTTGGCCCTTTGCCGTATGGGGGCTGTACATGGTGAGCCCATTCAAGACAGCACGTGGCGGCATGACCCATCCGCTTGTCACCATGGACAAATTCACCAAGTGGATTGAAGTGAAGCCAATCAAGATGCTAAACGGTCCGACAGCTGTGACCTTCATCGTAGACATCACTGTCCGGTAAGGTGTACCACACAACATCATCACCGACAATGGCACAAACTTTGCCAAAGGTGCCTTGGCCCGTTTCTGCGTGACACAGGGCATCCGACTAGACTTAGCGTCCCTTTCCCATCCGCAGTCAAACGGCCAAGTCGAGCGAGCAAACGGCCTCATCTTGTCCGGCATCAAGCCCCGATTGGTCGAGCCACTGGAGCGCTCGGCCGGCTGCAGGATCGACGAGCTGCCGGCCGTCCTCTAGAGTCTACGCACCACTCTGAACAAGTCAACCAGCTTCACGCCCTTCTTCCTCGTGTTCGGGGCCGAGGCCGTCATCCCAATTGACGTCGAGTTCGACTCACCTCGTTTCACCATGTACACGGAGGCGGAGGCGAAGGAAGCACGATAATACGACGTCGATCTGCTGGAAGAGGGCCGGCTGTTGGCAGTCAGCCGGTCCGCCATCTACCAGCAGAGTCTGCACCGCTACCACAGTCAGAAGGTCAAGCCAAGATCCTTCCAAGAGGGGGACCTTGTGCTCTGGCTGATCTAGCGAACAGCCCGCCAGCACAAGCTCTCAGCCCCTTGGGAAGGCCCCTTCATCATCAGCAAAGCCTTGGGCAACGACTCTTACTATCTGATCGACGCACAGAAGCCCAGGGCACGCAAGAGGGACGACTCCGGCAAGGAAACAGAGCGCCATGGAATGCAAATCTCCTTCGAAGATTTTACAGTTGATGCAGTATGTACCATGCTACCTTTTGTATTAAGCGCAAAGACATCAGGTCGTTCGAGGAGCACTCAGGGGCTACACTTTTTATCTATATGATAAATTTGTATGCCTATGAATGTGTTATTTCATCCTTCGCACAGCACCGGGTTCACCGATCGGCCCTGTCGGGTGTTCAGAGCAGGGGTTCCCAGACTTGCACACTGCGGCCTGCGGTGTGGCTCAAGGGGTGGCCCATCAAGGCCCATCTTCATCAGCACAAGCTCAAGACCCTCGAGAGGGGCCAAGCCTCGCGGGGCGGGCGACAGGGAGCTTCCTCAGGCACGGCCTCGTCAGGCTGGCTCACGAGGAGGCGGAGAGATCAAGGCAGGGTACCTCATGAGGTGCCCATGACGCAAGCCATGACGACCAAGGGCGCCAAAGCGAGGCGCCCGACTCTGTGATGTCCTCCTTTCCTCTTTGGTGCAAAGGGAGCAAGCGCGGGCAAGAGTATCAAGCAAAAGGCATCCGCTTTGTGCAACAAGACCAAGACCGTCATACGGCAGGAAGGAAGTCATTGTGGAGCCCAAGCCGGCGTCACCACCAGAGCCTTTGACAGACGAGGACCAACTTTAGTCAGGATAAATGTACTAGATGTTCCCCTTCAAAATGGCCAAGTGTTGGCGCCCTTCCCGCTCAATATTTTGGGAGAGGCCCAGGGCCTTTGCCTATAAATAGGACTAGCCACCCAAAAGGTAGAGGCATCGAGAAATCTAGAGAGAGGATCCAGCATCTAGGATCAGCAGAGAGAGAGCGACTGAACTCCTCCTAGCAGTTCATCGCACCAGCCAAGAACAGACCCTCGCGAGGCTGTTCTTCTTTGTGTTGTTCATCATCGTCAGCCCAAGAGGCAATCCACCACACCACAAACTAGAGTAGGGTATTACACCACAATGGTGGCTCGAACTAGTATAAACCCTGTGTCTCTTGTGTTGTTCCTTTCATAGCTTAGATCTTAGCAAGGTGGCGAGGCGCAGGAAGGTAGAGGGTGAAATCTCCGCACGCACCCCAGTGTTCGAACCTAGAGGGTCTGCCGGAACCCGAAATCCGACATTTGGCGCGCCAGGTAGGGGTGCGCCGGAACTTGTCTTTGCCGCCTGTTCTTCGCCGACCACCCGCATCCATGTCGACGCTTCGCCGGGCCAGCTGCTGAAAGCACCGAGCCGCTTCGCTTCCTGCCGCCATACGTCCCCTCGGGCGTCGCCCCCGCTGCTCCTCGTCGCCGCTTTCAACGCCGCCACCGCCCGGCGGGAATGAGCAGCAAGCATCGCCCTAGCACCCGTCCGTGAGGCGACGGCCGTACCGCTACTCGCTTCGCCGCCCCGCTGGTTTCTTAGTCTCAGCGCTGGCTACCATGGGAAACTCGAGCTGCGCTCATCGCGGCAAACGAGCTCTTGCGCTACCACCCTGTCGACGACGTCTATGAAGAGTGGCTCGACCGTGTCGCCGAAGCTTCGTTCGCGCCCAGGGGCTCCCGCCGCTCCTTCTCGCTGCACGCGCCGCCCAGCAGGGCGATGAAGTTCGAGGGCGCCTCACCGCCTCCCCTCAAGAAGGCGCCGCCCCTAAGCGCGGGCCCTGGCGGAACCTCGCTCCGTCGGCGCCAGCCAAGTAGCAAGAGCAGAGCTGCCAAGAAGTCCCTCGCCCCAAGAAGCTGCCCGAGTGCTCCTCGCACCGGCTCGTCTCGACCACGCTCCTGCTCCAAGACGCTAAGACCCGCTGCTCCCAAATAGATAAGCATGGGGACCCGCAAGACCAGGCTCTGCGTCACCAAAGGCCACCCGCGGGCCACAAAGAAGTTGCCGCGCTTCACCGCCCGAAGTCGCAAGTCGCGTGGCCCCGCAAGTTCAAGCCGAGACCTGCCTCCTCACTACGACGGCACGGCCGACCCTCAAGGAGTTCCTCCAGCTCTACGAGCTGGGCATCGAAGCCGCCAACGGGGACCAGAAGGTCATGGCGAACTGGTTTCCCATGGCACTCAAGGACGGAGCCCGCACCTGGCTCATGAACCTGGCCCCTGGCACGAGATGCGCACCCGCTTCATCGCCAACTTCCAAGATACTCGCGACCGGCCTCCTGCCTTGAGCGACATGCGCCGCATCAAGCAGCAGCCAGGGGAGACCCTGCAGAAGTACATCCAGCGCTTCAACGACGCACGCCTCAAGATTCCCAAGGTGACTGAGGAGGCCATCATCTCCGCCTTCTCTGACGGTGTGCGAGACGTCAAGATGAAGGAGGAGCTGGCGATGCATGAAGTTCTGTGCACTTCCTTGGAGCTGTTCAACTTGGCAACCAAGTGCGCCAGGGCTGAGGAAGGGCGCCTTTCCCTCCTCGAGCTGCCAGCCACGAACACAGAAGAGAAGAAATCCAAGGCCAAGGACGTGAAGTGCAAGGGGGCTGTCGTGCTCGCGGCAGAACCAAACACTAAGCGGGGCAGAGATCAGCCCGAGTCTTCCAAGGGCAGCCGGTACTGTGTGTACCACGACCTCCACACCCACAACACCAACGAATGTCAAGAGCTCCGGGCCGTGCGAGAAGGGAGGATCGGCCGACGCCCCAACCGCAACGATCGGGGCTACGGCCGAGGAGGAGGAAGAAACACAGGACGCTGGGAAGACCGTGGCCCTCGCCAAGGGTGGCGCGACCGACCTCGCGAGGATCGCTGGCAGGAGCAGCCTCGCGAGGGAGACTGGAGGGATCAGCCTCGCGAGGATCGCCCGCAAGGAAACGCAGGCCTCCCTCCTCTGCCGCCGCAGCCAAGGAGAAACGAGGACCATCATCAGGACGAGGGGGCTGGGGGCTTCCAGGAGCCACGCGCGATCGCTTGCATCCTGGGCGGAGCTCAAGCCCCAGCCTCTCAATGCATCTTCAAGCAGTTCGCCCGTGAAGTGAATGCAGTCCTCCCCAAGGTCGAAGCCACGCGCCCTCTCAGGTGGTCAGCATGCGCCATCACGTTCAGCTCAGCGGATCAGCTCAAGTGCGTGGCCACAGCCGGAGTCCTCCCGATGCTCTGTTCCTGAATCATCGGCAACATGCAAGTCACCAGGACCCTCATCGACGGCGGAGCAGGGCTCAATGTCCTGTCCGTAGAGACATTCAACAATCTCCAAGTGCCTTACAATCAACTTCAGCCAACCAAGCCTTTCTCCAGAGTCACCGATGGCTCCACAATTCTGATTGGGCAGGTCCGCCTCCCTGTCACCTTCGGGGCGCGCGACAACTACCGCACCGAGCTCATCAACTTCGATGTCGCCCACATTCGCCTGCCATACAATGCCATCCTCGGGTACCCAGCTCTGGCCAAGTTCATGGCCGTGACTCATCATGGCTACAACGTCCTCAAGATGCCAGGAAGCGGCGGAGTCATCACGGTGCCTTGTGAAGAGAGAGACGCAGTGTGCTCCCTGGAGCGAGCCTTTCAAGCCGCATCACTTGAAGACCTAGATCGCAGGAGCGTGAGGCTCCCTGAGACCGCTCCCAAGAAAAAGAAGACATCGCCAGGCCCGGCCCCTCAGGAGGCAGGCCCCTCAGGGTTCAAGGCGCCTTTCGAGGGGCACCGCCTCTGTCAGATAGGAAGGTGCGCCAGCGCCTCCTCAAGCAAGGCTCGGGGGCTCTCTGCTGGAGGGCCACCGACCTCGCCAAGGTCACGAGGGAGGCGCTTGGGCACCACTTGGAGGCGTGCTTCAAAGCACGTTTCCCTCAGGAAGGAACAAGGCAAGGAGGGCCAAACCCTCAGGAGTTCGTCAGTCAGATCACGAAGGAGTTGTAGGAGTCAAGAGTCATGAGTGGCAGCCGCCGCTTACCCACCGTAGCTCCCCATCCAGGCAAGGATGGTGGGCTGCGCGTCTGCATCGACATACCAGGGCTCAACCGAGCCGCCTCTCAGGAGCACTTCTGGCCCTCACGCGCGGGGCGCTGCGAAGGCCCACCCCACAGCTACGTTCGCATGCCCTACGGCCTGCCGAACGCGGCCGCGACGTACCAGCGCCTCATGAGGAGCATCCTGGAGGCTCAAGAGGCCAGGCGTTCCGCAGTCCTGGCGGAGATGGAGATGGTCCACGAGGAGCCACCAGCGCCTCCAGAGCCTCCCGAGGCTCCTGGGCCTGGGGGCTCGTGAAGATCGGCTTCCGCAGCCCATGACGTCCGCTACTTCAACATCCCTTCGTCCCCAACATTATTAGGTGACATCCTCCAAGTTTCATTTCCAGCTGGGAGCGCCCCCAGGGCTGCATCATTTCCAGGCCGCGTGGATCCGTCCCTGCGGCGTGTATCCCTTTTACTTCATGTTCTTAGCTTACTTTGTTGGGGGCACCCCTTGGGCTGCATCATCCCCAGGTCGCTCGGGCCAGGCCCAGCGGCATGTACCCCTCTCGCGTTTATTTCAGGTCATGCGTTCGACCCATCATGATTGTTATTTGATGCCTGTCCACGGCACCCCTTCTTCCTTCATGTCGGCCGCTTGCATGTTAAAGGGGGCGTACATGAGCATCGCGACTCATGGCTCCTACTGGCTCTCCAGCCCTCACCCTCTGGCCTTGTCCACGGCGTCGTGACCTGGCATACCAGCCACGACTGAGACCCGCTCGAGAGCCGCGACCCAAGGATGTAGAGCGTCGGCATCTAACCAAATCTGCAGGAACACATCACAAGTTAAGGCCCAGTGCCAGGCGCAACCCGCCTTGAGGTAGGGCCCCGTGAGTCCCGCGCTGGCTCACGGGTGCCCAGATACACCTCGTCGAGCCCTACCATGCCAGCCACGTGTCGTATGGGCTGTACACGCCTGGGCTCCTCCCGAGGGGGGCCCCTCCCACGCACCAGTGGAAGCACCATGCTCCACGCTGGCGACGACACCGCCGAGGAGCGGCTATGCCCAGACACATACTGAGCGCTTATGTCTGCGGTCTTGGTGATAAACAACTGAGGGTGGCCCCCGGCCGCATCAACCTCAGGGAGCCCAGAGCTCAGTGTCTGGCCTCATCGCAACGCCTCCCCTCGGGAGTGCCGCGCAAGGGGGCTGGGCACGGGGGCTACGCCTGGGTCACGCCCAGACATACGCCACCCAGCCAGGCCCCTCGGGCCTGGTTTGTCACAGACGCCTCTCCCGAGCGAGCCAAGGTATGAAGGCCGTTTGAGCGTCAAGGGGACTCTGAGCATCGCGACTCAGAGCCTAAGCTGGTCAAGTAGCCCCTCACTCCTTAGTTCCGAAGGCTATCGGCGGTTGAGGTATGTGCGGGGCCGGGCTCTGCAGACGTAGAATGGTAGATTCCCCCCACACATCTCAACTCCCTTCTTGCTGTTCATGCGCCAAGGGGGACTCCTGAGCATTGCGACTCAGGAGCCTAACTTGTCACGTAGCCCCTCACTCCTTGGTCCCGTCCTGGTTTCCGGCCGGGCTAACGGGCGATCGAGGTATGCACGGTGTCGGGCTCTGCCGGCGTAGAACATAAGCAAGTAGGAAGGAAAAGCGCAAATCTCAAGGAATTCAAAAGCAAATATTACAGTCCATAACAGTTATCACGACACCAAACGCAAGCTTAAACACCTCCCCGAGGCATGATACATGTTGCAGGAAACAGAACAGGAGCCACAACGGAGTCACTGGTCGGTGACGGAGCCACGCCGAGCAGGTTCGCCTCATGAAGCCGCTGGACCGGCAGCGCCTCGCTTCGGCTTGGTGCTGAAGGCTAGGAACTTCGACAGCAGAGCCTCCGCTCGACCCTTCACGGCCTCAGCAGCGGCAGCGGCAAGCTCGCCGCTGGTCATTGCTCCAAAGAAGTCGAGGTCGGCGTTGGGATCGCGAAGGTAGACGTGGTAAGGACCAGCGTCGGCCGCAGAAGACAGGACACGTGCCTCGGCCTCAGCCGTGGGCCCAAGGCGAAGGGTGACATCTTCAAGAGCGCGGATCAGGAAGGGAAGCAGCTTGGCGGGGCTGTCCTCGGCACCGGCCAGCGGGCTTTCCAGGCCGCGGTCGTAAAGCGTCCTCAGCAAGGTGCGAGCCTTCACCTCCATCTCCGTGAAGGCCTCGCGGTCCTCGGCAAGAAACCGCACCTTGCCATCCAGCTCGACCTCCTTCACCTCCAACTCCTGCTTCAGCGCACCCAGGCGGTCACGACGCTTGTTAAGCTTGGCGTCCCGGTCCTTGACGGACGCCTCACGAGCCTTCATGTCTTCATCCTTCTCTTGGCGAATGCGGGCCTCCTTGGCAAGCTGGTCCCGCAGGCCCTGCAGCTCGCTCTCCAGCGCCTTGCAGCGACCTCGGACATCAGCTACCTCCCCCAAGGCGGCGTCACGAGTAGCCTTTGCCCCAAGGACGGCCTGCTTCTCCTTGTCGCAAGCCGTCGAGGCCTGAACCAGCGCCGCTCGAATCGAAGCGTCAGAGCGAATCCAGCCAGAGGCCAGCTCCAAGCGCCCGGCCACCAGGCGAGGGTCGGCGCCCAGAAGATCTTGCCACAGCCGGTCCAATTCAGCAGCAGCACGATCCAGGACAGTGGGAGGAGTCGGAGAGATAGCAGTTGGTGGAGTAGGAGGAGAGGACGGCAGCGTAACCACAGTATCCTGAGGCGGGACCTGCTGCGCCCCAACAGCTGTGGCGGTGGCATCAGGCAAGGACACCTCAGGGGTCGCTTGGGCCATGGGGGCTGAGCTCGCCCCAGCCAGCTCCACCAGGCCTCACGAGGATGACCGGGCAGGAGAGGCCCGTGTCTTGCCGTTGCCTTCCTTCACGGGCAGAGGCGTTGCCCCAGACGGAGCCTCAGGAGCTCCCTTCAGCTTCTTCGCCGCAGGCGCCAGCCTAGCCAAGGGATACAGATATCAAGCCTCAGCGGCAAAGCAGGGAATAAAACAAGAATCAAGCACTTACTGGTCAACGCTCGCAAGCTCGAGAAACCTCCGGCCATACTTGAAGCCCGAGAGCCGGCTGCAGGGATCAGCCTCAAGAGGCCCGGGAGCAGGAGGCACGTCTGCGGATTGCTTCGGAGCCGGGGCAGACCCGCGGGGGACCAGCCCAGTCCTATCCTTTTTCGGGATCGGGGGCAAGCTCTCGCCGCCCCGCTCGTCGCCATCCTCGTCGTCATCGCTCGACAAGAGGCGGAGAGCGTGGTACCTGCGCCGAGGGAGGGGCGCTCTCCACTCCCCGTCGGTTGCCTTGGAGTCAGGCCCCGCTTCCTGCTCCTCTTCTTCCTCCTCTTCGCTGGAGTCGCCGGAGGACACGTTCACCGTTGCCTGGGCCGCCAGGTCCTCGGGCGCCTCCGCGGGCACGGGCCCGTCCCCATTAAAGGAGGGCATGGCTTCCACCGCCTGCTCCCAATCGTCTCGAAGGAACAAGGGCACAGGAGCGCCCTCCAGCCTTGCCACGTCTCCCCCGACCATAGATTTGAGGACCGCGGCCAGATCTTCGTCGGCCAAGACTGCGGGGCTCGGGCGGGGCCTCCACAGCGGAAGCGAGTACCGTCGAAGCGGGGCCCGCTGATGCTCCAGGAACTCCCTCAGGAGCGATGCACTAGTCAGCTTCGCCGCCGCCATGTTGCTCGGCCGCAGATCTACGTCCATCTTCTCCAGCACCGGCTTCGCGCGGGGATCCACGAGTTCCGCGCGAGACCAAGCGTCGATGGGCGTGGGCTGCTCCGTGGGAAGAATCAGCCGAGGGTGGATGCGCCCAAGATCTACCATGACCCACTTGCTCCTGAAGCCCTCGATCCTCTTCCGGGCTTGAGATGGCGTTGGAGCTGCCATACGCGACAAAGCTTCATGACGAACGCGGAGACGGGACCACGAGAGGTCCGGAGGGAGAAATAGTGGCGCAGCAAGGCCACTGAGGGCTGCACCCCGACATGAGCCTCACAATAATAGGCGAAGATCGCCAGAAGAAGAACAGAGTTGGGGTGAAGGTGCAGAGCTTGCAGTTTGTAGTGGCGGAGGATAGAGAAGAAGAACTCAGAGAAGGGAGGCACCAGACCGGCAGCAATGGCGCTCACGTAGAGCGGATAGAAGGTGCTTCGTTGGCCCTCGGAAAGGGTGGAGCCAGCCTTGAACACCTCTGCCCCGTCGATGCCTTGGGCCGCCACCATCCGGCGCACCCGGGCAAGGCCCTCCTCTGACACATTCGGCGAGTCCAAGGCGGCTGAGTACCAAGCTTCGGCCGGGGTCTGGCGAGGCGCCATGTCTTGCTAGGGCACGCGGTCGAAGTAGATCTGAAGATTTCAGAGGCAGGAAGGGAAGGCGCAAGAAAGGGGATCTGAGCAATGAACGGAGGAAGCAAAGCCTAGACAGATGCCGCCCTTTTGACGATTCACGCAGTTGCTAAGCCGCCCACGTCCAATCAACCGCCACGCGGCGCCCAAGGCCGCAGGCTGTTAGGGCTCGCTGGCGCCGACTTGCCCTTCGCTTCTCTACTCAGCCAAGTCATGCGCCTTTGGGCCCGAGGGATACTGTCGGTGTTCGGGAACGGGGTCCCGGACTTGCACTGCTGACTGCAGCGTGGCTCAAGGGTGGCCCATCAAGGCCCATCTTCATCAAGCACAAGCTCAAGACCCTCGCGAGGGGCCAAGCCTCATGAGGCGGGCGGACGAGGAGCTTCTCGAGCCTGACCTCGTCAGGCTGGCTCGCGAGGCGGAGAGATCAAGCGGGGTACCTCACGAGGTGCCCATGAAGCAAACCATGATTTACCAAGGGCGCTTGCGGCGCCAGCCCGCAGAAGGTCCTCCTTTCCTCTTTGGTGCAAAGGGAGCAAGCACATGCAAGAGTATCAAGCAAAGGCATCCGTTTCGGTGCAACAAGACCAAGACCGTCGCAACGGCAGGAAGGAAGTCATTGTGGAGCCCAAGCCGGCGTCACCACCGAGCCTTTGACAGGCGAGGACCAACTTTAGTCAGGATAAGTGTACTAGATGTTCCCTTCAAAATGGCCAATTGTTGGCGCCCTTCCGCTCAATATTTGGAGGCCTGTGGCCTTTGCCTATAAATAGGACTAGCCACCCACAAGGTAGAGGCATCGAGAAATCTAGAGAGAGGATCCAGCATCTGGGATCAGCAGAGAGAGAGCGACTGAACTCCTCCTAGCAGTTCATCGGACCAGCCAAGAACAGACCCTCGCGAGGCTGTTCTTCTTTGTGTTGTTCATCATCGTCAGCCCAAGAGGCAATCCACCACACCACAAACTAGAGTAGGGTATTACACCACAATGGTGGCCCGAACTAGTATAAACCATGTGTCTCTTGTGTTGTTCCTTTCATAGCTTAGATCTTAGCGAGGCGGCGAGGCGCAGGAAGGTAGAGGGTGAAATCTCCGTGCGCACCCCAGTGTTTGAACCTAGAGGGTCTGCCGGAACCCGAAATCCGACAGGCCCGGGGGCTTGCCGCCTTGTACTATGTCAGTGCTACCTGCTACATCTTGAGCATGTGTTGGTTTTTCCTTGAAGAGGAAAGGGTGATGCAGCAAAGTAGCATAAGTATTCCCCTCAGTTTTTGAGAACCAAGGTACCAATCCAGTAGGAGATTACACGCAAGTCGCCTATTACCTGCACAAACAATGAAGAACCTTGCAACCAACGTGATAAAGGGGTTGTCAATCCCTTCACGGCCACTTGCAAAAGTCAGATCTGATAAAGATAATAAGATAAATATTTTTGGTATTTTTGTTGTATAGATTGAAAAGTAAAGATTGCAAAATAAACGGCGATAGAAATAGCTAGTTGACAGGAAACTAATATGATGTAAAGTAGACCCGGGGGCCACAGGGTTTCACTAGTGGGTTCTCTCATGATAGCATATATTACGGCGGGTGAACAAATTACTGCCGAGCAATTGATAGAAAAGCGCATAGTTATGAGAATATCTAGGCATGATCATGAACATAGGCATCACGTCTGTGTCAAGTAGACTGAAACGATTCTGCATCTACTACTATTACTCCACACATCAACCGCAATCCGGCATGCATCTAGAGTATTAAGTTCATAAGAACAGAGTAACACATTAGGCAAGATGACATGATGAAGAGGGATAAACTCAAGAAATATGATATAAACCCCATCTTTTTATCCTCAATGGCAACAATACAATACATGCCTTGCTGCCCTAGCATCCTTTGGGAAAGGACACCGCAAGATTGAACCCAAAGCTAAGCACTTCTCCCATTGCAATAAAGATCAATCTAGTAGGCCAAACCAAACTGATAATTCAAAGAGACTTGCAAAGAAATCAAATCATGCATATAAGAATTCAGAGAAGAATCAAATATTGTTCATAGATAATCTTGATCATAAACCCACAATTCATCGGATCTCGACAAACACACCGCAAAAAGTATTACATCGAATAGATCTCCAAGAACATCGAGGAGAACATTGTATTGAGATCCAAAAAGAGAGAAGAAGCCATCTGGCTAATAACTATGGAGCCGAAGGTCTATGGTAAACTACTCACACATCATCGGAGAGGCTATGGTGTTGATGTAGAAGCTCTCCGTGATCGATTCCCCCTCCGATGGAGCGCCGGAAAAGGCCCCAAGATGGGATCTCACGGGTACAGAAGGTTGCGGCGGTGGAAAAGTGGTTTCGCGGCTCCCCTGGATGTTTTCAGGGGATAAGAGTATATATAGGCGAAAGAAATAGGTCGGTGGAGCTGCGAGGGGCCCACGAGGGTGGGCGGCGCGCCTACCCCATTGGGCACGCCCTCCTGCCTCGTGGCTTCCTCGCAGAGTTCCATACTTCCACTCCAAGTATCCTGGGTTGCGTTTGTTCCAAGAAAGATCCTCGCGAAGGTTTCGTTCCGTTTGATATTCCTTTTCTGCGAAACACTGAAATAGGAAAAAAAAACAACAATTTGCACTGGGCCTTCAGTTAATAGGTTAGTCCCAAAAATAATATAAAAGAGCATATTAAAGCCCATTAAACATCCAAAACAGATAATATAATAGCATGGAACAATAAAAAATTATAGATACGTTGGAGACATATCAAGCATCCCCAAGCTTAATTCCTGCTCGTACTCGAGTAGGTAAATGATAAAAACAGAATTTTTGATGTGTAATGCTACCTAGCATAATTTTCAATGTAATTTTATTTATTGTGGCATGAATATTCTGATCCGAAAGATTCAAGACAAAAGTTTAATATTGACATAAAAATAATAATACTTCAAGCATACAACTAAGCAATTATGTTTTCTCAAAATAACATGGCCAAAGAAAGCTCATCCCTACAAAATCATATAGTTAAGCCATGTTTCATTTTTGTCACACAAAATGCTCTCACCTTGCACAACCCCGATGACAAGCCAAGCAATTGTTTCATACTTTAGTATTCTCAAACTTTTTCAACTTTCACGCAATACATGAGCGTGAGCCATGGACATAGCACTATGGGTGGAATAGAATATGATGGTGGGGGTTGTGTGGAGAAGACAAAAAAGGAGAAAGTCTCACATTGACGCGGCTAATCAATGGGCTATGAAGATGCCCATCAATTGATGTCAATGCAAGGAGTAGGGATTGCCATGCAACATATGCACTAGAGCTATAGATGTATGAAAGCTCAACAAAAGAAACTAAGTGGGTGTGCGCATTTGAGGAAGCCCATTGTTGGAATATACAAGCCAAATGATCTATAATGAAAAATTCCAACTAGTATATGAAAGTGACAAAATAAGAGACTCTCTATCATGAAGATCATGGTGCTACTTTGAAGCACAAGTGTGGAAAAAGGATAGTAGCATTGTCCCTTCTTTTTTTGGGCCTTCCTTTTTTTATTTGGCCTTTCTCTTTTTTGGCCTTTCTTCTTCCTTTTTTCACGTGACAATGCTCTAATAATTATGATCATTACACTTCTATTTATTTACAACTCAATGATTACAACTCGATACTAGAACAAAATATGGCTCTATATGAATGCCTCCGGCAGTGTACCGGGATGGGCAATGAATCAAGAGTGACATGTATGAAATATTATGCATGGTGGCTTTGCCACGAATACGATGTCAACTACATGGTCATGCAAATCAATATGACAATGATGAAGCGTGTCATAATAAACAGAACGGTGGAAAGTTGCATGGCAATATATCTCGGAATGGCTATGGAAATGTCATAATAGGTAGGTATGATGGCTGTTTTGAGGAAGATATAAGGGGGTTTATGTGTGATAGAGCGTATCATATCACGGGGTTTGGATGCACCGGCAAAATTTTCACCAACTCTCAAGGTGAGAAAGGGCAATGCACAGTACCGAAGAGGCTAGCAATGATGGAAGGTGAGAGTGCGTATAATCCATGGACTCAATATTAGTCATAAAGAACTCACATACTTATTGCAAAAATCTACAAGTCATCAAAAACCAAGCACTACGCGCATGTTCCTAGGGGGATAGATTGGTAGGAAAAGACCATCGCTCGTCCCCGACCGCCACTCATAAGGAGGACATTCAAAGAAACACCTCATGCTTCAAATTTGTCACACAACGTTTACCATACGTGCATGCTACGGGACTTGCAAACTGCAACACAACTATTTCTCAAATTCACAATTACTCAACTAGCACGACTCTAATATTACCATCTTGATATCTCAAAACAATCATCAAGTAACAAACTTCTCATAGTATTCAATGCACTCTATATGGAGTTTTTATTATACCCATCTTGGATACTCATCATATTAGGACTAATTTTATAGACAAAGCAAATTACCATGCTATTCTAAAAGACTCTCAAAATAATATAAGTGAAGCATGACAGATCAATAATTTCTATAAACTAAAACCACCACCGTGCTCTAAAAGATATAAGTGAAGCACTAGAGCAAAATTATCTAGCTCAAAAGATATAAGTGAAGCACATAGAGTATTCTAATAAATTACGATTCATGTGTGTCTCTCCGAAAGGTGTGTACAGCAAGGATGGTTATGGTAAACTAAAAGCAAAGACTCAAATCATACAAGACGCTCCAAGAAAAACACATATCATGTGGTGAATAAAAATATAGCCTCAAGTAAAGTTACCGATAGATTGAAGACGAAAGAGGGATGCCTTCCGGGGTATCCCCAAGCTTAGGCTTTTGGTTGTCCTCGAATTTTACCTTGGGGTGCCTTGGGCATCCCCAAGCTTAGGCTCTTTCCACTCCTTATTCCAAAATCCATCAAATCTTTACCCAAAAACTTGAAAACTTCACAACACAAAACTCAACAGAAAATCTCATGAGCTCCGTTAGTATAAGAAAACAAATCACCACATTAATATACTGTAATGAACTCATTATTTATTTATATTTGTGTTAAACCTACTGTATTCCAACTTCTCTATGGTTCATACCCCCCGATACTATCCATAGATTCATCAAAATAAGCAAACAACACACGAAAAACAGAATCTGTCAAAAACAGAACAGTCTGTAGTAATCTGTATCAAAAGCATACTTATGTTACTCCAAAAATTCTTCAAAAATAGGAAGACCTAGATAATTTGTTTATTGATCTAATGCAATTGGAATCAGTATTTTATCACTTTCTGGTGATTTTTAGCAATTGTTTTCATGAGCAGAAAGGTTCTGTCTTTTTCAGCAAGATCAAATAATTATCACCCAAGAAGATCCTATAGGTTTTACTAGGCACAAACACTAATTAAAACGTAAACCAAATCTAACCAGAGTCTAGATGAATTATTTATTACTAAACAGGAACTAAAAGAAAGGAACAAAAATAAAATTGGGTTGCCTCCCAACAAGCGCTATCATTTAACGCCCCTAGCTAGGCATAAAAACAAGAATAGATCTAGGTGTTGTCATATTTGGTATGCAATCCATAAGTGGATCTCATAATATACTCATAAGTTAATTTAATTTTCTTACTACGAAAGTGTTCCATGCCTTTCCTTAATGGAAATTGGAATCTAATATTTCCTTCTTTCATATCAATAATTGCACCAATCGTTCTAAGCAAAGGTCTACCAAGAATAATAGGACATGTAGCATTGCATTCTATATCAAGAACAATGAAATATACGGGCACATAATTCCTATTTGCAACAATAAGAACATCATTAATCCGTCCCATAGGTTTCCTAATGTTGGAATCCTCAAGATGCAAATTTAAAGAACAATCATCAAATTCACGGAAGCCTAACACATCACACAAAGTTTTTGGAATCGTGGAAACACTAGCGCCCAAATCACATAAAGCATAGCATTCATGATCTTTAATCTTAATTTAATAGTAGGTTCCCACTCATCATAAAGTTTTCTAGGGATAGAAACTTCTAATTCAAGATTTTCTTCATAAGATTGCATTAAAGAATCAACGATGTGTTTAGTGAAAGCTTTATTTTGATCGTAAGCATGAGGAGAATTTAACACGGATTGCAAAAAGGAAATACAATCTATCAAAGAACAATTATCATAATTAAATTTCTTGAAATCCAAAGTAGTAGGTTCATTGCTATGTAAAGTTTTGACCTCTTCAATCCCACTTTTATCAATTTTTGCATCAAGATCTAAAAACTCCGAATCATTGGGACGCCTTTTAACTAAAGTTGACTCATCTCCTGTCCCATCTTTATCAAGATTCATATTGGAAAACAAAGATTTAATAGGAGACACATCGATCACTTTTAGATCTTCATCATTATTATCATGAAAATTAGAAGAACACGCTTTCACAAAGCAATCTTTTTTAGCACGCATCCTAGCGGTTCTATCTTTGCACTCATAAATGGAAATTCTCATGGCTTTGAGAGACTCATCGATATCATGCTTAGGTGGAATAGATCTAAGTTTCAAGGAATCAACATCAAGAGAAATTCTATCCACGTTCCTAGCCAACTCATCAATCTTAGGCAATTTTTCTTCAAGCAAAGCATTGAAATTCTTTTTGCTAATTTATAAATTCTTTAACACTAGTCTCAAAATCAGAGGGTATCTTATTAAAATTTCCATAAGAGTTGTTGTAGGAATTACCATAATTATTAGAGGAATTACTAGGGAATGACCTTGAATTAAAGTTTCCTCTATACGCGTTGTTACCAAAATTGTTCCTACCGAAAAAATTCACATCCATGGATTCATTATTATTCACAATCAAAGTGGACAAAGGAATATCATTAGGATAAGAAGAAACACTCTTATTAGCAAACAATTTGATAAGTTCATCCATATTTCCACTTAAAATATTAATCTTTTCAATCGCACGCACCTTTTTACTAGTAGATCTTTCGGTGTGCCATTGAGAATAATTAACCATAATATTATATAGGAGTTTAGTAGCTTCTCCTAAGGTGATTTCCATAAAAGTGCCTCCATGGCCGAATCTAAAAGATTTCTAGAAGCAAAATTCAATCCGACATAATTTTTTTGTATAATCATCCATAAATTCAAACCATGTGTAGGGCAATTACGTATCATTAATTTCATCCTCTCTCAAGCTTGTGCAACATGCTCATTATCAAGTTGCTTAAAATTCATAATATAATTTCTAAGAGAGATGATCTTAGCGGGAGGAAAATAATTGGAGATAAAAGCATCTTTGCACTTATTCCATGAACCAATACTATTTTTAGGCAAAGAAGAGAACCAAATTTTAGCACGATCTCTAAGAGAAAACGGAAATAGCTTCAATTTAACTATATCATTGTCCACATCTTTCTTCTTTTGCATATCGCACAAATCAACAAAGTTTTTTAGATGGGTAGCGGCATCTTCACTAGGAAGGCCAGAAAATTGATCTTTCATGACAAGATTCAACAAAGCAGCATTAATTTCACAAGATTCAAAGATCGGTAATAGGAGCAATCGGAGTGCTAATAAAATCATTGTTGTTGGTATTGGAAAAGTCACATAATTTAGTATTGTGTTGAGCCATCGTGACAAACAATCAATCCAACACACAAGCAACCAAGAAGCAAGTGAAAAGAGATGAACGGAAAAAGGGCGAATAAAACGACAAAGGTGAAGTGGGGGCGAGGAAAAAAAGAGGCAAATGGCAAATAATGTAATGCAAGGGATAAGAGTTTGTGATGGGTACTTGGTATGTCTTGACTTGTGCGTAGATCTCCCCGGCAACGGTGCCAGCAATCCTTCTTGCTACCTCTTGAGCATGCGTTGGTTTTCCCATGAAGAGGAAAGGGTGATGCAGCAAAGAAGCGTAAGTATTCCCTTCAGCTTTTGAGAACCAAGGTATCAATCCAGTAGGAGATTACACGCAAGTCGCCTAGTACCAGCACAAACAACCAAGAACCTTGCAACCAACGCGATAAAGGGGTTGTCAATCCCTTCACGGCCACTTGCAAAAGTGAGATCTGATAAAGATAATAAGATAAATATGTTTGGTATTTTTGTTGTATAGATTGCAAAATAAACGGTGATAGAAATAGCTAGTTGACAGGAAACTAATATGATGTAATGTAGAGCCGGGGGCCATAGGTTTCACTAGTGGCTTCTCTCATGATAGCATATATTACGGTGGGTGAACAAATTACTGTCGAGCAATTGATAGAAAAGCGCATAGTTATGAGAATATCTAGGCATGATCATGAACATAGGCATCACGTCCATGTCAAGTAGACCGAAACAATTCTGCATCTACTACTATTACTCCACACATCAACCGCTATACAGCATGCATCTAGAGTATTAATTTCATAAGAACAGAGTAACGCATTAGGCAAGATGACATGATGTAGAGGGATAAACTCAAGCAATATGATATAAACCCCATCTTTTTATCCTCGATGGCAACAATACAATATGTGCCTTGCTTCCCCTGCTGTCACTGGGACAGGACACCACAAGATTCAACCCAAAGTTAAGCACTTCTCCCATTACAAGAAAGATCAATCTAGTAGGCCAAACCAAACTTATAATTCGAAGAGACTTGCAAAGATATCAAATCATGCATATAAGAATTCAGAGAAGAATCAAATATTGTTCATAGATAATCTTGATCATAAACCCACAATTCATCGGATCTCGACAAACACACCGCAAAAAGTATTACATCGAATAGATCTCCAAGAACATAGAGGAGAACTTTGTATTGAGATCCAAAAAGAGAGAAGAAGCCATCTAGCTAATAACTATGGACCCAAAGGTCTATGGTAAACTACTCACACATCATCGGAGAGGCTATGGTGTTGATGTAGAAGCCCTCCGTGATCGATTCGGGGCGCCAAAAAAGGCCCCAAGATGGGATCTGACGGGTACAGAAGGTTGAGGCAGTGGAAAAGTGGTTTCGTGGCTCCCCTGGATGTTTTTAGGGTATAAGAGTATATATAGGTGAAAGAAATAGGTCGGTGGAGCTTCGAGGAGCCCACGAGGGTGGGGGCGCGCCTACCCCCCTGGGCGCGCCCTCCTGCCTCGTGGCTTCCTCGCAGAGTTCCAGACTTCCACTTCAAGTCTCCTGGGTTGCGTTTGTTCCAAGAAATATCCTCGCGAAGGTTTTGTTCCGTTTGTATTCCGTTTGATATTCCTTTTCTGCGAAACACTGAAATAGGAAAAAAGGTAGCAATTTGCACTGGGCCTTCGGTTAATAGGTTAGTCCCAAAAATAATATAAAAGAGCATATTAAATCCCATTAAACATCCAAAACAGATAATATAATAGCATGGAACAATCAAAAATTATAGATAAGTTGGAGATGTATCACTACCTGCAGTCGGACAAGTAGTGTGCCGGCATCTAAGCCCTCTCTTGCCATAAGCCGCACCTCGCAGAGCGACTGTCCGGCTGGCAAGATTTAAAGGTAGGAAATGGTGCCCACATGAAAAATGGCTAATGACAAAAGCACTCACATAGGCCAAGCCGGCTCCTCGCCTCACCGACCGGTTGTTGAACAGCTGGTCGGCCGACTTCTTACTTAACTTGCTACGTTCTACACGGCCAAAGTACTTGTCCTCCCAAATGGCTAAGTACTTGACCCAGCCGCAGTCTGTAGAGCGGCTGTCTGGCTGGCAAGGCGGCAGCCAAGGGAAGGCAACAAAGGAAAAAGCCAAAAGAACAGAAATAAAGACAAGTCGGTATTCGGCAAAGCACAACTCGTGCGAGAATTAATTTACATAGCAAATGGCCCTCGGCCAGCATTCAACAAAGTTTGAATACACCCCTAGCGGGTGGGACTGCGCAAATTTAATAAGTTTGTTCGAGAGACTACAAAGCAGGAAAAGATAAGATTAAACTGGCCGCCTAGGCCAAAGGAGCAGCAGGCGGGTCCAGAAGGCTGGTGGAGTCAGCTGCACCGACTGGTGGAGTGGCCGTCTGGCGAGTCGCGGCCTGGTCAGTGTCGGTGGCAGTCGGCGCGGTCATGCGTGGCTCGTTTCTCGAGGCTCGATCGAGCTGAGGCTCGCCATCCACTCCGTCATTCGGTGCATCGTCTTCACCATCTTTGCACTCGTCACTGGAGGCGATCTTCTCCACCGAGTATTCACAATCGTTCGGGTTCAGCCCGAACTAGTTTGGCGGCACCTCGGCACCCTCCTCGTCCAGCTCGGGGAGGAAGACACCAGTCTCGGTGTACTCGGCAATCGCCGCCGCGCGTTGAGTGAGCTCAGGCCCCACCACCACCAACTCTTTGCTGGGTTCCTGTCGGAACCATGCCTTGACGAACTCCAAGGCCCGCCGTGTTCCCACCCGGGCTGCGGAGCCCTTCCACGCCTCAAAGTGGCCAACAACCACCTCTAACCAGTCGGTGGTCCGAGTGGGGGTGCGCGGAGCTTGGACGCCTGGCCAGAGGGTAGAGATCACGTGGGCCCCGACACGCTGCAGACGGCGGAGCATCCGATGAGCCGGCTAGAGACGAGCTTGAATGGCGAGAAGCTGCTCACCGAGGGTCTGAGGGGCGTTGGGCGCAATTTCTGCACCAGTCTGTCTTCTTTCGTCATGGCGATCCTCGATCGCCTGGCTGGCGGGAACGGCATAACCAGGGGAGAAATTTGCGCAGGCACAAAGAAGAAGTCTGAAGCCAGAAGCCGGCTCATATAACAGTCGGCGGCTGAAAGAAAGAAAAGATAACTCACCATCGATCATGTCTTCGATCTCGCCGTAGCCGTCGTTCAGCGCTTTCTTCGTCTCAGCCCAGGCCGATCTTTCAGTCTCGAACTCGGCCTGGAGGCTAGCCTCGTTGTCCTTCGCCTTCTGGAGGGCCGCCCTGTGATGACCCGCTTGGTCCGCCAGCTCCTTGGCCAGGCGGTCGTCCTCCTGGGCCGCCTTGCTGCACTCCTCCTCCTTGGCGCCATGAGGTTTGGCTTACCACGCTACTGCTGCAATGTGGTGTTGGCTCCTGCAAAGACAAGAAAGAAAGACAATCAACAATAAACAAATAAGAAAAGTGGTTGCCGGGAGATTCGGCCCGACTGCTTAGCTGTCGGCCCGAATCTCGGGGGCTACACCCAGCGGGTGCGCTGACGCGCCCCCGCGAGAGACAGAAAACACGAAGTGCTTACTCTGGCTCTCGGGCAGATCAGTGGACCGCTTGGCCAGCTCCTAGACCTGGGAGTTGAAGGCGGTCGTGCAGATGTTGTGGTAATCCTGCAACAAAATAATGTAAGGAAAAGAAGTTACCACTGAACTTACCTTTAAGTTCCGCCGCTACTCGGCCCGGCTCGAAACTCGAGGCTACACCGGTGGGTGCACTAGTGCGCCTCACGGAAGATTACAAGAATAAAAACAAAGCACAAGAAGCATACCCGGACGGCCGCTCGCATCGACAAGAACGCCTTCGTGTACTGCTGGAGGGCGGTGCCTTGGGCCTGAAGCTGGGTTTGAACATCGTGCGTAGCCTTGTTCAGGACACCCGTTCCACCCCTAGGCATCCACTCTGGTGGGGCGGCACTCGTGGCTTCCGCATCAGGGGCCGACGAGCTTGCATCCCCGATCTCCTGTGGCCGTGGCGCCGAAGCCGCCTTCGCCGCACACCGGTGCACCGGAGGACGGACCACGGAGGTCACCCCCACTACCAGCTCGCCACTGACCGGTGACACTAGTGGCACGTCAAGCCGACTGCTATGAGCCTCGGTAGACGGCGCTTGCCGGGGTACCTCTAACCCCAAGGTGATGGCATCGCCCCCTCCCCTCTCCATGACCGGTTGTTCGTCGCCGGCTCCTCCAGTTGGCGCCTGGGTCTGTGGCGCTGGTGGCGCTGCGCGTAGAGGGATGATGAGTTGCGGAGTCCGGCCGCGTGCAGCCTCTTCCGCTTGTGCCTTGGCGTCCGCGTCCGCCTAAGCCTTGTCGGCTGCATCCACTTGGGCCTTGGCTGCGACGTCCGCCTGGGCCTTGGCCGTGGCGTCGGCTTGGGCCTTGGCCGCTGCATCCGCGTCCGCCTACACTGCCTTTCCAGTCTCCGCCTTTTGCCTTTTCACCTCCTCCTGCTCCTCGCGTGCCTCCCACGCATTCCTCTATGTCGCCTCCTGAAGGTCGGCAAGCGGGTCCACGCGGCGGGTGTTGGCGGAACCTTCCGCCGCCCCGATCACTAAAGCAGAGGCGGACCGCTCAAGAGAGAGAGAGGGGCCCTGTTCAAGCAAGATAAGAAGAAACTTAGAAAGAGTTTCCAAGAAAGAAGAAAAGAAAACGCAAGAGAAATCAAGAACTTACGCCGACCCCATCGGGGGCTGCTTCGGGGTCTTCTGGTGCTAGGCCGCCTTCGCGGTGGCCTCCTGCCGCTTGGTCGCAGAGGCCGTGTTCTTGGGCTTCTTCGGCCAGCTGCCAAAAAGCAGCGAGCCTGCTCGGCGCTTCGGTGCGCCGCCTGGTGCAGTCGGCGCAGCTGAACAGCTCGCGCCCGCCTTGTCAGCGTCGTGCACGCGGAGTGGCTCGTTCTCCTCCTCGTCGTCATCCGGCCAGTTCTCGAGGCCGCCTCCTTCTCCGGAGCCGCCTGCTCCACCACCGCCACCCGTGGCGTCGTCCTCCTCCATGGCGTCTGCCCCCAAGTCGGGGTCGTCCACATCACTTCTCGTCTGGTCCGGCGTGAACATGTAACCCGGCTCGAGAGCGTCGGCGACCGACTGGGTCGAGAAGAACTGTTCCATCGCGGACTGATCAGACGGCAAAGCAAGAACTCGAACAAGCAAAGAAGAAAGGGATAACAAGACTCACCGCAGGCGGCGGGTGTGCGCGGTCGTACGGCCGCTTACTGAACTGCCAGTCCTTCTCTGACAGCTTGCAGTTGAAGAAGTAGTTGACCAGCCGGGCCACCTCCACGTCCGGCAGTTCCTGCGTACACATTCGGCACCGGTCCTGGTGCCCGCTCATGCTACTGATGATGTGCGGCCAGGCTTGAGGGGAAGCACTTGGCATGCCATGTAGGCGGCCAGCAGGTCCGAGCCCTTGAGGCCCTCCGACTCCGTCATCGCCTGTCGGGCGAGGGCGACAGAGTAGGCGGCCGATAGGGTGCTCGGCTTGTACTGCCAGTTCGCCCGCGGCTCAGTAGGTGGGCCGGCCACGTAGGCCGGCAGGTTGATGTGGTCCATCGTCGGGTGTATATTCTTGACGTAGAAATAGGACTTCTGCCATAGCTTGGCCGACTGCAACAGGGAGACTGGCGGGAAGCGGTTCCCGGCACCCGGACACCGCACGGCCACGCAGGCTCTGCACTGCGCCGCCATGCCCTTGGCGGCGGTGCCGAGTGTGAGGTAGAAACACTCTCCCCAAAGCTCGAGGGTGGGGAGAGTGCCGAGGTAACCTTCGCACATGGTGACGAAGGTGGCCAGCAGCACCACCGTATTGGGCGTGAGGTGGTGCGGCTGGACACGGTAGAAATTGAAGAAGGAGCGCAATAAGCCACTCGCCGGAAGGCCGAAGTCGCGAAGAAAGTGGGACCAGAAGAAGACGTATTTGTCGTCCTCCTGCACCGGCGAGATTTCCGCCTCGGGGGGGGGGGGGACACGTACCTTCACGTTCATCTCCCAGGGCAGCCGCCGTGTTTGATGAAAGAAAGAGAGGTGGTCCTCATGGACATTGGAGCCATCCCAGTCGCCGGATCGTAAGCGCGTCATGGACGAAGGAGCTCTTCAGAGGCGCGGTGCGGTGGCAAGCGGGCGAAACCGCGGTGGAGCAAGAAGGCCGCGGCGAGAAGAAGCCCGGCGACGGCGGGCTGCGGCAGCGCCTCGGCAAGATGAAGGGGTGTTGCGGCAGCAGAGAAGAGAAGGAGAGGAATTCAGATGGCAAAAGCAAAGGGAGAGGAGGGCGCGCGTGCATCTGCCGGCCCCCTCCTCCCCCTACCTATAGCCCCCAGCGGCAGAGCCGAGGGGGAGGAACGTGGGGGATCGTGGGATTAACTGCGCCCAAGACCCCACGTTTACCGCGCAGTAACGGCGTGTATTAACTGTGCCCCGGAATCTCAACCGTCCACCTCGGCCGCAGCGGATCCAAGCGTGTGTCGAGGCCCGGTAGTGGCAGGCCCCAGCCTGCAGCGACATCCCGTCGCGCTCGTGGGCTAGCAGGCACCGCGTGGCATGCGGACAGCGGGCGGCAAGCCTGGCGCCCGGCTGGCGTGCCACCTGGCTCCCGCCATGACATTTCGAAATCACCAGATGGTCTGCCTGGTCATGTCTGGTTCCTGGAAGTCGGCACTTCGGAAGACGGACGAAGCAAAGCAACCAGATCACTCGGAGTAGGAAGCTACTGAGGCTCCTCGCCTTTTCAGCCGCGGCGCCCCACATGCTTCGTGGACTATTGTCGGAGTAAATGACTATGGGTAGCCTCATCAGCTACCCATGGTATTTCAAGACATCGGGGCCGGCTACGCCCCTCAAACATCAAAGACAAAGGACTGCCTTCTTGGGGTCGGCTGGTCCAAGCAACCGGCTGCTAGAAGGTGGCGGAATCAAGAAGACGCCCATGAAGTGGGCCGACTCCTAGCAGGCGGCCCCTCGTGCCCTCAAAGTTAGCGCCCACATAAACACAACGAAACGGGGCATGGCTACAGTGCAACCTGCCACCCCCGAATCCCGGGCGGAACGTGGCCATAGTGCGCCATACCAGGCTGACATCCCGCGCTCAGCGCGGCACTGGTGCCACTCTGCTCATGACATCACCCATGAGAGAGGGAGCCATGCTCCCACGATGGGCTGTCGGTATTGCCCGCAGGCGGCGGGCCCTACCTGTCCGTGAGAAGCCAGAAGGCGGCGAGCCCTGACCAGTCGGCTCAGGAGGAGGCCGGCAACCAGCAGGCGGCCCTCCCCTTCCCTTGGAATTTGTGCGCCATTAACCAGAAGAGATGGGGAATGGTTACAGTGAACGTCCACTAGGCGGCGGGATTTTGTCCATGTTCACCCCAACAAAGCACGCATCATCAGCAGCACGACTACAGTGCTGAGCAGCCGGCAGGACCCGCAGGCGACGGGCGCGGCCTGTCGGCCAAGTACAAGACAGCCGGCGGGACCCACCAGGCGGCGGGCCCCAGTAGCCAGCGGAGAAGCCGACCACGAGAGACACTGACGGCTGGGTCCTACACCCAGCCAGATTACCATTGTACCCCTGGGGGTAGGCCTATATAAACCCCCCAGGGCACCCATGCAAAGGGTTTAGGTTCTTAGATAACACACACACATAGAGAGAGGAGTAGAGATAGCCTTGCCCTTCTTCCCCCTCTAGCCAAACAGCTCAAGGAGCAAGCTTGTAGCTACTTGTTGAGATAGTGATCATGCGGAGACACCGCAGAGCAGTACTGGGGGTGTTATCTCCTAGGAGAGCTCCGAACGCGGGTAAGATGCGTCGGCGCACGTGTTTACGCCTTATCCCGTTTCCAGGCACCGGCGACGTATTACTCTCCCCCACCATGATAAGCCATCCTTTGGCATATGTCGCACAAAACCCCCGACAACACCATTTTATACTCGATCTTTGTTGCTGAGATGGCCTTCGATAGTTCGATGGCTATGTGCTCGGCCTCATCATTGACTGCTGAAACAGCCTGCCATAATTTAGCACTCAAATCTGTTTGCTGAATTAGCTTTACATATATTTCGTTACTTAGATCTGCTTGTCCAAATATCTTGCCATAGCTTTAGACATCGACCTAGATATTTTTTTTTCTGGATTTCATCAAAAAGCATATATGTTTTTCTTGTAATATCTAGTAGAATAACTAATTTGTATGTCTAACAGATGGACATGACTTGGATAACTTCTGCTCGAAGATTCTCCGCTGCATATGTCGAGGGGGTTGAAAACTTCATGAACTTTATCAGAGTTGAGTACGATGGTCCGAAATCAGATGTGCTCTGCCCGTGTAGTAGTCGTATGAATTCAGTTAAAAGACCCCAGTCAATTGTGCAAAATCATCTACACTTTTATGGGATGTCGGTCACATATACTAGGTGGGTTCATCATGGTGAAGCTGTGAACGTAAATGTTACTAACTATGTGGAAGCTGCAGATCACCATCTTGATCTGCCTGATGCTCAGGTGGAAGATGAGGAGGTGGTGGTGGTGGTGGAGCCAGTGAGTTTGACCAACATTGAAACAATGCTATGAAATGCTCGTACATTTCATGAACTTTCACCTGCAGAAGAAAAACGGTGGGCCCGCATGTTGGAACAATGCAACGTGGCTGTCACCCCAGGAAATAAGCTGTCAGTATTCTCAGCTATGGTCACCTTTCTTCAGGTGAAGACATCTGAGCGGAATCATTCGATGCGATGTTGGCTGCTTTTCGCAAATCTTTCCCAGACAAGGCCTCGAGCTGCCACACACCTACAGTAAAATGAAGAATTTCCTTCGTGCAGTTGGAATTGGATATGATGTGATCCATGTTTGTAAGAATAATTGTGTTCTGTTCCGGAAGGATTATGCCAACTTAAGTGAATACCCAGAATGCAAATCATCAAGATGGAAAGATGGCGATGATGTGAAGAGGATTCCTCATAATGTTCTAAGACATTTTCCAATTATAACAAGATTGTAGAGGTTGTTTTTTTATGCTGAAACAAGAGAGGATGTACTGTGGCATTCTAGGAACCAGGAGTACGGAGATCAGAATGTAATGAGCCATCCATCTCATGGTAGCTGGAAAAGCTTCAATCAGAAACACAAAAAGTTTGTTGTTGACCCAAGAAACATTAGACTTGGCTTAGCTTCGGATGGACTTAACCCATTTGGCCACCAGAGCGTCACATATAGCATGTGGCCAGTGCTTGTTATCTTTTACAACATGCCTCCAAATGTCTGCACCAAAGAATCAAACTACATGATGGCCTTGCTCATCCCAGGTCCAAAAAGTCCTGGAAAGGATTTTGATTTATTCATGGAGCCTCTTGTGGAGGAACTTCAACACCTATGGAGGGGTGTTCTCACTCGAGACCTATATAGCATCCCACCAGCTGATTTCTTTCTGCGTGCTATTATAATTTGGTGCAACCATGATTATCCGGCTTTGGGCACTATGTCAGGGCGAACTACACATGGTTACAATGCATGTGTCCACTGCGACAGGAATCCGCTATCATACGCAATACTTAGCAAGATCTGTTACATTGGACACCATTGCTACCTCTTGAGCTTGCGTTGGATTTCCCCGAAGAGGAAAGGATGATGCAGTAGAGTAGCGTAAGTATTTCCCTCAGTTTTTGAGAACCAAGGTATCAATCCAGTAGGAGGCCACACGCAAGTCCCTTGTACCTACACAACACAAAGAGCTCAACGCAACCAACGCGATTAGGGGTTGTCAATCCCTTCACGGTCACTTACGAAAGTGAGATCCGATAGATAATATTTTTGGTATTTTTGGTATAAAGATGCAATGTGAAAAGTAAAAGACAAAGTAAAAAAGCAAAGCAAAATAAAAGTGATGGAGATTGATATGATGAGAATAGACCCGGGGGCCATAGGTTTCACTAGTGGCTTCTCTCGAGAGCATAAGTATTCTACGGTGGGTGAACAAATTACTGTTGAGCATTTGTCTAAATTGAGCATAGTTATGAGATTATCTAGGCATGATCATGTATATAGGCATCACGTCCGTGACAAGTAGATCGAAACGATTCTGCATCTACTACTATTACTCCACTCATCGACCGCTATCCAAAGATGCATCTAGAGTAATAAGTTAAAAACAGAGTAACGCTTTAAGCAAGATGACACGATGTAGAGAGATAAATTCATGCAATATGAAATAAACCCCATCTTGTTATCCTCGATGGCAACGATACAATACGCGTGCCTTGCTGCCCTTCTTCACATCGGGAAAGGACACCGCAAGATCGAACCCAAAGCTAAGTACTTCTCCCATGGCAAGAACTACCAATCTAGTTGGCCAAACCAAACGGATAATTCGAAGAGACTTGCAAAGATAACCAATCATACATAAAAGAATTCAGAAAAGATTCAAATATTGTTCATAGATAGACCTGATCATAAACCCACAATTCATCGGTCTCAACAAACACACCGCAAAAAGAAGAAGAAAACATCGAATAGATCTCCACAACAGAGCGGGAGAAAATTGTATTGAGATCCAAAAGAGAGAAGAAGCCATCTAGCTAATAACTATGGACCCGAAGGTCTGAGGTAAACTACTCACACTTCATCGGAGAGGCTATGATGATGTAGAAGCCCTCTGTGATGACGGCCCTCTCCGGCGGAGCTCCGGAACAGGCCCCAAGATGGGATCTCGTGGATACAGAAAGTTGCGGCGACGGAATTAGGTTTTGGCTCCTGTTCTGATCGTTTGGGGGTACGTGTGTATATATAGGAGGAAGAAGTACGTCGGTGGAGCTTCGAGGGGCCCACGAGGCAGGGGGCGCGCCCTAGGGGGGCGCCCCCACCCTCGTGACCACCTCTTCAATGCCTTGGCGTAGGGTCCAAGTCTCCTGGGTCTTATCCGGTGAGAAAATCACGTTCCAAAAAGGATTTTTCTGTTTGGACTCCGTTTGATATTCCGTTTCTTCGAAACACCGAAATAGGCAAAAAACAACAATTCCGAGCTGGGCCTCCGGTTAATAGGTTAGTCCCAAAAATAATATAAAAGTGGAAAATAAAGCCCAATATAGTCCAAAACAGTAGATAATATAACATGGAGCAATAAAAAATTATAGATACGTTGGAGACGTATCAGGCATCCCCAAGCTTAATTCCTGCTCGTCCTCGAGTAGGTAAATGATAAAAATAGAATTTTTGATGCGGAGTGCTACTTGGCATAATTTCAATGCAAAATTTCTTAATTGTAGTATGAATATTCAGATTAGGAAGATTCAATACAAAAGTTCATATTGACATAAAGAATAATAATACTTCAAGCAAACCAACAAAGCAATTATGTTTCTCAAAGTAACATGGCCAAAGAAAGTTCATCCCTACAAAATCATATAGTTTAGTCATGGTCCATTTTCGTCACACAAGAATGCTCTCATCATGCACAACCCCGATCAAAAGCCAAGCAATTGTTTCATACCTTAATAATTTCAAACTCATAAACTTTCACACAATACATGAGCGTGAGCCATGGATATAGCACTATGGGTGGAATAGAATATAATGATGGGGGTTATGTGGAGAAGACAAAAAAGGAGAAAGTCTCACATCAACGAGGCTAATCAATGGGCTATGGAGATGCCCATCGATTGATGTTAATGCAAGGAGTAGGGATTGCCATGCAACAGATGCACTAGAGCTATAAATATATGAAAGCTCAACAAAAGAAACTAAGTGGGTGTGCATCCAACTTGCTTGCTCACGAAGACCTAGGGCACTTGAGGAGGCCCACCGTTGGAATATACAAGCCAAGTTCTATAACGAAAAATGCCCACTAGTATATGAAAGTGACAACATATGAGACTCTCTATATGAAGAACATGCTGCTACTTTGAAGCACAATATATGAGACTCGCTATATCATGGTGCTACTTTGAAGCACAAGTGTGGAAAAAAGGATAGTAGCATTGCCCCTTTTTATTTATTTTTTTGGGCCTTCTTTTTTTTTCTTTGGCCTTTCTCTTTTTTTGGGACAATGCTCTATTGAATGATGATCATCACACTTCTATTTATTTACAACTCAATGATTACAACTCGATACTAGAACAAAGTATGACTCCATATGAATGCCTCCGGTGGTGTACCGGGATATGCAATGAATCAAGAGTGACAAGTATGAAAGAATTATGAACGGTGGCTTTGCCACAAATACTATGTCAACTACATGATCAAGCTAGCAATATGACAATGATGAGTGTGTCATGACAAACTAGATGGTGGAAAGTTGCATCGCAATATATCTTGGAATGGCTATGGAAATGCCATAATAGGTAGGTATGGTGGCTGTTTTGAGGAAGATATAAGGAGGTTTATGTGTGAAAGGGCGTATCATATCACGGGGTTTGGATGCACCGGCGAAGTTTGCACCAACTCTCAATGTGAGAAAGGGCAATGCACGGTACCGAGGAGGCTAGCAATGATGGAAGGGTGAGAGTGCGTATAATCCATGGACTCAACATTAGTCATAAAGAACTCATATACTTATTGCAAAAATCTACAAGCCATCAAAAACCAAAGTAATACATGCATTCTCCTAGGGGGATAGATTGGTAGGAAAAGACCATCGCTCGTCCCCGGCCGCCACTCATAAGGAGGACAATCAAATAACACCTTATGTTTCAAATTTGTTACATAATGTTTACCATACGTGCATGCTACGGGACTTGCAAACTTTAACTCAAGCACTTCTCAAATTCACAATTACTCTACTAGCATGACTTTAATATTACTACCTCCATATCTCAAAACAATTGTAGAGTATCCAACTTTTCTTAGTATTCAACGCACTCAAAAGAAAGTTTCACAAATCTTTGAATACCAAGCATGTTATTATTAAGCAAATTACCATGCTATTAAGACTCTTAAAAATAATTTAAGTGAAGCAGAGAGATCAATAGTTTCTTTAAAACAAACCACCACCGTGCTCTAAAAGATCTAAGTGAAGCACACAGAGCAAAATTACATAGCTCAAAAGATATAAGTGAAGCACATAGAGTATTCTATCAAATTCTAATTCATGCATGGCTCTCTCAAAAGGTGTGTACAACAAGGATGATTGTGGCACACTAACAAATAAAGACACAAATAATAATAGACGCTCCAAGCAAAACACATATCATGTTGGTGAATAAAAATATAACTCCAAGTAAATTACCGATGGAAGTGGACGAAAGAGGGGATGCCTTCCGGGGCATCCCCAAGATTTGACTTTTTGGTGTCCTTGGATTATCTTGGGGGTGCCATGGGCATCCCCAAGCTTAGGCTCTTGCCACTCCTTGTTCCATAATCCATCAAAAGAATTCACCCAAAACTTGAAAACTTCACAACACAAAACTCAATAGAAATCTCATGAGCTCCGTTAGAGAAAGAAAACAAAAGACCACTTAAAAGTACTGTAATGAACTCATTCTTTATTTATATTGGTGTTAAACCTACTGTATTCCAACTTCTCTATGGATCATAACATATTTTACTAACCATAGATTCATCAAAATAAGCAAACAACACACGAAAAACAGAATCTGTCAAAAACAGAACAGTCTGTAGTAATCTGTAACTAACGCAAACTTCTGGAACCCTAAAACTTCTACCAAAACTAGAAGACCTAGAAATTTTATTTATTGAGCAGCAGCAATTGGAATCAATATTTTATCACGTTCTGATGATTTTTAATAATTCGGGCACTGAACGCAAAGTTTCTGGAAATTACAGCAAGATCAAATAACTATCATCCAAGAAGATCCAATAGGTCTAGCTTGGCACAAACACTAATTAAAACACAAAACCACATCTAAACAGAAGGTAGATGGGTTATTTATTCCCTAACAGAAGAAAAACACAAAAACTAAAAATAAAATTGGGTTGCCTCCCAACAAGCGCTATCGTTTAACGCCCCTAGCTAGGCATAAAAGCGAGGATAGATCTAGGTATTGCCATCTTTGGAAGGCAATCCATAAGTGGCTCTCATGAAAGTTTAATATGGAAATTTTATTTTATTTCTTGGAAAGTGTTCCATGCCCTTTTTTTTAATGGAAATTGGAATCTAATATTCCCTTCCTTCATATCAATAATCGCACCAACCGTTCTAAGGAAAGGTCTACCAAGAATAATAGGGCAAGAAGGATTGCAATCTATATCAAGAACGATGAAATCTACGGGCACATAATTCCTATTTGCGACAATAAGAACATCATTAATCCTTCCCATAGGTTTCTTAATGGTAGAATCCGCAAGATGCAAGTTTAGAGAGCAATCATCAAAATCGCGAAAATCTAGCAAATCACACAAAGTTTTGGGGATAGTGGAGACACTAGCACCCAAATCACACAAAGCATAAAACTCGTGATCTTTAGTTTTAATTTTTATAGTTGGTTCCCACTCATCATAGAGTTTTCTAGGGATAGAAACTTTCAACTCAAGTTTTTCTTCATAAGATTGCATTAAGGCATCAACAATATGTTCGGTAAAGGCTTTCTTTTGACTATAAGCATGCGGAGAATTTAGCACGGATTGCAACAAGGAAATACAATCAATCAAAGAGCAACTTTCATAATTAAATTCCTTGAAATCCAATATAGTGGGTTTAGCAATATCTAGATTCTTATTTCTTTCAATCCCACTTTCATCAATTTCATCATAAAGATCTAAATACTCTGAATTTTTAGAACGCCTTCTAGGTAAAGGAATATCATATTCAGTTTCATCAAGATTCATATTGCAAAACAAAGATTTGATAGGGGACACATCAATAACTTTTAGATCTTCATCTTGATTTTCATAGGAATTGGAAGAACACGCTTTAATAAAGGCATCTTTGGAAGCACGCATCCTAGCGGTTCTTTCCTTGCACTCATCAATGGAAATTCTCATGGCTTTCAGAGACTCATTGATATCATGCTTAGGAGGAATATATCTAAGCTTTAAAGAATCAACCTCAAGAGAAATTCTATCAACGTTCCTAGCCAAATCATCAACTTTAAGCAATTTCTCCTCAAGCAAAGCATTAAAATTCTTTTGTGAATTCATAAACTCTTTAACACTATTCTCAAATTCAGAGGGCATCTTATTATAATTTCCATAAGAGTTGTTGTAGGAATTTCCATAATTATTAGAAGGATTACTAGGATAAGGCCTAGGATTAAAATTCCCTCTATAATGCGTTGTTACCAAAATTATTCCTACCAACAAAATTCACATCCATAGATTCATTGTTATTCTCAATCAAAGTAGACAAAGGCATATCATTAGGATAAGAAGAAACACTCTTAGTAGCAAATAATTTCATAAGTTCATCCATCTTTCCACTCAAAACATTGATTTCTTCTATCGCATGCACTTTTTTATTAGAAGATCTTTTAGTATGCCATTAAGAATAATTAATCATAATATTATCTAGGAGTTTAGTAGCATCTCCTAAAGTGATTTCCATAAAAGTGCCTCCCGCGGCCGAATCTAAAAGATTTATAGAAGCAAAATTCAATCCGGCATAAAAGTTTTGTATAATCATCCACAAATCCAAACCATGAGAAGGGCAATTACGTATCATTAATTTCATTCTCTCCCAAGCTTGTGCAACATGTTCATGATCAAGTTGCTTAAAATTCATAATATCGTTTCTAAGAGAGATGATCTTAGCGGGAGGAAAATACTTAGAGATAAAAGCATCTTTGCACTTGTTCCAAGAATCAATACTATTTTTAGGCAAAGACGAAAACCAAGCTTTAGCACGATCTCTAAGCGAAAAAGGAAATAGCTTCAATTTAACAACGTCATTATCGACATCTTTTTTCTTTTGCATATCACACAAATCAACAAAGCTATTGAGATGAGTAGCGGCATCTTCACTAGGAAGGCCGGTGAATTGATCTTTCATAACAAGATTCAACAAAGCAGTATTGATTTCACAAGATTCGATTCAAAGAGGAGCAATCTGAGTGCTAAGGAAATCATTATTATTGGTATTGGTGAAGTCACACAATTTGGTAGTATCTTGAGCCATCGCGACAAACAAGCAATCCAACACACGAGCAAACAAAAGGCAAGCGAGAAAAAGGCAAACGGAGAAAGAGAAGGAGAAGGAGATTGGGAAAGAGAGGGCGAATAAAACGGCAAGGGTGAAGTGGGGGAGAGGAAAACGAGAGGCAAATGGAAACTAATGTAATGCAGGAGATAGGGATTGTGATGGGTACTTGGTATGTTGACTTTTTGCATAGACTCCCCGACAACGGCGCCCGAAATTCTTCTTGCTACCTCTTGAGCTTGCGTTGGATTTCCCCGAAGAGGAAAGGATGATGCAGTAGAGTAGCGTAAGTATTTCCCTCTGTTTTCGAGAACCAAGGTATCAATCCAGTAGGAGGCCACACACAAGTCCCTTGTACCTACACAACACAAAGAGCTCAACGCAACCAACGCGATTAGGGGTTGTCAATCCCTTCACGGTCACTTACGAAAGTGAGATCCGATAGATAATATTTTTGGTATTTTTGGTATAAAGATGCAATGTGAAAAGTAAAAGACAAAGTAAAAAGCAAAGCAAAATAAAAGTGATGGAGATTGATATGATGAGAATAGACCCGGGGCCATAGGTTTCACTAGTGGCTTCTCTCGAGAGCATAAGTATTCTACGGTGGGTGAACAAATTACTTTGTTGAGCAATTGATGTAATTGAGCATAGTTATGAGAATATCTAGGCATGATCATGTATATAGGCATCACGTCCGTGACAAGTAGATCGAAACGATTCTGCATCTACTACTATTACTCCACTCATCGACCGCTATCCAGCATGCATCTAGAGTAATAAGTTAAAAACAGAGTAATGCTTTAAGCAAGATGACACGATGTAGAGAGATAAATTCATGCAATATGAAATAAACCCCATCTTGTTATCCTCGATGGCAACGATACAATACGTGCCTTGCTGCCCCTTCTGTCACTTGGAAAGGACACCGCAAGATTGAACCCAAAGCTAAGTACTTCTCCCATGGCAAGAACTACCAATCTAGTTGGCCAAACCAAACGGATAATTCGAAGAGACTTGCAAATATAACCAATCATACATAAAAGAATTCAGAAAAGATTCAAATATTGTTCATAGATAGACTTGATCATAAACCCACAATTCATCGGTCTCAACAAACACACCGCAAAAAGAAGAAGATTACATCGAATAGATCTCCACAAGAGAGGGGGAGAACATTGTATTGAGATCCAAAAAGAGAGAAGAAGCCATCTAGCTAATAACTATGGACCCGAAGGTCTGAGGTAAACTACTCACACTTCATCGGAGAGGCTATGATGATGTAGAAGCCCTCCGTGATGACGGCCCTCTCCGACGGAGCTCCGGAACAGGCCCCAAGATGGGATCTCATGGATACAGAAAGTTGCCGCGGTGGAATTAGGTTTTGGCTCCTGTTCTGATCGTTTGGGGGTACGTGTGTATATATAGGAGGAAGAAGTACGTTGGTGGAGCTTCGAGGGGCCCACGAGGCAGGGGGCGTGCCCTAGGGGGGGCGCCCCCCACCCTCGTGACCGCCTCTTCGATGCCTTGGCGTAGGGTCCAAGTCTCCTCGGTCTTATCCGGTGAGAAAATCACGTTCCAAAAAGGATTTTTCTGTTTGGACTCCGTTTGATATTCCGCTTTCTTGAAACAACTGAAATAGGCAAAAAACAGCAATTACAGGGCTGGGCCTCCGGTTAATAGGTTAGTCCCAAAAATAATATAAAAGTGGAAAATAAAGCCCAATATAGTCCAAAACAGTAGATAATATAGCATGGAGCAATCAAAAATTATAGATACGTTGGAGACGTATCAGGCATCCCCAAGCTTAATTCCTGCTCGTCCTCGAGTAGGTAAATGATAAAACGAAGCATGGCAGGGCGGAAGAGAGATTATTGTTTACCCGCAGGTCCACTTTGTGGGACTTGGTGTATTGGAAAGATTTCGATCTGCGGCATAATCTTGATGTGATGCACATCAAGAAAAATTTATGTGACAGCATTATCGGCACACTTCTTAATATTGAAGGCAGGACGAAAGATACCTTAAAATATAGGATTGATTTGACACACCAGGGTATCAGAAAGGATTTGCAGGTGCAAGATGAAGGTAAACCACGGGATATGGCACCAGCTGTGTACGTCTTGGACAAGTTAAAAAGAAAAGAATTCCGCGAGGTCCTGTGACGTGTGAGATTCCCACATGGATTTGCTTCCAACCCTGAAAGGAGAGCTAGTGCAGATGGAAACATGGTACAAGGGTTAAAAACTCATGGCTGCCACATCCTACTTCAAAGGGGTTTACCTGTTATCCTTAGAGGATTTGGCCGCCCTGACTTATACAGAGCAGTTGCAGAGTTGGGACAATTCTTCAAGGGATCCTGCGGTAGAAATATCAGGATAGATGCTTTGGAGCATCTTAGAGACAAGATACCAACTATCCTATGCGCCCTTGAGAAGATATATCCTCCAGCCTTCTTTAATGTGATGGTGCATTTGGCTATTCATCTACCTGATGAGGCACTATTTAGAGGTCCAGTACAGTATGGCTGGATGTACCCTATTGAAAGGCGGCTAGGCACTTTCAAGGGCTATGTTAGGAAGAGAGCTAGACCCGAGGGTTCCCTTGCAGAGGCCTATATTGCTACAGAAGCGTTGACATTCTGCTCAAAATACATTGAAACAGCTGATCAGCTTAGCAAAGAGGTGGGTGAAGACCATCACGGGCTCAATGTTTTCGATTGTTACATTAGGAGTTCTGAGGAAGAGTCGACAAGACGACAAACCTAAAGATTTGGACAAAATGGTTTGGTATGTGTTGAATAACTGTCCTGAGATATTACCTTATATGAAGTAAGTGCTAAGTAATGCAGCTTATACATCATAATCTACTAAACTTGCAGCACATTCTTATATATTTAGATGTTTGACGCAATCACTATGTTGTGCAACATCTACAAAAAGGAGTTACTACCGCAAAATCCAAGAAACATTTACAAACTGGTTATGGCAGGATTTTCGAAATGGTTCAAGAGCCATGTAAGCTTTTGAATTGCACTATCAGTTTTTTAACTAGTTGACCCGTTGCGCCAAATGGCGCAGAGACCTGCTGAAGACATGCTGTCGATGAAAATAGTTTCATGCTGCAAGAACCTTCAACTAAATCATGCTTTTTTTAAACATGTTTACATGTGGTTAAACCATGCTATATTGAAAACGTGTTTAGCATGTTGTGTAATCCGAGTTTGAAAAAAAGTGTATGACATGTATAGACCAGCTAAGGAAGCTTATTATTAGTTGAAAATATGATTATCACAATGAGAAATCTGATTAAAAAAATATTTGTATACAATGTATAGCCAGTTAAGGATGTATTTTATTAGCGGTATTTGTACCAAACTTTTTATTTTCACGTGCATGAAAAAAACCTCTTTGTGTTGTGCATATGGAGGCATAGGTATTTGAAATGCCCATATGCTACCTAGCCCATCCACGAACAAAGCTATCTATGGCCTGTCAGTAGTAGAATATGAAGCGACAGGGACTGAATCCATCGAGCTTGTTTATCCCCTTTTCCTCCTCGGTTCCTCAGTTGGGCAAGATAAGCATTCCCAGAGAGGCTTACTCAACTGGTGAATTTCCTCCTTTCCTTCGATTTCGGATTTCTCTACATGCATGGATTTAGTTCTAATTTATCCGGATCTTGCATTTCTCCTCTTTATGTGGCAATTTTTACTTTTCTCGTATCTTTTTTAGGCATCGTAGATCATGTGTTGTAATTCTCTCCTAAAACATTTATGGATGTATACGTATGCAAATAAATCCTTGTAGTTATTTCTATTGCACCATTGAATTCATGTTCACATTGAAAAAAAAACTTACTTTAGTTATTTTAGTTGTGGACAAGCACATATGGTAACAAATTTAACCCTTCTTTTTGCGAATAAAGTCAATCCTCTTTAATAAAGAAATAATGGAGGTTTGTTGTCTACAATGAGATGTACCTATAGATTTTAATTTGGTGGTATAGAATCTCATTGAAGATCATGCTATGTTTAAAATATGTGTATTTTTGAGTAATCTCCGATTGCGCAAAATGACAGAGACCCACTAAACACCATTTATGCTCTGACATAAAAATCCATTTATTAGTAGCACTATTTGTCTACTGCATGCTTCATAAAAGTGTTTTATTTGTTTATAAAATGTATATGATTGCAGTCCTTTGATAACCTGATACAACATGTAAGTACCATCGACCATGACATGAAAAGGAAAGTAAAATACTACATTACTTTCAAAATGACCTCAGGCTCAACCCACACATGTCATTAGTTGAGCTCATTGAGACTGAATTTCCTGACTGACCAATTACATTATCTCCACACTTCTGCTTCTATTCTTTCAACATGGACTGTTTACATGTGGCACACACTGTTGGTGCTTTTCAAATAAGCTAGCAATAGACCGCCTGTTCCTCATGGACCCGTTGCGCCAAATGGCAGAGACCCGCTGAATCCATGCTCACATTGAAAAGAGAATCATGGTTTAGTTGGTTTGTTGTTGGCAAACATATAAGGTAACAAATTTAATGCCCTTTAATAATTACAAAAACATGGCTTGTTGTCTACAAAGAGATGTACACATTGTGTGTGTGTTTGAAAAAGTGACTATTTTTTAGCCAATTAGACACATGTCTATTTTAAAGTAGTCATATGTAAGTTAGTCTGGCCCACGAAGCGTTGTTTTGGGCTCGCCCACTTGGAATAGAATATGAAGCTTATTGTGGAATATCGACCAAATGGCGAAAAGTCCCATTTGAAACCATGTGCACGTGCATTATTTTTGTAACTTTAGGTTATAGTCCATTTCAAATCTGAAGTATTCTAAAATTGTTTCTCTTCTTTGGTAAAATTAGGTTTTAGCAGATACTTAGGATACAACCCAACACTGATTGCAGCAGATTTGCCCCTCGGCCGTTCAATTTTCACTACTCATTTTACCCCGTCTTTTAATTAGTGGAGAATGACCGGTGGCCCTCTTCACATGTGTGGTACTGAAGGGGAGTGGATTTCCGTCGGCTCATACCAAATTCAAACCAAGAACTAAATGCAAGTATTTTGCTTTACTTTGCAAATGAATGGTTACAATGATAGAGAACATTTTTATCCTATATTATATTGTTGTTTTGTTATATGTATGCATAAAAGAAAGGAAATAATTTTTTTCTTATATTGTCATTATAATATATTGTTGTTTTTTCTTATATTGTTGTTTTGTTGGATGTATGCATAAAAGAAAGGAAATATTTATTTCAAAATTAGCTTACTCGGCCCATCAATGTTAGCTGGGCTAAGCCCAATCGTGGGAGAAGAGCAACCAAGAAGAATTTCTAGCAACCCCTGTCTTCTCTATAAACTCGTTCCAACGCCTAACATGTAATCTACTTAGGGCAGTACTTCCTCCGGTCAGAATTACTGCCGCTCAAATAGATGTATGTAGCACTAAAAGGAGCTAGTAGTTATTTACAACCAAAAAACTAACTTTAGTCTTATATAACATGTGGTCATGAGCACATATCAAACATATTTTCACATGATCAGTCATAAATATAGGCAATACTTGTTTGATAGCAAGACTGTCTTGTTATAGGTACATCATTGAAACCTAGAACATGCTAAGGGAGGCGCTCGGACATATCAAACTTATGTTTCTTCAGCAACAGACTGTCGGTTCCTCTAGAACTTGAGCTGGGTAACACACTGGTGCTCGCATCTTCCTAACACATATACGGTAGACTAAATACCACTGAACAGAAGAACATACAGGTAAGCAACTGTATCATGGAGAAAATAATAAAGATTAGGAGAGCTGCACAAATAGAAGCAAGAAACGTTAAGAATGAACAAATGTATTAGTTATTGGGAAAAAACAAAGGAAACCATAAGCTGTAATGAATAGATGGGCCCATTTTAGATTTTTATGCTACAATACAGTGACAGGAAAACAAAGGTTCAAGAAAGTATCCCTGGCAGCTGGTCTCTGGTAATAGCAACTAATGCCAATGCCTCACCAGCTTTAACATAAAATCTAACCATATGCGCTCAGGGAGAGTCCAAGTACAGTACAAATTCTTTTCATTCTAGCATCAGCCAATGTCCCTCTTGCTGCTTTGCCAAGTCAAGAATCAATCAGGTGACAGACTCCAGAAATGTTCAAAGGTTTCAGCAAGCAAAGTTCATAAATTTCACAGAAATGACTCAAGGTTCAGATGAGCCTCGTAGGGTTTGTATTGCTCCCAGAGAAAAGTGTTGCCAGGACCATGATATTGGATGCTAGGGAAGCCCAATTACAACAACGTAGATGACTCACTCGGCTTGAATCTAGTGATTCTATATATAGCCATTACAGTGCAGATTGCGGTAAATAAAAGGGAAACAGACAGAAATCTGGAGAGCGACACTTCGGAACTTAAACATCAATCTAGAATGGAGTTGTGGTTGCTAAACTTGGATCGGAAGTTTTTACTTATTATGTGAATTGTGTCTCTACTTTCAGTTTCCACAGCTATCGGCAACACACATAAACATGGGTCTCAATCAAGTCTTTCAAGATTTAAATCAATTCCATTCATGCCAAATATTTTCCAATGTCGAACCTAACATATTATGAGAGAAAAATAAATAAATTACATTGCGAAAGACTGAAATACCTACTCAGAATTCATGTAATGAGTTTTTCCTTCTGTACACGGTTTATGTATTTATTAAGTTGAGACCCGCAAGCTGCATATGGCAACCAATAAGAATAGAGAAACTCTTGTAGGCACACTCCTTACCATGTTCCCTTTCTTGCTCCAAAGATACAATTTTTTTTCTTGAAATCCTGGTTGGAAAGTTAATTTGATAGCATTGTTTTAACACAAAATTTGATACAATTTGTTACTGGCAACACACATAAACATTCTGCTTGATGATGCATAGTCTAGTGACATGTGTATGTAAATCAAACTGACAACTAAAGATAGAGAGTGCTAATTTTTCTTGTTCTAAGCATATATATACAGGTATTTTATATCTGCTATAAGCTTAACAAAGCTGAACCAAGAGAGGAAAAACAGGAATACATGCGGTCGTAACATGTAGATGAATTGATCACCAAAGCACCGCTCGATTGATTCGATTTCTACGCCTCAGATTCGAACTGTGGAGTTCCTTGAATTCTTTTCTCCACAAGGATTCCTCAATCACACAGATTGGTCACTCAATCTGCAAAGCGCTTAAGCGAGGCTGGCATAACCAAAATGGAGTATATAAGAGGTTTTGTAGTATAAGAATATCACTCCATTTATCTTTGTTCACTCTAGAAGTTCTATAGTATAAGAATATCACTCCATTTATCTTTTTTTAGTATAACAAAAATGGAGCCACACAAATTAATTCTTGCAAAGGAAATGACCCATAACACGAAGATTGGGAAATCAAGAAACAATTCGTCTACAGCTTGTGATCTATAATCTGCCACCGTGATTTCAGCCAAGGAGAGTGATGCTTCCAGTTTCCATCGAGTGTGACAAATCTGGAAAAACTAAACATGTAAATACGTGTTTCATCTATATATTCATACATATCAGTAGGGATATCATACTATTTTTGCACCTACCAGAAAAAGGAATCAGATTTAAGCAGACAACTAAATATGGAACATGTTGTTAGCTGTGGATGATAGATTTGAAATCTCTACATGGAACTAATTAAATAAATACGATGGCCATGTGCACTTCAAGATTAAGAGAACTTGACATATCTTCCTGGTGAAAGGGGAGCCCAAAAGGAAATTACACTATGGATGACAAAGTTAGTTCGCCAAATGAACGAAGAAAAGACATAAAACGATTGCGGGTCAGTAAAACTCTGTAAATTAGCCTAGCAAGAGAGAAAGGCTCGGGGAGCCCAAAAGGAAATTACACTATGGATGACAAAGTTAGTTCGCCAAATGAACGAAGAAAAGACATAAAGCGATCAAGGGTCAAGAAACTCATAAATTATCCTAGCAAGAGAGAAAGGCTCCGAGTAAGTACACCATTAAAAAAGAGAGCTGGGAAATTTTCAATGTAAACTTTAATTGAATTAAATAAGATGAACCAAAGATGGGTACAAATTCATGGAAGCATCTACTGTATGCATAGAGAAAATTGGAAAAATCTGAAACTAACAGTAAGAAATTGCATGCAACCTGTAGTGACAAATTCAGAGTAAAGTTTCTGTACTGCATAATGACATGTTGATAAGGAAACAGAAAAAAAATAGATTAGAACAACACTTCTTGTAAGAACCATTGGCTTGCATAAACCATCATTGAATTTGCACCAAAACCCAAGCACGCTTTAATCCAAATTCCAAAGCACGTGTTAAACTTACATATGGTGCTTAGCAGAACGCGTCTTGACTTTGTACGCATCTTCGTCTAGTGAGATGGCTAGGCAGAGATAGTGTGGGAGAGGCGGCAGGACATGCAGGTTGCAAATCTGGCAGGAGGTCTGAGTCATCAACAACTATCGAGGTTCTGAATTTTCGTGGGCAACACTTCCAACTTGGGCTAGGAACGTCAATTTTAGTACTTCAATTTTATCACTAAATATGCAGCATGTAGCTCAGATTTAGTACTTTAGTGAGTACAATTTTCTGTAATTTTTGGTGAAAATTTCATCTCTATGTGGTAACATAATTGACAGTGTGCATCAATTCAACTGATTTAGTTACCTTGTCCAAGTTGGGCATGAGGTCTTGCAGCCGCCTTAGCCTCTTGTTGATCCTTGTTCTTTCCTAAACAGCATAAGCAAGAAAAATATTCAGTATAAACATCCGACACCAAGACGAACACCAAAAATGTTGCAGAAACTAACTAACCCTCTCGGTATAAACATCCGAGGTGTTAGTAGAAGTGTAGCATTAAACAATTGGCGGGAGAGTCCAGATGGATGTGAAGTGTATATATGTAAAGTTTGTTCTACCTGGGAGTCGATGTTGCTGAAGCTGGTGACCATGTCGTCATCGCTGTTGCCGAACACCTTGGCCTTCTTGCGGCCAGGCGTGAAGAACATGATGTTGGAGTTGGTGTCCTTCTAGTAGCTCATGGAGAAGATCCTGGAAAGGTTGTTGGAGCCGTTGCCGGCAGTGACACTCTCGGCGATGTCGGCGGGCGGCATCGGCATGCGCATGGCAATCCCGATCTTTGTGACGTGTGGCATCATGTCCTACTGCCTCCAGAAGTTCCACAGCAAGCCCAGCCTCCTCTGTTGTACCATCGCGTCGATGTTGCCTCCTCCCTGCGGGTGCATCATCACAGTCACAAAGCCAGAGCCCAGAGCACATTTACCAAAGTGGACAAGGACCAAAAAAGAATACAGCACCCGGCCAAATCTGGAAAATCAACATGACCAGTGAAGCAAGGACCATGGCAGCATATAGGATATATAAAACAAATGCAGCAGAGGTAGCTACAAAGGAAATGAACAAACTTGATCCACGAGAAAATAAGAAGCAACCTCCAAGATATACGCCTGCAAAACAAAATAAAATAATTAATTAGGACAAGGAACCATGGCAACTGCTATGTTGCTCTGCAGTTGGCATATTAGTGCAATTAAAAACCTCAAAATCTAGTACTTTTGTGTCCAATGGTGACGACCAAAAGCTATGTACTATGCATTGAGCACCCTAGCTGATGGTCAGAACATGAGTTTGGTAAAAACGTTGTGTCCTAATGGATTCAAACAACCTGAAATCCTAGCCATTTAAACAAGACACATAGTCCATGAAATTTACCCAAATAGTACACAGAGGAAGCTGTATAATACAAAAATAAAAATATGAATTGGAAATCAAACCGTAGCAAGTCATTAAATAGGTATGATCAGAACCTAGAAAGCAGAGTAAAATTGAAAAGGTAAAGGTAAAAGAGAACTCTGACCTAAAACTACAAAACAAGAAAAAGCCTTTTTACATGCGTCTGCCGTAGATGAATCGGTAATCAAACTGTAGTCAGCTAGCCTTGAAAGCAAAAATAAAATGGATTAACTATGAGAACTAAACAGAACCGAACTCTGTTACATCGAATTGTAGTTAAACAAAATTAAATTAACTATGCGAACTAAATGTAATGTAACTCTGTTGCATTCTCTTGGCTTGATAATAGGCAGGGATAGAACAGATCCCAAAAGAGCAATTTCAGAGAGAAACAACAAGAGTAAATACCTTGAAAGATTGTTTGGACCTTTCTCCATCTTATTCTAGAAAGGCAAGACGATTTTATAATTCTGAAGTAAAAAAGGGAACATTGGTAGCCGCTGGACCAAAGTAGCTCACGCCAAGTTGTCAAGCGTGGCTCCTTCACTCAAGCTGTAAAAAATGAAAAAAAAAAGATGAGAAATCCCAAAAGAGAGAAGACAACAGGATGCAAAACATGGTCCAGCCCATCGGCAGGTACCTCTTGATATGGTCGTCCCCCAGCCGGCGAGCCTTCCCCAACCACAACACTGCCCACATCTGTCGCTCCTTCAAACCTCACTTCCGGCCAAAGCAGCCGTGCCCTTCATGGCCTCCAACTATTCTCGCCTGGCCCGACCGGCCACCGTCAGGCCCTAGCGACGGGAGGTGGTCGGCCATGGTGACGACGAACCCCAGCTCGCCCCCGCGTCATAGACAAAGAAGCCGTCGGCACCCTGGAACCGAACACCCCAGATCGGGGCCCGGAGTAGCCGCTCCCGCTTCCGTCGCCTCGCGCCTGAGTGCCGCGCTTCGCAACTCGACGCTACCATCGAATCATCTCCGTGCCGCTGCTCCTCTCGCGCTGCAGCCGATGCAGAGATCAGGAAGGAGGATTTAGCTAGAAGAGAGAGGAGGAGACGAGTGGGTGTGGCGGTGGCAGGGATCCGGGAAGGAGGAGGGAGGAGGAAGAGAGGAATGGGGTGCGGCCGTGAGAGGAAGGAGGGAGGAGCGCGTGGCTGTGGATCGAGAGCTAGGGTTGGTGCGGCCGTGCCCAATGGGCTCTCGCTCCAGCCCTAGGCAAGCCACGGACGCCTTGTGACGCTGGGCCATGAGGAAAGGCTCACCCAGCCGAAAATGACCCGTCTTGACCCAGCCACTGCAAGCGTGAGACGAGCCCACTTGTCATTGGGTAGTAAAATGACTGCGAGGTGAAAAATGATTTAACTGTAAGTGAAGATCCAATGGTACAACTGAGTTGGAGGGGCAGATCGGACGACCAACGAGGCCCCAATCGGGGGAGCGTTCTGGAGGGGAGTTGGCTAGCCTCTTTTATGTTTTAAATATGTTGAGTACATAAGATGATCAACTTGTCTATTTTGTAACCATAGGTTAAGAAGATGCGTGAGGATGGGTAGGCAGTTGATGATGCCCTTTACGCACTAGCATTGGGTCCTGATACTCGGGTAAGACATTATGAATCTTGCGTTGTTGGAGATGTGCGCTACAACACCCTTGCACGCGACTAAGGCGGGAAGACACAAAACAGTGCCATCATGAGCATGGATACGTACTACAGAGAGGCAAGTGAAATGTATGCTAACATAATCGACATCGTTCAGTTGCAGTATAACTCCAGTTTCGGGGTTCATCGTTGTGTGGTTCTGTTGTGTTGTTGTTGGTATAACCTGTTTTCCAGGATCGCAAAACCCAGAGCTGATGATTATTTCAAATCCATCAATGTCAAGGCGGCGTACCAGACCAGCGAGCCTTTTATTTTGGCAAATCAAGCAACACAAATATTTTTCTTGGAAGACACATTTGCACGTAGCGATGACTGAAGAGTATTGCAAAGGTTTGAGCAGAGGAATTCTTTTAATGAAGTTGCACAACAAGATGATGCTTACACTGCTCCTGATGTACACGATTCCACAGATGTTCCTAATATCTTTGAGAACCATCACGTTAATGACGCTGACGAAAAGATTGCCTGTCGGGTTTTGGACGTACAAGAGTTGATCAAGAAGAAGCCAACGTTTGAGGACATTGAGGATGAAGAAGAAGATAACACTGTGGGGAATTATGATTCAGACTGATACACATGGCGAAGATGTTGACGCTGCTGCTGCGGATGATGATTAGATTGCTTTTCTCGTATTTGCCTGTCAGAAGACATTTTCTTTATCTACTATGTGAAATTGTGTTTGCTATGACAACTGAAACCTAATGAACTTGTTGTTTAGTATTTTGTTGTGAGAACATCACTTATTATGTATGTTGATTTGTTTTTGGTGATTGTATGACGACTAAAACATGATGACATTGTTGTTTAGTTGTACTCATATTTGGCTGTGAAACTTGAATTTAATGACATAGTTTGTTGTTGGACTGCAATTTGCTTGACGTCTTTGAATGGGAACAAAGCTAACCCGACAGGGCCTCTGCTAATTTATTTATTTATTAGCAAAAGGGCCTCTGCTATTTATTTACGAGCAAAAGGGGATACCCCCCGATTTCCGTTAATAGAAATCATTAGATGTTCACAACACTACGCCCAGCCTGCTAAACAGGTTTCATTCATTACTAGTTTCAGCAAAGTTCTCATGTCATAGCCACTGAATACATCATGAGTGCTACATACACTGCAAATAAACAGACAATCATCCTATAGAGCACATCGATTTTTCCCATTATCTTTACAAGCTCTTTCATCTCCTCATTGATATCAAGGCCGTTCAGCAGCTGTTGCTTGGCCGTGATCAGAGGAACTGCATCTTTAACCTTCTACTCTGCATCTTCCTCTTCTGTCGTTCCTTCAGTTACTTGTCCAACACCCCAACCTGCTGGTATTGGGATTCCTCGCTAACCAAATAATCAGCATAGTTGCATTCCCCCACATCAGCAACTTCCCAGAAATACAGATCACACGAATCTTCCCTTTTCTGCACGAATCAAATTGGAAGATCATCAACCAAACTATAAAAAAAATCAGCAACTAAAAGCAGCAGAACAACACTTAAACATATTATTACCCCATGATTCGGGCATTTGTAGAAGACTCGGCCAGGGTTGAGGAGTGTGGTTGAGATGTGATGGATGACTCTGCATGATTTGCAGCAGTGGCACCACACCAACGGCAACGGGTTCTGATGAGCAACCTGCTGCGGTGCATGTGCCGGCGGGGGTGTGATGAGACCCATAGGCGATTTTACGGGTGGCGACTGGTGCATATCTGGTTGTTGCCTGCTAAAGAGCAGGTGGACGAGCAGCTAGCAGCCATGGTTGCTGCGGCCAGTGCTTCTGATGCTAGGCAGATAAGTAGAGAAGAGGAGAAGCAAACGTTGGATATGTCAGTTTCATTACGTGTAAAGCAGCATAGCACCATATATAGTCATAGTCTAGGTTTGGATTCGAACCAGCTACAGGAGCACGTCTCTCTTTCTTCTAAAACTCAGCAGTGTCTCTTTACTAGTACACAAGCTTGTTTTGTACGCCTTCTCAAGTCTTTGATTTTCTTTCTTTTTTTTGCAAGGAAGGAAGGAGGACAAAATTGAGAGTTCCTGGGACTCGAACCCAAGACCTCTTGGTTGAAGACCAAATGTGCTAGTCACTTATGTGGCGAACGTTCCCTGGGAGGAGGACGGCAGACAAACGCATTTTCCTCGCAGTTTTAGTTGCGAAGCAAGATCGAACGGTTGCAGTTTCGGGAATGTTATCAGGCGAACGAGCCCAGTTTTTCTTTTCTTCCTATATAAAAAAGTATGCTACTTGGTATCGGCTTAGTCAACAAATGATTGTGCCAACCTTGACCGTTGGATTGACATTCAACGTCTGTCGTGTTTCTTCAGTCTCTTCTTCCTCTAGCCGCCAAAGCCAAACCAATGCCGGTGGGACCGCCTGCTCCCGCCTCCCACGGCTGGTTGTGCTGCCGCGCACGCATCATGGCCAGTTCACACCCTAAAACTCTGCCCATCTTCCCCGGCTCCTTGTCGTTCCCGTCCGAGGCCTCACCATCGTCCTCCGCCTTGGTTCGCTCGCCGCGACGCCACCCTCCAGTGTTGTCAACATGGTCAACAACCAAGAGGAATAAGGAGATGACTGTACATGGTGAGGATGACAGTAGGGACCCAGCAGTGCGCGCATTTTTTTTTCGGGACGGAGAAGGGTATCAACTGGGTTGCGCAGGAGCTGTGGACCGTCTAGCCCAGGCTTTTATTTCATATGTTTACCACATGACCAGCCCAGTTTGTTTTTTACTTTCTAAAAATGGCTAGCCTAGCTATTTTTCTTTTTGCAGAATAACCAACGTAGGAGGAATGGATTCGGGCTTGCCTAGAAAATGGGCTATCAGTAATAAGAAATGGCTATAAGTAATAATAAATGGGTTGTAAAATGAAAAAAATACAGCAAACAGACAATTAGTTCCAAAATACTTTTTTCTTTCGGATTTTGATATTCTAAATTTCATTGTTTTTGTGGGGGTAAAATTTCATTGGATTTGAATTAAGGTATGTTTAGTTTTTAAATTAATTTGAATCTGGCTAGAAATTTCGGGCTATATGTTGTTTGGGACAGATTTGGAGGCTAACTTGTGGGTCTACTAGGTTGACGTGTACGAAAGGCTTTGTCAAGTTAGTCCACAAACGATTCTAGCAACAGTGACCGTTGGATGTTAATCCAACGGCGGTGCTGCTTCTTCAATATTTGATCTTCTTGCTCCAGCCTCCCAAATCAGTGCCGGTGGAACTACCTACTCCGACCTCCCGTGGCCGGCTGTGCTGCCGCACAGGCTGCACCGCCCCACCCTACTCCATCGCTGGCCAGGCCATTCCTCTACTCACCCACACCTCCTGTTATTTTCCGGTGACGGCAGCCGAACCAGTAAACCCTCGTACTCCCCACCAAGTGGGCAACCACTGCCGAGTCTTCACTGGCTTCGTGTCGTTCCCTTCCTAAGCCTCACCGTCGTCAACCGCCCTGGTGCTCTCTGCGCTGCGTGGTCAACATGGTCAACGAACGACATCCATCGGAAGTGGACTATACGTGGAGAGGCTGACAGCTGGGTCCAGGGCCGCACACAAGGAAATGGCTCCTTATTACGCGCAAAATAATGATTCCTCCACCTGACAGCTAGGACCCATCGGAAGGGAATCTGTATTTTGCGAAAAAAGCATTCCCCCTGCTGTCAGCTTGGACCCACCAGCTATATCTTCGCACGCAAGGAAGTGCCTCCTTATTATGAACAAAAAATTAATACTCCCCCTGCTAGCTGGGACCCACCATAGTAGGAGGCTGACTTGTGGGCCTACTAAGTTGACGCGGACAGAGGGCTTTGTCAACTTAGTCAATATGAACGATTCTAGCTCCAGTGACCGTACGATGTCCATCCAACGGCCATAGTGATTCTTCAACGTCTGGTCTTCTTGCTCCAGCCACCCAAACCAGCACCGGTCGTGCTGCCTGCTCTTGCCTCTCGTGGCTGGCTGTGCTGCCGCGGAGGCCTCACCGCCCCCTAGTACTCCCACCATTGGCCAGGCCATCCCTCTACTCACCCACACCCCCTGTTATTCTGCGGCGACGACAGCCTCACACCGCAGCCGACCAAGTGAACCATCATACTCCTCTCCGCGTGGGCATCCACTACCGCGTCTTCCATGACTCCGCGTTGTCCCCTTCCCAGGCCTCGCCGTCATCCACCACCTTGGTGCTCTCGGCGCGGCGTGGTCAATGTGGTCAAGGAACAACTTCCATCGGAAGAGTACTGTAGGTGGAGAGGCTGACAGCCGGGTCCACGGCCGCAGCAAGGAAGTACCTCCTTATTACGCGGAAAATAATGATTCCTCCACCTGACAGCAGGGATCCACCGGACGGGCCATCGTATTTCGCAAAAAAACGTTTCCCCTTGACTGCTGGGACCCACCAGCTACATCTTCGCATGCAAGGAAGTACCTGACAGTCGGGACCCACCTGCTCGAAGCATACATAGCGTTGTCATTCTGGTCAAGAACGTGTACGTACATACTGGTCGATCGGTTTGTCTGCGGGCTGCAGCAATGAACCATGGCTGAGTAAGGAAGGGCACGTGTCATAGTAGAGGCACACACGTAGCATGTACACGTACGTACAACCAGGGTGCAAGAAAGAAAATACGACCACGTACGTACATACGGGTGGGGTCTCGAACGCCTACTCGCGCATACGTACGGCCAGGGCTCATGGACATGGTGAGGCAGCAACGGCGTCCTGTTCATCGGCAGCCAACCGGCTGGGTCGGAATGGAGAAACTAAATCGTCGTGTTCATCGGGAGCCAACCGGCTTGGATGGAACAGCCGATCGAAACGAGGCCTGGCGTACCGCAGAACGGAGGAAACGACCTTGTGTTCGACCGCCTACGGTCGAAACAGGATACTGTTCACCTGGAGGGGTGTGGCATACCGCAAAATGGAGGAAATAGACTTCTCTTGGACTTCCTACGGTTGAAACGGGGTCCTGCTGATCGGGAGGGGTGTGGCGTACCGCAAAACAGAGGAAACAGACTTGTGTTGGAGCGCTACGGTCAAAACGGGGGTCCTGCTCATCAGGAGGGGTGTGGCGTACCGCAAAACGGGACACCACGGGCTTCTGTTTATCTCCACCGTCGACCTCCTCCAGCCTCCACAAGCTACTGTTCATCCACCATCGACCTCCTCCAGCCTCCACCTGCGACTGTTCATCCACGGGCTCCTTTTCATCCAGCCTCCACCGCTCCTCCACAGCTCTTTGTTCAACCAGCCCTCTCACTTGACTCTTGTTCAACCAGCCCTCTCCACGGGCTACTATTCATCCAGCCCTCCACCGGCTACTGTTCAACCAGCCCTCCACGGGGTCCTGTTCATCCAGCCCTCCACGGGGTCCTGTTCATCCAGTCCTAACCGACTCGATCGATCGGGGTCATGTTCATCCAGCGGCAACACCACGGGGTCCTATTCATCCAACCCCCCATCGGGAACTGTTCATCCAACCCCCCCAACAACGCTCACTGTTCATCAAGAGGCAGTAGGTTTGATTGACTTTAGTTAGCAGCAGTAGCAAAGGAATCGCTCGATCGGGTTCAGTTTACAGCTAGATCGATCGATCGCTCGGGTTCAGTAACGCGTAGCCTGCAGTGCAATTGCTTGGGTTCAGTAGGCGAACGCCTCGCTCGGGTTCAGTTAGAGCCCAACGCCTCGCACCCACGCGCATTGCTCGTCCCCTGACCACCCACCGTAATCGGGAACTCCCTGATATTTTCCTCGCTCTTGCTTCTACCATGGTTTTTTCCGTCATGGACGGCCCAAAGAATGTCACCCAGCTGCGTCTCTGGCCTGCCCAGGATGAAAAGCCCATTTTCTGTCATGATTTTTTGTCATAGAAGTAGGAGCCCACCACATCTATGATGATACCAGGTTTTGTCACAATTATCATCATAGAAGTGTCATAAGCATGACAGAAAAAAAATTGTTTGGCCCAAAATGTCACGGATGTCTCTCTTTTTTTGTAGTGTCAGGAAGCAATGGATGTTATTTTTTATGTGCCAACCCTCGCAACAATGATGTAGACAAGTCAGATGATCATTCTATGAAGAAGGCCACAAATGAGCCAACAATTGACAAGGTGTTTAAGCCGGCTGAATGAGCTAGAAGCAACAGTGCAAGCGGCATCGCTGATGAGCCTAAGGAGGTGATGTGGTTGAGCTGGGCCTAGGAACTAGTGTTGTTGTCAGTGAGGATCTTGCACAATGTTTTGAGAATGCAAAGGAGAAAGTGACCAGTGGTGAAGTGAAAGGATCGAGAAGAGGGGCTAGAGGGGGGGGGGGTGATTAGACCCTCAACAAGCAAAAGTGGTAGTTTTAAATTTCTTCAAGTTTAGGTAGGGTTTTAGCACAAGTTTAAGCATTGACAATACATTTCAAGCAAGCATGGCAAGAGTATGAGTAGCAGAAAGAGTAAAGCATGCTAATTGCAAGAAAGTAAAGGGATGGGATTGGAGTGTGCAAACGCAATATAGACACAAAGATTTTTGGCATGGTCCCGATAGGTGGTGCTATCGTACATCCACGTTGATGGAGACTTCAACCCACAAAGGGTAACGGTTGCGCGAGTCCACGGAGGGCTCCACCCATGAAGGGTCCACGAAGAAGCAACCTTGTCTATCCCACCATGGCCATCGCCCATGAAGGACTTGCCTCACTTGGGTAGATCTTCACGAAGTAGGCGATCTCCTTGCCCTTACAAACTTCTTGGTTCAACTCCACAATACTTTCGGAGGCTCCCAAGCGACACCTAACTAATGTAGGAGACACCACTCTCCAAAAGGTTATAGATGGTGTGTTGATGATGAACTCCTTGCTCTTGTGCTTCAAATGATAGTCTCCCCAACACTCAACTCTCTTTCACAGATTTGGCTATGGTGGGAAGATGAAGTAAGTGGTTCCCTCTCAGAAAATGAGTAGTGGAAGTGTAGGCACGTTTTGATGGCTCTCTCACAAATGGAGATGGGGGTGGAGGGGTATATATAGCCTCCACACAAAATCTAACTGTTACACACATTTGACCCAACTCGGTCAGACCGAATAGAAGAACTCGGTGAGACCGATTTAGTTCAAAATGTGAATGTTAGGAATCTCGGTTGGACCGACGAGATCAAATTGGTGGGACCGATGTGCTAGGGCTTAGGGCAAACATCAACTCGGTGGCGCCGATTGCATCAATTCGGTTAGACTAAAGTGAAGCAATAAGGCAACAGAGAGGATGTCAAGCAAACTCGGTGGGACCGATTGCACATTTCGGTGAGAACGAAATAATTACAACAAGAAAAGAGAGTTTTCAAGGCCATCTCAGTGAGACCGAGATCCGTATCGGTGTGATCGAATTGTCTAGGGTTTCTGGCAGTGGCTATGTCAACTGAACTCGGTGGCGCCAGATAGGTCAATTCGGTGGGGCCGAGTTTCACTTTGAGTTTTGGACATATTTGGAAATGAGAAAGTGGTTGAGGGTTTTTGGAGCAATATCACTAAGCACTTTGAGCAACTAGACCATTAACCAACACCTCATCCCCTTTTAATAGTATTGGCTTTCCTATGGACTCAATGTGATCTTGGATCACTAAAATAGAAATGAAGAGTCTTGAGCTTTTGCCAATCTTTGTCCTTAGCATTTTGAAGGGGTTCCACATCCTCTTGTCCTTGCCACGCCATTGTTGAACTCATCTGAAATATACTAGATAAAAGCATTAGTACTACAAGAGATATGTTGACATTAATTACCAAAATCACCCAGGGAGCACTTGTGCTTTCATGAAGATATTGATCGTGGTCACCAACTCAGCTAGCGCAATCACTCTGTGCCAACTAGTGCATCTAGACATTGTAGTAATGCGCCATCAATGAGTCTGTTGCAAGAGGGCACTGAGGAATAGAAGTGGTGGATTAGTGTCCCAAACTTAGACCATGGAAACACTGCTATAATAGCAAAGTCTTGTGATGTTTTTGATGTCACTCCTCAGGCTCCAACGTCAATAGAAGCAGAAGTTCCAGTGTATGATGTCACACCAATCTCCCTGGCTCCATTATCAAGCGGGACTGCAGGTATGCCCTGCCATGTTTATGTTTGAACAAATCTCTCCTTGCAACATTTTCCAGAAAATCATTTTTTACTGTTTTTTTCACATGGACCTCAAAACCACAAGAAGAGATAGTTGTTCTAGTTAGCATCAGGGAACCAAGTCCCGACGTCAATGTGGAGAAGTCGAAGAGCAAGGATGAGAAGAAGCTCAAGAGCAAGAAAAGAGTAGGGAGTCCAATGTCGGTCAGATCAAAGTACAAGAAAAAACGACAGATTCAAGGACGGAAGCAATGTACCGGTACTATGTCATGAAGAGGTACAAAATGAAGAGAAATTGAGTATGTGTCATCTTTATGAATATTTGCTTCCATCATTTTGTTATATTTTGCATTATTAATTTTTCATATTGCCAAACGCTTCTCACTACTATGGTTTACATCCTTCTTGTCGCAGGCCTCCTTTCATCAGGATTGGTGATATCCACATTACCTACACCAACTTTCAGAAGTCATTGAAGCCACGCGCTCAGATGTGCAATGAAGTCATGTCTTTATTCATCGAAACCTTCAACATTGAACAGCTATCGTCTTCAAATAAGCAGAAGAAATTTTCTTTCTCTATTTTAATGAGTGTTAGTTCATCTATTTGTTGCTCCCTTTGATTGCCATCATTTTCCTAGAGTTGTTTTGTACGCCCTACTGCAAAAGTTCTACATCACTTTTTCTCTTATGTTATTATATGTCCATTTGTGTTGTAGCTTCAACTTTATGTCCATCCAGAAGTTTTTGATCCGAGTGTTTTTGCAAGAGAGCTGAGGAGGGCGTGCCAAAAAATTTAGATTTCAGTTTTTGGCCTAGTAAGTGTGCTCCCAATTTTTTTTATCCAATTTATGTGTTTCCTTCAGTTTTTGGTGCTTTAAAGTTTATTCCAGCTAACCTTTTACCTTGTCTTTTACTGCTTTTCTAGTTTTTCTTCACCATCGTCCACGATGGCCACTGGATTGTTTGCGTCGTTAACCTCTCGCACAAGGAGTTCAACATGTTTGACTCGTTGGATAACGGAAAATTGGATGTTGCTGCAAGGAATCTGGAAAGTGACATTTTTATCCTTTTATCTGTTGTTTTCATTGTTTAGTAAATGAAAAAACCAGAATCTCCAATGAACATGTGATCAATTTTTTTGATAGTGAATCTCAATGTGCCTAAAGTTTTAGTGGTGGTAGCATTTTCCCCCCATCACTTTTCGTGTTTTGACAAAGCCCCTTTGTTTATTTGCTAATGTTTCATATTTCTACCAGTTTACCAATTTCAAGAGGATTGCTGCAGAAGAGCCAGATTTCACGGAGGATTTATCTTCTTTCAAACCAGATTGGCCCCTGCTTGACTACCCACAGCAGGCAACTCAGGAAGCTCTAATCATACATTGCCCTCCACAATAGTAGTGTTTACATGTCCTTTTATGTAAAAACCTTTAACCTTTTTCTACCCATTTTATGTATGGCACCACGAAATAGCTTTGATTGTGGATTGTTTTCACCACTGTACTTGGAAAATTTCGATGGCAAGAGGATGAAAGATTTTAAGAAGGTAAAAATAGATAATCGTGCTTTTTTGTTTGATACCTTTTCATGTGTTGCGTGTTCACCATTTTTCCTTATAGGCAACAAAATATGCTTGATGCGTGGAAGACCATTGCTTCAAAGTTGTTTTCCCATCCACTAAACAAGGTCTGCCCTGCTGATATGCAAAGGAGATCGTAGTGGCTTGAAGAAAGCTATCATACCGTATTGAAGAAGGCGATCGCAGCGGGTTTTGGAGATGCAACTTTTTGCAATTGTTGGAAAATTGCCAGCAGTGCATTATGTTCACATTTTTGTGTTGAATGAAACTTCATGTAAAGCAAATCAGTTTTTGAGCCTCTGTTTGGTTGTTATCGAACCTTGAAATAGGTAAATCACAAGCAAAATGATAACTGTCATGAAGAACCGCCGCCGCCGCACCCGTTGATTGTCCTCCATTCTTCATGGTATCAATGGCCTCCAAATGTTAGAATTTATCATGAGATGATTGCATGCCCGCCCTTTGTGCAAATGATAGACTAAATGTGAGAGCCAAAGCTTCAGACTTAAGACGTCTACACACAAATTGATCCTCCCATCCCCCCCCCTTGGCAATGAATTTGACTTTGTCATCCCTCAAGACTGCCCCAACAGTGCCCCTAAGAAGATTGATATGTCTCCAATGTATCTATAATTTTTGATTGCTCCATGCTACTTTATCTACTGTTTTAGGCAATATTTGGATTTATTTTCCACTTTTATATTATTTTTGGGACTAACCTATTAACCGGAGGCCCAGCCCAGATTTGCTGTTTTATGCCTATTTCAATATTTCGAGGAAAAGGAATATCAGACGGAGTCAAAACGGAACGAAATCAACTGAAGAAGTTATTTTTGGAAGGAAACCCACCTGATGGACTTGGACCCCACGTCAGAAGATACGGGAGGTGCTCACGAGGGTGGGCGCACCCTCCCCCAGGCGCCCCCGCCTCGTGGGGCCCCGTAGCTCCACCGACGTTCTCCTTTCACCCATACATACCGTCGCATTCTAAAACTTCCGTAACAGAAGATAGATCGAGTTCCGCCGCGCAAGCCTCCGTAACCACCAAAACCAATCGAGACCCGTTTCCGGTACCCTCTGGGAGGGATCCATCACCGTGGCCATCTTCATCATCCCGGCGCTCTCCATGACGAGGAGGGAGTAGTTCACCCTCGGGGCTAAGGGTATGTACCAGTAGCTATGTGTTTGATCTCTCTCTCTCTCTTGTTCTTGAGGTGATACGATCTTGATGTATCCCAAGCTTTGCTATTGTAGTTGGATCTTATGATGTTTCTCCCCCTCTACTCTCTTGTGATGAATTGAGTTTCCCCTTTGAAGTTATCTTATCAGATTGAGTCTTTTATGAACACTTGATGTATGACTTGCCGTGATTATCTGTGGTGACAATGGGATAGCATGTGCCACTTGATGTATGTTTTGGTGATCAACTTGCGGGTTTCGTGACATTGGGAACCTATGCATAGGGGTTGGCACACGTTCTTGATTCTTCGGTAGAAACTTTGGGGCACTCTTTGAAGTACTTTTATGTTGGTTGGATGAATATGAGATTGTGTGATGCATATCGTATAATCATGCCCACGGATACTTGAGGTGACAATGCAGTATCTAGGTGACATTAGGGTTTTGGTTGATTTGTGTCTTAAGGTGTTATTCTAGTATGAACTCTTTTATAGATCGATCCGAAAGAATAGCTTTGTGGTGGTTTCGTACCCGACCATAATCTCTACATTTGTTCTCCGCTATTAGTGGCTTTGGAGTGACTCTTTGTTGCATGTTGAGGGATTGTTATATGATCTATCTATGTTATTATTGTTGAGAGAACTTGCACTAGTGAAAGTATGAACCCTAGGCCTTGTTTCCTATCATTGCAATACCGTTTACGCTCACGTTTATCATTAGTTACCTTGCTGTTTTTGTATTCTCAGATTACAAAAACCTTTATCTACTATCTATATTGCACTTGTATCACCTTCTCTTCATGAACTAGTGCACCTATACAATTTACCATTGTATTGGGTGTGTTGGGGACACAAGAGACTTTTTGTTATTTGGTTGCAGGGTTGTTTGAGAGAGACCATCTTCATCCTATGCCTCTCGCGGATTGATAAACCTTAGGTAATCCACTTGAGGGAAATTTGCTACTGTCCTACAAACCTGTGCACTTGTAGGCCCAACAACGTCTACAAGAAGAAGGTTGTGTAGTAGACATCAAGCTCTTTTCTGGCGCCGTTGCCGGGGAGGCTAGGTAAGTGAAGGTATATCTTTAGATCTTGCAATCGAATCTTTTTGTTTCTTATTTTAGCACTAGTTAGTCTATAAAAGAAAATTACAAAAAAATTGGAATTGAGTTTGTCTCATACGCTTCACCTTTTTAATATCTTTCATGAGTATGATGGAAAAGAAAATTGTGCCAAAGTGCTAGAAGAAGAATTACATAGAATGCTTGGCATAAAATATGTGAATGATGAGCATGATTGCAATGTTGTTAGTATGAATTCCTTGAATATCCATGATGCTAATGATATGCAAAGCCACAAGCTTGGGGAAGCTATGTTTGATGAAGATGATATTTTTGTCCCCCAAGCTTTGATGAGCAAATTTACTATGATGAAAACATGCCTCCTATCTATGATGATTATTGTGATGACACGTATGCTTTAAAGAATAATGATAACCATGAAACTTGTCATCTTGATCTTAATCTTCAATCACATGATAGTTATTTTGTTGAGTTTGCTCCCACTATTATTCATGAGAAGAAATTTGCTTATGTGGAGAGTAGTAAATTTTCTATGCTAGTAGATCATGAAAAGAATGCTTTAGGTGCTCGTTGTATTGTTGAATTCATTCATGATGCTACTGAAAATTATTATGAGGGAGGAATATATGCTTGTAGGAATTGCAATAATGTCAAGTTTCCTCTCTATGTGCTTAAAATCTTGAAGTTATGCTTATTTTACCTTCCTATGCAAGTTGATTATTGTTCACAAAATTCCTATGCATAGGAAGTGGGTTAGACTTAAATGTGCTAGTCATATTCTTCATGATGCTCTCTTTATGTTTCAATTCCTATCTTTTATGTGAGCATCATTGAAATCATAATGCCTAGCTAGGGGCGTTAAACGCTAGTGCTTGTTGGGAGGCAACCCAATTTTATTTTAGTTTCTTGCTTTTTGGTTCTGTTTAGGAATAAATAATCCATCTAGCCTCTGTTTAGATGTGGTTTTATCTTTTAATTAGTGTTTGTTCCAAGTTGAACCTATTGGATCTTCTTGGATGATAGTTATTTGATCTTGCTGTAATTTCCAGAATCTTTGTGCTCAGTGCCCGAATTGTTAAAAATGACCAGAACGTGATAAAATACTGATTTCAATTGCTGCTGATCAATAAACAAATTTTCCAGGTCGTCTAATTTTGGTAGAATATGTTTGGGTTCCAGAAGTTTGCGTTAGTTACAGATTACTACAGACTGTTCTGTTTTTAACAGATTCTGTTTTCATTGTGTTGTTTGCTTATTTTGATGAATCTATGGCTAGTAAAATAGTTTATAATCCATAGAGAAGTTGAAATACAGTAAGTTTAACACCAATATAAATAAAGAATGAGTTCATTACAGTACCTTGAAGTGGTGTTTTGTTTTCTTTCGCTAACGGAGCTCACGAGTTTTCTGTTAAGTTTTGTGTGGTTGAAGTTTTCAAGTTTTGGTAAAGATTCGATAGACTATGGAATATGGAGTGGCAAGAGCCTAAGCTTGGGGATGACCAAGGCACCCCAAGGTAATATTCAAGGATAACCAAGTGTATAAGCTTGGGGATGCCCCGGAAGGCATCCCCTCTTTCGTCTTCGTTCATGGGTAACTTTACTTGGAGCTATATTTTTATTCGCCACATTATATGTGTTTTGCTTGGAGCGTCATTTTATTTTCTTTTGCTTTGCTTGCTGTTTGAATAAAGTATCAAGATCTGAAACTATTAAATGGGAGAGTCTTCACATAGTTTCATAATTATTCGGCTACTCATTGATCTTCACTTATATCTTTTGGAGTAGTTTGTTGTTTGCTCTAGTGCTTCACTTATATCTTTTAGAGCACAATGGTGGTTTTATTTTGAAGAAATATATGAACTCTCATGCTTCACTTATATTATTTTGAGAGTCATTAATAGCATGGTAATTTGCTTAATGTTAATATACTTGGTGTTCAAGATATGTGAAACTTTCTTTTGAGTGCGTTGAATACTAAGATAAGTTTGATGCTTGATAATTGTTTTGAGATATGGAGGTGATAATATGAAAGTCGTGCTAGTTGAGTAGTTGTGAATTTGAGAAATGCTTGTGTTGAAGTTAGCAAGTCCCGTAGCATGCACGTATGGTTAAAGTTGTGTAACAAATTTGAAACATGAAGTGTACCGCTTGTGCATCCTTATGAGTGGCGGTCGGGGACGGCGATGGTCTTTTCCTACCAATCTATCCCCCTAGGAGCATGCGCGTAGTACTTGATTTTTGATGACTTCTAAATTTTTGCAATAAGTATATGAGTTCTTTTGACTAATGTTGAGTCCATGGATTATACGCACTTTTACCTTTCCGCCTTTGCTAGCCTCTTCGGTACCGTGCATTGCCCTTTCTCACCTCGAGAGTTGGTGCAAACTTCGCCGGTGCATCCAAACCCCGTGATATGATACGCTCTATCACACATAAACCTCCTTATATCTTCCTCAAAACAGCCACCATACCTACCTATTATGGCATTTCCATAGCCATTCCGAGATATATTGCCATGCAACTTTCCACCGTTCCGTTCATCATCATTATGACATACTTTACTTTTGTCATATTGCCATTGCATGATCATGTAGTTGACATCGTATTTGTGGCAAATCCACCATGCATTATTTTTCATACATGTCACTCTTGATTTATTGCACCATCCCGTACACACCGGAGGCATTCATATAGAGTCATACCTTGTTCTAGTTTCGAGTTGTAATCCTTATGTTGTAATCAATAGAAGTGTGATGATCATCATTATTAGAGCATTGCCCAAAAAAAGAAAGGTCCAAAAAAAGAGAAAGGCAAAAAAAAGAGAGAAAGGCAAAAAAAGGCCCAAAAAAAATAAAAACAAAAATGAAAAGGGCAATGCTACTATCTCTTTTTCCACACTTGTGCTTCAAAGTAGCACCTTGTTCTTCATGTAGTGAGTCTCATATATTGTGCTTCAAAGTAACACCATGTTTTTCATATAGTGAGTCTCATAAGTTGTCTTGTTCATACTAGTGGGAATTTTTCATTATAGAACTTGGCTTGTATATTCCTACGATGGGCTTCCTCAAATGCCCTAGGTCTTCATGAGCAAGCAAGTTGGATGCACACCCACTAGTTTTATTTTGTTGAGCATTCATAGCTCTAGTGCATCCGTTGCATGGCAATCCCTACTCCTCATGTTGACATCAATTGATGGGCATGTCCATAGCCCGTTGATTAGCCTCGTCAATGTGAGACTTTCTCCTTTTTGTCTTCTCCACACAATCCCCATCATCATATTCTATTCCACCCATAGTGCTATATCCATGGCTCACGCTCATGTATTGCGTGAAGGTTGAAAAAGTTTGAGATTATTTAAGTATGAAACAATTGCTTGGCTTGTCATCGGGGGTATAAAAGTTGGGAACATCTTTGTGTGACGAAAATGAAGCATAGCCTAACTATATGATTTTCTAGGGATGAACTTTCTTTTGCCATGCTATTTTGAGAAGACATGATTACTTTGATTAGTATGCTTGAAGTATTATTATTTTTATGTCAATATGAACTTTTGTCTTGAATCTTTAGGATCTGAATATTCATATCACAATTAAGAAGATTTATATTGAAATTATGCCAAGTAGCACTCCACATCAAAAATTCTTTTTTTCATTATTTACCTACTCGAGGACGAGCAGGAATTAAGCTTGGGGATGCTTGGTACGTCTCCAACGTATCTATGATTTTTTATTGCTCCATGCTACTTTATCTAATGTTTTAGGCAATATTGGGCTTTATTTTCCACTTATATATTATTTTTGGGACTAACCTATTAACCGATGGCCCAGCCCAGATTTGTTGTTTTATGCCTATTTCAGTATTTCGAGGAAAAGGAATATCAGACGTAGTCAAAACGGAACGAAATCAACTGAAGAAGTTATTTTTGGAAGGAATCCCACCTGATGGACTTGGACCCCACGCCAGAAGATACGGGAGGTGCTCACGAGGGTGGGGGGCACGCCGTCCCCCTTGGGCGCGCCCCCTGCCTCGTGGGGCCCCCGTAGCTCCACCGGCGTTCTCCTTTCACCCATATATACCGTCGTACCCTAAAACTTCTAGAACAGAAGATAGATCGGGAGTTCCGCCGTCGCAAGCCTCCAGAACCACGAAAAACCAATCGAGACCCCTTTCTGGTACCCTACCGGAGGGGGGATCCATCACCGGTGGCCATCTTCATCATCCCGGCGCTCTCCATGACGAGGAGGGAGTAGTTCACCCTCGGGGCTAAGGGTATGTACCAGTAGCTATGTGTTTGATCTCTCTCTCTCTCTCTCTCTCTCTCGTGTTCTTGAGGTGATACAATCTTGATGTATCCCGAGCTTTGCTATTGTAGTTGGATCTTATGATGTTTCTCCCCCTCTACTCTCTTGTGATGAATTGAGTTTCCCCTTTGAAGTTATCTTATCGGATTGAGTCTTTTATGAACACTTGATGTATGTCTTGCCGTGATTATCTGTGGTGACAACGGGATATCATGTGCCACTTGATGTATGTTTTGGTGATCAACTTGCGGGTTTCGTGACATTGGGAACCTATGCATAGGGGTTGGCACACGTTCTTGATTCTCCGGTAGAAACTTTGGGGCACTCTTTGAAGTACTTTTATGTTGGTTGGATGAATATGAGATTGTGTGATGCATATCGTATAATCATGCCCACGGATACTTGAGGTGACAATGGAGAATCTAGGTGACAATAGGGTTTTGGTTGATTTGTGTCTTAAGGTGTTATTCTAGTACGGACTCTTTTATAGATCAATCCGAAAGAATAGCTTTGTGGTGGTTTCATACCCGACCATAATCTCTACGTTTGTTCTCCGCTATTAGTGGCTTTGGAGTGAATCTTTGTTGCATGTTGAGGGATTGTTATATGATCTATCTATGTTATTATTGTTGAGAGAACTTGCACTAGTGAAAGTATGAACCCTAGGCCTTGTTTCCTATCATTGCAATACCGTTTACGCTCACGTTTATCATTAGTTACCTTGCTGTTTTTGTATTTTCAGATTACAAAAACCTTTATCTACTATCTATATTGCACTTGTATCACCTTCTCTTCGCCGAACTAGTGCACCTATACAATTTACCATTGTATTGGGTGTGTTGGGGACACAAGAGACTTTTTGTTATTTGGTTGCAGGGTTGTTTGAGAGAGACCATCTTCATCCTACGCCTCATGGATTGATAAACCTTAGGTCATCCACTTGAGGGAAATTTGCTATTGTCCTACAAACCTGTGCACTTGCAGGCCCAACAACGTCTACAAGAAGAAGGTTGTGTAGTAGACATCAAAGATCTTGATCAAAAGATGTATCAACATTAAGTTTGACAAAACCATGAGGAGGCCTAATACATGCCGCTTTTTTCATGGTGGAATTTGGAGAAGAAGCAGTAAAAAGCTAGCCATAAGCGCATGAATCCTCATAGAAATTTGGAAGGCACTTTGAACTTTCTCTGCATGGACCAGCTTACGTATTTTCCACCACAAACACCAAGCACCAATTGCATCTTCCAAACATTTTGAATATCCACCATGGACAAATATTGATCTAGTAAAAGAAGTAGTAATTCCAGAACCGCCTCCCCAAAGATGGTCAACTTCATGAGGCTTTATTAAAAATTTCGTCCATCCCCAGCCTCCTCCAAACTTCTCTAGCTTTCTCGTAGAGAAATAACGTGTGCTTTGCGTATTTTGGACCAAAAAAGCAGGCGGACTGAGGCGAGACTTCATATGCCTATTGGCAAACGTAACACAACTTGGACACTAAGAGCATCTCCAATAGATGATGCAAATTTGGAGGTGTAAAAGTAGATATTGTATAATTTACATCACCAAAAAGTGCTCCTTACATCTCCAAAAAAGAGCCAACTCCAACAGGTGATGTATATTTGATGATGTAAAACTATACTCCAATACATGATGCATATGTGAAGATTTAAGCCGGACGACGACCGCTCGGCTGGCTACAGCCACACTATAGCCACTGTACAACCACATTTCGAAATCAAAATCATCATCATATAGAGCAATATTTTCAATTTCTACAACCAAAAGTGCATCATATCAATCGATGTTTGAAATCCTACAGCCAAAAGTGCATCATATCAAACAAAGTTCTTGGTCCAACAAATTTAAATGCGCATAAATATAACATCAAAAAAGCACTCAGTTTTCATCCTCTCCTTTGTCACTAGTCACATTGTGGACATTGTTATCATCATCAATGGCTTATTTGTTGACATTTTCATGTGTTCATGCATCGATGCCGCGACGACCTCCACCAAAAGCACCTTAAATGTCACTCGTGTTTCCATTGAAGGCACTTCCCATGCCACTCATGTTGCCACCGAAGGCACCACCCACATTTCCACCAAAGGCACCATTCATGGCACCTTCTATCATGTTTATGTAGCCACCCACTCCGCCGCCCATGGCACCCCCCATTCCACTCATGCCACCTCCCATTCTACCACACATGCCATCTCCCATTCTCCCTCCCATCATGCTGCTCATGAGCATTTAGTTCTTCATGATCATTTCATCGTGACAAATCTTGACATACACCTTTGCTTTGGTGTCGAGACCACTTTTGTCCATGAACATAAACTTGAGTGCCTTCTCCTTCACCATCTTGAACTCTTCGGTCGCTGCCTTTCTCTCCTATAGTTCAACCTTTCTCTCCTTGGCCGCTGCCAAACGTCGCTCGTCTTATCCCCTCTCATCCATTTGTGTTAACTTCAAGATGTTTTTCCTTCGGCATACTCTTTTCTCGCAATGACAATGGTGTCAAATCCTTCTTTAAGATCATTGTCTCCGGACTTTGAACCCTTCACTCTTTTACATCCAGCCAACCTATATGATTCGGTCACCGAGTGGGCAGTGGGGCTCCTTCTCTCATCACCACCGACATCATCATCATCCTCAACAACCACACTTTTCTCCTTCAAAACATCATAAACTTCTCATTTCTTCCACTTCTCCTCATCCTTAATCTCTTTGTAGCAATGATAGAAACTGGAGGATTTTCCTTTCTTTTTCCTCTTCTCTCCTTTGTTGTTTATTTCTTGAAACAATCCTTTGTGCAATCATTTTCTACAACAAAACAACAAAGGTGCCGATACGGCTCCAACATATCTATAATTTTTGGTTGTTCCATGCTATTATATTATCTATTTTTGATGTTTTATGTGCATTAATATGTTATTTCGTATTATTTTTGGGACTAACCTATTAACCTAGAGCCCAGTGCCAGTTTCTATTTTTTTCTAGCTTTTGAGTTTTGCAGGAAAGGAATACCAAACAGAGTCCAAATGGAATAAAACCTTCGCGATATTTTTTCATGGACCAGAAGAACCCAGGAGACTTAAAGTGCAATTCAGAAGAGCCACTAGGTGGCCACAAGGGTGGATGGTGCGCCCCCTACCTTGTGGGACCCTCGGTGACCCCCTGAGCTAAATGTTCCTCCTATATATTCACATATATTCCCAAACCACCAGAAGTATCCATGAAAACACTTTTCCACCGCCGCAACCTTCTCTTCCCGTGAGATCCCATCTAGGAGCCTTTTCCGGCATCCTACCGGAGGGGATTCGATCACAGAGGGCTTCTCTACATCAAATCTATTGCCCTTCCGATGAAGCGTGAGTAGTTTACCACAGACCTACAGGTCCATAGCTAGTAGCTAAATGGCTTCTTATCTCTCTTTGATTCTCAATACCATGTTCTCCTCGATGTTCTTGGAGATCTATCTGATGTAATCTTCTTTTGCGGTGTGTTTGTTGAGATCTGATCAATTGTGGATTTATGATCAGCTTATCTATGAATATTAGTTGAATCTTCTCTGAATTCTTTTATGCATGATTTGATATCTTTGTAATTCTGTTCGAACTATCGGTTTGGTTTGGCCAACTAGATTGGTTTTTCTTGCAACAGGAGAAGTGCTTAGCTTTGGGTTCAATCTTGTGGTGTCCTTTCCCAGTGATAGTAGGTGCAGCAAGGCACGTATTATATTGTTGCCATCGAGGATAAAAATATGTGGTTTACATCATATTGCTTGAGTTTATTCCTCTACATCATGTCATCTTACCTAATGTGTTACTCTGTTCTTCATGAACTTAATACTCTAGATGCAGGCATGAGTCGGTTGATGTGTGGAGTGATGACCCACAAGTATATGGGATCAATTGTATCTCTTTTGAATAAGTAAGAGTGTCGAACCCAACGAGGAGCAGAAGGAAATGACAAGTGGTTTTCAGCAAGGTAATGTCTGCAAGTGCTGAAATTGTAAGTAATAGAGTAGTTTGACAGCAAGATAATTTGTAACGAGCAAGCAATGATAGTAGTAACAAAAGTGCAACAAGATAGCCCAATCATTTCGACGCAAAGGACATGCCAAAGTGGTCTCTTATAGTAAGCAAAGCTCTCTTGAGGGTACATGGGAATTTCATCTAGTCACTTTCATCATGTTGATTCGATTCGTGTTCGCTACTTTGATAATTTGATACGTGGGTGGACCAGTGATTAGGTGCTGTTCTCACTTCAACAAACCTCCTACTTATGATTAACCCCCTTGCAAGCATCCGCAACTATGAGAAAAGTATTAAGAATAAATTCTAACCATAGCATTAAACGTTTGGATCCAATCGGTCCCTTACGGAATAGCGCATAAACTAGGGTTTAAGCTTCTGTCACTCTCGCAACCCATCATCTAATAACTACTCCACAATGCATTCTCTTAGGCCCAAATATGGTGAATTGTCATGTAGTCGACGTTCACATGACACCACAAGGGAATCACAACATACATACTATCAAAATATCAAACACATATCAAGTTCACATGATTACTTGCAACATGATTTCTCACGTGACCTCAAGAACAAAAGTAACAACTCACTAATGATAATCATGCTCAAGATCATCGGGGTATTAAATAGCATCTTTGGATCTGAACATATAATATTCCACCAGATAAACCATATAGTAATCAACTACAAGATGTAATCAACACTACTAGTCACCCACAAGCACCAATCTATAGTTCCAGTACAAAGATTGAACACAAGAGATGAACTAGGGTTTGAGATGAGATGGTGTTGTTAAAGATGTCGATGGAGATTACCCTCCCCAAGATGGGAGAGTTGTTGGTGATGATGATGATGAAAATTTCCCCCTCCGAGAGGGAAGTTCCCCCGGCGGAATCGCTCCGCCGGAGGGCAAAAGTGCTCCCGCCCAAGTTCTGCCTCGAGATGGCGGCGATCCGTCCCGAAAGTCCTCTCCTTATTTATTTTATAGGTCAAAATGACTTATATACCAAGATGGGCACCGGAGGTGGGCCGAAGAGAGCACAACCCACCAGGGCGCGCCTGGGATCCCTCGCGCGCCCAGGTGGGTTGTGCCCACCTGGTGGGCCCCCTCTGGTACTCATTAGCTCCAATATTCCTCATATATTTTATACGTCCATTTTGCATCATGCTTTTATTGATATTATTGCATTATGGGCTGTTATTACACATTATATCACAATACTTATGCCTATTCTCTCTTATATTATAAGGTTTACGTGAAGAGGGAGAATGTCGGCAGCTGGAATTCTGGACTAGAAAAGGAGCAAATATTAGAGACCTATTATGCACAACTCCAAAAGTCATGAAACTTCATGGATCATGTTTTCAGAATATATAAAAAATATTGGGCGAAGAAAGTACCAGAGGGGGGCCACCAACCAGCCACAAGGGTGGGGGCGCGCCCCCCGTCCTTGTGGGCCCCCTGGCAGGCCTCCGGTGCCTGAGGGAGTCCCAGACTAGGGGGTGTCCGGATAGCCGGACTATCGTCACGGCCGGACTCCAAGACTATGAAGATACAAGATTGAAGACTTCGTCCCGTGTCCGGTTGGGACTTTCCTTGGCGTGGAAGGCAAGCTTGGCGATCTGAGATATGTAGATCTCCTACCATTGTAACCGACTACTGTAAACCTAACCTATCCGGTGTCTATATAAACCGGTGGGTTTTAGTCCGTAGGGATCTAACAACAATCATACCATAGGCTAGCTTCTAGGGTTTAGCCTCCTTGATCTCGTGGTAGATCTACTCTTGTACTACCCATATCATCAATATTAATCAAGCAGAGTAGGGTATTACCTCCATCGAGAGGGCCCGAACCTGGGTAAAAACATCGTGTCCCTTGTCTCCTGTTACCATCCGCCTAGACGCACAGATCGGGACCCCCTACCCGAGATCCGCCGGTTTTGACAGCTACATTGGTGCTTTCATTGAGAGTTCTTCTGTGCCGTCGCCATCAGGTAGGATGCCTCATCTCGTCTTTAAAGACGATACCATCGCCAAAGAAGCCTTGGCCACTGGTCAGACTCTTCGGCTAGGCGGTTTTCTCATGACCGCTAGTTCGGCCGTCGCGCCAACGATGACCTCTCGAGTCATCGAAAACAATCTCCATGCTAGTTTGGAACTTGCCGAATAGTTAGATCCGATCGAGCTCTCCTCCGTAAACGAGCTCTTGGATCGCATCGCCGCCCTAGGAGTCGCCACAGATTACGACCGGATCAGGCCTAAAACCGATCTGAGAGAGATCAACTCTCCCCAGGCTACCCATCATGTTGCTGTGATAGAGGAGCAATGCGGCGACTCTTCTCCTATCTTAAGGACTAGCTATGTCCGGATTCCCGATCCCTCCATGCCGGATTCCTGCGGAGGGACGGATGTCGATCAAGCCCCGAACTTAAAGTCAGGCGTCGGGTCGGACTCATTGGATAGCACTCAAAAATCCAAACTTCCGAGTTCGGGAACTTCCCGACCCTTGAGTCCTAAATTGGACGGGGTTCCGGATTTAGTGCCACCCGCCCACCCAAACATTAGCGATCTCTCTCGAATTCGGCAAGAGCCCGCCGAAAAAGTACATCATTACTGGGCCAGATTCCTCCTGGTTATGAACAGGATAAAGGACTGCCGAGAGGAGGACACAATACCAATCTTCTGCAATAATTGCACAGACAAGGGAATCCTCAACGCCATAAGTCGTTGCGAAATTACACGCTTTGCTCACTTGGTGACCATCGTACAAAAATACTGTGCGATGGAGAGCGCCTGTAAAACCGAAAGTAAATTTTGGGATAATCCGGCCCCGAATACATCCCTAGTCCGGAACAAAAGGGTGCATCATTCTCAAGCACCTGGGTTGAATACCAAAAAACCAAAACCCCCTAAAGGGTACGGAACCGTCTTTGGAGGGTTGGCTAAACGGACCTGCAAAATTCATAGCACGTAGGGCGCCACTCCAACTCATAGCCTTGAGCATGTTGGATACTCTGACGGTGGCCAAAAGTGGCGAAGAGCTTCTAGCTTCGTAATCCCAGCCCAAAGAACACCAAAGACGGTGTTAATAGCCTTCGAGACTTTCGTGATCAAATAACATGCGAAAACGACAACTCCGCAACCTTGCCGAAGTCTACCAAGTAGCAACAATAAATCCATGGAGTGACACGGCTATTACCTTCAATGCTAGTGACGAACCTATATTTCGAACTGCCCGGGCACCAGCCGCATTGGTCCTCAGCCCGATAGTAGACGGCTTTCGCCTTACTAAGGTACTCATGGATGGCGGCAGCGGACAAAACCTCGTTTATGAGGAAACCCTCCGAAAAATGGAAATAGACTGGAACCGCATTGAGCGAAGCCGCACAACCTTTAGAGGAATAATCCCCAGCCGGGAAGCATGCTGCACAGGAAAAATCACGCTGGACGTAGTGTTCGGCTTGCCGGACAATTACAGGTCCGAGGAGGTCACATTTCAAGTGGCCCTGTTCAACAGCGGATATCATGCTTTATTAGGAAGAGAGGAATTCACAATCTTTCTAGCTATACCCCATTATGTGTACATGATGCTTATAATGCCCGGTCCCAACGGAATCATCACTCTCGCTAGTGTTCCTAACATAGCACTCACTCGAAAATAAGACAGCCGCACTAGCCCTCGAGGCACTATCCGAAGCCCTAGCGGCCGAGGAACTCACCGCGATGCGCTCCACGGTGAACAGGGACGATGTGATACTTGATAAAAGATCCAAGTCCACCTCTTTTAAACCAGCGGACGAAATAGTCAAATTCCAAGTCCACCCAACGGACTCTGCAAAGACGACCTCCATCGGGGCACAATTAAACCCTGATGTAGACGCCGCACTATGAGAATTTCTACAAGAAAACTGGGACATCTTTGCCTGGCACCCTTCGTGACATGCCAGAATCCCACGTCACCGGCCGAGCATAGCCTAAATATCCTAAAAGGATTAAAGCCAGTCAAACAGGCTCTTCGGCGCTTTTTCGAACCCAAGAGACAGGCCATGGGAGAGGAGCTAGCCAAACTTTTGGAGGCCGGATTCATCAGAGATATAAAACATCTGGACTGGCTAGAGATCCTGGTGATGGTACCAAAGAAGGATAAATCCTGGCGCCTATGTGTTGATTTCAAAGACCTTAATAAGGCTTGCCCAAAGGATCCCTTCCCCCTCCCTCGCATTGATCGAATCATTGACGCTACAGCAGGACACGACTCATTGTGCTTCCTCGACGCGTACTCCGGCTATCACCAAATCAAGATGGCGGAGCCAGACCAAGCTGCAACAGCATTCATCACTCCATACGGCCCGTTCTGCTTCAACACAATGCCCTTTGGGCTCAAAAACGTCGGCACAACATATCAGCGCATGATTCAGATATGTCTGGCAAACCATATCGGCAAAACGGTGGAAGCATATGTAGATGACGTGGTCGTCAAATCCAAGCACGTCGAAACTCTAGTAGACGACTTGAGGCTCACATTCGACAATCTTCGAAAATATGACATCAAGCTCAATCCGGAAAAATGCGTCTTGGCGTTCGGCGGAAAGCTCCTGGGCTTCATTGTGTCCGGTAGAGGAATTGAAGCAAACCCAGCCAAGATTCGAGCTCTGTCACAATTGGATATTCCAAAAGACCTCAAACAAATACAAAAATTGATGGGATGCATAGCGGATCTAAGCCGCTTTATCTCCCGTTTAGGAGAAAAGGCATTACCTCTTTACCGCCTCCTCTGCCGCACCGAACACTTCGAGTGGACGGATGCTGCCACGGCCGCACTCGAAGAAATAAAGGCCATTTTGGCAACAAATCCGGTCCTGGCAGCGTAACGTGGGCGAACCGGTGCTATTATACATCGCCATAACGCATCAAGTTGTCCAAGCGGTGCTCGTTGTCGAACAAGAAGCGGACGGACACGGTTCCCTATTCAAAAACCGGTTTATTATGTGTCCACCGTCCTAACTCCATGCAAGTCCCGGTACCCACACTATCAAAAGATAGCATATGCAGTGTTCATGGCATCCCGGAAGCTGCGACACTACTTTCAAGAGTGTTCGATAACGGTAGCCTCCGAAGTACCTCTTAACGACACTATAAACAACCGCGACACGACGGGCCGGATTGCTAAATGGGCCATAGAGCTCCTCCCATTCGACATAACTTATAAGCCATGACGAGCTATTAAGTCGCAGGTTTTGGCCGACTTCGTGGCTGAATGGACTGAAGCCGAACTCCCTAAAGAATATGGTGCATACTCCAATTGGATCATGCACTTCGACGGCTCCAAAATGTTGGCTGGCCTGGGGGCTAGCATCGTCCTGACGTCCCCAACCGGGGACACAGTCCAATACGTCCTTCAGATAATGTATACGGACTCCAACAACGCAGCCGAATACGAGGCCCTTCTGCATGGCCTCCGGATGGCAGTTTCCATGGGCATTCAACGCCTAGAGGTGCGCGGGGATTCAAAACTCGCAATATCCCAAATAAACCGAGACTTTGACGCCAAAGATCCAAAAATGGCAGCATACCGCAATGCGGTCCTAAAAATGTCATATAGCCCGGGATAACAACCAGGCGGCGGATATATTGGCACGCATCGGTGCAAAATGCGATGCCGTCCCACCCAATATCTTTTTGGAACGGCTGTTCAAGCCATCCGTACTATGGGAAGGGGAGTCCGGCAATAACAATCCGGACCCAACCGCACCGCCTGACGCCGAACACTCTGACACAACCGGAGGCTCCGCCCCCGAGATAACACCCTCCGCTCACGAAATAATGGCGGTTATCGCCCCGTGGACGGAACCATTCCTAGCCTACCTAACTAGGCAGGAACTCCCCGAAGACCAAAATGAGGCTTGCTGCATAGTACGGCGCTCTAAAGCCTATAAAGTCCATGAGGGAGAGCTTTATAAGAAAAGCACTACCGGAGTCCTTCAAAGGTGTATCTCCGAAGAGGAAGGGCGAAACCTCCTGGCTGAAATTCATGCCGGACTGGGTGGGCACCCCGCCGCAGCCCGGGCCCTTGTAGGCAAGGCCTTCCGTACAGGATTTTATTGGCCGACGGCCTGGACAGATGCACATGACTTAGTCCAACGATGCGTCGGTTGCCAGCTTTTTGCTAACCAAAGTCACATGCCTCCCACCACCCTTAAAACTATACCCATCACCTGGTCGTTCTCGGTCTGGGGGCTTGACATGGTTGGACCCCTTAAGGGAGGAACCCACAAGCAAAAATACCTATTGGTCATGGTGGATAAATTCACCAAATGGATAGAGGACAAGCCTGTTAAAACGGCCGAATCCGGACCAGTGATAGACTTCATATCAGGGGTAGTGCACCGTTACGGTGTCCCCCACAGTATCATCACTGATAATGGCACCAACTTCACGGCCGATGAGGTCAAATCATGGTGCAAAAACATGGGCATCAAGCTCGATTACGCCTCAGTCTATCACCCTCAAACCAACGGCCAAGTCGAACGTGCAAATGGTCTAATAATGAGCGGCATTAAACCCAGACTAGTGCGGTCCCTCAAGGAATCTGACACGCACTGGGTTGAGGAGCTCGACTCCGTACTCTGGGGGCTGCGGACCATGCCGAATCGTACTACCGGATTCAGACCATTCTTCATGGTGTACGGCATAGAGGCAGTCTTGCCCTGCGACATAATACATGACTCACCTCGAGTGCGCGTGTACGAAGAAAGAGAAGCCGAGCTTGATCGGCAGGACAGTTTGGACGCATTGGAGGAGGAGCACGACGTGGCAAAAGCTCATTCTGCATTCTATCAACAGCAGGCTCGAAGATATCAAAGCAGGGAAGTACGGGCCAAAGCTTATAACGTTGGCGAACTAGTTCTACGCCTGCCGGACAAGGAAAAGGACAAACTCAAGCCCAAATGGGAAGGTCCCTTCATCATCGACCAAGTCCTGACCGGCGGAGCATACCGTCTGCGAAACGCATCGGATAACCTACTCGAGTTGAACCCATGGAACGCAACCCGTCTACGAAGATTCTACGCCTAAGTGCCAGACTCCAAGTTCGTCTCCTCCCCCCGTCCGCATTCTTTATTTTTTCTTTTTGCTGTGTTTTATTTCTCTCCTTCCCTCTTCATTCTTGTACCCTCTATAGGCTCGTTTGCGCTTTTTCCGCACACACTTGACGCGCTGTCTGCGCTCATTATACCTGGGGGCTTCTTTAACAGAAGCTTATTTATACGGGCTTCATGCCCAGCACATGTGCTAAACGTCCGCATGTACCTTTTATTCACCATTATATGCATCGATATGACTTAAGTTTTGGCCAAGCTGGGTTGCCTGGCTCCTGTGCTTACCCCTACGTTCCCGATTGTTCGGCTAGGTGGTAAAGGGAGCACCTCTGCGATTATTCTTGCCGAATTGACGGATGTGTACCTCGAGGTGGGTGAAGCCGAAAGCTAAGCGTTCTTAAGGGAATATTCAGTCGGTGAATTGAAAGATGATTTTTAACTATTTACCCATCTGCCCCGTGATGATTTTCTGCTTTATAGCAGCTTTGACATGCACTTTAGGGCATGCATCCCAGCGAAAGGAACCCTTAACGGAACTGTTCTCCCTGGAAGATGTTTCTTACTACCCATGTAATATAACATAACTAGTTGGGCACTTGTCTGATACAGCAACAATGACCCCTACGGCTGGTCTCCATGCATACCACGGTTCTTATATAACCACGAAGGTATTCGGACACACTCCGGACTATTGGGTCCGGAGGTCGAAGCGAAAAGGTCCGCTATGACAAACGATCTACAATCCGGCTAGAAGACATTCTTTCATGTCATATTTTTACATAGTCAACTCGACTCATTGTATTCCTCCTCAATGCCATCTAATAGGCTATCCAATTTACAATCTTGCTGGGAATACTTGGCGGCCAATTCTACTTGGCCGTACACTAAGCTTACAGGGATCTCCATCCCATCCGGCCCCACAGGTCCGACCTCGGCCATGTGGTTTGGGTCAGAATTCGTGTACCGCGTCTTCACCATGGCCCAGGCCTCCCCGGCGCCTTAACGGCAGGCTGATATCTTCCATAGCCGGAAGCGCCGCCGTGCTCCTTGAAGCCGCTCCGCCAGCTCCCCAAGGCCTTCGGGCAGGGAGATAGATGGCCACAAGGCTTGGACGATGCCTTTCATCACCTGCCGGACTCGTTCGTGCAGCTGACGCAATTCGGGAAGAAGATCACCCGAAGAACTGGGCATCTCCTCCTCAGAATGACCTGTGAGCAAACCTACAAACATGTTTATGTTAGTGGCCTTCCTCGCCGAACTCTTTTCAAAGTTCGCTCAAGCACTTACTGAAAATGCCGCGACGAAGCCGCCGATTCTCCTTTACAGAATCAGCTAACTAGGCACGAACGTCCTTTAGTTCCTCACCCAGCTTGGTGTTGGTGTCTTGGAGGTTATTCTTCTCCTGCCGCACCCTCGTAAGCACACTCTCGCCAGCCTTTAACTGACGTAAGAGCTTTTGCTTGTCCGGATCTAGTCCGGCGCCATCTGCAATGTTCTTGTCAGATTTACACACCCGCCGCACTTCATAAATTATTTATCTTCTGAAGCGTATATTACCAGAGGGGGTCTCTGTGGCTCCCCGTGGCGGCTAGTGCGGCCTCAAGTTGGGCCCCTGCACCCTTCCGGCTCTGGGACAGTCGGTTATTCTTTTACGTAAGATCCTCAAGATAACAAAATGATCCTTAAATCAGTTATTCTAACTATTTTAAGTCTCGGGGATACTTGGCATATATAATCACAAATTTCCTTACCCGTATGTCCTTCACATCTTTGCTCATGACTCTGGCTAGGCCATCTTGAGCGGCACGGAGGTGCGCATCTCCCGAATCAAAGGCATTCAAGGCCTCTTGGGAGAAACATGCGTCACGAAGAACTGTCCGGCGGCGCCTATGATTCAAGGCGCTCTCCACCTCGGAGTTGGTGGCGGACAACTTGTCGGCATCCTCTGTCGGAGGAGCATCCGACGCATGTCTCGTACTCGCCTCAGCCTCCTGACCCGGCTTTGAAGCTTGTCAGGCAGCCTCTCCGGACTCAGTCCGGCCAGCGCTCTTTTTCCTGAAAAGAGCATCAGCATTAGTGCACCTTACAGGAGTCCATCCTGGGAGTATGGTGACATGCCATACCGTTGCGGTGGAGTTTCGATCCGGACCGCACTTTTTTTAACCTGCGGGGCCGCGCTGCCCCTTGTTGGCTAGCCGCCGCAGGCTCGGCTTCCCGCCTCGAGGGTACCCCCTGCGAAACACCATTGGTATACGGTGATCAAAATAAGCACGGATGGGTCATTATCAGGGTTTTGGGATCTTGCTCTCGATTACACTGTAATGGAAGTATTCCGGTGTCGGCCGTAATGGCTACCAAAGCATTGTCGATGCTAAGTTGGTAGAACACCCGTCGATCAACTCCACCGTTATATCCGGATCCTCTTCGGAGGTCGGATCGAGGATCGCTCCGGATCCTCGGGTTGTGGGGCGGGCTGTGTATCTTCTCCTGATCCGGCGCAGTTCTGTAAAAAACCATGAGATGAGATACTTAACTACGGGAATATGGATTGGACAGGTCACAAGGATGTTTGCTTACCCAACTTCGAGGATTATTCAAAGAAAAATCCTTCAGTGGGTTGACACGGAGGAAATCCTCCTCCTCTCCTTTGTACATGGCAGACAAGATCTTCACCAGTTCGGTGACCGATCCACAGCCCTTTGCGGCCATGGCGGGTGGCATCGTCCTCCCGTTGAAGTCCCACATGGGTGGCCCCTGTATTGGGCGGCTGCACTCCTCATAATGCAGATTGCCATGACTCCTGTCATGGTCAATCCGGCATGAGCCAGTAACCTTATTCGGCTCATCAAATAACGGACATCCCGGTCATCTTCTCTCCGGGGGCTCCGAGGGCGCCAGCTTAGGCGCTTCTTCAGAGGAGCATTGCTGAACTCCGGAAGGCCGATCCGAACAGGATCCGACAGCGGGACGTCCTCCATGTAAAACCATTCCGAAGGCCAGTCTTGGGACGCCTTATTTGGGGTTCGGACAGGTATCCGGTCCCGGCGATGCGCCATAGCTCGGCTCCGCCCACTTGATATATTGACCCCTCGTGAGAACGGGGAACTAGGCAGAATATTCTCTTCCACAGCCCGAAATGAGCCTCGACGCCCAGGAACAGTTCGCAAAGGGCCACGAAACCCGCGATGTGCAAGATGGAGGCAGGAGTAAGATGGTGCGATTGGAGGCCGTAGAACTCCAAGAGCCCCGGAGAAAGCGGATGGATTGGAAATCCGAGTCCTCTTACTAGATAAGAGATGAAGCACACCCGCTCTCCTTTAGAGGGATCGGGGACGCTCTACGCTTGCTTTCCGCCTTTGTAGGTGGCAAGTCCGGCTCGAACCAGAACCATGAAGGCCGGAGGGAGAAACCCCTTGGCTTGGAGTATAACTAGCTCGCTATGCGGACCGAGCATCTCTCCCAATTTCTGGTGGGGCTGGGGCGCGAGAGGAGGAGCCGTCGACCGTCCATGATGGAATGGGCTTTGGTTAGAGGCGCTCCGATGAAAGCTCGCAAAGGGGGGATGGTGTGACTCAGATCTAGATCCTTGCCCCTTTTATAAGCGGCTCCTTTGCGTGGCTAGGGGGAATATTGTAAAAATACCCTGGCTCTTCGCATTCATTCAAACACGTGGAAGATGGCCATTATTGGGCGCAGAAGCCGAGGAGCGCAGCATTTATCAGAAGCCGAACACTATTCGACAAGTATATGGAATTTGGAGAAGAACCCGCCTCGCAATGCCGAAGACAATCAACGCGCCGGACTCATCGTCATTGAAGCCTGGTTCGGGGCTACTTAGAGTCCGGACTAGGGGTGTCCGGATAGCCGGACTATCGTCACGGCCGGACTCCAAGACTAGGAAGATACAAGATTGAAGACTTCGTCCCATGTCCGGATGGGACTTTCCTTGGCGTGGAAGGCAAGCTTGGCGATACGGATATGTAGATCTCCTACCATTGTAACCGACTGTGTAACCCTAACCTATCCGGTGTCTATATAAACCGATGGGTTTTAGTCCGTAGGGACGAACAACAATCATACCATAGGCTAGCTTCTAGGGTTTAGCCTCCTTGATCTCGTGGTAGATCTACTCTTGTACTACCCATATCATCAATATTAATCAAGCAGGAGTAGGGTATTACCTCCATCGAGAGGGCCTGAACCTGGGTAAAAACATCGTGTCCCTTGTCTCCTGTTACCATCCGCCTAGACGCACAGATCGGGACCCCCTACCCGAGATCCGCCGGTTGTGACACCGACAGTGCCCATCTTCTGCTATATGGTGTCTTTTACCCTGGAAAAAATAAGAAGGAAGCTTTCGGGGCGAAGTGCCGCCGTCTCGAGGCGGAACCTGGGCAGAACCAATCTAGGGCTCCGGCAGAGTTGTTCTACCAAGGAAACTTCCCTCCCGGAGGGGGAAATCGAAGCCATCGTCATCACCAATGATCCTCTCGTCGAGAGGGTGTCAATCACCATCAACATCTTCACCGGCACCATCTCCTCTCAAACCCTAGTTCATATCTTGTATCCGATCTTTGTCTCAAATCCTCAGATTGGTACCTGTGGGTTGCTAGTAGTGTTGATTACTCCCTGTAGTTGATGCTAGTTGGTTTATTCGGCGGAAGATCATATGTTCAGATCCTTAATGATATTTAATACTCCTCTAATTATGAACATGAATATGCTTTGTGAGTAGTTACGTTTCTTCATGAGGACATGGGAGAAGTCTTGTTATATGTAATCATGTGAATTTGGTATTCGTTTGATATTTTGATCAGATGTATGTTATCTTTACTCTAGTGGTGTTATATGAACGTCGACTACATGATACTTCACCATTGTTTGGGCCTAGGGGAAGGCATTGGGAAGTAATAAGTAGATGATGGGTTGCTAGAGTGACAGAAGCTTAAACCCTAGTTTATGTGTTGCTTCGTAAGGGGCTGATTTAGATCCACATGTTTCACGCTATGGTTGGATTTTTTATCTTAATTCTTCTTTCATAGTTGCGGATGCTTGCGAGAGTGGTTAGTCATAAGTGGGAGGCATGTCCAAGTAAGGACACAACCCAAGTACCGGTCTACCCACATATCAAATTATCAAAGTAACGAACGTGAATCATATGAGCATGATGAAAACTAGCTTGACAGTAATTCCCATGTGTCCTCAGGAGCGCTTTGCTTTATATAAGAGTTCGTCCAGGCTTGTCCTTTGCTATAAAAAGGATTTGGCCACCTTTCTGCACCTTGTTTACTTTTTTTACTTGGTACCCGTTACGAAATATCTTATCACACAACTATCTGTTACCGATAAATCCAGTGCTTGCAGAGAATACCTTGCTGAAAACCGCTTGTCATTTCCTTCTGCTCCTCGCTGGGTTCGACACTCTTACTTATCAAAAGGACTATGATAGATCCGCTATAATTGTGGGTCATCAAGACTCTTTTTTGGCGCCGTTGCCGGGGAGTGAAGCGCCTTTGGTAAGTGGAATTTGGTAAGGAGACATTTACATAGTGTGCTGAAATTTACTGTCACTTGTTACTATGGAAAATAATCCTTTGAGGGGTTTGTTCAGGGTATCTTCACCTTGACCAGAACCAAAATTAGTTGTTCATCAACCTACTGCACCTAGTGAAAATATTTATTATGAAATTCCTTTGGGTATGATAGAGAAACTGCTAGCTAATCCTTATGCAGGAGATGGAACATTACATCCTGATATGCACCTAATCTATGTGGATGAAGTTTGTGGATTATTTAAGCTTGCAGGTATGCCCAAGGATGTTGTCAAGTAGAAAGTCTTCCCTTTATCTTTTAAGCGAAAGGCATTGACATGGTATAGGCTATTACTGTTGTTCCAAATGATAAGAATGAATTGATTCCACAAAGAATTGTTACAGGTTATAGAATGGTAATTGATTTTCGCAAATTGAATAAAGCTACTAGAAAAGATCATTACCCTCTACCTTTTATCTACCAAATGCTAGAAATATTATCCAAACATACTCATTTTTGCTTTCTAGATGGTTATTCTGGTTTCTCTCAAATACCTGTGTCAAAGGAAGATCAAGAGAAAACCTCTTTTACTTGTCATTTCGGTACCTTTGCTTATAGACATATGCCTTTTGGTTTATACAATGCACCTGCTACCTTTCAAAGATGTATGACTGCTATATTCTCTGACTTTTGTGAAAAGATTGTTGAGGTTTTCATGGATGATTTCTCCGTTTATGGAATTTCTTTTGATGATTTCTTAAGCAACCTTGATCGAGTTTTGCAGAGATGTGAAGAAACTAATCTTGTCTTCAATTGTGAGAAGTGCCACTTTATGGTTAATGAAGGTATTGTTTTGGGGCATAAAATTTCCGAAAGAGGTATTGAAGTTGATAAAGCTGAAGTAGATGCTATTGAAAAGATGTCGTGTCCTAAAGATATCAAAGGTATAAGAAGTTTCCTTGGTCATGTTGGTTTCTATAGGAGGTTTATTAAAGACTTCTCTAAAATCTCTAGGCCTCTCACCAATATCTTACGAAAAGATGTTCCTTTTGTTTTTGATGATGATTGTGTAGAAGCATTTGAAATACTTAAGAAAGCCTTGATTTCTGCACCTATAGTTCAGCCACCTGATTGGAAACTACCCTTTGAAATTATGTGTGATGCTAGTGATTATGTTGTTGGTGCTGTTCTAGGACAAAGGTTTTATAAGAAATTAAATGTTATTTAGTATGCCAGTAAAATTCTAGATAGTGTGCAGAGAAATTAAGCTACTACTGAAAAAGAGTTTTTAGCAGTTGTATTTGCTTGTGATAAGTTCAGACCTTATATTGTTGATTCTGAATTAACTGTTCACACTAATCATGCTGCTATTTAATATCTTATGGAAAATAAAGATGCTAAACCTAGACTTACTAGATGGGTTCTCTTGCTACGAGAATTTGATTTGCATATTATTGATAGAAAGGGAGCTGAGAACCCCGTTGCAGACAACTTGTCTAGGTTAGAAAATGTTCTTGATGACCCACTACCTATTGATGATAGCTTTCCTGATGAACAATTAAATGTCATAAATTATTTTCGTAATGCTCCATTGTATGCTAATTATATTGTTGCTAAATTTATACCACCTAGTTTCGCATACCAGCAAAAGAAAAAGTTTTTCTATGATTTAAGACATTACTTCTGGGATGATCCATAAAGAAGGAGTAGATGGTGTTATTAGACATTCTGTACTAGAGCAAGAACAGGGACAGATCCTACACAAGTGCCACTCCGAGTCTTACGGAGGACACCATGCTGGAGGCAGAACTGCACACAAGGTATTGCAATCAGGTTTCTATTGGCCCACTCTCTTCAAAGATGCCCGTAAGTTTGTCTTGTCTTGTGATGAATGCCAAAGGATTGGTGATATTATTAGACGTCAGGAAATGCCTATGAACTATTCACTTGTTATTGAACCATTTGAGGTTTGGGGCTTTGATTATATGGGACCTTTTCCTTCCTCTAATGGGTATACACATATTTTAGTTGATGTTGATTACGTTACTAAGTGGGTATAAGCTATTCCAACTAGTAGTGCTGATCATAACACTTCTATTAAGATGCTTAAAGAAGTTATTTTTCCGAGGTTTCGAGTCCCTAGATATTTAATGACTGATGGTGGTTCACATTTTATTCATGGTGCTTTCTGTAAAATGCCTTCTAAGTATGATGTTAATCATAGAATTGCATCTCCTTATCACCCTCAGTCTAGTGGTCAAGTAGAATTGAGCAGTAGAGAAATTAAATTAATTTTGCAAAATACTGTTAATAGATCTAGAAAGAATTGGTCTAAGAAACTTGATGATGCATTGTGGGCATATAGAACTGCTTATAAGAATCATATGGGTATGTCTCCATATAAAATGGTTTATGGAAAAGCATGTCACTTACCCCTTGAGCTAGAACATAAGGCATATTGGGCTATTAAAGAGCTCAACTATGATTTCAAACTTGCCAGTGAGAAGAGCTTATTTGACATTAGCTCACTTGATGAATGGAGAACCCAAGCCTATGAGAATGCCAAGTTGTTTAAAGAAAAAGTTAAAAGATGGCATGACAGGAGGATACAAAAGCGTGAGTTTAATGTAGGTGATCATGTTTTGCTATACAACTCTCCTTTAAGATTTTTTGCAGGAAAACTTCTCTCTAGATGGGAAGGCCCTTACATTATCGAGGAGGTCTATCGTTCCGGTGCCATAAAAATTAACAACGCCAAAGGAAAAAATCTGAAGGTGGTGAACGGTCAAAGACTCAAACGTTATATCTCAGGTAGTCCTATAAATACTGAGACCAATATAATTGATACCGTAACCCCGGAGGAGTACATAAGGGACAATTTCCAGAATGTTTCAGACTCAGAAAAGGAAAAGGTATGTGGTACGATAAGTAAACCGATTCCAAAACGTTTCCAATGATAAATTTTCTCCGTTTTGGAATATTTAAAAAATTAGGAAAATTAAAAGTAGTCCAAAAGAGACACGAGGCCACCACAACGGTGGAGGGCGCGCCCTACCCCCCTGGGCGCGCTCCCCGACCTTGTGGCCACCTCAAGTGCCCCCTGGACTCCGTTTTCTTGCAGAACACTTCTTATGGTAGGTAAAAATTCATTATATAATCTCCCGAAGGTTTTGACCACCGTACCACGACAATACCTCCTGTTTTTGTTTAGAGCTATTTTTCTGACAGATCTAGATCACCATGACGTCTCCAAGTGCCCCCAAGGACAAGTTTTTCGAGAAGGTCATCAACCCCTACCTTGCGGAGGTGATGTGACACCCTCAAGCCATTGAGATGCGTGAGGGGGTGCTGCACATCCGTGGTGTTGAGGGACCAAAGAAGACCGAAAGCGTGGAGGCAAGACTTTAAGCAATGGAGCAACAAGTTTTCAAGTGTCAATGGATGGTGGAACGTGGACTCAACGCCAACCATATGATGATCACAGAGTTCACCAACAAGCACAAGCTGGACCCCAAGAGCATTGAGGAGGCTATCTTCAGGCTTCATGAGAAAATCGAGCATCTCCAAGCCCGGATCTATGACCTGCAAAACAAAACTATGAGTATGAATATAGATTCAAGAGGATGAGTTTGGCTGCAGATTCGAGGATCCCGGAGACCCGCTCATCTTTCTATGATGGTGAGCCTATGCCTTGGAAGATAGATGACAAACCTACTTCATCAACAACTCCATCATCACCACCTTTGAAGAAAGAGATCTAAATACATGGGTATGGGCACTCCCCTTGGCAACTGCCAAGCTTGGGGGAGTGCCCCGGTATCATATCACCATCACATCTTTATCTTTATCTCTTTTCTTAGTTTGATCCTTTTGGTTATATCTTGATCTAGTAGAGTAAAGTTTTTAGTATGATCTAGCTATGATTTTTGCTTTATGTTCTCTCTATGTAATCGAGTCCGTGAGATATATAATGAAGAGTAGTTTTGAGTAAAGGGCTTTGCTTGCTTGCTATGATCTTGAGGGAATTAAATAAAAAGAAAAAAAATAAAAAGTTCATATATTGATCTTATGGAGAGTAACAAATTCACATATAAAGAGTATGATGAATAAAACTTGTTGAGAGTTGACAAACTTAGTTTTGGTCATTGTTGCAATTAATAGGAAGTAATAAATAAGGAGAGGCCTCACATATAAATATACTATCTGGGACATCTTTTGTAATTGTGTGCACTCATTAAAATATGACATGCTAAAAAGTTGATGTTGGATAAGGAAGACAACATAGCTAGTTATGTTTGCTTATATCCGAATAAAAGTTATATTTTCTTGGATCATCCAACATGTTGAGGTTGCCTTTCCCTCTCATTCTAGCCAAATTCTTTGCACCAAGTAGAGATACTACTTGTGCTTCCAAACATCCCTAAACCCATTTTTGCCATGAGAGTCCACCATACCTACCTATGGATTGAGTAAGATCCTTCAAGTAAGTTGTCATCGGTGCAAGCAATTAAAATTGCTCTTTAAATATGCATGATCTATTAGTGTGAAGAAAATAAGCTTTATACAAACTTGTGATATGGAAGAAATAAAAGTGACGGACTACATAATAAAAGTCTTTATCACAAACGGCAATATAAAGTGATGTTCTTTTGCATTAAGATTTTGTGCATCCAACCATAAAAGCGCATCCCCTGATTCCCTCTGCGAAGGGCCTATCTTTTACTTTTATTTCCTATCCTTATACAAGAGTCATTGTGGTCATCACCTTTCCTTTTTACACTTCTTCCTTCAGCAACCTCTGTGTGTTGGAGAGATCCGGATATATATATCCACTCGGATGTAGGTTATCAAAAAGTATTATTGTTGACATTACCCTTGAGGTAAAAGGTTGGGAAGTGAAACTAAAATCCCCTATCTTTCTCTGTGTCCGATTGAAACTTTGTACCCATAAGTATTGCATGAGTGTTAGCAATTGTGAAAGATTAAATGATAGTTGAGTATGTGGACTTCCTGAAAAGCTCTTATATTGAATCTTTCCGATGTTATGATAAATTACAATTGCTTCAATGACTGAGATCATAGTTTGTTAGTTTTCAATGAAGTTTTTGATTCATACTTTACCTTGTGAACGAATTGTTACTTTAGCATAAGAAATTATATGACAATATATGTTGTTGTTCTAAAGATGATCATGATGCCCTCATGTCCGTTATTTATTTTTATCGACACCTCTATCTCTAAACATGTGGACATATTTATCGATGTCGGCTTTCGCTTGAGGACAAGCGAGGTCTGAGCTTGGGGGAGTTGATACGTACATTTTGCATCATGCTTTTATATTGATATTTATTGCATTATGGGCTGTTATTACACATTATATCACAATACTTATGCCTATTCTATCTTATTTTATAAGGTTTACACGAAGAGGGAGAACGCCGGCAGCTGGAATTCTGGACTGCAAAAGGAGCAAATATTAGAGACCTATTCTGCACAACTCCAAAAGTCCAGAAACTTCATGGAGCATGCTTTTGGAATATATAAAAAATATTGGGTGAATAAAGTACCAGAGGGGGGCCACCAGCCAGCCACAAGGGTGGAGGGCGCGCCCTACCCCCTGGGCGCGCCCCCCGACCTTGTGGGCCCCCTGGCAGGCCTCCGGTGCCCATCTTCTTCTATACGGTGTCTTTTACCCTGGAAAAAATAAGAAGGAATCTTTTGGAGCGAAGCACCGCCGTCTCGAGGCGGAACCTGGGCAGAACCAATCTAGGGCTCCGGCAGAGCTGTACTGCTAGGGAAACATCCCTCCGGGAGGGGGAAATCGTCACCATCGATCCTCTCATTGAGCGGGGGTCAATCTCCATCAACATCTTCACCAGCACCATCTCCTGTCAAACCCTAGTTCATCTCTTGTATTTGATCTTGGTCCCAAAAACCTCAGATTGGTACTTGTGGGTTGCTAGTAGTGTTGATTACTCCTTTTAGTTGATGCTACACTACAAAAAGAAGACACACCCGTGACATTTTGGGCCGAACGAAAAAAATCTGTCATACTTATGACACTTCTATGATGATAATTGTGACAAAACCCAGTATCATCATAGATGTGGTGGGATCCTACTTCTATGACAAAAAATCATGACAAAAAATGGGCTTTTCATCCTGGGCGGGCCGGAGACGTAGCTGCATGACATTCTTTGGGCCGTCCATGACGGAAAAAACCATGGTAGAAGCGAGGGCGTGGAAAATATCAGGGAGTTCCCGGTACGGTGGGTGGTCGGGGGCCGAGCGATGCTCGTTTCTCTCATACACGTATCTACGTGTGTGCGAGGCATTATGCTCTAACTGAACCCAAGTTTGGCGTGCGCCTACTGAACCCGAGTGATTGCACTGTAGGCTATGCGTTACTGAACTCGAGCGATCGATCGATCGCTGTTAACTGAACCAGATCGAGTGATTCCTTCGTTCACTACTACTGCTAACTGAAGCCGATCGAACCTGCTGCCTCCTGATACGTCCATTTTGCATCATGCTTTTATATCGATATTTATTGTATTATGGGCTGTTATTACAAGCTATGTCACAATACTTATGCCTATTCTCTCTCATTTTACAAGGTTTACATGAAGAGGGAGAATGCCGGCAGCTGGAATTCTGGGCTGGAAAAGGAGCAAATATTAGAGACCTATTCTGCACAACTCCAGAAGTCATGAAACTCCACGGAAGTTATTTTTGGAATTAATAAAAAATACTGAGCGAATAAAGTACCAGAGGGGGCCCACACCACAGCCCACGAGGTGGAGGGCGCGCCCTACCCCTGGGCGCGCCCCCCGCCTCGTGGGCCCCTGGCAGGCCTCGGTGCCCTTCTTCTACTATATGAAGTCTTTTACCCTGGAAAAAATCATAAGCAAGCTTTCGGGAAGAAACACCGCCGCCACGAGGCAGAACCTTGGCGGAACCAATCTAGGGCTCCGGCGGAGCTGTTCTGCCGGGGAAACTTTCCTCCGGGAGGGGGAAATCATCGCCATCGTCATCACCAACGATCCTCTCATCGGGAGGGGGTCAATCTCCATAAACATCTTCACTAGCACCATCTCCTCTAAAACCGTAGTTCATCTCTTGTATTCAATCTTTGTCCCAAAGCCTTAGATTGGTACATGTGGGTTGCTAATAGTGTTGATTACTCCTTGTAGTTGATGCTAGTTGGTTTATTTGGTGGAAGATCATATATTTAGATCCTTTATGCATATGAATACCCATCTGATTATGAACATGAATATGATTTTTGAGTAGTTACGTTTGTTCCTGAGGACATGGGAGAAGTCTTGCTATAAGTAGTCATGTGAATTTGGTATGCGTTCAATATTTTGATGAGATGTATGTTGTCTCTCCTCTAGTGGTGTTATGTGAACGTCGACTACATGACACTTCACCATTTTTTTGGCCTAGAGGAAGGCATTGGGAAGTAATAAGTAGATGATGGGTTGCTAGAGTGACACAAGCTTAAACCCTAGTTTATGAGTTGCTTCGTAAGGGGCTGATTTGGATCCATATGTTTCATGCTATGGTTAGGTTTACCTTAATACTTCTTTTGTAGTTGCCCTACACTTGTGGGTCATCAAGAATCTTTTCTGGCACCGTTTCTGGGGAGTGAAGCACCTTTGGTAGGTGGAATTTGGTAAGGAAAAATTTATATAGTGTGCTGAAATTTACTGTCACTTGTTACTATGGAAAGTAATCCTCTGAGGGGCTTGTTCGGGGTATCTTCACCCTGAACAGTAGATCAAAGAGTTACTCCTCAACCTACCGAACCTACTGAAAATGTTTACTTTGAAATTCCTTCGGGTATGATAGAGAAACTGCTAGCTAATCCTTTTACAGGGGATGGAACATTACATCCCGATTTGCACCTAATCTATGTGGATGAAGTTTGTAGATTATTTAATCTTGCAGGTATGCCCGAGGATGTTATCAAGAATAAGGTCTCCCCTTTATCTTTGAAGGTAGAGGCATTGACATGATTTAGGCTATGTGATGATATGGGATCATGGAACTACAACCGATTGAAATTGGAATTTCAGCAGAAAATTTATCCTATGCATTTTGTTCATCGTGATCGTAATTATATATATAATTTTTGGCCTCGCGAAGGAGAAAGCATCGCTCAAGCTTGGGGAAGGCTTAAGTCAATGTTATATTCATGCCCCAATCATGATCTCTCAAGAGAAATGATTATTAGAAAAAATTATGCTCAGCTTTCTCTCAATAATCGCTCCATGCTCGATACTTCTTGTACTGGCTCTTTTATGATGAAGACTATTGAATTCAAATGGGATTTACTGGAGAGAATTAAACGCAACTCTGAAGATTGGGATCTCGACAAACGTAAGGAGTCAGGTATAACAACTAAGGTAAGGAGTCCGTGAATTTGGCACTAAATATGGACTTGACTCTGAGATAGTAGCTTCTTTCTGTGAATCCTTTGCTACTCATGTTGATCTCCCTAAGGAGAAGTGGTTTAAATATAATCCTCCCATTGAAGTAAAAGTAGTTGCACCTATTAAAGTTGAAGAAAAGACTATCACTTATAATGATCCTGTCGTTCCTACTGCTTATATTGAGAAACCACCTTTCCCTGTTAGAATAAAGGATCATGCTAAAGCTTCAACTATGGTCAACAAAAGTAATATTAAGACACCCAAACCCCCTGAGCAAATTAAAGTTGAACCTAGTATTGCTATGGTTAAAGATCTCTTGGCTGATAATATTGATGGACATGTTATTTACTTCTGCAATGAAGCTGCTAGAATTGCTAGACCTGATACTAAAAATAAACATAGACCTATGGTAGGCATGCCTGTTATTTCTGTTAAAATAGGAGATCATTGTTATCATGGCTTGTGTGATATGGGTGCTAGTGCAAGTGCAATACCTCATTCCTTAGACAAAGAAATTATGCATGATATTGCACCTGCTGAGATAGAAGAGAGTGATGTTACAATTAAGATTGCCAGTAGAGATACTATTTCACCAGTCGGGATTGTTAGAGATGTTGAAGTCTTGTGTGGGAAAGTTAAATATCCTGCTGATTTTCTTGTTCTTGGTTCCCCACAAGATAACTTTTGTCCCATTATATTTGGTAGATCCTTCTTGAATACTGTTAATGCTAGGATAGACTGCGAAAAGGGTGTTGTTACTATTGGTTTGGGGGATATTTCTCATGAGTTTAACTTTGCTAAATTTCGTAGACAACCCCGTGACGAGGAATTGCCTAATAAAGATGAAATTATTGGTCTTGCTTCTATTGTCGTGCCTCCTAGTGATTCTTCAGAACAATATTTGCTAGACCATGAAAATGATATGTTTAGGAATGAAAGAAGGGAAATAGATGAAGTATTCTTTAAACAGGGACCTATTTTGAAACACAACTTGCCTGTTGAAATCCTAGGGGATCCTCCTCCACCCAAGGGTGATCCCGTGTTTGAGCTTAAACCCTTAACTGATACTCTTAAATATGTTTATCTTGATGAGAAACGGATATATCCTGTTATTATTAGTGCTAACCTTTCAGAGCATGAAGAAAAGAAATTATTGAAAACTCTGAAGAAGCACCGTGCTGCTATTGGATATACTCTTGATGATCTTAAGGGCATTAGTCCCACTCTATGCCAGCACAAAATAAAATTGGAGAAAGACGCTAAACCAGTTGTTGATCACCAACGACGGTTAAATCCTAAGATGAAATAAGTGGTAAGAAAAGAAATACTAAAGCTTCTGGAGGCAGGTATAATTTATCTCGTTGCTGATAGTCAGTGGGTAAGCCCTGTCCATTGTGTCCCTAAGAAGGGAGGTATTACTGTTGTTCCTAATGATAAAGATGAATTGATCCCACAAAGAATTATTACATAAGGGTCAAATCAGGGACGATGGCTCCCCACTCCACCACCCCTTTGGCGACTCCCAGGGCGACTCCTTTGGCGATCCATGGCGCTCCAACCTTGTGAATCCCTCCGGCCAAGATGGTGCCCCCTCTCCTGGATCTCTCTCCGGGAGTGGTAATTTCCAACAAGGTTAGAGCCAGATTCTCCACTTCAGTTCATTGCCTCGATCCCAACCACGCTTTACACTAGTGGTTTCGTTTAGCCATTCTTCCTTCCTCCTAAATGTTGAACACGTTGGATTAGCCCTAGAGGCTTGCATTGGGGGATCTCCATCCCACCTCAATGTTTCTCTCATCCGTGGTCAAGTTTTTAAATTCTCTGTTATTTCTAAGGCGGTTGGATTTATGATCTATCGCTTAAGATCTTTTAAATGCCCCAGTTTTTCTTGTCATTTTCACCTTTGGGGGTTTGGTGGACCATCGTGGATTAGAGAATACAATCTTTGGATTTACGAGCTTGATCACGAATGGACTACGGTCTCTAGAACCCATCCTGGTCATCTCACCGGTGCAAATTCTGTTCCCATCAGCGCACGGCGACCACCCAACCCATCTTCATGCTCCACTCCAGCGGCCACCAACAATACCCCGTCATCATCGGATCACGTGCCAACAGCGAGCGAGATTATCTCCATTCAAAATTCTATCCCCGAAGACCCAACTTCGAGGCCACGTGAAACATCACAGCCCACCACCACCCCACTTTCGTCTGGAGCCCAGCCCACTTCCATCATCAACCCCCGGCCCAATCTAGCCCACCACAATGTACGTGGCCCACCTGGCCATCAACAAACTTCTCTTTTATCTTTCTGTGGTAAATGCTTATCCTCTGGTCACCTTCGTATCGACTGCAAAAATCAGTTTAGATGCCGATCTTGTTTTCGTTACGGGCATATATCCCGTTTCTGTTTCTTATCCAAAATCAAAACCCTTGTCTATCGGGTAAAATCCCACCAAACTCCGCCTCACCCTCCCACGCCCATACCCGATAACCCTCACGACGACTCGTCTCCCCAAAACCCCACCCCTCCCCCTCTATTCGACCGCCCGGCCTGCCAAACCCCCTGTTCTCCATTACACCCCTGCTCTGCTCCGTAGTGTTTCTCCATTGTCGCCCCAACTTCCTCAGCCAACATGGCCACCTACCCATGCGACCCCCTTCCACTCCTTCCCCCGGGCACTACCATCATGGATGCCCATGGAAACCGCCGACGTCGATCCTTCCACTTCCTTGGCGGAGAAGCTCTGGTCCAGTCGGGGGATTGGGCCATCATCTCCCTCGCCCCGCCTCCGGATCCCAACCAGTTCGACACGGACGCCATGCTCATTCGTCACTATCTTGACCATGAGCATGGCTTCCGCGTTGCTGAAATTTCAAGGTGCAGCATGGGAGCCGCTCTCGTCCGCTTCCAGCATGCCTGCGGCATCGACACTGCTATCGCCAATAGTCCCTACTTCATAGGCGACTCGACACTACATGTTATCCGTCATGACCGAGGTATAAACTATCGATACTGCACCTTCTCCCATGATGTTTGGATCATGATGGTCAATTACCCTCTTGAAGCATGGAGACCTGATAAAGTCTGTGAATCTGTCAGTGGGTTTTCCAAGTTTTTAGTTTGGAATAGAGGTTTGTCCAATAGAGCTCGTATTTTGGTCAAGATTAGAGTGCCTGATCTTTTGGAAATACCTGTCAGTCGTGTCATATATGAAAGCCTAGATGATTATGGCCATGGGCAGTCTTGGACTAGTGATGTGTATATTTTGTCAACTGAACTCCTTGGTGCTATGGGTGGCGATGAAGACCCGATCCCCCCTGACGGTGTCTTGCACCCCATGCCACATGCTCCATTTGGTGGTATATGGCACGATGCCGATTTTTTCCACAATGATAACCCGCATGCAGCGCCTGCAGCCTACCATGCTCCTGAAGATGATCATGAGGACATACCCATGGTTCACACCCTGCCACAAAACCCTGAGATTGCTCATCAGGATCAACCTTTTCAACCTGCAGTTGAAGCTGCTGATGCTTTTTTTGCTCTGCATGACATGATGTCAAAAATTATCTCCTCTACACCTGATGTTCTTGAGATGCTCGATGGTGTTGCTGTGGTCAGTACCCGTGTCCAGTTGATCAATGTTTATGATGCCCATGGTCTTGTGAAGAAATGCCTGTTGACTGTTGTTACTGAAGCCCCACCTGAACCTATGATCTCCACTGTCATGATTTCTGAAGAGCTGGATATTTCTGAAACTTCTGCTGTTGCTCTGTCACCCAGACATGAACCTGACATGTCACCTGCCATGCTAGATTTCATGGCCAGTAACCCAAATTCTCCATCTGCTGAACCAACTGCTCCTCCTGCCATTCCCTCCAAACATGTGGTCAACAAAAGAAAGAAGGCCAATGCTCCACTTGATGTAAATGATCTGCACCGTAGCCGTCGCCTTGTTGGTCTGAGTGTGGGATTCAAGAACGAAGCTGCTGCAAACAAGGCCAAAAAGATCAAGAACTGCCACAAGAATCTCAACACTGAATTTGAGCATGAAGTCAGAGACCCAATTGCTCCACCACCACCTGAACTGCCAATTGAAACAATCCAAGCTCTTTCCACTAAGCAGTGCTTGATCCCTCCTGAGGAGGTTTCTGAAGAGAAGCTGATGGCCAAGGTGGACCATGAATGAAGAACCTAGATGCTATATTTGGTCTTGTTACTACAAGATCAATGCTGGAATTAGATAGTGTGTTTATTTTATCTGCTTTTGGGCTATATTATCTATTTTTATTAAGAACCTGGTTTGTAAGGAGTTAGACTCCATTTTATTTGCTTGTGAGTGGAACATCATGCACTATTTATATTATGTTTCAAGTGGTCTGAATGGTCAGTGGAGTATGTACCTGCTGCTACTTAGCATTATGTTTTATCAGACCGCAAGGCTGTCATATTTCATCATTTCCTATGATTGTTGCAATGTTTTTTTGGATTTGATTAAGTCTATCCAAGACAATCACCTTCCTACTATTTTGATCAATGAGTAGAAACTGGAACATACTAAATTGGAATGTCAGAGGGATAAATTCTCAGATTAGATGGGATGATATTAGAGCAAAAATTGATGAAAGCAATTGTGGCATTATTTGCTTGCAAGAAACTAAGAGAGATTATTTTGACCAAGCTTACCTCAGAAATTTTTCACCAAGAAGATACAACCAATTTGCTTATACTGCCTCTGTTGGCCTATTAGGAGGAATTATTACTATATGGAATGGCAGTCTTTTTTCAGGATCTGTTGTCAGCCAAAATACATACCAAATCACTGTGAGGTTATCATGCAATCTATCTGGCAACATTTTTTACATTAGCAATATATATGGACCCTGCCACAATGATGACAGAACTGAATTTTTTGACTGGCTGAGCAATATTGATGCCTCTCAGATGGATCATTGGATTCTTATGGGTGATTTCAATCTAATAAGGAGCCCACTTGATAGAACAGACCTGGAGGAGACACCAACAATATGCTTATGTTTAACAGCTTACTCCAACAACAGGATCTTGTGGAAATACCTATCAAGGGTAGGAATTTCACATGGTCTAACATGCAGGACTCTCCACTGCTGGAAAAGCATGACTGGATTTTTACTTCTGCCAACTGGACCCTGACTTTCCCAAATACTTTGGCACACCCACTTGCTAGAGTCACTTCAGATCATATTCCTATTCCCATTCAGATAGGCAGTGATATTCCAAAATCTTCTATATTCAGATTTGAAAATTATTGGTTTGAATTTGATGGGTTCTATGAGACTGTTATTCAATGTTGGAACAGAAATCAACAATTGACAAACTCTGCCAAGGATACTGCTGCAAGATTCAAATGTCCCAGAATGGGTTTTAAAAAATGGAGCAAAAATCTGTCAAAACATAACACTAATATATCTGCTTGTAACTATGTTCTATCTATGATTGATGGCATTGAAGATCAAAGGAATCTGAGCACTATTGAAGCAAACTTCAGAATTATTATCAAGAATCACATAGCCAAGTTATTGGAAGTAAAAAGAATATATTGGAAATCCAGGTTTAAGATGAGAAGTATACAGCTTGATGATGAAAATACTGAATTTTTTCATGCCATGGCTACCCAAAGCTACGGGAAGAACTTCATAACTTCTCTACTAGATGAAGATGGGACCCCTTTCCAAAATCATGACCACAAGGCTGCCATTATTTGGAAGTCATACAAAGATAGACTGGGAAAAGCTATCAACCCACCTATGCTATTCAATCTTGAGGAAGTTATTCAGCCTAAAGATCTATCTGAACTTGAGGCCCCTTTTTCCATGGATGAAATTGACCAAGTTATTAAAGACATCCACTCTGACAGAGCACCTGGACCTGATGGTTTTAATGGATTATTTCTGAAGAAATGTTGGCATATCATGAAGCAAGATATTTACACTATGATTTGGGATTTTTTTGAAGGAAACATTGATATTCAGAGTATTAATACTGCTTTTATTACTCTCATCCCAAATATTTCAAACCCTATTGGCATGAATGATTTCAGACCCATTTCCCTGTCAGCCTTCCTCCCAAAATCATCACAAAGCTCATGGCCAATAGAGCTCAGAAAATCATTACCTCTGTCATTCATCAGAATCAATATGGTTTCATAAAAGGGAGAAATATCCAGGACTACTTGGGATTTGCTTTTGAATACATTCATCTATGTCATCAATCAAGGAAACCTATCATCATACTCAAACTTGATTTTGAGAAAGCTTTTGAGAAGATTGTATACAATGCAATTATTGCCATGTTGAAAGCAAAGGGTTTTGGTCCAAGATGAATAAATTGGCTAACTAATATACTCAATACTGCATCAACATCTGTCCTGTTAAATGGTGTTGCTCGGAAAAAAATTATATGTAAAAGAGGAGTCAGACAAGGAGATCCTCACTCCCCTCTTCTATATATCATTGCTGCTGATCTACTTCAGTCTATTATCAATGCTGCTTGGGCAAATGGTGAACTCACTCTCCCCACAAATCAGGCATATGGTCTTGACTACCCTATTATTCAATATGCAGATGATACTCTATTGATCATGCATGCTGATGAAGAGCAACTTTGTCATCTCAAATACCTGCTTAATCTATTCAGTATGTCCACTGGGCTATTTGTTAATTACAGCAAATCATCCATGATCCCTATAAATATGGATCAACAATCCATCAACAACCTTGCTAACTCTTTTGGTTGTAAAGTTGAAAGCCTTCCTTTCACCTATCTTGGGCTACCTATGGGCACCACCTAACCCTCTGTTCATGACCTCATACCAGTTATATCTAAGATTGATAAGAGATTATCAGGGGTTGCCAGGTTCATGAACCATTCTGGGAGACTCACTTATGTCAACTCTGTTGTTGCTTCCATGCCTATATTTGCCATGTGCTCTCTTAAAGTCCATGTTACCATTTTGGACCATGTGGATAAATCAAGCAGAAATTTCCTTTGGTATGGAAATGAAATCAATAAAGGTGGTAAATGCCTGGCCAGCTGGGAGATGACATGCAAACCCAAACAGCAAGGAGGACTTGGGGTTTTGAATCTTAGAGAACAAAATAAAGCCCTTCTCATAAAACACTTGTTCAAGTTCTATAATAAAGTGGATGTCCCATGGGTTAAATTAATATGGGAGGCTCACTACCATAACAATGATGTTCCTCATTACAACAGAAGCAAAGGATCCTTTTGGTGGAAAGATTGCATGAAAATGTATGACCTTTTCAGGGAAATGACCACTTGTGACATCAAATCTGGTTGCACTAATCTGCTATGGGATGACATATGGAATGGTGATATTAGGAAAATTAAATACCCTGAGCTTCACTCTTTTACCCAAAAGGAAAGCATATCTATCAAAGAAGCCAAGGAATTAGAGAACCTTTACAGCCTGTTCCAACTTCCTCTTTCCATTCAAGCCCACCATCAATTCCACCTTCTATCAGGAGAGCTAAACAATATCAGGAACTCAGAGGACAAGGACACATGGACCTTCACCTGGGGTAACAATAAGAACATTACAAAGAAGATCTATGGATACCTTATGAATGGTGAAGATGTAGCTGCCACCTTTATATGGCTATGGAAATCATGCTGTCTACCAAGACATAAATTTTTCTGTTGGCTCATGCTAAATGACAGAATAAATACATGTGATCTTTTGATCAGAAAAAGCATGCACCTCGATTCCACTATATGTGTCCTATGCAACGATCAAAACTATGAAGACATGACTCGTCTTCTATTTACTTGTCCATTTAGTCAAGGTTTCTGGTGGAACATTGGATTTGAATGGAATTCGGATATGGAGACCAACAATATAATTATTGATGCTAAACACAGATATAAAATTGACCACTTCATGGAAATCATGATTCTTGGATGCTGGAGCATATGGAACCAAAGGAATGGGATGATCTTTGAAGGGATTCCTTGCTCAATAAATGAGTGCAAGAATGACTTTGTCAGATATTTCAAAATGACCATGCTGAGGGCTAAACCCACTCTAAAAGAGGGAAAGTCCTCATGGATAGACAATATTTAATTTTTCCATAATCTCTGTACTTTCCTACCCCTAGATTGTACCTACTTGGTTGTCCCCCAAACAACCACTTGATTATGTAATTTGGATACTCTTTTAATAAATGAAAATGACTCACGGTAGGGGGCTTACCCTACTGTTCTTTGGTCAAAAAAAAAGAATTATTACAGGTTATAGAATGGTAACTTTTTTCGCAAATTAAATAAAGCTACTAAAAAGGATCATTACCCTTTTCCTTTTATTTATCAAATGCTAGAAAGATTATCAAAACATACACTTTTTTGCTTTCTAGATGGTTATTCCGGTTTCTCTCAAATACCTGTGTCAAAAGAGGATCAAGAAAAAAGACCACTTTTACTTTCCCTTTCGGTACCTTTGCTTATAGACGTATGCCTTTTGGTTTATGTAATGCACCTGCTACCTTTCAAAGATGCATGATGGCTATATTCTCTGATTTTTGTGAAAAGATTGTTGAGGTTTTCATGGATGATTTCTCCGTATATGGAACTTATTTTGATGATTGCTTGAGCAACCTTGATCGAGTTTTGCAGAGATGTGAAGAAACTAATCTTGTCTTGAATTGGGAGAAGTGCCACTTTATGGTTAATGAAGGTATTGTATTGGGGCATAAAATTTCTGAAAGAGGTATTGAAGTTGTCGGGGAGGCTGATCGTACCCACGAACACCTATGGGGCCGGCGGACCAGGCCCCTTTGTGGTTTGGAGGGGGGCAGAGATCGCACGAAGAGCGGATCGAGGCGAAGACGCACGCGGTTACCCAGCTTCGGAGCTCTCCGAGAGATAAAACTCCTCTGCTGCTTGTTTGATGTATTGTGTTCTTGCTAGGGAGCGATGCAAGCTACAAAACCTAGCGTGAGCGTATCTGGTCTCTAGTGAGTCGTATGAATCGAAACTCGAACCTCCTCTACGTTGCGCATGGGCCTCCTTTTATATGCTCAAGGGGTCTCTGACAGGTGGCAACATAGGCGAGGGTACAAATGTAAAAACAGGAGTTGGTACACCTACTCGAACAGTGTCTGATGCAAAATACCTAACTCGACGGCAAGGGACAAAAGCAATAAATGCCCGTCGGTGTCGCCCAAACAAAGGCAACAGAGATCGTCAGTGCGCCACCGCCGCCACGATGGCAAGCTTGTCAGCGCCGCTTATCGCTGCTCTCTGCTGGCTGCACATCCTCTCGACACGCGCGCATGGAATGGTCCCATGGCGGCACGTTGCTGGATGAGCTGGAGTGGAGATGGAGAGAGGTTGCTTGCCGCGGCAAGCGCCTTGCCGCTGCCGAATCCTTGTCTCGTCCGGAGGCTTGTCGCGCTCCGAGCCTTCCCGGCAAGCTACTCTTGCCGGGGCCTTGTCTTCTGCATGCCTTGAGTGGCCTTCCCGGCAAGCTCCTCTTGCCGGGGCCTTGTCTTCTTAATCAAATACTTTGTTCTTGAATGGCTCCAAAGGAGCCACGGAGGATCTTAAGCGGTGACGAGGCAAACCCTCGCTGGTGCTGCAACTGTTGTCCGTGCACGCAGTACGGGATACTAGGGTACCCTACTCTAGTACACCGACAGAGCCCCGGGCTGGGCCGTACACGGTGCCGAAGCGCTGTCGGGCCAGGCCCAAAATAAGCGCACGGTCACACGCGCCTCGACCACGTCGCAACTCACCCCGGACCCACCACGACCCCCACTAACGGCACGCACCGGACGTGGCGTCGTCACGAAGATCGTGGGGCGTGGTCGTGGGGTTTCTTTATTAGGAAAAGCGGGCGTCCGCCCCTCCCCTCTTTATAAGCAGAGGAAACCGGGGCAGGCCGTCCACTCCGCCATTGCTGTCTTGTCAAGAAAACCACCGCCGCTCCCCCCTTCTTCTCCGGTGCGAAGAGAGCAGCGCCCCGCCCCCCCTTCGCCACAAGCGCGCTCACCGCCGTCGGCCTCCTCCGCCGCCCTCGCCATGGCTCCGAAAGCCGACAAGGAGAAGGGCGTCAAGTCGGCCGAAGCGCAGCGGCTCGCGGCGTTGCGCAAGGAGCGGGCCATCTTCCCCCCCAGCTCGGCGCAAGGGAGTTGCGGGATGTCTTCTATCTCTTTTGGTCGACGGAGACGCGTGCGCATCCACGCACGAAGGTACTCCCCACCTCCGCTTCTGATTTGGCCCCAACTGGGTACCCCTTTTTCGCCCTTTTCTTCTATTGCGGGCTTTGCCCGCCCTTTTCCGAGTTCTTCTGCGACATCATGAACACATTTGGCCTCCGCCTCCTTGAATTCACCCCCAACGCCGTCTTGACCATGGCAGTTTTCACGCATCTTTGCGAAAACTTTGTCGGAGTCGACCCAAATGTGGCACTCTTCCGCCACTTCTTCGTGCCCCGCGTTGAGAGAGGAGAGCCACTTGCCGGAGGGATAGCTTGGGTCTCCAGGATCGGCAAGAAAGAAGCCTGCCTGGAAGGAGAATTCCGCAACAAGTGGGAGGAGTGGAGAGCCAATTGGTGTTGGGTCGTGGAGGAGAACCCGCAGCCCTTCACTGCCATGCGCCAAACTCCAATAGTGCGCGGCAGAGATTGGAGTAACTTGACGCCGGAGGATGCGAAGTTGAAGATAGCTGTGACCCGGTTTTTCGCCTCAGGCTTGCCGGATTAACCGTGGCGCGGTTGGCGCAGACTTCCTTCGCCGCCCGCATCGCTCCCTTGCAGGAGAGGAGGAGGCCTGCTTGGGAGTTCCAAAAGCGCGAGACATTATGAGGTTGCGCCGGGCCTGAACTGGAATTTCACCGTCTTGAAGCTGGATGCGATGCTGCTAGAGCTGTTCAAGAACGACCCGACCACCACGAGTGGTTTAGGTTGCCGAGGGGTCGTCCCATTGTGCAACAACTTCGGCGCTCGACCGCATCCGCGCCATGATGCCGTTGTCGCGACTCCCATGGGATCGTTCCAACTGGCAGGAGCCCCGGCGAGGTCGTGCAGCAGTTCTTCGACAACTTGGAAGAAGTGCCGATCCGCTCCGACGGCGAGAAAAAGGCTCACCCGCGACACCACCGACGAGGAGATGGCGCGGATTGCCACCAGGGTGGGGGAGGCGGCAGCAGCCGCTGCCACTGGAGCCTTCGGGTATACCGTGGAGGAGGCGGACGCTGCGAAGGCGGCAAGCCTTGCCGAGCGAAGGGAGATTGCCGGCGAGGACGAGCTTGTCGAGCCCGAGGCCGGGTCGAGTGGACCCGCCGAGGGCGCTTCTTCTCCACCACCCAGCGACTTGCCGCCAGCGGAGCCCCCGGTTCCGCCGAAGAGGCGTCTCCGCAAGGCTGGAGACGAGTCGGGCGGCAGATCTGACAGCAAGAAGCGCCAGCGACGCAGCTCTACCGCGGCTAAGCGAGGTTGCCGCGGAGCGACTCACACTGCTGCGACAACCGGGCGGATCTTCTCGAGCCACCGCCGACGCCTCCGTAAGCGGCCAAGAGAGCCCACTCCCGCCTCGTCGCACGGAGGCGAGCCGAGTTTGACTTCTCCGCGCTCAGCTCGAGGAGGAAGGCGAAGAGTAAGCTCTTGAGATTGTGCTTGTATTTCTTCAATTTTATTGCTTCATCTTGAATCTGATAGGCTTCGTTATGGACTCTTTCCTTTTCAGTACGCTGGCCCAGAGAGCGACGAAGAGGGCCAGGATCCCGACGGACGTCGTTGAGGACGATTCTCCGTGGCAACAGGGACGCGGCGTCGAGACCCCTTGCCGGACCAGCAACCCTTCCTCGTGAGCAGCCCACAAAGACAGCCCCCAAAGTAAGTGTGCGGTTTCTCCTTACTATTAGGTGTGCAGGGTGCTCCTTCTTCGTTGATATCTGATTGTTTGCTTGTGTAGGAGCAGAGCAGCCTCATCGAGGGCTCGGAAGCCGCCCCCGAAATCCTGTCTGCTGCCACTACGCCGCCAAGGGAGGAATCTCCGGCAAGGGAGCGCCCTCCAACAAGGGAGGCCACTCCGGCAAGGGAGGCTACCCCGGCAAGGGATAGCGCCAGTGACCCTCCAATGGTCGAGGCCATGGCTGCGGATCCCGTTGCAGGTAATTTCCTTACACGAAAATTTCCCTTGGGCTTGCTTTCTTTTGTTTCTCTTTTTGAACATTTGCTTGACTGCTCTTTCTTCGTCGGCCTTGAGCCGATGGAGGTCGAGGCTGCCGCGAGGAGGAAGGCCAGCAACACCGGCGAGGCCGCCGTCGTGGAAGAAGAGGTCGTTCTTTGTGGAAGAAGAGGCCATCGCCGACGAGCCTGTTGGCGAAAGCCACCGAGGCTGCCGATGCGTAGCTGGCGAGGGTCGGGCGATCGCACTGACGGCCCTGAGGCTGCAGGAGCGCCAGGCGCTACACCGACAGCCGACTCCCCCGCCGCTGCTGCGGCGTCAGGCTCCGAGGAGCCCCAGCCCGGCGCCTACCTGAAGGCCGGCGAGGGTGTCTTCATCAAACTCCCCTGGGAACCGAGCTCCAGGGCGCCGGTCGAGGGAGAGACCTTCGACGGCGAGCTACTACGCCTCTGGGCTGGCGCTGGTGGGGCCAGCAAGCAGCAGCGGCGAAGTCTGAGGAGGAGCATTCTTTGTCGCTCTATCGCGCCCGGCAAGCCAAGTTGGAGTCCCGGGAAGCACTTCTCGCTAGGGCAGGAGCGGACATGGAGAAGCGCAGAAGAGCTCCGGAGCGCCAACCAAGAAGCTCTCCGCGACGTAGCAGAAGCGCGGGGGCAACTTGAAGAAGAGCGCAGGGCCTTTATCCTTGAGAAGGCCGCAGCTGAGGAGGAGCAGCGGCTGGCTGCCGAGAAGCTCTCCGCGCAGGAAAGCGAGTTGGCGCAGCGGAAGGTCAACCTGGACAGCCACGAAGAAGACCTTGCCGCGAGGAGTCACTTTGGCGGGCGCCAGAAGCGAAGGATGCTGCCGCAGCCGCCGAGGCCGCTAAGGAAGAGCTGAAGGCGAAGGTGGCTGGCCCGGAGGCCAGCCTCAAGAAGAGTGGCGAAGAGCTTGCAGCGCTTAAGCATGAGCGTGAGAAGGACGCCTACACTCTTGGCGAAGCTGCAGTCGTCTCGCCGATAGAGGCAAGGAGCTCGGCCGCCAAGGATTCCAAAGCGGATCTTGAGCTGAAGCTGACCACTCTGGACATAAGCGTTGGGCGGCGCCAGAGAGCGGGAGGTGGGCTTGTTGGAGACGATCAAGGCCAAGGAGGAGCTGCTAGCGAATGCTGCCTCCATCCGAGCACCTTGAGGGAGAGCGTGGAGCACTGGATCAAGGTCTTGTGGACACCGCCGCCGACATCCTAGCGAGCTGATGGAGCTGGGGATGGCGGACCTTGCATACTCCTCGACGAGCATCTCCAACCCAGCGCCAAACTCAGTTTATTCTTCAAAGGCGTGGTGGCGGGTCTCCAGCTGACTCGGGAAGAGGTCCCAAAGCAGCTGGCCGAGGAATCATGCGAGATCTATGCAGGAGCCCTCGAGAAGGTGTTGATAAAGGTGGCCTTCCGCAATCCGGGCCTCAACCTTAACGACGTCCTCAGATCCTTGCCGCCAGATGCCAACGTGGAGGAGCTCAAAGCCCTTGTCGCACCCATTGTGGACAAGGTGAACAAGATCAAGCGGATTGATGGCGACCGCGTAGACTAGGCCGCCAATTTTTATATTTCCCTTGTCGCTGCTGATCATGTTTAGAACACTTCGTTCGATCAGCGACAAGTTATTTTGTAATATACTCTATCTTAGGCGATCAATGCAACGTTATTTCCTCTACTTGATTCCTTCCTTTATGCGTTTACGCCTTACGCATTTGGGGGACTTGTCGGTGTGGGCACCTTTTGCGGCCGAGTGCGGAACGTCGGCCAACTCTCTTGGCAGTGCCGCCTCTGACAAGCAACCTTGTCGCGACTAGCCGCGGCTCACTTAAGTTGTTGAGCGGACTCGAAACAAAGTAAGGGCGCGACTAGCCTGCGAGTTGGTTCCTCTGTGCACAGGTTTTCCATACAAAGTACTATCGTTCGAGGAAGATAACTTTAAAAATTTAAAAATTGATTGCTCAAACTTTGGCAACTTAGCTTTTACATCTCTTGCTTCCCGATGAGGCGAAACTTCCTCGGCGGTGCTCGGTCCATAGTATTATCTCCTCCATCCCCTGGTTAACTTGTGCGCGAGGAGCCTTCCTTTCTTTGAGAAAAGAGAAAGAAGAGGAAATAACGTTATGGAGCCCAGCGACTCGATTTTGCTTACGGGTGTGGTTGCTGCACAAAGTGTTAGCCAAAACATGCAATAAAATGATGAAAGCATGAATTTGACAAGTTGTGCGCAACACATGAGCTTTCTTGATGCACGGGTCTGCGCCCGGCTTTGTACAAAGGATTACATGCAACAGCGGCAAGACTTGTACAAAAGGTGGTTGCGAACAGGTTCCGCAACCGCCCTATGGGTAAAACTTACGAAGATGCTCAATGTTCCGGGAGTTGCTCACCGGGATGCCATCTTCGGTCTCAAAGGCGGACAGCGCCGGGCCTAGTGACTCGTTTCACCCGATAAGGGCCTTCCCACTTCAAGGCCAACTTGTTTGAATTCTTGGCGGACTGAACGCGCCGAAGAACAAGGTCGCCTTCCTCGAGACTTCTGGCACTAACTCTGCGGCTATGGTAGCGACGCAAAGCTTGCTGGTAGCGAGCAGCTCGCACAGCAGCCTGAAGACAATCCACCTCAAGGAGCAGCGTGTCATCTTGTCGCAGCTGCTCTTGCTCAAGCTCATCATAAGCGAGCACTCGAGGCGATCTGTATACAAGTTCCGTGGGGAGAACTGCCTCTGCTCCATAGACTAGAGCAAAAGGTGTCTGGCCGGTGGCTCGATTTGGCGTCGTCCTGATCGACCAAAGGACCACCGTCCGCTCCTCGATCCAGTTTCTTCCGCACTTGTGCAGCCTGTCGAAAGTTCTGATCTTGAGCCCGTGCAGCACTTCAGTATTTGCCCTCTCTGCTTGACCGTTGCTTCTTGGGTGAGCCACGGAAGCAAAGCAGACCTTGGCGCCAAGATCTTGGACGTACTGCATGAAGGTGCGACTCGTAAATTGTGTGCCCTTGTCGGTGATGATCCTGTTAGGGATTCGAAGCAGCAAACAATCGACTGAAGAACTTGATTTGATCGTGTCGTCACCTTCCTCACTGCTTCCACTAGGCCACTTTGTGAACTTGTCGATGGCGGCGTACAAGTACTCAAAGCCCCGACAGCTTCGGGGAAGGGGCCGAGATGTCGAGCCCCGGACCGAAAATGGCCAGGATAAAGGGATCGTCTGGAGAGCTTGAGCTGGCTGGTGTATCTGTTTGGAATGGAACTGGCACGCTTCACACTTGGTTACTTGTGCGGTTGCATCACGGAGGCTGTCGGCGGAAGAAACCTTGCCGGAAAGCTTTGCCGGCAAGTGCTCTTCTTGGCGCCAATGTGGTGACCACATATGCCTCCGTGTATCTCTCGCCAACAGCTTCATCCATCTTCCACAGGGATACACTTCAATTTCACACCGTTGAGTCTTCTTACATGCAGTATCTTTGTCGACAAACTGGTACATACTTGACTGCCGGGCTACTCTTTCCGCTTCTTCTTGCTCTTCGGGAAGTTCTCCTGTCTGAAGGTAATGGACAATCTGCTGCGCCCATTATTGGAGCTTGTGGCTCGACAACAAGGACTAAAGGCACATCTGCTGCTGCGGGAACATCAGCTTCTCTGGCAAGCACACAGGCTCTGCGGGCTTAACGCTCCCGACAAGCTTGCGGAGCAAAACTTGTCGGGCGTCTGCTTCAACGAAACAAACCCTAAGGCTTGTCGGAGCAGACTGCCCTCAAGATCTGTTGGTGTTGATCTTGGGGACCTTCATAGCGGCGGCTTCGGAAGCTCTGCGGAAAGTAGTCACCAGAGATCAACTTCCTCTTCTTGCTTTGTCCGAGTTGATGGTGTTACGGTTGGTGAGTCAGCTTGAGCACGAAAATCCCTGGTTCCACAGGCAACTTAAGTGCAGCGCGCACTTTGTGAACCGTCGACAATATCATTACGAGCTCTTGGAACATGTTCCATTTGCAGGCCGTCAAAGTGCTCTTCTATCTTCCTCACTTCATCAACGTGAGGCTTCCATCAACGGACTACGTAATCTTTGTTCACTTGGCGGACGACAAGTTGCAAGTCACCACGACAATAAGCTTTTTGATCCCAAGGTCCACTGCGATCCACGAGACCGGCAAGCAAACCTTCGTACTCTGCAGTATTGTTTGTTGCTTGCTCCTTGGGAAAGTGCATCTGGACTACGTACTTGAGGTGCTCTCCGGTGGGTGCGATAAGCAGCACGCCGGCACCGGTGCCTTGCAGCGAGAAGGCACCATCAAAGTACATCAGCCACTCTTTGCTTGCTTCCTTGACGGGAATGCTCGTCTCATGAATCTCTTCATCTGGCGTTGGCGTCCATTCTGCTATGAATTCTGCCAACGCTCTGCTTTGGATAGCTGATGTGCTTTCAAACTTGAGACCAAATCTTGACAGTTCCAATGCCCACTCAACAATCCTGCCCGTTGCTTCTGGATTCTGCAGTATCCTCTTCAGCGGAAAGCGGTGACAACCTGTGATCTCATGTGCTTGGAAGTAATGGCGCAGCTTTCTCGAGGCCATGAGGAGGCCGAAAAGCAATTTCTGCACACGTAGTACCTCGACCTAGCCCCCTGCGGGAGGGAATCGACAAAGTAGACTGGTAGGCTGCACCATCCTTTTTCGCATCTGGTCATGTGTCTGCGGATTCGTCCTTGTCGGGACCAGAGCTTGTCGGCGAAGCCCCCTGCTTGTCGCTGGATGTGCTTGCCGTGGTTGCTGGCTCGTCATCCGCCTCCCTCTCTGCTACTAACGCAGCACTAACCACTTGATTGGTTGCCGCTATATATAGCAGCAACTACTCTTGCAAATGTTGAACCATCATTCTTCAAACCGAAAGGCATCCGTATGAAACAGTATGTGCCACATGGTGTAATGAATGCGGTCTTCTCCTCATCTTCTTCAGCCATGAAGATCCGATGGTATCCTGAGTATGCATCAAGAAACGAAAGCAAATCACATCCAGCCGTGGAGTCAACAATCTGGTCAATGCGCGGCAAGGGAAATGGATCTTTGGGACAAGCTTTATTAACATCCGTGAAGTCAATACAAAGTCTCCATTTTCCATTTGCTTTCTTATGCGACTACAGGATTGGCCAACCACGTAGGATGGAGCACTCCTCAGAACTGCTGCTTCCGGTTCTTGATCTCTTCTGCTATGAATTCTTGGCGCTCCACTGCTTGCTTCCTGACTTTTTGCTTGACGGGCCGCGCATGAGGACAAACGGCCAGGCGGTGCTCAATCACTTCCCTGGGAACACCGGGGATGTCAGACGGTTGCCATGCAAACACGTCGACATTCGCCCACGGGAAAGCAACGCGCCTTCCTATTTAGGGTCGAGAGAGGCACCGATGGTAAAGGTACCACCAGTGCCGTCCTCCTGTGAGCACCTTCTTGGTCTTTGGCGGAGCCACCATCTTCTTGCACTTGCGGTGGAGCTCAATGGTGCGTCCTCGACGGTAGCGCAGCACTCGAAGAGGTGCGCTTGCGGAGTAAGCATCGAGCTCTTGCGGACTTGGACTTTGTCTTCTTCCCCCGGGAGCTTCAAGGCAAGTGTTTGGCAATCTGTCGCGGCTGCTGCATCCCGGTAGATCTTGTCGGCACAGATAAGGGCATCCTTCTTGTCGCCATGGACAGAGATGACGCTTATCGGGCTGGCATCTTGAGTAAGTTCTAGGCGTAGTGAGAGGCTGCCATGAACTTGGCGAGTCTTTGGGCGGCCAAGTATCCCATTGTAAGGCAATGGGAAATCGGCAACGTCGAATGTGACCCTCTCGATCCTAAAGTTCAGCTCGCTGCCAAATGTGACCGGCAACGTAATCTTCCCCTTGACTTGCTCCTTCCCGGATTGATTCCTTGGAAGGTGCGGTCTCTTCGAGCTTCATTGTCGAGGATTTGAAGCTTCAGAGCACCGCGGAGGAGATCAGATTCAAGCCGGCCCGCCGTCAACTAGCATTTTGGTGACCTTGAGGTTGCGGATGGTTGGTGAGACCAACATCGGCAAGCACCCGACCGCAGATTATGCGATCGGTGGTCCTCAATATCAAAAATGATAGGCGTCTTGGACCATTTGAGAGGCTTGCGTGACTCTACGGATGGTTCCGCTGCATTGACCTCCGCACCCATTGCTGGAGTTGGCGGTGGGAGGTATGCAGGAAGCACCTTAAATCAATGCAGAGGACCTCTGTGGCTTTACGAAACTCCTGCTCGCCGGCGTCGCCGTCTTCCATATCTTCGTTGTCGTCATCATCTTCATCCTTGTCGCGGCCGCAGGAGAGGTCTGTCTCCTTGCCGTTGCTTGGCCTTGCCTTGGCGTCCTCCCGGCGGGACGTTTCTTGCTTGCTCCCCCAGCACCTTCCTGGGCCTTCTCTTTGTCGCGCCGCTCGTACTCAGCCCTCTGCTGTTCGACAAGCTGCTCGACCTTCTTGCAGCTCTGGAGGTCGTGGCCCTTGGTGCGGTGGATCTTGCAGATCTTGCTTGTCGGAGCCGTCACCTTTGTCGGCGGCCGCCACCGACCAGTGGTTGGCGTCGTGACAACCTCCTTGCCGGAGCCACCAGCCTTGGCGTTCTTGTCGCCACCTCCGTTGCCGGACTGCTCAACAGCTAGCACTTCTCTACCTTTCTTCTTCCTATTGCCTCGCCGCCGGCCCTTCTTTGCCGGGGCGGTCTCCTCACTGTCAGATCCTGCTTCTGCATTCTCTCCTGGGAGTCTCCTCCCTTCCTCAGCGCGTGCACACTTGTCGGCCAAGGCGTACAGCTCACTAACGTCCTTGACTTTGCACATCGCCATCTCCTCCCTCATCCTGCGGTTCCGCACATTACGATGAAACGCCTTGATCACCGCGGCGGGGTGGATATCTGGATGTTGTAGTGCACGGCTGAATCTCTGAATGAACTTGCGCGAGGACTCTCCTTCCTTCTAGGCGGCAGATGAAGGTCACTCTCTTGGCCATGAGGTTTGTGGCCACCGTGAAGGCGCCAACAAACCGATGGCACAGATCGGCCCAAGAGGATATGGAGCTGTCCGGCAAGTGCATGAGCCAAGATCGGCGTTGGGCTTGAGCACGGCGGGAAGTAGTTGGCGAGGATCTTGTCGTCCGTCCCCGCAGCTTGCACCGCGATGGTGTAGATGCTTTGAGGAACTCCGACGGATGCGTCCTGCCATCATACTTCTCCGCACGTCTGGTTTGAAGTTTTTACGGCTGGGCCATGGACTTGCCGCAGCTCACGAGTGAGCGCGGGGCAACCTACAGACGTCTGACAAGTCGCTGGCTCCTCCGGCGCGTGCATGTCAACAGAAGGCCCAGCGGCAGCCGGATGACGTCGCGCTTCTCTCCGGCGCTCGATGCGAGTTCGAGCGTCCTCTTGTTGTCGCTCATGAAGAACTTGGCGCTGATCGCGGCAAGCTCGCTGATCCGATGACGCGGTGGAGTCGCTGTCGAGGTGGATCCGGTGAGTCGGCGATCTTGGCCTTCGTGGCGGAGAGTGCGTGGTGGTTGCACCTCCGACAGTTTCGTCGCCACCGGCTCGTGCCTTGTCGTCTTGCCGCGGCAATGATGGCGTTGGTTGCCGTGGAGCGTCGCCGTTGGCAAAGCCGATGAGGCTTTGGATAGTGGCCCTCCACTCGTCGACCTTGTTGGCCGTTGGAGGGTAGTCGAGAAGCAGCTGAGCTCTCGCCAGAGCTTCTGCTGGAGTAGTGGGTGGCATTGGCGAGCAGTGCGAGGCGGGATATGCCGGACTTCTAACTTCGTTAGAAGGAGCAGCACCCGTCGGCGACCGTATCTCACTCGATGCCGGCATGTTGGCGCGCATGCTGGTCTTGAGGGTCTCGATCCAGCGAGCGTATGGCATTGTGAATGCCATGACGTTGTTGGTCCCGTCTCTGAGATGGGCGCGGGATGCGCGGACGCCGAGGTTTGCGGGGCCTTGTCTCTGGACTTGGCAACGTCGCGAACACCTTCGTCGGCGCCCGTTCCTTCGCCAGCGTCTGCCCCACCACCCGTTTGCTGCGGTGATGGTGGGTACGACGCGGACGGCTCTGCTGCCGCCGAAGCCTTCTTCTTCGGTGGCATGTTGGGGAAGATGTTGAGAACGCTGCTCGTGTGAACGCCGGATCAGATTCACACGGCCTCGACGCCCCCTACCTGGCGCGCCAAAGATGTCGGGGAGGCTGATCTCCGTATATGGAACTTCTTTTGATGATTGCTTGAGCAACCTTGATCGAGTTTTGCAGAGATGTGAAGAAACTAATCTTGTCTTGAATTGGGAGAAGTGCCACTTTATGGTTAATGAAGGTATTGTATTGGGGCATAAAATTTCTGAAAGAGGTATTGAAGTTGTCGGGGAGGCTGATCGTACCCACGAACACCTATGGGGCCGGCGGACCAGGCCCCTTTGTGGTTCGGAGGGGGGCGGAGATCGCACAAAGAGCGGATCGAGGCGAGGCGCCTGGCAGTTTACCCAGCTTGAGCTCTCGGAGAGATAAAACTCCTCTTGCTGCTTGTTTGATGTATTGTGTTCTTGCTAGGGAGCGATGCGAGCTACAAAACCTAAGCGTGGCGTATCTGGTCTCTAGTGAGTCGTATGAACCGAAACTCGAACCTCCTCTACGTTCTTGCATGGGCCTCCTTTTATATGCTCAAGGGGTCTCCGACGGTGGCAACATAGGCGAGGTACAAATGTAAAAACATGAGTTGGTACACCTACTCGAGCGATTGTCTGATGCAAAATACCTAACTCGGCGGCAAGGGACAAAAGCAATAAATGCCCGTCGATGTCGCCCCAAAGCAATTACCAGAGACCGTCAGTGCGCCACCGCTTCGCCACGATGGCAAGCTTGTCGGTAGCCGCTTATCGCTGCTCTCCGCTGGCTGCACATCCTCTCGACACGCCGCGCATGGAATGGTCCCATGGCGACACGTTCTTTGGATGAGCTGGAGCGGAGATGGAGAGAGGTGGCTTGCCGCGGCGAATCCTTGTCGCGTCCGGAGGCTTGTCGCGCTCCGAGCCTTCCGGCAAGCTCCTCTTCTTTGGGGCCTTGTCTTCTGCATGCCTTGAGTGGCCTTCCCGGCAAGCTCCTCTTGCCGGGCCCTTGTCTTCTTAATCAAATACTTTGTTCTTGAATGGCTCCAAAGGAGCCACGGAGGATATTGGCGGTGACGAGGCAAACCCTGCCGCGGGGTGCTGCAACTATCCGTGCACGAGTACGGGATACTAGGGTACCCCTACTCTAGTACACCGTAGAAGTTGACATAGCTAAAGTTGATGCTATTGAAAAGATGCCGTGTCCCAAGGACATTAAAGGCATAAGAAGTTTACTTGGTCATGTCGGTTTTTATAGGAGGTTCATTAAGGATTTCTTTAAAATCTCCAGGCCTCTGACTAATCTCTTACAAAAAGATATTCCTTTTGTCTTTGATGATGATTGTGTAGAAGCATTTGAAATACTTAAGAAATCTTTGATTTCTGCACCTATTGTTCAGCCACCTGATTGGAATTTACCTTTTGAAATTATGTGCGATGCTAGTGATTATGCTGTAGGTGCTGTTCTAGGACAAAGAGTTGATAAGAAATCTAATGTTAACCAATATGCTAGTAAAACTCTAGACAATGCCTAGAGAAATTATGCTACTACTAAAAAAGAATTTTTAGCGGTTGTATTTGCTTGTGATAAGTTCAGACCTTATATTGTTGATTCCAAAGTAACTGTTCAGACTGATCATGATACTATTAAATATCTTATGGAGAAGAAAGATGCTAAACCTAGACTTATTAGATGGGTTCTCTTGCTACAAGAATTTTATTTGCATATTATTGATAGAAAGGGAGTTGATAACCCCGTTGCAGACAACTTGTCTAGGTTAGAGAATGTTCTTGATGACCCACTACCTATTGATGATAGCTTTCCCGATGAACAATTAGTTGTCATAAGTGCTTCTCGCACTACTCCATGGTACGCTGATTATGCTAATTACATTGTTGCTAAATTTATACCACCTAATTTCACATACCAGCAAATGAAAAAGTTTTTCTATGATTTAAGACATTACTTCTGGGATGACCCACACCTTTATAAAGAAGGAGTAGATGGTGTTATAAGACGTTGTATACCAGAGCATGAACAGGAATAGATCCTACGCAAGTGTCACTCCGAAGCTTATGGAGGACACCACGCTGGAGATAGAACTGCACATAAGGTATTGCAATCCGGTTTTTATTAGCCTACTCTCTTCAAAGATGCCTGTAAGTTTGTCTTGTCCTGTGATGAATGTCAAAGAATTGGTAATATTAGTAGACGTCAAGAGATGCCTATGAATTATTCACTTGTTATTGAACCATTTGATGTTTGGGGCTTTGATTATATGGGACCGTTTCCTTCCTCTAATGGGTATACACACATTTTAGTTGTTGTTGATTACTCTACTAAGTGGGTAGAAGCTATTCCAACTAGTAGTGCTGATCATAACACCTCTATTAAGATGCTTAAAGAAGTTATTTTTCTGAGGTTTGGAGTCCCTAGATATTTAATGACAGATTGTTGTTCACATTTTATTCATGGTGCCTTTCGTAGAATGCTTGCTAAGTATGATGTTAATCATAGAATTGCATCTCCGTATCACCCGCAGTATAGTGGTCAAGTAGAATTGAGTAATAGAGAACTCAAATTAATTTTGCAAAAGACTGTTAATAGATATAGAAAGAATTGGTCCAAGAAACTTGATGATGCATTATGGGCCTATAGAACTGCATATAAAAATCCTATGGGTATGTCTCCGTATAAAATGGTTTATGGAAAAGCATGTCACTTACCTCTCGAACTAGAACATAAGGCATATTGGGCCATTAAAGAGATCAACTATGATTTCAAACTTGCCGGTGAGAAGAGGCTTTTTGACATTAGCTCACTTGATGAATGGAGAACTCACTCCTACGAGAATGCCAAACTGTTTAAAGAAAAAGTTAAAAGATGGCATGAAAAAAGGATACAAAAGCGTGAGTTTAATGTAGGTGATTATGTGTTGCTATTCAACTCTCGTTTAAGATTTTTTGCAGGAAAACTTCTCTCCAAATGGGAAGGTCCTTACATTATCGAGGAGGTCTATCATTCCGGTGCCATAAAAATCAACAACTTCGGAGGCACAAATCCGAAGGTGGTGAACGGTCAAATAATCAAACATTATATCTCAGGTAATCCTATAAATGTTGACACTAATGTTATTGAAACCGTAACTCCAAAGGAATACATAAGGGACACTTTCCAGAATGTTTCAGACTCCGAAAAGGAATAGGTATATGGTACGGTAAGTAAACCGATTTGGAATATTTAAGAAAATAGGAAAATGAGAAGTAGTACGGGAAGGACACGAGGCATCCACGAGGGTGGAGGGCGCGGGCGCGCCCCCTGCCTCGTGGGCACCTCGTGTGCTCTCCGGACTCCGTTTTCTTGCACAATACATCTTTTGGTCGGTAAAAATTCATTATATAATCTCCCGAAGGTTTTGACCCTCGAATCACGCAAATATCCTCTGTTCTTGTTTCGAACTGTTTTCTGCCAGAGTTGTCAAGGCCAGGCATCATGTCGTCCCACTCCTCCAATAATGAGGGCAACGATGCTTGGCTAATGAAGATAGGGCTGAAGAGAGAAGAGCCCGGGGAGATCAACATGGATGATGGAATCAAGAAGGCCATGGAGGATCAAGCCTCGGCAGCAAAAGATGAATACATCCTTCAACCTCATCACAATCTTCTTACCCCAACTGAGATTGAAGCTTTCAAGATGATTGAGTTAGCTCGTATACAAAACAAGTATCTCACACGTGAAAATATTTTGTTGAAGGAGCATATCACCGCACTCAAGGGCATTATCCGCAAATTGGAGGATCTCCTACGCTCGATGTGTGACTATCCATCATCACCACCTCCGAGGAAGGGACATAAACACATGGGTATGGGCACTCCCCTTGGCAACTGCCAAGCTTGGGGGAGGTGCCCCGGTATCGTATCACCATCACACTCCTATCTTTATCGTTTTTCTTAGTTTGATCCTTTTGGTAATATCTTGATCTAGTAGAATAAAGTTTTAGTATGATTTAGTTTTGAGTTTTGCCTTATGATCTTTCTATGTAATCGAGTCTGTGAGCTATATATAATAAAGATTGTGGTGAGTCAAGGGCTTGATTATTTTGCAATGATCTTGAGGGAATAAAAGAAAAAGAAAGAAAAAAAAGAAATAAAGAGATCATATTGATCTTATGGAGAGTAACGACTTCACATATAAAGAGTACGATGAATAAAAGTTGTTGAGAGTTGACAAACAAAGTTTTGGTCATCGTTGCAATTAATAGGAAGTAATAAAAGAAAGAGAGGTTTTCACATATAAATATACTATCTTGGACATCTTTTATGATTGTGAGCACTCATTACAATATGACATGCTAAAGAGTTGATGTTGGACAAGGAAGACAACGTAATGGGTTATGTTTTCTTATATCCGAAATAAAGTATATTGTCATGGATCATCCAACATGTTGAGCTTGCCTTTCTCCCTCATGCTAGCCAAATTCTTTGCACCAAGTAGAGATACTACTTGTGCTTCCAGATATCCTTAAACCCAGTTTTGACATAAGAGTCCACCATACCTACCTATGGATTGAGTAAGATCCTGCAAGTAAGTTGTCATGTTGCATGCAATAAAAATTGCTCTCTAAATATGTATGATTTATCAGTGTGGAGAAAATAAACTTTATACAATCTTGTGATATGGAAGCAATAAAAGCGACACACTGCATAATAAAGGTCCATATCACAAGTGGCAATATAAAGTGACGTTCTTTCGCATTAAGATTTTGTGCATCCAACCATAAAAGCACATGACAACCTCTGCTTCCCTCTGCGAAGGGCCTATCTTTTATTCTTGTCTTATACCTTATGCAAGAGTCAAGGTGATCTTCACCTTTCCTTTTTACATTTTATCCTTTGGCAAGCACATTGTATTGGAATGATCCAGATATATATATACAATTGGATGTAAGTTAGCATGAATTATTATTGTTGACATTCCCCTTGAGGTAAAAGGTTGGGAGGCAACACTATAAGCACCTATCTTTCTCTTTGTCCGATTAAAACTCCATAACCACAAGTATTACGTGAGTGTTAGCAATTGTGAAAGACTAAATGATAGTTGAGTATGTGGACTTGCTGAAAAGCTCTTATATTTACTCTTTCCGACGTTATGATAAATTGCAATGGCCTCAATGACCGAGATCATAGTGTGTTAGTTTTCAATGAAGTTTACGATTCATACTTGACATTGTGAATATATTATTACTTGAGCATAAGAAATCATATGACAATATCCATATATGTTGCTGTTATAAGAATGATCATGATGCCCTCATGTCCGTATTTTATTTTATCGACACCTCTATCTCTAAACATGTGGACATATTTATCCTTATCGGCTTCTGCTTGAGGACAAGCGAGGTCTAACCTTGGGGGAGTTGATACGTCCATTTTGCATCATGCCTTTATATCAATATTTATTACATTATGGGTTGTTATTACAAGTTATGTCACAATACTTATGCCTATTCTCTCTTATTTTACAATTTTTACATGAAGAGGGAATGCTTAGTCTTTGGAATTCCGAAATTTGGAAAAGGAGCAAATATTAGAGACCTATTCTGCACAACTCCAAAAGTCTTGAAACTCCACGGAAGTTATTTTTGGAATTAATAAAAAGTACTGAGCAAAGAAAGTACCAGAGGGGGCCCACACCCTGGCCACGAGAGTGGGGGGCGCGCCCCCTGCCTCGTGCACCCCCTGGCAGGCCTCCGGTGCCCATCTTCTGCTATACAAAGTCTTTTACCCTGGAAAAAATCATAAGCAAGATTTTGGGAAGAAACATCGCCGCCACGAGGTGGAACCTTGGTGGAACCAATCTAGGGCTTCGGCGGAGCTGTTCTGCCGGGGAAACTTCCCTCCGGGAGGGGGAAATCATCGCCATCGTCATCACCAAGGATCCTCTCATCAGGAGGGGGTCAATCTCCATCAACATCTTCACTAGCACCATCTCCTCTAAAACCCAAGTTCATTTCTTGTATTCAATCTTTGTCCCAAAGCCTCAGATTGGTACATGTGGGTTGCTAATAGTGTGGATTTCTCCTTGTAGTTGATGCTAGTTGGTTTATTTGGTGGAAGATCATATGTTCAGATCCTTTATGCATATGAATACCCCTCTGATTATGAACATGAATATGATTTTTGAGTAGTTCCGTTTGTTCCTGAGGACATGGGAGAAGTCTTGCTATAAGTAGTCATGTGAATTTGGTATCCGTTCGATATTTTGATGAGATGTATGTTGTCTCTCCTCTAGTGGTGTTATGTGAACGTCGACTACATGACACTTCACCATTTTTTGGGCCTAGAGGAAGGCATTGTGAAGTAATAAGTAGATGATGGGTTGCTAGAGTGACAGAAGCTTAAACCCTAGTTTATGAGTTGCTTCGTAAGGGGCTGATTTGGATCCATATGTTTCATGCTATGGTTAGCTTTACCTTAATACTTATTTTGTAGTTGCCCTACACTTGTGGGTAATCAAGAATCTTTTCTGGCACCGTTTCCGGGGAGTGAAGCACCTTTGGTAGGTGGAATTTGGTAAGGAAAAATTTATATAGTGTGCTGAAATTTCATCGTCACTTGTTACTATGGAAAGTAATCCTCTGAGGGGCTTGTTCGGGGTATCATCACCCCAAACAGTAGAGCAAAGAGTTGCTCCTCAACCTACTGAACCTACTGAAAATGTTTACTTTGAATTTCCTTCGGGTATGATAGAGAAACTGCTAGCTAATCCTTTTACAGGAGATGGAACATTACATCCTGATTTGCACCTAATCTATGTGGATGAAGTTTGTAGGTTATTTAAGCTTGCAGGTATGCCCGAGGATGTTATCAAGAATAAGGTCTTCCCTTTATGTTTGAAGGGAGAGGAATTGACATGGTTTAGGCTATGTGATGATATGGGATCATGGAACTACAACCGATTGAAATTGGAATTTCATCAGAAATTTTATCCTATGCATTTTGTTCATCGTGATCGTAATTATATATATAATTTTTGGCCTCGCGAAGGAGAAAGCATCGCTCAAGCTTGGGGGAGGCTTAAGTCAATGTTATATTCGTGCCCCAACCATGAGCTCTCAAGAGAAATGATTATTAAAAAAAATTATGATCGACTTTCTCTCAATAATCGCTCCATGCTCGATACTTCTTGTACTGGCTCTTTCATGATGAAGACTATTGAATTCAAATGGGATTTATTGGAGAGAATTAAACGCAACTCTGAACATTGGGATCTCGACAAAGGTAAGGAGTCAGGTATAACAACTAAGTTTGATTGTGTTAAATCTTTTATGGATACCGATGTTTTCCGTAAATTTGGCACTAAATATGGACTTGACTCTGAGATAGTAGCTTCTTTCTGTGAATTCTTTGCTACTCATTGTAACATCCCAAATTTTCAATTTGGAATGTTATACATTAAGTCATCATGCATATCATATTTTCTTGCATTTTGTTGATCCTAGAAATTCACGCTACTCAAGGACCCTCGGAGAGAGTTGTAGATTTCAAATTTTTGTATTTGAGTTCTCTCAAAACTATGAAAAGAGGATCATTGGATTTATTTATTTTATCTTCAAATATTTTTCCAATATCAAAAATAAGAGAGGGAATAATATGACTTTCCCAAAATTTAGGAAAAATGAAGATTTAATAAATAAATCAAATTTTGGATTTTTCTCGGAGTTTATTTGCCTTAGGGAAAAATGCGTGTTTTCAAAAATTGCATTTTGGCCCCGAGTAAAGTTCATTTTGTTCGACTCATTTTAGGAGTCGGGAAAGTTTACTTTATTAATTTTGGAGTTCGTTTAGATTTTTTTTTTTTCTTGTGAGACCGTTTAAAAAAAATCCATGGCTATGGGCCAAAGGCCCAAGCCGCATAGCCACCGGCCGCCAAGGCTAGGAGGCCATCGCGCGCGCCACCAAGGGAAGCCAGGGAGCCGCCGTTTTTTTCCTAATACTAGTAGGACTCTTTTCCTACTTCCGTTTATTCCGTATTTGTTTCTAGATCTTTTCCTCTTGTTTCCTAATCCTAGTCTATTTCTTGTCCCCTACCCCAAGCAAAAACCCTCCCCTCCCCAATATAAATACCCAAGCACCCCCCCCTCTAACACATCAAACCAACACCTCTCCTCTCCTCTCCTCCGCAGCAGCAGCAGCGCCGCCCTACACCGCCGCCGCCAAGTGCCGCCGCCGCCACCCAACGCCGCCGCCACCGGAGCCCCTCAGTTCTTCGAGGTACTAGCCCCATGCCGCGTCACCTTTCTTTTCCTCGGTTCGGTTTTCGTAAATCATTCCGTTTTTCTAGATCGGTTTTTTGTTTCGGTTTTCTTTCCGAAACCCTAGATCGGTTTTTCTCGCCGGTTTTACTTTCCGGTTTTGTTTAGCAAGCGTTCGCCGGACCGTTCGTCCTAACGAACGAGATCACCGGTTTGCTTCGGTTAATGAACGTAAGTTCGTTCAACCGTTAATCGTTTTCTTTCTCATCGGATTTATTCCGCTATTTTTCCGATCACGATTTCAGATCCGATCTTCTTTCTAGTCTATTTTCTCGCTCGTTTATCAGAATCAGGTGATTCAAACGCCTAGAGTTTCATCTCGAAACCGCCGTTCCGATTAATCAACTTAAACAAAGTTTTGCTACTGTAAAATTTGACTTAGTTTCAACTTGCTAGAACCGAGTTGTTTTCTTCCGTCGTTTGACTTTCGTTGCTTTATTTGATTCGATTCTTTTTGCAACCAGGGTTCTTAAGTTGAACTTTCTGGTTAGATCTTTTATTCGAGATTTACCTGTGCATTAGATGAGTACTTATTGTATGCTTGTTGTTTGTCTGCGATAGATCACCCGGAGTGAGCCGCTTGTTATTTCGAATCTCTAGGTTTCGCGGATCATCAGCAAGGCAAGTAACACTTGATCATATCTTTTCCTACTACCCAGTTTTTATGCATTAGATCTATTCCTCAAACACTTGCATGATTAGGATCTAATTAAATTGTGGGATGGGAAGTAGATGAGGTAGTACCTATTACCTGTTTTATTACTAAACCTTTGGGAGTTACTTCTACGTTTGCTTATTTGCCATGCTATGCTAGTAGACGTGGATTAGGTGAGTGTATCCATGACAGATGTGAGATTGTTAAATTAATGGTTTATTTAAGGTGGCAACTTAAACACACATCTGGGTGGATTGAGGCACTGGGGTATCCGATGATTGCCTGTTTTTTGGGACCGCCACCTGTGCTCAAAGGGATCATGAGATTATTCAAACTAGAAACTTCTGTGTGCAGCCACAAGCCATTATGGGCTCTGGCATAGTTGAGTAAGTCGTGCGAACTCTTATAGTGGTGGACTAGCAGATGTAGGGGATGTAGGTGTACCAGTCTACCCGTCGTAAGGTGCTAGCGCTTCTCAAAGACTATGTCTCGGTCATCCGTCTCTCAAACACCATGTAGTGCGAGAAACCAAACGGAGGCGATCGAGTCTTGTGGGGAAAAGTGCGCAAACCTCTGCAGAGTGTATAAACTAATCATGATTAGCCGTGTCCCCGGTTATGGACATCTTGAGTATCTAGTACTTGAATATCATGTGAATCTCAACATGTTACTCTAATTAATATTGTTGGGTTTTTAATGAGTACTTTTAATTGGGATTGAGGATGATGTCAACCATTCTCAATGTTTAACAACCACCATGATAGTTAAACAAATTTATTCCTTTGCAGTAGGGAAAAACTGGCTTTATGCAAAAGCAGAATCAGAGAGCTTTTCGACCAGCCACATATGCATGTAGTACAGGCTTATCATTCATTATTCTCGATGTGTTACATTGCCAAGCATATTCCATGTGCTGACCCGTTTCGAACTGCAACTTTCATGTTGCAGACTTTTTCGAACGACAGTAAGGTGCTTTAGGTCGTGGTTCTATACTCAGTGATACCGCTGGAGTTAATGATGGACTCACTTATCTTCCAAGTCTTCCGCTGTTATCCTTATTAGATGGCCTTAAGCCATATTTATTGTAATAAGTCTTCTTTTGGGGCAACGATGTAATAAGTGTGTGATTGCTACTCTGTTATAAATCCTTCGAAGTACTGTGTGGTGTCAGCATTACTGATCCAGGGATGACGCCTGAGCACAGAGACTTGATCCATTCGGGTCGGGTCGCTACAAAGATGGTATCAGAGCTTCCGCTGACTGTAGGACACGACCACTAAGTAAAAGCCATAGATCACTACTCTCTTCACATTTTCTAACTCCTCATCTTTTTCTACACTTTAGGATGAAGGACGCGAAGATCAAGTACGCCCAACCAGATGAAGGCACACCCTTTGGATTTCACTTGAAGGAAGTCACCAAGTACCTGAACATTGGACTACCAAGCTTCACCGGGACTTTCAACGCCACTCTGCCTGAAGAGGAGCGCTGGAAGATTCAAGCTCACGTTCCGGGAAGGACATTCGCCCCAATCACCAAGCCTATAGATAGTGTTTTCAGTGCACCAACCTGGAGTCTAGGAAAGAGCATGGCAGCTCATATCACCATGGGACGCATTGGAGAAGTTTGCCAAGAAGACCTCAAGGACACCATCTATCAGATTTGTGGACGCCGAGATGAACAATGGGAGATAGTCAGCACCAAGAAGGGTAGATCCATTGCAGCTTTCATCCAGGAGTTAAACCAGCACATTCAACGCCAGGAGAACCAGATGTGCAATGATATGATCGAATTGAAGGATGCGAAGGGAAGGATCATCGAACTTGAAGAAGAACTAAAGTCTACACGTAAGGACTATATGGACGAGATCGTAGCTGTAGCAAGACACAATAACGATCTTAAGTATGAGATTGAAGAACTCAAGAAGAAATTGGCGCTCAAGAATGAAGACAAGTACGTCGGCTGTCCGAACAGCTACATCAACATCGACGACACCGATTCAGATCCAAGTGAACCCGACTTTGAAGATGAAGCTGGAGCAGACATCATGGAGTCTTCCACCGGTTCAAATTAATAGATGACCCCCACATATTAGTAGTATTCCCTCCATGTAACATTTTAGTTCACACACTTTTGCGATAGTTAGACCGTTGTAAGCCCTTTGTTTGAATTGAATGAAGTGATTTTGTGTGCATTTGCTCATATACATTTGGGTAGTGTTTCTCCTTAGACTCCACTCTATTCTTAATTTCTCGTCTTTTCTAAACCCATCGATGCCTCCGAGACGCGACCCGGGTTTGTTTTCCCGCCAGAGATCACCCAGTTGATTCAACAGCAGAACACTTTGATCCAAACACTAGTACAGAATCATGGCAACAACAACAACAACAACCCACCGCCACCACCACCAGTTGACCATCTGGCTCGTTTCTTAAGGCCGAACCCGCCGGTGTTTTCCAGTAGCACCGAGTCGATAGTAGCGTATGATTGGCTCCGTAAGGTAGGGAGGGAGTTGACCACTGCAGGATGTACAGATGGAGAGAAAGTGAAGTTTGCTGCACACCAGCTTGAAGGACCCAGCAAGCATGGTGGGAGAATTTTACAGCCACTTACCACAGTAGACACCTGCCACATGGGATCGGCCAAAGAAGCTTTCCGCACTGCCCATGTCTCAGCAGGAGATATGGCCATGAAGAAGCGTGAGTTTCGCAACTTACGCCAAGGAGGAAGGACTGTTGGTCAGTATGTGGATGACTTTAGTAAGTTAGCACGTTATGCCCCAGATGACGTTGCTACAGATGCAGCTAAGCAGGAGAAGTTTCTGGAAGGATTGAATGATGAGTTAAGCATGCAGTTGATGGTAGCAAGTTTCAATAACTACCAGGAGTTGGTAGACCGTGCCCTCATGATTGAAGGAAAGCAACAGCAAATTGAGAATCGCAAGAGGAAGTATGGGCGGGGAAGTATAACTCGAGCCCAATGAAGCCCGTTATACCCCTAAACAGTGGAGTTCGGTTTGACATACCCATGGAGGAGGTAGTTCACACAACCATAATGGCCACAAAATGGGAATGGGAATGGAGGAAGCAACGGCCAAAACCGGACCACACCATCAACCCCAACCAAGAAAGACTTGAGTCATGTCACTGTTACAAGTGTTCCAAGACCGGACATTATGCAAATGACTGTCCCGAAGGCCAAGGTGGAAATGGAAGTTCTGGAAAGAAGCCAAACCCTTTCAACAGGGGATGTGAACCACATTGATGTGGAGGAGGTTGAAGATCAGCCCGATGCAAGAATCGGTAAGTTTTTGGTTAAGTCATTTACTGCACTAGTTCTTTTCGATACCGTGCAACGCATTCATACATATCAAGGGATTTGTAGAAAAGTATAGCCTGCCTACTCAGATTCTTAAAACCCCTATGCTAGTAAGCTCACCGGGAAGCGGAATATATGGCCAGACAAGGATGTTTTCAAGTACCATTAAATATAGGAAGGCATGTGTTCCCGACGGATTTGATCATTTTGGAATCCCAAGGATTGGAGGTGATTCTCGGTATGGATTGGCTGTCAATGTATGGGGGAAACATCGATTATGCAAGTAAGACGATTTTGCTCACCACACCGTAAGGAAGAAGGATTAAGTATGTATCGCGACATGGACCAAATAGGAATCAAGTAAATTCCTTATCGAGTTGTGCAGGAAGAGGTGCCGGTGGTGAAGGATTTCCCTAATGTATTTCGGAAGAGTTGCTGTGAATGCCACCGGATAGAGACATTGAGTTTTGATTGAACTTTTGCAGTGCATGTGCCCAATATCGAAACGACCATACGTGATGCCCGCACAGGATTTGGCGGAAATTAAGAAGCAGATTAAGGAGCTATTGGATAAAGGTTATATATGCCCAAGTTCTTCGCCTTGGGGATCACCCGTACTTTTAGTAGAGAAGAAGGACGGATCGTTAAGGATGGTTTTAGACTATCGTGGTTTAAATGAAGTAACAATCAAGAACAAGTACCCATTACCAATGATAAATGATCTGTTTGATCGGTTGCAAGGAGCTAAAGTGTTTTCCAAGATCGATTTGCGATCGTGGTACCATCGATTGAAGATTCGAGAGCAGGACATACCCAAGACAGCATTTACCACGAGATATGGATCAGTATGAATATACCGTTATGTCATTTGGACTGACTAACGCGCCTGCCTATTTCATGAACCTGATGAACAAAGTGTTTATGGAGTTTTTGGATAAGTTCGTCGTGGTATTTATAGATGATATTTTGGTTTTCTCGAAGAATGAAGAGGAACATAAGGAACATTTGCGATTGGTTTTGGAGAAACTAAGGGAACACCAGTTATATGCCAAGTTCAGCAAATGTGAGTTTTGGCTAAAGGAAGTTGGATTTCTTGGACATGTTATATCCGGAGAAGGGATAGCAGTTGACCCCACAAAGGTTGAGACCGTAACCAAATGGGAAGCACCAACGACAGTTGGAGAGATCCGGAGTTTCCTTGGACTCGCAGGATACTACCGAAGATTCATTGAGAATTTCTCAAGGATTGCTAAGCCTATGACGGAATTGCTGAAAGGATACCAAGTTCATATGGACTGAGGATTGTGAAGCAAGTTTTCAGGAGTTGAAGAAAAGATTGGTTACCTCACCAGTGTCAATTTTGCCAGATCAGACCAAGGATTATGAGGTGTATTGCGACACTTCACGTCGAGGACTTGGAGCAGTGCTTATGCAGGAAGGAAGAGTTGTTTCGTATGCTTCACGACAGCTTAAGCCTCATGAGTTGAACTATGCCACACATGATTTGGAGTTAGCAGCTGTTGTGCATGCATTGAAGACATGGAGACATTTTCTCATTGGAAATCATTGTGAGGTGTACACGGATCACAAGAGTTTGAAGTACATCTTCACGCAGAAGGAATTAAACCTCGATGCAGGAGGAGATGGTTGGAGCTTATTAAGGATTATGATATGAGATTGCATTATCACCCCGGAAAGGCTAACGTTGTAGCAGGCGCATTAAGCTGTAAGAGCCACGTCAATACACTAATGATGCAAGGAATACCCAAGGAGTTAGCCGAGGACCTTCGAGAGCTATGTTTGGAAATAGTTCCGAGAGGCTATGTAGCAACATTGGAGATTCAGTCTACGTTGATGGACAAAATCAGAGAAGCCCAAAAGGTAGATAAGGAAGTTGCCTCTATAAAGGAGAAAATGAGCGAAGGAAAAGCTAAGGGATTTCGTGAGGATGAGCACGATACCCTATGGTTTGAGGACCGTGTGTATGTGCCAAATGACCCGGAGATCAGGAAGTTGATTCTGCAAGAAGCACATGATTCACCATATTCGATTCACCCTGGAAATACCAAGATGTATTTAGATTTGAAGAATACTTTCTGGTGGACCGGAATGAAGAAGGATATTACGTAGTATGTAGCAGTTTGTGATGTATGTCAAAGGGTGAAGGCGTAACATCGAAGCCACCAGGATTGTTGCAACCATTGCCGATACCCGAATGGAAGTGGGATAAACTAGGCATGGATTTCATCACAGGTTTGCCAAAGACTCGTTCAGGCTATGACTCGATTTGGGTTATAGTCGACCGCTTGACGAAGGTAGCTCATTTCATTCCAGTCAAGACTACCTATAGCAGTGCTAAGTTGGCAAAGATATACATGACCAGGATTGTGTGTTTACACGGAGTTTCGAGGAGTATCGTATCAGATAGAGGAACCCAATTTACCTCAAAGTTTTGGAATCAGTTGCACGAAACATTGGGAACCAGGCTGGAATTCAAGATGACTTTCCACCCACGCACCGATGGATGACTGAGAGAGTCAATCAGATTTTGGAGGATATGCTGAGAGCTTGTGCACTAGATTATGGATCTAGTTGGGATGATAACTTGCCGTATGCCGAGTTTTCTTATAACAACAGTTACCAAACCAGCTTGAAGATGGCACCTTTCGAGGCTTTATACGGAAGGAGGTGCAGGACACCGTTATCATGGGACGAAACTGGAGACCGTCATTGTTTGGACCAGATTTGATTAAGGAGTCCGAATGAAGGTTAAGTTGATTCGCGATAGGCTCAAGGTAGCCCAGTCCAGCATGTAAAAGCTATGCGGATTCAAAACGCAAGGCGATAGAATATGAAGTTGGAGACAAAGTATATCTTAGAGTATCCCCACTTCGAGGAGTTAAGCGTTTTGGAGTTAAAGGAAAATTAGCACCACGTTTCGTTGGACCCGTATAGGATCTTGCAACGCATGGGAGAAGTTGCTTATAAGCTGGAATTGCCAGAGGGACTATCAGGAGTTCATGATGTATTCCATGTTTCTCAGCTGAAGAAATGTCACGCCGAGATGGCGGAAGTACCGCTAAGAGATACAGTGCCACTTGAAGCAATTCAGTTGAAGGATGATTTGACATATGAGGAGAGACCAGTCAAGATTCTCGATTATGCCAGCAGAGTTACTCGCATCAAGGTTATCAAGTTTTGCAAAGTTCAGTGGAGCCACCACACTGAGGATGAAGCCACACAGTAAAGAGAACAAGATTTGCTCAAGGACCACCTCACCTATTTTCTAGCCAACCCGAATCTCGAGGGCTTAGATTCATCTTAAGGGGGTAGGTTTGTAACATCCCAAATTTTCAATTTGGAATGTTATACATTAAGTCATCATGCATATCATATTTTCTTGCATTTTGTTGATCATAGAAATTCACGCAACTCAAGGACCCTCGGAGAGAGTTGTAGATTTCGAAATTTTTGTATTTGAGTTCTCTCAAAACTATGAAAAGAGGATCATTGGATTTATTTATTTTATCTTCAAATATTGTTCCAATATCAAAAATAAGAGAGGGAATAATATGACTTTCCCAAAATTTAGGAAAAATGAAGATTTAATAAATAAATCAAATTTTGGATTTTTCTCGAGTTTATTTGCCTTAGGGAAAAATGCGTGTTTTCAAAAATTGCATTTTTGGCCCCGAGTAAAGTTCATTTTGTTCGACTCATTTTTAGGAGTCGGGGAAAGTTTACTTTATTAATTTTGGAGTTCGTTTAGATTTTTTTTTCTGCGCGCGAGACCGTTTAAAAAAAATCTCATGAGCCTGGGCCAAAGGCCCAAGCCAAGAAGCCACCGGCCGGCCAAGGCCAGGAGGCCATCGCGCGCGCCACCAAGGGAAGCCAGGGAGCCGCCGTTTTTTTCCTAATACTAGTAGGACTCTTTTCCTACTTCCGTTTATTCCGTATTTTTTTTCTAGATCTTTTCCTCTTGTTTCCTAATCCTAGTCTATTTCTTGTCCCCTACCCCAAGCAAAAACCCTCCCCTCCCCAATATAAATACCCAAGCACCCCCCTCTAACACATCAAACCAACACCTCTCCTCTCCTCTCCTCCGCAGCAGCAGCAGCGCCGCCGCCCTACACCGTCGTCGCCGCCGCCCTACACCGCCGCTGCCAAGTGCCGCCGCCGCCACCCAACGTCGCCGCCGCCGGAGCCCCTCACTTCTTCGAGGTACTAGCCCCGCGCCGCGTCACCTTTCTTTTCCTTGGTTCGGTTTTCGTAAATCGTTCCGGTTTCCATTCCGGTTTTCTAGATCGGTTTTTCGTTTCGGTTTTCTTTCTGAAACCCTAGATCGGTTTTTCTCGCCGGTTTTGCTTTCTGGTTTTGTTTAGCAAGCGTTCGCCGGACTGTTCGTCCTAACGAACGAGATCACCAGTTTGCTTCGGTTAATGAACGTCCGTCCGGTCAACCGTTCGTCGTTTTCTTTCTCATCGGATTTATTCCGCTATTTTTCCGATCACGATTTCAGATCCGATCTTTTTTCTAGTCTATTTTCTCGCTCGTTTATCGGAATCAGGTGATTAAAACGGCTGGAGTTTCATCTCAAAACCGCCGTTCCGATTAATCAACTTAAACAAAGTTTTGCTACTGTAAAATTTGACTTAGTTTCAACTTGCTAGAACCGAGTTGTTTTCTTCCGTCGTTTGACTTTCGTTGCTTTATTTGATTCGATTCTTTTTGCAACTGTGGTTCTTAAGTTGAACTTTCTGGTTAGATCTTTTATTCGAGATTTACTTGTGCATTAGATGAGTACTTATTGTATGCTTGTTGTTTGTCTGCGATAGATCACCCGGAGTGCGCCGCTTGTTATTTCAATCTCTAGGTTTCATGGATCATCGCCAAAGGCAAGTAACACTTGATCATATCTTTTCCTACAACCCAGTTTTTATGCATTAGATCTATTCCTCAAACACTTGCATGATTAGGATCTAATTAAATTGTGGGATGGGAAGTAGATGAGGTAGTACCTATTACCTGTTTTATTACTAAACCTTTGGGAGTTACTTCTCGTTTGCTTATTTGCCATGCTATGCTAGTAGACGTGGATTGGGTGAGTGTATCCATGATGTATGTGAGATTGTTAAATTAATGGTTTATTTAAGGTGGCAACTTAAACACACATCTGGGTGGATTGAGGCACTGGGGTATCCGATGATTGCCTGTTTTTTTTGGACCGCCACCCGTGCTCAAAGGGATCATGAGATTATTCAAACTAGAAACTTCCGTGTGCAGCCACAACCATTATGGGCTCTGGCATAGTTGAGTAAGTCGTGCAAACTCTTATAGTGGTGGACTAGCAGATGTAGGGGATGTAGGTGTACCAGTCTACCCGTCGTAAGGTGCTAGCGCTTCTGAAAGACTATGTCTCGGTCATCCGTCTCTCAAACACCATGTAGTGCGAGAAACCAAACGGAGGCGATCGAGTCTTGTGGGGAAAAGTGCGCAAACCTCTGCAGAGTGTATAAACTAATCATGATTAGCCGTGTCCCCGGTTATGGACATCTTGAGTATCTAGTACTTGAATATCATGTGAATCTCAACATGTTACTCTAATTAATATTGTTGGGTTTTTAATGAGTACTTTTAATTGGGATTGAGGATGTCATCAACCATTCTCAATGTTTAACAACCACCATGATAGTTAAACAAATTTATTCCTTTGCGATGAGGGAAAACTGGCTTTATGCAAAATCAGAATCAGAGAGCTTTTCCACCAGCCACATATGCATGTAGTACAGGCTTATCATTCATTATTCTCTATGTGTTACATTGCCAAGATATTCCATGTGCCGACCCGTTTGGGCTGCAACTTTCATGTTGCAGACTTTTCAGACGATTTAATAAGGTGCTTTAGGTCGTGGTTCTATACTCGATGATGCACCGGAGTTGATGGACTCACTTATCTTCCAAGTCTTCCGCTGTTATCCTTATTAGATGGCCTTAAGCCATATTTATTGTAATAAGTCTTCTTTTGGGGCAACGATGTAATAAGTGTGTGATTGCTACTCTGTTATAAATCCTTCGAAGTACTGTGTGGTGTCAGCATTACTGATCCAGTGATGACGCCTGAGCACAGAGACTTGATCCATTCGGGTCGGGTCGCTACACTCATGTTGATCTCCCTAAGGAGAAGTGGTTTGAATATAATCCTCCCATTGAAGTAAAAGTAGTTGCACCTATTAAAGTTGAAGAAAAGACTATCACTTATAATGATCCTGCCGTTTCTTCGCTTATATTGAGAAACCACCTTTCCCTGTTAGAATAAAGGATCATGCTAAAGCTTCAAATATGGTCAACAAAAGTAACATTAAGACACCCAAACCCCCTGAGCAAATTAAAGTTGAACCTAGTATTGCTATGGTTAAAGATCTCTTGGCTGATAATATTGATGGGCATGATATTTACTTCTACAATGAAGCTGCTAGAATTGCTAGATCTGATACTAAAAATAAACATAGACCTATGGTAGGCATGCCTGTTATTTCTGTTAAAATAGGAGATCATTGTTATCATGGCTTGTGTGATATGGGTGCTAGTGCAAGTGCAATACCTCATTCCTTAGACAAAGAAATTATGCATGATATTGCACCTGCTGAGATAGAAGAGATTGATGTTACAATTAAGCTTGCCAATAGAGATACTATTTCACCAGTCGGGGAGATGTTGAAGTCTTGTGTGGGAAAGATAAATATCCTGCTGATTTTCTTGTTCTTGGTTCCCCACAAGATAACATTTTCCCATTAAATTTGGTAGAGCCTTCTTGAATACTGTTAATGCTAGGATAGACTGCGAAAAGGATGTTGTCACTATTGGTTTGGGGGATATTTCTCATGAGTTTAACTTTGCTAAATTTCGTAGACAACCCCGTGACGAGGAATTGCCTAATAAAGATGAAATTATTGGTCTTGCTTCTATTGCCGTGCCTCCTAGTGATCCTTTAGAACAATATTTGCTAGACCATGAAAATGATATGTTTATGAATGAAAGAAGGGAAATAGATGAAGTATTCTTTAAACATGGACCTATTTTGAAACACAACTTGCCTGTTGAAATCCTAGGGGATCCTCCTCCACCCAAGGGTGATCCCGTGTTTGAGCTTAAACCCTTAACTGATACCCTTAAATATGTTTATCTTGATGAGAAACGGATATATCCTGTTATTATTAGTGCTAACCTTTCAGAGCATGAAGAAAAGAAATTATTGAAAACTCTAAAGAAGCACCGTCTTTGCTATTGGATATACTCTTGATGATCTTAAGGGCATTAGTCCCACTCTATGCCAAAGACAAAATAAAATTGGAGAAAGACGCTAAACCAGTTGTTGATCACCAACGACGGTTAAATCCTAAGATGAAAGAAGTGGTAAGAAAAGAAATACTAAAGCTTCTGGAGGCAGGTATAATTTATCTCGTGGCTGATAGTCAGTGGGTAAGCCCTGTCCATTGTGTCCCTAAGAAGGGAGGTATTACTGTTGTTCCTAATGATAAAGATGAATTGATCCCATAAAGAATTATTACATGTTATAGAATGGTAGTTGTTTTCCGAAAATTAAATAAAGCTACTAAAAAGGATCATTACCCTTTTCCTTTTATAGATCAAATGCTAGAAAGATTATCCAAACATACACTTTTTTGCTTTCTAGATGGTTATTCCGGTTTCTCTCAAATACCTGTGTCAAAAGAGGATCAAGAAAAAATACCACTTTTACTTTCCCTTTCGGTACCTTTGCTTATAGGCGTATGCCTTTTGGTTTGTGTAATGCACCTGCTACCTTTCAAAGATGCATGATGGCTATATTCTCTGATTTTTGTGAAAAGATTGTTGAGGTTTTCATGGACGATTTCTCCGTATATGGAACTTCTTTTGATGATTGCTTGAGCAACCTTGATCGAGTTTTGCAGACATGTGAAGAAACTAATCTTGTCTTGAATTGGGAGAAGTGCCACTTTATGGTTAATGAAGGTATTGTATTGGGGCATAAAATTTCTGAAAGAGGTATTGAAGTTGACATAGCTAAAGTTGATGCTTTTGAAAAGATGCCGTGTCCCAGGGACATTAAAGGTATAAGAAGTTTACTTGGTCATGCCGGTTTTTATACGAGGTTCATTAAGGATTTCTCTAAAATCTCCAGGCCTCTGACTAATCTCTTACAAAAAGATATTCCTTTTGTATTTGATGATGATTGTGTAGAAGCATTTGAAATACTTAAGAAAGCTTTGATTTCTACACCTATTGTTCAGCCACCTGATTGGAAATTACCTTTTGAAATTATGTGTGATGCTAGTGATTATGCTGTAGGTGTTGTTCTAGGACAAAGAGTTGATAAGAAATCTAATGTTATCCAATATGCTAGTAAAACTCTAGACAATGTTTAGAGAAATTATGCTACTACTGAAAAAGAATTTTTAGCGGTTGTATTTGCTTGTGATAAGTTCAGACCTTATATTGTTGATTCCAAAGTAACTGTTCAGACTGATCATGCTGCTATTAAATATCTTATGGAGAAGAAAGATGCTAAACCTAGACTTATTAGATGGGTTCTCTTGCTACAAGAATTTTATTTGCATATTATTGATAGAAAGGGAGTTGAGAACCCCGTTGCAGACAACTTATCTAGGTTAGAGAATGTTCTTGATGACCCACTACCTATTGATGATTGCTTTCCTAATGAACAATTAGCTGTCATAAATGCTTCTCGCACTGCTCCATGGTATGCTGATTATGGTAATTACATTGTTGCTAAATTTATACCACCTAATTTCACATACCAGCAAATGAAAAGTTTTTCTATGATTTAAGACATTACTTCTGGGATGACCCACACCTTTATAAAGAAGGCGTAGATGGTGTTATTAGACGTTGTATATCTGAGCATGAATAGGAATAGATCCTATGCAAGTATCACTCCGAAGCTTATGGAGGACACCACGCTGGAGATAAAACTGCACATAAGGTATTGCAATCCGGTTTTTATTGGCCTACTCTCTTCAAAGATGCCTGTAAGTTTGTCTTGTCCTGTGATGAATGTCAAAGAATTGGTAATGTTAGTAGACGTCAAGAGATGCCTATGAATTATTCACTTGTTATTGAACCATTTGATGTTTGGGGCTTTGATTATATGGGACCGTTTCCTTCCTCTAATGGGTATACACACATTTTAGTTACTGTTGATTATGTTACTAAGTGGGTAGAAGCTATTCCAACTAGTAGTGCTGATCATAACACCTCTATTAAGATGCTTAAAGAAGTTATTTTTCTGAGGTTTGGAGTCCCTAGATATTTAATGACTGATGGTGGTTCACATTTTATTCATGGTGCCTTTCGTAAAATGCTTGCTAAGTATGATGTTAATCATAGAATTGCATCTCCGTATCACCAGCAGTATAGTGGTCAAGTAGAATTGAGTAATAGAGATCTCAAATTAATTTTGCAAAAGACTGTTAATAGATATAGAAAGAATTGGTCTGAAACTTGATGATGCATTATGGGCCTATAGAACTGCATATAAAAATCCTATGGGTATGTCTCCGTATAAAATGGTTTATGGAAAAGCATGTCACTTACCTCTCGAACTAGAACATATGGCACATTGGGCCATTAAAGAGATCAACTATGATTTCAAACTTGCCGGTGAGAAGAGGCTTTTTGACATTAGCTCACTTGATGAATGGAGAACTCAGTCCTACGAGAATGCCAAACTGTTTAAAGAAAAAGTTAAAAGATGGCATGAAAAAAGGATACAAAAGCGTGAGTTTAATGTAGGTGATGGAAAACTTCTCTCTAAATGGGAAGGTCCTTACGTTAGCGAGGAGGTCTATCGTTCCGGTGCCATAAAAATCAACAACTTCGAATGAACAAATCAGAAGGTGGTGAACGGTCAAAGAATCAAACATTATATCTCAGGTAATCCTATAAATGTTGGAACTAATATTATTGAAACCGTAACTCCGGAGGAATACATAAGGGACACTTTCCGTAATGTTTCGCACTCGAAAAGGAATATGTATGTGGTATGGTAGAACCGACTCCAAAACAGTTCTAATGGCAATTTTTCTCTGTTTTGGAATATTTAAGAAATAGGAAAATAAGAAGTAGTGCGGGAAGGACACGAGGCATCCACGAGGGTGGAGGGCGCGCCCTACCCCCTGGGCGCGCCCCCTGCCTCGTGGGCACCTCGTGTGCTTTCCGGACTCCGTTTTATTGCACAATACTTATTTTGGTCGGTAAAAATTCATTATATAATCTCCCGAAGGTTTTGACCCTCGTATCACGCAAATATCCTCTGTTCTTGTTTCGAACTGTTTTCTGCCAGAGTTGTCAAGGCCAGGCATCATGTCGTCCCACTCCTCCAACAATGAGGGCAACGATGCTTGGCTAATGAAGATAGGGCTGAAGAGAGAAGAGCCCGGGGATATCAACATGGATGATGGAATCAAGAAGGCCATGGAGGATCGAGCCTCGGCAGCAAAAGAAGAAGACATCCTTCAACCTCATCACAATCTTCTTACCCCAACTGAGATTTAAGCTTTCAAGATGATTGAGTTAGCTCGTATACAAAACAAGTATCTCACACGTGAAAATATTTTGTTGAAGGAGCATATCACCGCACTCAAGGGCATTATCTGCAAATTGGAGGATCTCCTACGCTCGATGTGCGAATATCCATCATCACCACCTCCAAGGAAGGGACATAAACACATGGGTATGGGCACTCCCCTTGGCAACTGCCAAGCTTGGGGGAAGTGCCCCGGTATCGTATCACCATCACACTCCTATCTTTATCGTTTTTCTTAGTTCGATCCTTTTGGTAATATCTTGATCTAGTAGAATAAAGTTTTAGTATGATTTAGTTTTGAGTTTTGCCTTACGATCTTTCTATGTAATCGAGTCCGTGAGCTATATATAATAAAGATTGTGTTGAGTCAAGGGCTTGATTATTTTGCAATGATCTTGAGGGAATAAAAGAAAAAGAAAGAACAAAAAGAAATAAAGAGATCATATTGATCTTATGGAGAGTAATGACTTCACATATAAAGAGTACGATGAATAAAAGTTGTTGAGAGTTGACAAACAAAGTTTTGGTCATCGTTGCAATTAATAGGAAGTAATAAAAGAAAAAGAGGTTTTCACATATAAATATACTATCTTGGACATCTCTTATGATTGTGAGCACTCATTACAATATGACATGCTAAAGAGTTGATGTTGGACAAGGAAGACAACGTAATGGGTTATGTTTTCTTATATCCGAAATAAAGTATATTGTCATGGATCATCCAACATGTTGAGCTTGCCTTTCTCCCTCATGCTAGCCAAATTCTTTGCACCAAGTAGAGATACTACTTGTGCTTCCAAATATCCTTAAACCCAGTAAGTGTCCACCATACCTACCTATGGATTGAGTAAGATCCTGCAAATAAGTTGTCATGTTGCATGCAATAAAAATTGCTCTCTAAATATGTATGATTTATTAGTGTGGAGAAATGAACTTTATACGATCTTGTGATATGGAAGCAATAAAAGCGACGGACTGCATAATAAAGGTCCATATCACAAGTGGCAATATAAAGTGACGTTCTTTCGCATTAAGATTTTGTGCATCCAACCATAAAAGCACATGACAACCTCTGCTTCCCTCTGCGAAGGGCCTATCTTTTATTCTTGTCTTATACCTTATGCAAGAGTCAAGGTGATCTTCACCTTTCCTTTTTACGTTTTATCCTTTGGCAAGCACATTGTGTTGGAAAGATCCAAATATATATATATATATATATATATATATATATATATATATATATATATATATATATATATATATATATCCAATTGGATATAAGTTAGCATGAATTATTATTGTTGACATTACCCTTGAGGTAAAAGGTTGGGAGGCAACACTATAAGCCCCTATCTTTCTCTATGTCCGATTAAAACTCCATAACCACAAGTATTACGTGAGTGTTAGCAATTGTGAAAGACTAAATGATAGTTGAGTATGTGGACTTGCTGAAAATCTCTTATATTTACTCTTTCCTACGTTATGATAAATTGCAATCGCTTCGATGACCGAGATCATAGTTTGTTAGTTTTCAATGAAGTTTCTGATTCATACTTGACATTGTGAATAGATTATTACTTGAGCATAAGAAATCATATGACAATATCCATATATGTTGCTGTTATAAGAATGATCATGATGCCCTCATGTCCGTATTTTATTTTATCGACACCTCTATCTCTAAACATGTGGACATATTTATTGTTATCGGCTTCTGCTTGAGCACAAGCGAGGTCTAAGCTTGGGGGAGTTGATACGTCCATTTTGCATCATGCTTTTATATCGATATTTATTGCATTATGGGTTGTTATTACAAGTTATGTCACAATACTTATGCCTATTCTCTCTTATTTTACAAGGTTTACAGGAAGAGGGAGAATGCCGGCTGCTGAAATCCTATGGGTATGTCTCCGTATAAAATGGTTTATGGAAAAGCATGTCACTTACCTCTCGAACTAGAACATAAGGCATATTGGGCCATTAAAGAGATCAACTATGATTTCAAACTTGCCGGTGAGAAGAGGCTTTTTGACATTAGCTCACTTGATGAATGGAGAACTCACTCCTACGAGAATGCCAAACTGTTTAAAGAAAAAGTTAAAAGATGGCATGAAAAAAGGATACAAAAGCGTGAGTTTAATGTAGGTGATTATGTGTTGCTATTCAACTCTCGTTTAAGATTTTTTGCAGGAAAACTTCTCTCCAAATGGGAAGGTCCTTACATTTATCGAGGAGGTCTATCATTCCGGTGCCATAAAAATCAAAAACTTCGGAGGCACAAATCCGAAGGTGGTGAACGGTCAAATAATCAAACATTATATCTCAGGTAATCCTATAAATGTTGACACTAATGTTATTGAAACCGTAACTCAAAGGAATACATAAGGGACACTTTCGTAATGTTTCAGACTCCGAAAAGGAATAGGTATATGGTACGGTAAGTAAACCGATTTGGAATATTTAAGAAAATAGGAAAATGAGAAGTAGTACGGGAAGGACACGAGGCATCCACGAGGGTGGAGGGCGCGGGCGCCGCCTCGTGGGCACCTCGTGTGCTCTCCGGACTCGCTTTCTTGCACAATACATCTTTTGGTCGGTAAAAATTCATTATATAATCTCCGAAGGTTTTGACCCTCGAATCACGCAAATATCCTCTGTTCTTGTTTCAACTGTTTTACGCCAGAGTTGTCAAGGCGGGCATCATGTCGTCCCACTCCTCCAACAATGAGGGCAACGATGCTTGGCTAATGAAGATAGGGCTGAAGAGAGAAGAGCCCGGGGAGATCAACATGGATGATGGAATCAAGAAGGCCATGGAGGATCAAGCCTCGGCAGCAAAAGATGAATACATCCTTCAACCTCATCACAATCTTCTTACCCCAACTGAGATTGAAGCTTTCAAGATGATTGAGTTAGCTCGCATACAAAACAAGTATCTCACACGTGAAAATATTTTGTTGAAGGAGCATATCACCGCACTCAAGGGCATTATCCGCAAATTGGAGGATCTCCTACGCTCGATGTGCGACTATCCATCATCACCACCTCCGAGGAAGGGACATAAACACATGGGTATGGGCACTCCCCTTGGCAACTGCCAAGCTTGGGGGAGGTGCCCCGGTATTGTATCACCATCACACTCCTATCTTTATCGTTTTTCTTAGTTTGATCCTTTTGGTAATATCTTGATCTAGTAGAATAAAGTTTTAGTATGATTTAGTTTTGAGTTTTGCCTTATGATCTTTCTATGTAATCGAGTCTGTGAGCTATATATAATAAAGATTGTGGTGAGTCAAGGGCTTGATTATTTTGCAATGATCTTGAGGGAATAAAAGAAAAGAAAGAAAAAAGAAATAAAGAGATCATATTGATCTTATGGAGAGTAATGACTTCACATATAAAGAGTACGATGAATAAAAGTTGTTGAGAGTTGACAAACAAAGTTTTGGTCATCGTTGCAATTAATAGGAAGTAATAAAAGAAAGAGAGGTTTTCACATATAAATATACTATCTTGGACATCTTTTATGATTGTGAGCACTCATTACAATATGACATGCTAAAGAGTTGATGTTGGACAAGGAAGACAACGTAATGGGTTATGTTTTCTTATATCCGAAATAAAGTATATTGTCATGGATCATCCAACATGTTGAGCTTGCCTTTCTCCCTCATGCTAGCCAAATTCTTTGCACCAAGTAGAGATACTACTTGTGCTTCCAGATATCCTTAAACCCAGTTTTGACATAAGAGTCCACCATACCTACCTATGGATTGAGTAAGATCCTGCAAGTAAGTTGTCATGTTGCATGCAATAAAAATTGCTCTCTAAATATGTATGATTTATCGGTGTGGAGAAAATAAACTTTATACAATCTTGTGATATGGAAGCAATAAAAGCGACACACTGCATAATAAAGGTCCATATCACAAGTGGCAATATAAAGTGACGTTCTTTCGCATTAAGATTTTGTGCATCCAACCATAAAAGCACATGACAACCTCTGCTTCCCTCTGCGAAGGGCCTATCTTTTATTCTTGTCTTATACCTTATGCAAGAGTCAAGGTGATCTTCACCTTTCCTTTTTACATTTTATCCTTTGGCAAGCACATTGTATTGGAATGATCCAGGATATATATATACAATTGGATGTAAGTTAGCATGAATTATTATTGTTGATATTCCCCTTGAGGTAAAAGGTTGGGAGGCAACACTATAAGCACCTATCTTTCTCTTTGTCCGATTAAAACTCCATAACCACAAGTATTACGTGAGTGTTAGCAATTGTGAAAGACTAAATGATAGTTGAGTATGTGGACTTGCTGAAAAGCTCTTATATTTACTCTTTCCGACGTTATGATAAATTGCAATGGCCTCAATGACCGAGATCATAGTTTGTTAGTTTTCAATGAAGTTTCTGATTCATACTTGACATTGTGAATATATTATTACTTGAGCATAAGAAATCATATGACAATATCCATATATGTTGCTGTTATAAGAATGATCATGATGCCCTCATGTCCGTATTTTATTTTATCGACACCTCTATCTCTAAACATGTGGACATATTTATTGTTATCGGCTTCTGCTTGAGCACAAGCGAGGTCTAAGCTTGGGGAGTTGATACGTCCATTTTGCATCATGCCTTTATATCAATATTTATTACATTATGGGTTGTTATTACAAGTTATGTCACAATACTTATGCCTATTCTCTCTTATTTTACAAGGTTTACAGGAAGAGGGAGAATGCCGGCTGCTGGAATTCCGGGCTGGAAAAGGAGCAAATATTAGAGACCTATTCTGCACAACTCCAAAAGTCCTGAAACTGCACGGAAGGTTTTTTGGAATTAATAAAAAATACTGAGCAAAGAAAGTACCAGAGGGGGCCCACACCCTGGCCACGAGAGTGGGGGGCACGCCCCCTGCCTCGTGCGCCCCCTGGCAGGCCTCCGGTGCCCATCTTCTGCTATATGAAGTCTTTTACCCTGGAAAAAATCATAAGCAAGCTTTCGGGAAGAAACACCGCCGCCAATCTAGGGCTCCATGAGCTGTTCGCTGGGAAACTTCTCCGGAGGGGGAAATCATCGCCATCGTCATTACCAACGATCCTCTCATCGGGAGGGGGTCAATATCCATCAACATCTTCACCAGCACCATCTCCTCTAAAACCCTAGTTCATCTCTTGTATTCAATCTTTGTCCCAAAGCCTCAGATTGGTACCTGTGGATTGCTTGTAGTGTTGATTACTCCTTGTAGTTGATGCTAGTTGGTTTATTTGGTGGAAGATCATATGTTCAGATCCTTTATGCATATTAATACCTCTCTGATTATGAACATGAATATGATTTGTGAGTAGTTACGTTTGTTCCTGAGGACATGGGAGAAGTCTTGCTATAAGTAGTCATGTGAATTTGGTATTCGTTCGATATTTTGATGAGATGTATGTTGTCTCTCCTCTAGTGGTGTTATGTGAACATCGACTACATGGCACTTCACCATTGTTTGGGCCTAGAGGAAGGCATTGGGAAGTAATAAGTAGATGATGGGTTGCTAGAGTGACAGAAGCTTAAACCCTAGTTTATGTGTTGCTTCGTAAGGGGCTGATTTGATCCATATGTTTCATGCTATGGTTAGGTCTACCTTAATACTTGTTTTGTAGTTGCGGACGCTCGCAATAGGGGTTAATCATAAGTGGGATGCTTGTCCAAGAAAGGGAAGCACCCAAGCATCGGTCCACCCACATACCAAATTATCAAAGTAACAAACGCGAATCATATGAGCGTGATGAAAACTAGCTTGATGATAATTCCCATGTGTCCTCGGGAGCGTTTTCCTTCATATAAGAGTTTGTCCAGGCTTGTCCTTTTCTACAAAAAGGATTGGGACATCTTGCTGCACTTTATTTACACTTGTTACTTGCTACCTGTTACAAATTACCTTATCACAAAACTATCTGTTACCGATAATTTTAGTGCTTGGAGAGAATACCTTACTGAAAACCGCTTGTCATTTCCTTCTGCTCCTTGTTGGGTTCGGCACTCTTACTTATCGAAAGGACTACGATAGATCCCCTACACTTGTGGGTCATCACCTCCTTCCCTTGATGAACAGTGAGCATTGTTGGGGGGGTTGGATGAACAGTTCCCGGTGGTGGTGGGGGGGGGGGGGGTTGAATGAACATGACCCCGTGTTGCCGCTGGATGAACAAGACCCCGATCGATCGAGCCGGTTGGGCATGGATGAACAATAGGTCGGAGCAGGTAGTCCCGCCGGCGCTAGTTTAGGCGGCTGGAGTAGGAAGATCAGAGATTGAAGAAGCACGTCGGCCGTTGGATGGACATCCAACAGTCACTGCTGCTAGAATCGTGTGTGTGTTTTTGCGGGGAGCTAGAATCTTGTGTTGACTAACAAAGCCTTGCATAAACAAGTCAGCCTCGAAATATGTGGCGTGTACAACCCATTTGCTATTATTTTTATAATTTTACTCATTTTCTAATTCATATGGAATTTATTGCAGCCCATTTTCAATTTTTAGAATTGCTGCCCATTTTCTGGTCAGTACCAGGGTTAAAAGATTGAACTAAATATGTGTGAAATTTTGAAAATTCGCAAATTTTTGCTGGGGAACAAAATATTCTTAATCCAAAAATTAGTAGCCATACTTAAACAAATTTAAAAATAAATTAGTACTATGTCAGGTTAAATCCAATGAAATATAGAATATCAGTGAAGAACAAAAACAAAAAAAGAAACTAATTTCCCATTTGCTATATTTTTTTTTGGAATTTTCAAACCCTTTGATATTACTTTTAACATACACTGACCATACTCTTTGGCTAGGCCGGAATGCATCCCTCCTTATCTTGAAAGATTTGCTGCCCAATAAGTCGGAGAAAACAAATAGGCCTAGCTTGGGTATTCTTCAAAAAGAAATATTGGGCTACCTATTTTCCCAAAGAAAAAACTGTTGGGCTGGTCATGTTGTTAGACGGGCCGCAGAGACCACACAAACCAGTTTATAGCCTGCTCCTCCGAATTACTACTCAAAAAAAAGTTGTGCAATTCTGTCGTTAATTGACTATACGTTGAAAATGATGTGGGTCCCAGATATCAGCAGGGTGGATTAGAGTAAAAAAACGAGGGGTGCATCTGAGTAGTAAAAGAGGCGCTTGCGTCTGTTCGGGAGTGGACCTGGTGGGTCCGTACTGTCATACTCACAACTATAGTCCTCCCCCCATTCACTATGTTGACAAGGCCCGACGGGGGGGCCGCGGCGAGCGCACCAAGGCGGAGGATAAAGTGTTGTCGCCAATGTGTCAATGGCTTGGACATTCTTATTGAAAAATAAAATGGACCGAAACTATTTACGACGTTGACTACGATTTGCATGGGTCCGCTGGTTGCAGGAAGAAAATGGTGGGAGAAAGAAGACTGGTCGCTATCTTTTCCTAAGAATAGTACTGACTGAATGTAACGACACTATCATAGGAAATAATATCCTCATGTTAAATCGTGAATTTAAAGAACTGGTGCATGAGCATTTAGCTTTATTTATTTACTTATTTATGTTTAGGGGACCATGAGCATGTACTTAGGCCGGATTCATGTGAGAGCCTCCCTTCCAGTTAATTATGGGCTCCTCTATTGGGCCTTCATCAGTGGGCTGCATGTTATCAACAAGTGAAAAATGTGTTCCGTACCAAAAATAGTATGCGCTACGTACGGTACGGGGCACTAAAGGATCGGACCGTACAAGGACTTCCAAAACATTGTGTTTGTCATTCTAACAACACATTTATTCAACCAATGTATTTAAATATACTACTGATTGTACATTGAAAATGAGCAAAGAAAGAACTGTATCGGGGTGCAATGTATAGCGATAAGTAGGCCAGAAGAGTAAAGACGCAGCTCTCTCTTCCAAACCAAACATCAGCCATCATTACAAAAGGGCTACCAAAAAATAACAAGTGTATGCATCAAACTAAATAAAGATCCTACTACACCAAGTGTACGCATCTAACTAACTGGCTCAGTTAGACGTTACTATTTATTAAGCTGTGGAGATTGGCTGACGGCTTGAACCAGATGGGTGCCTGACGGGGGAAACTCCAGCCAGCAGGTCGAAGTATGATACTTGCGACCCTCTCTCCTACTTTGGGCTGCAGAGCATGGCGGCATATATTAGGGTATGGTGCATGCAGAGGTGCATGGTACGTTGTGTACACAGTTTTGCACGATGAACGAAAACCAGCTGCCATCATGATCCTTGCCATCGGTTATCTCCTGGTTAATCGGATAATTCAGTCCGAGAAACAGAGAGCGTGCACCAAGGCTACTTACTAGCCTCCAATCAAAAATTCCTGAAGGCCCAGAGAAGCTGGGATCCTGCTCAAAGACCTTGTAGTGACTGTGATTGTATTCCGCGAAACAACACGTCTGGTATGTGCGAACGATCATCCATCGTTCGCCGTCGTCTGATCGAGCCAGGAACCACCTGCAACTGCCATGCCGCTTTTCTTTGAAAGGTTATGGGATTAGGAAGGGTAGGGACACCAGGCGGCCTACAACATCATATCAAGTTGGAGTCAAATAAAAAAAGGGCTCTTAATGTAGTCAATTTGAAGAACAACATGTTATGAGCATGAATATTTTTTCAAATAATGTTGATGATAATATAAGCAAGCCATCATGATATCATAGGAAAGTAACATACTGCTGTAACAGCCGTTTGTAGCAATGACTGGAGTAGGCCAGCAATACGTCCAGCCATAGAAGGAGTCAACAGCGTAAATGAAGCCCTTGTGTTCAATGGCATCAAAGAACCATGGAGGATGTATGATCCTGCGATGGACATGCAAATTTATCCACTTACCGCAGTGACCTGTCAGATAGGCGAGACCGCGGTTGAAGAATGCAATTAACCTGAAGTCTTTATAATTTTCAAATCTTGTGGGCACTTGGCAGATTACAACCTTGGGCAAATCAAACTTGGTATCATGTTGGCTACTGTAAGATTCCGAGTATTACGGGCATGGTGCCAAAGCAGTCAAAGTGTTAATTGAAGGAAGGGGGATCAATCGCCGGGTGTAGACCTCCACGAGAATTCAGCTGCCGCGACCGTGACGAGCACCATCCAAGACATGTTCATGCCGACCCAGTACATACCGTTAATGTAGTTGAGCGTGATGGGGATCAGATCGCAGTCTAGGGGGTTGATGCTCGCCATCCTATGATCGTTATCCTGTGTGACACGCCGTTTCTGAAGATCAGACGGCATCAGCAAGCAAGGAGCTGGCTTAAAAAGCTCTGGCCTGAGGGCTTTGATTAAACGGTACAACCCCGACGAGCATGCGACTAATTCCTACTCGTCCTCGAGTAGGTAAATGATAAAAACAGAATTTTTATGTGGAATGCTAGCTAACATAATCATTAATGTAATCTTCTTTATTGTGGCAAGAATATTCAGATCCATAATATTCAAAACAAAAGTTTAATATTGACATGAAAACAATAATACTTCAAGCATACTAACAAAGCAATCGTGTCTTCTCAAAATAACATGGCCAAAGCAAGCTATCCCAACAAAATCATATAGTCTGGCTATGCTCTATCTTCATCACACAAAATATTTAAATCATGCACAACCCCGATGACAAGCCAAGCAATTGTTTCATACTTTTGATGTTCTCAAACTTTTTAAATCTTCATAGAATACATGAGCGTGAGCCATGGACATAGCACTATAGGTGGAATAGAATGGTGGTTGTGGAGAAGACAAAAAGGAGAAGATAGTCTCACATCAACTAGGCGTATCAACGGGCTATGGAGATGCCCATCAATAGATATCAATGTGAGTGAGTAGGGATTGCCATGCAACGGATGCACTAGAGCTATAAGTGTATGAAAGCTCAACAAAAGAAACTAAGTGGGTGTGCATCCAACTCGCTTGCTCACGAAGACCTAGGGCATTTTGAGGAAGCCCGTCATTGGAATATACAAGCCAAGTTCTATAATGAAAATTCCCACTAGTATATGAATGTGACAACATAGGAGACTCTCTATCATGAAGATCATGGTGCTACTTTGAAGCACAAGTGTGGTAAAAGGATAGTAGTGTTGCCCCTTCTCTCTTTTTCTCTCATTTTTTTATTTTTTTATTTTTTTATTTTTTATTTTTTTTATTTGGGCCTTTTCTCTTTTTTTGGCCTCTTTTTTTTAGTCCGGAGTCTCATCCCGACTTGTGGGGGAATCATAGTCTCCATCATCCTTTCCTCACTGGGACAATGCTCTAATAATGATGATCATCACACTTTTATTTACTTACAACTTATGAATTACAACACGATTCTTAGAACAAAATATGACTCTATATGAATGCCTCCGGCGGTGTACCGGGATGTGCAATGACTCATGAGTGACATGTATGAAAGAATTATGGAAGGTGGCTTTGCCACAAATACGATGTCAACTACATGATCATGCAAAGCAATATGACAATGATGAAGCGTGTCATAATAAACGGAAACATGGTAAGTTGCATGGAAATACATCTCGGAATGGCTATGGAAATGCCATGATAGGTAGGTTTGGTGGCTGTTTTGAGGAAGGTATATGGTGGGTGTATGATACCGGCGAAAGGTGCGTGATATTAGAGAGGCTAGCAATGGTGGAAGGGTGAGAGTGCGTATAATCCATGGACTCAACATTAGTCATAAAGAACTCACATACTTATTGCAAAAATCTATTAGTTATTGAAACAAAGTACTACGCGCATGCTCCTAGGGGGATAGATTGGTAGGAAAAGACCATCGTCATTCCCCTCGACCGCCACTCATAAGGAAGACAATCAATAAATAAATCATGCTCCGACTTCATCACATAACGGTTCACCATACGTGCATGCTACGGGAATCACAAACTTTAACACAAGTATTTCTCAAATTCACAACTACTCAACAAGCATGACTATAATATCACCATCTTCATATCTTAAAACAATCATAAGGAATCAAACTTCTCATAGTATTCAATGCACTTTATATGGAAGTTTTTATTATATCCCTCTTGGATGCCCAATCATATTAGGACTGAATTCATAACCAAAGCAAATTACCATGCTGTTTAGGACTCTCAAAATAATATAAGTGAAGCACGATAGTTCATCTATTTCTACAAAATAAAACCACCATTGGGCTCTAAAAGATATAAGTGAAGCACTAGAGCAAACGATAAACTACTCCGAAAGATATAAGTGAAGATCAGTGAGTAGTTGAATAATTATGCAACTATGTGAAGACTCTCAAACATTTAATAATTTCAGATCTTGGTATTTTATTCAAAAAGCAAGCGAAACAAAATAAAATGACATGACGCTCCAAGAAAAACACATATCATGTGGTGAATAAAAATATAGCTCCAAGTAAAGTTACCGATGAACGAAGACGAAAGAGGGGATGCCTTCCGGGGCATCCCCAAGCTTAGGCTCTTGGTTATCCTTGAATATTACCTTGGGGTACCTTGGGCATCCCCAAGCTTAGGCTCTTGCCACTCCTTATTCCATAGTCCATCGAATCTTTACCCAAAACTTGAAAACTTCACAACACAAAACTTAACAGAAAACTCGTAAGCTCCGTTAGCGAAAGAAAACAAAACACCACTTCAAGATACTGTAATGAACTCATTATTTATTTATATTGGTGTTAAACCTACTGTATTCCAACTTCTTTATGGTTTATAAACTCTTTTACTAGCCATAGATTCATCAAAATAAGCAAACAACACACGAAAAACAGAATCTGTCAAAAACAGAACAGTCTGTAGTAATCTGTAACTAACGCAAACTTCTGGAACTCCAAAAATTCTACCAAACTTTGACGACCTAGATAATTTATCTATTGATCTACTGAAATTGGAATCAGTATTTTATCACGTTCTGGTGATTTTTAACAATTGTTTTCGTGAACAAAAAGTTTCTGGAATTTTCAGCAAGATCAAATAACTATCATCCAAGAAGATCCTATAGGTTTAACTTGGCACAAACACTAATTAAAACATAAAACCACATCTAAACATAAGCTAGATGGATTATTTATTCCTAAACAGAACCAAAAATCAAGAAACTAAAATAAAATTGGGTTGCCGCCCAACAAGCACTAATGTTTAACGCCCCTAGCTAGGCATGATGATCTCAATGATGCTCACATAAAAGATAAGAATTGAAACATAAAGAGAGCATCATGAAGAATATGGTTAGCACATTTAATTCTAACCCACTTCCTATGCATAGGGATTTTGTGAGCAAACAATTTATGGGAACAATAATCAACTAGCATAGGAAGGCAAAACAAGCATAACTTTAAAACTTTAAGCACATAGAGAGGAAACTTGATATTATTACAATATGTAGAAGCATATGATCCTCTCTCATAATAATTTTCAGTAGCATCATGAATGAATTCAACAATATAACCAGAACCTAAAACATTCTTTTCATGATCTACAAGCATAGAATTTTTATTACTCTCCACATAAGCAAATTTCTTCTCATGAATAATAGTGGGAGCAAACTCGACAAAATAACTATCATGTGATTGAAAATTAAGATCAAGATGACAAGTTTCATGGTTATCATTATTCTTTAAATCATACGTGTCATCACAATAATCATCATAAATAGGAGGCATGCTACCATCATAATAAATTTGCTCATCAAAACTTGGGGGACAAAAAATATCATCTTCATCAAACATAGCTTCCCCAAGCTTGTGGCTTTGCATATCATTAGCATCACGGATATTCAAGGAATTCATACTAACAACATTGCAATCATGCTCATCATTCACATATTTTATGCCAAGCATTCTATGTAATTCTTCTTCTAGTACTTGAGCACAATTTTCCTTCCCATCATTTTCACGAAAGACATTAAAAATATGAAGCATATGAGGCACCCTTAATTCCATTTTTTGTAGTTTCCTTTTATAGACTAAACTAGTGATAAAACAAGAAACTAAAAGACTCGATTGCAAGATCTAAAGATATACCTTCAAGCACTAACCTCCCCGGTAACGGCGCCAGTAAAGAGCTTGATGTTTACTACACAACCTTCTTCTTGTAGACGTTGTTGGGCCTCCAAGTGCAGAGGTTTGTAGGACAGTAGCAAATTTCCCTCAAGTGGATGACCTAAGGTTTATCAATCCGTGGGAGGTGTAGGATGAAGATGGTCTCTCTCAAACAACCCTGCAACCAAATAACAAAGAGTCTCTTGTATCCCCAACACACCCAATACAATGGTAAATTGTATAGGTGCACTAGTTCAGCGAAGAGATGGTGATACAAGTGCAATATGGATGGTAGATATAGGTTTTTGTAATCTGAAAATACAAAAACAACAAGGTAACTAATGATAAAAGTGAGCGTAAACGGTATTGCAATGCATTGAAACAAGGCCTAGGGTTCATACTTTCACTAGTGCAAGTTCTCTCAACAATAATAACATAATTGCATCATATAACTATCCCTCCACATGCAACAAAGAGTCACTCCAAAGTCACTAATAGCGGAGAGCAAACGAAGAGATTATTTTAGGGTACGAAACCACCTCAAAGTTATTCTTTCGGATCGATCTATTCAAGAGTCCGTAGTAAAATAACACAAAGCTATTCTTTCCGTTCGATCTATCATAGAGTTTGTACTAGAATAACACCTTAAGACACAAATCAACAAAAACCCTAATCTCACATAGATACTCCAATGTCACCTCAAGTATCCGTGGGTATGATTATACGATATGCATCACACAATCTCAGATTCATCTATTCAACCAACACAAAGTACTTCAAAGAGTGCCCCAAAGTTTATACCGGAGAGTCAAGACAAAAACGTGTGCCAACCCCTATGCATAGGTTCATGGGCGGAACCCGCAAGTTGATCACCAAAACATACATCAAGTGGATCACGTGATATCCCATTGTCACCACAGATAAGCACGGCAAGACATACATCAAGTGTTCTCAAATCCTTAAAGACTCAATCCGATAAGATAACTTCAAAGGGAAAACTCAATCCATTACAAGAGAGTAGAGGGGGAGAAACATCATAGCATCCAAATATAATAGCAAAGCTCGCAATACATCAAGATCGAACCATCTCAAGAACATGAGAGAGAGAGAGAGATCAAACACATAGCTACTGGTACATACCCTCAGCCCCGAGGGTGAACTACTCCCTCCTCGTCATGGAGAGCGCCGGGATGATGAAGATGGTCACCGGTGAGGGATCCCCCTCCGGCAGGGTGCCGAAACAGGGTCCCGGTTGGTTTTTGGTGGCTACAGAGGCTTGTGGCGGCGGAACTCCCGATCTATTCTGCTTCTCGATGTTTTTATGGTATATGGATATATATATATATATATATATATATATAGGCGAAAGAAGTAGGTCAGGGGAGCCACGAGGGGCCCACGAGGGTGGAGGGCGCGCCCCCCTGTCTCGTGTCTTCGTCGTTGCTTCCCTTACGTGCACTCCAAGTCCCCTGGATTGCTTCCGTTCCAAAAATAACTCTCCCGAAGGTTTCATTCTGTTTGGACTCCGTTTGATATTCCTTTTCTGCGAAACACTGAAACAAGGGAAAAACAGAAACTGGCACTGGGCTCTGGGTTAATAGGTTAGTCCCAAAAATAATATAAAAGTGTAAAATAAAGCCCATAAACATCCAAAACAGATAATATAATAGCATGGAACAATCAAAAATTATAGATACGTTGGAGATGTATCAGCGGCAAGCGGCATGGTACTGAGATTGTCCACACGCGAAACAATGAGCTTGATTACCTTTCTGGGGAGCAAATCCTAGCCACTCTTTCGGCGGACGCTGCTCGGTTCTGCCATAGTTAGTGCTTGGGTTTCGGACGAGGGGGAGGGAGGCGCCTTAGCGGGGATGGAAGATTGGACGAGATTATGTGTGGACAAAGATAGAGAAGCGAATATGTGCTGCGGGAAGTGGACAGGTGATGATGACTACAGCATGCCGTTTGACTTACGAGACACATACCAAAGAACAGAGGGTCATATTGATGCGGACAACTTGCTTGAGTGATCAAAATACTGGCACTGCCTACAGTACCTACTACTATGCCCTAACTTGCTTGAGTAGAGTAGTAGTGGAGTAGGACTGGAGGAGTAGTATATTCTAATCTAAAATAGTTACAAAGTTCAATGCCCGAGCGTGGAACGACTACGAACCGCCATCGGTGCTAACTCCAATCCCCAGCAAACGTTCGCTGGGAGACATGGCAGTTGCAAACGCCCGCGACGCAGTTACAGTATGTGTGTAAGGGTGGCGGTTTTGTCAAATACTATGTCTTAAAAACAGGCCACCGTCGGATGGAAATCTGACGGTTACATGGGATTTGCCAGGATTGAGCTCGTGGCGAACAATCGCCAGATATCATTACTAAAAAAAAGGTTAAAACACCCGGGGCTATAACTTGCACCGGCTGACCACTAACAATGATACTAACATAGTTGTAAAAATGGTCAAAGACCGTGTCTACGTGGTGTTTGGAATTATATGCAGAACATATAGCAAGATGCCCGTGCATTGCATGGAACATCAAGATGCATTTTTTTTACAAAACACCTGTTGTGATTGACCCATGCAGGAGTAATCCCATGTGTAAAAACTAGTGATATCTTGAGAATTTTATCGGAAAATGGTATGTCGACCATTTCATAGAAATAATGATATCTTGAGAAAGATGATAGATATGGTGAGGAGGAGTGGGGCGTGGTGGTGACTGGTGGTCGGACTGGGCGGAGGCATGGGGATGGACGGCGCCGACAGCGGCCACCATGCCAGATTGTTCCACAGACTTCCTTTTTTGATTTCTCAGCATGAGGTTGTGGGAGATAAGGATGAACGAGGCAAGGCCTTATCTGTAAATGTGGAGAGAGGTGCGGGTATATTTTGTAAAATTGTCATTGTTTGCTTTCTATCCGTTAGATATAGATCGGCCAGTCTATATTATAAGATGGAAGGCACACCATCATCACCAACTCGGTTTTTTTGTCTAGTCCTACTCCTATAAAAGACTCAGTTGGTGATGACGGTGTGTCTGCCATCCACCATTTCTGACCATTAGATCTGCATCTAACGGCTAAGATGTAATTTGTGGCCTTTTGCAACTATTCCCACTTCTCTGCTCTAGTTTGCACAAAACCCCTTAGTATCTTGAAACCAACCAAATTCCTCCCCTACTTCATCAAAACAGCCCAAAGAATATATTTGGAGTGAAACATAAGATATTTTGAGTGATATGTATATCAAAACTAAACTGCTTTCTTTCAAATTTGTGATTATGTTTTATTCTACTTTGGATCTGTTGCAATGGACGGGCTCATTGTTCTAAAGGTTTGTCTCTTGCATTGTCCGCAACGAACACCTAGTGTACTGATCCGGGCCGGATGCTCGCAGCGCGATGACCTGAGTTCGAATTATGTCCTAAACTTTAGCTTTTTATATATTTTTTAATATATACTTCTTTCACTACTGTACTGGCAGTGGAACCCACAGAGTACTTAGAATACAAGATTAAGGATGGATTTGTTTCGTTTTAACTTTCTGTATGAATCTGAAGCCAGCCTGCAAGTCATGTACACTATACTGACAGTGGAACCCACAGAGTACTTAGAATACAAGATTAAGGATGGATTAACTTTTTATAGAGGGAGAATCATACACGCAATTAAGTCAAATGGATTGGACGTGACTCTATTATTCTCCAATGGCAACCGGCAAATTTCCTCCCACGGGTCGGAGTAGGTTTCTCGGTTTGGATGCGGGTTTAACGGAGGGGTTTGATGGAGGCGAGGAGGCGTGTTCAGCCGGGCGTGCAGCGGACGGCGCAGTACTATTCGATTTGACAGCTACAACTAGTATATTATAAAAAACAAAGAAGAGTAGTAGAGATAGAGATAAGAGTAGAGACTAGGGAGGAGCACCATCTACTGCTTCGTGGGCTACTCCTGCGCTCCATTTGGCAGCCGCAACGTCCCCTACAGCCACTCCCTCCCGCGGTCCATTCGGCGGGTGCTGTTGAAATTTGGGGAGCGCACTCTCACGACTGCTGGCAGCAACGACTTAACCAACGATGACTTCTTCCCCGACCTCGGCAACCTCTTCCTCAACGACATGGGTGACAACCTCAACGCCAACGGTGCTGCTCCTGTTGCACCGTATGTGTTTCTGTCCTTCCTGTTTGAAATCATGGTAGAATTCATGTTTCTAGTCTGTGTCCTATATTCGATCTGTTCATCAACTATGCTAGTCGACATGATTATTTTAATCTCTATTATAGCCGACATGATTTATTTTGTGCTTATTCAGACTAAATCTCATAGTAACTTGCTCATATATTCAACTGGCGAAACATCCCCTACAACCACTCCCGTTTCATGGATGGCCTGGTCGATGCCTCCAAGGAGCCCTTCGTCTATTGCTATGAGTTCCCGATGCCGTTTTGGGGCTCGCTGGCGGACATCATGCATCACCACACGCAGGGGTGCAGCGATCACTACTGGCCCTTGGCGGAGAACATCAAGTACGAGACGTGCTACCCATTCACCGTGTCGGAGTCGCTGGAGGATCACCGCCGCCTGCTAGTCTCGGAGGAGGACGGCAGCATCTTCCTCTTGATCATGGGCACCGGAAAGGCCCAGGTAGGCCGCCGCCCCGTCTTTGTAGTGTGTGTCAGGGGCGTTGCTACTGACGCTGACACTGACACGAGGCCGATGTACGGGTGCGTGCTCACTATTACTACCCCTCGGAGGTACGTGGGCGGCGACACTGGCTACGTCAAGCTGACTAGGACTGTGCCGAGCTGGGACCTTCCCGCCGATGTGGACATGGAAGACGCATGGCATGATTTGACCCCCAACAATGTGCACGGGGACTCCAAGGAGGTTCACCTGGACATATGCATTACCAAGTTAAATGTTGATCATTAGTCTTCACTCAATGTAATCCGATGTCTAAGTATGTGGAGACTTCCACGCATGATACTATTGCTCTATTGGAGTATCGCGCATGAATAAAAGTGTATCCATTATGGTTTATTATAGAGTCCTCCATGTATGAAATTTTTACTATAGTATTGGTGAAAGACTTATGATGAACCATTTCTCACATCTCCTCTGCCCCCTTCCAAGTCATCCTGATTTAATGCCTCCGTCTAGGTGTATAAGGGCATGGTTAATACTTAATAGTATAGCCAACTGTTGACTATAAGAAAGTGCCATGTCATCTGTAGCCAACATGTATAACAACCGATACTCAAAAACTAATTCTTAAAGATCATTTCTTGCAAAGCACAATAAGTGTTATTTCTTCACAAGTTTTGTATGCAGGTTGAACAGTTGAACGCTTTTGTTTGCAGAAGATACTCTTTTTATCTATTTCACCCGGATGTTTGCGAGCTCTAGAGATGAAATAATATCCAAAGAAACCTATCGATACCCATTACACATGAGATGACCCCCACATCCTTTGTCAAAATAAACAACTCCCCGATCAATGCAATTCACTGTTCCGTGCAACGCACGGGCACCTTACTATAGATTGGTACGACAAAAAATTGAACTAACATTATATACAATACAATAAATGCTGATGCATGTCACCTAAAATTATATCATTGAAAACTATGTTCAAATACGAATCCAACAATATAGTTTTTGTTGACATGCACTAACATTTTGTCAGTTAAATCTTCAGTCAAATTCAATGGGGGACTAATAAACCACGACCGATGTAGTACTAGTGTAGAGGGCGGCGCTGCACGCTAGTCTCACCCCGCTCGTGGCGCGGCAGTAAAGCCGTCATATCACAAAACCCAAGCACTCCCAGTAATAAGTGGCTTGGTAAAATAAACGTACAATCAACCATCACACCCTTCCGTCTTTTTTGCATTTCATCTCTCTGCATTTACTTTCTCCGGTTCATCTCGCACACTCGATCCCTAGCTACTACTCCTAGTATCCCTAGCTACTACTCCTAGGGCCAGTTCTTTTGGCGGCTTAAAAAATAAGTCGTCTCTTCCCCGGCTTTTCCCATAAGACTAGTCATAGTAGAGAGTAACATTAAGGCCCTGTTTGGTTCATAAGCCCTAGGACTTTTTCTAGTCCCAACTAAAAAGTCCCTAGTCCCTAAAAAGTCCCTCCCCGTTTGTTTCCAGGGACTAAAAAGTCCTTAGTCCCTCGCTGGAGGTTATTAAATGACCATGTTACCCCTAGTATACAGAAAAATAACAACCAAAGAACAACATGGGCCAGCGGGGCAATAGGTGCAGGGAGGGGCATTGTTGGAAAAGTCTCAAAAAGTCACAAGAAAGACTCTCCTTGAGAGTCTTCTTCATTTAGTCCCAAAAAGCAACTTTTAGTCCCTAGTGGTCCCTCCTGTTTGGTTAAAAAGTCTCTAAGAGGGATTTTTTCTAGTCCCTACTGTCGTATCTGGGGTTCCGGCAAAACCCTTAAGGTTCAAACTCTGGGGTGCGCGCGAAGTTCTTCCCCCCCCCCCCCTACCGATCTACGCCCTAGCTCACTAAGATCTCGCGGATGAACTCGACGAACTAGCAACACAAAGACACAAGATTTATACTTGTCCGGGCCACCGTTGTGGTGTAATACCCTACTCCAGTGTGTGGTGGTTGATTGCCTCTTGGGCTAATGAAGAACGGTACAAGGGGAAGAACAACGTCCTGAGGTTGAGGTGTTCTTGTGCTTGTCGAACTTGTGTGGGTGAGGACTCGATCTGATGTGATCAAGCCAAGCTGCCCCCTACTGTGGTAGCTAGCTCTACTTATATAGGCCCTATTCCTCTCCCCAAATATTGAGTGGGAAGGGAGCCAACAACGGCGACCAATTTGAAAGGGGACAGCTAGTACAAGCTATCCTGTCAAAAGCGGTCTTCGCCTGCAAAAGGTTCTGGTGGTGACGCCGTCTTGGGCTCCATGGTGACCTCCGTCTTGCTGGCCTGCTGGTCTTGGTCTCGTTGCACCGATATGGAAACCTTTGCCTGATGCCTCGGTACTCCGCGCCTGCGCTGGCTTCCTTAGCACCAAAGAGTAAACAAGGACGCTGCGCGTGCTGGCGCCCGCCTAGTGTCGATCGTCATGGCTCACGTCACGAGAGCCTCGCGAGGTTTGCCCCGCCTTGATATCTTCGCTCCTCGCGAGTCAGCCTAGAGAGGCCGCTCCTGAGGAGGTCTTACGTCGTCTGCCTCACGAGGCTTGGCCCTCGCGAGGGTCTTGAATGCTTTGTTGATGAAGATGGGCCGTACAGGCCCGCTAGCATAGCCACGCCGTGGGCCGCAGGCAGGCAAGTCTAGGGACTCCTGTTCCCAGAACGCCGACAGTAGCCCCTAGGCCCAATGTGCGCTCGGGCTTGGCTTCGCAGCGAAGCCAAGGGTCAAGTACGGAGCGCCGCGGGCCCCCAAAAGCCTGCGGCCTCAGTTGACGCGTGGCGGTTGATTGAACATGGGCGTCTCCACTTCCCCACGCTACCTTTGAATCCGCCCGGCTATGCGCCCCCCGCAACCCACACAGTAATTCTTCCCTTGTCTACGCCTGGCTCCCCCAATCTCTCTTCTTTCTCGAGACTCTGCTCCTCCCCTCCAATCTGACCTGCGCTCCGCCTGCTTCATCGCCATGGCGCCAAAACAGGCTGACAAGGGGAAGAAACCTCTGTCTTCGCCAAGTGCGCCTCCGTCCTTCGAGCCTGCGCTCGGCCGCCCCCGGGTGCTCAATGACGAGGCTATGGACAAGGTGCGCCCCATGCTTGCTTCCAGTTTCAACGAGTGGGGAGAAACGGTGGCTTGGCCCGCGTCTCGTTCCCGCATTGCTCGGGCAGTCACTGAGGTCCCAATCTTCATAGATGCCCTTTGGGCTGGCCTGATTCCCCCCTTCTCCGCCTTCTTCAACGCGGTTCTCAAGCATTATCAGATCCACATGTTGCATCTCGACCATCAATCCTTGACTCTTCTCGCCATCTTCACCTTTGTGTGCGAAGACATGGTTGGCATCGCCCTTTCTGTGGCCCTCCTTCACCATTTCTTCTCATTGCATCTGACTAACCCTCGACAAAGCTCGGGGTGTGTGAGCTTCCAAGCCGTGGCCGCGACAGCGGGTGCGGGGATCGACTTTGAGCTTCCTCCACCCACGAGCGAGTTTCAGACACAATGGGTGTTTGTTGACCCCGATGTGCTCAGCCCTTTGCTCCGTGCTCCACCAGGGCCTGCTGTTCCCAACTCCAGTTGGGGCCACTAGAGGCTCGCGAGCCCCCGTCTCGTTCCTGTCTGGCTTAGGCTGAGGAGGCTGAAGGACCGTGGCGTGACTGCTCCTATGGTGGTGAAGGAGTTCGTCAAGCGCCGAGTTGCTCCGCTTCAGCGCCATTCCCGCCTGATGTGGGCCTTGCTCAGCAGTCAGGACCATATGAGGTTTCAGGAGGAGGGGCTTCCTCTTAAGACGCGGCAAACGGTGCTAATGGTCCTGACAGGTGTCCCTCTGCCGGACGACATGCCCAGGAAGAGCTGTCTGTTGTACCGCTGCGAGAACAAAACCGAGTTTGCCGAGAGCATGCCCTCCTTTGATGAATGGGGGTTGCGCCCGATCGGCTTGGTGGGCCCCCGCGAGAACCCCGTCGACGTGGTTCCCTTCCTCGCCGCTGGCGCCGAGCTCGCCCAAAGTGATGGTGCAGGAGGTCGAGCTCCGACGGAGGCCGGTGGCCCAAGTGCTGAGGAGCACATGCCGCGCGGTGATCCTGGGGCGTCGTCCTCGGGAGCCCGCGATCCCTCCCCTGGGCGTCGGTTACTGAGGTGACGCGGCATGTGGTTCCCGTGGTCAAAGCCCCGGAAGGCTCGGGAGGTCGTGGTGAGACGGTGTCCGACTGCTCACCGCAGCTGGGCACCCCTGAAGTTGTCCCTCCAAGCTCTTCCTCATCCTCGCCCCGCGCTGGCCGCCACGTCCAGTGCTTCGGTCGGCTTTGCGTGGACTTCTAGGAGCTCCGCAAGAGGAAAGGATCCCCAAGCGGAAACAGCATCTTCGGGCCGTTGAAGCGACGAAAGTACTTCGCTGTCGACGAGTAAGTACTGCACCTTGTGGTTTCTTGATTGCTGCTTTCCTTCCCGACGCTGGCTCTTCAGACCCCTTCTGTGAGGGCCGTTGAGCCTCCCGAGAAGCAATCCTCGCCGTCCTTGGTACCCCCGTTGGCCTTGTGCACCCCGAGCCTGCACGCCGCGCTTGGAGCCGGGCCGGTCGAGGGGGTGCGCTCGCCTTCATGGAGCCTCGAATCTGCGGCTTCGTTGCCCTTCTTGCACGGCCTGGCTTGGAGCCTGGCGGGTGTTCCCCGTTCTCCTCCTCTAGTTATGGACAGCAGCTGGTTGGGCTCGGCCTTCAGCTCCTTCTCAAGCGGTGGTCCCCGACTGGCTAGGCCCCCCCGCAAGGACTAGCTGGCGCCTGGGGCAGCACCAGCCCCCAGCCCCCTGCCGAGAGGTGGTGCGTCGCTTGATGTCCCGCCTGCAGCCCCCGGGGTGGAGGATGAGGTGAGCCGTGCGTTCGAGTCCGAGCGCGGGCGAAGCGTCGTTCGCCATGAGCTCTTCTAGGAGGCGATGGGCGCGATGAGCCGACTCGACGAAGAGCTCGCGGGTGTCGACTCGCGTTTTGAGGCTGAAGGTCTTCGGCTGGCGGAGGAGTGGCGCAAGCTGAGGTTGGCTGTCAACCTGGGCCGCTACCAGCGTGATGTTGACAATGGGAAAGGCGATGCGTCCCTCAAGGTTTCCCGCGAAGCTTGCTCCCGAGCCTTGGAGGAGGCTCACGAGATTGACCGCCATCGCGAGGCTGCGGAGAAGCGCGCGTGGGAGCTCCAGGCCTGGAGTACGTCCCTTGAGCAGCAGGTGGAGGCACGCAGAGCCGCCCTTGCATTGCTGAGGGGGACATCCGCCGAGGAAGAAGAGGTCCGGAAGCGCGAGGAGGCTTTGGTCCTGGAAGCCATGGAGCGCAGCCTCGAGCTCGAGCGGTTGGACACGAGGGAATGCCAAGTTTCCCAGGCGGAGGACGCTGTTGGGGCTCGCGAGGCCAAGGTCCAGGAGGAAGTCAATCGCCAGGTGGCCCGGGTTTGTGCGGATCTTGAAGATCGGTACGACCTAAAGCTAAAGCTTGCAGGAACTGAGGCGGCGGGTAGGACCACTGCTCTCAGGCCCAGATTAGACGAGGCGGAGAGACGTGGGGAGGCCGCGGCCACCGCCTTGTCCACGACGCTGGCGGACTTGGCCTCCGCCCATGATGACCCACAAGTATAGGGGATCTATCATAGTCCTTCTGATAAGTAAGAGTGTCGAACCCAACGAGGAGCATAAGGAAATGATAAGCGGTTTTCAGCAAGGTATTCTCTGCAAGTATTGAAATAAGTGGTAACAGATAGTTTTGTGATAAGATAAATTGTAACGAGCAACAAGTAACAAAATTAAATAAAGTGCAGAAAGGTGTCCCAATCCTTTTTGTAGCAAAGGACAAGCCTGGACAAACTCTTATAATAGGAAAAGCGCTCCCGAGGACACATGGGAATATCGTCAAGCTAGTTTTCATCACGTTCATATGATTCGCGCTCGGTACTTTGATAATTTGATATGTGGGTGGACGGTGCTTGGGTGCTGTTCTTACTTGAACAAGCATCCCACTTATGATTAACCTCTATTGCAAGCATCCGCAACTACAACAAAAGTATTAAGGTAAACCTAACCATAGCATGAAACATATGGATCCAAATCAGCCCCTTACGAAGAAACGCATAAACTAGGGTTTAAGCTTCTGAACTCTAGCAACCCATCATCTACTTATTACTTCCCAATGCCTTCCTCTAGGCCCAAATAATGGTGAAGTGTTATGTAGTCGACGTTCACATAACACCACTAGAGGCTAGACAACATACATCTCATCAAATTATAGAACGAATACCAAATTCACATGACTACTAATAGCAAGACTTCTCCCATGTCCTCAGGAACAAACGTAACTACTCACAAAGCATATTCATGTTCATAATCAGAGGGGTAATAATATGCATAAAGGATCTGAACATATGATCTTCCACCAAATAAACCAACTAGCATCAACTAAAAGGAGTAATCAACACTACTAGCAACCTACTAGCACCAATCCTGGACTTGGAGACAAGAATTGGATACAAGAGATGAACTAGGGTTTTGAGATGAGATGGTGCTGGTGAAGATGTTGCCCTCTCCCGATGAGAGGAGCGTTGGTGATGACGATGGTAATGATTTCCCCCTCCCTGAGGGAAGTGTCCCCAGCAGAACAGCTCTGCCGGAGCCCTAGATTGGTTCCGCCAAGGTTCCGCCTCATGGCGGCGGAGTCTCGTCCCGAAAGGTTGCTTCTTTTTTTTTCTCGACGAAAGACTTCATATATCAGAAGATGAGCATCGGAGAGCCACCAGGGGGCCCACGAGGTAGGGGGGCGCGCCCTAGGGGGGGCACCCTCATGGACAGGGTGTGGGCCCCCTAGTCTTCATCTTTGGCGAGGATTTTTCATTATTTATTATAAGATATTCCGTGGAGTTTCAGGACTTTTGGAGTTGTGCAGAATAGGTCTCTAATATTTGCTCCTTTTCCAGCCCAGAATTCCAGCTGCCGGCATTCTCCCTCCTTATGTAAACCTTGTAAAATAAGAGAGAATAGCCATAAGTATTGTGACAAAACGTGTAATAACATCCCATAATGCAATAAATATCGATATAAAAGCATGACGCAAAATGGACGTATCAACTCCCCCAAGCTTAGACCTCGCTTGTCCTCAAGCGAAAGCCGATAACAATAAATATGTCCCCATGTTTAGAGGTAGACGCGTCGATAAAAATAAAATACGGACATTAAGGCATCATGATTATTCTCATAACAGCAACACATATAGATATTGTCATATGATTACTTATGTTCAAGTGATGATCTATTCACAATGCAAAAGTATGAATCAGAAACCTTATTGAGAACCTACAAACTATAACCTCAGTCATTGAAGCAATTGCAATTTATCATAACATCAGAAAGAGTCTATGTTAGAGCTAAAAAGCAAGTCCACATACTCAACTATCATCTAGTCCTTCATAATTGCTAACACTCACGCAATACTTGTGGTTATGAAGTTTTAATCGGACACAGAGAAAGATAGGGGCTTATAGTTTCGCCCCACAACCTTTTACCTCAAGGGTAATGTCAACAATAATAACTCATGCTCCCCTACATCCAATTCCAACATGCTGGGCTTGCCAAAGGATAAAATGAAAAAGGAAAGGTGAAGATCACCGTGACACTTGCATAAGGTAGAAGATAATAGTAAAAGATAGGCCCTTCGCAGAGGGAAGCAGAGGTTGCCATGCGCTCTTATGGTTGGATGCATAAAATCTCAATGCGAAAGAACGTCACTTCATATTGCCCCTTGTTATATGAACCTTTATTATGCAGTCCGTCGCTTTTATTACTTCCTCATCACAAGATCGTATAAAGCTTATTTCTCCCACACCAATCAATCATACATATTTAGAGCAATTTTTATTGCTTTGCACTGATGACAACTTAGTTGAAGGATCTTACTCAATCCATAGGTAGATATGGTGGACTCTCATGGCAAAACTGGTTTAAGGGTATTTGGAAGCACAAGTAGTATCTCTACTTGGTGCTGAGAATTTGGCTAGCATGAGGGGGAAAGGCAAGCTCAACATGTTAGAGGATCCATGAAAACATACTTTATATCATATATAAGAAAACATAACTCATCATGTTGTCTTCCTTGTCCAACATCAACTCTTTAGCATGTCATATTTTAATGAGTGCTCCCAATCATAAAAGACGTCAATGATAATATATCTATATGTGAAACCTCTCTTTCCTTATTACTTCCTATTAATTGCAACGATGACCAAAGCTATGTCGCCAACTCCCAACAACTTTTAATCATCATACTCTTTCTATGTGAAGTCATTACTCTCGATAAGATGAATATGAACTTTTGTTTTCTTTTTATTCTTTTTCTTCTTTTCTTTTATTCACTCAAGATCATAGCAAAATAATCAAGCCCTTGACTCAACACTAATCTTTATTGTATATAGCTCACGGACTCGATTACATAGAGAGATCATAAAGCAAAACTCAAAACTAGATCATGCCATAAACTTTATTCTACTAGATCAAGATACTACTAATAGGATCAAACTAGAAAAAACGGTAAAGATAGGAGTTGTGATGGTGATACGATACCGGGGCACCTCCCCCAAGCTTGGCAGTTGCCAAGGGGAGTGCCCATACCCATGTGATTATGTCTCCTTTATCGGTGAAGGAGGCTGTGGTGGTGATGGATAGTCGCACATCGAGCGTAAGAGGTCCTCCAGCTTGCGGATAATGCCCTTGAGTGCAACAATATGCTCCTTCAACAAAATATTTTCACGTGTGAGATACTTGTTCTGTATACGAGCTAACTCAATCATCTTGAAAGCTTCGATCTCAGTTGGGGTAAGAAGATTATGATCAAGTTGAAGGGTGTCTTCTGCTGCCGGAGCTTGATCCCCCGTGGCCTTCTTGATCCCTTCATCCTTGTTGATCTCCATGGGTTCTTCCCTCTTCAGCTCTATCTTCATTAGCCAAGCATCGTTGTCACCATTGTTGGAGGAGGGGGACGACATGATGCCTAGCCTTGAAAACCCTGACAGAAAACAGCTCGAAACAAGAACATAGGAGATTTGCGTGATACATGAGTCAAAACCTTTGGGAGAATATATAATGAATTTTTACCGACCAAAATACGTAACGTGCAAGAAAACGGAGTCCGGAAGGCACATGAGGTGCTTACAAGGTAGGGGGCACGCCCAGGGGGGTAGGGCGCGCCCTCCACCCTCATGGGGCCCTCGTGTCCTTCCCGGACTGCTACTTTATTTTTCTATTTTTCTAAATATTCCAAACGGAGAAATATTGCCTTAAAAATTGTTTTGGAGTCGGTTTACTTACTGCACCACATACCTATTCCTTTTCGAGTCTCAAACGCTCGAAAGTCTCTCTTATGTATTCCTCCGGGTTACGGTTTCAATAATATTGGTTTCAACATTTATGGGATTACACGAGATATAATGTTTGATTCTTTGACCGTTTACCACCTTCGGATTTGTGCCTTCAAAGTTGTTGATTTTTATGGCACCGGAACGATAGACCTCCTCGATAATGTAGGGTCCTTCCCATTTAGAGAGAAGTTTTCCTGCAAAAAATCTTAAACGAGAGTTGTATAGCAATACATAATCACCTACGTTAAACTCACGCTTTTGTATTCTTTTGTCATGCCATCTTTTGACTTTTTCTTTAAACAACTTAGCACCTTCATAAGCTTGGGTTCTACATTCATCAATTGAGCTAATATCAAATAACCTCTTCTCACCGGCAAGTTTGAAATCATAATTGAGCTCTTTAATATCCCAATATGCCTTATGTTCTAGTTCGAGAGGTAAGTGACATGCTTTTCCATATACCATTTTATACGGAGACATACCCATAGAATTTTTATATGCAGTTCTATAGGCCCATAATGCATCATCAAGTTTCTTGGACCAATTCTTTCTAGACCTATTGACAGTCTTTTGCAAAATTAATTTTAGCTCTCTATTACTCAATTCTACTTGACCACTAGACTGTGGGTGATAAGGAGATGCAATTCTATGATTAACGTCATACTTAGCAAGCATTTTACGGTAAGTACCATGAATAAAGTGTGAACCACCATCAGTCATTAAATATCTAGGGACTCCAAACCTCGGAAAAATAACTTCCTTAAGAATTTTAATAGAAGTGTTATGATCAGCACTACTAGTTGGAATAGCTTCTACCCACTTAGTAACGTAATCAACAACAACTAAAATATGTGTATATCCATAAGAGGCAGGAAAAGGTCCCATATAATCAAAACCCCAAACATCAAATGGTTCAATAACAAGTGAATAATTCATAGGCATTTCTTGACGTCTACTAATATTACCAATTCTTTGACATTCATCACAAGACAAGACAAACTTACGTGCATCCTTGAAGAGAGTAGGCCAATAAAACCGGATTGCAATACCTTATGTGCAGTTCTATCTCCAGTGGTGTCCTCCATAAGCTTTGGAGTGACACTTGCGTGAGATCTGTTCTGTTCATGCTCGTGTACACAACGTCTAATAACACCATCTACTCCTACTTTATAAAGATTTGGGTCATCCCAAAAGTAATGTCTCAAATCATAGAAAAACTTTTTCTTTTGCTGGTATGTGAAACTAGGTGGTATAAATTTAGCAACAATATAATTAGAATAATCAGCATACCAAGGAGTAGTACGAGAAGTACTTATAACATTTAATTGTTCATCAAGAAAGCTATCATCAATAGGTAGTGGGTCATCAAGAACATTCTCTAACCTAGATAAGTTGTCTGCAACGGGGTTCTCAGCTCCTTTTCTATCAACAATATGCAAATCAAATTCTTGTAGCAAGAGAACCCATCTAATAAGTCTAGGTTTAGCATCTTTCTTCTCCATAAGATATTTAATAGCAGCATGATCAATGTGAATAGTTACTTTAGAATCAACAATATAAGGTCTGAACTTATCACAAGCAAATACAACTGCTAAAAATTCTTTTTCAGTAGTAGCATAATTTCTTTGAGCATTGTCTAGAGTCTTACTAGCATAATGGATAACATTTAATTTCTTATCAACTCTTTTCCCTAGAACAGCACCTACAAAGATAATCACTAGCATCACACATAATTTCAAAGGGTAAATTCCAATCAGGTGGCTGAACAATAGGTGCAGAAATCAATGCTTTCTTAAGTATTTCAAATGCTTCTACACAATCATCATCAAAGACAAATGGTATATCTTTTTGTAATAAATTAGTCAGAGGCCGAGAAATTTTTGAGAAGTCCTTAATGAACCTCCTATAAAATCCGGCATGACCAAGGAAACTTCTTATACCTTTGATGTCCTTGGGACATGGCATCTTTTCAATAGCATCAACCTTGGCTTTATCAACTTCAATACCTCTTCGTAAAACTTTATGCCCCAAGACAATACCTTCATTAACCATAAAGTGGCACTTTTCCCAATTCAAGACAAGATTAGTTTCTTCACATCTCTGCAAAACTCGATCAAGATTGCTCAAGCAATCATCAAAAGAGGATCCATAGACGGAAAAGTCGTCCATGAAAACCAAACAAATCTTTTCACAAAAGTCAGAGAATATAGCCATCATGCATCTTTGAAAGGTAGCAGGTGCATTACATAAACCAAAAGGCATACATCTATAAGCAAAAGTACCAAAAGGGCATGTAAAAGTAGTCTTTGATTGATCTTTAGACGACACAGTTATTTGAGAGAAACCAGAATAACCATCTAGGAAGCAATAATGTGTATGTTTGCATAATATTTCTAGCATTTGATCAATAAAAGGTAAGGGTAACGATCTTTCTTAGTAGCTTTATTTAATTTGCGGAAATCAATTACCATCCTATAACCTGTAATAATTCTTTGTGGAATCAATTCATCTTTATCATTAGGAACAACAGTAATACCTCCCTTTTTAGGGACACAATGAACATGACTTACCCACTGACTATCAGCAACGGGATAAATTATACCTGCCTCCAGAAGCTTTAGTATTTATTTTCTTACCACTTCTTTCCTTTTAGGATTCAAACGTCGTTGAGGATCACGAACTGGTTTGGCATCTGCTTCCAAATTTATTTTATGTTGACATAGAGTGGGACTAATGCCCTTAAGATCATCAAGAGTATATCCAATAGCAGAACGGTGCTTCTTCAGAGTTTTCGATAATCTTTCTTCTTCATGCTTTGAAAGGTTAACACTAATAATAACAGGATATATCTTCTTTTCATCAAGATAAGCATATTTAAGATTATCAGGCAACGGTTTAAGCTCAAACACGGGATCACGCTTGGGTGGAGGAGGATCCCCTAAGATTTCAACAGGCAAATTGTGTTTCAAAATAGGTTCCTGTTTAAAGAATATTTCATCTATTTCCCTTCTTTCATACATAAACATATCATTCTCGTGGTCTAGCAAATAATGTTCTAAAGGATCACTAGGAGGTACGGCAATAGAAGCAAGACCAACAATTTCATCATTACTAGGAAATTCTTATTCACGGTGTTGTTTACTAAACTTAGAGAAATTAAACTCATGAACCATATCATCCAAGCCAATAGTAACAACATTCGAAATCTATCCTAGCATTAACAGTGTTCAAGAAGGGTCTACCAAATATAATGGGACAAAAGCTATCTTGTGGGAAACTGAGAACAAGAAAATCAGCAGGATATTTAGTTTTCCCACACAAGACTTCAACATCTCTAACAATTCCCATTGCTGAAATAGTATCTCTATTGGCAAGTTTAATTGTGACATCAATATCTTCTAACTCAGCAGGTGCAATTTCATGCTTAATTTCTTTATACAAGTCATAAGGTATAACACTAGCACTAGCACCCATATCACATAAGCCATGATAAAAATGATCTCCTATTTTAACAGAAATAACATGCACGCCTACCATAGGTCTATGTTTATCTTTAGCACAAGGTTTAGCAATTCTAGCAGCTTCACCGCAGAATCGAATGACATGCCCATCAATATTATCTGACAAGAGATCTTTAACAATAGCAATATTAGGTTCAACTTTAACTTGCTCAGGAGGTGTATAAGTTCTAATATTGCTTTTACGTACCACAGTTAAATCTTTAGCATGATCCTTTATTCTAACAGGGAAAGGTGGTTTCTCAACATAAGAAGTAGGAACAATAGGATCATTATAAGTGACAGTCTTTTCCTCAACTTTAATAGGTGAAGCTACTTTTACTTCTATGGGAGGATGATATTTAAACCACTTCTCCTTGGGGAGATCAACATAAGTAGCAAAAGATTCACAGAAAGAAGCTACTATCTCGTAGTCAAGTCCATATTTAGTGCTAAATTCTACGGAAAATATCGGTACCATAAAAGATTTAACATACCAAACTTAGGTGTCATACCTGACTCCTTACCTTCGTCGAGATCCCAATCTTCAGAGTTGCGTTTAATTCTATCCAATAAATCCCATTGAAATCCAATAGTCTTCATCATAAAAGAGCCAGCACAAGAAGTATCGAGCATGGTGTGATTGTTTTCAGAAAGCCGAGCATAAATATTTTGAATAATTGTTTCTCTTGGGAGCTCATGACTGGGGCATGAATATAACATTGATTTAAGCCTCCCCCAAGCTTGAGCGATGCTTTCTCCTTCGCGAGGCCAATAATTATATATATAATTGTGATCACGATGAACAAGATGCATAGGGTAATACTTTTGATGAAATTCCAATTTCAATCTTCTATAGTTCCATGATCTCAGATCATCACATAGCCTATACCATGTCAATGCATCTCCTTCAAAGATAAAGGGAATACCTTCTTCTTAGCAACATCATCGGGTATACCGCAAGCTTAAATAATCCACAAACTTCATCCACATATATTAAGTGCTCATCAGATGCTTTGTTCCATCTCACCGTAAAAGGATTAGCTAGCAGTTTTTCTATCATACCCGAAGGAAATTCAAAAGGAATTTCATTTTCAATAGGTTCAGTAGGTTGAGGAGCAACTCTTTGCTCTATTGGTCAGGGTGAAGATACCCCGAACAAGCCCCTCAGAGGATTACTTTCCATAGTAACAAGTGACAGTAAATTTCAGCACACTATATAAATTATTCCTTACCAAATTCCACCTACCAAAGGCGCTTCACTCCCCGGCAACGGTGCCAGAAAAGAGTCTTGATCACCCACAAGTATAGGGGATCTATCGTAGTCCTTTCGATAAGTAAGAGTGTCAAACCCAATGAGGAGCAGAAGGAAATGATAAGCGGTTTTCAGCAAGGTATTCTCTGCAAGTACTGAAATAAGTGGTAACATATAGTTTTGTGATAAGATAAATTGTAACGAGCAACAAGGAACAAAAGTAAATAAAGTGCAGCAAGGTGTCCCAATCCTTTTTGTAGCAAAGGACAAGCCTGGACAAACTCTTATAATAGGAAAAGCGCTCCCGAGGACACATGGGAATATCGTCAAGCTAGTTTTCATCACATTCATATGATTCGCGTTCGTACTTTGATAATTTGATATGTGGGTGGATCGGTGCTTGGGTGCTGTTCTTACTTGAACAAGCATCCCACTTATGATTAACCTCTATTGCAAGCATCCGCAAATACAACAAAAGTATTAAGGTAAACCTAACCATAGCATGAAACATATGGATCCAAATCAGCCCCTTACGAAGCAACGCATAAACTAGGGTTTAAGCTTCTGTCACTCTAGCAACCCATCATCTACTTATTACTTCCCAATGCCTTCCTCTAGGCCCAAATAATGGTGAAGTGTTATGTAGTCGATGTTCACATAACACCACTAGGTTGCTTCTTATTTTTTTCTCGACAAAAGACTTCAAATATCAGAAGATGAGCATCGGAGAGCCACCAGGGGGCCCACGAGGTAGGGGGCGCCACTGGGGGCGCCCCACCCTCGTGGACAGGGTGTGGGCCCCCTAGTCTTCATCTTTGGCGAGGATTTTTCATTATTTATTATAAGATATTCCGTGGAGTTTCAGGACTTACGAGTTGTGCGTAATAGGTCTCTAATATTTGCTCCTTTTCCGGCCGAATTCCTGCATTCTAGGCATTCTCCCTCCTTATGTAAACCTTGTAAAATAAGAGAGAATAGCCATAAGTATTGTGATATAACGTGTAATAACAGCCCATAATTCAATAAATATCGATATAAAAGCATGATGCGTAATGGGACGACGTACCACGCCGAGCTGCTCTTGCTTCAGAAACGGGCTGATGATGCCGAGGCCGTCGCGCGGCAGAACAGGGAGGAAGTGCTTCAATGGCGGATGCTGGAGCGCGAGAACGCCCCCATGCTTCAGGACCTCCGGAACAGGGCTAACACCGCCCTGGGCTTCATCTGCAGCGAGAATGCACCACCCCCACTCGAATGACTACGCCACCACCGATCTTCTTCACCAACGTGGTGGCGCCTCCCGAAGCCCGGTCTGACAGGGCTCTCCAGCTCGTGGAAGAGAGGAGTCAGGGCCTGCTCGGGCGCGCATTCTCCCGCATCTTCAGCCATCTCCGGAACACCTTCCCCGACTTTGACTTTGACGCCGCCATTGCCCCCGTGTCACAGGCCGTCCGAGGCGACCTGGCGCGGTGGGTGGAGGACAACGTGGACGCGCTGGTCAGAGCCTTTGCCTCTGACGACGACGCGGTGGTGGTCGTCGCGGACGAAGGCGACGTGGTTGACGACGGCGACGGAGGCGTCGCCAAAGGTGGCCACGGTGACGGCAAAGACAACGATGCCGCGAGTGACGCGTCCGAGGGCGATGTAGCGAGCGACATATCTGGCTGATCCCGCGTTCTCTTGTCGTTTTATCCTGTACTCAAAAACTCGGGCATGGCGCCTAAAGATTGTGAGAGCATTTTGAGAGGGGGAGACCCTCGTGCAAGCAGTCCGACGCCTTTATTCTTTTGTGTTGAGCTGAATGTGTACCTTCGTGAATTCATGAGTCTGGCAGCGGGTATGCGCATCAACTTGCCTTGGTCGTGGTGCACCTCGAAAGGGATCGTGAGTTATTGAGCACCTGAGGAATTCCTGAAGGGTCCGCAGACTCACCCGAGTGGGCCTTGCTAGGATCAGGCGCCGATAGTGGTGCCGGCGCGTGTGCTACGCGTGCTACGGCCAGCCCCGCTCGTGAGGGTCCCGCGAGGGGGAGGCGACGATCGTGCGCTTCGTGACCAAGCAAGAGCCGGACGGCAATAAATCGCTCGAACGAGAAAAGGTACCCCCACGCGCATCAAAGAAAACTCAACTCCAACTTAAATCCAAATCCAGAAAGCAAGGCTATAGAAGAAGAGACCCAAAGCAAATGGTCGCGTCCGACACCTAGTCTATTCTTCTGGTCTTCGAGTCTTCTCACCAGCGCGGAGCTAAGTGCTGCCACTAGGCGTGGGAGGGAGGCCCAAGGCCTGAGGCCGGCACCCCTAAGACCCCGGGGCGTGTACAACCCCACTCATTATTACATGAGAGTGTCACAGGCGGCGAGCTTCACAGAGCCTTTGGGCCTTCTTCACGAGGAACCGCCTTGCTTCATATCGCTGCACAAGGGCCCCGCCTTGCACCACCCTCGACCACCTTTGAGCCGACCGGCAATCTGGACGACACAAGGGGGGGAAAGGGGAGGCCAGCGGTGCCCTCGGCGACCACGGGTCCTCTGCCGGAGGAAGGCTCGCCAACACCTCCCCGGGAGAGGGCGTACCTCCGGGCGTTGCCTAGCTTCGCGCGAAGTGGGGAGGGGCCTTGCTCCTGGCTCCCTCCTCGTGGCCCCTAGTGTGCTTCCCCAGCGGAAGGGATGCTGCTGCGCCGGGGTCGTCGACCGACGATGTGACCTGATTCACTTGCAACCCACTATTAGCGTAAACCTGCTCCTGAGAGATTAGTGGTACACTGTAGTTGTTGTTGCTGGCGCGATCGTTGCGGTTCTTCGTCGGTTCCTGAAAGGATTCAACTTCTAGCGTCCCTACTTCCCAATCTTCTCCGAGGAACAAGCCAGGGTCGTCCTCTGGTGCGTACTCCTGGTCCATGATGCGGGGCACGTAGGCTTCCGGGGCCGTTACCCCGAACACCTCGCCGTAGTGCCCCACACTCCATGTTGCCCGGCCCAGCACGGCGTTCCAAGGATGGTAGCGCAACATCTCACTGGGACCATGGGAGGCGACGCTTGTGCCCATGCTTGTCGCGGGGGTCATGGGGGCGGTGGAGCCCCCGGCACCGCTTGCCGTGCTGGTGTTGACGAAGCCCCCAGGCACACCCGGCAGCGTGTGGTTGCGGCGAGGCCCGCCGTGAGACCTCGTAGTGGCCTGAGAAGGAAGCTGATAGCAGAAAGGTGGCGCTCTCGATGCTGCCGCATCCAGCAGCTCAGCGACGCGTTCCAGCAGTGCATCCCGACGGCTTTCCATCAGCTGGCGCCGCAGCAGCTCCCGCCGTGTGTGTGGCGCCGTTGATGCGGCGTGGCTTGCTGCCCTTGCAGCGGCTCGCACCTGCCGTGGAGTGAGGGTGGACGACGCCTGGCCGCGCCGCCCACGCCCCGCAGTGTTGGGCGGTGCTCGCACCACCTGGAGCGCGGGGTCGAGGTCTTCATGGGTAGGTGACACCGCTCGGGCTGGCCAAGCTGCCTAGCGGTCAGAGTCTGGCCTTGGATTGCCGGACATCATGGCGCGGAGCTTCGGTGGATCGATCAGCAGGGAAGAGGCTCCGGCGCACCCCTACCTGCCGCGCCAAATGTCGGATCTGGGGTTCTGGCAAAACCCTTAAGGTTCGAACTCTGGGGTGCGCGTGAAGTTTTTCCCCCCTACCGATCTATGCCCTAGCTCACTAAGATCTCGCCGACGAACTCGACGAACTAGCAACACAAAGACACAAGATTTATACTGGTTCGGGCCACCGTTGTGGTGTAATACCCTACTCTAGTGTGTGGTGGTGGATTGCCTCTTAGGCTGATAAAGAACGGTACAAGGGGAAGAACAGCCTCCTGTGGTTGAGGTGTTCTTGTGCTTGTCGAACTTGTGTGGGTGAGGACTCGATCTGATGTGATCAAGCCAAGCTGCCCCCTACTGTGGTGGCTAGCTCTACTTATATAGGCCCTGGTCCTCTCCCCAAATATTGAGCGGGAAGGGAGCCAACAACGGCGGCCAATTTTAAAGGGGACAACTAGTACAAGCTATCCTGACAAAAGCGGTCTTCGCCTGCAAAAGGTTCTAGTGGTGACGCCGTCTTGGGCTCCATGGTGACCTCCGTCCTCCTGGCCTGTTGGTCTTGGTCTCGTTGCACTGATAAGGAAACCTTTGCCTGATGCCTCGGTACTCCGCGCCTGCACTGGCTTCCTTAGCACCAAAGAGGAAACAAGGACGCTGCGTGCGCTGGCGCCCGCCTGGTGATGTTGCGTGCACAAGGACCTCACGTCACAAGAGCCTCGCGAGGTTTGCCCCGCCTCGATATCTCCGCTCCTCACGAGGCAGCCTGGAGAGGCCGCTCCTGAGGAGGTCTTGCGTCGTCCGCCTCGCGAGGCTCGGCCCCTCGCGAGAGTCTTGAATACTTTGTTGATGAAGATGGGCCGTACAGGCCCGCTAGCATAGCCACGCCGTGGGCCGCAGGCAGGCAAGTCTGGGGACCACCATTCCCAGAATGCCGACACCTACACCGAAAAGTCCCTGGAAACAAACACCCGCTAAGGCGCCTCACTCATTTATTTGGGCCTCTAAACTACTACTAGTACCTCCGTCCTGGTTTATTCGTCACCATTGTAATTTGTGCTAAATTTTGACCAAAGATTTAACTGATAAAATCTTAGTGGATGTGACATGCACTAACATTTCATTAGTTAAATTTATGATAAAAAATTGACATAGATTACAATGGGGACCAATAAACTAGGACAGGGGTAGTAGTTATGGGATTACTAATCTAGAAGCCTAAAAGAACTGGCCCCCTGGTACTCCTACTAGTAGTAGTACTCAAGTTGGAATTTGAATTTCACGGCACAACTTGTTAGGCAAAAAATTTGATACAAGGTGTAGGAAGCGGTTTGGGAATTTGCATGCCTTTCCGACTAGTGAGATGCTCCATACAAAGTACGACGAAGAAATAACCACAGAGAAGGAAGCTAAAAGTAAACAATCAAACTAGCATTTTTGCATTTGTTTTGGATTGAATCGTTTCACAAGCTTGACTAGTGTTGTTTTTCTACTTTTACAAAAACCGCATCGTAATGTTAAAACATGCATTTGCACGTACATAAGTAATAGTAGTACTCCCTCCGCCTAGGTGTATAAGTCTTCCCTCCTTCTTGGTCACGGTGCACAACCAAAGATGACTTATTCACCTGGACGGAGGGAGTAGCACAGTCCGCAAGCATATATAGAGAGACGTGTAGTGTGATAGTATATAGGAGTAGTAAAGTTTGTGCTATATGCACATACTTACAAAATGCATACGGATACACAAGATTTCCGAACTTTGCCTTTTACACACTTAAGTAAGGACGCTAATAATTCCTGAACGTTCGGGATTTATCATTTGCGTCCCAAAACTAATGAGATCGCCTTACGAAACTAAATTATACTCCTATTAAAAGCCATGTCGCTCGCAGGAGCGCTTGCGGCGCGCCACGAGTGCCTTGGCGCGCGGTTGTTTCCCAGCGCGCCGACACAACGCCTCTTCTTCAGCCTCGCAACTCGCGAGGTGCTGATTGGCGGCTTGCCGGCGAGCGAGCGCGATCGTGTGCTGATCCGGTGCCAACAGGTACTCCTCCTTGCTAGAAGCGTGCACCCGGTCCACGTACTGCCAAGCGTAGATGAGGCGCTTGGGCCCGACTGCACTCTGGGCTTTGGCACGGGCGTCCTCCGCCACCCTCACGGCCCTCGCACGAGCCTTATGCCAAAGAGCCAATTGCCTGACTCTCTCGGACGCGACATAGGCCTGCCAGGCAGCTTGTCCTGCGGCGTGCTTCTCTTCCTCGGCCTTCTTCTCCGCCTCTATTTTGGCGCGCTCTGCCGGAGGCAAAGCCTCCCACAAGGCGACATCCATTTCTTTCCATAGCTCCTCAAGGCTGGGGGGCTCGGCGGGGGCACGACATTCTCCTCGTAGCAGGGAGCCGACACGTCCTCCGACGCACGTGCTGGCGAGATTGGGAATGCCGGCGCGTCCACCTCGACGCTGTCAAGGGCGAGGCCGGAACGCCGACGCGTCCTCCTCGACTAGTGGCGGGGAGGAACGGAACAGCGACAGCGTGACCATCCGCTGGTGCGGTAGGGGCGCCTAGGGCTTGGGAGGCGATGCCATGGTGAGTCGGACATGAGAGGGAGGGGGAGGAGATAGCGATGAACGTGAGCGTTCTTCCGAATGCCATGGGAGGCGCAGTATTTATAGCGAGCAATGGCACACCTACGTAAGATATGAACTGAGCTTCACTGAATTAACTGCAGGTCCAGTTGCGTCACTGACATGTGGGCCAGACCCCTGTTGGGCCCATATGTCAGTGACCCAATGCACCTGCAGTTAAGTAACTGATGAAGCAGCGTCCCGTAAGATATGTTGCGTGCTTAACGTAACAGCTATGTGGGCATATTTTTTGGAGTAAATTACGGGGGAGGGAAGGGGTGGAAATATTGCTGGTCATAACGGATTGGACGAGCACGGGGGGAGGAGAGTCATGCAAGCAGATTTTTTCCACACGGGGTGGAGTGGTGGGACCGTCGGAGCGAGAAGGAGAGTCAAGCAGGCATATTGTTTTCACACATGGAGAGGAAAAGATTTGGAGATGAACGGGCTTCCTGTATGTTGGCGAACGGTGCATAATAAGTCATCTTGCATTTTGGGCTAGGTATAGTCTCAAGTCATTAAAAACATACACGCCCCACACATGTTCATATTTCAAGGTGCACTAGATTATTGCATGCGATGATTAAGGCTGGCCATAATGGTGGTATCTTAGCTGGTATCATGCACACGGGAATAGAAAACATGCTGATGTGGCAAAGAGTTAAAGAAGAGGGGGGTAGAGTAACTAGTGTTCATGCATGCATGCAATGCGATAATGCATTGGTAAACATATTTTTTTGTGAAGAACGACAACATTGGTTGAGTACTTTTGCATACTAAGTAGGTGAAAATTTTGAATCGAGCCCTTTAAAGTAGAAGGGAGGTAGTAGTACTCTAATAGCTAATGTTGTTGTGATGACTATATAGGACACGGCACACACCTAGACGGAGGAACTAGTCTGCATTGTGCAATGTACCTCTACTTTGACCAAACTTATAAAAAATGTATCAACATTTACAATGTCAAATCAATAATTTTATACTCATTATGAAATGTAGTTCTTATACTCATTATAATCAGTATAGTAGATATTGATATTTTTAATATAAATTTGGTCAAACACTTCGCAAACGGTTGACGGAAGTAAAAAGGACCAAAGGGAGTATGATGCATGCAAACTAGGCAAAAAAATTGCTCACTTATAGCCGGTCGAAGTCTCAAAGGGCGCGACCGCGCGAGGGAGACGAAGGTCGTGGGAGGCGCGACGGTTGGCGAAATTAAGTGAAGTTACATCCACGCTCCGGCATGGCATGCGAATAGGCAGAAGCTATACCGTCACGCCTACGATATGGGTCTAGTAGACATGACATCTAGTGGGTCCCGCATAGTACTCGAGAACTCTTTGGGGGATCGCAACCGTTTATCCACCGGGCAAGCCAACAACCCCACGCCGTTCGCACGCCCTACCCGTCCCCGTCTTCTACTACTACCTTGCAACAGCTCGCTCCCAGTCGTCCCGTCCTTTCACATTACACCAGTTCAACTTCTCCTAATCCTCCTCCAAAATTGATGGCCTCCCAAATCTCCATGGTCGCCGCTTAGTACCAGGTTAGAGCCATCACCGGCGATGAGTTCATCGTCATCTACACACGTCGATCCGCGATGGTGAAAGCATGCCTTGCTCGCTTCCTACGCATGTTCAACAGTTCAAAGGATGAGTGGGTCGCTGGGCTAGATGTTGAGTACACCACAGTCCTGGAAAGAGAGAAGATTCTAAAGGAGGCAGAGAAGAAGAAGCCCGCCGTGATCCAGGTTTGCGTACATAACGTGTGCTTGGTCTACCACATATGCCATGCCGACGTTGAGTTCCAGGATTTTAAGAACTTCCTCAAGGACGAAAGACTGAAATTCATCAGAGACTTTAGGAGCAGCGAGGATGTCCTGGGTCGGATAGGCCTCGTTGTAGGCCAGCCCTTCGATCTCCGGAAAGGCAAGCCCGTGTCCTCCTCTCAGCCTTCAATGCTGACCACAGCGGCGAACATGATTGATCCTTCAGACGCTAAACTAAAGAAACCTCACCACGAAGTTTCATCATGCATGGGAGTCGAAGACATTAGATGAAGATCACATCATATGCAGCAATGGATGCCTACCTTTGTTTAAATATCTACAAGGGTTGGATGAAGAAGCAGAGCCCAGTGTCCGATTCAAGCAAAGAAGCGTCGGCGAAGAGGAAGAGGAAGAGGGACGAGGACTAAGTCGAGGACGTGGACTCGGACTCAGACTCCGAGTAAGGTGGCAGTGCCGTCGCTCATGCTGGTTCTACTGAAGTGTCAAGCGGACAAGTTGCTTAGTTTTATTTCAGGGGTGTGTTGTGTTGAGCCCCCAGCAGAACTATGTTTATGTTCTTTCTCATTATTTGAACTTTATGTTCTTTCTCGTTATTTGAACTCTTTAGTATATACAATAGTACTAGTACCAGTATGTCTTACTACTGTTCTTCTTGCAGTTGGTACTATTACTCGTATCTTCGTGTTCCTACTGTACTTAATACGTTCGTACTAGTAGTATAATTTGGGTCGGTCGATTTGTGAAAGAAGTTCGACGGAGCGAAGGAAGAAGACGTCAGAGAAGCTACCCCAGTATCTATAGGGTGGCAGGGTGCCCATGATCTATCTTATGAGTGTTGGGTGTGGAATGCAGTTCGCCGGAAAAAATGGATCGTGCCCGGGGTTAAACGGATGGCGGGGGTGGGGGAGCATGGTGGTGGCAGGCGCTTCAGTGGAGGGCAGAGTGGAGGCGGCAGGCGGTTAGGCATGTGGCGAGCTGAGAAGATGAACAGTGCATCAGTTTCAGAGGTTGAAGAAGCCCTTCTAGCCATCCATGTTGCATCCAACGACTCATAAGAGTCGACTGACCCAAATTGTTCCTTAAGATTGCAGGATCCACATGGCATTCAAGGTCTAGAAGGTAGATTCCACGTCCGCACCCGGTTTGCGGGCTCGGCGCGGGCGCGACTGGCTTCCGCCGCGACAGCCACCATGCGCGCCTCCTCCGCGCGGTCGGAGACGACAATGACATGCTAGTTCCTCCTCGCTGGCGTGCTGGAGCACGCGCTCGTCCTCCTCTTCGTACGCTGCGTACATAGACGCGGCTCCACCAGCTTCTTGCGTGCTTGGCAGCGCGGCGGCATCGCGAGGACGGACTACAGACGACGTGAGCGGTTGAGCCTTCGGCTTCATTGCACAGGGATGGCGGTGACACGGCGGTGATGGGCGAGAAATTGTTGGCCGGAGCAGGCGGGCGCAAGCATGCGCAACGGCGGTGGCGGCATATTGATGAGTGCGCGTATGGGAGCTTAGTTTAGTTTAGATAGGGTTGGTCAAACTTACAATAAAACCATACTAGTACACGTAAACATTAGACTGAGGCAGCGCTTATATTAGTTACCACAGCCACGATATGGCATCCTGTGCAAGCGCGTGAACCGCGGCCGTGCGGTCGATCGAACGGTGCGTCACCGTGTAGCGCTCGAAGGACATCCACCAAACCTTTTTGTGTGTGTGAAAACAATCCCCGAATATTACTCAACTTTTTTTCCTGGAAAAGTTCTTGACGCTACAATATTTCCATATATTTTAATTTAGCTCCAATTCGTGTTTATTTCGATTTGGACGTTTTAGGTGCGCCCTAGTTTTTTTAATACTGATTTTGTGTGTGTGAGTGAGAGAGAACGTGTGTATGTGTCCATATGTGTGTTGTGGCGGAAGGGAAATGTGGAGACGGTGTGCGTGTGATAGAGACATAGAGAGGTGTGAATGTGCAAATGATCATGCATGAGTGAGACATAGACAGATGCCGATCTGGCTGTGTATACATGAGAGAACGGTCTTCTATTTTACTTGTGTGTGTGTGAGAGAGAGAGAGAGAGGGGAGGGGAGCATCCGTAACACAACAACCATCTCTCTCGATTCGTCCGTCCCTCGCACGATCGCATGTAACACATGCATCAACGCACACATTTTGACACCCTCACCTGGACCCTGCCCACCTCAAGGCCCGCACATCGCTCTCTATCTCGCACGCAAAATCTCTTCGTGAAACCATATTTAGAATGTAGCTTTCCATCACATACACACACATTTCCCTCCATAGGTTTGATTTCTCTCAATATCTGACACACACACACACACACACACACACACACACACACACACACACACACACACACACACACACACACGGCACACACACACCCCCTCCCCCGAGCACACAATTCATCCCCATCCAAGGTTCTATGGCCACCACTCTCGCTTGTGCTTCTCTGCACCCCAGCATGCACAACACCTCAATCTTCAAAGAGGGCATCGAGGAGATCGAAGACGGAGACCACATTGCACTAGAGAATGCAGGGCCATTTGGAAGCAGGATGATGTGACGACGGCTGACTGACGGCCCCCCCCCGCGCCCGCACAAAATTACCAATCCCTCTCTCCCCCGCACAAAATGATCAATCCCTCAACCCACGAGATCCTTCCCCTCTCATCCATGTTTTTCCAGCTCTCTCATCAAACATGTTGTCTCTTCTCCTTCCACGTGTACAGAATCCCGATGCACATCTATCTCACGTATATTACATGTCTCCATCTTTCTCACAGACCTAACTTGTTCCTCTCCCTTTCTCTCTCTATCTCTCGCTTTGTCTCGTTAGTTCGTCTCCTACTCTCTCGTCCACATACACACAATCTTTCCCGCCCTATCTGCTCCATCTTTGCAAGCTCTCTCTACACCTAGCACCCAGAGTAGTACACCTGAATACTCCCCATTTTCTATACCCACCGCAAAATAGACTTCTCCACGGCACCGCAGCCTTCGTGCTCCTCCCCTTCTACATCGGCGCACTCGTCCACCGCAGCGCATCTGCCTCATCACGACCTCGTACGCCGCACTGGAGTCGGTCCACCGTCGTCGTCGTACATGGAGCCTCTTCCCCGGCACCGTCTTCCATGATCTCGGATCTGCTTCCCAGAAGTCGACACCAATCGCAGAAGCACCACCGTCGTGGAAAATGCACTGACTCCCGCTGCCGACCATGATGCACAGAGGCCACCGCAACCATCATTCTCCTCCTTGATTGGTAATGTGTGTATTGAGTCACTTAGCACTACATGTGTAGTTCCAATTTTGTTCATACCTAACCTTCAAATTTCCTGGTTGCTATTGTTCCCGTAAAAGTAATTGGTTAGCCTCCATTGTCCAACATAATATCAGCTTGTAATTGTCAAAGGCCGCTTCCTGTATCCCTTGTGCTTGGGTAGGTTCTTCATCTGCAACCAGTAGTGTGGCAAATGATGAGAAGTTTCTTAGAACTAGCAAGATGCACACATCAATATGCATTTGTATGAGTAGTTTATCTTGTGGGAGAAATGGATGAATGAGGGAAGGCCTTATTTGCAAATCTGGAGAGGGGTGTGGGTATATTTCTGCAAAATTGCCATAGTTTCCTTCCTATCCATCAGATATAAATCAAACGGCCTATATTGCAGGATGTCAGGCACACCATCATCACAAACTCTGTTTTTTAAAAGAAAAAAAGAGTAGAGAGTAGAGAAGTAGAGATAAATATTAAATATAAAATAAATATAACAATAGAGAAGAGAGTAGAGAGAGCAGGGACGTCGGAAAAGGATCGCGCGGGCGTGGAAAAAATCGGCCGGGCGCGCGCTAGTTTTGGCGCGCGGTGTCCGGCGTGCTTTATAAAATCCAATTCCCTCCCACCGCTATGTGCCTTGGCACCGCTCTCTCCCCGCTCTGTGCCTTGCCACCGCTCTCTCCCCGCTCTTTCTCGCCTCGCCGCCGCCCGTGCCACCATGCCGCCGCGTCGCCAAGAAACTTGGGGATACCGCGGCGTCCGCGCGCGCCCCTCGGGCCGCTTCACCGCCGAGACCCGGTTCCGCGGGATGCGCCTCGGCCTCGGCACCAACGCTTCCCGCCAACGAGGCCGCCCGCGCATACGACACGGCAGCGTGGCGCCTCTGGTGGCCTCATAGAACATTGAACTTCCCCAACGTGCCGACGCGGGAGCGGGCACAGGAGCTCGCGCCTCTGCCACGACTTATCACCGATGAGGATCGTCACGACAACCGGAGGCGGGAGCACCATCTCAGCATCGCTGAGATGGACGAGGAAGCCATGGCGCCGTGGCGCCAACGCTTCCCGCAGGACATCATCAACGAGCGCGAGTTCTACGTGCAAAGGAGGGCGGAGAGGGAGAAGAGGAGGGTGGAGCGAGCCGCCTATCGCGAGGACAAGCGTACGCGAAAAGCAGACGCTCAATTCAACATGAGGCTAGGAGCAGCGTTGCCCTGTGAATCCGACGACGATCAGTATCTTCACACCTACATTGAGACATCGGAGGAGGACATCACCGAGGAGGAGTCGGATGACGAGGAGTAGTTGAACTATCTATTTTTTTATCTATCTATGCTATATCTATGCTGAGAACTATCGTCTACTCTCTAGTCTCTACTCTCTATCTCTACTTCTCGATCTCAGCACTGTAAATGCTTTTTTAAAGCGCCGCGCGTTTTGCTTCTGTTGGAGATGCTGTAACATGGCAGACGAGTGCTTTAATGTTGCCCACAAGATGTGTGAGTATTACTAGTAGTGTATTTTTCTTGCCATGTTGATATTTTAAAACCACGAGTGCGAACATGCAGAGGAGCAATGAAGACCAAACACGGTTTATTGGGGACATCTTCAAGGAGCGTGGCAAGTTAAAGAGAAGCTGCACCAAACCTGTAAAACGAGCTTTGGTAAGTAACACCCTTTCAATTACTTTCGTTTAGCCTCATGTTCTTCGATGTGTATATGTTGTAGTTTCTGTTTCTCTTAGCCTCGTGTTCTTCGATGTGTAATAAGAAGAGTCCCTAATGCTTTCGTTTTTAGCTTGATGTAGGAAGTGGGTGTTCTCACCTTGTAGTATGTTTTTATATTTTTCCTTTTGAATTCACTTCTGCGAGTCCTGTTTATCTGGCTTCTACTAAATGGATCTAGTTGCTCTGAGTATTGATCTAAAAAAGAAGTAACTTCATGTCGATGCGCTCCTGCGAGGAGGGAAGTATGGTAAACCTCGAGATCATGTTTCCAAAATGAGGCTGGATTACACACAAGGTGCCAGTTCCCTAATGATGCTGGATTAGACACAAGGTGCAAATACCCAGATGATGTTGGATTACACACAAGCCAGGTGGAGTCGTCAGCTGTTCGTGTCCTTGTGGCTCTAGTAAAGGCTGAAAGAAAGCGTGCAGCAGCCCTTGGGAATGTAGCTGAGTTCCTGAAGAAGCAAAAAGAGCAATCAGATGCTCTCTTCACCCAAGCCAAAGAAGAGATGGAAGATGCCAGAAATAAGCTAGCAGAGGCAGAGCAGGCTAGGCGTCTCCTACTATCTAAAACTGTTGTCAATACAAAATTTCCTTCATAATAGCTAGGTTCAAATGTTATCCAGTTAGCATGCCTGTTGTGATGTCTGTGCATCTATTGATGTGGCACAAAATAAAATTTTTTCGGGTCATGTAATAACATCAATTACTTTCCAAACAATAACAGACGAAGCATTGGACATGGTATAGTTCACGCGCAAGCCCGACATTCCAAGTTCAACTTCCACATCAAACTCATGTTCACGGATATCTGCACATTCATACATAATGTCCACAACCATGATTCACTTCAAAGCCAAAAAAATGTGAGGAGAGTTATAATTAAAGAAAAACCTCTAGTTCCTGCTACCACTGCGAGCACAACAAGTCAAGACCATGCGTAATGAATTATATTTTGGTCATTTTTTGTGTTCTAAAATGCCGGCCAGCTCGCAAGAGGACGTGTTGCCGGCACACGTGCGGATTCAATGGAGGCAGGCGGGGCAGTCTGAAGCCGGTTTCATGCGGCGAGGAGGCGTGTTCAGCCGGGCCTGCAGCGAGTGGGGCCCTTTTGGCCGGCATGCCGGTTCAATGCCTGTGCTATGAGAGGTTGCGTCCGTGTCAAAGAAATCACTCACTCTAGTCCTTTTTTGTTTGGGTATAACAAAATTTTGTTTTCCATTCACATTTTACAAGTAAAATCTATGGACAAATTTTGACCAAAACTACGATGGGGACTAGTAAACTAGAACGGAGGTAGTAGTTTTTTTTATCAAAGAAGTGTTTCCCCCTTCTGATTTTCATTACTAAAAACCAACATCTAAACCATAGTATTTTCCCTAGAACTACCAGGTTCAACATCTCGCAACATAAACCCACACAACCATACGCCAAGGAGGTACTCCCTCCATTCTAAAATACTTGACTTCCATTTGTCCAAAAATGGATGTACCTATATACTAAAACATGTCTAGATACATCTATATTTTGACAAATGGAAGGCATGTATTGTGGAACGGAGGGAGTAGTAGTTATGAATTCCATTTTCGCTCCATACAAATCGTTCTAAAAACTACTTAGTACTTATAACGCGCCATTGAACATCGGAACTCTTACCCCGCTAAAAAATGATATTTTAAACGTGGCTACTTGATCTGTGGCAACTGGTGAGCCACCGCCTCCAGGTCGTTCACTTGTGGACCCAACCATCAACTCCTATGGATCAAACTATCACGCGAGCTGACTATTCCTACAAATGTGTTGAGGGAGTCCTGGATTAGGGGGTGTCCGGATAGCCGGACTATACCTTTGGCCGGACTCTTGGACTATGAAGATACAAGATTGAAGACTTCGTCCCGTGTCCGGATGGGACTTTCCTTGGCGTGGAAGGCAAGCTTGGCGATATGGATATGTAGATCTCCTACCATTGTAACCGACTCTGTGTAACCCTAGCCCTCTCCGGTATCTATATAAACCGGAGGGTTTTAGTCCGTAGGATGAAGAACAATCATACCATAGGCTAGCTTCTAGGGTTTAGCCTCCTTGATCTCGTGGTAGATCTACTCTTGTACTACCCATATCATCAATATTAATCAAGCAGGAGTAGGGTTTTACCTCCATCGAGAGGGCTCTAACCTGGGTAAAAACATCGTGTCCCTTGTCTCCTGTTACCATCCGCCTAGACGCACAGTTCGGGACCCCCTACCCGAGATCTGCCGATTTTGACACCGACATTGGTGCTTTCGTTGAGAGTTCCTCTGTGTCGTCATCTTTAGGCCCGATGGCTCCTCCGATCATCAACCGCGATGCGGTCCAGGGTGAGACTTTTCTCCCCGGACAGATCTTCGTATTCGGCAGCTTTGCACTGCGGGCCAAGTCGCTTGGCCATCTGGAGCAGATTGAAAGCTACCCCCTGGCCATCAAGTCAGATTTGGAAGTTTGAACTACACGGCAGACGTCCGCGGAGATTTATCTTCGGCGGATTTGAGCCACAGCCAAGCGCGCCGCACTGTCATGATGGGCATGATTTAGCTCTGCCGCCAAACAGTGCCCTGGAGGCCGCACCCGTTTCCGCTCCGATCCTTAGCTCGGAGCCGACCACGCCGATCGAGGACGGGTGGCTAGAACCCGTCCCGGGGGCTGCAGTCTCGACGGCGATCGAGTCGAACACCAGCCCGATCCCCTGCGAAACCCGTGACTTCAAGGTGCCGGACTCTTCTCTGGACTCCGAACCATCCACGCCCTTGCCAATCGAATCCGATTGGGCGCCGATCATGGAATTCACCGCCGCGGATATCTTTCAGCACTCGCCCTTCGGCGACATTCTGAACTCACTCAGGTCTCTCTCTTTGTCAGGAGAGTCATGGCCGGACTATGACCGGCAGGACTGGGATGCGGACGATGAAGAAATTCGATGTCCACCCACCACCCACTTCGTAGCCACTGTCGATAATTTAAATGACGTGCTCGACTTCGACTCCGAAGACATCGACGGTATGGTCGACGATGTAGGAGACGAACAAGAACAAGCACCTATAGGGCACTGGACAGCCACCTCATCTCATGATGTATACATGGTGGACACACCTAAAGGAAGCGACGACGAGGAACAGATGGATGCAACGAGGGATCGTTCCCTCGAAAAGCAGTCAAAGCGGCGACGTAAGCGCCGCTCCAAGCCCCGCCTCGACAGAGACAGCAGCCATACAGACCCAGCCACAGAGCAGGGCGAGCCGGCGGATGACGACCATGCCATCGAGCAACCGTCCGAACAAGGCAACTTGGATAAACAAACCGAACAACCCGTCCCCTCAAGGAAGATAACAATCCACGACGACCTTACGCCGGACAAGCTCATGGAGCAGAAGAACCTCCACAAAAGGCTCGTTGCCACTGCGCGTAGCCTGAAAAAGCAGAGGCGAAAGCTCAAAACTGCGGAAGATGCACTCAGAATCAGATGGAGCAAAGTACTCAACACTGCAGACAAATGCGGTGGTAGCCGCCACACAAAGAGCTACCCAAAGCGAAAGCTACTGCCCGAATTTGATGAGGAGGCCTTAGAGCCCCCACAATCAAAAAATAAGGAAGCCACCCGGTCGGATAGACGACCCCGTGGCCAGCTTAGAGCGGCAAGCGGCGCCGCACACAAGCCAACGCGCGATCCACTCAAGGATTCGCACCACAAAGACGGCCCAGCCAGATCTATCTACTGGCCAAGAAAGTAAGCTCTAGTAAGCAATGCAACACAACAAATATCCGAACAACACGGCACACCTGGGCATAGGGCGCCAGACACCCCCTATGTTTCACCGATGAGGTGCTGGACCATGAATTCCCAGCAGGATTCAAACCTGCAAACATAGAGGCATACGATGGAACAACAGACCCTGGAGAATGGATTGAGGATTATATCCTCCACATACACATGGCCAGAGGAGATGACCTCCACGCCATAAAATACTTACCCCTCAAGCTCAAGGGGCCAGCCCGTCATTGGCTTAAAAGCCTTCCAGAAACCACCATTGGAAGTTGGGAAGAGCTCGAGGATGCTTTTCGGGTAAATTTTCAAGGGACCTATGTCCGCCCTCCGGATGCAGACGGCCTAAGTCATAGAACTCAACAACCCGGAGAGTCAGCCCGGAAATTCTGGAACAGATTTCTTACTAAAAAGAATCAGATAGTCGACTGTCCGGACGCCGAAGCCCTAGCAACTTCCAAACATAACGTTCGAGATGAATGGCTCGCCAGACACCTTGGCCAAGAAAAGCCAAGAACAATGGCCGCATTAACAAGCCTCATGACCCGCTTTTGTGCGGGAGAGGATAGCTGGTTGGCAAGATGTAGCACCAGCGATCCAAGTACATCCGAAGTCAGGGATGGAAATGGGAAACCGCGACGCAGCAAGGACCAGCGCCGGAATAAGGGAAATAGCCCAAAGAGCACGGTAGTGAACGTCAGATTCAAAAGCTCGCGGCAGAATCATAAAAAGTTGTCCCTCAAGGATAACATGGATGAGTTATCCAACCTAAACAAAATCTTGGACAAGATATGTCAAATCCACTGTAACCCCGGGAAGCCTGCAAACCATACCCACAGAGATTGTTGGGTCTTCAAACAATCCGACAAACTCAACGCCGAACACAAGGGGCTCGACACACCAAGTGAGGAGGACGACGAACCCCACAAGAAGAGCACCGGGAAACAAAAGAATTTCCCACAGGGAGTCAAAACAGTAAACCTACTCCACGTGACAAAAGGGAAAAACAGAGCGGCGCCTATAGAGGTACGCGCCATATGGCCTACCCCAAGGGAGCCTCGCCAATGGTTGTTAAAACCGATCACCTTCGACCATCAGGATTACTCTAGAAGTATCTGGAACGCAGGCTGGACTGCCTTGGTATTAGATCCAATAATCGACAGACTCCACTTTACACATGTCATGATGGACGGCGGCAGTGGTCTAAACCTGTTATATCAGGACACAATCTGCAACATGGGGATAGACCCAACAAAAATTCGCCATAGCAACACTTCCTTTCAAGAAGTAACGCTAGGCCCGGATGCCCATTGCATGGGTTCTCTCCGGCTAGAAGTTATGTTCGGCTCCCCCGACAACTTCCGTCGCGAAAAGCTAATCTTCCATATCACCCCATTTTCAAGCAGTTATCAAGCACTATTGGGACGTGAAGCTTTCGCCCGCTTTAATGCAATACCGCATTATGCATCTCTTACGCTTAAGATGCCCGGTCCACGAGGCATCATCTCATTAAAGGGAAACATTGAGTGTTCCTTCCGCGCGGAAGACTGTGCGGCTGCCTTGACAACCCCATACTAAAACGGATTTACCAGCCAAAGCACCTAAACGGGTCGTTAAGACCACAAACACGGCTAGACGAGTCCGGCATAAACATACAATTGATAAAAGCTTAAACAGCCGTATACCCCTGTACTAGGGGCTCCGCGTATATAAAATAAGAGACAATAAAGCTCAATTATACCAATTTTTGAATCATACTTTGTTTATTTAGTATAACATACTTTTTTGCACGATCTTTTTCAACTAAGTTCCTCTCTTTTACAGATGAACACCGTGCCATGGCCGTCTAGGATACGGCACAACAGAGACACAGGCGCAGACGTGCAGCTGGGACCCGTTCCAAAGATTCTTTTTAGATTAAGACCATGCGTAAACCTTTTTACTGTCTCTTGTTGATATACATCCCCTGGTTTCTTGGTATAACCAAGGAGGAGGCTGACGTTTTGGCATGTGGCCACGTCAGAATTTTGCGCGTACCTGGACACAAGGGGCTTACTACCAAGGGCGTTGTTCAGCCCGTTCTCATAAAGACCGAATACCTTAGGGAGTGTTCGGCGTCGCGAGTTTGGCCTTATATGCATCCACTCCGAATCATGTCTTTGGTCAAATGTTGGGTTTGCCCGGCTCCTGTGTTTTGCTGCCTTACGTTCCGCTCTATCGTCCTAGGTGGCACCAGGAGAACTACTACGATTGTGCCCGGTTCGCCAAAGTAGCACCTCGAGAGAAAGCCAAAACCGATCATCATGATATATCGTGAGACAGGTCAACCACTCGATGACCTACCGGAATCTTTAGGATTCCTCTGCATTAACGAAGGGCCGTTTCCCGGCAAGGCGCATATGCGCCCCGAGTTCGGGCGAGCGCAGGCGCCACCAGGGGCTATATAGTAGCCTCACAGTCAAACTCCTATGGCTAAGTGAAAGTGATAAAGCATCATAGTCTGATTTCCTAGTTCGCTGCGCTATCACCTCCTTTGTAGGACCAAGAAGTTGGATCAAGTGTGAAAATGCGCCTTCTGCGAACACCCCCGCATTATTTGCGTGGGGGCTGAAGCCGACGACTGCCATCTTTCAGATTATATATATATATATATCTTAAACGACCACACAGGAGGTATTATAATACTTGCAGGCTCAAGTATAAAAAGCTTCTACAATTTATCAAAACATTGTCTTACAATAATATATGCTATTCGAAAATAGTATCCTTTGAGCACTGCGTCTCTATTAAACGAGCGCCTTGCAGAACTTCCTGAAAATAGTGCTCGGCACGTACTCGGCTTCCGTCCGAGTCTTGGGATGCAACAGCAGTGGTCTCCATCTCCGCCCAGTATGCCTTGACACGGGCAAGAGCCATCCGCGCACCCTCTATGCACGCTGACCTCTTCATCGCATTGATATGCGGCACCGCACCAAGGAACTGCTGCACCAAGTTGAAATAACTTTTCGGCTCTGGCCTCTCCAGCCACAGATGACTCATGACATACTTCATGGCGAGTCTGGACAACCTATTTAGCTCGGCCCATTCGGCCAAATGATCGGCTAATGACAGTGGACGCTCTGGATTGTGGAACTGAGACCATAAGAGCTTTTCCACTTCGCGATCTTCTTGATCTCGGAAGTATTCGGCCGCATCTGTGGCACTCGCTGCCAAATCCAGATAGGTGTCCGCCGTACTCCACACCCGGTCTAACAGAGCATGTTTAGGATCACAGAACTTCCTCCGCAGCATAAAGGGCTTTCCAGCCGCGATATCTCCGGCCTGACGTAGCTCCTCCTTCATAGCTCTCATCGCAGAGCGAGCATCCTTGGCATCTGCAATGGCCTTCTCCAGGTCCGTCTGTTCCGCCCGATCTTCTTTTTCAAGAAGCTTGCAACGGTCAGCAACGCTCTTCAGCTTCACGGCCATCTCGGCCATTTCCCTCTTGCTTGGGCAGTGAGCAGCCCGTTCGGCTTTCAGCTCTTCAATTGCCTTTCCGGCAGCCGCATTACTTTTCCTGGCTTGCTCCTTGGCTCGGGCAAGTTCCGCCCGAAGATTCTCCATGGCAGCGGCACCATCTGCATCAAGCGCACACGTTGTAAGATACTGGCATCAAGCTCCTCTTACCAGGTGCCGCTGGAGAAATTACATACCTTGTGCCTCGTCAAGCCGCTTGTTGACAAGCGCGATGTCGGCATCTGCCACGTCAAATTACCGCTTTAGCTTGGCAAATTCATCAGTCCGGCTGGCCACCGGACACTTCGCCACCTAAGTATGAAGGCGTCACATTAGACCTGGGATTATGATCCTCTGCGCACCGTCACTTTTGACAACGCAAAGAGTCTTAGGGGCTACTATCTACACAGGGCGCATCTTATTTATGCGCAACTGTCAAAAAGGGTACATTATTTTGCGTACCTCAAAACCTGTCAGTAAACTCCTGACGGCCTCGTGCAATCCGCTCTGGACGGATGAAATCCTCTCAATCACCGTACCCATCAATGCACGGTGCTCCTCTGAGATAGACGCTCGCCCTAGCAGATCCTTCAGCTCCTCCGACCGTGCACCGGACGGTGCCGGACTCGGCCGATGGTCCTTTTCGAAGGCCGGACGCGGAGGGCTTTGGGGGGCCATATGACTACCTTCCGGCCCTACCGGATTCGGAGAAACCCTCCGTGATGATACCTCAGGGTCGCCTGCCTCGCAAGGCGGTACGACAGGGGGAGGCGTTCCACTCTCCATCATCTCCGGAAGAAGATTCCCCGAAGACGAGCTCTGCTGAGAAGGGCTGAGGTCCGAGCTACAAGGTAAATTTTAGGTTACTTTTCTCAGATATAAAGCAAGGATTCCTCTCATTTCTTAAAAAGAAAACTCATCTTACGGCTCGGTGGAGGGCTGATCCCCTTGAGGGCATAATTCGGCCGAAGTATCCCCCGGCGCAGGACCCTCTGACGAAGATTTCTTCCCCCGCTTTGAGGCCATGGTCTCCGGGTTTTCAGAGGCGGTCCTCTTCTTCCCCTGAGGAGAGGAATTTTCGATTCCTCCCTTCCGAACAGCCTCCTTCGAGGATGCTGTAGCTTCCTTGTCCCCTCCGTCTCCTTCCTCCGAAGGCACAACCTCCAACATCCTGACTAGCATGGGATCCGGCGTGGTCTCGGGGAGGGGGGCCGGACACCTGATTAGCTTTGCTTTCGCTATCCACTCCTGTTTAAAGGACAACTCTTTTAAGGGCAATTTTATGATAAATATGCGGATTGCGAGTCCGGGCACAGGGCTACTTACTTGAGTATCCGGGCGATTGCAGCTCAGACCTGCGTCCTCGGTCAAGTCCGGACACATTGCTTGTGATCCGAAGAACAGTTTGTACATCTCCACAGGCGTCGCGCCCATAAAATGTTGGAGAGCTCATGGTCCTTCCGGATTGAACTCCCATAGGCGGCGGGGGCGACGTTTGCAGGGCAGGGTTCGGCGAATCAGCATGACCTGCGTCACCACGACCAGGCCGATGTCTCTTTCTAGGAGATCTCGGATGCGGCCCTGCAACAAGGACACGTCCTTGGACGGCCCCCAGTCCAGTCCCTTATTAACCCATGACGCTAGTTGTGGTGGGGGACCTGAGCGAAAGGCAGGTGGCGCCACCCACTTGGTGCCCCTGGGAGCGGTGATATAAAACCACTCTCGTTGCCATAAGCTGGACTCCTCTTGAAAAGAGCCCTCGGGCCATGGAGCATCAGCATTCTTTCTTATAACAGCACCTCCGCACTCCGCGTGCCGTTCCTCGATCATCTTCGGCTCTACTTTGAAGGTCTTGAGCCATAGCCCGAAGTGAGGAGTAATGCAGAGGAATGCTTCACACACGACGACGAATGATGAAATATGGAGGATGGACTCCGGAGCTAAGTCGTGAAATTCCAGCCCATAATAAAACATGAACCCCCTCACGAAGGGATCCGTTGGGAAGCCTAGCCCCCGAAGGAAGTGAGATACGAACACCACGCTCTCACCAGGCTTGGGAGTGGGAATGACCTACCCATGAGTAGGCAGCCTATGCAAGATTTCGCCAGTCAAGAACCTGGCATCTCTTAGCCTTAGCACGTCTTCCTCCGTAACGGAGGAAGGCATCCATCGACCTTGAAGGTCGCAGTCGGACATCATCGAAGGTCCGGAGCGCCTAGATCTGAAGTCTTGAGTGTTGGAACTCGAGGTGAAGGGCGAATTCGATTAAGATCGAAAGAAAGGAGTAAAGCCTTGGTCTCTTTATAAGAGGTTGAATACCAAGAGCCCTCCCCGTGACCGTTTGGGACTCACTTTTGATCGAGGAGATTTACCAACAGGCACGACTGGGTTACCCATGTCCGTATTGATGAGAATCCCGTAAATAAAGGGGACACGATCTCTGCTTCGAAAAGACGTGCCAAGGAAACCGCCTCGCTAAACGCGCTGAGGTGGGACAGTAAAACAATTCAAATAAAGGCTTGGCCGTGGTGTGATGTCACGCTACGGAATACGTCAGCAGATTAGATTTGTGTAAATACTATTCTCTCTATGGCAATATGTGGAACTTGTCTTGCAGAGCCAGACACTATCCTTGTGTTCAAAATCTTCTATGAAGTACTTGGAGGAGGAACCCGCCTTGCAATGCCGAAGACAATCTGTGCGCCGGACTCGTCGTTATTGAAGCCTGGTTCAGGGGCTACTGAGGGAGTCCTGGATTAGGGGATGTCCGGATAGCCGGACTATACCTTTGGCCGGACTCTTGGACTATGAAGATACAAGATTGAAGACTTCGTCCCGTGTCTGGATGGGACTTTCCTTGGCGTGGAAGGCAAGCTTGGCGATACGGATACGTAGATCTCCTACCATTGTAATCGACTCTGTGTAACCCTAGCCCTCTCCGGTGTCTATATAAACCGGAGGGTTTTAGTCCGTAGGACGAAGAACAATCATACCATAGGCTAGCTTCTAGGGTTTAGCCTCCTTGATCTCGTGGTATATCTACTCTTGTACTACCCATATCATCAATATTAATCAAGCAGGAGTAGGGTTTTACCTCCATCGAGAGGGCCCGAACCTGGGAAAAACATCGTGTCCCTTGTCTCCTGTTACCATCCGCCTAGACGCACAGTTCGGGACCCCCTACCCGAGATCCGCCGGTTTTGACACCGACAGGTGTGTTCCACCACGTAGCCGGTACCCGCGCATGCAGCAATCGTGCACCTAGGGTTTTAGGGTTTATTTGTTAATGGTGCCTTTACGTAACTCTCATGTGTGCGAGACAGCGAGAAACGGACTGCGTGTGTGCGCCTCTTCTCTTCGTATATGTACTCCACCGTTTGTCTGGTGTCCAAAAAATTATACATTGGTAATAACTACTCCCTCCGTTCCATAATGTAGTGCCTATAGATTTTTTGAAAAGTCAAACCTCACAAACTTTGACCAAGTTTGTGGAGAAAAATATTTACATCTAGAGTGCGAAACATATATCACTATATTCATCATATGATGTAGTTTCACATTATATATTTTTGCTATTGTAGATATAAATATTTTTCTCTACAAACTTGGTGAAAGTTTGCAAAGTTTGACTTCTTAAAAAATCTATAGGCACTACATTGTGGAACGATCTTGATACCACGATCAAAGTTGATTAATACATATTCACCAATTTGATAGGAAAAAGAGTCTAGTTTTGATATACGTATATCACTAAAAATATGTTACGTTTCACTCAAAATATATTCCTTTGGCGGTTTTGACGAGATAAGGGAATAATGTTGTTGGTTTCAAGATTCGAGAAGTGGTATATGTATAATTTCTACTCTTACTAGCAAAATGCCCGTGCGTTGCACGGAACATCGAGATCTTGTGGGAGAAAAGGATGAACGAGGGAAGGCCTTATCTGGAAATGTGGAGAGGAGTGCGGGTAAATTGCCATAGTTTCCTACCTATCCGTTAGATATAGATCGGACGGCCTATATTGCAGGATGGCAGGCACACCATCATCACCGACTATGCTTTTTATAAGAGTAGAGATAAAAAACAGAGTTGGTGATGATGGTGTGCCTGCCATCCTGTAATATAGGCCGACTGATTTATATCTGGCAGATATGAAGGAAACTATGGCAATTTTGCAAAAAAAATACCCACACCCTCTCCACATTTTCAAATAAGGCCTTCCCTCGTTCATCCTTTTCTCCCACAAGATAAACTACTCATACAAATGCATCTTGATATTCCATGCAACGCATGGGCATCTTGCTAGTTGTTGCAAAATGCCCATGTGTGTGTGAGAGAGAGGGAGAGAGGAGGAGGACGGAGTGCATGTGTGACAAAGACACAAAGAGTGTGTGTGCGAGACGTATCAGCTTAAAATGAGGCAATAGTGTGTGTGTGCACGATCGAGAGGGCGTGTCTTGTCAGCATCCTAGGAACGGAAGTCCCCAGACTTGCCTGCCTGCGGCCCGCGGCGTGTCTCCACCAGTGCCCCGTACGGCCCATCTTCATCAGCCAACGCTCAAGACCCTCGCGAGGGGCCAAGCCTCATGAGGCGGACGATGCAAGACCTCCTCGGGGGCGGCCTCACCAGGCTGGCTCGCGAGGGGCGAAGAGATCAAGGTGAGGGGCACCTCGCGAGGTTTCTGTGACGCAAGCCATGACGACCAAGGCCAGGCAAGCGCCAGGCGGGCGCAGCGCACACAGTGTCCTTGTTTCCTCTTTGGTGCTAAAGAGGAAAGCGCAGGCGTGGAGTCCCGAGGCATGGAGCAAAGGTTTCCATATCGGTGCAACAAGGCCAAGACCAGTAGGACGGCAGGACAGAGGTCACCGTGGAGCCCAAGACGGCGTCACCACCAGAGCCTTTGGCAGGCGAAGACCACCTTTAGTCAGGATAACTTGTACTAGTTGTCTCCCTTCAAATTTGGCCGTTGTTGGATCCCTTCGTGCGCACCCCAGAGTTCGAACCTCAAGGGTTTTGCCGGAACCCTAAATCTGACATTTGGCGCGCCAGGTAGGGGTGCGCTGAAACTTCCCTTCCGCCGATCCATGTCCCATCACTCCACCGCATCCATGGCGGACACGCGTCGAGCCCACGCTGAGCGCCGAGCCGCTCTCGCCGCCCGTGTCGCTCAGACAGCTCCTGTCGGTGGGCCTCCCCGTTGTTCCTCGTCACCTGCCGCCATCGGCCCGGCGGGAAACGAGCAGGAAGCGTCCTCGCTGCACCCCTTTGTGTGGCGGGACGGCCGCACCGCCACTCCATCGCTAACCCCAGTCGGCTCGTCGAATGCCCACAGACGCGCAGGCCGCGCTGCTCATGGCACACGAGCTCCTGGGCTACAGCCCGGTCGACGACCTCTACAAGGACTGGCTGGACCGCATCGCTGAGCTCGTCAGTGCCGCTGGGGGCTCCCCTGCACCGTGCCTTTCGGTACCTCGCCCTCCGCCAGCTGCGGGCGACGTAGCCCACGGAGCACCTCCACCACCTCCGCACCAAGACGGTGCCCTCGCGCCGAGGCACGTGGCCTCCCGGCGTGACCCACCGCGTGGGGCGCCCGCGCGAGAAGTAGGAAGCTGCCAAGAAGTTCCCCGACCGCAAGAAAACACTCATGCGCCCCCGGCGCCGCCATCACAAGACCGTGTGCCGCCCACGGCGGTGGTGCGCGGACACCAAGGGCAGGCCCCGCCTCCGCAAAGGGCCCCGTTGGCCACAGTAGGCTGCCGCGGCTTAACTCTAGAGCTCCGTAGCGTCGGCTGGCCGGGCAAGTACAAGCCAGACCTGCCTCCTCGCTACGACGGTACCCCCGACCCTGCGGAGTTCTTGCAGCTCTACGAGCTGAGCATCGAGGCGGCCAACGGCAATGAGAAAGTCATGGCGAACTGGTTCCCCGTGGCTCTCAAGGATGGTGCTCGCTCGTGACTCCTGAACCTGCGTCCGGGCTCGATCTCCTCCTGGGGTGAGATGCGTGACCGCTTCGTCGCCAACTTCCAGGGCACTCGCGACCGCCCTCCTGCCGCGGGTGACCTGCGTCGTATCAAGCAGCAGCCAGGAGAGACCTTGCAGAATTGCATCCAGCGCTTCAATAGCGTTCGTCTCAAGATCCCCAAGGTGACGGACGAGGCCATCATTTCGGCATTTTCTGATGGAGTCTGCGACGTCAAGATGAAGGAGGAGCTCGCCATCCACGAGGAGCTATGCACGGCTCTGGAGCTGTTCAACATGGCGACCAAGTGCACAAGAGCTGAGGAAGGGCGCCTTTCCCTCCTCGAGCTCCCTGCCATCGATCCAGAGGAGAAGAAAGCCAAAGCCAAAGACGTGAAGCGCAAGGGGGTGGCCGTGCTCACGGCGGAGCCGGACACGAAGCGCGGCCGGGATCACCCTGAGTCATCCAAGAGCAGCCGTCCGTTCTGTGCCTTCCACAACGTACACAGCCACAACACCAATGACTGCCAAGAGCTCAGAGCCATTCGAGATGGACGCTTCGGTCAACGCCACGAGCGCAACGACCGGGTCTACGGCCGAGGAGGGGGACGAGGCGGAGGATGCTGGGACGATCGCGGCCCCCACCAGGAGTGGCGCGACCGGCCTCGCGAAGACCGCTGGCAGGACCAGCCTCGTGAGGGTGCATGGAGGGATCAGCCTCGCGAGGCCCGCCCTCAGGGCAATGCTGGTCTCCCTCCACTGTCGCCACCGCCAAGAAGGAACGACGAACTCCATCAGGACGAGGGGGCTGGGGTTTCCAGGAACCACGTGCTATAGCCTGCATCTTGGGTGGAGCTCAGGTTCCAGCATCTCAGCGTATCGTCAAGCAGTTTGCTCGCGAGGTGAACACAGCCCTTCCCAGGCATGAGGCCACGCGCCCGCTCAGATGGTCCAAGTGCGCCATCACCTTCAGCTCAGCGGACCAGCTCAAGTGCGCGGCCATTGGTGGCGCCCTCCCGATGCTCTGCTCGCCCGTCATCAGCAATGTACAAGTCACCAAGACTCTCATTGACGGTGGCGCAGGGCTTAACGTCCTGTCCGTCGAGACATTCGACAGCCTCCAAGTGCCATACGATCAGCTACAGCCCACCAAGCCCTTCTCAGGAGTGACCGATGGCTCCACCACGCCGATAGGGTAAGTCCACCTCCCTGTCACCTTCGGCCAGCGCGACAACTACCGCACCGAGCTCATCGACTTCGACGTCGCCCACATCCGTCTGCCGTACAACGCCATCCTCGGGTATCCTGCATTGGCCAAGTTCATGGCAGTGACCCACCACGACTACAACATCCTCAAGATGCCAGGAAGCAGCGGGATCATCACAGTCCCCTGCGAAGAAAAAGATGCGGTGTGCTCCCTTGAGCGCGCCTTCCCAGCCGCAGCAATAGAAGACCCCGACAATGATGGCGCACACGACCCTCTTGAGGCCATCCCCAAGAAGAAGAAGCAACTACTCCGTACAGGGCCTCAGGGGAGCGGCGCCTGTAGCGGTGCCCCATCAGGATCGGCGCCCGCGCTTGGGGCGCCTCCCTCCCTCACATAGGAAGGCACGCCCGGCGCCCCTCCTCTGGCAGGGCTCGGGTGCTCTCTTCTAGAGGGCCTCAAACCAAGCCAACATCACGAGGGAGGCGCTCGGGCACCACATGGAGGCGTGCTTTGCGGCAAGTTTCCCTCAGGAGGACAACAAGCGAGGAGCGCCCGGTGCTCAGGAGTTCATCGCCAAGACCACTCAGGAGCTGGAGGATGCAAGAGCCATGCGCGACAACCGCCGCCCACCTGGCGCAACCCCCCATCCAGGAGAGGATGGCTGGCTGCGCGTCTCTGTCGACATCCCAGGGCTCAACAAGGCTGCATCTCAGGAGCGCTTCTGGCCTTCACATGTTGGGCGATGTGAGGGTCCACGCCACAGCTATGTCCGCATGCCGTTTGGCCTGCCGAGCATGGCAGCCGCCTTCCAGCACAACCTGCGGAGCGTCCTGGCAGCCAAGGAGGCCAGGCACCACGCGGTCCTGGCGGAGATGGGGACGGTCCTCAAGGAACCGCCTGAGCCCCCAGAGCCTCCCGAGGCTCAGTGCCCTGGCGGCTCATGAGGGGTGGCACCTTCGCCATGCATCTTTAGCTACCCCGACATCCCTTCGACAACAGAACCATGTGACATTTTCCAAGTTTATTTAGCTGGGAGCGCCCCCCCTGGGCTACATCATTCCCAGGCCGCATGGGCCTGTCCCCGCAGTATGTATCTTTCTACATCTTTAACTTACTCTATTAGGGGCGCCCCTCGGGCTGCATCATCCCCAAGTCGCTCGGGTCCGTCCCAGGGGCATGTATCGTTCTCGCGTTTATCTAAGTAAGCTTGTTCCATCTTATAAGCTATCTATGGTTATCGCCTGCTTGATTGTCGCCCACCGTGACCGCCCGCGTCGCTGATCTACCCCCTGCTCATCCCGCAACGGGAGCTACTCACACTGGCATGGCGCTTGTGCTCGGGTCCGTCCCTGCAACACTGACAAATCTGAGCGGTCGAGCTCTGACTTGCGGCACGCCCCGCGCACATCACCTCACCAGGCCCTCAGTCCTTCATCTTCTTGTGGAACGACCAGTGGCAGACTTGCAATCGTAGCGGCAATTTGTGTCCCTCCTCGCGCTAATCTGCAGAAACCTCCTGAGGACAACAGCAGGCGATACCGCGAGCTCCCTTCTCTCCCATGCAATTTGCTTGAGCGTTAAAAGGGGCCTCCTGAGCATCGCGACTCAGGAGCTCTTACTGGCTCTCCAGCCCTCACCCCTGGCCTTGACCACGGCATCGCTACCTGGCATACCAGCGGCGGCTGAGCCCGCTCGAGGGCCGGGACCTGAGGACGTAGAGCACATAGAAGAGCATGGAGAAGAGCGGGAGGCTCGCACGGGCCTATCCTAGCTACACTACGATCGTCCACGCACGAACCTGGCGCAGCACAATGGATCGACTCTGGACTGCCAAGATAAGTTTTGCGCCCGGGTCGGCCAAGCGCTACGGCATAGAAATCTCACTTGTTGCAGCTTCGTTACGTCAACGTCGCCTCCCTTTCCTACCTCTCGGTGGCTGCTTGTGTGCTAAAGGGGACCTTTTGAGCATCGCGCCTCAGGAGCTCTTACTGGACCTCGGGCCGCTCACCTCATGGCCTTGACCACGGCATCGTGACCTGGCATACCAGCGACGGCTGAGGGAGTCCTGGATTAGGGGGTCCTCAGACAGCCGGACTATATCCTTTGGCGGGACTGTTGGACTATGGAGATACAAGATTGAAGACTTTGTCCCGTGTACGGATGGGACTCTCCTTGGCGTGGAAGGCAAGCTTGGGAATTCAGATATGTAGATCTCCTCCCTTTTAACCGACTCTGTGTAACCCTAGCCCCCTCTAGTGTCTATATAAACCGGAGGGTTTAGTCCATAGGACAAACAACAATCATAATCATAGGCTAGCTTCTAGGGTTTAGCCTATATGATCTCGTGGTAGATCAACTCTTGTAATACTCTCAAGATCAATCAAGCAGGAAGTAGGGTATTACCTCCATCGAGAGGGCCCGAACCTGGGTAAACATTGTGTCCCCCGCCTCCTGTTACCATCCGCCTTAGACGCACAGTTCGGGACCCCCTACCCGAGATCCGCCGGTTTTGACACCGACATTGGTGCTTTCATTGAGAGTTCCACTGTGCCATCACCATAAGGCTTGATGGCTCCTTCGATCATCGACAACGATGCAATCCAGGGTAAGGTTTTTCTCCTCGGGCAGATCTTCGTATTCGGCGGCTTCGTACTGCGGGCCAGCTTGCTTGGCCATCTGGAGCAGATCAAAAGCTACGCCCCTGGCCGTCAGGTCAGGTTTGGAAGCTTGAACTATACTGCCGACATCCGCAGAGACTTGATCTTCGATGGATTCGAGCCCATGTCAGGTGCGCCGCACAGTCACGACGGGCATGACTTAACTCTGCCGTCAGACAGTGTTTGGGAGATCCCACCTATAGCTACTCCGGCTCTCAATCTGGAGCAGATTGCGCCGTTCGAGGACGGTTGGATGGACCCCGCCACAGAGGCTGCACACTCAGCGGCGATAGAGCCGAATACTGACTTCACTACTTATGAGACCCGTGTTGCCGGACACCTGGATTCGTCCCCGGCCACGGGTTCCGAACCGCCTGCGTCCGTGCCTATCGAATCTGATTGGGCACCAATCATGGAGTTTTCCCCCGCGGATATCTTTCAGCACTCGTTGCTGGGCGACGTGCTAAATTCATTAAGGTCTCTCTCCTTGTCTGGAGACCCTTGGCCGAACTATGTCTACCTTGCGTGGGAAGCGGACGACGAAGAAATCCGTTCCCCACCCACCACCCACTTAATAGCCACTGTCGACGACTTAACCGACATGCTTGATTTCGGCTCTGAAGACATCGACAAGATGGGACGATTTATGCAGAGATGAATAGGAACCCCGCCCAGTGGCGCTGGATCGCCACCTCATCATATGATATATACATGGTGGACACCCCAAAGAAGGCGATGGCGATAAGGCAACACAGGATAATCCCTCCAAGAAGCAATTCAAGCACCGGCGTCAGCGGCGCTGCTCTAAGTCCCGCCGTAGCAAAAGCAGCGATACCGGCACAAGAGAAAATAATGCTCCGGATAGTACCGAAGACAAAGACAATACCTCCCAGCCAGGCCTCGAGCGGGAGGATGGGCAAGCCAGCCCTCAAGAACAGGCAACAGACGGAGAATCAGAGGATGACAACTACATGCCTCTCTCCGAAGACGAGGTGAGCCTCGACGATGAAGAATTTATCGTGCCTGAGGACCCCGTCGAGCCACAGCAAATAGCCTGAAGAAAAAGCAACAACAGCTTCGAGCTGACCAAGACCTGCTAGCGGATAGATGAACCGAGGTCCTGGCGGCCGAGGAATACGAACTCGAACGCCCAACCAATAGTTACCCAAAGCACAGGTTTCTACCCCAGCTCGAGGAGGAAGCATCAAAACCTACATTACCAGCATATGATGCGGCTGATCGACCACCTCGTGGCCGAGACAGAGTGGCATATCAGCCCGAAGTCCAGCCCGCACCCCGCCGCCATTTAAACAAAAATACCAAGGCCCGGGGCAACACACGGGACCTGCAAGACGTATTGGAAAACAAAGCAGGACATACAAGATCGATCTACAGATCATGGGGAGCGCAGCATAAGCGCGCCAAGGATGATCACACGCCAGATACACTAAAAGCAAATCCGGCCGGGCGAATATAGCCGACAAGACTCAGATGAACTGCGTCGTGACATAGCCCGGCACAGAGGCGCTGCACACCCCCTATGCTTCACCGATGAAGTGATGGATCACGAATTCCCAGAAGGATTCAAACCCATGAACATTGAGTCATACGATGGTACAACAGACCCCGCGGTATGGATCGAGGATTTCCTCCTCCACATCCACATGGCCCGCGGTGACGATCTACATGCCATCAAGTACCTCCCACTAAAACTCAAAGGACCTGCTCGGCATTGGCTGAATATCCTTCCAGCAAACTCCATTGGCAGTTGGGAGAATTTGGAAGATGCATTCCTTGACAACTTCCAGGGCACTTTTGTGCGACCACCAGATGCTGATGACTTGAGACACATAGCCCAATAGCCAGGGGAATCGGCCAAGAAATTCTGGACTCGGTTCCTAACTAAAAAGAACCAAATTGTCGACTGTCCAGATGCCGAGGCCTTAGCAGCATTTAAACATAACATCCGGGACGAGTGGCTCGCCCGACACCTCGGCCAAGAGAAGCCGAAGTCCATGGAAGCCCTCACGACACTCATGACCCGCTTTTTCACGGACGAGGACAGCTAGCTGGCTCGCAGCAACAACACATCAAGAAATCTTGGCAATTCAGATGCCAAAGATACTAACGGCAAACCACGTCGCAACAGACACAAGCGTCGCAACAACGGCGACAATGCCGAAGACACGGCAGTCAATGCCGGATTCAGTGGCTTTAAATCCGGTCAGCGGAAAAGGCCGTTCAAAAGAAGCAATCCGGGCCCGTCCAGTTTGGACCGCATACTCGATCGCTCGTGTCAAATTCACGGCACCCCCGATAAGCCAGCCAATCACACCAACAGAGAATCTTTGGGTGTTCAAGCAGGCCGGCAAGTTGAACGCGAAAACAAGGACAAGGGGCTGCATAGCGGCAGCGAGGAGGAGCCTCGGCCGCCGAACACAGGAGGACAGAAGAGGTTTCCTCCACAAGTGAAAATGGTGAACATGATATACGCAACCCATATTCCCAAGAGGGAACGGAAGCGTGCACTAAGGGACGTCTATGCGATGGAGCCAGTTGCCCCAAAGTTCAACCCATGGTCCTCTTGTCCGGTCACCTTCGATCGCAGGGACCACCCCACTAGTATCCGTCATGGCGGTTCTGCCGCATTGGTCCTTGACCCCATCATTGACAGATTTCACCTCACTCGAGTCCTTGTGGACGGTGGCAGCAGCCTGAACCTACTCTATCAGGATACAGTGCACAAAATGGGCATAGACCCCTCGAGGATCAAACCCACCAAAACCACCTTTAAAGGTGTAATCCCAGGTGTAGAGGCCTGCTACACAGGCTCAATCACACTGGAAGTGGTCTTAGGATCTCCGGACAACTTTCGAAGCGAGGAGTTAATCTTCGATATCGTCCCCTTTCGCAGTGGCTATCACGCACTGCTCGGACGAAACGCATTTGCCAGATTCAATGCAGTACCACATTATGCATACCTCAAACTCAAAATGCCAGGACCACGCGGGGTTATAACAGTTAATGGAAACACAGAGCGCTCGCTCCGCATGGAGGAGCACACCGCGGCCCTCGCGGCAGAAGCGCAAAGTAGCCTTATTGGGCAAACCGCCAATTCGGCGAAAAAGACCCCGAACACCTTCAAGCGAGTCCGGAGTACCCCGCAGGAGGATCACGAGGCACGTTTTCAGCTCGCCTAGCAATTCGGCCTCCATCCTAGTCCCAGTCAAGTGGCGAAATTTGCGCCGCGCGTACATAACTACCCACTCAAGATACCATGGGCATAGGCGGAGGCACAACTACGGCACTGTAACGCCCCGGCTTCGATGCGCCAGGTGTCTGCCAGTTATTCGTCGTTGTTGCCTTGTCATTTGCTTGCTTGTTGCACTTTTCCATGTCATCATCTGCATTTTATATCATGTCATCATGTGTATTTCATTTTGCATACGTGTTCGTCTCATGCATCCGAGCATTTTCCCCGTTGTCCGTTTTCCAATCCGGCACTCCTATGTCTCCCGGCGCCCCCTTTTGCCTCTTTTCGTGAGTGGGTGTTAAACGTTCTCGAAATGGACCGAAGTTTTCCAAGCGGCCTTGGTATAGCACCGGTAGACCGCCTGTCAAGTTTCGTGCCATTTGGAGGTCGTTTGATACTCCAACGGTTAACCGGGTAACCGTCAAGCCTCTTTCTCTTTGCAGCCCAACAGCCCTTCCAAAGTGGCCCAAAACCCAGCAAACTCCTCTCCATGCTCTCGGTCGTTCGATCACGATCGTGTGGGCGAAAACCGCACCTCATTTGGACTCTCCTAGCTCCCTCTACCTATAAATAAGCCCCTCCCCCCGAAATTCGCGGATGAATCCCGCAGATGAAACCCTAGATCTCCTCCTTCTCCGCGCCGGACACGTCCGACCCCGCCCGGACGCGTCCGCTCCGCCACCTCCGCCAATCACCGGCCGCCACGTCGCCCGCCCGCTGCCGTCTCCGCCGCGGGGCCCACGGGGCCCAAGGCCGCCGCCCGTCCGGCCCCGTGCGCCGCCGCCTCGGCTTCACGCGTGCCTCCCGGCGCCGCCTCCCTCCCGCGCTTCGCCGCCCGCCCAGCCTCGCCAGCGGTGCGCCTCTTCCCCAACCCGTGCTCGCGCCCGGCCGTTCATATGCCGCCGCCCAACAGCAACCGCCGGCAGCGCCGTCCTCCGCTCCGCGGCGCCGCGCCCCTCGCCGCTGGTCTTGCGCCTCGGCCTCGCTCACGCCGCCGCCGCCATGGAGGGCCGCCTCCTCGGCCATGCCGCGCCTCACATGCCCGGCTTCGCCCGCCGGGCGACCTCGCCCGGCCGCCTCCTCCGAACCCCCTCCGACCGCAGCTCCGGCGAGAGCTCGGCCCCGCCTCGATCCACGTGCAAACCCTAAATCTAGAGGTTGACCCGAATTCCTCCAAGTCCCTGTGATTTCAGTATTTTGTTGCCATATTCATAATGCCATAACTCTATGCATATTGCTCCGTTTCGTGCGTGTAATATGTCAAGTTGTTCGCCTCGACGAGTATATCATTTCATCTCATTGCATAATTTATATTTGAGCTCATCTTGATGTCCGAAATGCTGTTGGAAGAGGGCTATGTGATGTTAGTTTCAGATTCTTATCAGAACATGCACTTTTGTCATTTTTGCCATGATTGATGGGTGCACCCTATGAACTTGAGTCCTACATGTGTTCTGTAGTATGCCATGTCATCTTTACAGGGGTGTATGACATGTATTTTTGTGATCTCTGTGGTGACTAGCACAAGCATGCAAACTAGGCTTCATGATGTTGCTGATTTCAGCCCCTGTTCTGCTGATATTTTTATGCCATGTTAACTTGATGCTACCAAGAGATCCATGCTTATTTTGAGATACTTCAGTAAGGATGTTTTGAACACATGGCTATTATCTATCCATCCATGCCCTTGTTTGCAATTATGGATTGCCATAGCTTGAGTAAATCGAGCTCTACTTTTGCTATAAAATGTTTCCTGGCAGGTTGTTTACATGTTATTCAATTTTGCCAAGGTTGTCGTAGTTGATCCAAGCATGATATGTTGTTGTTCTTGCCATGTATAGCTTCTATGCCATGTCTTCTTACTGTGAGTAGCCTTGCCATGCCATGTATTGCTCTGTGGTGAGTGGTTCAAGCTCACCAACATGCCTACTTATTGTTGTTCTTGCCATGTTTGAATCGGTAATATAACTTGCCATGTTTACATGGGTGCCATCATATCTTCTGATCCTTTTTGGCTTATGGTCAGTAAAGGACTTCTGATCTATGCCATTAGTAGATTCATGCATGCCTTTGTTTGCTATGATAAGTTCCTGTAGCATGTCGTTTGATAGCTCTAAACATTGCAACCTGATGTTATTTCCTGTTAAGTCTGAAACTGTTATTATTTGCAATCTTGCCATGTGCGTTTGAGCATGTTCTAGTGATTTCTGGAGATAGCTCAGTGTTCATGTTTTGGAAGGCTTTACCTGTACATCGTGCACATGCCTTTTGTTATCATGTTGAGGTGCTGTAGCATATTGTTTTGATGCTTGCAATATGCCTACTTGTTGTTATGGACAGATTGTTGTTATGCCTTGTATAGAGTGTATGTGTTGCACCGTTGCTCCGTTTTGAGTGTGCTCTATATGAAACTTGCTTAGAATTGCATATAGCTTCATATTATCATGTTACATTCATGTTTTGAGGTGTTTCCTTGATGTTTGGGTGCATTTTGCATCAATGCCATGCTTATCTTGTTTTGCTCATATCTTCTAGGCCGTAGCTCCGAATCTAATGAACTTTATATGTAACTTGACTAGAATTTCGTGTAGATCATCGTGGTGCATCTTAACTTGCTGTTTAACAACTTGAACTTAAGGTTTATTCAGAGCTGGACCAATTTCAAAATTTGCATATGAGGACTTACCGGAATTGTTGTATGTTGTTCCCGGCCTCATTTAAACTTGCTTTGATGTGTTGCTCTTGTTTGCATCGTCTCTTGCCATGAGTAGCTTCATGTAGCTTTGTCATGCATCATGCTTGTTGTGCATCTTGTCATGTTCATGTGTGGTGTGTTTACCTATGTTGTGTGCTTCTTCTTGTTAGTTCCTGTTTCGTTGCGATCGTGAGGATTCGTTCGTCTACGCTTGGTTCGGCTTCATCCGTTCGTCTTCTTCATGGACTCGTTCTTCTTCCTTGCGGGATTTCAGGCAAGATGACCGCTACCCTGGATCTCACTACTATCATTGCTATGCTAGTTGCTTCGTTCTATCGCTTTGCTGCGCTACCTATTACCTGTTTATCAAGCCATCCCAAATTGCCATGTCAGCCTCTAACCTTTTGCATCCTTCCTAGCAAACCCTGTTTGGCTATGTTACCGCTTTGCTCAGCACCTCTTATAGCGTTGTTAGTTGCAGGTGAAGATGAAGTTTGTTCCTTGTTGGAACATGGAGATGTTGTTCCTTGTTGGAACATGTTTACTTGTTGGGATATCACAATATCTCTTATATTATTAATGCATCTATATACTTGGTAAAGGGTGGAAGGCTCGGCCTTATGCCTGGTGTTTTGTTCCACTCTTGCCGCCTCTAGTTTCCGTCATATCGGTATTATGTTCCCGGATTTTGCGTCCCTAACGCGGTCGGGTGATTTATGGGACCCCTTGACGATTCGCTTTGAATAAGACTCCTCCAAAGAAGGCCCAACATTGGTTTTTACCATTTGCCTCACCACCACCTACATTTCCCTTGGGAGTAATTAACCCAAGGGTCATCTTTATTCAGCCCCCCGGGCCAATGCTTGTCTAAGTGTTGGTCCAAACCAGAGCCACTTGCGGTGCCGCCCCTAGGCAACTTGGGGTATCGTCGGTTGCCGTATCGTAGTGTTCATCCGGTCGTGGCACGAGGCGAGATCTGTAGCGGCTACTATCGAGGTGTCGGCACGCCGGGAGGTCTTGCTGGTCTTGTTTTATTCTTTGTCGAAATGTCTTGTAGCAGGATTCCGACTGATCGGGTCTTTCCGGGAGAAGGAATATCCTTCGTTGATCGCGAGAGCTTATCATGGGCTAAGTTGGGACACCCTGCAGGGTTTGAACTTTCGAATGCCGCGCCCGCGGTTATGTGGCAGATGGGAATTTGTTAATATCCGGTTGTAGTAAACTTGAAGCAAACTCTTCTAAAATACACCAACCGTGTGTGTAACCGTGATGGTCTCTTTTCGGGGTTGATCGAGAAGTGAACACGGTTTCTGGGTTATGTTTGATGTAAGTAGGAGTTCAGGATCACTTCTTGATCATTACTAGTTGACGGCCGTTCCTTTGTTTCTCTTCTCGCTCTCATTTGCGTACGTTAGCCACCATATATGCTTAGTCGCTGCTGCAACCTCACCACTTCACCCCTTCCTTTCCCATTAAGCTTTGCTAGTCTTGATACCCATGGTAATGGGATTTCTGAGTCCTCGTGGCTCACAGATTACTACACCACCGATTGCGGTACAGGTTTGCGATGATCATGATGCGAGAGCGATGCTTGCTTGTCTTGAGTTCTTCTTACGCTTCTTCGATCGAGGATAGGTTCCGGTCGGCAGCACAGGCTAGCAGGGTGGATGTCGTCTCGAGTTTACATTTATGTTTCATCCGTAGTCGGATGTTGATCTTGAATATGATGTTGATGTATTCTTGTGGCATTTGTGCCTTATGTATGTATCCCCATCTATTATGTAATGTTGATGTAATGATTTCCACCTTGCAAAAGCGTTTCAATATGCGGGTCTATCCTTGGTGGGACCTTCGAGTTCCTTTTGGATAGGGTCGCATATTGGGCGTGAAAAGTTGGTATCAGAGCCTCGACCGACCTTAGGAGCCCCCTTGATTGATCGTGTAGTTTGGCCGCAGTTGAGTCTAGAAGAAAACTATTTTCTGAGTCTAGTTATATCGGAGAGTAGGAATTCTTTTACTCCTCAGCCCCTTCGTCGCTCTGGTGAGGAATCTTGACGTAGGTGTTTTGAATTACTCCTCTTCCCCTTCAAATTTTTCTTTAGGATCACGCAGTTGGTTTTCCGATCGTTATTCCTCAGCTCTTTGCATCCGGTGCATTTCTCGTCATGGTGATTCGAACCTCCTTGTTTTCTAAGTTCAATCCTCAGTTGTTTTCTTTTCCCACCCACCCACCCCTTTTTCTTGTCGGGAACCGGAGTCCGTAATCGAGTATCTATCCTACTCGTGCGAAGTCTTTGCTTTCTTTCCTCAATGATTTCAACTGGTGTTGTCTCTTCAAGATATTCGTCGCTTCCCTTTCCAAGTTGCCTTTGTTTATCCCGCCCTCCCACCCTTTTTCTTCCCGGAGCCTGAGTCTGTTTCGACCATCAATTTCATAGGTGTGGAGCCTCTTCAGTCCTTCGTCAATCATTTCAACCGGTGAATTCTCGTCTCGGTGGACATTCTTCATCTCTTTTCTTCTCTAGTGGACGCAATTCAAGTTTTTCGGGTTAATCATATCCTTTTCCTTTGAAGTGTTCTCTTTGCTCATTCGCCTCTCGCCAATTTATCCTTCCGGAGTGTTCAACACATCTCAGGAGATTCGTCTGTGTTCCAATTATTTCGAGGTTGTCACCTCATTCAAATATTTCAATTGTTCCGATGCATCATCTATCTGTTTATCATCCCTTTCCAACGGTGTTTTCTTTTAGTGGGCCCTAACCCACAGGTCTTTCCCAGGATCTTACCTGACTCTTCTAATTTCCCCGGAGTTATTCTCAATTCTTTTCGGAGTTTGACGTAAGAATGAATTTCATCAGTCAGATGCCTTTTCAAGATCGATTTCAAATCATTTCATTGTTGGTTCAACCCCTTTGCTTTTCATTCTACCGGAGTATCTCAACAATTTTGGTGGTGTTTATCGTCGTCCTTGAAGACCGAAGTAGAGTTTCTCTTAAATCTTGTCCGTTCCCCCGGAGATTCATGGTGCTAGCTCGATGTTATCCTATCAATTGTTTCCAGTCGAGCAATTATTTTCATCCATCCGGAGTGTTTCAGGAGTTGTTTTGCCGTCTCGATCATCCGGAGGCCATCTTTTCGGAAGATTTCTTCGTTCCAAGTTTTCTAAGTCGTTTTCTAATTATTCCATATTCGTGCCCCTTCGTTCGTCTCAATATTCTTCCGGTGCTTCGTTCAAGTATTCTTCTATCAGCTCATGATCTCTTTGTTCTTGTGCATCTAAATCCCCTCTAGCTTATTGGTTCTTCTAATTCTGTCCGGTGATTCATTCTCTTTCATCAGTCATGTTCGAATTCTTATGGTGGTTCGTGCAAGATTCTTTTTCTTTGATTATCATATTAATTCATTCGTTCTTTCGAATCCTACCGGTGGTTCATGAAGACCTACTCAAGTTTGCGATATGTCACTTCTCAATCCCTTTTCAAGAAGAATAAGTAGTATGCAAAATCCATTGCTTGTCATCAATTTAATTTGATGAAGGATAAGCATACAATAAATCTTATTCTTATTCCATCAAAGTGATTAATCTCTTCCTTCGGAGTTTGTTCTTGATGAATAAATTCTAGTTTCAAGTCTTTTCATCTTTTCTTTTCCGGAGTTCAAATTTCCTCGGTCATTTCGTCGGAATCCTCCATCTAATTCATCGCAGGCTCATCTTATTATTTCCTCCTTCATTCTATCTCATCATCCTTTTGTTACCGGAGTTCTTCATGGTGGTTCTTCATGATTTAATTCATTCTGTAAGAGTTCATCAAGTATCATTCCATCCTCTCTAGCACGTGTTCTATTCCTCCATGTTTTAGCCGGAGTGCTACCTAAATCCTTTCAGTCTTATTCGTTTCTTTTCTCATTCTAACAACTCCGGTTAGAACGAGTGCTTTCAGAGTCTATCTTGATTCCGTGTTTTTTTCGATTCTCGTCATTCTCGTTGTTCCTCTCTTCTTCTCGAGTGCTCTCCATTCTTTGCTTCTTTTCTTGAGTTCTTATTTCACCTCATCCTTTTTTTCCCTTCCGTATCGGTCCTAAGATCTCGGGCGAGATCTCTTGTTAGTGGAGGAGTGTTGTATGCGCCCAGATTCAATGCGCCAGTGTGTACGCGATTATTATTCGTCGTTGTTGCCTTGTCATTTGCTTGCGTGTTGCACTTTTCCATGTCATCATCTGCATTTTATATCATGTCATCATGTGTATTTCATTTTGCATACGTGTTCATCTCATGCATCCGAGCATTTTCCTCGTTGTCCGTTTTCCAATCCGGCACTCCTATGTCTCCCGGCGCCCCCTTTTGCCTCTTTTCGTGAGCGGGTGTTAAACGTTCTCGGAATGGACCGAGGTTTTATAGCGGCCTTGGTATAGCACCGGTGAACCGCCTGTCAAGTTTCGTGCCATTTGGAGGTCGTTTGGTACTCCAACGGTTAACCGGTAACCGTCGAGCCTCTTCCTCTTTGCAGCCCAACACCTTCCAAAGTGGCCCCAAAACCCAAGAACTCCTCTCCATGCTCGGTCGTTTCGATCCACGATCGCGTGACCAAAAACCGCTCCTCATTTGGACTCTCCTAGCTCCCTCTACCTATAAATAAGCCCCTCCCCCCGAAATTCGCGGATGAATCCCGCAGATGAAACCCTAGATCTCCTCCCTCTCCGCGTCGGACACGTCCGACCCCGCCCCGAGCAGCGTCCGCTCTGCCCTCCTCCGCCAATCACCGGCCGCCACGTCGCCCGCCGCCGCCGTCTCGCCACGAGGCCTTGGCCCAGATCCGGCTCCAGCGGGGCCCGCCGCCGCCACCGCCACCGCCTCGGCTTCAGCGTCTCGCGGCGCCGCCTCCCTCGCGCTTCGCCCGGCCGCCCGCCCAGCCCCTCGCCCGGCGCGCCTCTTCCCCAGCGGCCCGTGCTCGGCGCCCGCCGTTCGCGGCCGCCCGCCGCGCAACCGCCCGGCAGCGCCGTCCTCCGCTCGGCGCCCGCGCCCCTCGCCGCTGGTGCCCGCCTCGGCCTCACTCGCCGCCCGCGCCGAGAGGCCGCCTCCTCCCGGCCGCGCCTCCCAGCGCCCGGCTTCGCCGCCCGCCCGACCAGCGACCTCGCCCGCCCGGCCGCCTCCTCGAACCCCTCCGGCCGCAGCTCGGCGAGAGCTCGGCCCGCCTCGATCCACGTGCAAACCCTAAATCTGGAGGTTGACCCGAATTCCTCTAAGTCCCTGTGATTTCAGTATTTTGTTGCCATATTCATCATGCCATAACTCTCTGCATATTGCTCTGTTTCGTGCATGTAATATGTCAAGTTGTTTGCCTCGACGAGTATATCATTTCATCTCATTGCGTCATTTACATTTAAGCTCATCTTGATGTCCGAAATGCTGTTGGAAGAGGGCTATGTGATGTTAGTTTCAGATTCTTATCAGAACATGCACTTTTGTCATTTTTGCCATGATTGATGGGTGCACCCTATAAACTTGAGTCCTACATGTGTTTTGTACTATGCCATGTCATCTTTACAGGGGTGTATAACATGTATTTTTGTGATCTCTGTGGTGACTGGCACAAGCATGCAAACTAGGCTTCATGATGTTGCAGATTTCAGCCCCTGTTCTGCTGATATTTTTATGCCATGTTAACTTGATGCTACCGAGAGATCCATGCTTATTTTGAGATACTTCAGTAAGGATGTTTTGAACACATGGCTATTATCTATCCATCCATGCCCTTGTTTGCAATTATGGATTGCCATAGCTTGAGTAAATCGAGCTCTACTTTTGCTATAAAATGTTTCCTGGCAGGTTGTTTACATGTTATTCAATTTTGCCAAGGTTGTCGTAGTTGATCCAAGCATGCTATGTTGTTGTTATTGCCATGTATAGCTTCTATGCCATGTCTTCTTACTGTGAGTTTCCTTGCCATGCCATGTATTGCTCTGTGGTGAGTGGTTCAAGCTCACCAACATGCCTACTTATTGTTGTTCCTGCCATGTTTGAATCGACAATATAACTTGCCATGTTTACATGGGTGCCATCATATCTTCTGATCCTTTTTGGCTTATGGTCAGTAAAGGACTTCTGTTCTATGCCATTAGTAGATTCATTCCATGCCTTTGTTTTCCATGATAAGTTCCTGTATCATGTCGTTTGATAGCTCTAAACATTGCAACCTGATGTTATTTCCTGTTAAGTCTGAAACTGTTATTATTTGCAATCTTGCCATGTGTGTTTGAGCATGTTCTAGTGATTTATGGAGATAGCTCAGTGTTCATTTTTTGTAGTGCTTTACCTGTACATCGTGCACATGCCTTTTGTTATCATGTTGAGGTGCTGTAGCATATTGTTTTGATGCTTTCAATATGCATACTTGCTGTTATGGACAGATTGTTATGCCTTGTAGAGTGTATGTTGCACCGTTGCTCCGTTTTGAGTGTGCTCTATATGAAACTTGCTTAGAATTGCATGTAGCTTCATATTATCATGTTGCATTCATGTTTTGAGGTGTTTGCTTGATGTTTGGGTGCATTTTGCATCAATGCCATGCTTACCTTGTTTTGCTCATATCTTCTAGGCCGTAGCTCCGAATCTAATGAACTTTATATGTAACTTGACTAGAATTTCGTGTAGATCATCGTGGTGCATCTTAACTTGCTGTTTAACAACTTGAACTTAAGGTTTATTCAGATCTGGACCAATTTCGAAATTTGCATATGAGGACTTACCGGAATTGTTGTATGTTGTTCCCGGCCTCATTTAAACTTGCTTTGATGTGTTGCTCTTGTTTGCATCGTCTCTTGCCATGAGTAGCTTCATGTAGCTTTGTCATGCATCATGCTTGTTGTGCATCTTGTCATGTTCATGTGTGGTGTGTTTACCTATGTTGTGTGTTTCTTCTTGTTAGTTCTGTTTTGCTATGATCGTGAGGATTCGTTCGTCTACGCTTGGTTCGGCTTCATCCGTTCGTCTTCTTCATGGACTCGTTCTTCTTCCTTGCGGGATTTTAGGCAAGATGAACGCTACCCTGGATCTCACTACTATCATTGCTATGCTAGTTGCTTCGTTCTATCGCTTTGCTGCGCTACCTATTACCTGTTTATCAAGCCATCCCAAATTGCCATGTCAGCCTCTAACCTTTTGCACCCTTCCTAGCAAACCATTGTTTGGCTATGTTACCGCTTTGCTCAGCCGCTCTTATAGCGTTGTTAGTTGCAGGTGAAGATGAAGTTTGTTCCTTGTTGGAACATGGAGATGTTGTTCCTTGTTGGAACATGTTTACTTGTTGGGATATCACAATATCTCTTATATTATTAATGCATCTATATACTTGGTAAAGGGTGGAAGGCTCGGCATTATGCCTGGTGTTTTGTTCCACTCTTGCCGCCCTAGTTTCCGTCATATCGGTATTATGTTCCCGGATTTTGCGTCCCTAACGCGGTCGGGTGATTTATGGGACCCCCTTGACAGTTCGCTTTGAATAAGACTCCTCCAGCAAGGCCCAACATTGGTTTTTACCATTTGCCTCACCACCACCTACATTTCCCTTGGGAGTAATTAACCCAAGGGTCATCTTTATTCAGCCCCCCGGGCCAATGCTTGTCTAAGTGTTGGTCCAAACCAGAGCCACTTGCGGTGTGCCCCTAGGCAACTTGGGGTATCGTCGGTTGCCGTCGTAGTGTTCATCCGGTCGTGGCTTTGAGACGAGATCTGTGGCTACTATCAGGGTGTCGGCACGCCTGGAGGTCTTGCTGGTCTTGTTTTATTGCTGTCGAAATGTCTTGTAGCCGGGATTCCGAGACTGATCGGGTCTTTCCGGGGAGAAGGAATATCCTTCGTTGATCGCGAGAGCTTATCATGGGCTAAGTTGGGACACCCCTGCAGGGTTTGAACTTTCGAAAGCCGTGCCCGCGGTTATGTGGCAGATGGGAATTTGTTAATATCCGGTTGTAGTAAACTTGAAGCAAACTCTTCTAAAATACACCAACCGTGTGTGTAACCGTGATGGTCTCTTTTCGGGGTTGATCGAGAAGTGAACTCGGTTTCTGGGTTATGTTTGACGTAAGTAGGAGTTCAGGATCACTTCATGATCATTACTAGTTGACGACCGTTCCTTTGTTTCTCTTCTCGCTCTCATTTGCGTATGTTAGCCACCATATATGCTTAGTCGCTGCTGCAACCTCACCACTTCACCCTTCCTTTCCCATTAAGCTTTGCTAGTCTTGATACCCATGGTAATGGGATTGTTGAGTCCTCGTGGCTCACAGATTACTACACCACCAGTTGCAGTGTACAGGTTTATGCGATGATCATGACGCGAGAGCGATGCTTGCTTGTCTTGAGTTCTTCTTCGCTTCTTCGATCGAGGATAGGTTCCAGTCGGCACTGGGCTAAAGGTGGTGGATGTAAATGCGAGTTTCTGTTTATGTTTGATCCGTAGTCGGATGTTGATCTTGAATATGATGTTGATGTATTCTTGTGGCATTTGTGCCTTATGTATGTATCCCCATCTATTATGTAATGTTGATGTAATGATTTCCACCTTGCAAAAGCGTTTCAATATGCGGGTCTATCCTTGGTGGGACCTTCGAGTTCCTTTTGGATAGGGTCGCATATTGGGCGTGACAGGCACATCCCAAAATGCGGATCAACCGCCCCAGGGGCCGTATACCTTTATCATCTTCTCTCTTTCAGGACCTTACTCTCTGGAATCCCTTTCCGGCATTCTGATTGTTGGACCCATCGCGGGAAGGAAATACCAAGGAAGCAAGATGCTCTGACGTACAAGGGAATCCCCAAGTGGTCTCTGATAACGATCGATATACCTGTTTTACATACCCATACGCAGCTTGCCCTTGGATAGGACATGTCAAATAGTCCTATTTTTTGCTTATTGCACTACTTGTATCTGTACGCTTTGACGTATTATTTAATAACAATGCATAGCGTTAGCCTATTATTGCATTCCCCTTTGGTTTTTTCCTTGTCTGCTTATTTACGACAAATTGCACCCGTACATTCTGAATACGACCCGATTATGCCAGGGGCTTGATGTATTCATAACCACGGCATGAAAAGTCCGAACGCTTTCGACAGTGCGGCACCCCGAAATTATAGCATTATATGCATCGGCTCCGAATCATGTCTTGGGTCAATAGTTGGGCTTGCCCGGCTCCCATGTTTTGGTACCTTACGTTCCGCTATATCATTTAAGGTAGCACTGGGAGAACTACTGCGATTGTGTCCCGGTTCTTTCGGACGAGCACCTCAGTAGAGAAAGCCGAAAACTGACTGTCATGATGCGGCGAGAGCTGGTCGCTGTTCGAGAGGTCTCAAATCCTTAAAGATTTTTTTCGCTTGAGCGAGAGTCGGCCTTGTTCGATTTGGGCGTACATAGCTCAACAAGTTAGTCCTTCCGAATAGTATGTGCTTCGCCAAAATATAAAATTGTAGACTTCTATGGCTAAGTGGGAGTGATAAAGCCTTATAGTTCGATTGCCTGGTTCGTTGTGCTGAATACCTCCTTCGAAGGACCCAAAACTGGGATAAAGAGTGATCAGGTTTATCCCGAACACCCCAGTACTAGTTACATGGGGGCAGAAGCCACGACCGCCAACTCTCGATTTTGTAAACGGCCGCACTGAAGGTAATATTTTAAAATTAACAAAGTGTTGCATAGCGCACATGAACTCGTTTCATATTACAGGGTCACATGAGTACATTCATTCAAATATTACATCCTTAGCACATTCCTCCGCCACAAGGCGAGCACCCTTCAGGACACTGTCATAATACTTTTCAGGGTGGCGATGCTCCTTACCCTCCGGCGGCCCCTCCTTCACCAGATTTTCGGCGTCCAGCTTCGCCCAGTGCACTTTCACCCGGGCGAAAGCCCTGCGCGCACCTTCAATGTAGACAGACCACTTTATGACTTCAAACCGGGGGCATGCATTCACAAGCCGTCTCACGAGGCCGAAGTAGCTGCCAGGCAGGGGCTCGCCAGGCCACATCCAGACTATGAGACCCCTCATGGCCAGTTCGGCCGCCTTGTGCAGCTTCGACCAGCTTGCTTGATCGCTTTCGCTTCAGGCGTCGGATGTTTGGTCCCAGTATACTGAGACCATAACAACTTCTCCGTCGAGCTCCCCTCCTCAGCCCGGTAGAACTCCGCGGCATCCGACACACTGCGGGGTAGATCTGCGAACGCTCCTGGAGAGCTCCGAACTCGGGTAAGTAAAAGGAAAGTTTCCTTCACATGCTTGCTTTGCATAATGAATGCCTTACCCGCCGCTATCTTCTTAACTGCCTGAATCTCCTGGAGGGCCTTTTGGGCTTCGGCCTTGGCATGTTGTACGTTTTCGAGGGCCTTCGCAAGCTCAGACCCTTGCGTCTTAGAGTCACACTCCAAGGACTCGTGTTTCTTGACGAGAGCCTAGAGCTCTTGCTTCACCTCGCCGACTCAGGCCTCTTGCTTCTCTCGCTCGATGCGCTCCTTGGCCGCTTTGTCGGCCTCGGACAGCGCCTTCTTCAGGGCCGCCACTTCGGTCATGGCCCCTAGCAAAATTCATGACGATCCTGTTATTCAAAAACCACATTTTCCTTTATCAATATACAGACGGGGTATCACTTACCTTTTTTCTCTTCGAGCTGCCTCTTGGTAAGGCCGAGCTCTTCCTTCGACCGCTCAAGGTCCCGCTTCAGTGCGGCGACCTCCGCAGTACGAGCGGCAGCGGCTAGCAGTGAAGCCTGCTTATTCACATAGACACATTCAGATTAGACTTCTGCGGTTATTATTTCATCTTCTATTCGGCCTTTCTTCGTAAACGCCAAACAGAGCATCAGGGGCTACTGTCTATGTTGTAACATTTTCTTATAATTTTATTACTTACCTCAAAGCCTGTTAGGAGGCTAGCACATGCTTCAGTCAGTCCGCTTTTGGCGGACTGAACCTTCTTGACCACCGCACTCATAACAGTGCGGTGCTCTTCGTCGATGGAAGCACCGCGAAGCGCTTCCAGCAAGTTGTCCGGTGCCTCTGGATGGATAGAGGCCATCGGCTTGGACGGCTCGCCCCCCTTGACGAGGGTTGCTCGATGTAATCCGGAACCACCGGAGGTTCCAAGAGATTCGGCCGGGGCTAGGCTTGTCTTGCCCCCAGCAGTTAGGGCCTGGAGTCTTGCCCCTCGTGCGCCCAGCTCCTGGAATGTCACCTTGGGGCGCCTCCGGAGCCGTCTCCCCTTAGTTCAGTGCCCTTTGAGACAACACCTCGGCGTCGTCCGTAGGGCGGGGGGAGGAGGCGGTCGGGAGCGAATCGATGTTCATATCCGACAGGCCCAAAGAATCATCCGAAGAAGATACGTCGATATGGGCTCGGGATGGACTGCATAATCATATTCGGCGTGATAAGAAGCAATAAAATAAAACATACCAAGAACCATTAGGGTATCCGGATACTTACGACCTCGCCAGGGGCTTGTCCATGGGCAACCACTCATCGTTGCTAAAAGCGGCTGTTGTGGAGCAGTCCGGAAGGAGGGTCCTTCCCTTCGTAGACCCTTCGGCCTCCCCAGAGGGGGCGGCCTTCCTTTTCTTGTCTCCCCCGGCTGGGGGGGGGGAGAACTTTCCTCTTCCACCTCCTCGTTTTCGTGGGAGGAGTGCGCCTCGGTGTTTTGGGACGATGAGCCCGATATAACCTTGCGCCGTAGACCTTTCCTGGTCCCCGTGGCCTTCCTCTTGGCCTTCTTCTCCGGCGCCTCATAAGGCGTCGGAACCAGCATCTCCGTTAGGAGAGCATCTACTGGATCATCGGGCAGGGGGGCTGGACAATCGATCTGCTCCGCTGTCGCTACCCAGTCCTGTTAAAAGGCGTGGAGGCTAAGATCCCTCACACGGTTATACTGGGGAGAAGAACATCTTATGAGATATAAAAGACTTACCGGATTGGCTGGGCACTTTGCGCTGAGTCCGCGATCCTCGGTAAGAGGAGGAGGTACCTCGGCGCCCTTAAACAGCACCTTCCAGACGTCTTTGTGCGTCATGTCGAAGAGCTCTCGCAGCGTCTGGTGCTCAGCCGAGTCGAACTCCCACAAGTTGAATTTCCAACTTTGACATGGGAGGATCCGGTGGAAGAGCATGACCTGGACCACATTGACAAGCTTGATTTTCTTGCTTACCATATTCTTGATACATTTCTGTAGTCCGGCCCGCTCCACCGACGAACCCCAGGATAGGCCCTTCTCTTTTCTAGGAGGTGAGCCGCATGGGGATGCCGGATCGAAATTCGGGGGCCGCCACCCAGTTGGTGTCGCGTGGCTCGGTGATGTAGAACCACCCCGATTGCCACCCCTTCATGGTCTCCACGTAGGAGCCTTCGAGCCAGGTGACGTTGGGCATTTTGCCCACCATGGCGCCTCCGCACTCCGCCTGCTGACCGACTACCACCTTTGGCTTCACGTTGAAGGTCTTCAGCCATAGGCCGAAGTGGGGCTTGATGCGAAGGAAGGCCTCGCACACGACGATAAACACCGAGATGTTGAGGATGAAGTTAGGGGCCAGATCATGGAAGTCCAGCCCATAGTAAAACATAAGCCCGCGGACAAACGGATGGAGGGGAAATCCCAGTCCGCGGATGAAGTGGGTAAGAAATACTACCCTCTCATGGGGTTCTGGAGTAGGGACGATCTGCCCTGCTTCGGGGAGCCGGTGCGCGATGTCTGCGGCTAGGTATCCGGCTCCCCGGAGCTTCGTAATGTCCTCCTCCGTAACGGAGGAGATCATCCACTTACCCCCTGCTCCGGACATGCTTGGAATGGCTTTGCGGAGAGGATGAAAGCTTGGGCGCTGGAGCCTGAGTGCGTGTGAGTGGGCAGGAGAAGAGGAAGGCGTGGGTGAAAAAGGTGAATCCTTGTCCCTTTATAAGGGCGGAAGAAACTATGCGCCTCCCCACCTGCCTGGTAAACTCGCTTATTTCCCAAGCGCCATAATTGATGGCGTGGTTGGGTTACCCACACCCGTATTGATGAGAATCCCGTGATAAGGGGACACGATCTCTGCTTCGACAAGACGTGCCAAGAAAGCCGCCTCACAATATGTGCAGTAGCTGGTTGAGAAAAACGGTTCGAATAATGACCGGGCCATGGCGTGATGTCATGCTGCGAAATGTGTCAGCAGATTAGATTTGTGGGATATTATACTCTCTATGGTGGTATGTGGAATTTATTTTGCAGAGCCGGACACGATCCTTGTGTTCGAAATCTTCCATGGAGTATTCGGCGGGAGAACCCGCCTTGCAATGTCGAAGACAATCTGCGCGCCGGACTCATCGTCATTGAAGCCTGGTTCAGGGGCTACTGAGGGAGTCCTGGATTAGGGGGTCCTCGGACAGCTGGACTATATCCTTTGGCCGGACTGTTGGACTATGAAGATACAAGATTGAAGACTTCGTCCCGTGTTCGGATGGGACTCTCTTTGGTGTGGAAGGCAAGCTTGGCAATTCAGATATGTAGATCTCCTCCCTTGTAACCGACTCTGTGTAACCCTAGCCCCCTCCGGTGTCTATATAAACCGGAGGGTTTAGTCCGTAGGACAAACAACAATCATAATCATAGGCTAGCTTCTAGGGTTTAGCCTATATGATCTCGTGGTAGATCAACTCTTGTAATACTCATATCATCAAGATCAATCAAGTGGGAAGTAGGGTATTACCTCCATCGAGAGGGCCCAAACCTGGGTCAACATTGTGTCCCCCGCCTCCTGTTACAATCCACCTTAGACGCACAATTCGGGACCCCCTACCCGAGATCCGCCAGTTTTGACACCGACAACGGCTGCTGCCCGCCTAGGGACTAGGACCTGTCGGCGTAGAGCATCAATCTATCGCGAGGTCGGAAAGGGGAGACCGAGCCGGAACAGGACATGCGTTCGCAAAATTTCGTAATAAGGATCATATCAACAAAAGGCATTACAGACCCCTTACACGCCCCATGGGGCCCATCTCGATTCCTCGCAGGGAACAAAAGAATGGAGTTTCTAGGAGAACTATCTACACACGCCGGTGCGGTCGACGTCATCATCAATAGTGGGCCACGGGAGGCCGACGCCAACCCCATCCAGGTCAGCGACGGCGGCGGCCGGGTGCTGCGGCCTTGCTCCGTGCACGGCGAGAACTCGGGGGCACATAGTTTTCGTCGCTCATCTCCGGAGTCTTGAAGGGCTCAAGAGAGTCGCTGGACTTCCAAGCACCGCTGCCGCTTCTGGGGGAGTCAGCGGCGGGCTCGGTATTGGCTGTTGTGCTGTCCCGGCGACCCCCTCCGGGGCAGCACTCCAGGCGGCGGCCTTCCTCGTCGAAGACTTTGAAGAAAATCGTGGAGGTGCCGTCGTACTCAAAATGGATGGCGAGGGCGCCCTCCGTATGGCAGACTCGAGCAACCTCGCCCCAGCCACGGGTCATGAAGATCTTGCCTGGGGAGACGACTTCAACCTCCGCTCCAGTCGCCGGGGTGTCGCAGTCGGCGTGCTGCAAGCCAAAGATCGAGGGGGCTCCTCGGCGGCATCTCGGCGGAGAAGAACTGCGGAAAGCGAATCTAAGTGCACGGAGGCATCGCCGCCCGCATCACTATTTTGCGCGAGGAGTCCGCGGCGTGGGCTCGGTGCGGCGACCATGGCCACGGCATGGGCGGCGCTGCTCGCCGCCTCTCCTTTCGGAGCCCTCGGCTCGGGTGTGCATAGGCAGCGGATACCTGGGAGGAGGCCGCTCGCATCAAGGCCTCGACACCTCCAGCCTCACGACTATGTCGCAGCGGTGGGCCACCCTCTTCTTCGGCGGTGGTAGCCCGGGCTCGTCGCGGGGTTTTTTTCCCTTCTCAGCGGCCGAGAACCTCCGTTTCGGCGCCATGGGTGTCGCTGCTAGCAATGAAGCAAGGGAGAAGAAGCAAGCAGAACAGGAAGAGATGAGCGACAGGGGATCCGCTCCCCTCCTCATTTATAGTGGGAGAAGGCCAACCGGCGACCCCCACGATCACATGTAATGATGATTTTTCTCTGCATGCTGTAGGGACTCGTCAAGTCGGGCAGTTGCCGAGGCAGCGTGGGGAAGCGGAGACACTCACGTCTCATTAATCGCCACGCGTCAACCGAGGCCGCAGGCTGTTGGGGCATGCGGCGCTCCGCACTTGCCCCTTGGCTTCGCCTCAAAGCCAAGTCCGAGAACGCCTTGGGCCCGGGGGCTACTGTCGGCGTCCTGGGAACGGGGGTCCCCAGACTTGCCTGCCTGCGGCTCGCGGCGTGGCTCCACCATGAGGAGGCTGTCTTTCAAGCTTTAATGGGAATCGACTGGACCACTGTTGACTTCCAGCAGCTGGGTAGAGATGAAGAAGCTGAAGCGGCGCAGGACGACCCACAACCATCAGACCGCGGCGGCGAGCAAGCATGAACCGGAAGCCGGTTTGAAGAGCTGCTTCATTATATTCCGCCAAGAAACAATGATCTTATTTGGGCACCATGTTGCCTTGTAATAGGATAGCCAACACTCTTGCTTTGAATATGCCTTCCTGCATAGGTGCTGATACTTTTTGCTTGAATGATCGAAACTTTCAATCTATATTTCCTGCAGTCACAAAATCTTAAACCGCCACGGCGGTTTGTGCCGCCAGCCGGCTTGTGACGTTCATATATATATGAGATGAAATATTGAGGTATATAATCGAAATTTATGATACCAAATACCTGCCATCGCTGGGCATAAAGTTGGCTTAGCCAATCTTGAAGCGGAGGTTGTATAAACCCTTACCATCAAAGGGGAACAGCTCCTTTGTTTATAACGCCGGTTTACCATGTAAACCGTGCCGGGTCATGATAAGCCCCCTGTTACTCCATAATGGGATGTTAACAGAAAAAAAGTCAAACCGGTGAAATTATCTCCGGATTAAAAATGGACCGAATTCCGTCAATTGACAGTTTTAACCGGTTTAAAAATGTTGTCGGTTTAAGAAACGCAACAAAAATCAACTGATAGTTGTGAAAAACATGGAAGCAAAGGCAATGATAAACCGTTTGCAAAAAAAGGAAGGCTTTACTGAGCCAATCAGATGGTGTTACCATGGTCGGACACGAACAAGCTCCCTATAAGGTGTAGCCATGGTTCAAGTCAGCCAGGTCCCCAACTGAAACCGTGGCATTATGCCGATCAAGTGGCGTGCAATGGTTCCGGTTCGACAAAGCCCCCCAAGTGACTCTATGGCCTTAGGCCGATCAAGAGGCGTGACTGGTTCAGACTTGACCATGTCCCCAAGTGATCTGGTGGCTTTCGCCTATCAAAAGGTGTTGCATTGGTTCAGACACGACCAAGCCCCCAAGTGATATCACAAAGCTTTTGAAAAGCAAACTCAGGGGGTAAACCGGAGGCCGCTTTAAGACGTAACAACTCCATGTAACCACGCATGATGTAATGTAACAGATACCCCGCTTTAGCTGAGGCTTCGGTTTATTACTTTATTCATAATATATACACTGTCATAATATGTACATAAGTAGAGCCGATGGCTCAGGTATAATAAGGCCGAAGGTGAGCTATGTTCCATGGCCTGTTGGTCTCCTCCTCTGACGTGCGTGAGTCTTTATGCTCTCGAACATCGATCAGATAGTATGACCTGTTGTGCAGATTCTTGCTGACCACGAAAGGTCCCTCCCAAGGTGGGGATAACTTGTGCATATCAGTCTGGTCTTGGATGAGCCGAAGCACCAAATCTCATTCTTGAAAAGTTCTGGTTCTGACCCGGCGACTATGGTAACGACGAAGATCATGTTGGTAAATTGCCGAGCGGGCATCTGCTATGTCACGCTCTTCATCCAACCGATCCAAAGTGTCCTGCCGTGCCGTCTCGTTGTCCGCTTCAACATAAGCTGCCACACGAGGTGAGTCATGACGGATGTCACTGGGGTGAACCGCCTCCGCTCCATAGACCATAAAGAACGGCGTGTATCCTGTGGATCTGTTAGGCGTAGTGTTTATACTCCATAACACAGATGGTAGCTCTTCTACCCAACAACCCGGTGTCCTCTACAAAGGGACCATAAGCCGGGGCTTGATGCCTCTCAAGATCTCTTGATTAGCCCTTTCCGCTTGACCATTGGACTGTGGGTGAGCTATCAAGAAACGCTGTCAAGCGAATGTGCTCACGTTCGCGAAACTCTTTCATGGCACCTTTGGACAAATTGGTACCATTATCCGTGATGATACTGAGCGGAAAGCCAAACCGAAAATCACCTTCTTGATGAATCAACCGCCGTGGGCCGCATCACACTTGCTAATGTGTTACGCCTCTACCCACTTTGTAAATTTGTCGACCGCCACCAGCAGGTGGGTCTTCTTGTCCTTGGACCTTTTGAAAGGCCCAACCATATCCAGCCCCCAGGTTGCAAACGGCCAAGTAATTGTAATCATCCTCAATTCTTGGGCCGGTACATGAGCACATCTGGAAAACTTTTGGCAACCATCACATCGTCTGACCAGATCTTCCACATCAGCATGAGCAGTCAACCAATATAAACCGTGGCGGAACGCTTTAGCCACCAAGGATTTTGAACCGGCGTGGTGACCACAATCTCCTTCGTGGATCTCACGCAATATTTCACAACCTTCCTCAGGGGACACACAACGTTGAAACGCCCCTGAGACGCTGCAATGATGCAATTCGCCATTGACAATGGTCATAGACTTAGATCGCCGGATTATCTGCCGGGCCAACGTCTCATCTTCCGGTAACTCGCCCTGGTTCATGTACGCAAGATAAGGAAGCGTCCAATCCGGAGTGACGTGAAGAGCTGCCACCAACTGAGCCTCCGGATCAGGAATAGCTAAATCCGCTTCACCAGGGAGCTTGACCGACGGGTTGTGCAGCACGTCCGGGAAAACATTGGGCGGGACCGGTTTGCATTGAGAGCCCAACCGGCTTAAAGCGTTCGCCGCTTCATTTTTTCGACGGTCCACGTGGCCCACCTGATAGCCCTTGAAACGACCTGCGACAATATCCACCTCACGACGATATGCAGCCATGAGTGGGTCCTTTGAATCCCAAGTGCCAGACACCTGTTGAGCCACTAGGTCCGAGTCACCGAAGCACTTAACCCGGCTTAGATTCATCTCCTTAGCCATCCGGAGACCATGGAGCAAGGCTTCATACTCAGCTGCATTGTTAGTACAAGGGAACATTAAGCGGAGAAGGTAACAAAACTTGTCACCTCGTGGGGAAGTTAATACGACTCCAGCCCCCGAGCCCTCCAATTGCCTGGATCCATCAAAATGGATGGTCCAATATGTGTGATCCGGCTTTTCTTTAGGTGCTTGCAACTCCGCCCAGTCATTAATGAAATCCACAAGTGCTTGAGACTTCACCGCCGTCCGAGGCACGCATTTCGCACTGCGGCGCCCAAGCTCTATAGCCCACTTGGCAATCCGCCGCCGCTTCCGGTTACAGATGATATCGCTTAAGGGAGCGTAATCGACCACCGTGATGGGGTGCCCTTGGAAATACTGCTTCAGCTTCCGGCTTGCCGTAGAAACTCCATATACCAGCTTCTGCCAATGCGGATACCGTTGCTTAGATTTGATAAGTACCTCACTGATATAGTAAACCGGACGTTGAACCGGATGCTCCTTTCCTGCCTCCTTCCGCTCCACCACAATGGCCACGCTGACCGCCCTGGCATTAGCAGCAACATATAGCAGAAGAGGCTCCTTGTCAATGGGAGCGGCGAGCACAGGCGGGTTGGCCAATTGCCGCTTTAAGTCCTCTCCAACGCTTCATCGGCGGTGGACTCGCATTTAACCGATCTGTCTTGTTCAAAGATTCTGGTACAAAGGATGGCCTTCTCCGAGGCGGCCGATAAACCGGCTCAAGCAGCAATCCGCCTGCCAAACGCTGGACATCGTTAATACACTTCGGTTTAGCCAGGAGGTGATAGCCGTAATCTTCTTCGGATTAGCTTCAATTCCTGTTGGACACGAAAACCCAATAACTTGCCTGCCAAACACCAAAGACACATTTGGCGGGTTGAGCATCATCTTGTAAACCCGCAGGTTGTCAAAGGTTTCCTTCAAATCGTCAATCGTTGTTTCCTTCTCCCTTGACTTGACCACAATATCATCCACATAGGCATGCACATTACGATCGATCTGTTTATGCAGTGCAATTCTGTACACAGCGTTGATAAGTTGCTTGGGCGCTTGAGCCCAAAAGGCATAGACACATAGCGCGTAAGGCTCCAAAGGGAGTGATAAACGCCGTCTTCTCCTGGTCCTTAACTGCCATCTTGATCTGATGATACCCAGAGTATGCATCCAAAAAGCTCAAACGCTCACAACCCGCAGTGGCATCAATAATTTGGTCGATGCGGGTGTCGGGGAGGCTGATCGTACCCACTGACACCTATGGGGCCGGCGGACCAGGCCCCTTGTGGTTCGGAGGGGGGCGGAGATCGCACGAAGAGCGGATCGAGGCGATGCACACGAGCAGTTTACCCAGCTTCGGAGCTCTCCGGAGAGATAAAACTCCACCGCTGCTTGTTTGATCTATTGTGTTCTTACTAGGGAGCAATGCGAGCTACAAAACCTAAGCGTGAGTGTGTCTAGTCTCACGGCCAAATAATGAATCGAACCAGCCCAACATGCGGAACCCGGAATCGAACCCCTCTACATTGCACTCGGGCCTCCTTTTATATGCTCAAGGGTCTCCGACAGGTGGCAACATAGGCGGGGTACAAATGTAAAACAGGAGTTGGTACACCTACTTGAACAAAGTGTACAGGTGCAAAATACCTAACTCGACGGCAAGGGACGTATAATAAATGCCCGTCGTTGTCGCCCAAACAAAGGTAACCGAGACCGTCAGTGCGCCTCCGCCGACACGCCGCCCATGGAACGGTCCCATGGCGACATCGTCGCTGGGTGAGCTGGAGCGAGACGGAGAGAGTTGCATGTCATGGCAAGCGCCTTTTGTCAGCGTCGAATCCTGTCGCGCCCGGATACTTGTCGCGCTCCGAGCCTTCCCGCAAGCTCCTCTTGCCGGGCCTTGTCTTCTGCGTGCTCGAGCGGCTTTCCGACAAGCTCTTCTTGTCGGGGCCTTGTCTGCGTTTAGAGAGGCCTTCCCGGCAAGCTCCTCTTGTGGGTCTTGTCTTCTAATGGCTGCGGAGGGTCTTGGCGGACGCCTTGGCGAGGCTTGCCACGGGACGCCGCGATCGCAGACAAGTTCGGGTACTAAGGTACCCTATTTTAGTACACCGACAGAGCCCCGGGTTCCGGGCCATACACGGTGCCGAAGCGCTGTTGGGCCAGGCCCAAAACAGGGCATCGGCACGCGGCCTGGGTCCAAACCAAACCCACTCCGTATTCGCGTTCCCCGTGAACGGCACGCGTCAATTGCGGCCGTGGGGGAGTGGGCGGTGTCGGGTCGCTTCACCCGTCGCCTCGAGCTCGCATCCCCGCCACGTGGTTCCCATGCTTTTGGGTTCATGGACGGTGGAAGTGGAAAATCGGGTCAAGATGGCAGAGGCAGCAGGTCGGCCCCGATTCCCTGCTCTTCCTATGCCCTGATTTGTCGAAAGGGGCGGTCGAGCCCCACCTTGCTTCCTTAAAAAGAGCGGAAGGGGAGCGAGAAGCCCGCACTCTCCCATCTCCTTCTTTCCTCGGTTCTGCTCCCCTTTCTCTCATTCGCCATGGAGAAAAGGAACCTTGGTTCTTCATCGGTGGCGGCGAGGGTCGCCATAGACAGCGCCCCTCCCAACCCCACGCCCGGGCGGCAGAGCCAGCCACAAGAGGAAGAGGGAGGGGCGAGGTCGTGGAAGAGGTCGAGGCGCCGGGAAGAGGCGGACGGGGCCGCTGCCTCCGCTTCAGCCCGGCGGTTCCCTCCTCATGTGGTCCATACAGGGGACGACCCTTGCAAGTTCTTCGTTAGGCTGCGCCGGGCGCCTCGTCGTCGCCTCCGGCTTCCAGCTCCGTTCGCGAGCGCGATGGAGTCGGATCCGCCCGAGACACTGAGACTGCACATGAGGGGTTGTGGAATCAGCGGCATGCGAGTCTGTGTTGTATTCCCAGCCCCTAATGTGATGTATCTTGATTGTGGGTGGAAGACGTTCACTCGCATCCACAGCCTGAGGGCGGGATTTACCCTCCATTTTAAGTTAATGGAGGGTGATCTCCTCTCCGTCAAGGTCTTCGGGGATCTCGGTACTCGGGAGAAGTGCTGCGTGGATAGCTCCTCCGACAGCGAAAATTCCCCCTCGAGCAAGAGTGACGAGGAGGAGAGCGACAGCGACGACGAGGGTAGCGGGCCCGATTAGTTGTCGGGCGCTGCAAGGCCACCGGCGACCCCATCATCCGCGTCGCTGGCTCCTTGAACTCCCGGGTCGCCTCCTTGGGCGATCGGCGAGGGAGGCTGCGGAAGGGGAAGAGGGATGGCGACAAGGCCGTCAAGTCGAGTACGAGGCGTAGTGCCCTCGACAGCGTGGCCGACGTCCTGCCGCCTGCCTTGAGCCCGCTTCGGCTGCGCTGCCATCTCCGTCAAGCCCTCGGGGAGCTCCCGGGATGTTCCTTTGGTGCCTTCTGGCACCTGTAGCTCGCCTAGGCGTTTCTTTTGCCCTTCTCGCCTCCTTGACGTACCTCCTGAAGAGAGGGACAGAAAAAGGATTACGGGCATCTTATCTTTTTAATTTGTAAGCCTTCGGGCCTTATCCGCATTTAATACTTGTAATCTTCCCTTTCATGTTTTTCATTCCCCACGGATTGTATCCGAGTAGAATGTTTTTAATGAAAAAGGGATGCTTGAAAAAGGACGAAGGGCTTATCAAATATCTCAGCCCCCGGCAACTCTGGCTTGCCGTAGCTCCCGGCAACTCTGGCTTGCCGCAGCCCCCGGCAACTCTGGCTTGCCGCAGCCCCCGGCAACTCTGGCTTGCCGCAGCCCCCCGGCAGCTCTGGCTTGCCGGGGCTTGGGTACCAGCGCGCCCTTCTTCTCCTCTTCGCTGTTATTTCAGTTCTGAGAACGATTTAGCCAAGGTCGCGATAAGTTATTTTTGTAATATAACTTTACTCAGGCAACATTTGCTATGTTACTTCCTTTACTCGACTCTTGGCTTTGTATGTTATTACCCCACGCTTTCAGTGGAAACTTGCCGCAGTGCACCCTTGCCATGGCGAGCCGAAAAGTGAACTTCAAAGAGCTGGCAAGGGTCGCTACCGACAAGCAACCTTGTCGCGGACTAGCCGCAGCTCACTTAAGTTGTTGAGCGGACTCGAAACAAAGTAAGGGCGCGACCAGTCACGATTTGGTTCCTCTGCATGTGTTTTCCATACAAAGTACTATCGTTCGAGGAAGATAACTTAAAAATTTAAAATTGATTGCTCAAACTTTGGCAACTTAGCTTTTCTGTTTCTTGCTTCCCGATGAGGTGAAACTTCCTCGGCGGTGCTCGGTCCATAGTATTATCTCCTCCTCCCCCCTGGTTAACTTGTGCGTGAGGGAGCCTTCTTTCCTTTGAGAAAAGAAAAAGAAGAGGAAATAACATTATGGGGCCTAGCGGCTCGATTCTGCTTACCGGGTATGGTTGCTGCACAAAGTGTTAGCCAAAACATGCAATAAAATGATGAAAGCATAAACTTGACAAGTCATGCGCAACACATGAGCTTTATCGATGCACGGGTCTGCGCCGGCTTTGTAATGGTTGATTACATGCAACAGCGGCAAGACTTGTATAAAGGTGGTTGCCGGAACGGATTCCGACAACCGCGCCTCTATGGGTAAAACTTACGAAGATGCTCAATGTTCCAGGAGTTGCTCACCGGAATGCCATCTTCGGTCTCAAGGCGGACAACCGTGCCTAGTGACTCGTTTCACCCGATAAGGGCCTTCCCACTTCAAGCGCCAACTTGTTTGAATTCTTGGCGGACTGAATGCGCCAAGAACAAGGTCGCCTTCCTCGAGACTTCGCACTAACCTCAAGGGCTATGGTAGCGACGCAGGCTTGTCAGTAGCCAGCGGCTCGCACAATGACTTTGAAGACGATCCTCCTCGAGGAGCAGCACGTCATCTTGTCGCAGCTGCTCTTGCTCAAGCTCATCATAAGCGAGTACTCGAGGCGATCCGTATACGAGTTCCGTGGGGAGAACTGCCTCTGCTCCATAGACTAGAGCAAAGGGTGCCTGGCCAGTGGCTCGATTTGGCGTCGTCCCGATCGACCAAAGAACCATCGGCAGCTACTCGATCCAGTTTCTTCCGCACTTGTGCAGCCTGTCGAAAGTTCTGGTCTTGAGCCCGCGCAGCACTTCAGCGTTTGCCCTCTCTGCTTGACCGTTGCTTCTCGGGTGAGCAATGTATAAAGCAGACCTTGGCGCCAAGGTCTTGGACGTACGCATGAAGGTGCGACTCAGAATTGCGTGCCGTTTTCAGTGATGATCTTGTTAGGGATTCCAAACGGCAAACAATTGACCAAGAACTTGATCGCTGACCGTGGCTGTCACCTTCCTCATCGCTTCCACTTCCGCCACTTTGTGAACTTGTCGATGGCGACGCATAAGTACTCAAAGCCCCGACAGCTCGGGGAAGGGGCCGAGGATATCGAGCCCCAGATCGAAAATGGCCCGGATAAAGGGATCGTCTGGAGAGCTTGAGCTGGCTGGTGTATCTGTTTGGAATGGAACTGCACGCTTCACACTTGGTTACTTGTGCAGTTGCATCCCGGAGGGCTGTCGGCCGAAGAAACCTTGCCGGAAAGCTTTGCCGGAAGTGCCCTTGCGCCAATGTGGTGACCACATGTGCCTCCATGTATCTCTCTCGCCAACAGCTTTCTCATCCATCTTCCCCGGCAATACACTTCAATTTCACACCATTGAGTCTTCTTCTCGCATGCAGTATGCTATCGACAAACTGGTACATACTTGACCGCCGGGCTACTCTTTCCGCTTCTTCTTGCTCTTCGGAAGTTCTCCCGTCTTCAAGGAAATGGACAATCTGCTGCGCCCATGTTGGAGCTTGCGGCTCGACAACAAGGACTAAAGGCACATATGCTGCTGCGGGAACATCAGCTTATACGGCAAGAGCCTGTGGCTCTGCCGGTGCTAGATGCTCCCCGACAAGCTTGCCGGAGCAAGACTTGTCGGGAGCGTCTGCTTCAACGGAACAAACCACAGGGTCTGCAGCCGGAGCAGATCGCTTCCTCAAGACTGCTTGGTGTTGATCTTGGGGACCTTTGCAACGACGGCTTGAAGCTCTGTCGGAAAGTAGTCACCAGAGGCCAACTTCCTCTTCTTGCTCTGTCCGGTCGGCGGTGTTACGGTTGGTATTGAGTCAGCTTGAGCACGAAAATCCTCGTTCCAGGTAACTTAAGCCGCGCACTTTGACAGCCGTCAGCAATATCATTCTGAGCTCTTGGAACATGTTCCATTTGCAGGCCGTCAAAGTGCTCTTCTAGCTTCCTCACTTCATCAACGTAGGCTTCCATCAACGGACTCTGGTAATCTTTGTTGACTTGGCGGACGACGAGTTGCGAGTCACCCCTGACAATAAGCTTCTTGATCCCAAGGTCCACTGCGATCCTGAGACCGGCAAGCAAACCTTCATACTGCAGTATTGTTTGTCGCTTGCTCCTTGGGAAAGTGCATCCGGACGACGTACTTGAGGTGCTCTCCGGTGGGTGCGATAAGCAAGACGCCGCACCGGGCGCCTTTGCAGCGAGAAGGCACCATCAAAGTACATCAGCCACTCTTTCTTTGGCTTCTTTGACGGAATGCTCGTCTCCTAATCTCTTCATCCGGGCGTTGGCGTCCATTCTGCTATGAATTCTGCCAATGCTCGCTTTGGATAGTTGATGTGCTTTCAAACTTAAGACCACAGCTTGACAGCTCCAAAGGCCCACTCGACAATCCTGCCTGCCGCTTCCGGATTCTGCGAGATCCTCTTCGTGGGAAAGCGAGTGACAACTGTGATCTCATGTGCTTGGAAGTAATTGCGCAGCTTTCGACGCCATGAGGAGGCCGAAAAGCAATTTCTGCACACCGTATACCTTGACCTAGCCCCTTGCAGGAGGGAGTCGACAAAATAGACTGGGCGCCGCACCATCCTTTTCTCAGATCTGCTCATGTGTCTCGCGGATTCGTCCTTGTCGGGACCAGAGCTTGTCGGCGAAGCCCCGCTTGTCGCTGGATGTGCTTGCCGCGTTGTCGGCTTGTCATCCGCCTCCCTCTCCGCCACTAACGCAGCACTAACCACTTGATTGGTTGCCGCTATATATAGCAGCAACTTCTCTTGTGGCCTAGGTGCGACAAGTGTTGGAGTGGAGGACAGGTATCTCTTTAAGTCCTGCAGCGCATCCTCCGCTTCGGGAGTCCATTTTACTAGACCTGCCTTTTTCAAAATCTTGAAAAATGGTAGGGCGCGCTCAGCAGACCTAGAAATAAACCTGCTGAGAGCAGCCACGCAACCGGCAAGTCTTCGTACATCCTTGACGCGCTTTGGTGCTTCAATCTGCTCAATGGCCTTGATCTTGTCGGGATTAGCTTCAATCCCGCGCTGAGACACGAAGAACCCGAGAAGCTTGCGGAAGGGACTCCAAACACGCACTTCTCGGGGTTGAGCTTGAGGTTGATCTTGGCGCAGATTTGCAAAGGTCTCGGCCCAAATCTTGAACCAAAGTTGCTTTGTCCTTGCTCTTGACCACTATGTCATCCATGTAGGCTTCTACATTTCGTGCATTTGCGGCTCAAAAGCGCCATGGACTACCCTTGCAAATGTTGAACTAGCATTCTTCAAACCGAAGGCATCCGTATGAAACAAAGATGTGCCACATGGTGTGATGAATGCGGTCTTCTCCTCATCTTCTTCAGCCATGAAGATCTGATGGTATCTCGAGTAGGCATCAAGAAACGAAAGCAAATCACATCCACCGTGGAGTCAACAATCTGGTCAATGCGCCGCAAGGGAAATGGATCTTTGGGGCAAGCTTTATTAACATCCGTGAAGTCAATACAAAGTCTCCATTTCCCATTTGCCTTGGCGCGACTACGTGGATTGGCCAACCACGTAGGATGGAGCACTCCACCGACAAGGCCTGCCGCTTCCAGCTTCTTGATCTCTTTGGCTATGAATTCTTGGCGCCCAACGCTTGCTTCGACTTTTTGCTTGACGGGCGCGCATGAGGACAAACGGCCAGCGGTGCTCAATCACTTTCCTAGGAACACCGGGGATATCGACGGTTGCCATGCAAACACGCGGACATTCGCCTGCCAGGAATGCAACGAGCGCCTTCCTATTTGGGGTCGAGAGAGGCACCGATGGTGAAGGTGCCACCAGCGCCGCCCTCCTTGGCGGGCACCTTCTTGGTCTTCGGCGGAGCCACCATCTTCTTGCACTTGCCGGTGGAGCTCGATGGTGCGTCCTCGACGGTAGCGCAAAGACTCAAGAGGTGCGCTTGCCGGAGTGAGCATCGAGCCCTTGCCGGACTTGGACTTGGTCTTCTTCCCCGGAGCTTCAGCCGCAAGTGTCTCGGCAATCTGTCGCGCTGCTGCATCCCGGAAGATCTTGTCGGCATAGATAAGGGCATCCTTCTTGTCGCCATGGACAGAGATGACGCTTATCGGCCCGGCATCTTGAGTAGGTTGTAGGCGTAGTGAGAGGCTGCCATGAACTTGGCGAGTGTCGGACGGCCAAGTATCCCATTGTAAGGCAATGGGAAATCGGCGACGCCAAACGTAACCCTCTCGATCCTGAAGTTCAGCTCGCTGCCAAATGTGACCGCAACATAATCTTCCCTTCGCTTGCTCCTTCCGGATTGATTCCTTGGAAGGTTCCGGTCTCTTCGAGCTTCATTGTCGTGGATTTGAAGCTTCGAGCACCGCGAGGAGATCAGATTCAAGCGGCCCGACCGTCAACTAACAATTTTGTGACCTTGAGGTTGCGGATGGTTGGAGAGACCAACATCGGCAAGCACCCGACCGCAGTTATGCGATCAGGGTGGTCCTCAATATCAAAAATGATAGGCGTGCTGGACCACTTCAGAGGCTTGCGTGACTCTACGGATGGTTCTGCTGCACTGACCTCCCGCATCCATTGCTTGAGTTGGCGGTGGGACGTATGCAGGGAAGCACCTCCGTCAACGCAGAGAACCTCTGTGGCTTTCTGAAACTCCTTCTCATCGGTGTCGTCGTCCTCCATATCTTCGTCTTCATCATCATCTTCATCCTTGTCGCGGCCGTGGGGAGGTCGATCTCCTTGTCGCTGCTTGACTTTGCCGCGGCGTCCTCCCCGGCCGGGACGTTTCTTGCTTGCTCCCCCAAAGACCTTCCCTGGGCCTTTCTCCTTGTCTCGCCGCCGTACTCAGCTCTCTGTTGTTCGACGAGCTGCTCGACCTTTTTGCAGCTCTGGAGATCGTGGCCCTTGGTGCGGTGGATCTTGCAGTACTGCTTGCCGGAGCCGTCCTGCTTGTCGGCGGCCGCCACCGACTGATGGTTGGCGTCAGCGGCAACCTCCTTGCCGGAGCCACCAGCGTTCTTGTCGCCGCCTCCGTTGCCGGACTGCTCGACAGCTAGCACTTCTCTGCTTTTCTTCTTCCTGTTGCCTCGCCGCGGCCCTTCTTTGCCGGGGCGGTGTCATCACTTGTCGATCCTGCTTCAGATTCTCTCCTGAGTCTCCTCCCTTCCTCGGTACAAGACACTTGTCGGCCAAGGCGTACAGCTCAGCGACGCCCTTGACTTTGCACATCGCCATCTCCTCCCTCATCCTGCGGTTCCGCACATTACGATGAAATGCGCCGATCACCGCGGTAGGGTGGACGTCTGGGATGTTGTAGTGCACACGGCTGAATCTCTCGAATGAACTTGGCGCAGGGACTCTCCTTCCTTCGGGCGAGCAAGTGAAGGTTGCTCTCTTGGCCATGAGGTTTGTGGTCGCTGTGAAGGTGCCAACAAACTGATGGCATGAATCTGCCCAAGAGGATATGGAGCTGTCCGGCAAGTGCATGAGCCAAGATCTGACGTTGGGCTTGAGCACGAGCGGGAAGTAGTTGGCGAGGATCTTGTCATCCCGTCCCCCCGCTGCCTGCACCGCGATGGTGTAGATGCCGAGGAACTCCGACGGGTGCGTCCTGCCATCATACTTCTCCGCACGCGTCTGGTTTGAAGTTTTTACATGGGCCCTTTGGACTTGCCGCAGCTCACGGTGAACGCAGGGCAACCTACCGCGTACGGCAAGTCGCCTGGCCCCTCCTGCGCGTGCATGTCAACAGAAGGCCCAGCGCGCTTGTCGGACTGACGTCGCGCTTCTCTTCGGCGCTCGATGCGAGTTCGAGCGTCCTCTTGTTGTCGCTCATGAAGAACTTAGTGCTGATCGCGGCGAGCTCGCGGATCCGGCGACGCAGCGGGAGTCGCTGTCGAGGTGGATCCGGCGAGTCGGCGATCTTGGCCTTCTTGGCGGAGAGTGCACGGTGGTTGCACCTCCGACAGTCTGCCGCCACCGGCTCGTGCCTTGTCGTCGCGCCGCGGCAACGATGGCGTTGGTTGCCGCAGAGCGTCGCCGTTGGCAAAGCCGATGAGGCTCTGGATAGTGGCCCTCCACTCGTCGACCTTGTCGGCCGTTGGAGGGTAGTCGAGGAGCAGCTGAGCTCTCGCCAGAGCTTCTGCTGGAGTAGTGGGTGGCATTGGAGAACGGTGCGAGGAGCGGGACACGCTCGGACTTCTAACTAACTTAGAAGGAGCAGCACCCCGTCCGGGCGACCGTATCTCACTCGTGCCAGCATGTTGGCGCGCATGCTGGTCTTGAGGGTCTCGATCCATCTAACGTATGGCGTTGTGAAACGCCATGACGTTGTTGGTCCCGCGTCTCGAGACGGGCGCTGGGATGCGCGGACGCCGAGGTTTGCGGTGCCTTATCCTTGGACTTGGCAACGCCGCAAACACCTTCGTCGGCGCCTGTTCCTCCGCTTAGCGTCTGCCCCCACCACCCGTTCGCTGTGGTGAGGGTGGAGTGCACGACGCGGATTTGCCACTGCCACCGAAGCCTTCTTCTTCGATTGGCATGTGGAGGAAGATGTTGATGACGCTGCTCGTGTGAACGCCGGATCAGATTCACACGGCCTCGACGCCCCTACCCGGGCGCGCCAAAGATGTCGGGAGGCTGATCGCACCCACGGACACCTATGGGGCGGCGGACCAGGCCCTTGTGGTTCAAGGGGCGGAGATCGTCTGAAGAGTGGATCGAGGCGATGCACACGAGCAGTTTACCCAGCTTCGGAGCTCTCCGAGAGATAAAACTCCTCTTGCTGCTTGTTTGATCTATTGTGTTCTTACTAGGGAGCAATGCGAGCTACAAAACCTAAGCGTGAGTGTGTCTAGTCTACGCCGGTCAGATGAATCGAACCAGCCCAACCTGCGGAACCAGCTGAATCGAACCCCTCACGTTGCACTCGGGCCTCCTTTTATATGCTCAAGGGGTCTCCGGCAGGTGGCAACATAGGCGGGGTACAAATGTAAAACAGGAGTTGGTACACCTACTTGAACAAAGTGTACACCGCAAAATACCTAACTCGACGGCAAGGGATGTAGCAATAAATGCCCGTCGTTGTCGCCCAAACAAAGGTAACAGAGACCGTCAGTGCGCCTCCGCCGCCACGATGGCGAGCCTATCAGCGCCGCTTATCGCTGCTCTCCGCTGGCTGCACAGCCGCCGACACGCGCCCATGGAACGGTCCCATGGCGACACGTCATTGGGTGAGCTGGAGCGGAGACGGAGAGAAGTTGCATGCCGCTGCAAGCGCCTTGCCATGGCGAATCCTTGTCGCGCCGGATACTTGTCGCGCCTCGAGCCTTCCCGGCAAGCTCCTCTTGCCGGGGCCTTGTCTTCTGCGTGCACGAGGCGGCTTTCCGACAAGCTCTTCTTGTCGGGGCCTTGTCTGTGCCTAGAGAGGCCTTCCCGGCAAGCTCCTCTTGCCGGGGTCTTGTCTTCTGAATGGCTACGGAGGGTCTTGGCGGACGCCCGGCGAGGCTTGCCATGGGGACGCTGCGACTGCCCGTGCACAAGTTCCGGGTACTAAGGTACCCCTATTTTAGTACACCGACAGCGGGGGAGGGCAAAAGGATCTGCTGGACAAGCCTTGTTAAGATCTGTGTAATCCACACACATGCGCCAAGTGCCGTTTTTCTTAAGAACCAACACCGGATTAGCAAGCCACTCTGGATGGAAAACTTCAACAATAAAACCAGCCGCTAAGAGCCTGGCCACCTCCTCTCCAATGGCCTTACGCCTTTCTTCGTTAAACCGGAGGAGAATCTGCTTCACCGGTTTGTACTTGGGATCAACATTAAGAGTGTGCTCACCGAGTTCTCTTGGTACCCCTGGCATGTCAGAAGGCTTCCATGCAAAGATGTCCCGATTCTCACAGATGAACTCGATGAGCACGCTTTCCTATTTCGGATCCAAGTTGGCACTGATGCTGAACTGCTTGGACGAATCGCCAGACACGAAATCAACAAGCTTAGTCTCAGCTGCCGATTTGAATTTCAGGGCCGGATCATGCTCTATAGTCGGCTTCTTCAACGGAGTCATGTCCGCCGGATCAACATTGTCCTTATAATACTTCAGCTCCTCGGTGGCACAAACCGACTCTGCGTAAGCCGCATCACCTTCCTCACATTCCAAAAGCGACCTTGCGGCTCCCATGTACCGTTATTGTCCCCTTGTGACCCGGCATCTTGAGCTGCAAATAGATATAACAAGGCCGTGCCATGAACTTGGCATAAGCCGGCCGCCCAAACAGGGAGTGATATGGACTTTGGATTTTCACCACTTCAAACGTCAATGTTTCCAATCTGGAGTCATATTCATCTCCAAAGGCTACTTCCAGAGCTATTTTACCAACCGGATATGCTGACTTGCCAGGTACCACACCATGGAACACTGTATTGGACGGTTTCAGATGTTTATCTGTTAACCCCATACGACGGAAGGTCTCATAGTACAAGATGTTGATGCTGCTCCCTCCATCCATGAGCACCTTGGTGAACTTATAACCTCCCACCTGAGGTGCCACCACCAGGGCTAGTTGACCCGGATTTTCAACCCGGGGAGGATGATCCTCTCTACTCCATACAATGGGCTGCTCTGACCAGCGTAGGTAATGAGGCACGGCCGGTTTTCAACAGCGTTGACTGCTCGCTTCTGAAGCTTCCGGTCTCGCTTGTCTAAGCTGGTGGTGAAGACATGGTACTGCCCACTATTCAACTGCTTTGGGTTGCTCTGATAACCCGAATGTTGCTGCTGCTGGATGTAACCACCTTGGTTATTCTGATTGTTATGTCCGCCCGGATTACCATTAAATCCTGAACCGGAATTTCCTCCACCGAAACCCGGCCCGGATCCTGAACCGCCGCCGGAACCTTGATCATACCGGAAAGCATTAGAACTCTTGAACTCCTGCATAATGTAGCAATCCTTCTAGAGATGATTTGATGGCGTCTCCTTCGTCCCATGCTTTGGACAAGGTTGATTCAACAGATAATTCAAGCGGTCCGGATTAGGATTAGGCGCTCCACTTCGATTCGGCTGTTTACCCTTGCACCGCTGGCCCTTGTCCTGCGCGTTGGTGTTGGCTATGAAGTCCATGTTGCCATTCGCTTTACGCTTGCCTCCACCATTACCTGTCGAGTGATGTTGCTGGCCCTTGGAGTTGCTGTTCTTCCTTCCCTTCCCTGTCTCGTCATCATCAGACTCAGGATCCTTGGTACTATCAGAATCAGCATACTTCACTAAAGCGCCCATGAGAGTGCCCATGTCATTACAAAACCGCTTCATGCGCCCCAACGTCCACTTCAAAGGATTAAACCGGCAGTTGCCCTCCAGGGTCAGGATCACAAAGTCAGCGTTGATGCAGTCTGATGAGTGCAAAATTTCCGAAACGCGGTGCACCCAATGAGTTGTCGACTCCCCTTCCCCCTGGACAGAAGCCGCCAAGTCCCCTACGGACATGGGCTGCTTACATGTATCTTTGAAACTCTGGATAAATCGGGTCCGCAATTGGGCCCATGAACTGATAGAATTGGGTGGCAAGCTCTTCAACCAAGTACGGGTCGTGCCTTCGAGCATCATGGTGAAGTACTTTGCACACGCGGCCTCATCCACATCCAACATCTCCATGGCCATCTCATAACTCTCTATCCATGCTTCTGGAGCTAAATCGGCAGTGTAATTTGGCACCTTGCGCGGACCCTTGAAGTCCTTGGGCAAGCGCACATTGCGTAAAGCGGGGACGAGGCAAGGCACCCCCAAAGAGCTAGAGGTAACCCTGTGCTTGACCGAGATGGTCGGACGAACCGGCGAAGTCGATAATCCCGATGCTTTGTCGCTAACTCGGCCTCCCTGCGTGCTCGGGCCCGTCCACCACCTCCTGGCGTTGTCGAAACCACCTGCCGGGTTGTTGCCACGGGCGCACTCACGCCATGCATTACTTGATACGGCCGGTTCATCCACGTGCCTGCTATAGCTCGGCTTGGGCGGGAGTAGAGTGGATCCGGTCATGCCGTATTTAATATGCTTCTTGTTGGACCAAAGCTGTCCTAAGGAGCTCCTTGACCCGACGCATCTCTACTGCCTGTGGTGAATCGCCTTCAATTGGAATAGCCTCCAGCCGTGCCGCAGCTGCAACAAGGTTATCCATCGGGTTGGAGTAGTGACCTGGAGGTGTTTGCACAGCCTGAGGCGTACTGGCATTATGGCGAGGTAGATCTATTACGCGGGGCTGAACCGGCGCGCCCGTCCCAGGTGCTTCCGCCCGGTTTACCACCGGCGGATTACTGGTTCCCGCTCCAGGGGTGTTGAATAGATCTCTTCCCTCGAAGACTGAAGGCAAACGGGATCTGTATTTCCTCTTCATGACTTCATGCGACGCGCTCTGATCCAGCATGAGCCTATAAGCCTGTGCATCTAAAGCGGCCCGCTCTGCCGTCATCCTGGCGTCTACAGCTGCCAGATCCGCTTTAGCCTGAGTGATTTGTTCCTTCACCTTCGCGATCTTCGCGTTATGAGCGTCCTGGTCCGCCGGGTTAACCTTCCGCCATGAGCACAGCCAACGATCGAATAGGTCTGATAAAACTTGAGCGGCGGCGCGACAGGTCTCTGCCCGCAGCCGTCGCCGCTGTTGAACCGGCAACCATTGTCGCAGCGGTCGAAGATTGAAGCACTGCTTGTGTACCGGCCATGAATATTCCAACCCGGTTGGGCAGATCAGAGGGGTCCGGAATACTGTCACCATCGGAACAGCCCCCAATCCGGCCATCTTGTAGTTGATATAGAGATTCGGTTTCTCCGGTCGACCACTCGTCGTCAGAATAGACGACGGTTTCGCTACCAAATTCTGATCCGCCCTCATAGCTTCCTCCGTGGATGACTCCCACAAAGGCACGCTTCACGGCCGGTTTAACCTGGGTAGGTCTCGTACGCTGAGCCGTCTCGACGAGGTCGGTGCAGATGTCCGGCTCAGGCCCTGGCTCACCGATCTTGCCGATGAAAACGTGTATGCCACCAAAGGGTACCCGATACCCGTACTCAATCGAGCCAGCCTCGGGGCCCCAGCCTGCATCGTCGATGTAGAGCTTGCCGCGACGACTCTTGGTCATCCGGCCCACAGCGTAGCCTTCGAGTCCTTCGAACTTGCCCTCCAAGATCATCAAACCATCGTGCGATAGCCCCACGGTGGGCGCCAACTGTCGTGGTTTTGTCACGGCAGATGTCCTCATGAAAGGACTTAGTCGTGGAGCCATCGCTACGGATTAACTTGAAGGGGTTAAAGCGGACGCAAAGACACAAGAGTTATACTAGTTCGGCCCCTTTGATGAAGGTAAAAGCCTACGTCTAGTTGTGATGGAATTGATGTGGTCTCGACGACTAGGGAGCAAATAAGCTTCGCCTAGGCCTCGAGTTGTTGTTGTCTGTCCCTGAAGCGCCCTGGGTCGTCCCCTTATATACACGGGTGACGCCCGTCGGTTCATGAGAGTCCCAATCTCCGATTGATACTCGTATCCGGGTTGGTCTCTCTCTATTCCTAATTTACAATATAAGTTTACATATAGGCCGGTTTACGGCTACAGGTTCTAAACTGACTACACGCCTTGGGCCCTTACTTTATGCCTCTTGGGCTTTTACACCGTTGAACTACTGATGAAGTTAACCCGTCCCAGATAGGACGGTTTACGCCCAGTAGTAATATCCCCAACAGGCTCGTCGCGGGGTTTTTTTCCCTTCTCAGCGGCCGAGAACCTCCGTTTCGGCGCCATGGGTGTCGCTGCTAGCAATGAAGCAAGGGAGAAGAAGCAAGCGGAACAGGAAGAGATGAGCGAAGGGGCTCCGCTCCCCTCCTCATTTATAGTGGGAGAAGGCCAACCGGCGACCCCCACGATCACAGGAAATGATAATTTTTCTCTGCATGCTGTAGGGACTCGTCAAGTTAGGCAGTTGCCAAGGCAGCATGGGGAAGCGGAGACACTCACGTCTCATTAATCGCCACGCGTCAACCGAGGCCGCAGGCTGTTGGGGCCTGCAGCGCTCCGCACTTGCCCCTTGGCTTCGCCTCGAAGCCAAGTCCGAGCACGCCTTGGGCCAGGGGGCTACTGTCGGCGTCCTGGGAACGGGGGTCCCCAGACTTGCCTGCCTGCGGCTCGCGGCGTGGCTCCACCAGCGGCCCCGTATGGCCCATCTTCATCAGCCAACGCTCAAGACCCTCGCGAGGGGCCAAGCCTCACGAGGTGGACGATGCAAGACCTCCTCCGAGGCGGCCTCACCAGGCTGGCTCGCGAGGAGCGAAGAGATCAAGGCGAGGGGCACCTCGCAAGGTTTCTGTGACGCAAGCCATGACAGCCAAGGCCAGGCGGGTGCCAGGCGGGTGCAGCACCCACAGTGTCCTCATTTCCTCTTTGGTGCTAAAGAGGCAAGCGCACGCGCAGAGTCCTCAGGCATGAAGCAAAGGTTTCCATATCGATGCAAAAGACCAAGACCAGCAGGACGGAGGTCACCGTGGAGCCCAAGAAGGCGTCACCACCAGAGCCTTTGGCAGGCAGAGACCACCTTTAGTCAGGATAACTTGTACTAGTTGTCTCCCTTCATATTTGGCCGTTGTTGGATCCCTTCCCGCCTACATTTGGGGAGAGGACCAGGGCCTCTATAAATAGGACTAGCCACCACAGTAGGAGGGACGGATCTGAGACCATTCAGATCATCCTCATCCACACAAGCTCACCAAGCACAAGAGCACCTCTCCTCAGGAGGCTGTTCTTCCCTTGTAACTGTTCATCCTCAGCCCAAGGGGCAATCCACCACACCACACTGGAGTAGGGTATTACACCACATCGGTGGCCCGAACTAGTATAAACCTTGTGTCTCTTGTCTGTGGGTTCAACACGCTGAGCTTTGAGATCGCGGTGAGGGCGTGAGCTAGGGGGAGGAGAGATCTTCATGCGCACCCCAGAGTTCGAACCTCAAGTGTTTTGCCGGAACCCTAAATCCGACATGTCTCAAGAAGGGAAGAAAAATCTACATAGATACAAGGAGCGCGAGAGAGACATGTATGCGATAGTGGAAGCACGAGTGTGCGGGTGTATAAACCTATCTAGAGGCTAGTCGATAAATGTTTGTGAGAGAAATACGATTCGGTGGTGCGAAAGCAAGAGTTTTGTGTGTGTGAGAGAGAGACAGTAGTCGGGAAGGGGAGTGGAAGCAGGAGTTGTGTGTGTGTGTGTGAGAGAGAGAGAGATAGAGAGGGGGGGTGTTTGTCTGATCGGTAAACAAATGAATAATGTCAGTTTTATAACTTGGATGGAGACGGAAAGGAGACCGCAACAAATGCTGTGTCTGCAGGAGAGAGTAATTTTAGTGGCATGAGTTATATCTAGAGATATATAGGGTGTGTGAGAGAGCCCCATAGAGAGAAAAACAAAGTGAAAGACGAGTGAGACTGTGTGTGTGGCGGTGAAAAAGAAAGCTTAGGTACCTAGTGATACCAGAGAACGGTAGAGACGTGAGAGATAATGAAAACCGTGTAATGTATAATGATAGGGAGAGTGTGACACTTCTCAAGGGAGACGTCGAGAGACCATGTTTGCGAAGATAGGAGAAACATGAAGTGAGCATGCGGGTGACCTGGAGAAAAGAGAGTGATAGCTGCATGAAGGAGCATGCATGCGAGAGAGATGGGCATGAAAGGAGTCAACATAAGAGCGATTCAAATATTTTCATTCGAGATGATGATACATGTAATTCATACTTGAACCAAAATTGATCTATCAAACATGCATACTCATATGAATTCACGCGCATCTATGTTATTTAATATGTAGATATTACTGATGCATACATTTTAGTAGAACATAATTTGGTTTAAATTTTTTGAATTCAACCTTATGATTTTGAGATCATTGTATTTGTAAATCATATTATTCATATAAAGGAGCAGAATTCTTAGCTGTGCTTTTGAAAGTATATATACAAAAAATGATGTATATAGAATTTTATTCCAATCGAAAATGGATCCTGCATGAACAAAAATACAATACAAACTGGATCCGAATTGAGTTGGCATAGTAAGGCGTGCACTCTTGCTCTGCAAAAATTTGAACGAAGCGGGGAAAGTCGCAGTAACCGCCCGAAACCAAAATCCGCGAGATGGAAATTACTGCCTATCCATGCCATGCAAAGCCTATCGGCTCGATTTCTATAGGTTTCTATAGGGGTAGGTTTGTAATTTCACTCAAAAATGACATAACCGCCTCTCACCCGGATTCATACACGATGGGCGCCAAAACACAGTGTCCCCTTGGCCGAAATCGACTCCTCCCGATTCATACGGTGGGCGCCAAAAAACAAACTCTAAATCGGCAAATATTCGGTGTATGCGAGATTACCGTCCTTTCCCCAACTGACTAATATTGCTGTGATGTAGGAAATTTTAAACGGGGGCTAAGTTTGTATATTTCCTTGCATTTGAGACAAGCGCGCCCTGAAGACATGGTTCCCCCCTTCCTCTCTCCCTCCATTTCCCCATTCGAAATCTGTGGGCGCCGAAACACCCTCTCCACCCCAGCCTCCTCCGTCCGCCACCCCATCCACTGCCGTCCTCCTCCACCATGCCGGAGCTGATACCCCGACGCCGTCGGCCATTACAAGAGATCGACCTCTCTCATCCACGGCTTTGATCGGGATCCTTGCATACCGTCCTCTCGCTTCATCCCCGTTGTCGTCCACCTTGCCGGCGCCGCTCCCTCGACCGTCTCGTCCACCGCGCCCCGCCGCCACCGTCTACCCTCCTAGATCTGCTTCCACGCCACCGACAGCCATCGCTACCGTAGCACCGTTGATACGTCTCCAACGTATCTATAATTTTTGATTGCTCCATGCTATATTATCTACTGTTTCAGGCAATATTAGGCTTTATTTTCCACTTTTATATTACTTTTGGGACTAACCTATTAATCGGAGGCCCAGCCCAGATTTGTTGTTTTATGCCTATTTCAGTGTTTCGAAGAAAAGGAATATCAAACGGAGTCGAAACGGAACGAAATCAACTGGAGAATTTATTTTTTGAAGGAAACCTACCGGATGGACTTGGACCCCATATCAGGAGCAAAGGGAGGTGCTCACGAGGGTGGGGGCGCGCCCCTGCCTCGTGGGGCCCCTGAAGCTCCACCGACGTACTTCATGTACCCATATATACACACGTACCCTAAAACTTCCAGAACAGAGATTAGATCGGGAGTTCCGCCGCAAGCCTCCTGTAGCCACCAAAGTCAATCGGGACCTGTTCCGCACTCACGGAGGGGCATCCCTCATCGGTGGCCATCTTCATCATCCCGGCACTCTCCATGACGAGGAGGGAGTAGTTCACCCTCGGGGCTGAGGGTATGTACCAGTAGCTATGTGTTTGATCTCTCTCTCGTGTTCTTGATTTGGCACGATCTTGATGTATCGCGAGCTTTGCTATTATAGTTGGATCTTATGTTTCTTCTCCCCCTCCACTCTCTTGTAATGGATTGAGTTTCCCCTTTGAAGTTATCTTATGGGATTGAGTCTTTAAAGATTTGAGAACACTTGATGTATGTCTTGCCGTGCGTATCTGTGGTGACAATGGGATATCACGTGATTCACTTGATGTATGTTTTGGTGATCAACTTGCGGGTTCTGTCCATGAACCTATGCATAGGGGTTGGCACACGTTTTCATCGTGATTCTCCGGTAGAAACTTTGGGGCACTCTTTGAGGGTCTATGTGTTGGTTTGAATAGATGAATTGAGATTGTGTGATGCATATCGTATAATCATGCCCACGGATACTTGAGGTGACAATGGTGTATCTAGGTGACATTAGGGTTTTGGTTGATTTGTGTCTTAAGGTGTTATTCTAGTACGAACTCTAGGGTTGTTTGTGACACTTATAGGAATAGCCCAACAGATTGATTGGAAAGAATAACTTTGAGGTGGTCTCGTACCCTACCATAATCTCTTCGTTTGTTCTCCGCTATTAGTGACTTTGGAGTGACTCTTTGTTGCATGTTGAGGGATAGTTATATGATCCAATTATGTTATTATTGTTGAGAGAACTTGCACTAGTGAAAGTATGAACCCTAAGGCTTGTTTCCTAGCATTGCAATACCGTTTACGCTCACTTTTACCACTTCTTACCTTGCTGTTTTTATATTTTCATATTACAAAAACCTATATCTACCATCCATATTGCACTTGTATCACCATCTCTTCGCCGAACTAGTGCACCTATACAATTTACCATTGTATTGGGTGTGTTGGGGACACAAGAGACTCTTTGTTATTTGGTTGCAGGGTTGTTTGAGAGAGACCATATTCATCCTACGGCTCCCACGGATTGATAAACCTTAGGTCATCCACTTGAGGGAAATTTGCTACTGTCCTACAAACCTCTGCACTTGGAGGCCCAACAACGTCTACAAGAAGAAGGTTGCGTAGTAGACATCAAGCTCTTTTTCTCGGCGCTGCTGTTGGGAGGTTAGTGCTTGAAGGTATATCTTTAGATCTTGCAATCAAATCTTTTTGTTTCTTGTTTTAGCACTAGTCTAGTTCATAAAAGAAAACTACCAAAAAATATGGAATTGAGTTTGTCTCATACGCTTCATCTTTTTTATATCTTTCGTGAGTATGATGGAAAGGAAAATTGTGCCAAAGTGTTAGAAGAAGAATGCATTAAAATGTTTGGCACTAAATATTTGAATGATGAGCATGATTGCAATGTTGTTAGTACGAATTCTTTGAATATCCATGATGCCAATGATGATTGCACTAGTTATGATGAAAATGCCTCCTATAAACATGTCAATTTTTGTGGAGTGCATTGGGTTTGTAAGTACACACCAAATAGGGAAGATAGATATTGCAAGAGGCATAAGTACTTAGAAACCAAATTGTTGCAAGAAGAGCTAGATGAATGTGCTGAAAATTTATCTTTTCTTAGCCCTACATGTAAACTTTGCAATGAACGCGATCATTTTAGTACCCAATGCAAATTGTTTCATGAGCATATCGTGTCCAAAAATTGTGATGACTTGATTTCCCTTGCACGTCATAATGAACTTAGTTTGCTCTTGGGTTACCAAGAAATTAAACGTAGAATTAAGGATATTCCAAAATTTGTCCTTGATAAAGTTCTTCATTTCAATCTAGAAGAAATTTATATGTATTGTGCGGTGAATTGCATTGAAAATCCTTATATTGCCAATTACATAAAGAAAAGAAAACAAATAGAGGATGAAGAGAATACTAATGAAAGGGAAGAGACTTCCCAATATTCTCCTATTATTTCTTATGATGAATCAGGTAATGAAGAGGAGCCTTCTATTCAACCAATCTCATTAATAAGGAGCCCCAAAAAGAGGATTGAACCCACACATGACGTGAGGAAGAAGAAAATAAAAAGGAAGAGAGGTAAAAAGGTATCCCTCCCAAATAAAGTTGCTCCTATTATTGTTGTGCCTCATGAAAATGAAGATGATACACTTGATGATGATCTCGTTATGCCTATTGCTTGTTGTGATGATTATGATTGGGAAGATAATGATACTCCTTATGATCTTGAAAATCTTTTTGGCACTTGCTTGGAAGAATATGATAATAATGTTTGCTATACTATTGGTTCTATCCATACTATTAATGATGAGAGTGATTATGCTTATTATACGAAAAGGCCCAAGCTTGGGGAAGCTATGTTTGATGAGGATGACATATTTGAGAATATATTTGCTGCAATTAATGTTAGTCCCAAGCTTGGGGATGCTATGTTTAATAATGATGATATATTTAGCCTCCCAAGTTTTGATATGCAAAGTAGTTATAATGCTAGCATGCCTTTCACCTGTGATGATATTTATGTAAGTGGGTTTGGAAGAGTGTCAACTTTAGGAAGTAATGATCCCACTATTTTGGAGGATGTTCAATCTTATAATATTTATGGAAGTGGATTTGGAGAGGTCATGACTTTACTTAGTAATGATTCCACTGTCTTGGAAGAGGTTTCAATCGATTATGATGAGAACAAAGTTGCTACTTATGATGATTATTGTGATAAAACTTATGCTATAAAAGTAGTGATAATTATATTTACAAAACTTGTCATGATTATGATTACCCTTTTCTGAACATTACTCTTTTAATGTGGAAACAATTTATAGTATTCAAGTCTCTTATGATACTCCCACTATTCTGAATGAGAAGAATTTTGCTTATGTGGAGAGTAATAAAATTTCTATGCAAGTAGATCATGAAAAGAATGCTTTAGTTGCTGGTTATATTGTTGAATTCATTCATTATGCTACTGAAAATTATTATGAGGGGGGAATATATGCTTGTAGGAATTGCAATAATATCAAGTTTCCTCCCTATGTGCTTAAAATTTTGAAGTCATGCTTATTTTACCTTCCTATGCTAGTTGATTATTGTTCCCATAAGTTGTTTGCTCACAAAATCCCTATGCATAGGAAGTGGGTTATACTTAAATGTGCTAGTCATATTCTTCATGATGCTCTCTTTATGTTTCAATTCTTATCTTTATGCGAGCATCATTGAAATCATCAAGCCTAGCTAGGGGCGTTAAACGTTAGCGCTTGTTGGGAGGCAACCCAATTTTATTTTAGTTTCCTGATTTTTGGTTCTGCTTAGGAATAAATAATCCTCTAGCTTATGTTTAGATGTGGTTTTATGTTTTAATTACTGTTTGTGCCAAGTAGAACCTTTGGGAAGACTTGGGTGAAGTCTTTATGATCATGCTGTAAAAAACAAAAACTTTAGCGCTCACCAGATTAGCTTCAACTTTTTACTGGAGAGTGCTATTTAGTTGATTCTTTTTGAAGATGATTACTAGAAAAATTCCTCATGTCCACAAATTTATTTTAGAATTTTTGGAGTTCTAGAAGTTTGCGTTAGTTACAGATTACTACAGACTGTTCTGTTTTTGACAGATTCTGTTTTTCGTGTGTTGTTTGCTTATTTTGATGAATCTATGGCTAGTAAGATAGTTTATAAACCATATAGAAGTTGGAATACAGTAGGTTTAACACCAATATAAATAAAGAATGTGTTCATTACAGTACCCTGAAGTGGTGTTTTGTTTTCTTTCGCTAACGGAGCTCACGAGTTTTCTGTTAAGTTTTGTGTTGTGAAGTTTTCAAGTTTTGGGTAAAGATTCGATGGACTATGGAATAAGGAGTGGCAAGAGCCTAAGCTTGGGGATGCCCAAGGCACCCCAAGGTAATATTCAAGGACAACCAAGAGTTTAAGCTTGGGGATGCCCGGAAGGCATCCCTCTTTCGTCTTCATTCATCGGTAACTTTACTTGGAGCTATATTTTTATTCACCACATGATATGTGTTTTGCTTGGAGCGTCATTTTATTTTCTTTAGCTTTGCTTGCTGTTTGAATAAGATATCAAGATCTTAAATTATTAAATGGGAGAGTCTTCACATAGTTGCATAATTATTCGGCTACTCATTGATCTTCACTTGTATCTTTCGGAATAGTTTGTTGTTTGCTCTAGTGCTTCACTTATATCTTTTAGAGCACGGTGGTAGTTTTATTTTGAAGAAATATATGAACTCTCATGCTTCACTTATATTATTTTGAGAGTCTTAAATAGCACGGTAATTTTCTTAAATAATCCTAATATGCTAAGCATAAAATATTTGTAAGAATTCTTATGAGTGCGTTGAATACTAAGAGAAGTTGGATGCTTGATGATTGTTTTGAGATATGGAGGTAATAATACCAAAGTCATGCTAGTTGAGTAGTTGTGAATTTTAGAAATACTTGTGTTAAAGTTTGTGATTCCCGTAGCATGCACGTATGGTGAACCATTATGTGATGAAGTCAGAGCATGATTTATTTATTGATTGTCTTCCTTATGAGTGGCGGTCGGGGACGAGCGATGGTCTTTTCCTACCAATCTATCCCCCTAGGAGCATGCACGTAATATTTGCTTTGATAACTTGTAGATTTTTGCAATAAGTATATGAGTTCTTTATGACTAATGTTGAGTCCATGGATTATACGCACTTTTCCCATCCTTCCACCATTGCTAGCCTCTCTAATAGCGCGCACTTTTCGCCGGTATCATACACCCACCATATACCTTCCTCAAAACAGCCACCATACCTACCTATCATGGCATTTCCATAGCCATTCCGAGATATATTGCCATGCAACTTTTCATCATTCCTTTATTATGACACGCTCCATCATTGTCATATTGCTAGCATGATCATGTAGTTGACATCGTATTTGTGGCAAAGCCACCGTTCATAATTCTTTCATACATGTCACTCTTGATTCATTGCACATCCCGGTACACCGCCGGAGGCATTCATATAGAGTCATATTTTGTTCTAAGAATCGAGTTGTAATTCATGAGTTGTAAGAAAATAAGAGTGTGATGATCATCATTATTAGAGCATTGTCCCAGTGAGGAAAGGATGATGGAGACTATGATTCCCCCACAAGTCGGGATGAGACTCCGGACGAAAAAAAGAAAAAAAAAAAAGAAAAAAAAGAGGCCAAAAAAAATAGAAAAGGCCCAAATAAAAAAATAAAAAATAAAAAATGAGAGAAAAGAGAGAAGGGACAATGTTACTATCCTTTTACCACACTTGTGCTTCAAAGTAGCACCATGATCTTCATGATAGAGAGTCTCTCATTTTGTCACATTCATATACTAGTGGGAATTTTTCATTATAGAACTTGGCTTGTATATTCCAATGATGGGCTTCCTCAAATTGCCCTAGGTCTTCGTGAGCAAGCGAATTGGATGCACACCCACTTAGTTTCTTTTGTTGAGATTTCATATACTTATAGCTCTAGTGCATCCGTTGCATGGAAATCCCTACTCACTCACATTGATATCTATTGATGGGCATCACCATAGCCCGTTGATACGCCTAGTTGATGCGAGACTATCTTCCCCTCTTTTTGTCTTCTCCACAACCACCATTCTATTCCACATATAGTGCTAAATCCATGGCTCACGCTCATGTATTGCGTGAAGATCGAAAAGGTTTTTAAAATGTTAAAGTATGAAACAATTGCTTGGCTTGTCAATGGGGTTGTGCATGATTTAAATATTTTGTGTGGTGAAGATAGAGCATAGCCAGACTATATGATTTTGTAGGGATAACTTTCTTTGACCATGTTATTTTGAGAATACATGATTGCTTTGTTAGTATGCTTGAAGTATTATTATTTTCATGTCAATATGAACTTTTGTCTTGAATCTTTCGGATCTGGTATTCATGCCACAATTAAGTAGGATTACATTGAAATTATGCCAACTAGCATTCCACATAAAAAATTATCTTTTTTATCATTTACCTACTCGAGGACGAGCAGGAATTAAGCTTGGGGATGCTTGATACGCCTCCAACGTATCTATAATTTTTGATTGCTCCATGCTATATTATCTACTGTTTTGGGCAATATTAGGCTTTATTATCCACTTTTATATTATTTTTGGGACTAACCTATTAACCGGAGGCCCAGCCCAGATTTGCTGTTTTATGCCTATTTCAGTGTTTCGAAGAAAAGGAATATCAGACGAAGTCGAAACGGAACGAAATCAACTGGAGAAGTTATTTTTGGAAGGAAAGCTACCGGAAAACCTTGGACCCCACGTCAGGAGCCAAGGGAGGTGCTCACAAGGGTGGGGGCGCGCCCCCTGCCTCGTGGGGCCCCCGAAGCTCCACTGACGTACTTTTTTACCCATATATACCCACGTATCCTAAAACTTCCAGAACGGAGATTAGATTGGGAGTTCCGCCACGCAAGCCTCTCAGTAGCCACCAAAACCAATTGGGACCCTGTTCGCACCTTCACGGGAGGGATCCCTCACCGTTGGCCATCTTCATCATCCCGACGCTCTCCATGACGAAGAGGGAGTAGTTCCCTCGGGGCTGAGGGTATGTACCAGTAGCTATGTGTTTGATCTCTCTCTCTCTCTCATGTTCTTGATTTGGCACGATCTTGATGTATCGCGAGCTTTGCTATTATAGTTGGATGTTAAGTTTCTTCTCCCCCTCTTCTCTCTTGTAATGAATTGAGTTTTCCCTTTGAAGTAATCTTATCGGATTGAGTCTTTAAAGATTTGAGAACACTTGATGTATGTCTTGCCGTGCGTATCTGTGGTGATAATGGGATATCACGTGATTCACTTGATGTATGTTTTGGTGATCAACTTGCGGGTTCCGCCCATGAACCTATGCATAGGGGTTGGCACACGTTTTCGTCATGATTCTCCGGTAGAAACTTTGGGGCTCTCTTTGAGGTTCTATGTGTTGGTTGAATAGATGAATCTGAGATTGTGTGACGCATATCGTATAATCATACCCACGGGTACTTGAGGTGACATTGGAGTATCTAGGTGACATTAGGGTTTTGGTTGATTTGTGTCTTAAGGTGTTATTCTAGTATGAACTCTAGGGCTGTTTGTGACACTTATAGGAATAGCCCAACGGATTGATTGGAAAGAATAACTTTGAGGTGGTTTCGTACCCTACCATGATCTCTTCGTTTGTTTTCCACTATTAGTGACATTGGAGTGACTCTTTATTGCATGTTGAGGGATAGTTATATGATCCAATTATGTTATTGTTGTTGAGAGAACTTGCACTAGTGAAAGTATGAACCCTAGGCCTTGTTTCCTATCATTGAAATACCGTTTACGCTCACTTTTACCGCTTGTTACCTTGCTGTTTTTATATTTTCAGTTTACAAAAACCTATATCTACCATCCATATTGCACTTGTATCACCATCTCTTCGCCGAACTAGTGCACCTATACAATTTACCATTGTATTGGGTGTGTTGGGGACACAAGAGACTCTTTGTTATTTGGTTGCAGGGTTGTTTGAGAGAGACCATCTTCATCCCTACGCCTCCCACGGATTGATAAACCTTAGGTCATCCACTTGAGGGAAATTTGCTACTGTCCTACAAACCTCTGCACTTGGAGGCCCAACAACGTCTACAAGAAGAAGGTTGTGTAGTAGACATCATGCACCACATATAGAGAGTCAGCAGGGAGTTGCATTCTTAATGTGCTCTGGTTCATCATGTGTGGCACTGCGCAACGAACATTTTATTATCCAAAATCTGCTTGCTCTTCTTTAGCATGTTCCTCTTCCGTTCTTCTTTGATAAGTACTCTCTCCGTTCCGAAATACAAGTCTTTGTATAGATTCCACCGTGGACTACATATTGAGCAAAATGAGTGAATCTACACTCTAAAATGTATCTATATGTGATCCATAGTGGAAATCTCTACAAAGACTTATATTTTGGAACGGAGGGAGTATGATAGTAGTACAGTATGTTCCTTGTAGTGAACATGAGCATGGACATTTGCAGTGTAGAGGTCTATACGGTCGGTTGTGATGGACACTTTGAACTCTTCGGGCCTCTTTGATTCGTAGGATTTTGTAAACATAGGAATAGGAATTGTAGTGGCCTGCCCACTTGAATCCTATAAGATTAGCAAGGAAATGCGGGGAGTTGTGTCGCCTTTGAGCATTACACGGATATTAACAGATCAAGCACCTTCAGTTGAAGAGAGCTGGTATCCGAAGCCTTTCTAGCCGTACCGGCAATACTAGCACATATATTCCAGCAAGTTCCATTTTGCTGATTTTACTTGTGATGCTTATAGTTTTCCCGTTATATCTACACTATGATCTGTGTAGCTGCTTTGTGTCGCACTAGTAGCAGTCCCCTCTTGAAGCTAAACAACACACCAATCATAAGTCCAAAGCTTACTTCTTCAAATACGAATTGTGATATGATACTGATATTAGTTAACAGACACACCTTTAATTGGTCAGGTAATGTTCCTACTTGATTTTCCAAATGCATGTGGCCACATATAGAGAGACAGCAGGGAATTGCATTTCTTTAGGCGCTGTGATTCATCATGAGTGGGAAACCAACAATGTATGCAATGAAGCGGAACCTCAAGAATATGCTTCCTCTTCCGTTCTTTAACATGTTACTCTTTTGTTATTCTGTATTTAGTACGTATAGTATGTTCCTTGTCAGGAAGGGGAGCAGGGACATCTACAGTCAACAGCAGATAGAGATGGCCTATATGTGATCGATAGGCTTTCAATCAGTAGCGGCAATACAACACCGTAATTTCCAGCCAGTTCCACTTTCCCAATTTATATATCCTCGTTATGGTGTACCCCTTTTATGTAAACTACGATCTACCTAGTTGTTGTGTGCTCTTGTTATCATGGTTTGGCAATAAACTCTCTATACAGTATATTATGAACCTATCATATGCCAACTATCCTTACTTCTGGAGCCTATATTTTGTGTACTTGTGCCAGATTATATTAATGCACGCACCATATTACAGCACACATGGGCTCTCTCATCAAAATCCAGTGATAGCACACAAGGGTTTACATGGGCGCCCCTATATTAGAATATCCTCTGCATTACAATGATAATCTCACTACTATTTATGTTTTCATGCTTCTCAGTTATTATACGTAATCATAGTGAATATCAGAATCCGCGCATCAGAAGAATACTATGGAACACTGCAACGACTTACAAAACTGGCACCAAGGCATTGAGTGCCATTCTGGATGCAATGAAACTCATACGCTCCCCACCTGTAGATTCTTGTTCAGAATATGATCCTAATTACTATTCTGACCTCGAGGAGTCAAAGGCAGATGGCATGTCATGTTCACCCATCAAGGTGCCTATTCTAACTTGGCATGGTTTTATTGATTGCGTGTATCTTGCATAAGTTGTCTTGCATTTCTTCTACTTTGTAGCACCGCCATTTGCTTAGTTTACTCATCATATATGTCAAGATGCCATGCCCATCCATTATCAATACATATTCCATCTGTCATCATACCATGTTTTTTCACTCAAATGCTGTTCTTGTGCATCAGACATCAGAAAGGAAGGGGGTGATTGCCAAACCTGAAGGAGCACTAGCAAAGTCCTTGAAAAACGTGGTGGTGTCGGAGAAATCAGACAGCACCCCACTTATATTGGCTCTACAACCAGTGACATAAAAGGTAGGACCAACTCTAGCAGACTGTACCCATACTTCATTGGCCACACCACTAGCCCCACCACACAGGACCTGCACTCCAGTAAAAGGTATGCCAATTTCAGTTGCCATAGCACCAGCCGTACCACAGAAAAATCCCACTCCAGCAAAAAGTACAACAAGTCCATCGGCCGAAGACCTATCCCAACTGCAGAGACGGCCAATTCCTGCAGATTGGAACCCCATTCCAGTTATTCCCAGTTTAAAAGACAATGCTTTCAATGTTGTTAGGGACTACGTGCATATATTCCCATCATGGGAAGATTATAGTGAAGAAAAACACCATTTTCACATCTTCCTGTCCCACTTACGTGTAAGTGCTATTATTCATGGTGATTATTTTCCAGTTTTCTGCTGATTGAACACATCAATGATTTACATTACTTTGTTGTAAGTAGGTGAGGGTCAATCTGGATAGTCATGACGAGCAAAGCTTGCTTGCGCTTTTCAAGGAAGCATTGCAGCAGTATCGATGATACCTGAGGAAATCACACTTTGATGGCAAGTCTATAAATGAATTTCCGGTGAAGTCTCCTGTGCTAAATTTAGAAGACATTGAATGGAAAAACCTTGTTATGCACTGGTCGTGTTCCCAGGATGAGGTATTGTCTATGATATCACATGACAATTTGAACTTCTACTTTTGCGCATGTGCCTTACGGATCTTTTTTGCAGGAAATCTGCTCGAAGAAGAATTCCGGTTTGAAAAGGACGACATGATATCACAAATATGCTGCCCGCTACTTTGCTCTTGTTAGTACATGTTGTCATGTATCACTGTACTTGCATACATACCTAGTTCATTACGTGACAGCTTGCTTATCAATTGTTCGCTCCAAATTATCTGATCTGTACGAATGGTTACATTAGTGTAGAATATATCCAATGCCAATGAACTTTTTTAGCTCTGCATTGTTCTTGTAAGTACCTGCTATCCTCTATCAGTGTACTTATATTGACAGCTAGTTGTACATGTACCATCACTCTGCAGCTTATTTTCCTTTGCCCTCTATTTTCTACACATCAGATCTATGTTTACTCTGACCATAAGGTTGGATAACACCGATGGTACTGAAGAAGTTTAGCTCTACATTGCTCTTGGCTGTACCTTTTGCCTGTATCATTGTACTTACATTCATAGCTACTTGGTTATGTAGCATCACTCTTCATCTTATCTTAAATATTCTCCATTTTTTCTTATATTATCACATCTATATTTACTCTTAACAAAATGTAGAATAAAGGCAATGCTTATGAAGAAGATTCTATGGTAAACTTCTTGAATTGCCCCCCATCAGCATGGAGAAGGGCTTTATAGAGCCTGTCTTCACCAATAATGTAAGTTTGTCCTTCTCAAGCCTTCAAACTTTGTTGTGTATATTTGGTTAGGCATGACTGCAACAGCTATTTATTTTTGGTGTTTGCATCAATTGCATGCTTAAAGTTTATTATGTAGTTCATAAACAAAAGTTTGTCCTTCTCAATTTAAGTTTTCAGTTACACAACCAAGTTCCTTCTTCATACCATGTAAATTAAACTATACAGAGCAAGTGATCTTCTTTTGCACTGCATGTATGCTTCTGTTCTTGATCCGTAATCCAGTGGTGTCGTGAACCTACCCACTACAGCACAATGTCATATTCTGCAATGTCTTAACTATGAACAATGTCATATCATTCTACTATTATTTAAACCGTCTCTTTATTTGCCAATATGAAATGGGATAAATTGACAGCACACTAACCATTGATACTTATGAGTTCTTGATCTGTAATCCAGTGGTGTCGTGAAGCTGCCAACTCCTTCACAATGTCATTTCCTGCCATGTATTGACCTGAACAATACCATATTGTGTTCATGCTATTTTAAACTGTGTCACTTTATTAAATCAAGAAGAAATGTGATGAATTGTCAAGACTCATACTTATATGTGCGTAACATGTCATCTGCCTTGTTTATCTTTCAGAGTGAGTAGGATATAAGTGTAAAACAAGTTCAGTCTCAACAGCTTGCTCATTTGCTATGTTGCAGCTCCGGCGAGGCTAACCTTTCTTGAACTCTATTGAAGTGCTGACGGTTTTGTATATTATTTTGCGGCGTGTTTATTTGCACTGGTGGCGATCTTTGATGCCCAGTGTATGTAATCTGCTGTCTGCTTGTGCTTTATTATCATATTTGCGAACTTTCATGCCCAGTGGATGTAATATGCTGGAATTTCTTTATTGTATAGTCTAGTTTTTTTCTTATTCACGATGTTGCAGTTATTTTACTGTATATATATCCTATCTTCGCAGTAAACCGGCTAAACCGTAAAATTACGGTACATAATCGGGCCGTCATGCAAATCACTATGTATGATCCGCATCATGGGCCCAGTCATCTTGGTCCGTTAACAGGCCTAAATGTAAACTGGCCCACAAGTAGATTCGGGCCTTTAATAGGCCGAGTAAACCGCCGGCCCTATTTTCGCAAGAAAACTCAATGGGCTTTTAAGAGGCTGAAAAGTAGGTTGGGCCTAAAACGTGCCGAACAACTCACGGGCCGGCAGCAGGCCGATATAGACCCCGGCCCATGATTGTGCCAATCACATCACGGGCCGTTAATAGGCCAAAATTGTCTTGATCCTTGTTTGGCCCAATCATATTATCGGCTGTGAGCAGGCCGGATGCAAACCGGGCTGTAGTTAGGCCCAACTATATGACGGGCTTTTAACAGGCCGAAATATATATAGGGTCAAAATCTTAAACGGACCTTGAATAGGCCGAAACTAATATCAGTGTAGCGACCCGACCTCAGATGGTCAAGTCTCTGTGCTTCTGTGTCATCCCTGGATCGGTAATGCTGACACACACAGTACTCGAAGGATTTATAAATGAGTAGCAATCACACACTTATTACATCGAATGTCTCAAAAGAGAACTTATTACAATAATATGGCTTAAGGCCATCTAATGCGATAACAGCGGAAGGCTTGGAAGATAAAGTGAGTCCATCAACTCCAACGGCATAAGCGAAAGCTGCACGGCAACGACCTACCAATCCTTACTCCTCGTCTGAAAAGTCTGCAACATAATATGTTGCAGCCCGAGAACGGGTCAAGACATGGAATATGCGGCAATGTAACACATAGAGAGTAATGAAAGAATAAGCTATACTACATGCATATATGGCTGGTGGAAAAGCTCTATGGTTACAGTTTTGCAAAAAGCCAATTTTTCCCTATATCAAAGGAATAAATCTTATTTTAACTATCATGGTGGTTGAAACATCATTGACAAGGTATAACCCCAACTCAATCCCAATTAAAGTGATTAACAACCCAGCAATATTAATTTAGAGTGATGAGATACATGTGAATACTCAAGTACTAGATACTCAAAATTGTCCATAACCGGGGACACGGCTAACCATGATTAGATTGTACACTCTGTAGAGGTTTGCGCACTTTTCCCCACAAGACTCGATCGCCTTCGTTGGTTTCTCGCACTACATGGTGTTTGAGAAACGGATGACCGAGACACGATCTTTCGTAAACATTAACTCTCTACTCCGGATAGATCATACCAAACCTATAAAACCCACTACCTGCTGATCTACCTCTTGAGAGCTTCACGTAACTTACTCAACTATCCTAGAGCCCATAATAGCTTGTGGCTGCACACGGAAGTTTCTAGCATGAATAGTCTCGGTTCCCTTTGAGCCTGGGTGGCGGTCCTTAGGAAGATCACACGGGTACCCGGGATTTCCAAAATAAAAGCAGACAACACTGGGTTCCCCAGGTGCCTCAATCCACCCAGATGTGTATTTAAGTTGCCACCTTAAAGTAAACCATTAATTAAAAATCTCACACCTGTCGTGAATATCTCTCAAACCCAAACCACGTCTACGAGCATAGCATAGCAATATAAGCAACACGTAGAAGTAACTCCCAAGGGTTTGATAGTAACAGGGCAATAGGTTCCTACCTCATCATCTACTTCCCAACCCACAAATTAGTGACATCCTACTCATGCAATGTTTGAGGATTGAGCTAATGCACAAAAACTGGGTATGAAAAGGTATGATCAAGTGTTACTTGCCTTGCTGACGATCCGTGAATCCTAGAGACTCGTAGTAACACGCTTCACACTCTGGGAATTTTATCGCAAGCAAACAATACATACATAAGCAACAAACAACGATGCACAACAAAACTTCAACTAAAAGAGGTTGACCGGAGAGTTCAACTTAAGAACTCCGGTTTGCGAAAAGAATCAAACCAAACGAAACAACGAAACTCAAACGGCGAGAGAAACAAGATCTGTTTAGTAATATGAACTAGAGTCAAATTTTACAAAGGCAAAATCTGTTTTAAGTTGGCTATTCAGAAAGAGGGTTTCGAGATGAAACTCCAGGCGCTTGAATTGCCTGATTCCGATAAACGAGCGAAAAGTTATACTAATTTGAACATCGGTTCAGAAATCGCGATCGGAATAATCGCGGAATAAAACCGATAAAAGAAAACGACGAACGGCTAAACGAACGAACGTTCGTTAGCGGAAACTAAACGACGAACGGTTCGTAAAAACGAACGAACGGGTGAACGTTCTTAAAATAAATAAACCGGGAAATAAAACCAATCTAATATTAAAAAAACGGGCTAGGGTTTTTCAAAAAAACCGAAGGGTTATTAAAAAAACCGGCGACGAGGGCTACCTCCGGCAAGGTCGTCCGGCGGGGCGGGCGGCTGCTCCGGCGGGGTCCGACGAGGTGTGGCGAGGGCGGCTAGGGGCGGCTCGGCGAGGGGCCGACGGCGGGAGGCGGCGGCGACGGCCAAGGGCGGCGCGGCGGCGGGCGGCTGCTCGGCTCGGGCCTCGGCCCGGCGGGCGGCGGTGGTGGTGGTGGCTAAGGAGGGAGAGGGGGGCGGTATATAAAGAGGGGAGGAGAGGTGGCTTGGAGGAGGCGAGGCGGCGGGAGGGAAGTCCGCTCGGACTCCACGTCCCGGCCTTGACAAGCCTTGTGAGGCGGCGGCGGCTGGTCAAGCTGCTTTCAGTGGCCGTTAGCCCGATCGAGCGGTTCTTTTTTTTTTAATAAAAACATTCCGCCTAAAATTATAAAAATCCTAGAAAAATAAATAAAATCTAAAAATGCCAAAACAAGTTTTTCTTTGCCTAAATAAAATATTTAGAACAAGATGAACTTTTCTTGGCCCCTAAAATGCAATTTTTAAAACATATGCAAATTTTTCTCTAGGCAAATAAAATTTCAAATAAATAAAATAAAAATCCAAATAATGGTTTTAACATTTTTCCTCCGGTACTTCAGTTATTTTTGGAGAAGTCATATTATCTCCTCTCGTTTATTTTTAAACATGAAATATTTTCCGGAGAGAAAAATACTAAAACCCAAAATCCTCGTATTTCATTATTTGATAAAATTCAAATATGAAAATCAGAAAATCCCCAACTCTCTCCGAGGGTCCTTGAGTTGCTAAGGATTTCGAGGATAGCAAATGAGAATGCAATAAAATATGATATGCATGGATGACCTGTGTACACATACCAAATTGAAAATTTGGGATGTTACAAACCTACCCCCCTTAAGATGAATCTCGCCCTCGAGATTCGGGTTGGCTAGAAAATAGGTGCGGATGGTCCTTGTGAATATCATCTTCTCGCTCCCAGGTGGCTTCCTCCTCGGTATGGTGGCTCCACTGAACTTTACAAAACTTGATAACTTTGCTGCGAGTGACTCGGCTGTCAAAATCCAAAATCTTCTTGGCTTCTCCTCATAAGTCAAATTACCATCCAACCAGACGCTTTAGCCTTAGGGGCACTGTATCCTTTAACGGTATGTCGGCCATCTCAGCGTGGCACTTCTTCAGTTGTGATACGTGAAACACATCGTGAACTCCTGACAGTCCTTCGGGTAACTCCAGCTTGTAGGCAACTTCTCCCATTCGTTCCAAAACACGATACGGTCCTACAAATCTTGGGGCTAACTTTCCCTTTACTCCAAAACGTTTCATTCCCCTTAGGGGTGATACTCGCAGATAGGCTTTGTCTCCAATTTCATAGGTTACTTCCTTGCGTTTTGAATCTGCGTAACTCTTACTGTCTAGGCGAGCAATCTTTAGTCTGCCTCTCGATCAGTTTAACCTTCTAAATGCGAGTCTTTGATCAAATCTGGTCCAAACAACCGACGGTCTCCGACCTCATCCCACATCAAGGGTGTTCTACATCTGCCTCCATACAGATCTTGAGCGGTGCCATCTTCAAACCGGCACAGTAGCTGTTTTTATATGAGAATTCTGCGTCACGGCAAATTGTCATCCCAACTAGATCCATAATCTAGCGCACAGGCTCTTAACATATCCTCCGTGATCTGGTTAACTCTCTCTCTGCATCCATCCGTCGCATGGGTGGAGCAGCGATCAATTCCAATCTGGTACCCAAAGTCTGGTGTAGTTGATGCCAAAACTTTGAAGTAAACTGTGTTCCCCTATCTGATACAATGCTCCTTGGAACTCCGTTCAAACATACGATCCTAGTCATATATATCTTGGCCAACTTGGTACTTGTATAAGTTGTTTTCACTGGGATGAAGTGAGCTACTTTGGTCAAACGATCCACAACTACCCATATTGAATCATATCCTGCTTTGGTTACGGGTAATCCGGTGATAAAATCCATGCCAAGTTTGTCCCACTTCCATTCGGTATTGGCATAGGCTGTAACAGTCCTGCTGGCTTTTGATGCTCTGCCTTCACTCTCGACATACATCGCATAGCGGCTACATACTCGGCAATATCCTTCTTCATACCAGTCCACCGAAATGTTCCTTCAGTCCAAATACATCTTGGTGTTTCCGGGTGAATCGAGTATGGTGAGTCATGGGCCTCTTGAAGTATTATCTTCCTGATCTCCGAGTTGTTGGGCACATAAATCCGGTCCTCAAACCACAAGGTATCGTGCTCATCCTCGCAAAAACCTTTGGCTTTTCCTTTGCCCATCTTTTCTTTTATCTCAGCAATCTCTTTATCCTCCTTCTGAGCGTCTCGAATCTTGTCTAACAAGGTCGACTGAACCTCCATTGTTGCAAGAAAACCTCTTGGAATAATCTCCAACCGAAGTTCCATAATATCCTCTGCTAACTCCTTTGGCAGTCCTCTACTTTCAAGGATATTGGCATAACTCTTCCGACTCAAAGCGTCTGCCACGACGTTGGCCTTTCCTGGATGATAGTGTAGCTTCATGTCGTAATCCTTTATAAGTTCCAGCCATCTCCTCTGTCTGAGGTTTAACTCCTTCTGTGTGAAAATGTACTTCAAACTCTTATGATCCGTGTACACATCACAACGGTTTCCCATGAGATAATGTCTCCAGGTCTTCAACGCATGTACTACAGCCGCTAACTCCAAATCTTGCGTGGCATAGTTCAACTCATGAGGCTTCAGTTGTCGTGAGGCATACGAAACAACTTTTTCGTCCTGCATAAGAACACATCCAAGTCCCAAGCGAGAGGCATCACAAATACACTTGAAACTCCTTATGTATATCTGGCAATGTCAGCACTGGGGCTGTAGTCAATCATTTCTTCAACTCTTGGAAGCTTGTCTCGTAATCCTCTCATTCCATTTGAACTTGGTATCCTTCTTTAGCAATTCTGTCATTGGTTTAGCAATCTTGGAAAAATTCTCAATGAATCTCCGATAATATCCTGCCGGTCCAAGGAAACTGCGAATCTCATTGGCGAAGTGGGTGCCAACCATTCAAAGGATCGACTGAATTTTACTGGGATCTACTGCTATACCCTCTCCTGATATAACATGCCCAAGAAATCCAACTTCCTTCAACCAAAACTCGCACTTGCTGAATTTGGCGTATAACTGGTGTTCCCTGAGTTTCTCAAGAACCAAACGTAGGTGTTCTACGTGCTCCTCTTCGTTCTTCGAGTAAACCATAATATCATCGATAAACACCACAACAAACTTGTCCAAATACTCCATGAACACTTTGTTCATCATACTCATAAAATAAGCGAGGCGTTAGTCAGTCAAATGACATGACCGTATACTCATATAATCCATATCGTGTGGTGAATGCTGTCTTTGGTATATCCTTCTCTCGGATCTTCAACTGATGGTATCCTGATCGTAGATCAATCTTGGAAAACACATTAGCTCCTTGCAACTGATCAAACAGATCATTAATCATCGGTAAGGGATACTTGTTCTTTATCGTTACTTCATTCAGAGCTCGGTAATCAACAACCATCCTTAGGGATTTATCCTTCTTATCCACCAAAAGTACTGGGGCTCCCCAAGGTGATGAACTTCTACGAATGTAACCTTTCTCCAATAGCTCCTTGATCTGCTTCTTAATTTCCTACAGATCATTTGTGGGCACCCGATAGGGTCTCTTTGATATTGGCCCTGTACCTGGCATTAGTTCTATCAGAAACTCGATGTCTCGATCCGGTGGCATGCCTGGTAACTCTTTTGGAAAAACATCTGGATAATCCTTCACTACAGGTACTTCCTCTTGTACAACTCCCGTGAGGGTATTCACTTGGCTCCTCCTAGGCACATGCCTAGATACATACTTAATCCTTTTTCCCTCCGGGGTGGTAAGATAATTAGACTAGCTAGCACAGTCAATACTTCCTCCAAACTTTGACATCCAATCCATACCTAATATCACATCCAATCCTTGCGACTCCAAGATAATTAGGTCGACGGAAAAACATGCGTACAATGATTAGGGGTATCTGGGTGCACCACTTGCTAGCCATGTACTCTGCTCCAAAGTAGCTCACTAAAGAGGGGTCCTAAGGGTCTAGGTTGGTAACTTAAACTTATCCACAAATCCCCTTGATATGTATGAATGCGATGCACCGATGTCGAAAAGAACAATAGCGGTAAATGACTGAACCAAAAACTTACCTATTACCGCGTCCGGCTGCTCTTCAACTTCCTCCACGTTAACGTGGTTCACTTGTCCTTTGCTGAATGGATTGGGCTTCTTCCCAGTGCTCCCATTTCCGTTTCCATTCTTTCCTTCAGGGCAGTCGTTGGCATAGTGCCCTGTCTTCCCGCACTTAAAGCAAATAACTTGGCTCAAGTCTCTCTTGGCGGGTGTAGCTGGGTTTGAGCGATTTTGATTATTGTTGGCTGCATTTCCATTCCCATTCTTCGCACCATGATGCGATCCTCCTCCACTATGGTTATGTCCTCCATGGTTATGAACTAGTCCTCCCGAGTTCGGGCTTAAGTGAGGCTTCTGGTGAGCTCCTGAGTTATACTTCCCTTGTCCATACTTCCTCTTACGACTCTCAATTTGCTGCTGCTTCCCTTCAATCATTAGGGCCTTATCTACCAACTCCACGGTAGTTGTTGAAAGTTGCCACCATCACCTGCATACTCATCTCATCATTCAGCCCTTCCATAAACTTCTCTTGCTTCGCGGCATCTGTGGCCACATCATCGTGGGCATAGCGTGATAACTTGCTAAACTCATCCACGTACTGAGCCACAGTACGGTTCCCCTGGCGTAAGTTGCGGAACTCACGCTTCTTTATCTACATGGCTCCAGTTGAAACATGGGCCGTGCGAAAAGCTTGTTGGAACTGGTCCCAAGTGACATTGGCTATAGGAAAAGTAGCCGTGTAGTTCTCCCACCATGCGGCTGCTGGTTCATCCAATTGATGTCTTGACAGCGCACTCTTTCAAAGATCCGTGCATCCTGCGGTGGTTAACTCCTTCCAATACGGGCGTAACCAGTCATCTGCAACTATTGGCTCGGTGCTACTTTGGAAAACACCGCGGTTGTAACCTTAGAAAACGGGCTAAATTGTCCCTTTGGCGGCGGGTTGTTGTTGTTGTTGTTGTTGTTGTTGTTGTTGGCATTGCCACAGTTACGAACTGGCAATTGCATCAAGGCATTCTGCTGTTGGATCAACTGAGTGAGCTCCGGTGGGAAAACAAAACTGGGGTCACGTCTCGGAGGCATCTGAAGGTTTAGATGGGAGAGATTAGAATAGAAAGAGGTCTAGTGAGAAAACACTACCCATATGCACATGAGGCAAACACACATTCATTCAATCAAGCAAGCAAGGGCATACAAAACGATCTAGGACTATTGCATAAGTGCTCAACTACTACTAGTTACATGGGGGAAATACTACTATTATATGGTGGTCATCTAGAAATTTTGATCGGTGGAAGACTCCATGATGTCTGCTCTAGCTTCGTCTTCATAGTCATCATCACTTGGATCTGAGTCGGTGTAAATGCGATGATGATGTAGTTGTCCGGACAAGCGGGATCTTCTTCCTCTTCTTGCTCCTCTTCCTTGGGTGCTGGTCCTCCCATGAAGACTCCGATCTTCTTGACTAGGTCGTCGTTCTTCTCCAGTAGTATTTTGATTTCTTCCTCATATCCATCGCGTGTAGACTTGAGTTCTTCCTCCATCTCGATGATCTTAGTTTTCGCCTTCTTCAAATCCATCATGTCTGCGCACATCTGGTTCTCTTGACGTCGAATGTGTTGGGTTTAGCTCCTGGATGTAGGCTGCAATGGATCTATCCTTCTTGGTGCTGATTACTTCCCATTGCTCGTCTCGGCGCCCACATATTTGGTACATGGTGTCTTTAAGCTCCTTATTGTAGACTTATCCAATGCGTCCCATGGTAATGTGAGCTGCCATACTCTTTCCCAAACTCCATGTTGGTGCATTGAAAACACATACTATGGGCTCCGTGCTTGGCTCAAACGTCCTTCCGGGAACTAGAGCTTGAATCTTCCAGCATTCTTCTTCTGGTAAGGTGGCGTTGTACGTCCCGGTGAAGCTTGGTATTCCAATATTCAGGTACCTAGTGACTTCCTTCAAGTGGCGTCCAAAAGGTGTGTCTTCATCCGGTTGTGCAAACTTGTACTTCATCTCCGTCATCCTAAAGAGTGGAAAATGGAGAGGGGTCAGAAATGAGTAGAGAGGAGTGACCTATGGTTTTATCTTAGTGGTCGTGTCCTACACTCAGCGTGTGCTCTGATACCATCTTGTAGCGACCCGACCTCAGATGGTCAAGTCTCTGTGCTTACATGTCATCCTGGATCGGTAATCTTTGACACACAGTACTCAAAGGATTTATAACAGAGTAGCAATCACACACTTATTACATCGAATGTCTCAAAAGAGAACTTATTACAATAATATGGCTTAAGGCCATCTAATGCGATAACAGCAGAAGGCTTGGAAGATAAAGTGAGTCCATCAACTCCAACGGCATAACTGAGCTGCACGGCAACGACCTACCAATCCTTACTCCTCATCTGAAAAGTCTGCAACATAATATGTTGCAGCCCGAGAACGGGTCAGCACATGGAATATGCTGGCAATGTAACACATAGAGAGTAATGAAAGAATAAGCTATACTACATGCATATATGGCTGGTGGAAAAGCTCTATGGTTACAGTTTTGCAAAAAGCCAAGTTTTCCCTATATCAAAGGAATAAATCTTATTTTAACTATCATGGTGGTTGAAACATCATTGAGAAGGTATAACCCCAACTCAATCCCAATTAAAGTGATTAACAACCCAGCAATATTAATTTAGAGTGATGAGATACATGTGAATACTCAAGTACTAGATACTCAAAATTGTCCATAACCGGGGACACGGCTAACCATGATTAGATTGTACACTCTGCAGAGGTTTGCGCACTTTTCCCCACAAGACTCGATCGCCTTCGTTGGTTTCTCGCACTACATGGTGTTTGAGAAACGGATGACCGAGACACAGTCTTTCAGAAACATTAACTCTCTACTCCGGATAGATCATACCAAACCTATAAAACCCACTACCTGCTGATCTACCTCTTCGAGAGCTTCACGTAACTTACTCAACTATCCTAGAGCCCATAATAGCTTGTGGCTGCACACGGAAGTTTCTAGCATGAATAGTCTCAGTTCCCTTTGAGCACAGGTGGCGGTCCTTAGGAAGATCACACGGGTACCCCGGGATTTCCAAAAATAAAACAGACAACACTGGGTTCCCCAGGTGCCTCAATCCACCCAGATGTGTATTTAAGTTGCCACCTTAAAGTAAACCATTAATTAAAAATCTCACATCTGTCGTGAATATCTCTCAAACCCAAACCACGTCTACGAGCATAGCATAGCAATATAAGCAACACGTAGAAGTAACTCCCAAGGGTTTGATAGTAACAGGGCAATAGGTTCCTACCTCATCATCTACTTCCCAACCCACAAATTAATGACATCCTAATCATGCAATGTTTGAGGGTTGAGCTAATGCACGAAAACTGGGTATGAAAAGGTATGATCAACTGTTACTTGCCTTGCTGACGATCCGTGAATCCTAGAGACTCGTAGTAACACGCTTCGCCCTCCGGGAATTCTATCGCAAGTAAACAATACATACATAAGCAACAAACAACTATGCACAAAAAAACTTGAACTAAAAGAGGTTGACCGGAGAGTTCAACTTAAGAACTCCGGTTTGCGAAAAGAATCAAACCAAACGAAACAACGAAACTCAAACGGCGAGAGAAACAAGATCCGTTTACTAATCTGAACTAGAGTCAAATTTTACAAAGGCAAAATCTGTTTTAAGTTGGCTATTCGGAAAGAGGGTTTCGAGATGAAACTCCAGGCGCTTGAATTGCCTGATTCCGATAAACGAGCGAAAAGTTATACTAATTTGAACATCGGTTCAGAAATCACGATCGGAATAATCGCGGAATAAAATCGACAAAAGAAAAGGATGAACGGCTAAACGAACGAACGTTCGTTAGCGGAAACTAAACGAAGAACGGTTCGTAAAAACGAACAAACGGGTGAACGTTCTTAAAATAAATAAACCGGGAAATAAAACCGATCTAATATAAAAAAACAGGCTAGGGTTTTTTAAAAAAAACCGAAGGGTTATTAAAAAAACGGCGACGAGGGCTACCTCCGGCGAGGTCGTCCGGCGGGGCGGGTGGCTGCTCCGGCGGGGTCCGACGAGGTGTGGCGAGGGCGGCTAGGGGCGGCGGCTCGGCGAGGGGGCGACGGCGCGGAGGCGGCGGCGATCGCTAAGGGCGGCGGCGACTACTCGGGCTCTCGGGCTCGGCTCCGGGTCGGGCGGCGGCGGTGGTGGTGGTGGCTAAGGAGGGGAGAGGTGGGGTATATAAAGAGGGGGAGGAGAGGTGGCTTGGAGGAGGGGGCAAGGCGGCAGGGAGAGGAGTCCGGCTCGGACTCCGGTCCGGCGGCGCGGCCAAGAAGTGAGGCGGCGGCGGCTGGCTGGCCTGCCTTTGGGTCAATTAGCCGGCGCGGTTCTTTTTTAAGAAAAACATTCCATGAAAATTATAAAAACCCTAGAGAAATAAATAAAATCTAAAAATGCCAAAACAAGTTTTTCTTTGCCTAAATAAAATATTTAGAACAAGATGAACTTTGCTTGGCCCCTAAAATGCAATTTTTAAAACATATGCAAATTTTTCTCTAGGCAAATAAAATTTCAAATAAATAAAATAAAAATCCAAATAATGATTTTAACATTTTTCCTCCGGTACTTCAGTTATTTTTGGAGAAATCATATTATCTCCTCTCGTTTATTTTTAAACATGAAATATTTTCCGGAGAGAAAAATACTAAAACCCAAAATCCTCGTCTTTCATTATTTGATAAAATTCAAATATGAAAACCGGAAAATCCCCAACTCTCTCCGAGGGTCCTTGAGGTGCTTAGGATTTCGAGGATAGCAAATGAGAATGCAATAAAATATGATATGCATGGATGACCTGTGTATACATGCCAAATTGAAAATTTGGGATGTTACAATCAGGCCTAATTACTAAATGGGCCTTTAGCAAGTGGGCCCAAAAGTATAGCGTCCAGTTGACGGGCCGAATCTGATATGGGCCATAATTTGGCCCAATGCCTCTTAAAGGGCCAGATCTTATCTGAATTTGGCCCATAACGTGGTAGGCTTTTAATGGGACGGATCTCATATGGGCCTTTATTAGGCCCGGAATGTGGCAGGCTGTTAATGGACCGGATCAAATATGGGCCGACATTTGGCCCAAAACATGGCAGCCTGTGAATGGGCCGGCCCACTAGTGTCCTCAAAATCTTGTGGGCCTTTAGCTGGGTCGGCCCATTATGGTCGGCAAAATCTTGTGGGCCTTTAGCTGGGCCGGCCCATTATGGTCGGCAAAATCTTGTTGGCCTTTAGATGGGCCGGCCCATTATGGTCCGCAAAATCTTGTGGACCTTTAGCTGGGCCGGCCCATTATGGTCTGCAAAATCTTATGGGCCTTTAGTTGGTCCGACCTATTATGGTCCGCAAAATCTTGTGGGCCTTTAGTTGGGCCGGCCCATTTAACCTATATGGCCCTCTGTTGGGCCCTGCCACGTGTCGACGTATCATAGGCATGTCTCCTCCAATGGACGGGCGACATCTGGCCCACCGAGGAGCAGACATGTGTTTCCTCCGGTCAATGAGAATTTTACACGTGGAAAATCGCCATTGGTCCGGTCTGTTAACGGGTTATCGGATCCAAAAACCGGACCCAATAGCTTAATGGCGAGCCGTTACGGTGGATGCCACGTGTTGGTCACCCTTGACGAAAGCACTTCTATGACGTGCGATTTATCGTCATGGAAGTTGACACTTCCGTGGTGATAATTTTGGTAATGTCATGGAACACTTCTACGACAGCACAGGTATGACTATCCTGATTCTGTCATAAATTTGTCATGGATGTACATGCATGACAGAAAATGTGACCTACTATGACAAACACGTATCATCACGGAAGAGTATTTTTTTGTAGTGCTAGTTGATTTATTCGGTGGAAGGTCATATGCAGATCCTTAATGATAATTAATACTCCTATGATTATGATTATGAATATGCTTTGTGAGTAGTTACGTTTGTTCCTGAGGACATGGAAGAAGTCTTGTTATAAGTAATCATGTGAATTTGGTATTCGTTTGATATTTTGATGAGATGTATGTTGTCTTTCCTCTAGTGGTTGTCAGATGTGGGGTTCCGGCAAACCCTTAAGGTTCAAACACTAGGGTGCACGCGGAGTCTTTCCCTCCTACCGATCTACGCTCTGGCTCGCTAAGATCTTGCGGACGAACTCGACGAACTCGCAACATAGAAAGACACGGGGTTTATACTGGTCGGGCCACCATTGTGGTGTAATACCCTACTCCAGTGTGGTGGTGGTGGATTGCCTCTTGGGCTGATGATGAACAGTACAAGGGAAGAACAGCCTCCTGAGGTTGAGGTGCTCTTGTGCGTATGAACTTGCGGTGTGTGGACTTGATGAACTGCTCGCCCGGGTTGGATCAAGCTAAGATGGGATGCCCCTACTTTGGTGGCTAGCTCTACTTATATAGGCACTGGTCCTCTTCCCAATTATCAAGCGGGAAGGGAGCCAACAACGGCGGGCAAATTTGAAGGGGGACAGCTAGTACAAGCTATCCTGACAAAAGCGGTCTTCACCTACGAAAAGCCCTGGGGTGACGCCGTCTTGGGCTCCAGGAGGACCTTCGTCTTGCCGTCCTCCGGGTCTTGATCTTGTTGCACCAATATGGCAACACTTGCCTGATGCCTCGGTACTCTTCGCCTGCGCTTGCCTCCTTAGCACCAAAGAGGAAATAAGGACGCTGCGCGCACCGGCGCCCGCCTGGCACCGTTCGTCATGGCTCACGTCACGAGAGCCTCGTGAGGTTTGCCCCGCCTTGATATCTCCGCTCCTCGTGAGCCTGCCTAGCTAGGCCACTCCAGAGGAGGTCTTCCGTCGTCCTCCTCGCGAGGGTCTTGGATGCCTTGTTGATGAAGATGGGACGTACGTCCTGCTGCTTAGCCACGCCGTGGGCCGCAGGTAGGCAAGTATGGGGACCCCCGTTCCCAGAACGCCGTCAGTAGCCCCCGGGCCCAAGGAGGACTCGGTCTTGGCTTCGCGGCGAAGCCAAGGGTCAAGTTCGGAGCACCGCGGTCCCTGAAAGCCTGCGGCCTCGGTCGACGCATGGCGGTTTATTGGACGTGGGCATCTCCGCTTCCCACGCTGCCTCGGCAACTGCACGACTTGACAAGTCCCTGCGACATGCAAGGAAAACCATCATTACCTGCGATCATGGGAGACGCCGGTTGGCCTTCTCTTGCTATAAATGGGGAGGGGGGCGGAGCCCCCGTTGCCCATCTCTTCCTCGCTTGCTTGCTTCTCTGCTCCATTGCTTGCAGTGCCATCGATGGCGCCAAGAAAGAAGTTCTCTGCCGCCAAGAAAGGAAAGGCCCCTCGTGAGGGCCCCGGTTCCCCGGCGCCCAAGAGCGGCCGCGGCCGTCCGCGCAAGCACGCTGCGACCCCCGCCGTGGCCCACCGTCGAGGTGGCACCGCGGTACGCGGTGGGGGTCGTCCCTTCCATGGTGGTTCAGCCGATGAGGGGAGGCGCGCGATGGTGGCGCGGCCTCCCCGCCCGCGCTTCCATTCGGCTGAGGTGTCGCCGGAGTTCGTTGTCTGGTCGGAGAGCCCGGCCGGCAACTGGCTCCAACTTCCACGCTTCTTCGCCGGCGAACTGCCGGCCTCTGGTCCGGGCGGGCTCTGGCTGCAGGCGGACGGCTGCTGCAGCAGGGCCTCTTGGGTTGCGATCGAGACTTCCGCCGCATGCAACATAGCCCTGGCCCGCGGCTGGCAGACGTTCACCCGCGCGCGTGGCCTGGGCAGGCGGTGCACCCTCCACTTCACGTACGATGGTGAATCGACCATTTATGTGAGGGTGTTCAGGGAAGATGGTCTCCGCGCTGGGTGCTGCCCCGAGACGAACGACAGTGAGGAGGTGCTCGGCCTTGGTGATGGTCGCGATGAGGACGAGGGCGAGCCTGCCCTTGGCGGCGACCACGCCTCCTCCAGCTACGGTGGCTCTTCCTCCGGTGGTAGCTCTAGCAGCGATGGCTACGACCAGCCGCCGCGTCGCCGCGCCCGCTTCGAAGGAGGCAGCGGGTCATCCCGTCGCCACGCCTCCGTGAAGCGCGAGGAGGGGTCTGGCTAGGCTCGGGGCGTCGCCAAGGGCCTGCCTCCTCGGATTGCTGCAACGCTGCTTTGCTTAGCTTTTTCTTTCTTTCCTGCATCGGAAAACAAAACCAGTATGGGCCTAGAGGGGCGTGTATCGAACTATGGTTCTTTGGTTAATGCATTGTGCAAGTCGTTCCCATGCCGTGTTGTTATTTTGCGCAAAGATAACTTAACCTGGTGTGTTTAGGAAGCCCTTTCCCTCGCGTGGTGTCTGGGTTGCTCGGAAACTGCAAAAAATTCGTTAGGGGGTGTACCAAAAGATTTGCCGTCCACCCAAGCCTTGACTTGGTGCCTTGTATCGCGGTACCCGAGGGGTACGGATTTAGGAGAGGTGCACCAGCTTCCAGGCTCGAACGAGGGTGGCTCGCAAGAAGGCAAAGAGAAGAGAAATGCTCGCGAGGGCACCTGCCTAGCCCCCTCGCGAGGTATGCGAGAGAGAGAGAACAAGAGCAAACTAGAGCCGAAAAAGAAAGCGGTAAAAGGCTGGAGAACCAAATCGGCAACGAACACCAAGAGCAACTCTGATTAAGGAAAAACGAGCCAACTACAGAAAGCAAATGAAAAGCTGCGTCCGGCACCTAATATAGTCTTCAAGTCTTCTCACTAGCGCGGAGCTAAGTGCTGTCCACTTGGCGTGGAAGGGAGCCCCAGGGCCTGAGGCCGGTGCTCCTGAGACTCCGGGGCGTGTACAGCCCCAACTCATTATTACGTGAGAGTGTCACGGACGACGATTCTTCACAGGCACCGGTCCTTCTTCACAGGCTCTGGGCCTTTCTTCTCAGGCTCTGGGCTTTGCTTCATGGATAGAACTTCCGGAGGTGCTGGATGTTCCAGGCATTCTAGATGGGCGTCCCATCCCGCGTCTCCAGGCGTGCTGCACCCGGCCTGGAGACATGGACGACCCTGAACGGGCCCTCCCACATGGGCGAAAGCTTGTGCAGCCCTTCCCTGGAGAGGACCCGCCTCAGGACGAGGTCGCCTACCTCGAGCGTCCTGGAGCGGATGTTGCGGCAATGGTACCGCCGCAGAGCTTGTTGGTACCTTGCCGCCCTCAATGCGGCTTCGCGATGGCGCTCCTCCGCCAGCACAAGATCCATCCCCCGCGTGGCGTCCTGCTGCGTTTCATCGAACGCCAAGACCCGCGCGGAGCGATGCTTGACTTCGTGAGGAAGGACTGCCTCAGCTCCATAAACGTGGAAGAAGGGAGTCTCGCCCGTCAGCTTGGTGGCAGTGGTATGAATGGACCACAACACGGACTGGAGTTCGTCATGCCAGCCCCTGCTGCAGGCCTCCAGCTTCTTCTTGAAGGTCCTGGTCTTGAGACCCATCAGGACCTCAACATTGGCGCGTTCGGCCTGACCATTGCTCCTGGGGTGGGCCACCGAAGCGTAGCAGATCTGTGTTCCAAGGTTAGCACAGTAGGTTTTGAAGAGGTTACTAGTAAACTGCGAGCTGTTATCTGTGATGATGCGGTTGGGAACCCCGAAGCGGCTCACGAGGCCCTTGATGAACTTGACAGCAGAGTCGGCTGGAATGGTACGGACGGCTTCCACTTCCGCCCACTTGGTGAATTTGTCAATGGCGACGTAGAGATAGCGGTAGCCCCCTAGTGCTCGTGGGAACGGGCCCAAGATGTCCAGCCCCCAGACCGTGGATGGCCACGTGAGCGGAATGGTTTGGAGGCCCTATGCAGGCTGATGGATCTGCTTGGCGTGGAATTGGCAAGCTTCACAAGACTTCACCAGCTCGGCCGCGTCGTTGAGTGCTGTAGGCCAATAGAACCCACTGCGGAACACCTTGCCAACAAGGGTCCGTGACGACGAGTGGTGTCCGCAATCACCGCCGTGTATGTCAATCAGCAACTCCCTTCCTTGATCGCTGGAGATGCAGCGCAGCGTGACATCGTTCGGTCGCTTCCTGTACAACTCGCCGTCTTGAATGCAGTATGTCGTGGCCTGTCGGGCCACGCGTTCCACGTCTTCTTCCTTCCCCGGCAGCATCCCGTGCATCAGGTATTCCTTGAATTCCTGGGTCCAGCACTCCTCCTGGGGCTCGAGCGCCAGGAGCAGCCGAGCTCCTGTGGTTGGGCCACAGGCTGGGGCTCCCATGGCCGGGGGCTGTGGGAGCTCCTCCCGAGGCTGAGCTGTGCTTGAAACAGGTGGCGTAGCCGATGGCTTGAAGAGCCGCTCTTCGAAGACGCCGGGCTCTTGCGGTTGCCGCTTGGATGCTCTCTTGGCGATGTCGTTGGCTTCCTTGTTGGTGCCCCGGGGCACGTGCTGCAGCTCCAGGCCCGAGAACTATTTTTCCATCTTGCGCACCTGTCGGGGCAGGCTGATCTGGCCCACGAACACCTATAGGGCCGGCGGACCGAGCCCCTTTCGGTTCGGCGGGGAGCGGAGGTCGCGCGAAGAGCAGATCGAGGCGAAGCACGCGAGAGGTTTACCCAGCTTCGGAGCTCTCCGGAGAGATAATACTCCTACTGCTGCATGTCTAGGGGTATTGCGTTCTTGCTCAGGAGCGCTGAGTGCTACAGTACACACAAGCTGCTAACGAGACTGAGCGTGGAGGGAACTGATTGACCAACCCTTTCTACGTTGCGCATGGGCCTCCTTTTATATGCTCAAGGGGCTCCGGCGGTGGCAACGTGAGACGGGGTACAAATGGAAAAATAGTGGTTGGTACACCTACTTGTACAAAGGTATGCGAGTACTATACCTAACCCCGACGGCGGGGACAAAGGCATTAAATGCCCATCTAGTCGCCCTAACGGTGCAAACAGGGACCGTCGAGCGCCACCGTCGCCACGATGGCAAACTTGTCGGCGCTGCTTGCCACCTCGCACCGGCTGCCTGACCTCTCGCCAGCGCTGGAAAGGTCCCAGAGCGACACGTTAGTGGATGTCTTTGGGCGTGGAAGTCTGAGAGGTGGTCTGCCGCGGCAAGCGCCTTGCCGTGGTTGTTGTCTTGCCGCGCCCGGAAGCTTGTCGCTCACCGGGCCTTCCCGGCAAGCTCCTCTTGCCGGGGCCTTGTCTTGTAAGTGCCTGGGGTGGCCTTCCCGGCAAGCTCCTCTTGCCGGGGCCTTGTCTCCTTGGCTTGAATACTTTGTTCTTGAATGGCTCCAAAGGAACCACGGAGGACCTTGGCGGTCACCCGGTAAGCCTTGCAGCGGAGGGCTGCAACTGCCCGTGCACAAGTTCGGGATACTAGGGTACCCCTACTCTAGTACACCGGCAGAGCCCCGGCTGGGCCACACACGGTGCAGCGCTGTTGGGCCAGGCCCAAAACAGGCTGCAGGCACACGCGGCCGGGTCACAAGATAACTCACCCCGGACCCACCACGCCCCCCACGAATGGCAGGCATCGAACGTGGCGTCGTGTGAGAGATCGTGGGGGTTTCTTTATTCGGAAAATCGGAACGTCCGCCCCCTCCCTCTTTATAAGCAGGGGAAACAGGGGCACATCGCCTACCTTGCCAGTTGTTGTCCCATCAAAAAACCACCGCTGCTCCCCCCTTCTTCTCAAGGCTGAAAAGAGAGCAGCGCTCCGCCCCTCAACGCCGTCGATCTCCTCCACCGCCTCCGCCATGGGCCCGAAAGCCGACAAGGGGAAGACCGTGAAGTCGGCCGAGGCGCTGCGGCTTGCGGCGCTGCGGAAGGAGCGGGCCGTCTTCCCCCCTCAGCTCGCCGCGAGGGAGCTGAGGGAGAACTACTACCTCTTCTGGTCGACGGAGACGCGCGCGCATCCGCGCACGAAGGTACTCCCCGCCGCTGCAGAACTGGCCCGACGGGTATCACTTCTTCGCTCTTCTTCTACTGCGGGCTCGGCCCACCTTTATCTGAGTTCTTTTGTGACATTATGAACACCTACGGGTTCCGCCTCCTTGATTTCACCCCCAACGCCGTTCTGACCATGGCAGTTTTCGCACATCTCTGCGAAAACTTTGTCGGAGTCCACCCAAATGTAGCTCTTTTCCGTCACTTCTTTTTACCCCGAGCCGAGAGAGGAGAGCCCCTTGCCGGAGGAGTTGCTTGGGTCTCCAGGGTTGGCAAGAAGGAGGCCTATCTGGAGGGAGAGCTCCGTAGCAAATGGGAGGAGTGGAGGGCGGATTGGTGCTGGATTGTTGAGGAGAACCCGCAGCCTTTTACCGCCCAAACCTTAAACCCGATGGTCTTGGCGGCAATGATTGGAGCAATCTGGCCCCGGAGGACGCTAGGCTGAAGATCGCGATCACCCGAATCCTCCGCCTCGGACTTGCCGGACTCACTTGTGAAACCTTTGTTGGCGCGGACTTTCTTCGCCGCCCGCGCCATGCCTTGTAGGAGAGAAGGAGACCTGCATGGGAATTTCAGAACGCAGCAGATATCATGAGGCTGCGCCCGGGCCTCAACTTCAACTTCACTGTCTTGGAGCTTGACGCGATGCTCTTAGAGCTGTTCAAGCCTGATCCTGATCATCTGGAGATGTTTAGGTTGCCGAGGCGTCGTTCATTTGTGCAACAACTCGTCGCTTGACCGCATCCGTGCAATGATGCCGTTGTGTGACTCCCATGGAATTGTCCCCACTTGGCAAGAGCGGCAGATGACGTCGTCTGCGGCAGTTCTTCGACAATCTAGTGGAAATGCCGGTCCGCCCGGCAGCGAGGGGCCTCACCCGCGACACTCTGGCGATGAGATGCAGCGCATCGCCACCAGCTGGAAGAGGCGGCGGCAAGCTGAGCGGTTGGCTTCACTGTGGAGGAGGCAGAGGCAGCCGAGGCGGCAAGCCTTGTCGGCGAAAGGAGTTTGTCGGCGAGGAGGAGCTTGCCGAGCCCGGGCCGAGTCGAGCGAACCCGCCGAGGGCGCATCCTCCCCGCCTCCAAGCAGCTTGCCGCGAGCGGAGCCACCAGCTCCACCAAGAAGGCGTCTTCGCAAGGCTGGAGACGCAGCGGGGCGGCAGACGGGCCAACAGCCGCAGCGCCGCGCGACGCGCTCCACCGCGGCAAGCACTGTTGCCGCGGGAGCACCTCACGCCGCTGCGGCAACTGGAGCGGGGCCCTCGCAGGCCACCGGTCCCGCTCCCGCCAAGCGTCCAAGGGAGCCCACTCCTCCGCCTCGTCGTACTGGAGGCGGGCGGTCTGACCTCTCCGCGCTCAGCTCCGACGAGGAAGAAGAAGAGTAAGATTCCCTGCTGTACTTGTAATTCTTCGATTTGTTGCCTTGTCTTGTATCTGATCTGCTTTACTCTGAATCCATTCCTTTTCAGGACGCTGGCCCAGAGGATGTCGAAGAGAGCCAAGACCCCGGTGATTGTCGTCGAGGACGAACCCACTGCGACGGCAGGAGGAGCGTCCGAGACAACCTTGCCGGATGAGGCAACTCTCCTTCAAAGCAGCCCCCAGCGCAGCCCCCAGCGTAAGTATATGGTCTACTTCTTGCTGTTCGGCATGCATGGGTGCTTTTTCCTTGCTGATATCTAATTGTTGATTTGTGTAGGAGCAGAGCAGCCTCCTTCTGCTTCGACTACGCCACCAAGGGTGAATTCCCCGGCAAGGGAGCGTTCTCCGGCAAGGGAGCCTTCTCTGGCAAGGGGCAGCTCTCCGGCAAGGGACGGCACCAGCGATCCCTTGGCGGCGGAGACCATGACCGCAGCCCCCGGCGCAGGTAACCTTCTTGCCTGAGTACTTCCCTTGTGTATTTCTTCTTCTGATTTTGTCTTTGAATATTTGCTTGACTTTCTTCATCCGTCCATACAGAGCCAATGGAGACCGAGGTCGCCGGCGAGGAAGGACGTCTTGTGGCAACACCGATGAAGCCGCCGCCGTGGAAGAAGAAGCCGGCCGACGAGCCTGCCGTGAAGAGGCCACTGCTGCCGCCGCCGAAGCCGGGCGAGGGTCCGCGATCGCACTGACGACCCTGAGGCCGCAGGAGCGGCAGGCGCTACACCGACCGCCGATCCCTCTGCCGCTGCTGCAGCGTCGGGCTCCGAAGAGCCCCAGCCCGGCGCCTATTTGAAGGCCGGTGATGGTGTCTTCATCAAGCTCCCATGGGAGTCGAGCTCCAGGGCGCCGGCCGAAGGAGAAACCTTCGATGAAGAGCTGCTCGCCTCCGCTGGGCTGACGCTGGTTGACGCGCCAAGCAGCAGCAGCGGCGAAGCTCGAGGAGGAGCAGCTGCTGCGGAAGCTGCTGTCGCTCTACCGCGCCCGACAAGCCAAACTGGCATCCCGGGAAGCGCTTGTCGCGAAGGCGGGAGCAGACATTGAGAAGCGCGCTGAGGAGCTCCGGGGCCGCAACCAGGAAGCTCTCCGGTCTTTGGCGGAGGAGCGGGAGCAACTCGCCGAAGAGCGCAAGGCCTTCATCCTCGAGAAGGCTGAAGCTGAGGAGGAACAGCGGCTTGCCGCTGAGAAGCTGTCTGCGCAGGAAGGTGAGTTGGCGCAGCGGAAGGTTAACCTGGACAGCCACGAGGAGGATCTCGCCATGCGCGAGGAAACATTTGGTGGGGCTCTCAAGGAGGCAAAGGATGCTGCCGCAGCTGCCGAGGCCGCCAAGAAGGATCTGGAGACGAAGGTGGCGCAGTTGGAGGCCAGCCTCAAGAAGAGCGGCGAGGAGCTTGCTGCACTCAAGCACGAGCGCGAGAAGGACGCCTACACTCTTGGCGAGCTGCAGGGCCGTCTCGCCGAGAGGAGCAAGGAGCTCAGCGCCGCCAGGGACTCCAATGCAGACCTTGAGTTGAAGCTAACTACTTTGACTCAGGCGCTGGACGGCGCCAGGGAGCAGGAGGCGGCCTTGAAGGAGAAGATCAAGGCCGACGAGGGGCTGCTGGCGAGTGCTGTTGCCGCCCAGAGTGCCTTGAGGGAGAACGTGGAGCACTGGACCGAGGGTCTCGTGGATACTGCTGCCGCCATCCACAGCGAGCTGATGGAGCTGGGGATGGTGGATCTTGGATACTCCTCCAACGGGCACCTCCAACCCAGCGCCAAGCTTAGCTTGTTCTTCAAGGGCGTGGTGAAGGCCCTCCAGCGGCTCCGGGAAGAAGTCCCAAAGCAGCTGGCCGAGGAGTCGCGCCAGATCTGCGCGGGGGCTCTCCAGAAGGTGCTGATGAAGGTGGCCTTCCGCAATCCAGGCCTCAACTTCACCAACGTCCTCAAGTCCCTGCCGCCGGATGCTGATGTGGAGGCGCTCAAGACCCTTGTCGCACCCATTGTGGACAGGGTGAGCGGAATCAAGAGGGTTGAGGGCGACCGCGTAGATTAGGCCGCCCGTTTTCTCTTTCTCTTGCCGCTGCTGATCATGTCATAGGAACAATCCATTAGAGCTGCAGCAAGCTATCTTGTAATATAACTCTATTTTGGATATCAATTGCTATGTTATTTCCTTTACTTGATTCCTTCCTTTGTATGTTTTTGCCTTACGCTTTTAGGGAACTTGTCGGCGCGGGGCACCTGAGCCATGAAGGCTGAAAAGTGGACGTCGGCCAGCTCTTTGGCGGTGCCGCTTCCGACAAGCAACCTTGTCGCAACTAGTCGCAGCTCACTTAAGTTGTTGAGCGGACTCGAAACAAAGTAAGGGCGCAACTAGCTACGAGTTGGTTCCTCTGTGCACAGGTTTTCCATACAAAGTTCAGTCGTTCAAGGAAGATAACTTAAAAAAAATTTAAAACTGATTGCTCAAACTTTGGCAACTTAGCTTTTTTGTCGTGAGCTTCCCGGTAAGGCTAGACTTCCTTGAGCGGCGCTTGGTCCACACCATTATCTTCTCCCTTCTCCCCGGCAAACTTGTGTGCGAGGGAACCTTCCTTTCTTTGAGAAAGAGAAAGAAGAGAAAATAAAGATATGGAACCTTCTGGCTCGTTATTACTTACCAGGGGTAGGTGCTGCACAAAGTGTCAGATAATGCATGCAAAATAGAAGTAAAAAGCATGAAACCGACAAGGTGTGCGAAGCACGCTAAACTTCTTATGCACGGGTTCTGCGCCCGGCTTTGTACAAAGGATTACATGCAACAGCGGCAAGACTTGTACAAAAGGTGGTTGCCGGAACAGGTTCCGGCAACCGCGCCCTATGGGTAAAACTTACGAAGATGCTCAATGTTCCAGGAGTTGCTCACCGGAATGCCATCTTCGGTCTCAAGGCGGACAGCGCCAGGCTTAGTGACTCGTTTCACCCGATAAGGGCCTTCCCACATCAGCGTCAACTTGTTGGAATCCTTGGTGGACTGAACGCGCCGAAGAACAAGGTCGCCTTCCTCGAGACTTCTGGCATTGACTTTGCGGCTATGGTAGCGGCGCAAAGCTTGCTGGTACCGAGCAGCTCGTACAGCAGCCTGAAGACAATCTTCCTCAAGGAGCAGCGCGTCATCTTGTCGCAGCTGCTCTTGCTCAAGCTCATCATAAGCGAGCACTCGAGGCGATCCGTATACGAGTTCCGTGGGGAGAACTGCCTCTGCTCCATAGACTAGAGCGAAAGGTGTGCGGCGGTGGCTCGATTTGGCGTCGTCTGATCGACCAAAGAACCACCGACAGCTCCTCAATCCGATTTCTTACGCACTTGCGCCTTTCGAAAAGTTCTGGTCTTGAGCCCACGCAACACTTCAGCATTTTCCCTCTCCGCTTGACCGTTGCTTCTCGGATGAGCAAGCGAAGCGGAACCTTGGCGCCAAGATCTTGGACGTCTGCATGAAGGTGCGGCTTGTGAATTGCGTGTCGTTGTCGGTGATGATCCTGTTAGGGATTCGAAGCGGCAAACAATCGACCAAGAACTTGATCACGATCAGTCTTTGTCACCTTCCTCATCGCTTCCACTTCCGCCACTTTGTTAACTTGTCGATTGCCACGTACAAGTACTCAAAGCCCCGACAGCTCGGGGAAGGGGCCGAGATGTCGAGCCCCGGACCAAAAATGGCCGGGATAAAGGGATCGTCACGGAGAGCTTGAGCTGGCTGGTGTATCTGTTTGGAATGGAACTGCACGCTTCACACTTGGTTACTTGTGCGATTGCATCCTGCAGTTGTCGACCAAAAGAAACCTTGCCGGAGCAACGCTTTGCGGCAAGTGCTCTGCGCAAATGTGGTGACCACATATGCCTCCATGTATCTCTGCCAACAGCTTTTGTCTGTCTTCCCGTGAATACACTTCAATTTCACAGAGTCTTCTTACATGCAGTGTCTGCCGACAAACCGGTACATACTTGACTGCGGGCTACTCTTTCCGCTTCTTCTTGTTCTTGGGAAGTTCTCCTGTCAAGGAAATGGACAATCTGCTGCGCCCATCTTTGGAGCTTGCGGCTCGACAACAAGGACTAAAGGCACATCTGCTGCTGCGGGAACATCGGCTTCCACGGCAAGAACCTGCGGCTCAGCCGGAGCTTGACGTTCCCCGGCAAGCTTGCCGGAGCAAAGCTTGTCGGGAGCGTCTGCTTCAACGAAACAAACCCTAGAGCTTGTCGGAGCAGACTGCTCCTCAGCACTGTTGGCGTTGATCTTGGGGACCTTCTTGGCGGCGGCTTCGGGAAGCTCTGCCGGAAAGTAGTCACCAGAGATCAACTTCCTCTTCTTGCTCTGTCCAGTCGATGGTTATTCTGACGGTTGAGTCAGCTTGAGCACAAAAATCCCTGGTTCCACAGTAACTTGAGTCTGGCGCACTTTGATGTGCCATCGGCAATGTCATTACGAGCTCTTGGAATATATTCCATCTGCAGGCCGTCAAAGTGCTCTTCCAGCTTCCTCACTTCATCAACATAAGCTTCCATCAACGGACTCTGATAATTCTTGTTCACTTGGCGGATGACAAGCTGTGAGTCACCCCTGACAATGAGCTTCTTGATCCCAAGGTCCACGGCGATCCTGAGACCGGCAAGCAAACCTTCATACTCTGCAGTATTGTTTGTGGCTTGCTCCTTGGGAAAGTGCATCTGGACTACGTACTTGAGGTGCTCTCCGGTGGGTGCGACAAGTAGCACGCGCCAAGCACCGGGCGCTTTGCAGCGAGAAGGCACCATCAAAGTACATCAGCCACTCTTTGCTTGCTTCCTTGACAGGAATGCTCGTTTAAGAATTTCTTCATCTGGTGTTGGTGTCCATTCTGCTATGAACTCCGCCAATGCTCTGCTTTGGATAGTTGAAGTGCTCTCAAACTTGAGGCCAAAGCTTGACAGTTCCAGTGCCCACTCAACAAACCTGCCTGTTGCTTCTGGATTCTGCAGTATCCTTTTCAGCGGAAAGCGAGTGACGACTGTGATCTCATGTGCCTGAAAGTAATGGCGTAGCTTTCTCGAGGCCATGAGGAGGCCGAAAAGCAATTTCTGCACACCAGAGTACCTTGACCTAGCCCCCTGCAGAAGGGAACTGACAAAGTAAACTGGGCGCTGCACCATCCTTTTCTGCATCTTCTCATGTGTCTGCGCAGATCCATCCTTGTCGGGACCAGAGCTTGCCGGTGAAGCCCCCTGCTTGTCGCTGGATGCGCCTGCCATGGTTGCTAGCTCATCATCCGCCTCCCTCTCTGCTACTAACGCAGCACTAACCACTTGATTGGTTGCCGCTATATATAGCAGCAACTTCTCTTGTGGCTTAGGTGCGACAAGTGTTGGAGTGGAGGACAGGTATCTCTTCAAGTCCTGCAGCGCAGCCTCCGCTTCCGGAGTCCATTGCATCGGACCTGCCTTCTTCAAAATTTTGAAGAATGGCAGGGCGCGCTCAGCAGATCTAGAGATAAACCTGCTGAGAGAAGCTACGCAACCGGCAAGCCTTCATACATCCTTGACGCGCTTTGGTGCTTCAATCTGCTCAATGGCCTTGATCTTGTCAGGATTGGGTTCAATTCCCATTTGGGACACGAAGAACCCGAGAAGCTTGCGGAAGGGACTCCAAACACGCACTTCTCGGGGTTGAGCTTGAGGTTGATCTTGCGCAGATTTGCAAAGGTTTCGTCTAAATCTTGAACCAGGGTCGCTTTGTCCTTGCTTTTGACCACTATGTCATCCATGCATGCTTCCACATTTCTGTGCATTTGCGGCTCAAAAGTGTCATGAACTACTCTTGCAAATGTTGAACCAGCATTCTTTAACCCGAAGGGCATCCGTACAAAACAGTATGTGCCACATGGGGTGATGAATGCGGTCTTCTCCTCATCCTCTTCTGCCATGAAGATCTGATGATATCCTGAATATGCATCCAGAAATGAAAGCAAATCACATCCTGTCGTGGAGTCAACAATCTGGTCGATGCGCGGCAAGGGAAATGGGTCTTTGGGCAAGCTTTATTGACATCTGTAAAGTCGATACAAAGCCTCCATTTCCCGTTAGCCTTGCGTACAACTACAGGATTGGCCAACCATGTAGGGTGGAGCACTCCTCTGACAAGGCCTGCTGCTTCCAGTTTCTCGATTTCTTCCGCGATGAACTCTTGACGCTCCACTGCTTGCTTCCTGACTTTCGCTGACGGGCGCGCGCATGAGGACAAACGGCAAGATGGTGCTCAATTACTTTCACAGGAACACCGGGGATGTCAGACGGTTGCCACGCAAACACGTCGACGTTCGCCCGTAGGAAAGCAACGAGCGCGCCTTCCTATTTAGGGTCGAGAGAGGCACTGATGGTGAAGGTACCACCAGTGCCGTCCTCCTTGGCGGACACCTTCTTGGTCTCTGGTGGAGCTGTCATCGTCTTCTTACACTTGCCGGTGGAGCTCGATGGTGCGTCCTCGACGGTAGCGCAGCACTCCGAAGAGGTGCGCTTGCCGGAGTGGGCATCAGAGCTCTTGCCGGACTTGGTCTTCTTCTTCCCTCCGAGAGCTTCGGTGACAAGTGGCTTGCAACTGTCATGCGGCTGCTGCTTCCCGGTAGATCTTGTCGGCGCAGATAAGAGCATCCTTCTTGTCGCCAAGGACAGAGATGACACTTATTGGGCCTGGCATCTTCAGGAGGTTGTAGGCATAGTGAGAGGCCGCCATGAATTTGGCGAGTCTTTGGGCGGCCAAGTATTCCATTGTAAGGCAATGGAAAGTCAGCAACATCAAAGGTGACCCTCTCGGTCATGAAGTTCAACTTCGCTGCCAAAGCGTCACCGGCAGCGTGATCTTTCCCTTGACTTGCTCCTTCCCGGATTGATTCCTTGAAAAGTGCGGTCTCTTCGAGCTCGCCATCGAGGATCCGGAGTTTTCGGAGCACGGCGAGGAGATCAGATTCAAGCGGCCCGCCGTCAACTAGCATCTTGGTGACCTTGAGGTTGCGGATAGTCGGTGAAACCAACATCGGCAAGCACCCAACCGCGATCCGCAGCGATCGGTGGTCCTCAATGTCAAAGATGATAGGCGTCTTGGACCATTTCAGAGGCTTGCGTGACTCGATGGATGGATTCTGCTGCATTGACCTCCTGCATCCTTTGCTTGAGCTGGCGGTGGGAGGTATGCAGAGAAGCACCGCCGTCAACGCACAGGACCTCTGTGGCTTTCTGGAACTCCTGCTCATCGGCCTCGTCATCATCCATGTCTTCATCGTCGTCGTCGTCGTCATCCTTGTCGCGGCCACGGGGAGGTCTGTCTCCTTGCCGCTGCTTGGCCTTGCCGCGGCGTCCTCCCCGGCCGGGGCGTTTCTTGCTGGGTCCTCCTGCACCCTCCTGGGCCTTCTCCTTGTCGCGTCGTTCGTATTCAGCCTTCTGTTGCTCGACAAGCTGCTCGACCTTCTTGCAGCTCTGGAGGTCATGGCCCTTGGTGCGGTGGATCTTGCAGTACTGCTTGCCGGAGCCGTCCTGCTTGTCGGCGGCCGCCACAGACTGGCAGTTGGTGCCAGTGGCAACCTCCTTGTCAGAGCTACCAGCCTTGGCGTTCTTGGCGCCACCTCTGTTGCCGGACTGCTCAACAACGAGTACATCTACGCCTTTCTTCTTTCTGTTGCCCGCCGCGGCTCTTCTTTGCCGGGTGGTCTCCTCACTGTCGAGATCCTCCTGCCCGGTATTCTCTCGGGAGTCTCCTCCCTTCCTCGGCACGTGCACACTTGTCGGCCGGGGCATATAGCTCGCAGCGTCTACGATCTTGCACATCGCCATCTCCTCCCGCATCCTGCGGTTTCGCCGCGTTCGATGGAGCAGCGGCTGATCACCCAGGCGGTGGACATCTGGGATGTTGTCTTTGTACAGCTGAATCTTTGAATATACTTGCGCAAAGGCTCTCCTTCCTTACGGGCGGCGGATGAAGGTCGCTTTCTTGGCCATGGGGCTTGTGGCCGCTGTAAAAGCGCCGACAAACTGATGGCATAGATCTGCCAAGAAGATATGGAGTTGTCCGGCAAGTGCATGAGCCAGATCTCGACATTGGGCTTGAGCACCAATGAGAAGTAGTTGGCAAGGATCTTGTCGTCTCGCCCCGGCCTTTGCACGCGATGGTGTAGATCTTGAGGAACTCCGACGGATCGTCTTGCCGTCGTACTTCTCTGATACGTCGGCTTGAAGTTTTCTTCTTTGGGCCGCTGGACTTGCCGCAGCTCACGAGTGAACACAGGCAACCTACGCGTCTGACGGCAAGTCGCTGGTTCCTCTGGCGCGCGCATGTCAACAGAGGGCCCAGCGCTTGTCGGATTGGCCGCGCTTCTCTTGGCGCTCGATGTGAGTTCGGCGTCCTCTTCTTTGTCGTTAAATGAAGAACATGGCGCTGATCGCGATGAGCTCGTGGATCGATGGCGATGGAGTCGCTGTCGAGGTGGATCCGGCGAGTCGGCGATCTTGGCCTTCGGGGCAGAGAGTGCATGGTGGTTGCACCCCCACCGGTCTCGTCGCCACCGGCTCGTGTTTGGCAGTCCTGCCGCGGCAGCGATGCACTCGGTTGCCACGGAGCGTCGCCGTTGGTGCGAAGCCGATGAGACTCTGAATGGTGGCCCTCCACTCATCGACCTTGTCGGCCATTGGAGGGTAATCCAGGAGCAGCTGTGCTCTCGCCAAAGCTTCTGCTGGAGTGGTGGGTGGCAGTGGCGAACGGCGCGAGGAGCGGGATATGCTCGGACTTCTAACTATGTTAGAAGGATCAGTATCCCGTCCAGGCGACCGTGCCTCGCTTGCGCCAGCACGTTGGCATGCATGCTGGTCTTGAGCATCCCGAGATCCTCCAGCTCGATCTTGGTCCAACGAGCGTATGGCATTGTGAATGCCATGACGCTTTCGATCTCAGCGCCTCTGAGGCGGGCGCGGTGCATGTCTGACGCCGAGGTCTGCGCAGCCTTGTCCTTGGACTTGGCAGCACCGTGAGCTCCCCCGTCGCCGTCCATTCTTCCGCCGGCGTCTACCCCACCACCTGTTTGCTCCGGTGGTGGTGGGTTCAACGCGGACGGGGCTTCTGCTGCCGAAGCCTTCTTCTTCGGTGGCATGTTGATGAAGATGATGGTGGAGCTTGCGTGGACGCCGGATCAGGTTCACACAACCTCGACGCCCTACTGGCGCGCCAAAGATGTCGGGTAGGCTGATCGGCCCACGAACACCTATGGGGCGGCGGACCGAGCCCCTTTCGGTTCGGCAGGGAGCGGAGGTCGCGCGAAGAGCAGATCGAGGCGAAGCACGCGAGAGGTTTACCCAGCTTCGGAGCTCTCCGAAGAGATAATACTCCTACTGCTGCATGTCTAGGTGTATTGTGTTCTTGCTCAGGAGCGCTGAGTGCTACAGTACACACAAGCTGCTAACGAGACTGAGCATGGAGGGAACTGATCGACCAACCCTTTCTACGTTGCGCATGGGCCTCCTTTTATATGCTCAAGGGGCTCCGACAGGTGGCAACGTGAGCGGGGGTACAAATGGAAAAATAGTGGTTGGTACACCTACTTGGGCCGATTATGCGATGTACTATACCTAACCACGACGGCGGGGACAAAGGCATTAAATGCCCATCTAGTCGCCCTAACGGTGCAAAGCGAGGACCGTCGAGGCGCCACCGTTCGCCTCGATGGCAAACTTGTCGGCGCCTTGCCACCTCGCACCGTGGCTGCCACTGACCTCTCGCCACGCGCTGGAAAGGTCCCAGGCGACACGTTAGTGGATGTGCTGGAGGCGTGGAAATGCGAAGAGGTGATGCCGCAACAAAGCGCCTTGCGCGGTTGTTGTCTTGCCACGCCCGGAAGCTTGTCGCTCGCCGGGCCTTCCGGCAAGCTCCTCTTGCCGGGCCTCGTCTTGTAAGTGCACAGGGTGGTCTTCGGCAAGCTCCTCTTCTTGGGGCCTTGTCTCCTTGGCTTGAATACTTTGTTCTTGAATGGCTCCAAAGGAACCACGGAGGACCTTGGCGGTCACCCGGTAAGCCTTGCCGCGGAGGGCTGCAACTGGCCGTGCACAAGTTCGGGATACTAGGGTACCCCTCTCTAGTACACCGACAGCACCTCCGCAAGGTAGGCCTCCATGTGCTCGTCCTTTGGCTTGTACACTTTGTTGGAGAAGTTGACGAGGAGCTGCGAGTCGCCCTTGACAGTATGGCGCCTGACCCCCAAAGCCGCCACGGCCTTCAGGCTAGCTATGAGGCCTTCGTATTCTGTGATATTGTTGGAGACCTTCTCGCCGTGCTGGATGCAGAGTTGCACGTCATAGTAAAGCTTGTCCTGAGTGGGCGAGATGAGCACTACTCTAGCCCCCGCGCCCTGATGCGTGAAGGCGCCACCGAAGTACATGACCCAGCCGTCTGGTGCCTCACTTCCTGGGGAGGTGGACCGGTCTTCTCCTTCCTCAAGAGCCGGGGCATCGATCCATTCTGCCACAAAATCGGTGAGCACGGCTCCCTTGATGACCCTGGTAGTGCTGAACTCCAGCTGGAATGCTTGCAGCTCAATGTTCCATTCAGCGACCCTCCCGGCCGAGTTCGGGCTCCTGAGTACCCTCTCCAATGGGTAAGATGAGACAACCTTGATAGGGTGTCCCTGGAAGTAGTGTCGCAGCTTGCACGAGGTCACCAAGAGTGCGAGCAGGAGCTTTTGCGGCATGGGGTAGCGTGCCCTCGCGTCCCGCAGTACGGTGATGACGAAGTACACCGGGTGCTCGACGACGGCTGGCACACTGTTAAGGCTCGGGTCCTGCGGAGATTGTGGCGTATCCTGAGGTGGAGGGTTTCCTGATACTTGACCGTCCTCGGGAGCTTCTGTGATGTTGCCCTGCTGAGCTTAGTCTTCCGCCGCTGACGGCTCTGCCGCACCTTCCTGACCCCGCGCTACATCAGCTCTGGCTTGGTGTGGCGTAGCCTTGTCTTGGCGCTCCTCCCGAACCGCCACCAGCTCACATTTGGCGGAAATCTGAGGTGGCGGCAAGGTAAAATACCCAGGCTCAAGAGGCCGTGGTGCCACCATCACCGGGGGGCTGGTGAGGTATTTCTTGAGGTCTTGGAAGGCCCGGTCAGCCTCCGGGGTCCACTCGAAGGGGCCCTTCTTCTTCATGAGCTTAAAGAAAGGCAAGGCGCGCTCGCCAAGCTTGGAGATGAAATGCCCCAACACGGTCACCTGTCCTGCCAGCTTTTGCATCTCCTTGAGGGTCTGTGGTGGGCTCATTTCTTCGATGGCCTTGATCTTCTCCGGGTTTGCCTCGATCCCTCTGTGGGATACAAGGAACCCTAGTAGCTTACCGGAGGGGACACCAAACACGCACTTCTCCGGGTTAAGCCTCAAGTTCACCCAGCGCAAGCTCTCAAAGGTCTCTTCCAAGTCTTGAATCAATGTCTTCGCCTCGCGAGATTTGACCACTATGTCGTCAACGTAGGCCTCTGTGTTCTTGCCGAGCTGCCGCCCCAAGGCAATGTGCATCAGCCGCTGAAAGGATGCGCCCGTGTTGCGTAGGCCGAAGGGCATGCAGGTGTAGCAGTACACCCCACACGGTGTCAGGAAGGCCGTCTTCTCCAATCCTCCACCGCCATCTTGATTTGATGGTATCCAGAGAACGCATCCAGGAAACATAACAAGTCGCACTTTCGCGGTGGAGTCGGTGATTTGATCGATCTTGCGGAAGGGGAATGGATCTTGGGAGCAAGCTTTGTTAAGGTTGGTGAAGTCGGCCTTTATCCGTTCCTTCCCACCTTTCTTCGGTACCACGACAGGGTTACTTGACCATTCGGGTATCGAACCTCTCAGATGGTACCTGCTGCCTCCAGCTTGCGCGTCTCTTGGACGATGAAGGCCTGCTTCTCTGTGGACTGCCGTCTTGCCCGCTACTTCATGGGGCGCATGTTGGGGCACACCCTTAAATGGTGCTGGATCACCTCTCTCGGGACCCCTACCAGCTGATTGGGCTCCCACGCGAATATCTCCTTGTTTGCGCGCAAAAACCTCACCAAAGCTTCTTCTTGTCCCGGGTCAAGGCTGGTTCCTATGGTAAAGGTGGCTCCTGAAGACCCGTCCTCGTCAACCGGCACCTGCTTGGTCTCCGCCTTGTCTTGGGTGAACAACTACTTCTTCTTGGCGGGCGCGGTCTCCTTGGCCTCGGGCGTACTGGCGCTGGCTGGCTGTGCTACTGCCGCAGCCTTGAAGGCGAGCCTGAGCGCCGTCACTGCTTCCTTAGTGTCCCGCTTGATGGTGAGGACGCCCTTGCTCCCTGGCATCTTCATGAGGTTGTAGGCTGGGTGAGTCACCGCCATGAACTGAGCAAGAGCCGGGTACCCGAGTATGGCATTGTCACGGAGGCAGATCTGCGGGTGATGTCAAAGTCCACCAGCTCAGTCACGGTAGTTGTCGTGTGTGCAGAAGGTGACAGGGAGGCGGATCTGCCCCAGAGAATGGGCAGCTTCACCACCCATTCCCGAAAAAGGCTTGCTGAGGCTGAGCCGCTCGGGCGGCATGTGGAGAAGGCTGAAGGCTTCTACGGAGAGCAAGTTGAGGCTGGCACCACCGTCGATGAGAGTCTTGGTGACGGCCATGTTGCAGATGGTAGGTGTGCAGAGCATTGGGAGTATGCCTGAGCCGGCGGTTGAGCCGGGTGGTCTTCTGAGTCGAAGGTGAGGTCGGCCTCCGGCGCAGCCCAACCTGGTGGATCCCCCGGGTGCTTGGAGGCTGCCCCAATCTGACGGAAGAAAGGCTTGACGTGGCGATCTGAAGGCAGTGCTTGAGAGCCACCCAGCAGCGCCGCGACTGCGTGGTGCGCCGACACCACGTAGCGCGCGGTGAAGAGGTTGCGGAGTTCCTCCCAGGATGCCACCATGGACCCCGGGAGGTTGAGCAGCCATGTGCGCGGCTCGCAGGCGAGGACCATGGGGAACCAGTTGGCCATGATCTTGTCGTCGCCTCCGGCTTCAAGGACGGCCTCCTCGTATGCCAGCAGGAACTGCGCCGGATCTGCTGCGTCGTCGTAACACGGCGGCATCTCCGGCTTGAACTTGGTTGGACACTGCACCTGCCGTAGGGCGGGGGCAAGGGCCCGGTAACCAGACTCCCTGCTGCTGGTGTCGGTCGCAGAGGCAGGTGGCGGCGCACCTGCCATGGGAGCGAAGCGTGGCGGCACGGTGCGCAGGTTGGTGGATAGGAGCTCCGGCGCACCCCTACCTGGCGCGCCAAATGTCGGATGTGGGGTTCTGGTAAACCCTTAAGGTTCGAACACTGGGGTGCGCGTGGAGTCTTTCCCTCCTACCGATCTACGCTCTGGCTCGCTAAGATCTTACGGACGAACTCGACGAACTCGCAACACAGAAAGACACAGGGTTTATACTGGTTCGGGCCACCGTTGTGGTGTAATACCCTACTCCAATGTGGTGGTGGTGGATTGCCTCTTGGGCTGAGGTGCTCTTGTGCGTATGAACTTGCGGTGTGTGGACTTGATGAACTGCTCGCCCGAGTTGGATCAAGCTAAGATGGGATGCCCCTACTGTGGTGGCTAGCTCTACTTATATAGGCCATGTTCCTCTTCCCAAATATCGAGCGGGAAGGGAGCCAACAACGGCGGGCAAATTTGAAGGGGGGCAGCTAGTACAAGCTATCCTGACAAAAGCGGTCTTTGCCTGCGAAAAGCCCTGGGGTGACGCCGTCTTGGGCTCCATGATGACCTCCGTATTTCCGTCCTCCTGGTCTTGGTCTTGTTGCACCAATATGGCAACCTTTGCCTGATGCCTCGGTACTCTTCGCCTGTGCTTGCCTCCTTAGCACCAAAGAGGAAATAAGGACGCTGCGCGCACCGGCGCCTGCTTGGCACCCGCCTGGCACCATTCGTCATGGCTCGTGTCACGAGAGCCTCGTGAGGTTTGCCCCGCCTTGATATCTCCGCTCCTTATGAGCCTTCCTAGCTAGGCCACTCCAGAGGAGGTCTTGCGTCGTCCGCCTCGCGAGGCTTGGACCCTCGCGAGGGTCTTGGATGCCTTGTTGATGAAGATGGGCCGTCTGACTCTTTGTTTACGCCGTGGGCATGAGCGAGCAAGTCTGGGACCCCGTTCCCGAGCAGCCCGACAGTGGTGTTATGTGAACGTCGACTACATGACACTTCACCATTATTTGGGCCTAGGGGAAGGCATTGGAAAGTAATAAGTAGATGATGGGTTGCTAGAGTGACAGAAGCTTAAACCCTAGTTTATGCGTTGCTTCGTAAGGGGCTGATTTCGATCCATATGTTCATAGTATGGTTAGGTTTACCTTAATTCTTCTTTCATAGTTGCGGATGCTTGCGAGAGGGGTTAATCATAAGTGGGAGGCTTGTCCAAGGAAGGGCAGCACCCAAGCACCGGTCCACCCACATATCAAATAATCAAAGTAACGAACACGAATCATATGAGCATGATGAAAACTAGCTTGACAACAATTCGCATGTGTCCTCGGGAGCGCTTTGCTTTATATAAGAGTTGTCCAGGCTTGTCCTTTGCTATAAAAAGGATTGGGCCACCTTGCTGCACCTTGTTTAATTTTGTTACTTGGTACCCGTTACAAAATATCTTATCACACAACTATCTGTTACCGATAAATTCGGTGCTTGCAGAGAATACCTTGCTAAAAATCGCTTGTCATTTCCTTCTACTCCTCGTTGGGTTTGACACTCTTACTTATCAAAAGGACTATGATAGATCCCCTATACTTGTGGGTCATCAATATTCCATAAAAAATCTTGGTAAAGTTTTAGCTCATTTGGAGTTGTGCAGAATAGGTGGCCTGACGTAGCTTTTCCTGGTCCAGATTCCCAACTGCCGGAATTCTCCCTCTTTGTGTGTACCTTGCATATTATGAGAGAAAAGGCATTAGAATTACTCCAAAAAAGCATTATTATGCATAAGAACATCATAAATAATAGTTGGAAAACATGATGCAAAATGGACGTATCAACTCCCCCAAGCTTAGACCTTGCTTGTCCTCAAGCGAAAACCGAAATTGAAAAACATGTCCACATGCAGTTGCGAGAGAGGTGTCGATAAAAACAAAATACGGACATAGAAGCATCATGTAGATTATTATAACAGCAACAAACTTAATCATAAGACTTTTATCATATACTTCTCATGAATAAGTAACAATTCATCACATTATTGAAGTATAAAGCATAAACTCTATTAAAAACCAACAAACTATGTTCTCAGTCAACTTTGCAACTACTATTCATCATCTTTTCGGGAAGGGTCACGTATCGGAGCCTTTAGGCAAGTCCACAAACTCAACCATCATATAGTCTTCTATGATTTCTAACACTCGTTGCATACACATGAGCAAAACGTTTCAACCGGACACATAGAAAGATAGGGGCTTATAGTTTTGCCTCCCAACGTATTCACCTCAAGGGTGATGTCAACAATAATAACCCATGTCACCCATATTCAACTGGACATATGTGCCTAGATCTTTCCTCACCATATGATGCTTGCCAAAGGAGAAAAATAAAAAGGAATAGAGAGAAAAACTTTGACTCTTGCATAAAAGTAAAAGATAGCCCTTCGCAGAGGGAAGCAGAGGGTGCCGTGCGCTTATTGTTTATATGCTCAACCCCTTAGTGCAAAATAACGTCATGTTGTATTGCCCCTTGTGATGGCAACCTTTATTATGCAGTCTGTCGCTTTTATTCTTCACCATCACAAGTTCGTACAATGCTCAATTTTCTATTACACTAAATGATCTCACACTTTTAGAAGCAATTTTATTGCCTTATTGCACCGATGACAACTTACTTGAGGGATCTTGCTCAATCCCTAGGTAGGTATGGTGGACTCTCAAAAATAAGATTTAGGTTTAAGGGTTTTTGGATGCACAAGTAGTATCTCTACTTAGTGCGGAATTTTTGGCTAGCAAACATAGGGGGCAAGCACCACATGTTGAAGGATCTATGACAATATAACTTCTATGTGAATATGAACAAACATAAATCATTACAGTTTCTTCCCTGTCCAACGTCAACAATTTTGGCATATAATATTTTGATGGGGGCTCACAATCACAAACAATTTCCAGGATAGTGTATTTATATGTGAATCTTCTCTTCCCATATTAATTCTTTCATGAATTGCATCATTGACCAATGCTATGTTTGTCAATCTCTAACAAAATTTTCTACTTATACTTTTCCTTATGTGGTGCCATCACCTACCATAAGATTAGCATATGATCTTTTTAATTTATTTACTTTCTTTTTATTGCAACATGAAAGTAAAGAAAGCAAAAACTCAAACTAAACTTAATTATATATCTCGCACACGATTACAAGGATAGATCACTAAGCAAGCTCTCGAAAAGAAAGGATAGAACTAAACTTTTATTCATCTAAAGCAAAAGATCAAACTAAAATAAGAGAAGGCAAAAGATAGTGGGGTGATACGATACCGGGGCACCTCCCCCAAGCTTGGCGGAAGCCAAGGGGAGTGCCCATACCCGATACTCAGTTTTCTTTTGGTGAAGAAGAAGAAGGTGGTGGTGAAGTAGAGGCGATCATGTCCTTCAGGATCAAGAGATTCTCCAATCGACGGATGACGCTCCGGAGGAAGATGATGCATGATACGTCTCCGTCGTGTCTACTTTTCCAAACACTTTTATCCTTGTTTTGGACTCTAACTTGTATGATTTGAATGGAACTAACCTGTATTTGTTTTCAAAGAGAATTACCATGATTTTGTTTTATGTGCGAGAAAACAAAAGTTCTCGGAATGACCTGAAACTCCACGGGATGTCTTATAAAAAATAATAAAAATCCTGCATAAAAGATGAAGACTAGGGGCCCACACCTGTCCCACGAGGTGGGCGCCCCCTAGGGTGCGCCCCCCTACCTCGTGGGCCCCCTGGATGCCCTCCGACGCCAATTCCAACTCTATATATTTGCTTTCGGAGAGAAAAAAACAAAGAGAAGAAATCATCGCGTTTTACGATACAGAGCCGCCGCCAAGCCCTAAAACCTCTCGGGAGGGCTGATCCGGAGTCCGTTCAGGGCTCCGGAGAGGGGGATTCGTCGCCGTCGTCATCATCAACCATCCTCCATCACCAATTTCATGATGCTCACCGCCGTGCGTGAGTAATTCCATCGTGAAGCTTGCTGGGCGGTGATGGGTTGGATGAGATTTATCATGTAATCGAGTTAGTTTTATTAGGGTTTGATCCCTAGTATCCACTATGTTCTCGAGATTGATGTTGCTATGACTTTGCTATGCTTAATGCTTGTCACTAGGGCCAGTGCCATGATTTCAGATCTGAACCTATTATGTTTTCATGAATATATGTGAGTTCTTGATCCTATCTTGCAAGTCTATAGTCACCTACTATGTGTTATGATCCGGCAACCCCAGTGACAATAATCGGGACCAATCCGGTGATGACCATAGTTTGAGGAGTTCATGTATTCACTATGTGCTAATGCTTTGTTCGGTTCTCTATTAAAAGGAGGCCTTAATATCCCTTAGTTTCCAATAGGACCCGCTGCCACGGGAGGGTAGGACAAAGATGGCATGCAAGTTCTTTTCCATAAGCACGTATGACTATATTCGAATACATGCCTACATTACATTGTGAATTGGAGCTAGTTACATGTTACCCTATGTTATGGTACATTACATGATGAACCGCATCCGGCATAATTATCCATCACTAATCCGGTGCCTACGAGTTTTCCATATACTGGTTCTCGCTTATTTACTTTCCCGCTGCTACTGTTACAATCACTACAAAATAACAAAAATATTTACTATTGCTCGCACCACTCTTTCGTTACCGTTACCACCACTGTCATATTACTTTCCTACTAAACACTTTGCTGCAGATACTAAGTTTCCAGGTGTGGTTAAATTGACAACTCAGCTGCTAAATACTTGAGAATATTCTTTGGCTCCCCTTGTGTCGAATCAATAAATTTGGGTTGAATACTCTACCCTCGAAAACTGTTGCGATCCCCTATACTTGTGGGTTATCAAGACATTTTTCTAAGCGCCCGTTGCTTGCATGAGCATAGCTCTATTCTTTGAGTCACTTGAGATTTATATCTGCTGGACACTATGAAGAACTTGAAAGACGAAAACAAAAATCTATCCCTCAACTACGAGGGGAGGTAAGGAACTGCCATCTAGCTCGCACTTGATTCACCTTACATTATGAGTAAGCTTGCGACACCTAAACCTGCTTACGCTATTTGTTACGATATGTCGCATGTTATTGATGATGCCACTTCTGCTATGCATGATACTTATGATGAAACCGCTTCTATGCACGATACTCATGCCCTTAGTGAATTTCTTGATGAACAAATTGCTAGGGCTAGAGAGAAAGAAATTCTTGAATCTGAATACGATGATGAAAGTGATGATGAAAATATGCATGTTATTCACGAGGGTTATGTTTTGATATGGAATCTTACGCCGCTATTTTAGCTTGCAAAGATAGATATGAGCTCAAGAGGTTATTAGTTAAATGGAACAAAGAATCACTTAGAGATACAATGAAACCTGACCCTGCTTTCTCTACTTCACCTATATGTGTTCCTGGTAAGGATTATGAATTCTCTATTGATCCTGATATAATTACTTTGGTTGAATCTGATCCTTTTTATGGCTATGAATCTGAAACTGTTGTGGCACATCTTACTAAGTTAAATAATATAGCCGCCCTGTTCACAAATGATGAGAGATCGTGCTACTTTTATATACTTAAAATATTTCCGTTCTCATTAAAGGGTGATGCTAAGATATGGTTTAATTCTTTTGATCTTGGTTGTGTGCGTAGTCCCCAGGATATGATTTATTACTTCCCTGCTAAATATTTCCCTGCTCATAAGAAACAAGCTGCTTTAAGGGAAATATACAACTTTGTGCAAATTAAAGAAGAGAGTCTCCCACAAGCTTGGGGAGGCTTCTCAACTACTTAATGCTTTGCTGATCATCCTCTTAAGAAACACTGAAATACTTGATATCTTTTATAATGGACTAACCGATGCTTCTAGAGATTACACGGATAGTTGTGCTTTGGTTCTCTTTTCAGGGAAAGAACACCGAATGAAGCTGAAATTCTATTGAACAATATGTTGACAAATGAAAATAATTGGGCACCTCCTGAGCCAGCCCCTGAGCCAGCTCCTGCTCCAATTACTGAGCCTATTCCTAAACCAACTCCGAAGAAGAGGTGTTCTATTTCTCGATCCGAAGATATGCAAGAGGCAAAGAAATCTATGAAAGAAAAAGGTATTAAAGCTGAAGATGTTAAGAATTTACCTCCTATTGAAGAAATACATGGTCTTAATACGCCGCCTGTTGAAGAAGTATATGATCTCAATCCTTTATTTATTGAAGAACCTCTTGATCCCGATATCCCGACACAGGTAGTAAAGGTAAATTCTCTCTATATATTTGATGAAGGTGATATCCCTCACTATAAGTCTCCTAGACAATGCTTAGAAGAGTTTGATAATTTTATTGTCAAACAAGAAAATTTCAATGCTTATTTTGGTAGACAATTGAAATATGATTCGATATGATTAAATACTTGGGTGATTATATGGCTAATATTAGAGGTGAACTTAAACTTGTTAGCAAACATGCTTCTATGGTTACCACTCAAGTAGAACAAGTACTTAAAGCTCAAAAAGAAGTGCTTGATGAAATGAATAGTAAGAAAAATGATTATGATGTTAGAGTGACTACTAGAACTGGTAGAATGACTCAGGAACCTTTGTATCCTGAAGGCCACCCTGGGAGAATCGAGCAAGATTCTCAGAGAAATAATATTGATGCACCTAGTTCTTCTAAAAAGAAGAAAAAGAAAAATGATAGAACTGTGCAAACTTCTAGTGAACCTATTCTTTGAACCACACGATAATCCAAATGATATCTCTATGTATGCGATCTTTGAAACACAATCTGGTAATGAACATGAACCTAGTGAAAATATTAATGATGATGTTCATGATGTTGCTCAACCTAGTAATGATAATGATGTAGAAGTTGAACCTGTTGTTGATCTTGATAACCCACAATCAAAGAATCAGCATTATGATAAAAGAGACTTTGTTTCTAGGAAACATGGTAAATAAAGAGAACCATGGGTTCAGAAACCCATGCCTTTTCCTCCCAAACCATCCAAGAAAAAGGATGATGAGGATTTTGAGCGCTTTGCTGAAATTATTAGACCTATCTTTTTGCATATGCGATTGACTGATGTGCTCAAAACAAATCCTTATGCTAAATATATGAAGGATATCATTTCTAATAAAAGAAAGATACCGGAAGCTGAAATTTCCATCATGCTAGCTAATTATACTTTTAAGGGTGGAATACCAAAGAAACTTGGAGATCCTGGAGTACCTACTATACCTTGCTCCATTAAAAGAAATTATATTAAAACTGCTTTATGTGATCTTGGAGCCGGTGTTAGTGTTATGCCTCTCTCTTTATATCGTAGACTTGACTTGAATAAGTTGCCACCCTCTTTGAAATATCTTTGCAAATGGCTGATAAATCAACTGCTATACACAGCCGGTATTTGTGAGGATGTGCCTGTTGTGGTTCCAAAGCGTTACTATTTTAACGGTCTTTGTTATTCTTGATATTCCGAGGATGATAGTATGTCTATTATTCTTGGAAGACCTTTTCTTAATACTGCAGGGGCTGTTATTGATTGCAACAAAGGCAATGTCACTTTTCATGTTAATGGTAATGAGCATACGGTACATTTTCTGAGGAAACAACCTCAAGTTCATAGTATCAACTCTATTGGAAAAATTCCATCGATTATATTTGGAGGTTTTGAATTTCCCCTTCCGACTGTCAAGAAGAAATATGATATACTTATTATTGGGGATGTGCATATCCCCGTTGAGGTAACTTAGTGTTATTCGGAAAAAAATCGGTTTCATGATTATCGGAATGAGTTTGTTAACAAGACTTGATCAACCTTGTTAGTGGATTCCTTTTGATGAGCATGAGACGGAAGAAACTAGAAGCACAAACTTCTGTACCCCTTCTATAATTTCTGTTATTTAGTAGAAATAAAGTAAAAATAGTATTTCCCTGTCTGTTTCCTGACTTATCCGTGCAATATAAAAATATCCCAAAAATAAAAGTCCTCAGAATGCCATGCCAATTTAATATGATTTTTTCGGGAATATTTGAGGATTTACTGTGCAAAAATTACTGCGGGGGGAGCTGCCACACTGCCACGAGGTGGAGGCGCGCCCTACCCCCTGGGCGCGCCCCCCTGCCTCATGGGCCCATGGTGGCCCTCTTCCATTTATCCCAGCACCCATCTTCTTCCTCTGCCTCACACAAACCCGAAAAACCAACTCAAGCACGAGTTCCAGCCACTTTTGCTGTGATTTTCGATCTCCTGGCTCAAAGCACCTCTCGCAAAACTGCTTGGGGAGATTGTTCCTTGGTATGTGACTCCTCCATTGGTCCAATTAGTTTTTGTTCTAGTGCTTTATTCTTTGCATATTTGTGCTGCATAGATGACCATGTTCTTGAGTTTGCATGTCAAATTTATATGGTTCCAAGTAGTTCTAATGCTTGATATAGGCTCTAGGCACTTGTAGGAGTAGTTGCTATCGGTTTATTGAAGTTGGTTTACTTTTATGCAGAAGTTACTAAAAATTTCAGAAATTTTTTAGGAGGAAAACAATATGCTTAGGAAGATGTTCCAAGGTGGTTCTTCTAAGAAGCAAGCACCCAGGATTGCTATGCGTGATGCCGACGAGGAACCACCAAGAGACGCTCTAGTGCGGCCTTGCGAATGGCCGTCGGAAAATTTTATGGACCGTGCGGGAACTAAAAGAATTTAAAGCATATTTGCCAATGCGGTCTTAAAGATTTTGAGGCTAACAAATGCCCCCAGTATCATGATCTCACAAGTACATTTGTGAGGAGGTTTGAGTATTCATCTTCGCGTAATTCTCCTTCAGTAAAGTTTGATCTTTATGAAAAATCTTATACCATGGACTTAGAGGATTTCACTTTTGCTTGGAAACTTCCATCATGGGGCAGTATTAGAGATCCCCCTAAATCTGAATTTAGAAGCTTTCTTGCTAGTATAATTGTGGGGGAATCTAGAGATATAACGCAGGCTACCATAGGGAGCATTCACTTTCCTGCTATACATTATTTTGCTCTCTTCATAGGTAGATGTATAAATGCTAAGGATGAAGCATGTCACATGTGTGTCCCTGACCTTAGCATTCTCAGGAGTGATGTGTTAGGAGACCAATCTTATCATATGGGAGCCATTGTAGCTCGTAGGTTGTATCATAATAGACATAATGGAGATTTCTTTGGACGAATTTATGCAACCCGCCTAGCTAATTTTCTTGAGATAGGCATTCGTGAGGGTGGTACGGAGTTGCCTCCTGCATATTTAGATTATAACTCTACGGCTTCGCATCATTTTGTCGAGTGGCCAGAATCACCTCTCTTATATCGACTAATCTTTGATAAACGACGTGTTTTCCGTATTACTCTCCCTGCTCCTGTTTTCTTTGATTCACAGACAAAACAAAGATATGTTATTACCAGAGAAGAGGCAGATGAGTACGAGAGGAGAGCGGAGGCAGCCCGACTCCACGTTGCAGCTCAGCAGGCGATAACCGCCGCATCACAGTATGATCCCAACTATTCTTCGTCGCAGTATGACCCCAGCTACACCTATGGGTATCCGCCAGGCTATCCCTGGCAGTAGACCAACTTAGGCCAAAAGCCTAAGCTTGGGGGAGTACGTATTTTTCACCGACATTACATTTATGTTCACACACACTCATTGCTAGATGTCGGTGCTCATACTCTTTCACTGTAATATCCATGCTAGTTTAATTTCTTTTTCCTGCTTTCTTCTTGTGTGTTTGTTAAACCTTAAGAAAACCCAAAACAAATTAGTAGTAGTTTACTTTTTTGCTGTAGTAGTAGTAATTAAAAAGAAAACCCAAAAATATTTCCCATTCTTCTTTTGCTTGTTGGGAGCTTTCCCGTGTAAATAGTTTTTATTCCTTTTCTTTTCTTTGGGGGTCAGTAGGAGAAGACCATGATTAAATTGTTGAAGTGGCTCTTATATGCATTATTGTTGAATTAACCCAGAGCCCATATTGCCTTGTCTTCTCCTGTTTATTGAATGCTCACAGATTCCAGCTTAGTTCAATGCACATGCACTCTTATTATTATTCGCATCATTCGGTCGTGCAAGTGAAAGGCAATTATGATGACATATATGATGGACTGACTGAGATGAGAAAAGCTGGTATGAACTCGACCTCTTTTGTTTTTGTACATATGATGAGTTCATCGTTCTTGATTTAGCTTATTATGAATAAACATGTTTGCAATGACAATTAGAGATCATAGTTGCTCGTGCCATGCTTGATTAGCTATGAGTTATAATGGTTTACCTTGTGTGCCAACATGCTATTAAGATGATTGTGATGTGGTATGATGGGATGGTATCCTCCTTTGAATGATTTAAGTGACTTGACTTGGCACATGTTCACGCATGTAGTTGAAACAAATCAACATAGCCTTCACGATATTTATGTTCATGGTGGATTATATCCTACTCATGCTTGCATCCAATGTTTATTAATTTTAATGCATGTACATGGCTGTTGTCGCTCTCTAGTTGGTCGCTTCCCAGTCTTTTGCTAGCCTTCACACATGCTAAGCGGGAATCTGCTTGTGCATCCAATCCTTAAACCCCAAAAGTTATTCCAGATGAGTCCACTATATCTTCCTATATGCGGTATCTACCTGCCGTTCCAAGTAAATTTGTATGTGCCAAACTCTAAACCTTCAAATAAACATTCTGATTTGTATGCTCGAATAGCTCATGTATCAACCAAGGTTGTCCTTATCTTCCGTGTTAGGAGGGTTATTCTCAAGAGGAGTGGACTCCGCTCCTCTCTCACGAGAAAATGGCTGGTCACCGGGATGCCCAGTCCCATGCTTTATGCAAACTAAATCAAAATTAATTGCAAACAAAACTCCCCACAGGACTGATGTATGTTGGAGACACTACGTTGTTTCGAGCAAGTCATGGATTGATGCTTGTTGGTGGAGGAGTATAAACTTTACCATTCTGTTTGGGAACCGCCTATAATGTGTTTAGCATGGAAGATATCGCCATCTCTTAGTTGCTATGTTGACAATGAAAGTATACCGCTCAAAATATAATTTATCTCTATTTCAAAACCGAGCTCTGGCACCTCTACAAATCCCTGCTTCCCTCTGCGAAGGGCCTATCCATTTACTTTTATGTTGAGTCATCACCCTCTTATTAAAAAGCACTAGCTGGATAGCGCAGCTGTCATTTGCATTCATCATTGTTAATTTATATTGGGTATGACTATGATTGGATCTCTTTTACCATGAATTACAATGTCTAGTCAGTCCTTGATCTTTAAAGGTGCTCTGCCTTTATGTTTTGCGGTCTCAGAAAGGGCTAGCGAGATACCATCTTGTTATATCATATTATGATTGTTTTGAGAAAGTGTTGTCATCCGAGATTTATTATTATGGCTCGCTAGTTGATTATGCTATTGATATGAGTAATTATGAGACACGAGAATTATTGCAAGTGTGGTTAGTTATGATCTTAGCTGAAAACTTGAATGCTGGCTTTACATATTTACAACAACAAGAGCAAACAGAGTTTGTAAAAGTTTTTCTTTCTTTCAGTTTGTCAACTGAATTGCTTGAGGACAAGCAAGGGTTTAAGCTTGGGTGAGTTGATACGTCTCCGTCGTATCTGCTTTTCCAAACACTTTTGCCCTTATTTTGGACTCTAACTTGTATGATTTGAATGGAACTAACCCGGATGGCGCTGTTTTCAGTTGAATTTCCATGATGTTGTTTTATGTGCGAAAACAAAAGTTCTCGGAATGACACGAAACTCCAGGGTGTCTTATAAAAAATTAAAAATCCTTGCCAAAGATGAAGACCGGGGGCCCACACCACATCCACGAGGGTGGGCGCCCCTAGGCGCGCCCCTACCTTGTGGGCCCCTGGATGCCCTCGGCGCCAATTCCAACTCTATATATAAGCTTTGGAGAGAAAAAATCGGAGAGAATAAATCATCAGCGTTTCACGATCACGGACGCCGCCAAGCCCTAAAACCTCTCGGAGGGCTGATCTGGAGTCTGTCTGCGGGGCTCAGGAGAGGGGATTCGTCGCCGTCGTCATCATCAACCATCCTCCATCACCAATTTCATGATGCTCACCGCCATGCGTGAGTAATTCCATCGTAGGCTTGTGGACGGTGATGGGTTGGATGAGATTTATCATGTAATCGAGTTAGTTTTGTTAGGGTTTGATCCCTAGTATCCACTATGTTCTGAGATTGATGTTGCTATGACTTTGCTATGCTTAATGCTTGTCACTAGGGCCCGAGTGCCATGATTTCAGATCTGAACCTATTATGATTTCATGAATATATGTGAGTTCCTGATCCTATCTTGCAAGTCTATAGTCACCTACTATGTGTTATGATCCGGCAACCCCGAAGTGACAATAATCGGGACCACTCCCGGTGATGACCATAGTTTGAGGAGTTCATGTATTCACTATGTGCTAATGCTTTGTTACGGTTCTCTATTAAAAGGAGGCCTTAATATCCCATAGTTCCCAATAGGACCCCGCTGCCACGGGAGGGTAGGACAAAAGATGGCATGCAAGTTCTTTTCCATAAGCACGTATGACTATATTCGGAATACATGCCTACATTACATTGATGACTTGGAGCTAGTTCTGTGTCACCCTATGTTATGACTGTTACATGATGAACCGCATCCGGCATAATTATCCATCACTAATCCGGTGCCTACGAGTTTTCCATATACTGGTTCTCGCTTATTTACTTTCCCGCTACTACTGTTACAATCACTACAAAATACCAAAAATATTTACTATTGCTCGCACCACTCTTTTGTTACCGTTACCACCACTATCATATTACTTTGCTACTAAACACTTTGCTGCAGATACTAAGTTTCCAGGTGTGGTTGAATTCACAACTCAGTTGCTAATACTTGAGAATATTCTTTGGCTCCCCTTGTGTTGAATCAATAAATTTGGGTTGAATACTCTACCCTCAAAAACTGTTGCGATCCCCTATACTTGTGGGTTATCAATGCACTCTTGATGCAGAATATTTTCACGAGTGAGATATTTATTTTGCACACGAACCATTTTAATGATCTGAAAAGCTTCAATCTCAGTAGGGATAAGATGAGCATAGTAAGGTTTAAGGATATCTTCTTCTTCCTCCTCGGTCGGCAGTGCTTGCTCGACCCCCGGGGCTTGATCCATGGTAGCCTCCTTACTCTTGTCTCCCTTGACGGCTTCTATGGGCTCTTCTCTCTTCAGCTCGATCTTCATCAACCAAGCATCCTTTTCCATGTTCTTTGGAGGACAAAGAAGACATGATGCACAGCTTAATGGTCGGACCAATAACAGCAAGAAAAGAGAACAGGAGATTTCTCCGTGATGCGGTGGTCAATAGGTTCGGTGGGTTTATAAATATATTTTTTATCTTGGGAAACAAGCAAATAGTAGAAAAACGGAGTCCAAAAGGTACCCGAGGTGGGCACAACCCACCTGGGTGCGCCTGGCTGTCTTGTGCCCACTAGGGTGACCTTCCTAGTTGTTTCTTATTTTCCTAAAAAAATTATATTCCAAAACTGACAGAAAATATTTTTGCGGATTTTTTGGAGCCCGTTTACTTACCGTATCACGTACCTCCTTTTTTCATGATTCTAGAGTGTTCTGAAAGGACTCTTTTATGTGTTCTTCTGGTGTTATTGTTTGGATAATATTACTTTCAATATTAACGGGCGTACCTGAAATATAATGTTTTATTCGTTGCCCATTAACAACCTTCAGGTTAGTACCTTCGGCATTATTTATATTGATAGCGCCAGACCGATAAACCTCCTCGATAACATAGGGTCCTTCCCATTTGAAGAGGAGTTTTTCTACAAAGAATCTAAAACAAGAGTTGTACAAAAGAACATATTCTCCAACCATGAACTCACGCTTTTGAGTTCTCTTATCTTGCCATCTTTTAACTTTTTCTTTAAATAACTTGGCATTTTCATAAGCTTGGGTTCTCCATTCATCTAACGAGCTAATATCAAATAACCTCTTTTCACCGGCAAGTTTAAAATCATAGTTGATTTCTTTAATTGCCCAATATGCTTTATGTTCTAACTCAAGAGGCAAATGACAAGCTTTTCCATAAACCATTTAGACATACCCATAGGATTTTTATATGTTGTTCTATAAGCCCAAAGTGCATCATCTAATTTCTTAGACCAATTCTTCCAGCACCTATTGACAGTCTTTTGCAGAATTAATTTTATTTCTCTATTTCTAAGTTCAACTTGACTACTAGACTGAGGATGATAGGGTGATGCAATTATATGGTTAACATCATACTTGGCAAGCATTTTACGGGAAGCACCATGAATAAAGTGTGGACCACAATCAGTCATTAAATATATAGGACTCCAAACCTTAGGAAAATAACTTCCTTAAGCATTTTAAAAGAGGTGTTGTGATCGGCACTCTTTGGTTGAATAGCTTCTACCCACTTAGTTACATAATCAACAGCTACCAAAATATGTGTATACCCATTAGAGGAAGGAAAAGGTCCCATATAATCAAATCCCCAAACATCAAATGGTTCAACAACAAGTGAATAATTCATAGGCATTTCTTGACGCTTACCGGTATTACCTATTCTTTGACCTCCATCACAAGATAACACAAACTTACGGGCATCCTTGAAGAGAGTAGGCCAATAAAATCCAGACTGCAACACCTTGTGAGAGCAGTTCTGTCTCCTGCATGATGTCCTCCATAAGCTTCGGAGTGACATTTCCGTAAGATTTGTCCATGTTCATGCTCAGGTACACAACGTCTAATAATACCATCTACTCCTTCTTTATAAAGATGTGGGTCCTCCCAAAAGTAATGTCTTGAAGTCTTAAATCATAGAAGATTTTTTTTCTTCTGTTGGTATGTAAAGCTAGGTGGTAAATATTTAGGAACAATGTAATTAGCATATTCAGCATACCAAGGAGTTTTATGAGAAACATTTATTGCAGCTAACTGCTCATTAGGAAAACTATCATCAATAGGTAGTGGCTAATCAAGCACATTTTCAAGCCTAGACAAGTTATCAGCTACGGGGTTCTCAGCTCCTTTTCTATCAGTGATATGTAAACCAAATTCTAGTAGCAAGAGGACCCATCGAATAAGTCTAGGTTTACCATCTTTCTTTTCCATAAGATATTTTATAGCAGCATGATCAGTGTGAACAATTACTTTCGAATCAACAATGTAAGGTCTAAATTTATCAGAAGCAAACACCACTACTAGGAATTATTTTTCAGTAGTTGCATAATTTCGTTGAGCACTGTCTAGAGTTTTACTGGCATAATGAATAACATTTAGTTTCTTATCAACTCTTTGTCCTAGAACAGCACCAATAGCATAATCACTAGTATCACACATAATTTCAAAAGGCAAGTGTTTCAAAAGCTTCTAAACAATCATCATCAAAAACAAAAGGAACATCCTTTTGCAATAGATTTGTGAGGGGCCTAGAAATTTTAGAGAAGTCTTTGATAAATCTCCTATAGAAACCAGCATGACCTAAGAAACTACGAATACCTTTGATATCTTTAGGACATGGCATTTTCACAATTGCATCAACCTTAGCTTTGTCCACTTACCTCTTTCAGAAATTTTATGGCCCAAAACAATACCTTCATTAACCATAAAGTGGCACTTCTCCCAATTCAAGACAAGATTCGTTTGCTCGCATCTCTGCAAAACTCGATCAAGATAGCTTAAACAATCATCAAAAGACTTCCCATAAACAGAGAAGTCATCCATGAAATCCTCAACAATCTTTTCACAAAAGTCAGAGAATATAGCAATCATACATCTTTGAAAGGTAGAAGGTGCATTGCATAAACCAAAAGGCATACGTCTATAAGCATAAGTTCCAAAGGGACAAGTGAAAGTGGTCTTTTCTTGATCAGGTTGAGAAACATGTATTTGTGAAAAACCAGAGTATCTATCAAGGAAGCAAAAATGTGTGCTTAGATAATCTTTCTAGCAGTTGATCGATAAAAGGCAGAGGGTAATGATCTTTTCTAGTTGCTTTGTTTAATTTTCTAAAATCAGTTACCATTCTATATCCTGTAACATTTTTTTGTGGAATAAGTTCATTCTTATCATTAGGAACAACAGCGATACCTCCTTTCTTAGGGACACAATGAACAGGACTTACCCATCTACTATTAGCTATAGGATAGATTATATCTGCTTCCAGAAGTTTTAATATTTCCGTTCTTACCAGTTCCTTCATTTTTGGATTTAACCGACGTTGGTGGTCAACAATGGGTTTAGCATCAGGTTCCATATTAATTTTGTGCTGACATAGAGTGGGACTAATGCCCTTTAAATCATCAAGAGTATATCCAATAGCAGCTCGGTGCTTCCTTAGAACTTTCAATAATCTTTCTTCTTCATGTTCTGAAGGTTAGCACTAATAATAACAAGATATATCTTCTTTTCATCAAGATAAGCATACTTCAAAGTGTCTGGCAATTGTTTTAATTCAAACACAGGATCACCTTTAGGTGAAGGAGGACCTCCTAGAGTTTCAACAGGAAAATTGTGTTTAAGCATAGGACGTTGTTCAAAGAGAATTGTATCTATTTCATTTCTTTCATGCATATGTAAATCATTTTCATGGTCTAGCAAATATTGTTCTAGTGGATCAGTAGGAGGCACAGCAATAGAAGCAAGACCAATTATTTCATCCTTACTAGGCAATTGACGGTTTGTTTCTTACAATCATTCTCATGAGGGTTTCTACTAAACTTGGAAAAATTAAACTCATGAAACTCATCACCAAAGCTAACACCAACGGTTTGTTTCTTACAATCTATTTTAGCATTAACGGTGTTCAAGAAAGGTCTACCAAAAATAATGGGACAAACATCATCTTGTGGGGAACCAAGAACAAGAAAATAAGTAGGGTATTTTATTTTCCCACACAATACTTCAACATCTCTAACAATCCCAGGTGGTGTGATGGTGTCTCTATTAGCAAGTTTAATAGTGGCATCTATTTCTTCTATTTCAGCGGGTGCTATGTCATCCATAATTTTATTGATATAAGGTAAAGGGAATAGCACTCGCGGTAGCACCTATCTCACATAAACCATGATAACAATGATCTCCTATTTTAACTAAGACAACAGGCATGCCAACAACAGGTCTATGTTTATCCTCTTTATCAGGTTTGGCAATTCTAGTAGCTTCATTACAGAAGTAAATAATATGCCCATCTACATTTTCTTCCAGGAGATCCTTAACCATAGCAATGCTAGGTTCTACTTTGATTTGTTCATCAGGTTTTGGTATTCTAATATAACTTTTGTTAACCACAGTTGAAACTTTAGCATGTTCCTTTATCCTAACAGGGAAAGGTGGTTTCTCAATATAAGCAGTAGGAACAACTGGATCAACATTATAAATAATAATTTCCTCTTTAGCTAGTACCAGTTCTTTAGTTTCTTCTTTAATAGGTGGGTGATATCTAAACCACTTTTCCTTAGGGAGATCAACATGAGTAGAAAATGATTCACAAAAAGAGGCTACTATATCAGAGTCAAGTCCAAATTAAGTGCTAAACTTTTGAAAAGCATCGGTATTCATAAAAGATTTAACACAATCGTACTTAAGCTTAATACCTGACTCTTTACCTTCGTCGAGTTCCCAATCTTCAGAGTTTCTTTAATTCTTTCTAAGAGATCCCACCGGAATTCAATAGTCTTCTTCATAAAAGAACCAGCACAAGAAGTATCAAGCATGGATTGATCATTATGAGAAAGCCAAGCATAAAAATTCTGGATAATAATTTCTCTTGAGAGGTCATGATTGGGGCATGAATATAACATTGACTTAAGCCTCCCCCAAGCTAGAGCGATAATTTCTCCTTCACGAGGCCAAAAATTATATATGTAATTCCGATCACGATGAACTAGATGCATAAGATAATTTTTTAGTGGAACTCAATTTCAATCGATTCATGTCGGTGGAAAGCGACACCTATGGAATCTTGGGATCCCTTCTATGGTTGGCGGTAGCGGAGTTGTGCAAAGAGGCGGAGTGCAGTAGTCGGCCTGAAGATCGTTTACCCAGGTTCGGGCCGCAAGGATGTGTAACACCCTAGTCCTGCTTTGGTGTATATTTGAGTGTTCTTGAGCTCTCGAACTAGCTGTGGTGCGTGCATAGTCCAAAAGATCCGAATCCTTGTCCAGTACGCCTCGGGCCTCCTCTTATAGACAAAAGGGGTTGCCACAATGGCACACAGGACGTGGAAAGGTATACAGTGGTTTAAGTCTATCCTCTGGCACCGTCAGACAAACGCATTTAATGCACTGCCGACGTGCCCTTCTTGCTTTATCGGGGACGGCAAGGAAGCTTCGTCCGGTATCGCCGCCGCCTACTTTGGCTCCGACAGCGTCCGAGCTGATGAGGCATTGTAGTGCCACTGGTGGCTGCTTTGAGGTGGCCTTGATGGCGAGTCTTCACGAAGATCTGCATGCCACCACGCAGTGCTTCTTTGAGTTGGCTGGAGGCCACGCATCGCCATGCAGTGTCTGCCCGGTGGTTGAGCTGCCGGTTGTATGGGAATAATTGGAGTCTTGGCAGATGTGGGCCTGGCTGTGGCCCCGCAGGTGTCCTCGGCAAGGGTCTTGTCGTGGCATCGCGGTCATCCCAGGCAAGGATCTTGCCGGGGGTCTCGTGGATTTCCTCGGCAAGGACCTTGCCGAGGATCGTCGTCTTCTGGTCCTCATATGATCTTGTGTGCTTTATGATCTTCACAAAGATCTGCATGCCACCATGGAGGTGCCTCCCGAGCCTTGGTTCCAATGTGGTTGATGTTGTTGGAACCCCTGGGCTCAAGGGTGGCGCTCTCTGCTGGCGTTGGGCAAGTTTCCCCGGCAAGGGTCTCGCTGGGGGAGTCCACCTCGCCCTCTTGCTCTTTGTGTCTCTGGTCTTGGCATTGCTTTGTCTGTCTTGTGCCTTTGGCTTCCCTCCTCTGCCCTGCTAAGTGTGGCCGCAGGAGCGGCTCTGACTGCCCGTGCACAATTAAAGGGGTAAAAAGGAGAGCCCCTACTTATGTACATCGACAGGAGCCCCCGGGCCTGGGTCACACATAAGTGCAATGTGTTGTTGGGGCCAGACCCCAGGCGGTCTTGGCAGGCACGCAGGGCGGAGTTTTACTGCCGTAATTCCCTCGCCCGTCGTGCTTCCCCATGACCCGTGTTGAATGCACGACGTGGGGGTCGTGCGCGGAATGACCGCAGCATGCTTGCGTCATCCATGGTGAATAGTAAAGAGGCGGCTTGCGTGTTCCCTCGAAACGACAGAGCCGCCGCTCATTTACTCTCTCCTCCTTGTAACCATCGTTCCACATTTCCCACTATGCCCTCTCCTTACACCACATACGCCGCATGCATGATGCGGGGTAGGTGACAGACGTATGGAATATGGGAAGGTGCGCAGGGGCCGATACTCACGTGCCTTTGATTAGGCGGGGAGGGCGGTCGATGGCCTCGCCTCTTTGCTTTAATGGCCGGATTCGGCGGGCTCTTGAGCGTGGGCTAGTCTTTCAGCCTCCCTTCCCAACTATAAAAGGGAACTTCGGGGTAGGAGGAAGAGCATCTCCTGCGTCTCCCCTTTGTCTCCATCCCCACCCATGGCCATGGCGAGAGGCGTGGCCGTGGCCGTTCTTATCTTGGAGGCGACCAGGTCCTCCTCCCGCCCGAGAGCTATGGCGGTCAAGGAAGAGCTAGATGCTCAGGGTGAAGGCCATGCTCGAGGCGGGGCCGCTGGACGGGGCCGCGGTTGGCGAGGCGGTCGAGGCAGAGGTGGCCATGGAAGGGGGATGCCTGTGTCGTCTCCGTCTCCGTCGCCATCTCCCCTGCCAACTCCTCCTGCTTTGCTGAGTGGTCACGTCGGGGACTCGGTGCTCGAGTTTATCTTGGAGCTGCATGGGCCGTTGTGTCGCCGCCTTCGTCTTCCCCGGGCATTCGCAAGGGTGCTGGAGATCGACCAGCCACCGCGGTTGAGGCTTCACATGAAGGGGCGTTGCCATGGCGACATGTGGGTGAACACAGGGTTCCCCGCCCCTCAAGTGATGCTCCTTCGCCGAGGCTGGAAAACCTTCGCACGCGCCCATTGCTTGATGGATGGGCACGTCCTATGGTTCAAGCTAGCGGAGAGCAACCTGCTCTCCGTCAAGGTCTTCGGGCACTCGGGGCACAGGCTAGGGTCTTTGTCTGAAGAGCTCGGCCCGATGGCAGCTCCTCTTGAGCGAGTAGCGAGGAGGACAGCGGCAGCGGCAGCGAGGTAGCGGGCGGGAGGATGACGGGTCCGACTAGGCATCGGGCACACTGTCCTTGGGCAACACCGGGAGTACCATCATCTGCATCGCCAGCTCCTTGAACTTCTCGGGGTCGCCTCCTTGGGCGGTTAGCATGGGAAGGCCGGGGAAGACGAAGAAGGCGGGTGGCGAGCCATCAAGTCGGAGTACGCGTGCACCGACGCCTTCATCACGTATTGCCGGCCCGCTGCCTCATCTTTTGGGTCTTCCCCTGCACCATCATCACCAGCCCTCTTCTGGACGGCCGCCGGGATGTTCTTTTGGTGTCTTCTGCTGCTCGTACCTCGCCTAGGCACTCCTTTTGCCCTTCCACCGTCTTGTTCCGTTTCCTGAGGAGAGGGACAAGAAAGGGATTACGGGCATCTTATCTCTTTTTAGTTTTTAAGCCTACGGGCCTTTGTAAGTTTAAATCTCGTAACCCCCTTGCCCATGTATGCATTCCGTATGAATTGTACTTGTTAGCAACGTATTAATGAGGAGAAGGGTGTTTGCCAGGTTTTGTTTGCGCGTGGGCGAGGGCCACACCAAGGAACGAGTCCTCGTTATCTTAAGATAAACACTGTACCCCAGCAACAGGCCTCACCGTCTTCCTGCTCTATAGCTTAGCTACACTCACGCCCTTGGCGGAGGTAGGGGCCGAGTAGGATTAGGCCCTTCGCTCGTCCTCTTCCCATCGCACTACAACCAAGTTCCGGCCTAAAAGTAAGGTTTTCAGACACGGGACAGAGGGAGCAAGACGGTATGAGAGCGAGCGAAGTCTCGTACGTACAAGTTTGATCTGGAGAGCGCAGGCGGGGAAAAGGACTTATCTGATGTCGCAGCCCCCGGCAACCTTGGCTTGCCATGATCGGATCCTTAGACCTACAGCCCCCGGCAACCTTGGCTTGTTGGGGTCGGGCGTCGGCTTGTTCTCTTTCTTCCAAAATAGCTCAGCAGAAAATGTCCATGCACCCTGCGGACCAAAAAGGACAGGAAGGAACAAAGAGATGCATACTTGACCTCTATGCTAAGGATTAGTCACCGTCAAGCACTATCAACCCTAACACAGAGAGAGACTCAACCTAGCATAACTTAGGGCGCCAGCACTTCATTTATTTATGCTCAGGGTCTATGCCTGGCTTTGCACAAAGGGTTACATGCCTTGCCCGTAAGGCTTGCACAAAAGGTGGTTTGCTGGGGAGCCCGGCAACCGCTCCTTATGGGTAAAAATTGCGAAGATGTTCGATGTTCCAGGAGTTGCTCACTGGAATACCATCTTGATCTCGAGCGGACTGCGCAAGATGCAGTGACTCGTATTACCCGATAAGGGCCTTCCCACTTTAGGCGTCAACTTGTTGGAATTCTTGGCCGGTGAGCGTGCGAAGAACAAGGTCGCCTTCCTCAAATCTTCGGGCATGAACCTTGCGGCTATGGTAGCGGCGCAAGGCTTCTTTGGTAACATGCTGCCCGTGACCGCCCAAGAAGATCTTCCTCAAGGGCGTTGCATCATCTTATGCAATTGCTCTTGCTCTTGCTCAAGCTCATCATAGCGAGCACTCGAGGTGACCCGTACATGAGTTACGTGGGAGAAGTGCTTCCGCCCCGTAAACGAGGGAGCAAGGTGTCTGGCCAGTGGCTCGATTTGGTATCGTTCTGGTTAACCAAAGAACCGCTGGCAATTCAACAATCCAGCACCGTCCGCACTTGTGTAGCCTGTCAAAAGTTCTTTTCCGGAGGCCTTGGAATACTTCAGAATTCGCCCTCTCAGCCTGGCTGTTGCTTCGTGTGTGTGCAATATAAGCAAAACAGACCTTGATGCCGAGGTCCTGGATGTACTGCATGAAGGTGCGGCTCATGAACTATGTGCCTTTGTCGGTGATGACTCTATTTGGCACACCAGAATGGCAGACTAGTCCCTTGAAGAATTTGACGGCCGAGTGTGTTGTCACCTTTCTCACTGCCTCCACCTCCGGCCTCTTTGTGAACTTGTCAATTGTGGCGTACAAGTACTTAAAGCCCCCGATAGCACTAGCAAAGGGGCCCAGTATGTCGAGCCCCCAGACTGAGAATGGCTAGGAAAGAGGGATTGTCTGGAGAGCTTTCGCTGGTTGACGAAGCTTCTTTGAATGGATCTGGCACGCTTCACACTTGGTTACTAAGGCCGTTGCATCCTGGAGGGCAGTGGGCTAGAAGAAACCTTGCCGGAATGCCTTGCCGGCAAGGGCCCTCGACCCTATGTGGGAGCCACATATGCCTCCGTGTATCTCTGCTAACAGCTCCAGTCCATCCTCCCGGGGAATGCACTTCAATATCACACCGTTTGGTCTTTTTCTGTACAGAACGTCGTCGATGAACTGATACATGGCAGACTGACGGGCTACTTTCTCTGCTTCTTCCTGCTCCTTAGGGAGTTCCCCTGTTTGGAGGAATCGGACGGTATGTTGTGCCCATGCCGGAGCCTGGGGCTTGACGGCAAGGACCAAAGGCATTTCCTCCGCCATGGGAGCGGCTGTCTCTACGGCCAGGGCTTGACGCCCTGCCAGGGTCTGTTGCCCCATAGCAAGCTTAGTGTCCACGGCATCATCTTTGCCGGCGGCTCCTGGGAGGTCGGCGGGAAAGTACTTGTCCGGGGCCTGATTTCCTCTGCTAGTTCTACCCTGTCGATGGTTCAATGGATGGTTGAGTTAATTGAAGCACAAAAGTACCTGGTTCCACATGCAATTTGAAGGCAGCGTGTTTTGACAAGTAGTCGGCGATGTCGTTCTCCACTCGGGGAACATGCACCGCTTGTATACCGAAAAATGCTCTTTCAGCTTCCTCACTTCATCTACGTAGGCATCCATCAATGGGCATCGATAATCTTTGTTAACTTGCTTGACGACAAGCTTTGAATCACCCCTGACGATTATCTTCTTGATTCCGAGGTCTGCCGCGATCCTGAGACCGGCAAGCAACCCCTCGTATTCAGCAGTGTTGTTTTGTTGATATCTCCCTGGGAAAGTGCATCTGGACTACATACTTGGGGTGCTCTCCGGTGGGTGCGACCAGCAGCAGAACAGCACCGCCGCCTTGCAGCGAGAAAGCCCCATCAAAGTACATAATCCAGTCATTAGTTGTTTCCTTGCCGGGGAGAGCGGTCTCCTGAATCTCTTCGTCAGGCGTTGAGTTCCATTCCGCAATGAACTCCGCCAAGACTCTACTCTGAATTGTCGAAGTGCTTTGAAACTTCAAACCAAAGCTCGACAGCTCCAAAGCCCATTCCACAATCCTCCCAGTTGCGTATGGGTTATGCAATATCCTTTGCAACGGGAAGCGGGTGACGACGGTGATTTCGTGTGCTTGGAAGTAATGACGCAGCTTCCTCGAGGCCATAAGGAGGCCGAAGAGTAATTTCTACACATCGGAGTACCTTGACCTAGCCCCCTGCAAGAGGGAGCTGACAAAGTAAACCGGGTGCTACATCATCTTCTTCTTCTGCACTATTTCATTTGGTTGCATCACTTCTGCTTTGCCAGCGTCAGACTCTGCCGGGGATCTTGCCTTACCGGCACCAGGCCCTGCCATGGGGAGCTCTGTTTGCCATCCGCCAGCCCTGCCATTGCCACTTCCTCTTTGTTGAACTCCCTCTGTTCCACTAGCGTGGCGCTGACCACTTGGTTCGTCGCCGCTAGATATAGTAGCAACGGTTCTTGTGGTTTAGGCGCAACCAGTATTGGCATAGAGGAGAGGTACTTCTTCAAATCCTGTAGAGCTGCCTCGGCCTCTGGGGTCCATTCCATTGGGCCCGCCTTTTTCAAGATTTTGAAAAAGGGAAGGGCACGTTCAGCAGACTTGGAGATGAACCTGCTCATGGCGGCAACGCAGCCAGCGAGCCGACGTACATCCTTGATCCGCCTAGGTGCCTCAATATGCTCAATGGCCTTGATCTTGTCTGGATTTGCCTCGGTCCCACGTTGTGACACAAAGAACCTGAGAAGTTTTCCAGACGGAACGCCGAAGACACACTTCTCAGGGTTCAGCTTGAGGTTGATCTTGCGCAAATTTGCAAACGTCTCGTCTAAATCTTGTATGAGTGTTGCCATGTCCTTGGTTTTGACCACTATGTCATCATATAAGCCTCCATATTTCTATGTAGCTGCGGCTCAAAACCAATTTGGACTGCTCTTGCAAACGTTGAGCCAGCACTCTTCAACCCGAAAGGCATTCGTAAAAAACAATACGTACCACATGGGGTGATGAATGTTGTCTTCTCTTCATCTTCTTTCGTCATGAATATCTGGTGGTATCCCGAGTAAGCGTCAAGGAATGATAACAAGTCACACCCGGCCGTGGAGTCAACAATCTGGTCGATCTTGTGATAGCAGGGAAAGGGTCCTTTGGACAAGCCTTATTGATATATGTGTAATCAATACACAGTCTCCACTTCCCATTTGCCTTGCACACCACCACCGGATTGGCCAACCACGTTGGATGGAGTACCCCTCTCACCAAGCATGCCGCTTCCAATTTCCTGATTTCCTCTATGATGAACTCTTGCCATTCTAGAGCTTGCTTCCTGACCTTCTGCTTGATGGGTCGTGCATGAGGACAGATAGCAAGATGGTGCTCAATCACCTCCCTAGGAACACCGGGGATGTCGGATGCTTGCCACGCAAACACATCGACATTCGCCCACAGGAAAGTGACGAGCGCGCTTTCCTATTTGCTGTCGAGGGTGGAGCTTATGGTGAAAGCCCCTCCCGTGCCATCCTCCTTGACGGACACCTTCTTGGTCTCTGGTGGTGCAGCTCTGGATTTCTTGCTCTTGCCGGTGGAGCTCTCTAGCACGTCCTCGATGGGAGCACTAAACTCCGAAGAGGTGTGCTTGCCGGAGTGGGTGCGAGAGGCCTTACTGGTCTTCTTCCCTCCCGGGGCTTCAGCGGCAGGAGCAAGTGCCTTGGTGGCAGTTGCTGCGACTGCCTCTCAGTAGAGTTGGTCAGCGCAGACCAGCGCATTCTTCTTGTTGGAGGGGACGGTGATGATGGTCATCGGCCCAGGCATCTTCAGCGTGTTGTAGGCGTAATGTGAGGCCGCCATGAACTTGGCTAGTGCTGGGCGGCCAAGGATCCCGTTGTAGGGCAAGGGGATCTCGGCTACATCAAAGACAATCCTCTTCGTCATGTAGTTCAACTCGCCTCCAAATGTCATGGGAAGTGTGACCTTACCCTTCGGCTGACTCCTTCCCGGGTTGAACCCTTGAAACGTGCATGTCTCTTGAGGTCTTCATCAGAATCTGCAGCCTTTTGATCCTGGCAGGAGAGATCAAGTTCAGACCGGCCCTGTTGTCAACTAGCATTTTTGTCACCTTGAGGTTGCGTATTGTTGGCGAAACCAACAACGGCAGACACCCGACCGCAGTTGTGCGATCAGGGTGGTCCTCGGTGTAAAAAATGATAGGCGTGCTAGACCACTTCAGTGGCTTTTGAGCACCGAATGATGGTTCCGCTGATGTGATCTCACGCGCCCACTGCTTGAGCTGGCGGTGAGAGGTGTGCTGCGAGGCGCCACCGTCAACGCACATGGCCTCCGTAGCCTTCTAGAACTCATGCTCGTCGGACTCATCATCCTCGTCATGACCATCGTCTTCTTGCTTCTTGTCGCGGCCCCGAGCGGGCCTGTCTTGCTGGTTATCCTTGCCGCGGCGACCTCCTTGGCCGACATGCTTCTTGTCGAATCCCTCGGCACCATCCTGACCCTTCTCCTTGTCCCGCCTCTCATACTCAGCTTTTTGCTTCTCAGCAAGCAGCTCGACTTGCCAGCAGTTCTGGAGGTTGTGGCCCTTGGTGCGGTGGATCTTGCAGTACTGCTTGTCGGAGCATCCTGGCTTGTCGGCAGCCGCCAAGGCCTGGCAAGCGGCGCACCCGGCAATTTCCTTGATGGGGTCGTCTGCCTTGGCCTTTTTGGCAACGCCGATGTCCTCGGATCCCTCGATGGCAAGCATGGTCTTGCCCTTGCGCTTCCTATTGCAGTGCCGGCCATTCTTCGTTGGGGCGGTTGTGTCTTCGTCTGTGGGGTCGGTTTCCGCACCGGCGTCCTTGTCGGGGTACTTCATCCCCTCTTCAACTCGAGCGCACCTATCAGCCAGAACCTAAAGTTGGGCCACATCTTTGACCTTGTTCATTGCTAGCTCTTCACGCATCTTACGGTTGCGCACATTCTGATGGAATGCGCTCGGCGGCGGGATGAACATCTGGGATGTTGTACTGCACCCGGCTGAACCTCTGTATGTACTTGCGCAGATTTTCACCTTCCTTCTGGGGGATGATATGCAAATCGCTTGCCTGGCCATGAGCTTGGTGGCCTCCAGTGAAGGCGCCAACGAACTCATGACACAAATCCGACCACGAAGAAATGGAATCCGCCGACAAGTGCATCAACCATGACATGGCATTGGGTTTAAGTGCCAATGGGAAGTAATTAGCAAGCACCTTGTCGTCGCGAGCTCCAGCAGCTTGCATCGCGATGGTGTAGATGTTGAGGACCTCCGACGGGTGGGTCTTGTCGTTGTACTTCTCGCCAACATCGGGCTTGAACGTGCGGTGGGAGGGCCACTGGAACTGCCGCAGCTCTCAGGTAAAGGCTGGGCAACCCACCTCGTAGGGTAGGCCGCTAGAGCCTCCCGCTGTTGGGTGGTCCATAGTGGGTCCCACCCGCCTATCTGACTGGTGGTGTGCTTCGCACCGGCACTCGATGGTGGTTCGAGCGCCTTCATGGGCTCGCTCCCGAAGAACTTGGCGGTGATCGCGGTGGGTCCGTCGGTCGGACGATGCTATGGAAATGTTATCACAAGCGTCATCACGATGGACCGACACCCGCGATGGCTAGCGTGGGGGAGGAGAGTGCACCGTGGCCGCGGCACCTCCGGTCCTTCGACCACTGGCATGCGGTGGCTCGAAGGAGCACCGGCCTGAGGGCCCTGCTGGTCGCGGCTCATCTTTGCTGGCAACGCCGACGAGGCTCCAGATGGTGGCCCTCCACTCGTTGAGCCTTTCTGCTGCAGGAGGAAAGTCGAGGAGCAACTGCGTGCGCGCCACAGCTTCTGCTGGCGTGGGTGGCGGCGAAAGCTGCGTGGACCGTGACGCGCTCCGACTTCTAACCACGTTAGAAGGAGCTATATCACGGCCTTGCGACTGCACACCATTTTCTCCAGCGCCTCGGTGTGCATGCTGGCCTTCTATGTCCCACGAATGAGGCACATGACTCTTCCCACTGCGGCGCCCAGGGTCGCCGGCGTGGTGACGCCGCTTGTCGCGCACAACCTGGGAAGAGCGCGTCGTGGGGGCCGGCGTAGGCATCTTGGAGGTCGCCGCGCCGCCCATGGGTGGCACGACGCCGCCCTTGGAGGGGCCCGCACCGCCTGCGGGGGGCCCGACTCCGTCTTTGGATTTGGCGGCGTGCGGCTCGTCGTCTCGCGCACGAAAGACGCCGCTCGACAGGCTTTGACTGCCAGAGCGATCTGGGTGTTCGCGGGCAGTGCCTCGGCTTCCGTCCGCGACCGCCCCACCACTCGCCCGCACCGGTACGGGCCGTTTGGTTCCTGATGAACCGATCGCCGAGATCGTCTTCTTCTTGGGAGCGATGGCGATCAAGAACTGCTAAACTAACTACTAGACCGGATTTTCACAACTGCTCCGCCTACCTGGCGCGCCAAAGATGTCGGTGGAAACGACACCTATGGAATCACTGGGATCCCTTCTACGGTTGGCGGGCGCGGAGTTGTGAAAAGAGCGGGTCTGGTAGTCAGCACAAATATCATTTACCCAGGTTTGGGCCGCAAGGATGCGTAACACCCTAGTCCTGCTTTGGTGTATATTTGAGTGTTCTTGATCTCTCGAACTAGCTGTGGTGTGTGCGTAGTCCAAAAGATCCGAATCCTTCTCCAGTATGCCTCGGGCCTCCTTTTATAGACAAAAGGGGTGCATACGGTAGCACAGGAGGTGGAAAGGTATCTGATGGTTTAAGTCTATCCTCTGGCACCGTCGGACAAACGCATTTAATGCACTACCGACGTGCCCTTCTTGCTTTATTGGGGACGGCAAGGAAGCTCGTCCCAGCTGTCGCCGCCTCGCCTGGCTCTGACGCGCATCCGAGCTGATGAGGTGTTGTAGTGCCATGTTGGCTAGCTGCTGGGCTGGTGCGGTGGCACAGTCTTCATGAAGATCTGCATGCCACCACGCAGGTGCTTGTTGAGTTGTCCTGGAGGCCGCGCGTCGCCACGCAGGTGTCTGTCCAACTGGTTGAGCTAGCAGCTGTATGGGAATGGTGGTGGAGTCTTGGAAGATTTGGGCCTGGCTGTGGCCCCAGAGGTGTCCTCGGCAAGGGTCTTGTCGTGGCATCGCGGTCGTCCCCGGCAAGGATCTTGCCGGGGGTCTCGTGGAATTCCTCGGCAAGGACCTTGCCGAGGATCGTCGTCTTCTGGTCCTCATCTGATCTTGTGTGCTTTATGATCTTCACAAAGATCTACATGCCACCATGGAGGTGCCTCCCGAGCCTTGGTTCCAATGTGGTTGATGGTGTTGGAACCCGTGGGCTCAAGGGTGGCGCGCTCTGCTGGCGTTGGGCAAGTTTCCCCGGCAAGGCCCTTGCCGGGGCTGCGGAGGCCACCCCGGCAAGGATCTCGCTGGGGGAGTCCACCTCGCCCTCTTGCTCTTTGTGTCTCTGGTCTTGACGTTGCTTTGCCCATCTTGTGCCTTTGGCTTCCCTCCTCTGCCCTGCTAAGTGTGGCCGCAGGAGCGGCTCTGACTGCCCGTGCACAAGTAAAGGAGTAAAAAGGAGAGCCCCTACTTTTGTACACCGACAATTCCAATTCCAAGATCCAATATCATCGCATAGCCGATACCATTCCAATGCTTTTCCCTTCAAAGATAAGAGAAAACCTTCTTCTTAACTTCACCTCTGGGTAAACCTGCAAGCTTAAACAATCCACAAAATTCTTCTACATATATCAAGTGCATATCAGGATGTTCTGTTCGATCTCCTGCATAAGGATTAGCTAGCGGTTGTTCTATCATACCCGAAGGAATTTCATATTCAATATTTTATGTAGGTGCGATGGGTTGAGGGTAGCTAATTGTGGTTCGGTCTAGGTGAAGATACCCGAACAAACCCCTCAAAGGATTGTTTTCCATAGTAACAAGTGATGATGAAATTTCAGCACACTGTATAAATATTTCCTTACAAAATTCCACTTACCAAAGGCGCTTCACTCCCGGCAATGGCGCCGAAAATAGCCTTGATGACCCAAAAGTATATGGGATCAATTGTAGCTCTTTTAAGTAAGAATGTCGAACCCAACGAGGAAGCGAAGGAAATGACAAGTGGTTTTCAGCAAGGTAATGTCTGCAAGTGCTGAAATCGTAAATAACAAAGTAGTTTGATAGCAAGATAATTTGTAACGAGCAAGAAATTATAGTAGTAACAAAAGTGCAGCCAGATAGCCCAATCCTTTTGAGGCAAAGGACAGGCCAAAACGGTCTCTTATAGTAAGCAAAGCGTTCTTGAGGGCACACGGGAATTTCATCTAGTCACTTTCATCATGTTGATTCGATTCGTGATCGCTACTTTGATAATTTGATACGTGGGTGGACCGGTGCTTAGGTGATGTTCTTACTTGAGCAAACCTGCTACTTATGATTAACCCCCTCGCAATCTTCCGCAACTACGAGAAAAGTATTAAGAATAAATTCTAACCATAGCATTAAACTTTTGGATCCAATCGGTCCCTTACGGAATAGCGCATAAACTAGGGTTTAAGCTTCTGTCACTCTCGCAACCCATCATATAATAACTACTCCACCATGCATTCTCTTAGGCCCAAATATGGTGAAGTGTCATGTAGTCGATGTTCACATGACACCACTAAGTGAATCACAACCTACATACTAACAAAATATCGAACACATATCAAGTTCACATGATTACTTGCAACATGATTTCTCCCATGACCTCAAGAACAAAAGTAACTACTCACAAATGATAATCATGCTCAAGATCACAGGGGTATTAAATAGCATATTGGACCTGAACGTATAATCTTCCACCAAATAAACCATATAGTAATCAACTACAAGATGTAATCAACACTACTAGTCACCCACAAGCACCAATCTATAGTTCCGGTACAAAGATTGAACACAAGAGATGAACTGGGCTTTGAGATGAGATGGTGATGTTGAAGATGTTGATGGAGATTGCCCTCCCAAGATGTGAGAGTTGTTGGTGATGATGATGACAATAATTTCCCCCTCCGGGAGGGAAGATCCCCCGGCGGAATCGCTCCGTCGGAGGGCAAAAGTGCTCCTGCCCAAGTTCCGCCTCGAGACGGCGGCGCTCCATCCTGAAAGTCCTCTCCTTATTTTTTCTAGGTCAGAATGACTTATATACCATAAGATGAGCACCGGAGGGGGGCCGAGGAGAGCACAACCCACCAGGGAGCGCCTGGGCCCCCTCTGGTACTTATTGGCTCCAATATTCCTCATATATTCCATAAAAAATCTCCGTAAAGTTTCAGCTCATTTGGAGTTGTGCAGAATAGGTGGCCCGACGTAGCTTTTCCAAGTCCAGATTTCTAGCTGCCGGAATTCTCCCTCTTTGTGTGTACCTTGGATATTATGAGTGAAAAGTCATTAGAATTACTCCAAAAAAGCATTATTATGCATAAAAACATCATAAATAACAGTAGGAAAACATGATGCAAAATGGACGTATCATCGAGTAATAGTAGTAGATGCAGAATCGTTTCGGTCTACTTGACACGGACGTGATGCCTATATTTCATAATCATTGCCTTAGATATCGTCATAACTTTGCGCTTTTCTATCAATTGCTCGACAGTAATTTGTTCACCAACCATGTTATTTGCTATCTTGAGAGAAGCCTCTAGTGAAACCTACGGCCCCCGGGTCTATTTTCCATCATACTAGTTTTCGATCTACTATTTTCCATCATATAAGTTTCGGATCTACTATTTTGCAATCTTTTACTTTCTGATCTATAAACCAAAAACCCAAAAATATTTACTTTATCGTTTGTTTAGTTTCATCTATCTCTATCAGATCTCACTTTTGCAAGTAACCGTGAAGGGATTGACAACCCATTTATCACGTTGGGTGCAAGTTGTTTGATTGTTTTTGCAGGTATTAATGATTTGTGCGTTGTCTCCTAGTGGATTGATACCTTGGTTCTCTAACTGAGGGAAATACGTATCTCTACTTTGCTGCATCACCCTTTCCTCTTCAAAGAAAAAACCAACGCAAGCTCAAGAACTAGCAGGAAGAATTTCTGGCGCCGTTGCCGGGGAGATCTACGCCAAGTTAAGAAATACTAAGTACCCATGATAGAACTCTCATATCTTGCATTACATTATTTGCCGTTTCCCTCTTCCCCACTTCTAAAACGGTTTTTGAAAAGATTTGCCTTTTCTTTGCCCCTCTTCCATTCATCTTCTTTGTTTGCGTTTTGTGTGCTTGTGTGTTGGATTGCCTGCTTTGTCACGATGGCTCAAGAGAATACCAAATTGTGCGACTTTTCCAATACTAATAAAAATGATTTTACTAGTACTCCGATTGCTCCCGCCACTAGTGCGGAATCTTATGAAATTAATGCCGCTTTGCTGAATCTTGGTATGAAAGATCAATTTTTCGGCCTTCCTAGTGAAGATGCCGCATCCCATCTGAATAATTTCATTGAGTTGTGCGATATGCAAAAGAAAAAAGATGTGGATAATGATATTGTTAAATTTAAGCTATTTCCATTCTCACTTCGAGATCTTGCTAAAACTTGGTTTTCATCTTTGCCTAAAAATAGTATTGATTCATGGAATAAGTGTAAAGTTGCTTTTATTTCCAAGTATTTTCCTCCGCTAAGATCATCTCCCTTAGGAGCGATATTTTGAATTTTAAGCAACTTGATCATGAACATGTTGCACAATCTTGGGAGAGGATGAAATTGATGATACGAAATTGCCCTACTCATGGCTTGAATTCGTGGATGATTATACAAAAAAAATTATGCCCGATTGAATTTTGCTTCTAGAAATCTTTTAGATTCGTTCGGCGGGAGGTACTTTTATGGAAATTAATTTAGGAGAAGCTACTAAACTCCTAGATAATATTATGGTTAATTATTCTCAATGGCACACCGAAAGATCTTCCACTAGTAAAAAAGTGCATGCGATTGAAGAGATTAATGCTTTGAGTGGAAAGATGGATGAACTTATGAAATTATTTGCTAGCAAGAGTGATTCTATTGATCCTAATGATATGCCTCTGTCTACTTTGATTTAAAATAATAATGAATCTATGGATGTGAATTTTGTTGGTGGGAACAATTTTGGTAATAACACGTATAGAGGTAATTTTAATCCTAGGCAGTTTCCTAGTAATTCCTCTAATAATTATGGTAATTCCTACAACAATTCTTATGGAAATTATAATAAGATGCCCTCTGATTTTGAGAATAGTGTTAAAGAATTTATGAGTTTCCAAAAAAAATCAATGCTTTGGTTGAAGAAAAATTGCTCAAGATTGATGATTTGGCTAGGAACGTGGATAGAATTTCTCTTGATGTTGATTCTTTGAAAATTAGATCTATTCCACCCAAGCATGATATGAATGAATCTCTAAAGGCTATGAGAATCTCCATTGATGAGTGCAAATAAAGAACCGCTAAGATGTGTGCTAAACGAGACTGGTTTGTAAAAACGTGTTTGTTGGGGATGTAACTATTGAGTTTATCCCGCCCAGGAGGGGCCGGGTTAAGCCCATGGCGGTTTATCAAGACAAAGCCCATGAAGAAGCTGAAGATGGCGGTTCACTACGCAGACTCGTTGAGGGCCCGAATCCCAAGGGCGACTTAAGGCCCAATAAGTGTAAACCGCCATATAAGTATGACTTGTATTATAAGGCATGTACAGTCAGTCACCGAGCCGGACACGTTGTTTATGAGCCGGCCGGGACTCCGTGAGCCGTCGGGCGTCAACCTGTGTATATAAAGGGACGACCCGGCGGTGACTTAGGACAGAAAACAAGAGATCGAAAGCTAGGTCAAGCGGATTCGCTCCTTGGTAATCGAAACATAAGCAATATCACTTCAAACTGGATTAGGCCTTTACCTTCACCGCAAGGGGCCGAACCGGTATAAATTCCCTGTGTCCTTTGTCCTGTTTAACCCCTTCAAGCTAACCTAGTTGTGATGGCTCCACGACTAAGTACTCACACTAGGACATCTGCCGTGACAATTTCATGACAGTTGGCGCCCACCATGGGGCCAGCGCATGGTGGTTTCGAGTTCTTGAAGGGCAGCTTCGAAGGGATCAAGGGTATATGCTGTGGTCGGATGACCAAGAGTCGTCGTAGCAAGCTCTACATCGACGACGTAGGCTGGGGCCCCGAGGCCAGCTCAATCGAGTACAGGTATCGGGTCCCTTTCGGCGGAATCCACGTCTTCATCGGCAAGATCGGCGAATCGGGCCCTGAGCCGGACATCTGCACCGACATCATCGAGATGGCTCAGCGTGCACGACCCGCCCGAGTTCAGCATCATGAAACGTGCCTTTGTGGGATTCATCCATGGGGCGGAATCTGATGATAGATCTGTGTTAGGTGGTGAGACGTTCGTCTACTCTGATGGTGAGTCATCTACTAGCAAAACTGAGTCGTTATATCAACTGCAATATGGCCGGCTTGGGGGTTATTGTGATGGCAATAGTATTCCGAACCCTTATGAGCCGCCAAACAGGGTTGCGATCTTTATGGCCGATACACAGCCGGCGCAGAATTCTTCAACTGCGGCAACAATGATCTCTGGGTCAGCAACAGCAATGGCTGACGGAGCAGAAGGCCCTGTGCGCCCGCCAGCTCAGGTTTTGACTGACTTGCTGGACAATCTGACAACATTGTTAGCAACAAAGGTTAACCCGGCAAATCATGTTCATCATAACATGGAAATTGCAAAATTGCATGACGAGATAGGACAGGCCAAGGAGGAGCTGAATATAGAGGATGTCAGGTTGGCTGCGGAGCGGGCTGCATTAGATGCTCATGCATAACAGATTCAGTCAGAAGCTTTCCAGCTCACATTGGATCAGAACGCTTCCAACGAGATCCTAAGGAGGAGACATCAGAGTCATCTGCCCCCGGTTTATGAGCCGAGGAACCTATTCAATACGCCTGGAGTAGGGACTAGTAACCCGCCAGAGGTAAACCGGGTGGTAGCCACGCCTAGGACTGGAGCGCCAGCTCAGCCACGCATAACAGATCCACCTCGTCTGAATAATACCCCACCACAGTACGTGCCGACACCACCGGGTCATTATTCTAACCCTTTGGATAATATGATCACTGCGGCGACACGATTAGCGGCTCTCCCAGTTGAAGGCGAGTCTCCTGCTGCGATTGAAACACCGAGGGCTAGAGAGCTTCTTCGGACAGCACTGGTACAGCAGGAGGCTTATTCTTACAGTCGTGAGAGGATTCACTCAACCCCTCGCCTAAGCCGGAGTTATAGCAGACACATTGACTCACCGGCCATTTCAAGTAGTGACAGGCGCCGTAACCAACCTCGTAGACATGACCCGGCGCGTGATGGTGCTCGGGATTTGGTGGATCAGGGGAGAGCATGATGTGAGGTGGAGCTGGCGGCTCAGCAAACGGCTCATCAGCGTTCTCCGGTTCATCCGACAACTTTGGTGGAGATAGGCGTGACCTCTAGAACCTTGGGTGCACCATGTTTGGTACCGGCTCTACGCGACATACGCTTGCCTAAGGATTTCAAGGGTCCTCGTAAGGTGCCTAACTACACAGCTGACTTACCCCCTGAGGCGTGGGTGGAAACTTATGAGATGGCCATGGAGCTGCTGGATGTTAGCGATGCTGCTTGTGCTAAATATTTTACCATGATGTTGGATGGGATGGCCCGTACTTGGTTGAAAGGGCTGCTTGCCAATTCCATTGGATCATGGTCTGAGTTAAAAGCTCGATTTATCTAGAATTTTAAAGATACGTTCAAGCAGCCTATGTCGATTGTGGATTTGGATGCTTGTATCCAGGAAGAGGGCAAGTCAACAACCCATTGGGTGCACCGGGTCTCAGCTATCCTACACTCATCGGATCGCATCAGTGCCGGCTCAGCAGTCTTAATGTTAGAGAAGAATTGTCGTTGTATGCCCCTTAAACAAAAGCTAGGGCAGCTCAAGCGCCACTGCAGCGACATGGGAGAGCTGATGGCGGCTCTGGTTAAGTATGCCGACTCTGATAGTACCAAGGACCCCGAGTCTGATGATGAAAAGCCGGGAAAGAGAAAGAAGAGTAGCAACACCAAGGGGCAGCATCATAACCCGGCGAATCAGGGAGGCAATGGTAAGCGCAAGGCTGACAATAATTTCTATTTTGTGGCTAATACCAACATGCAGAATAATGGTCAGCGTCGTAAGGGAAGACCACCTCCACGCATTGGAGGGTCAAGTTTCAATCTTGAGCAGGTACTAAATCAGCCTTGTCCAAGGCATGGTACACGGGAAAGACCATCCACTCACCTCTGGAAGGATTGCTTCATTATGAAGGAATACAAAAATTCTGATCTTTTCCAGAACGATCATGGTTCGGGCGGCGGCTCAGGTTCTGGCTCTCATGGTCCGGGTTACGGTGGTGGCGGTTCTAATTCCGGTTTCCAGGGCCAAGGCAATCAAGGTGGTTATAATCAACAGTCTAGTCAGGGAATCAGCAACATCAATCTGGTTATCAAAGCAATCCGAAGCAGCTGAATAGTGGCAGTACCACGTCTTCCCCACGAGTTTATGCAAGCGGGATCAGAAGCTTCGTAAAAGAGTTGTGAACACCGTTGAGCCGGCGGTTCCCCGTTACCTGCGATGGTCTAAGCAGCCCATTGAGTGGAGTCGTGAGGATCACCCGCCCCGGGTTGATAATCCGGGTCAATTGACTTTGGTGGTGGCACCTCAGGTTGGAGGGTACAAGTTCACTAAGGTACTCATGGTTGGAGGCAGCAGTATTAATATCCTTTACTATGATACTTTTCGTCGTATGAGATTAACTTACAAAAATCTTAAGCCGTCCAATACTGTTTTTCATGGAGTGGTGCCTGGTAACTCAGCATATCCGGTAGCAAGATCGCTTTGTAAGTAGCCTTTGGGGATGATCATGACTCCAGGGCCGAGACACTGATCTTTGAGGTAGTCAAGATTCAGAGCCCGTATCACGCTCTGTTTGGACGGCCGGTTTATGCCAAGTTCATGGCATGGCCTTGTTATGCTTATCTGCAGCTCAAAATGCCGGGTCACAAGGGGACCATCACAGTGCATGGAAGCCGGAAGATAGCTTTGGAGTCTGAAGAGGGCGACGCTGCTTATGCTGAGTCTGTCTGTGCAACAGAAGAATTGAAGTTCTACAAGGACAATGTTGACCCGGCAGATATGACATCTTTGAAAAAGCCAACTACGGAGCATGATCCGGCGTTGAAGTTTAAATAAGCAGATGACACTAAGCTAGTTGATTTTGTTCCTAGTGATTCATCCAAGCAGTTCAGCATCAGTGCTAATCTAGATCTGAAATAGGTAAGTGCGCTCATCGAGTTCATCCGTGAGAACCGAGACATCTTTGCATGGATACCTTCTGATATGCCAGGTGTACCGAGGGAACTCGTTGAGCACACTCTTAATATTGATCCGAAGTTTTAGTCGTTCAAGCAATTCCTTCATCGTTTTAATGAAGAGAGGCGTAAGGCCATTGGTGAAGAAGTGGCCCGGCTCTTGGCGGCTGGGTTCATTGTTGAAGTTTTTCATCCTGAGTGGTTGGCTAACCTGGTGCTGGTACTGAAGAAGAATGGCACCTGGCGCATGTGTGTGGACTACACAGATTTAAACAAGGCTTGTCCAGCTAATCCTTTTGCTCTTCCCCGTATTGATCAAATTATTGATGCTACCGCAGGTTGTGAGCATTTGAGTTTTTTGGATGCTTATCTGGTTATCATCAAATCAAGATGGCAGTTAAGGACCAGGAGAAGACAGCTTTTATCACTCCTTTTGGAGCCTTCTATTATGTGTTTATGCCTTTTGGGCTTAAGAGCGCCTAGGCGACTTACCAACGATGTGTGCAGAATTGCCTTCATGATCAGATTGGACGCAGTGTTCGTGCTTATGTGGATGATATTGTGGTGAAGTCCAGAAAGATGGAAACCTTGATAGATGATTTGAAAGAAACATTTGACAATCTCCGTTTCTATAAGATGATGCTTAACCCGGCCAAGTGTGTCTTCGGTGTGCCAGCAGGCAAGCTTTTGGGTTTTCTGGTTTCTGAACAAGGTATTGAAGCTAACCCGGAGAAGATAAAGGCTATCACCTCTCTGGCTAAGACGGCGTGTATCAATGATGTTCAGTGTTTGGTGGGTCGTATTGCGGCCTTAAGCCGGTTCATAAGCCGGTTGGGTGAGAAGACTATCCCTCTATACCAGATGAAGAAGAAGACATATCACTTTGTCTGGAGTGATGCTGCTAATCAGGCATTCGAGGCCTTGAAGAAACAATTGGCTGAGCCTCCAGTTCTTGCCGCTCCCATTGATAAAGAGCCTTTGTTGTTATATGTGGATGCCAATAGCCGAGCTGTCAGTGTAGCCATTGTGGTGGAAAAGAAGGAGCCAGGCAAGGAGTATCCGGTTCAATGGCCGGTTTACTACATCAGTGACGTACTTATTGAGGCCAAGCAAAGGTATCCGCATTGGCAGAAACTCGTGTATGGGGTCTTCATGGCTAGTCGAAAGCTCAAGCAATATTTCCTGGGTCACCCCATCACTGTGGTTAGTTCTGCTCCTTTAGGCGATATCATTCAAAACAGAGAAGCCACAGGTCGGGTAGCCAAGTGGGCCATTGAGCTTGGACCCCATGATTTGAAGTATATGCCTCGCACTGCCATCAAATCACAAGCACATGTGGATTTTATCAATGGTTGGACAGAGTTACAGACACCTGAAGAGAAGCCGTATAACACATACTGGACCATTCACTTCAACGGATCCAGACAGTTGGAAGGCTCGGGGGCTGGAGTTGTCTTGACTTCCCCACGAGGTGATAAATTTTCCTATGTTCTCCGGTTGATGTTCCCTTGTACTAACAATGCAGCTGAGTATGAGGCCTTGCTCCACGGTCTTCAGATGGCTAAGGAGATGAACTTCCGCCGGGTGAGGTGTTTCAGCGACTCAGATCTGGTAGCTCGGCAAGTTTCTGACACTTGGGATTCTAAGGATCCACTCATGGCGGCTTATCGTCGAGAGGTTGATGCTATAGCAGGTCATTTTAAGGGTTATCAAGTTGAACATGTTGATCACAGGAAAAATGAGGTGGTTGATGCTTTAAGCCGGTTAGGGTCTCAGCATAAGCCGGTGCCACCTAATACTCTCCTGGATATTTTTCATAACCCTTCTGTCAAATTGCCTACAGAAGAGGATGTCGCTATTCCTGACCCGGAAGCACAATTAGTGGCGGCTCTTCATGCTATTCCTGACTGGACGGTTCCATATTTGGCTTATATGACCCAGGGCGAGTTAACTGAGGATAAAACTTTGGCCAGGCAGATAACCCAGCGGTCTAAGTCAATGACTATTGTTAATGGAGAGTTGCATCATCGCAGTGTCACAGGGGCGTTTCAATGTTGTGTTTCTCCTGAGAAGGGTCGTGAAATTCTTCGCGAGATTCATGAAGGAGATTGTGGTCATCATGCCGGCTCTAAATCTCTTGTGGCGAAGGCTTTTCGTCACAGGTTTTATTGGCTGACGGCTCACGTTGATGCAGAGGACTTCGTCAGTAAATGTGATGGTTGCCAGAAGTTTTCATGAAGAGCTCATGTGCCGGCTCAAGAATTGAGGATGATTCTAATTGCTTGGGCATTTGCAATCTGGGGGCTTGATATGGTTGGACCTTTCAAAAGGTCCAAAGATAAAAAGACTCACCTTTTGGTGGCGGTTGACAAGTTTACAAAATGGGTTGAAGCAGAGCCGGTTAGTAAGTGTGATGCGGCGACGGCGGTTCAATTCATCAAAAAGGTGATTTTCCATTTTGGCTTTCCCCATAGCATCATCACTGATAATGGCACTAATTTATACAAAGGTGCTATGAAAGAATTTCGTCAACGTGAGCATATCCGGCTTGACGTGTCATCAGTGGCTCACCCCCAGTCTAATGGTCAAGCTGAGAGGGACAATCAAGATATCCTAAGAGGCATCAAACCCCAGCTTATGGTTCCTTTGCAGAGGACGCTGGGTTGTTGGGTGGAGGAGTTACCCTCAGTGTTATGGAGTATCAATACTACACCCAACAAATCTACGGGTTACACGCCTTTCTCCATGGTTTACGGAGCGGAGGCGGTTCTCCCTAGTGGCATCCGTCACGACTCGCCCCGTGTGGCGGCTTATGTTGAAGCTGACAATGAAAAAGCACGTCAGGATGCACTTGACCTGTTAGATGAGGAGCGTGACCTTGCGGCGGCTCGTTCAGCGGTTTACCAACAAGATCTGCGCCGTTATCACAGCCGTCGGGTTAAGACCAGAACCTTTCAAGAAGGTGACTTGGTGCTCCAGCTTATCCAGGATCAAACTGATACGCACAAGTTGTCCCCACCCTGGGAAGGACCCTTTGTGGTTAGCAAGAATCTGAACAATGGATCATACTACCTTGTCGATGTTCGAGACCACAAGGACTCGCGCACGTCAGAGGAGGAGACCCGTCGGCCATGGAATATTGCTCATCTTCGGCCTTATTACTCCTGAGCCACCGGCTCTTTTGATGTACATATTTTGATAATGTATATATTATGACATAATAAAGCCGGCACCCCTGTTAAAGCAGGGCCTCTATCGTTTCATTTCTGATAATAATGAGTCTTTATCGATACTTCATATGGTCACATGGTGGCTTCCTGCTGATTGAGCATAGCTATGATTACCCATTGATCCGACTTATACGCCATGATTATAAAATACTTGGGGGCTTGCTACCGTGTTAAAGCGGACCAAAGAGAGTTTGTTGCAAAGCACAACTCAAACATAGGTACCACCTTTAAATATCATTTGGGGGCGACCTGCTTAAAGAGCAGAGCCTTGATTACCCTCTTGATCCGGCTTATATGCCTGGAAGAACATATTACTTGGGGGCTCTTTGTTCAACGGACAAGACTTTTTATGACCCTTGTAATAGGCTTAAAAGCCAGGCTTGGAAGCCAGGTGTATTCACCTAAAAACCCGGATTATCCTGCCTTTTTTAAGTCTGCCACTCTGCCCAGATTGACTGGAATGACCCGTCGTACTTTTGACAAGTCAATCTTATACAGACCCTGAACTTGTCAAAGTTAAAACGACGATTGGTTATGTGAGGTCTGGCTTATAAGGATTGCATGAAGGTTTAACTCAGTGGTTGTGCGGCCCTTGAAAGCACTTGAGATTTATGCTCAGCAACCTATGAAAGCCTTGTTTTTTCTAATTTATTATTTCTATTTGAACTTTTTTGGGTTCATCTTTGTACCATATTGATACATGGTTTAAAACGATTTAGGCCATGTAACCTCCATCTCTATGGCTCATGTTTGAGCATATCCGTGGTTCTGATAAACCTGGCCTGGCTTTGGACTATAAGTCGCCAGTATATGATGATATTCAATACTTGGAAGCATTATGTTCTAAGTTTTGGGATATTACCCCTTGCTGCATCCGGCGTTGTAAGCCGGCAGCATATGTCAATTGATCAAGACATTTTGTGCTCAATCTTTTGGGTTAATACCCTTATTGCGCTGGTATGTTAAGCCGGCGGTGTATCACAGGTATGATATTTTTATAATTATATAAGGTCATGATTAAACCGGCCCTGGTTATGGACTGTCTTTAGTCACCAGTGGATTTTATAGGATATTGTGACCCGTCCTACGGTAAACCGCCAGGATCCTTTTCATATGATTGTGTGCAGGTACAATACATAATCTGGTACACACAGTCGATGAAGTCATAAACCTAAGTGGCAGATCTTCAACTTGACAGATCAGTAGTATCATACAAAATAAAACATGCACGATGGCATGGCAGATCAAGAGTTTAACTAGCCTATTACAAAGGCATCTGATGAACCAAAAGAATAATTTTCTTAGCAGTTTCGCAGAAAAGCAGATGCTAAGCCGTCCTACGGCTTATGACTCTTGGCCTTGCTGATTTGAAGATTGTGGATCGTCTAGTGCCGCCTCATCTTCCTCCTCTTCACCCAATGGCTGGAAGTCAGTGGTTGCCCAGTCGATCCCAATTAAAGCTCTAAATACAGCTTCATCACTTATATGTGTTGATGGGTCCATATCAGGGGCATAAGTGTGCTTACGGATCGGAGGAGTCAGGTCCGGAGCATCATGAGTTGGTGCCTTGATCTTCTTATTGTTGGCATCGTAAACCGGCTGGTAATGTGTAAGATCAGTGTCTGCAGCCAGTTTACTAGCCAGAGGACGCATTTCCCTTGTAATGGCGGCGAAGTCATCTGCGCTGAAGGGTGACCCATCTTCTTTTATGCTCGGGCAGCCATTTGCCAAGTCTGTTGGTTCAAGATCAGCTAGCCATGCTTTGGCCCGGGTTAGCGCGCTAAGTGCACCGGCTCTCGCAGCTGATTTCTTTAACTCTTTGATCCGGGCAGGCAACATAGATAGTTTCTCCAACATATCTTTGATAAGGGTTGGAGCCGGTTTGTTGTGAGCAGCTGTGCATATGACCCGTTGTGCACCAGTATATAGCTGTTCTATGAGCGTGTAGGCGGCTTTCAGTTTTTTTTCTCATGTCTGAGCCAAGGTGGGTAACTCGGGATCCTGTATCATCAAGGACGTTTGTAAGCCGGGAGCATATTGGTTAACATATGTTAAAAAGGTTAAGAGGAAGCTATTCACCGAACACAGCAGTTGTCATGGCATTTATTTGTTGTTTTAAGCCAGCAAGCTCTGCAGTTACCGGCTTAAGAGTTGTTTCAGCATCTTCAGCTCTCTTCAGCAGGCTGACTTCTCTGTATCCCAACCCGCTCGTTCAGCTTTGAAGCTTTCCTTGAATTTCTCCATCGCTGCTAAAGCAATGGTCAATTCATCCTTGGCTTTGGAGGTTTCTTCTTGTTGAGACTTGATGTTTTCTTGAAGGTCGGCGACTTGGGATTCTTTACTGCTAAGCTCAGCCTACAAGAGATAAATAGTTAATGAAATGGCAATGAATTTATTCGAAGTCCCAAGCACAATACAAGTATTATACTTGACACTTGGGGGCTAATGTCTTTTGCTTCTTAAAATACTGTGAAGTCCCAAGCATAATACAAGTATTATGCTTGGCACTTGGGGGCTAATGCATATTTCTCCTGTCAAAGAAGAATTTATTTGATGACCTGGACAAATGGTGGTGATCCGGCTTGCGAAGACTACAAATGGAATTATGGATTTTCTACAAGATGATTAGTCTCGGCTTAACATATTTGTTAAGCCGGCCCTTGGGGGCTCTGAGATGCAATGTTACTTTTGCCATGTTAAAGTCTCGACTTAACAAATTTGTTAAGCCTACCCTTGGGGGCTACAGATGCAAAACTGAAGTGCTAGTATTATAAAGTCCCAGTTTATATTGAAAGTATAAACTGGCCCTTGGGGGCTACTGGAGTTGATCTATGCAGTTATTTAAAATTTTACAACACATTCTATTCTATCATGTCCAATAAACTTGGCAGCTAAGGGAAGTATATTCATATAAAGAGTGGCAGCATTTACCTCATAGCGCTCCTTCATCAGGTTTACTAAGTCGGCTTCGAAGTCACGGCTGGTGTACAAATGATTCAGATAACCAGAGTGGAGGTCTTGGGCACTGAAATGGGTGTAACTATCCAAGTCTACCTTCCACTTGCATTTATCTTAAGCAGAAATTTCTTCTTTTACGCTGTACTTGGATAAGACGGAGGGTTGACCCGGAGCTGTGAATCCAAATCTAGTGACAAGAACATCGTCGGTCTTCTCCTCGGCGGGTTTAATTGGGCTTGGCAGCTTAGAGAGAGCCGGTTCAACATCCATATCATCTGGAGAAACTTCATGATCTTGTGGTGGAGGATCATTAAGGGACGCATCAGCAATTGGGCTAGCAGGTTCTGACTGTTGTCTTTCCGGTTCAGACGGGTTAGAATCATCGACTGACTTATTCAGCTTAGCCTTCTTGCTAGGTTTTGCTTGGCCCTTGAGAATAAGGAACATAAAGAGGTCAGCATAATGGTTAAATATAAGGTTTGGACGGTTGAATATATTCTTAACCGGTACAGTCTTGAAAGCTAGGATTTGAGTTCCCATTGATTCGCGGGAGGAGGAATGAGGAGTCCCCTGATAGTTTGAATCAGACGGATTAAGAGGTTGTCGAAAATGACCCGCCTTGGGATAAAGTATATCAAAAATATGAAAGACCTCTGGGCGGCATTTGCGAACCAGCGTATTTGGTAAGCCGGAGGAGGTGATTTGTCTACCACTATGCCGGGTGACTTGGCGAGCTTCGTGTTGCTGTTTCTTCAAAAGAAAGTTGGGATCCAAGTGAGCTAGAGGGTGAGAAAAGCTTACTTTCCGGCTTGCTTGTCGGGTTCTCTGTGTTGGCAGAGGTTCTAAGCCGGAAGGAAGAATAATTACCTCTGCTTCACCTGCACGGCTGGCCTCTGTGTCGTCCTGATAACAATCATTGTCAATGAGATGTATAAGAAAGGAGCCAGGAGAGTCAAGTTCTACCTCTGACTCATTATCATTGTCATCATCAATGTTTAGATCGGCAAGCTCGGTGGTCTTCTTGGTAGATTTCTTGGTGGCTTTGGTTTTGGTACGAGTCGGTTTGGTCGGCTTATCCTGTGTTTTCCTCTTCCAGAATGGATCATCAGCCTGTTAAGATTGAAAAGATCATAAGTAGGTATCAAAAATATGGATTAAGCAGAAGATGTGCAACTCTTACAGCTGGCGGCTTGTTGAAAGTGCAGAAAGGACTAAGTCCGGTTTTGCTGCATTCCTTTAAAGATTCGTTCAACAATTTTTTGGTGGCTTCAGTAATTTCCGCATCAGACAGTTGAATGTCACAATGGCGCTGAGGATCTTTTACGTCACCAGTGTATCCGCACATTAAGCCGGGGCTACGGCTTATTGGCAAGATACTCCAAGACAGCCAGCACCGGAAAAAGTCGACGCCGGTTAAGCCATTGGCCATAAAGGCTCTGAGTTTTGAAAAGGCTGGTGCATATTTGGCCTGTTTCTTTGCATTGAGCCGTTGGGGGAGTGGATGTTTGTCACTGAGTCAGTGTTCACGGTAACCCGGCAGAGGATTCTCACCGGCTGGAGATGTATCTTGACCATAGAACCAAGTTTGGTTCCAGTCTTTGGGGTGACTATGCAGCCTGGCATGGGGAAAGCTGACTTCTTTCCTCTTTTGAATTGAGACCCCACCGAGCTCTTGGCATGGCCCATCGACAAACTCTGTTTGGCGGTTTAATTAATAGAACTCCCTAAATAAATCAACTATGGGCTCCTCTTGAAGATAAGCTTCACAGAATACTTGGAAATTGCAGATGTTGGAAAAGGAGTTGGGTCCGATGTCTTGAGGGTGCAGTTGGAGGAAATGAAGCACATCGCGGAAAAACTTTGAGCCGAGTGGGCTGAACCCCCAACCTAAGTGGTCAACAAAAACAATTACTTAACCATCTTTCGGTTGAGGAGGGACTTCTTCACCAGGGGCCCTCTAGTTGATGTCCTCTTTCTTAGCTAAGGCGCCAGTGGCGACAAAGTTGTTCAGTTCTTTTTCGGTAACCCGGGATTGGACCCAGTTGCAAGAAGTGTATGTCTTAGCCATTGTCTCAATGATCTGAAAGAAAGATTATGACGGTTCAATATTACATGGTTAAGCCGACTTATGGTTAAAAGGCAAACAATAATGAGGCATGCATAGGTGTTGAGCCGGAGATTGGCATTACAAAGTTACAAAGCACTATTGGCAGCTAAGAGAGGACTAACGATACCTGGCAGGTCACTATTTCTGAGTTAAGCCGCCCATACAGATATCGAAAGTATAGATCTGAGGACAAAAAAATCGCTAAGTATTGAGAAAAACAGGTTTCACAGATTGGTGCTATGATTTTGGATCTACGACACTTCAGTTAATGAAAAAATATTTAGACCTAAATATCGGTACTCAAGCAGTTCATGGGTTCAAATCAGTTTTCTTATGCATAGGAGATGTTCTAAATAGTAAAAAGGAGAGCTACGACCACCACGGCATAGGAGGAGTACCAAGTTCGAATCAAAAATCGCAAACTGCAGTGAAAAGCAAAGATGAACTCTGATGAACTCGTGGAAACCCTAATGGATCTATGGGAAGAGGAAGAAGGAGAACTAACCAGGGCTGTTGAACGGCGAAGTGCGCAGACAAAATCTGGTCAGATCAGGTCGATGCAGCGGCCGTTGTTGAGGCAGAGGCGAAGGTCGACGGCGGCGGCAGAGCTCGAGTGCTGAGGTGACGCGATGTGGAAGACAGAGACGAAGAGGCAAGGGGCGAAAGTGAAAGGGACCCCTGGCCCTATTTATAAGACGAAAGGATAAGTGACATGCGCAGGAATCAAGGAGGTCAAAAATGGATATGTGACAGCACAGACACCTCGATTTTCGAACATTCATTAAAAGAGAGGAGATACATTAAAGATTTTGGCTTTGTATAATATTAATGACATGTGACGTCATGGCGGGTTACCATGATCCTAGAAGAAGATGTCACGACGAGTTACAAGGTTTCGCAAGATCAATGAAGAAGGAATTTTTTTTCTAAGTGTTGAAGATTGATATGAACAAGTTCAAATCAACCTGGGGCCTAATGTTGGGGATGTAACTATTGAGTTTAACCCACCCAGGAGGGGCCGGGTTAAGCCCATGGCGGTTTATCAAGACAAAGCCCATGAAGAAGCTGAAGATGGCGGTTCACTATGCAGACTCGTTGAGGGCCCGAAGCCCAAGGGTGATGAGGGAGTCCTGGATTAGGGGGTATCCGGACAGCCGGACTATATCCTTTGGCCGGACTGTTGGACTATGAAGATACAAGATTGAAGACTTCGTCTCGTGTCCGGATGGGACTCTCCTTGGCGTGGAAGGCAAGCTTGGCGATACGGATGTGTAGATCTCCTCCCATTGTAACCCGATTACGTGTAACCCTAGCCCTCCGGTGTCTATATAAACCGGAGGGTTTAGTCCGTGGGGCGAACAACAATCATACCATAGGCTAGCTTCTAGGGTTTAGCCTCTACGATCTCGTGGTAGATCAACTCTTGTAATACTCATATCATCAAGATCAATCAAGCAGGAAGTAGGGTATTACCTCCATCGAGAGGGCCCGAACCTGGGTAAACATTGTGTCCCCCGCCTCCTGTTACCATCCGCCTTAGACACATAGTTCGGGACCCCTACCCGAGATCCGCCGGTTTTGACACCGACATTGGTGCTTTCATTGAAAGTTCCGCTGCGCCGTCACCATAGGGCTTGACGGCTCCTTCGATCATCGGTAACGATGCGGTCCAGGATGAGGTCTTCCTCCCCGGACAGATCTTCGTATTCGGCGGCTTCGCACTGCGGGCCAACTCAGCAGCCATCTGGAGCGGATCGAGAGCTACGCCCGCCATCGAGTCAGGTTCGGAAACTTGAATTACACTACCGACATCCCCGGAGACTTGATCTTCGACGGATTCGAGCCCATGCCAGGTGTGCCACACAATCACGACGAGCATGGTATAGCTCTGCCGTCGGACAGTGTTTGGGAGATCACACCGGCAACTACTCCGGCCTTCAATCCGGAGCAAATTGCGCCATCCGAGGACGGGCGGATAGACCCCGCCTTGGAGGCTGCACTCTCAACGGCAATAGAGCCGGATACTGACCTTACCCCTCACGAGAGCCGTGATGCCGAACCATTGGATTCATCTCCGGCCATGGACTCCGAACCGCCTGCGCCCATGCCTATCGAATCCGATTGGGCACCGATCATGGAGTTCACCTCCACGGATATCTTTCAGCACTCGCCCTTCGGCGATGTGCTAAACTCGTTAAGGTCTCTCTCCTTGTCAGGAGAACCTTGGCCGAACTATGTCCGGCTAGAATGGGATGCGGATGACGAAGAAATTCACTCCCCACCCACCACCCACTTAGTAGCCACTGTCGGTGATTTAACCGACATGCTCGACTTCGACTCTGAAGACATCGATGGTATGGACAACGATGTGGGAGACGAACAGGAACCACTGCCCACATGGCACTGGACCGCCACCTCATCATATGATATATACATGGTGGATACACCCAAAGAAGGCAATGGCGACAAGATAGCGGAGGATGACCCCTCCAAGAAGAAACCCAAGCACCGACGTCAGCGACGCTGCTCTAAGTCTCGCCACAGCAAAAGAGGTGATACCGGCACAGGAGATAATAGTACTCCGGACAGTGCCGAAGACGATGACAATCCCCTCCAGCAGGAATTAGGGCCGGAGGATGAACAAGCCAACCCTCCCGAGCGAGCGGCAGAGGGAGAGGCGGAGGATGACAATTACATGCCTCTCTCCAAAGATGAAGTGAGCCTCGGCGACGAAGAATTTGTCGTGCCTGAGGATCCCGTCGAACAGGAGCGCTTTATGCACCGGCTTATAGCCACAGCAAATAGCCTGAAGAAAAAGCAACAACAGCTTCAAGCTGATCAGGATTTGCTAGCAGACAGATGGACTGAAGTCCTTTCGGCCGAGGAATATGAACTCGGACGACCTTCCAAGGGTTACCCAAAGCGCAGGTTGCTACCCCGACTTGAGGAGGAAGCATTAAAACCTACATCACCAGCGTACGATGCGGCTGATCGGCCACCTCGTGGCCGAGATAGAGAGGCATTCCAGCCTGAAGCTCCGCCCGCACCCCGCCGCCACTCAAACAAAAATACCAAGTCACGGGGCAACACGCGAGACCTGCGAGATGTATTGGAAGACAGGGAAAAACACGCAAGATCGGTCTACGGATCACGAGGCGAGGCGTCGCCTCTGGCGACGATGACCAAACGCCGGATACAAGAAAGTAAATCCGGCCGGGCGAACACGATGAAGCAAGACTCATATGAGTTGCATCGTGATATAGCCCAGCACAGAGGCGCCGCACACCCCCTATGCTTCACTGACGAAGTAATGGATCATGAATTCCCATAGGGTTTTAAACCCGTAAATATCGAATCATATGATGGTACAACAGATCCTGTAGTATGGATCGAGGATTTCCTCCTCCACATCCACATGGCGCGCGGGGATGATCTACATGCCATCAAGTACCTCCCACTAAAACTCAAAGGACCACTCGGCATTGGCTGAACAGCTTGCCAGCAGACTCCGTTGGCTCTTGGGAGGATCTGGAAGATGCATTCCTTGACAACTTACAGGGCACTTATGTGCGACCGCCGGATGCCGATGACTTGAGCCATATAACTCAGCAGCCGGGGGAATCGGCCAGGCAATTCTGGACACGGTTCCTAACCAAGAAAAATCAAATCGTCGACTGTTCGGATGCAGAGGCCTTAGCGGCATTTAAGCACAACATCCATGACGAGTGGCTTGCCCGGCACCTCTGCTAGGAAAAAGCCGAAGTCTATGGCAGCCCTCACAACACTCATGACCCGCTTTTGCACGGGAGAGGATAGCTGGCTGGCTCGCAGCAACAACATATCAAGGAACCTTGGCACTTCGGATACCAAGTACAGTAACGGTAGACCACGTCGTAGCAAACACAAGCGCCGTAACAACGGCGATAACGCCGAGGATACGGCAGTCAATGCCGGATTCAGTGGCTCTAAATCCGGTCAGCGGAAAAAGCCATTCAAAAGAAGTACTCCGGGCCCGTCCAGTTTGGACCGCATACTCGATCGCTCGTGTCAGATACACGGCACCCCCAATAAGCAGCCAATCACACCAACAGAGAATGTTGGGTGTTCAAGCAGGCCGGCAAGTTAAATGCCGAAAACAAGGACAAGGGGCTGCACATTGACGATGAGGAAGAGCCCCGGCCGCCAAACACGGGAGAACAAAAGAGGTTCCCCCCACAAGTGAGGACGGTGAACATGATATACGCAACCCACATTCCCAAGAGGGAACGGAAGTGCGCACTAAGGGACGTCTATGCGATGGAGCCTATCGCCCCAAATTTCAACCCATGGTCCTCTTGTCTGATCACCTTCAATCGCAGGGCCCACCCCACTAGTATCCGTCATGGGGGATCTGCCGCATTGGTCCTAGACCCCATCATCGACGGATTTCACCTCACTTGTGTCCTTATGGACGGCGGCAGCAGCCTGAACCTGCTTTATTAGGATACAGTGCACAAAATGGGCATAGACCCCTCAAGGATCAAACCCACAAAAACAACCTTTAAAGGTGTCATCCCAGGTGTATAGGCCCATTGCACGGGCTCAATCACACTGGAAGTGGTCTTCGGATCTCCGGACAACTTCCGAAGCGAGGAGTTAATCTTCGATATCGTCCCGTTCCGTAGCGGCTACCACGCACTGCTCGGGCCAACCGCATTTGCAAGATTCAATGCGGTACCACACTACGCATACCTCAAGCTCAAGATGCCAGGACCTAAGGGGGTCATAACAGTCAATGGAAACACAGAACGCTCGCTCCGCACAGAGGAGCACACTGCGGCCCTCGCAGCAGAAGCACAAAGCAGCCTCTTAAGGCAATCCAGCAATTCGGCGATAAATCCCCCGGACGCCATCAAGCGAGTCCGGAGTAACACCTAGCAGGATCACTGGCACGTTGAGCTCGCCTAGCAAGTCGGCCCCCGCCCTAGTCCCAGACAAACGGCGCAATCCGTGCCGCGCGTACATAATTACGCATTGAAAATACCATGGGCATAGGCGGGGGCATGACCTTGGCACGTCCCACAGTGCGGCTCACCCACCCTAGGGGCTGAATACCTTCATCATTCTCTCTCTTTCAGGACCTTGCACTCCGGAAGCCCTATCCGGCAGTATGATTGCCGGACACACAATACAACAACCAAGGAGGCATGAAGCTACGTCGTACAATGGAATCCCCAGGTCTCTGATAAATGAGCGGAATACCTGCTTTAAATACCAGTCCGCAGCTTGCCCTTGGATAGGACATGTTAAATAATCCTATTTTTTTGCTTATTGCACTACTTGTATTAGTATGTTTCAACGTATTCCTTGAATAACAATGCATAGCACTAGTCTATTATTGTGTTATCTATTCTTTTTTATATATGTTTATTTACGACAATCAACACCCATACATTCTGGTACGGCCAGTACGCCAGGGGCTTTCGCATACCCCATAATAAGGCATAAGAAGTCCGAACACTTTTGACAGTGCGGCACCCCGAACTTATAGCACTATATGCATCAGCTCTGAATCATGTCTTGGGTCAATAGTTGGGTTTACACGGCTCCCATGTTTTGGTACCTTACGTTCCGCTATATCGGCTAAGGTAGCACTGGGAGAACTACTGCGATTGTGTCCCGGTTCTTCCGGACGAGCACCTCAGTAGAGAAAGCCAAAAATGAATGTCATGATGAGGGGAGAGTTGGTCGCTGTTCGAGAGGTCTCAAGTCCCTAAAGACTTTTTCTGCTTCGGGCGAGGAGTTGGCTTTGTCCGACCTAAGCGTATATAGTGCCCCAAATTCGGCCTTCCGAATACTAGGGGCTTTGCCAAAATTTAAAATTGTAGACTTCTATGGCTAAGTGAGAGTGATAAAGCATTATAGTCTGATTGCCTGGATCGTTGCGCTGAGCACCTCCCTCGAAGGGCCCAAAAATGGGAAAAAGAGTGCTCAGATTTACCTCGAACACCCCAGCACTAGCTGCATGGGGGCAGAAGCCGACGACTGGCCAACTCCGATATTTTATAAACGGCCGAACAGAAGGTAATATTTTAAATTCAACAAGCGTTGAATAACGCAAATGAACTAGTTTTCACATTACAGGATCACATGAGTACGTTCATTCAAAAATTACATCCTTGGTACACTCCTCCGCCACAAGACGGGCACCCTTCAGGACACCCTCATAATACATCTCGGGGTGGCGATGCTCCTTGCCCTGCGGCAGCCCCTCCTTCACCAGCTTCTCAGCGTCCATCTTCGCCCAGTGCACCTTCGCACGGGCAAAAGCCCTGCATGCACCTTCGATGCAAACGGACCACTTTATGACGTCCAACCGAGGGCAGGCATTCACAAGCCGCCCCACCAGACCGAAGTAGCTATTGGGCAGGGGATCGCCAGGCCACATCCGGACTATAAGGCCCTTCATGGCCTGTTCGGCCGCCTTGTGGAGCTCGACCGGCTGCTTGACTGGTCGCTCATAAAACATCGGGTGTTCGGTCCCGATATCTTTGAGACCGAACAACTTCTCCGTCGAGCTCCCTCCTCGGCCCGGTAGAACTCCATGACGTCGGACACACTACGGGCAGATCTGCGAACGCTCCTGGAGAGCTCCGAACTCGGGTAAGTAAAAAGAAATTTTCTTTCACGTGCTTGCTTTGCATAATGAATGCCTTACCCGCCGCTATCTTCTTAACCGCCTCAACTTCCTGGAGGGCCTTTTGGGCTTCGGCCTTGGCATGTTTTGCGCTATCGAGCGCCTTTGCAAGCTCGGACTCTCGCGTATTAGAGTCAAGCTCCAAGCCCTCGTGCTTCTTGACGAGAGCCTGGAGCTCTTGCTGCACCTCGCCCACTAGGGCCTCTTGTTTCTCTCACTCAGTGCGCTCCTGGGCCGCTTTGCTTTCAGCCTCGTACAGCGCCTTCTTCAGGGTCGCCACTTCGGTCGTGGCCCCTGGTACATCCATGATGATCCAATTATTCTGCAACCAATTCCTTTTTTTTCATATAGACAAGGTCTTGCTTACCTTTGTTCTCTTCGAGCTGCCTCTTGATAAGGCCGAGCTCATACTTGGACCGCTCAAGGTCCTGTTGCAGTGCAGCGACCTCCGCAGTACGTGCGCAGCAGCCAGGAGTGAAGCCTGCATATACAAATAGACATATTCTAATTAGAGTCCTGAGTTATAATATGATCCTCTATTCGGCCTTTCTTCATGAACGTCAAACAGAGCATCAGGGACTACTGTCTATGCGGCAACATTTTCCTATAATTACTTACCTGAAAGCCTGTTAGGAGGCTTGTGCATGCTTCAGTCAGTCCGCTTTTTGGCGGACTGAACCTTCTCGATCATCGCACTCATGATAGTGCAGTGCTCTTCGTCAATGGAAGCACCCTGAAGCGCTTCCAACAAGTTGTCCGGTGCCTCTAGATGGATAGAGGTCACCGGCACGGATAGCTTGCCCCTCTTAATAGGGGGTCGCCTGCCGGAGTCCGGAACCATTAGAGGTTGCGGCGCGGTGTTCGGCTGGGGGGCGAACTTGGAGCCCACGGGAGTCTTACCTCCTTTGCGCCCAGGGTCCGGAAGGTCGCCTCAAGGCGCCTCCAGAACTGCCTCCCCTCGGCTTGGTGCCTTCTGAGACAACACCTCGGCGTTGTCCGTAGGGCGAGGGGAAGAGGCGGTCGGAAGTGAATCGCTATTCATACCCGATGAGTCCAAAGAACCATCCGACGAAGATACGTCGATGCGGGCTCGGGGCGGACTGCACGATCATGTTCGGTGTGATGAGAAGCAGTGCAATAAAACATACCATGAATTACAATGGAATCCGGATACTTACGACTTTGCCAGGGGCTTGTCCCTGAGCAACCACTCGTCCTTACTATGGGAGGCTGTCGTGGAGCACTCCGGAAGGAGAGTCCTTCCCTTCTTGGACCCTTCAGCCTCCCCTGTTGGGGCGGCCTTCCTCTTCTGATCTCCCCCGGCTGGGGGGGAGAACTTTCCTCTTCCTCCTCCTCGTCTTCATGGGAGGAGAGCGCCTCGGAATTATCGGACGATGAGTCTGATATCACCTGACGCCGGAGACCCTTTCGGGTCCCCATGGCCTTCTTCTTGGCCTTCTTCTCCGGCACCTCATAAGGTGCCGGAGTCAGCATCTCCGTTAGGAGAGCATCCGCTGGATCTTCGGGCAGGGGGCCTGGACAGTCAATCTGCTCCGTTGTCTCCACCCAGTCCTGTTAAAGGCATGGAGGCTTAGATCCCACACATGATTAAATTGGGGACAATAAATTCCCTATAAGGAATAAAATAACTTACCAGACTAGCATGGCGCTGGGCGCTGAGTCCGCGGTCCTCGGTAAGGGAAGGGGGCACCTCGGCGCCCTTGAACAGCACCCTCCAGACGTCCTTGTGCGTCATGTCAAAGAACTTCATGTGAAGTCTAGTGCTGGGCCGGGTTGAACTCCCATAAATTGAACGCCCGTTGTTGACATGGGAGGATCCGGCGGAAGAGCATGACCTGGACCGCGTTGACGAGCTTGATTTTCTTGTTCATCATGTTCTTGATGCAGGTCTGGAGTCCGGTCAGCTCTACCAGGTTACCCCAGGACAGGCCCTTCTCTTTCCAGGAGGTGAGCCGCATGGGGACTCTCGATCGGAACTCGGGGGCCGCCACCCATTTGGTGTCACGCGGCTCGGTGATGTAGAACCACCCCGATTGCCACCCCTTTATGGTCTACACATAGGAGCCCTCGAGCCATGTGACGTTAGGCATTTTGCCCACCATGGCGCCTCCGCACTCCGCTTGCTGGCTGCCCACCACCTTCGGTTTAACATTGAAGGTCTTCAGCCACAGGCCGAAGTGGGGCCGGATGCGGAGGAAGGCCTCGCACACGACGATAAACGCCAAGATGTTGAGGATGAAGTTTGGGGCCAGATCATGGAAGTCCAGCCCGTGGTAGAACATGAGGCCGCGGATGAACGGATGGAGAGGAAATCCCAGTCCGCGAACGAAGTGGGTGAGAAAAACTACCCTCTCATGAGATTCCAGGGTAGGGACAATCTGCCTCGCGTTGGGCAGCCGGTGCGCGATATCTGCGGCCAAGTATCCGGATCCCCGCAGCTTCTTGATGTCCTCCTCCGTGACGGAGGATTTCATCCACTTGCCTCCCGCTCTGGACATGATCAGAACGGTTTGAGGAGAAAGACGCAAACTTGGGTCTTGGAGCTCGAGTGCATGAGAATGGATGGGCGAGGAGGAAGAAGGCGTGGGTGAAAAAGGTGAACCCTTATCCCTTTATAAGGGCGGAAGAAACTGTACGCCCCCACCTGCCTAGTAAACTCGCTTATTCCCCAAGCGCCGTAATTGATGACGCGGTTGGGTTACCCACGTCCGTATTGATGAGAATCCCGTGATAAGGGGACATGATCTCTGCTTCGACAAGACATGCCAAGGAAAACGCCTCGCGATATGCGCCAAAGCTGGTTGAGGAAAACGGTTCGAATAATGACCGAGCCGTGGTGTGATGTCATGCTTCGAGATGTGTCAGCAGATTAGATTTGTGGAAATATTATTCTCTCTACGGTGGTATGTGGAATTTATTTTGCAGAGCCAGACACTATCCTTACGTTCCAAATCTTCTATGGAGTATTCGGAGGAGGAACCCGCCTTGCAATGCCGAAGACAATCTGCGCGTCGGACTCATCGTCATTGAAGCCTGGTTCAGGGGCTACTGAGGGAGTCCTGGATTAGGGGGTATCCGGACAGCCGGACTATATCCTTTGGCTGGACTGTTGGACTATGAAGATACAAGATTGAAGACTTCGTCTCGTGTCCGGATGGGACTCTCCTTGGCGTGGAAGGCAAGCTTGGCGATACGGATATGTAGATCTCCTCCCATTGTAACCGACTCTGTGTAACCCTAGCCCCCTCTGGTGTCTATATAAACCGGAGGGTTTAGTCTGTAGGACGAACAACAATCATACCATAGGCTAGCTTCTAGGGTTTAGCCTCTACGATCTCATGGTACATCAACTCTTGTAATACTCATATCATCAAGATCAATCAAGCAGGAAGTAGGGTATTACCTCCATCGAGAGGGCGAACACAGGTAAACATTGTGTCCCCCGCCTCCTGTTACCATCCGCCTTAGACGCATAGTTCGGGACCCCCTACCCGAGATCCGCCGGTTTTGACACCGACAGGCGACTTAAGGCCCAACAAGTGTAAACCGCCATATAAGTATGACTTGTATTATAAGGCATGTACAGTTAGTCACCGAGCCGGACACATTGTTTATGAGCCGGTCGGGACTCCGTGAGCCGTCGGGCGTCAACCTATGTATATAAAGGGACGACCCGGCGGTGACTTAGGAAGGAAAATAAGAGATCGAAAGCTAGGTCAAGCGGATTTGCTCCCTGGTAATCGAAGCATAAGCAATATCCCCTCAAACTGGACTAGGCCTTTACCTTCACCGCAAGGGCCGAACCAGTATAAATTCCCTGTGTCCTTTGTCCCATTTAACCCCCTCAAGCTAACCTAGTTTCGATGGCTCCACGACTAAGTCCTCACACTAGGACATCTGCCGTGACAATTCCAATATAAACTGATTGATGTGACTCCTATTGAATCTTTGTTTTCCAATATAAATATTGATAAAAGTGGGATTGGAGAGGTCAAAACTTTAAGTAGCATTGAACCCACTCTTTTGGATTTCAAGGAATTTAATTATGATAATAGTACTTTAATAGATTGTATTTCCTTGTTGCTATCCATGTTGAATCCTCCTCATGCTTATAATCAAAACGAAGCTTTTACTAAACATATCCTTGATGCTACGATGCAATATTTTGAAGAAAAGCTTGAATTGGAAGTTTCTATCCCTTGAAAACTTTATGATGAGTGGGAACCTACTATTAAGATTAAGATTAAAGATTATGAGTGCCATGCTTCGTGTGATTTGGGTGCTAGAGTTTCCACGATTCCAAAAACTTTATGTGATGTGCTAGGTTTCCGTGAATTTGATGATTGTTCTTTAAATTTGCATCTTGCGGATTCCTGTAACACCCTGAGAATCATGCTACAGTAATCTCCCCCTAATGGTGACTATGTCATCGTGATTACAATGCAGCTTGCCACTTGTCCAAAAATCAAAGCCTTTTTCAAGTAACAAATAAGTCGAATAAATTATTCCTTCGAGCAGGAAAACTAAAATGTGCATCATGTGCCAAATAATCCATAACTAATATTGGTGGTGAACCAACTTTTTGTAAAGTGCTTAAATGCCCTAAACTAATTAAAAAATGGCCTAGATAATAGTTAATTGCTTTTTAGATCATAAAAATATTAAACTAGTTTATTTTGGGTCCAAACTAAGTTTGGCACTGGCCTATATTAATTATACTAATTTAGGTGCTAACTTGGTTCTTATAAAACTAAAATAATTGAAACTAGAATTGAAATCAGAAAGTTTTAAAGAAAGGAAAATGCCCAAGTTCAAAACAGGAAAAGCCCCTAGGCCCTCCCCTGGGGCTCGACCCACTCCAGCCGGTCTAGTGGCCCACTCCCCCTCCCCGGTCAACTCTCTCCTCCCCATATTCCCTTGACCCGAGCCGGGCGCCCGTTCCCGCCGGACCACCTCACTGGCTTCGTTGCTACAGCGTCGCCACGGAGGGGATAAGGCCGCCACAAGTGCGCCTCGGGATGCCCCCCTCCCACTCACTCTCTTCCCCTCGCCCGTGCTCCCATCCCCCTCAGATCCACCTCGCCCGCTAATGCCGTCACCGCGTCGTCGTCGTCGCCGCGCAACAGAGCCTCCCTGAGCTTCACGGCGGTGTCCAGGAGCCCCGGCGGGTCCTGCTTCGTCAACTACACCACCGGAGCGAGGCTGGAGAGCCTCGACGCCATCTCCCACATCGTCTTCGTCTTCGGAATGCCGCCATCGGTCGCTTTCGATCCATAACCACCGCTGCCTCCCCGCCTCCGTCGAGCTCGGCCACCCCATCGATGTGAGGCCCCCCTTTCCGTTTCCCCCTCTCCCCCTTCTGTTTCCCTGCCTTAGGACGCCCCCCACCGTGCCCGAGCTCCCGGAGAGCTTATGGCCGCCGTGCTCCTGGCCGCACAGTCGCGAGCCCCTCCCGTGCGCGCCCACTCGCGCCCCGCCTCTACTCACTCGCGCGCCCGTCCCCCTATCGCCGCGCTGCCGCACTTCGCCCGTCCACGCTGCCCGTTGCCCGGCGCGGCTTTGCTGCCGCCCGACAGCTGCTGCGCTTCTCCCGCCGACCACAGCGCGTGCCCTCGCCTTGATGCCGCCCACGCCGCCGCTACCTGCAGCGTGGCGCCCCTCCCCGATCCACGGCCTTGCTCACCCGGGCTGGCGCCCGCCGCCCCATGCCCGCCGTAGGCCCGAGCTCCGCCGCCGCCCCACTCACTGACGCCACCGCCACAGCCCACCACCAGCTTCCCCGCGACCACCGCTCGAATCGCCCGGGAGCGCTCGATCGAACGCCACCACCCACGCGAGCTCCCCTGGCCGGAGTCGGCCTGCCGGCGATCGCCGGAGCCGCCGGATTAGCGTCGGTGATTACGCTGATGTGGCACCATTAGATTAGGTTAATCATGCGCTTAATTACCTTCCCTGTGTATGACAGTGGGACCCGCTGTTTAATTAGAACCATTTAAGTAAAGGACATAAACTGTTAGTTTTAAGCTGAGTCACTGACAATTGGGTCCTGCTGGACCCAATTGACTAGTCAACTCTGCTGACTAGGGACTCCCAGTCAGTGACAGGTGGAGCCCCCTGGGCCCCTTTGACTTTGTTGACCAGTCAACTGGTCAACAGATGACTGGGCTGACTCAGCCCCCTAACCCCACATGCCAGGCTTAGTAGCACATATGAGGGTACACTTCTATGTACCCGTAGTAATTTCCCTTTTATTTTTGATTTAAATTAAATTAAGAAAATGAATAAAACTTAGAAAATTCATATAAATTAATCCGTAGCTCAGATGAAAATGTTTTCTACATGAAAGTTGCTTAGAAACATCCAACAAATTTGAATACGCGGTCCGTTCATCTGTCACATGCCCCTAGAATGTTGAACATGGAACTTTTCCCCTCTTTTCCTTTGTCCGGAATCCGCCTAACGCCGGGAATTCATCCTCGGATGTTTCCCCCCTTCGTCTACAACGTGTAGTACCGCGTTAGAGCACGCCTAGCGCTACGTATCATCATGTCATGCTTAGTGATACCTCTGTTTGCTATGTATTTACTATTTCTTCCCTGTCACGCCCAAGATGCGACCCTATCCTAAAGGAACTCGAAGGTCCCACCAAGGATAGAAGCGCATCTTGAAGACGCTTTTGCAAGGTGGATATCATTACATCGAACCATTACATAATAGTTGGGGATACATACATAAGGCACAAACGCCCCAAGAATACATCAACATCATACAAGAGATCAACATCCGACTACGGATGAAACATAAACAGAAACTCAAACAATATCCACCCTGCTAGCCCAGGCTGCCGACCAGGAACCTATCCCTCAATCGAAGAAGAAGTAGAAGAAGAACTCCAACACAGATAAACATCGCTCTCACGTCATGATCATCGCAAAACCTGTACCTGCAACTGGTGTTGTAGTAATCTGTGAGCCACGAGGACTCAGCAATCCCATTACCATGGGTATCAAGACTAGCAAAGCTTTATGGGTAAGGAAGGGGTAAAGTAGTGAGGTTGCAGCAGCGGCTAAACATGTATGGTGGCTAACATACGCAAATAAGAGCGAGAAGAGAGGCAAAGCAAGCGGTCGCCAATTAGTAATGATCAAGAAGTGATCCTGAACTCCTACTTACGTCAGACATAACCCAGAAACCGTGTTCACCTCTCGATCAACACCGAAAAGAGACACTCACGGTTACGCACACGGTTGGTGTATTTTAGAAGAGTTTACTTCAAGTTTACTACAACCGGATATTAACAAATTCCCATCTCGCCACATAATATGGGCACGGCTCTTGAAAGTTCAAACCCTGCAGGGGTGTCTCAACTTAGCCCATGATAAGCTCTCGCGATCAACGAAGGATATTCCTTCTCCCGGGAAGACCCGATCAGTCTCGGAATCCCGGTTTGCAAGACATTCCGACAATGGTAAAACAAGACCAACAAAGCCGCCCGATGCGCCGACAATCCCGATAGGAGCTGCACATATCTCGTTCTCAGGGCAACACCGGATAGGTCAGCCTACGAGTAAAACCAGCCCTCGAGTTGCCCGGAGGTGGCCCCGCAGTCTTCCCGGTTCGAACCAAAGACCGCCCGGGGCTAAAATAAAGATGACCCTCGGGTTGGCCGACCCAAGGGAAGGGTATAGGTGGTGGTGAGGCAAATGGTAAAACCAAGGTTGGGCCTTGCTGGAGGAGTTTTATTCAAAGCGAACTGTCAAGGGGGTCCCATAAATCACCCAACCACGTTAGGTACGGAAAATCCGGGAACATAATACCGATATGACAGAAACTAGGGCGGCAAGAGTGGAACAAAACACCAGGCATAAGGCCGAGCCTTCCACCCTTTACCAAGTATATAGATGCATTAATAATATAAGAGATATTGTGATATCCCAACATAAACATAACCCAACATGGAGCAATCTTCATCTTCACCTGCAACTAGCAACGCTATAAGAGGGGCTGAGCAAAAGTGGTAACATAGCCAAACAACGGTTTGCTAGGAAGGGTGACAACGGTTAGAGGTTCATGGCAATTTGGGAGGCTTGATAAGCAAGTGGTAAGTAACACAGCATAGAGATGGAGCGAAGCCACTAGCATAGCAATGATAGTAATGACATCCAAGGTGACGGTCATCTTGCCTGAAATCCCGCTAGGAAGAAGAACGAGTCCATGAAGAAGACAACCGGACGTAGTCGAACGAATCCTCACAACTCCGGAACGAAACCGAAGCTAACGGGAGAAGCAAACCGGAAAGAAGCAAACAACATGGTAAACACACCAGCATAATCATGGCATGATGCACAATCAAGTATGATGCATGTCCGGTTTAAAGAGGCATGGCATGGCAAAGTGCACAAACAATACTACAAATTAAGTGGAGCTCAATATGCAACGAGTTGCATATTGATGAAACACCACATTCGATTTATTTAGTTCACTTTCGTTTAGGCACACAACTATATTAAATGTTGTTAAACATGGCAAGAGGTGAAGCATAAGTAAACTATCTATTTAGGCAAGTTTAAATGAGGCCGGAACAACAAACAACAATTCCGGAAAATCCTCATGAGCAATATTCGAATTTGGTACTGTTCTGCTCTAAATCATATTTTAGTGTTGTTAAACAGCAAAATAAAGTATACCACGTTAAACTAGGCATTTTCCACCCCATTTACATATAAAGTTTATTTGAAAGCAGACTACGGTTATTTAGTTATGAAATAAATTATTTTAACATGGCATTTAAGAAAATTTAAACAAACAGCAAGTTAAACATTTTAAACATGGATGAGAGTGGCATATAATTAATCTACACAAAATTCTAAGCATTTTACATGTTTAAATCATTTTAATCCGATGCACGGTTAATGAGTTATTATATGCATGATGCTTAGGGGTTTTTCTGTAAAACAGTAATTCACTGGATAAACGAAAAAATCGCAGCAGTAAAAAAAAACCTGATCCGGGCCGCATCTGGAGGGGCTGGCGGTCTGCTCACCTAGCGGCCAGATCTGGCTGGGCCGAACGTGGAAGAGGCCCGTGGGCGAGGCAGAGGCTGGAGGAGGCCGGTTGCTGGGCTTGGAGGTTGTCGGCCCAGGCGCTGGAGGCGCGGTGAACGCTCGGAACGAGCGAGCTGCTGCTCTCGTTTCTGAAGAACACAAGCAGCTGCAGGACCATGGCGATGGAGAGGAAGACGCAGGGGGGGGGGCTGGCGACGGAATCGGCGAGAACCGGCCGGAACGGGCGGAACGGAGCGCGGGGAGGCTCCGGGGTCCAAATCCGGCAAGGGGAGGCGCAGATCGGGGCTCGGGCGCGGGGCACAGCCATCCATGGCGGCGGTGGTGGTCCTGCTAGAACAGAGAGACACGAGCGACAAAGAGGTGAGGGAAGGAGAAGAAGTGCGAGGCAAAAGGAGAGGAAAGCGGCGGCACGGCTCACCGGAACGCATGGGCAGCGAGGAGGCTCGGAGATGGCCGGATCCGAGGCCAGGGCAACGGTGGAAGGCGACGGCTTGGCGGTTGGCGTCCACGACGTCGGCTGTTGCCTGAAGGACGAAGACAGAGGGAAATTCAGAGAAGAAAATGGGGAAGTGAAGAAGAAAGAGACAGCGAGGGAGATGACAGGGGCGCGACGGGGCCTGCCTGGGGTTGCCGGCGACGACGAGGCCGGTCGTCGGAGGCGCGAAGGCGAGGCCATGCTTGCAAGGGCGGCAAGGCAGCGAACATCAAGGTCGATGCAAAATCCATGGCGCGGGGCTGCTGCTGCAACAGAGAGAGAGATGAGAAGAGCGAACCAGAGGAAAGAGAGAAAGGGAACCAAGGCGGCGCTCATCTTAGACGACGAAAGCTGCGGGCGGACGGACGCGTCCAGGACCAAGGGAGGAGGAGGCACGAGGCGCGAGGCTCAGTGGAAGGAGCACGTCATGGAGGAGCACGGGAGGGTGCTGCTCTCCCTGGATCAGACGCGGGAGGCTGCAGAGGCGCTCGGAGATCGATGGAGGGAGGTGGACCGATGGATTGGTCCGGTGGGGAAAAAGAGGTGGAGCTCGGGCTGTGGTGGTTGGTGGGATGGGGATCCCGAGCTGGGTGATGAGACGGGTGGCGGCGGCTAGAGGATCCCTAGAAATTAGGGATTTGTCTGATGATTGCACTGCTATTTATAGTAGGTGGGTGTTTGGCTAGGGGCTAATCTGGATCCTTCGATCGAAATCGAGCGGTCGTGAATAAATGGCTTAGGGGAGTCCAACAAAGAATCGAGGATATAAGAGGGGTGTTTGGGGATGATCCGGACCCATCGGTCGTGACTGAGCGGGTCGGGTTCAGGAAGTTTCGGACGCGGGCGAGGGGTCGATGCACTGGCAAGAGAGGTTAGGTGCTCACGGTCAAGAGGGGAGCGAAAACCCGATTGGTCTCGGAACGGTTAACGAAAGCAAGGGGGGACACGGCAACTACGAACGGGTGCAAGTTTTTAAGAAAACAATGCCGATGCAATGCGCATGATGCTATGAGATGAGATGCATGACATGAACAAAATGAAAAATAAAAGACAAAACCCAACCACGAAGGTAATAACATATCACATAGCCGGAAAAGGCAAGAGTTGGAGTTACTAATATGGAAAGTTGTTTCTGGGGCGTTACAACACTCTACCACTACGAGAGGATCTCGTCCCGAGATCTAGGATGGCACCGGAGGGAAAAGGAAGAGGAAGATAAGAGGTAAAACTAAGTTGCTTCTTCGACAAACGAGCGAAACCCTGAACCTTGAGACGTTGAGCAATTGAAAAGAAAGAGTACAACAGAGATGAACGAGATTGCAAATAATCCGGTAGAAAAGAGGAACAAGGAGTATTACGAGAACTTGAAGGTTGAAAGACATGGAAATAAGAGCTTCACGAATGAAAAGAATATGACCACCTCGGTATAATGAGATAGCCAAGGAACAAGAATGCCAGAATTTGGACAGCACTTTGGTAGAAAAGAGAAGAAAACTTGATGAGATGAAAAGATATTGAAGAGATGATACAACACTCCGGTTAAATGGATAAGCAAGAAAAAGAACATGATCTTTACAAAACGAGGTGATGCGTGAAAAGAGCAACATCACCATGCCTCCAGAAGAAAGAATAGAAGATAGATCATTGGAATAATAGAATGGATAAGAAAATGAAAACTTCTGCCACAAATGAACTTGGAAAGCACCCTTGCAAAGAAGAATTGAACGGAGTTGTTGCAAAATCAACAACGAAAAGCACAAGCTTGTTGTGGGCTTATGGCAAACATCTCAAAATGATGAGGTGACAACCGGCCATTGATGGAAACAGTTAATTGGACTGAGATCAGCAAGGAGATGAAAACTCCTTTTAATGAGAGAATAGGAGAAAACTTGGATTATTGATAGGCACCACAATTAGCAACATTCCTTAGGGAAGGTTGTAGGTGAAATATAACCCAATATAACTCCAACAAAAGGATTGATTGGTTGAAAAGATCTCTCGAACGAAGAGAAAATGATGGATTTAAAATACCTCATTCTTGACAACATATGAATTATGAAACACGAACTCAAATTGTCAAGAATGACATAACACCACCTCAAATGATAAGGTAGAACGAATTGCACTTCGAAATGCAAGAAGAAGAATACTTGAACTCCTCAAAACAAAACATGTGTTGAGCACCATGTTTATTTTAGAGTGTAGCTTAGCGGATCATGACTCCGAGAGAAAAACTTGAAGAACAATTGAAGAATGAAAGGAGTCCTTGATGAACCACCATGTAGAGCCTCCAGTAAGCAAAAGGATGAAAAGAATAGGATCCAAGCCTTGAAATGATTTAGAAGGAGCTTAGCGATGAGATAATGCCGAAAACTTGGAACTCGTAAAAGAAAGATGAACAAATGAAATCAAGAATTTTGATGAACCTCCGGAATAAGGAATTGAACTTACTCGATGAAACAAGAATAAGAATTACACTATGTTGATCCTTCACCAATTAAGTTGATGGCAAGCAATGGATTTGGCATACTACTTATTCTCGTGGAGAGGATTAAGATAGATATGGCGCAAACTTGGGAAGGTCTTCAACGAACCACCGGTAGGATTGGAAAGAACGAATGAATCTATATGATAACGAAGGGAGTGAAATCTTGAACGAACCATCGGGAAGAATGGGAAAACGAATGAAGAAACTTGAGAGGATTTAGATACATGAGAACGAAGAGATCATGAACTGATTAGAGGGTATTTGAACGATTCACCGGTAAGATTTGGAGAATGATAGCTACACGCTGAGAATGAAGAATTATGACATGATGGCCTTCGGAGGAAAGAAATGGAAAAAACTCATGAAATGCTCCGGATGGGTGAAAAGAATTCCCACAATCAAAAACAATTATGAGAGGATGGCATCAAGCTAGAACCATGAATCTTGAAGAGAATGGAGCAAGATTTAAGAGAAACTCTTCTTCAGTCTTCAAATGTTGAGAATGACGAGGAGAAACACCACCAAATTGTTGAGAAACTCCGAAAGGATTAAAAAGAGGAAAGGTTAAGCCAGAGATGAAAAGAATTTGAAAGTGGCCTAGGAGAAGGCATGTGACTGATGAAAATTCATTCTTACGTCAAACTTTGAAATGAATTTGAGAATGGTTCCGGGAAAATTAGAAGAGTCATGTAAGATCCTGGAAAAGACACGTGGGTTAGGGCCCACTCGAAAGAAACATCGTTGAAGGATTTTAAAGAGAGGTTGCACGGTTGAATTAAATGACTTGAATGAGATAATAATCTCCAAATAGCTTGAACAGATCTTGGAAGAAAAGACGAGCCTTCTGAGATATCTTCAGCACTCCAGGACAAATGTATAGCGAGAAGTGAATGATTAAGAGGTGCATCGGCATGAGAAATCATTAGAAACGAGGAAAAGAATATGATGAATATCGAAAGCTTGAATTGGATCCACCGGAGAAGAAACAACAATGAAGGATGATGAACTTGAAACTGTTGAGCATCTTCATGGGAAATCGCCGGATAAGAACATTGAAAGAAAAGAATGAAGAGACTTCTCTCAAATAAAAAGGATACATGATTAAGAAATCTGAGTCCTTGAAGAAAAAAGGGGTGGGAGGGCGGGAAAACAAAGGCAACTTGGGGACGGATGAAACGGATGCCGTTGAGAAAAACTTAGAATTGATCTTGCGGATGTTGAAATGATCGGATCCACTTAAAGAGAAGCACGCCGGTTGGGAAAAGAATTGACATGACAATATCGATAAACAAGAAGGATTAGCACTCTCATAGAAATATGAGAACACCGCTTGAAGGTATGGAATCAACACTTGACATTGAAGCAACTCGAATACCACAACTCAAAACAAAACAAAGGATTTGGCTTGCAGAATAAGCCGGAACAAATACATATGATAGAGATTTACCCAATCCCACATCAGGCATCTGTCGGAAAGATATTCTAGGAGCTACTTGAATTCCCACCTATAAACTCCCGAAACTTTCTGGTTATGCAATCTGGTGTTGGGGATACAGGGGACACAAAATATATCACCCAAACTAACAATACCTAGATTCAGCTGTATCCATCCTTCAACACATAACCAAGAAAGCTCCGGAAATCGTGTACCTCAACCTTCGAAAAGTATCCGTTATACAAGCTATGGCAATACTCCCGAACTCCCCAAAGATCGGGTGGCGTCGAGGTTATCTCACCAACAATCGCATAAAAGAGATTTTCGATGTCGGCAAAACTCAGGTATTCCGTAATCAAGAACGATAAAATTGTGACGACAACACCTCGGAGCTCAACTCCCGGGACACTGCCACAACCCCTAAATGTCAGGAGGCACCAAGAACAATGTTCTCGTCACAAAACCATCGGAACGATTCCAAGATACCCGCGTGATCCTAAAAAAAATTCTTGAAATTTGAGGAGAGGAAAGACAAAACATCTACGTCAGGGGGCCTCACCAGAGCAACGAAGTGACTGAGGAGTAAAAAGAATCCTACTCTCCGATATATATAATCCTAAGACTCAAAATAGTTTTCTTCTAGACTCAACAACGGCCAACAATCAAGGAGGCTCCTATGGTCGGTCGAGGCTCTGATACCAACTTGTCACGCCCAAGATGCGACCCTATCCTAAAGGAACTCAAGGTCCCACCAAGGATAGAAGCGCATCTTGAAGACGCTTTTGCAAGGTGGATATCATTACATCAAACCATTACATAATAGTTGGGGATACATACATAAGGCACAAACGCCCCAAGAATACATCAACATCATACAAGAGATCAACATCCAACTACGGATGAAACATAAACAGTAAACTCAAACAATATCCACCACCTTTAGCCCAAGCTGCCGACCAGAACCTATCCCTCAATCAAGAAGAAGTAGAAGAAGAACTCCAACACGTATAAACATCACTCTCACGCCATGATCATCGCAAAACCTGTACCTGCAACTGGTGTTGTAGTAATCTGTGAGCCACGAGGACTCAGCAATCCCATTACCATGGGTATCAAGACTAGCAAAGCTTTATGGGTAAGGAAGGGGTAAAATGGTGAGGTTGCAGCAGCAGCTAAGCATGTATGGTGGCTAACATACGCAAATAAGAGCGAGAAGAGAGGCAAAGCAAGCGGTCGCCAATTAGTAATGATCAAGAAGTGATCCTGAACTCCTACTTACGTCAGACATAACCCAGAAACCGTGTTCTCCTCTCGATCAACCCCGAAAAGAGACACTCACGGTTACGCACATGGTTGGTGTATTTTAGAAGAGTTTACTTCAAGTTTACTACAACCGGATATTAACAAATTCCCATCTGCCACATAACCACGGGCACGGCTCTTGAAAGTTCAAACCCTGCAGGGGTGTCCCAACTTAGCCCATGATAAGCTCTCGCGATCAACGAAGGATATTCCTTCTCCCGGGAAGACCCGTTCAGTCTCGGAATCCCGGTTTACAAGACATTTCGACAATGGTAAAACAAGACCAGCAAGAAAGCCGCCGATGCGCCGACAATCCCGATAGGAGCTGCACGTATCTCGTTCTCGTGGCAATACCGGATAGGTCACCCTACGAGTAAAACCAGCCCTCGAGTTGCCGGAGGTGGCCCATGATCTGCCGATTCGAACCAAAGCACTTAGAGAAGCACTGGCCCGGGGGGCTAAAATAAAGATGACCCTCGGGTTGGCCGACCTAGGGGAAGGGTATAGGTGGTGGTGAGGCAAATGGTGAAACCAAGGTTGGGCCTTGCTGGAGGAGTTTTAAGCGAACTGTCAAGGGGGTCCCATAAATCACCCAACCACGTTAGGGACGCAAAATCCGGGAACATAATACCGATATGACGGAAACTAGGGCGGCAAGAGTGGAACAAAACACCAGGCATAAGGTCGAGCCTTCCAACCTTTACCAAGTATATAGATGCATTAATAATATAAGAGATATTGTGATATATCCCAACATAAACATAACCCAACATGGAGCAATCTTCATCTTCACCTGCAACTAGCAACGCTATAAGAGGGGCTGAGCAAAAGCGGTAACATAGCCAAACAACGGTTTGCTAGGAAGGGTGACAACGGTTAGAGGTTCATGGCAATTTGGGAGGCTTGATAAGCAAGTGGTAAGTAACGCAGCATAGCGATGGAGCGAAGCAACTAGCATAGCAATGATAGTAATGAGATCCAAGGTGACGGTCATCTTGCCTGAAATCCCGCTTAGGAAGCGTAATCGAGTCCATGAAGAAGACAACCGGACGTAGTCGAACGAATCCTCACAACTCCTAACGAAACCGAAGCTAACGAGAGAAGCAAACCGGAAAGAAGCAAACAACATGGTAAACACACCAGCATAATCATGGCATGATGCACAATCAAGTATGATGCATGTCCGGTTTAAAGAGGCATGGCATGGCAAAGTGCACAAACAATACTACAAATTAAGTGGAGCTCAATATGCAACGAGTTGCATATTGATGAAACACCACATTCGAGTTATTTAGTTCACTCTCGTTTAGGCACACAACAATATTAAATGTTGTTAAACATGGCAAGAGGTGAAGCATAAGTAAACTATCTATTTAGGCAAGTTTAAATGAGGCCGGAACAACAAACAACAATTCCGGAAAATCCTCATGAGCAATATTCGAATTTGGTACTGCTCTGCTCTAAATCATATTTTAGTGTTGTTAAACAGCAAAATAAATTATACCACGTTAAACTAGGCATTTTTCCACCCCATTTACATATAAAGTTTATTTGAAACGGAGCTACGGTTATTTAGTTATGAAATAAATTATTTTAACATGGCATTTAAGAAAATTTAAACAAACAGCAAGTTAAACATTTTAAACATGGATGAGAGTGGCATATAATTAATCTACACAAAATTCTAAGCACTTTACATGTTTAAATCATTTTAATCCGATGCACGGTTAATGAGTTATTATATGCATGATGCTTAGGGGTTTTTCTGTAAAACAGTAATTCACTGGATAAAGGACAAAATCGCAGACAGAAAAAAAACATGATTCGGGCCGCATCTGGAGGGGCTGGGGGTCTGCTCACCTAGCGGCCAGATCTGGCTGGGCCGAACGCGGAAGAGGCCCGTCGGCGAGGCAGAGGCTGGAGGAGGCCGGTTGCTGGGCTTGGAGGTTGTCGGCCCAGGCGCTGGAGGCGCGGTGAACGCTCGGAACGAGCGAGCTGCTGCTCTCGTTTCTGAAGAACACAAGCAGCTACAGGACCATGGCGATGGAGAGGAAGACGCAGGGGGGGTCCTGGCGATGGAATCGGCGAGAACCGGCCGGAACGGGCGGAACAGAGCGCGGGGAGGCTCTGGGGTCCAAATCCGGCAAGGGGAGGCGCAGATCGGGGCTCGGGCGCGGGGCACAGCCATCCATGGCGGCGGTGGTGGTCCTGCTCGAACAGAGAGACACGAGCGACAGAGAGGTGAGGGAAGGAGAAGAAGTGTGAGGCAAAAGGAGAGGGAAGCGGCGGCACGGCTCACCGGAACGCATGGGCGGCGAGGAGGCTCGGAGATGGCTGGATCCGAGGCCAGGGCGACGGTGGAAGGCGACGGCTTGGTGGTTGGCGTCCACGACGTCGGCTGTTTCCTGAAGGACGAAGACAGAGGGAAATTCAGAGAAGAAAATGGGTAAGTGAAGAAGAAAGAGACGGCGAGGGAGATGACAGGGGCGCGACGGGGCCTGCCTGGGGTTGCCGTCGACGATGAGGCCGGTCGTCGGAGGCGCGAAGGTGAGGCCATGCTTGCAAGGGCGGCAAGGCAGCGAACATCGAGGTCGATGCAAAATCCATTGCGCGGGGCTGCTGCTGCAACAGAGAGAGAGAGAGATGAGAAGAGCGAACCAGAGGAAAGAGAGAAAGGGAACCAAGGCGGCGCTCATCTTAGACGACGGCGGCTGCAGGCGGCCGGACACGTCCAGGACCAAGGGAGGAGGAGGCACGAGGCGCGAGGCTCAGTGGAAGGAGCACGTCATGGAGGAGCACGGGAGGGTGCTGCTCTCCCTGGATCAGACGCGGGAGGCTGCAGAGGCGCTCGGAGATCGATGGAGGGAGGTGGATCGATGGATTGGTCCGGTGGGGAAAACGAGGTGGAGCTCGGGCTGTTGTGGTTGGTGGGATGGGGATCCCGAGCTGGGTGATGAGACGGGCGGCGGCGGCTAGAGGATCCCTAGAAATTAGGGATTTGTCTGATGATTGCACTACTATTTATAGTAGGTGGGTGTTTGGCTAGGGGCTAATCTGGATCCTTCGATCGAAATCGAGCGGTAGTGAATAAATGGCTTAGGGGAGTCCAACAAAGAATCGAGGATATAATAGGGGTGTTTGGGGATGATCCGGACCCATCGGTCGTGACTGAGCGGGTCGGGTTCAGGAAGTTTCGGACGCGGGCGAGGGGTCGATGCACTGGCAAGAGAGGTTAGGTGGTCACGGTCAAGAGGGGAGCGAAAACCCGATTGGTCTCAGAACGGTTAACGAAAGCAAGGGGGACACGGCAACTACGAACGGGTGCAAGTTTTGAAGAAAACAATGCCGATGCAATGCGCATGATGCTATGAGATGAGATGCATGACATGAACAAAATGCAAAATAAAAGACAAAACCCAACCACGAAGGTAATAACATATCACATAGCCGGAAAAGGCAAGAGTTGGAGTTACTAATATGGAAAGTTGTTTCCGGGGCGTTACATTCCCCCTCTTCTCTCCGGTAGATCCCGAGGCCGATGATGCCCCGGTGATCGACTACGTCGACGATGACCCCTCCTTGCCAGAGCAACCAGGCAAGCCCCCCCTTTGATCATCCCGATATCGCCCATTCCATTCTCTCATGCTTGCATTAGATTTTGCTACTGTTATTGTTTGCTCCTATTCTGATGCATAGCCTGCTTTTGTAACCTGCTTATTGTTACTACCTGCTTATCCTAAACTGCTTAGTATATGTTGGTTAATGATCCATCAGTGACCCCCACCTTGTCCTTGTTGCCCCTGCTTCATCATTGAAGACCCGATCAACAGGATCGAAGACCAGGCCCCGGCACCGCACATCACTTTCCCCTTAGTTGCTCGACACTACTGGGTTACTATCGAGTGCCGAGGGTGAGTCCTCTACGGCACTCATGATGTTAACCCTGTAGTGTAGTTATTCGGTCGTGGTCATCGAGGGTGATTCCGCCTTAACCACTTCCGGTACGACTGTCGTGCAACCCCTCAAGTGTGAACCTCGGGGTGGTTCCTCTTACGTTCACCTTGATGATTACATCGAGTGGAATTCAACGGGGGTGATTCCTCGGGTTTTCCCCTTGATGTTTGGACATACGGATACTTGGACTTACCACTGTTACTGGGAAAGACTGGTCGACCCTGAGGGGTACCCGCGCGAGCTTAATTGCGAGTGATGTGGAGTCGGGTTGACCTGGAGGGTGCCCGCGAGATAATTACGAGGCGTGGCCGGGCAATCCTAGCCCTTGCCGCAAGTCCTCGAGACAGGGCAACGGGGTCACATCTTTCGTGAGTCTCTGCTTGTTACCGTGCGTTCCTAATCCACTACGATTTGGATATTTGATCCGAGGGGCCTCTGGCCTGATAGAACTAACCATCACGTGGGCATAGTATGGGCGTTCTGCGTCATATGCATCAGCCGAAGCTTAATAGACGTCAGCGACTGAGCGGCGCGCGCCGAGTTGGACTGGTAAGCTCCTGTCTTTTTGGGAGGTAGCTAGGTCGGCTCACCGGCCGCCCTCGCAACATGCAGGAGTTCCCGGGGAGATGGCCCATGACCCCTGGGGGCATAGGTTTAGTCCGGCGTGCTGACCTGTCTATTAAGCCTAGGTCGGGTTGCGGCGTATTGTTTAGCCGAGGTCGGGCATGACCCAGGAAAGTGTATCCGGCCGGAGTTAATCGAGCATGGTGGGTAAGTTGGTGCACCCCTGCAGGGAAGAAAACATCTATCGATAGCCTGTCCTACAGTAACGGACACTTGGAGTTGTATCCCGATCGATACAACTAGAACTGGATACTTGTGATGAGAACTGGATGGTGATGAGAATTGGATTGTGATGATAACTGGATAGTATGGCTCTGGGATTTCTTTCTTGCAGGGTGTCGAGAAAGGATTTCTGGCCGAGGTTGATAACACTACTACAACTTTACTTTATGCTACTCTACTCCCTCCTGTTGCTGCAAGATGGCGGTTTTCAGAAGATGCTAGTCTTTGATAGGACTAGGTTCTCCCCTCTATTCTGGCATTTCTGCAGCCCAGTCCACATATACAGCCTTCCTTTGATAATGTTGCATATGTAGTGTAGATCCTTGCTTGCGAGTACTTTGGATGAGTACTCACGGTTGCTTTGCTCCCCCTTTTCCCCCTTTCTTCTTCTTTCCGGTTGATGCAACCAGATGTCAGAGCCCAGGAGCCAGATGCCACCACCGATGCTTACTACTACATGGAGACCGTCGACGGCCAGGAGTAGTTAGGAGGCTCTCAGGCATGAGGCCTTGCCTTTTCAATCGATGTTGCTTTTGTGCTAGCCTTCTTAAGGCAAACTTGTCTAACTCATGTCTGTACTCAGATATTGTTGCTTCCGCTGACTCTTGTGTATTCGAGCTTATGTATTCGAGCCTTCGAGGCCCCTGGCTTGTAATATAAAGCTTGTATTATTTTAATTTGTGTCTAGAGTTGTGTTGTGATATCTTCCCGTGAGACCTTGATCTTGACCGTACACATTTGCGTGTATGATTAGTGTACGATTGAATCGAGGGCGTCATAGTTCCACTGTTAAGAAACTTATGAGAAGGATTAATGATGTTCTTATTGTTGCAAATAGGAATTATGTGCCCATAGATTTCATTGTTCTTGATATAGATTGCAATCCTACATGTCCTATTATTCTTGGTAGACCTTTCCTTAGAACGATTGGTGCAATTATTGATATGAAAGAAGGTAACATTAGATTTCAATTTCCGTTAAGGAACGGCATGGAACACTTTCCTAGAAATAAAATTAAATTGCCTTATGAATCTATTATGAGAGCTACTTATGGATTGCATACCAAAGATGACAATACCTAGATCTATTTGTGTTTTTATGCCTAGCTAAGGGCGTTAAACAATAGCGCTTGTTGGGAGGCAACCCAAATTTATTTTTGTTCTTTGCTTGTTGCTTCTATTTTTCAGTAAATAATTCACCTAGCATCTGGTTAGATGTAGTTTTGTGTTTTAATTAGTGTTTGTGCCAAGTAATACCTTTGGGATGGCTTACGGTGATAGTTGATTTGATCTTCCTGAAAAATAGAAACTTTTGCGCTCAGGGAAACAATTCTCATTTTTAACAGAAGCATGATCAAATACTGATTCTTTTTGCAGAAGATCAATAAACAAATTGCGTAGGTTGTCCTAATTTTTCAGAATTTGTGGACTTACCGATTACTACAGACTGTTCTGTTTTTGACAGATTTTGTTTTCTATGTGTTGTTTGCTTATTTTGATGAACCTATGGGTAGTATCGGGGGGTATGAACCAGAAAAGTTGGAATACAGTAGATATTACACCAATATAAATAAATAATGAGTTCACAAAAGTACCAAAAGTGGTGATTTATTTTCTTATACTAACAGAGCTTATGAGATTTTCTGTTGAGCTTTGTGTTTTGAAGTTTTCAAGTTTTGGGTAAGGATTTGATGGACTATGGAATAAGGAGTGGCAAGAGCCTAAGCTTGGGGATGCCCAAGGCACCCCAAGGTAATATTCAAGGACAACCAAGAGCCTAAGCTTGGGGATGCCCCGGAAGGCATCCCCTCTTTCGTCTTTGTCTATCGGTAACTTTACTTGAGGCTATATTTTTATTCACCACATGATATGTGTTTTTCTTGGAGCATCTTGTATGATATGAGTCTTTGCTTTTTAGTTGGCACAATCATCCTTGTTGTACACACCTTTTGAGAGGGACACGCATGAATCGTGATTTATTAGAATACTCTATGTGCTTCAATTATATCTTTTGAGCTAGGCAATTTTGCTCTAGTGCTTCACTTATATCTTTTTAGAGCACGACGGTGGCTTTATTTTATAGAAATTTTTGAACTCTCATGCTTCACTTATATTATTCTGAGAGTCTCTAAACAGCATGGTAATTTGCTTTGGTTATAAATCTAGTCCTAATATGATAGACATCCAAGAGGGGTCCAATAAAAACTTTCATATAAAGTGCATTGAATGCTATGAGAAGTTTGATTCCTTATGATTTTTTTGAGATATAAAGATGGTGATATTATATTCATGCTAGTGAGTAATTGTGGATTGTAGAAATACTTGTGTTAAAGTTTTTGATTCCCGTAGCATGCATGTATGGTGAACTGTTATGTGATGAAGTCAGAGCATGATTTATTTATTGATTGTCTTCCTTATGAGTGGCGGTCGGGGACGAGTGATGGTCTTTTCCTACCAATCTCTCCCCCTAGGAGCATGCACGTAGTACTTCGTTTTGATGATTAATACATTTTTTTCGATAAGTATGTGGGTTCTTTATGACTAATGTTGAGTCAATGGATTATACGCAGTCTCACCCTTCCACCATTGCTAGCCTCTCTAGTACCGCACAACTTTCGCCGGTACCATACACCCACCATATACCTTACTCAAAACAGCCACCATACCTACCTATTATGGCATTTCCATAGCCATTCCGAGATATATTGCCATGCAACTTTCCACCATTCTGTTTATTATGACACGCTTCATCATTGTCATATTGCTTTGCATGATCATGTAGTTGACATCGTATTTGTGGCAAAGCCAAAGTTCATAATTATTTCATACATGTCACTCTTGATTCATTGCACATCCTAGTACACCGCCAGAGGCATTCATATAGAGTCATATTTTGTTCAAAGTATCGAGTTGTAATTCTTGAGTTGTAAGTAAATAAAAGTGTGATGATCTTCATTATTAGAGGATTGTCCATGTGAGGAAAGGATGATGGAGACTATGATTCCCCCACAAGTAGGGATGAGACCCCGGACAAAAAAAAATAGGCCAAAAAAAGAGAGAAGGCCCAGTATTAAAAAAATGAGAGAAAAGAGAGAAGGGGCAATGTTACTCTCCTTTTACCACTATTGTGCTTCAAAGTAGCACCATGACCTTCATGATAGAGAGTCCCCTATGTTGTTACTTTCATATACTAGTGGGAATTTTTCATTATAGAACTTGGCTTGTATATTCCAATGATGGGCTTCCTCAAATTGCCCTGGGTCTTCGTGAGCAAGAGAGTTGGATGCACACCCACTTAGTTTCTTTTTGAGCTTTCATAAACTTATAGCTCTAGTGCATATATTGCATGGCAATCCCTACTCACTCACATTGATATCTATTGATGGGCATCTCCATAGCCCGTTGATACGCCTAGTTGATGTGAGACTATCTCCTTCTTTTTGTCTTCTCCACAACCACCATATTATATTCCACCTATAGTGCTATGTCCATGGCTCAGGCTCATGTATTGCGTGAAAGTTGAAAAGGTTTGAGAACATCAAAAGTATAAAGCAATTGCTTGGCTTGTCATCAGGTTTGTGCATGATCTGAATATTTGTGTGATGAAGATGGAGCATAGCCAGACTATATGATTTTGTAGGAATAAGCTTTCTTTGGCCATGTTATTTTGAGAAGACATAATTGCCTTGTTAGTATGCTTGAAATATTATTGTTTTTATATCAATATTAAACTTTTGTTTTGAATCTTATGGATCTGAACATTCATGCCACAATAAAGAAAAACTACATGGATAAATATGTTAGGTAGCATTCCACATCAAAAATTATGTTTTTATCATTTACCAACTCGAGGACGAGCAGCAATTATGTTTTTTATTGTTCCATGCTATTATATTATCTGTTTTGGATGTTTTATATGCATTAATATGCTATTTTATATTATTTTTGGGACTAACCTATTAACCTAGAGCCCAGTGCCAGTTTATGTTTTTTCCTTGTTTTTGAGTTTCGCAGAAAAGGTACCAAACAGAGTACAAACGAAATAAAACCTTTGCGATGATTTTTCTTGGACCAAAAGACACCCAGGAGATATGGAGTGCAAGTCAGAAGAGCGACGAGGCGGCTACAAGGGTGGAGGGCGCACCCAGGGGGTAGGGTGCGCCCCCTACCTTGTGGGCCCCTCAGTGACCCCCTGACCTAGATCTTCCTCCTATATATTCACATATATTCCCAAACCACTAGAAGTATCTAGGAAAACACTTTTCCACCGCCGCAACCTCCTTTTCCCGTGAGATCCCATCTAGGGACCTTTTCCGGCATCCTGCCGGAGGGGGATTCGATCACGGAGGGCTTCTAAATCAACTCTATTGCCCTACCGATGAAGTGTGAGTAGTTTACCACAGACCTACGGGTCCATAGCTAGTAGCTAGATGGCTTATTCTCTCTCTTTGATTATCAATACCATGTTCTCCTTGATGTTCTTGGAGATTGATGTCTACTACACAACCTTCTTCTTGTAGACGTTGTTGGGCCTCCAAGTGCAGAGGTTTGTAGGACAGTAGCAAATTTCCCTCAAGTGGATGACCTAAGTTTTATCAATCCGTGGGAGGCGTAGGATGAAGATGGTCTCTCTCAAACAACCCTGCAACCAAATAACAAAGAGTCTCTTGTGTCCCCAACACACCCAATACAATGGTAAATTGTATAGGTGCACTAGTTCGGCGAAGAGATGGTGATACAATTGCAATATGGATGATAGATATGAGTATTTGTAATCTGAAAATATAAAAACAGCAAGGTAGCAAGCGATAAAAGTGCGCGTAAACGGTATTGCAATGCTTGGAAAAAAGGCCTAGAGTTCATAATTTCACTAGTGCAAGTTCTCTCAACAATAATAACATAGTTGGATCATATAACTATCCCACAACATGCAACAAAGAGTCACTCCAAAGTCACTAATAGCGGAGAACAAACGAAGAGATTATTGTAGGGTACGAAACAACCTCAAAGTTATTCTTTCGGATCAATCTATTCAAGAGTTTGTACTAGAATAACACCTTAATACACAAATCAACTAAAACCCTAATGTCACCTAGATACTCCAATGTCACCTCAAGTATCCGTGGGTATGATTATACGATATGCATCACATAATCTCAAATTCATCTATTCAACCAACACAAAGAACTTCAAAGAGTGCCCCAAAGTTTCTACCAGAGAGTCAAGAAGAAAACGTGTGCCAACCCCTATGCATAAGTTCATGGAACTCGCAAGTTGATCACCAAAACATACATCAAGTGGATCACGTGATATCCCATTGTCACCACAGATAAGCACATGCAAGACATACATCAAGTGTTCTCAAATCCTTAAAGACTCAATCCGATAAGATAACTTCAAAGGGAAAAATCAATCCATTACAAGAGAGTAGAGGGGGAGAACAACATAAGATCCAATTATAATAGCAAAGCTCGCGATACATCAAGATCGTGCCAAATCAAGAACACGAGAGAGAGAGAGAGAGAGAGAGAGAGAGAGATCAAACACATAGCTATTGGTACATACCCTCAGCCACGAGGGTGAACTACTCCCTCCTCGTCATGGAGAGCTCCGGAATGATGAAGATGGCCACCGGTGAGGATCCCCTCTATCGTGGTGAGCAGGTCCCGATTGGTTTTTGGTGGCTAGAGAGGCTTGCGGCAGCGGAACTCCCGATCTATTCTGTTCCCCGATGTTTTTAGGGTATATGGACATATATAGGCGAAAGAAGTCGGTCAAGGGAGCCACGAGGGGCCCACGAGGGTGGCGGGAGCGCCCAGGGGGGTAGGGCGCGCCTCCCTGCCTTGTGGCTTCCTCAAAGCTTCCCTGACGTCTACTCCAAGTCTTCTGGATTGCTTCTGTTCCGAAATTAACTCTCCCGAAGGTTTCATTCCATTTGGACTCCGTTTGATATTCCTTTTCTTCAAAAGACTGAAATAGGCAAGAAAACAACAATTTGGGTTGGGCCTCCGGTTAATAGGTTAGTCCCAAAAATAATATAAAAGTGTTCAGTAAAGCCCATAAACATCCAAAATATATAATATAATAGCATGAATATTTCATAAATTATAGATACGTTGGAGACGTATCAGCATCCCCAAGCTTAATTCCTGCTCGTCCTCGAGTAGGTAAATAATAAAAGAAATAATTTATGAAGTGTGATTGCTAGCAGGTGCACAAGTTTGATCAATGATAATTTCAATCACCTTTTCTAGCATCTCATAAGTCATAATGGTAGCTCATCTCATAAAAAATTTCATGATCAAGTAACAAACTATTCACATGTTAAAGTATAGATCATAAACTTTCTTGAAAACTAACAAACCGTGTTATTAGTCATCAAACAATTACAATTCATCTTATTTTCTGGAAGGGTCTATGTCAGAGCTTTGATTCAGCAAACTTCACATACTCAACTATCATTTAGTCTTTCACAATTGCTAACACTCATGCGATATTTATGGGTTCAAAGTTTTAATCAGACGCAGAGAAAGATAGGGGCTTATAGATTCACCTCCCAACCTTTTACCTCAAGGGTAATGTCAACAATAATAGTTCATGATGCCTTACATCCAATTGGAGATATATATCATCTTTCCAACACAATGTGCTTGCCAAAGGATAAAATGTAAAAAGGAAAGGTGAAGATCACCATGACTCTTGCATAAGGTATAAGACAAGAATAAAAGATAGGCCCTTCGCGGAGGGAAGCATAGGTTGTCATGCACTTTTATAGTTGGATGCACAAAATCTTAATGCGAAAGAATGTCACTTTTATATTGCCAGTTGTGATAGGGACCTTTATTATGCAGTCTGTCGCTTTTATTGCTTCCACATCACAAGATCGTATAAAGCTTATTTTCTCCACACTAATAGATCATACATATTTAGAGAGCAATTTTTAGTGCATGCACCGATGACAACTTACTTGAAGGATCTTACTCAATCCATAGGTAGGTATGGTGGACTCTATTGGCAATACTGTTTTAAGGGATGTTTGGAAGCACAAGTAGTATCTCTACTTGGTGCAAAGAATTTGGCTAGCATGGCGGGGAAAGGCAAGCTCAGCATGTTGGATGATCCATGACAATATACTTTATTTCGGATATAAGAAAACATAACCCATTACATTGTCTTCCTTGTCCAACATCAACCTTTTAGCATGTCATATTTTAATGAGTGCTCACAATCATAAAAGATGTCCAAGATAGTATATTTATATGTGAAATCTCTCTTCCCTCAATATTATTTCATGAATTGTTCAAGTGACCAATACAATGTTTGCTAACCTTCAATAAATTTACCACCTCTACTTCTTATATGTGAAGTCATTACTCCCCATGGGATAAGCATATGAAACATATATAATTTCATATTTATGACATTCAAATAATTCAACCATTTACTCATAGGATATAAGTGAAGCACACGAGTAAATGACAAACTACTCCAAAAAGATATAAGTGAAGATCAATGAATAGTTAAATAATTATGCAGCTTTGTGAAGACTCTCTCTCATTTAAGAATTTCAGATCTTGGGATATTATTAAAATAGCAAGCAAAACAAAATAAAACGACATTTCAAGGATAGCACTCATCATGTGAAGAAGCAAAAACTTAGGCTCAACCGATACTAACCGATAATTGTTGAAGAAGAAAGGTGGGATGCCTACCGGGGCATCCCCAAGCTTAGATGCTTAAGAATTCTTGAAATATTCTCTTGGGGTGCCTTGGGTATCCCCAAGCTTGAGCTTTTTTGTCTCCTTAATTCCTCACATATCACGGTTTCCTAAATCTCAAAAGCTTCATCCACACCAAACTCAGAAAGAACTCGTGAGATAAGTTACTATAAACCAATGCAAAAACCTTATCATTTTCTACTATAATAAATTACTAAAATTATTATTCAAAATTGCATACTAAATGCCTCTGCATATTTAATACTCATATCCTCAAATAGAATCATTAAACAAGCAAACATATGCAAACAATGCAAACATAACAGCAATCTGCCAAAACAGTACAGTCTGTAAAACATGCAAGATTCATCATACTTCCGTAACTCCAAACATTATGAAATTCTACCACACTGTAGAAAATTCATCAGAGCTCAATATGCAAAAAGTTTCAACATTTTATCACATTCTGACTTTTCTAGGGAATTTTTGCAACGGCGGTAAACTTTCTGTTTTGAAACAGCAACATGTATACTTGCAAAATAAGCATGGTAAAGGCTATCCTTGACATTTTTATTGAAAATAGAAATGCAAAACATTGTTCTAAATAACAGCAAGAAAATCCTAACAAAATAAATTGACGCTCCAAGCAAAACACATATCATGTGGTGAATAAAAATATAGCTCCAAGTAAAGTTACCGATGAATGAAGACGAAAGAGGGGATGCCTTTCGGGGCATCCCCAAGCTTAGGCTCTTGTTTATCCTTGAATATTACCTTGGGGTGCCTTGGGCATCCCCAAGCTTAGGCTCTTTCCACTCCTTATTCCATACTCCATCGAATCTTTACCCAAAACTTGAAAACTTCACAACACAAAACTTAACAGAAAGCTCGTAAGCTCCGTTAGTATAAGAAAGTAAAACCACTTTTGGTAATGCTATGAACTCATTCTAAATTGATATTGGTGTAATATCTACTGTATTCCAACTTATCTATGGTTCATACCCTCCGATACTACTCATAGATTCATCAAAATAAGCGAACAACACATAGAAAACAGAATCTGTCAAAAACAGAATAGTCTGTAGTAATCTGCATCAAACGCAAACTTCTGGAACTCAGAAAAATCTGCCAAAATAGGACGATCTAGATAATTTTATTATTTATATACTGCAGTTGGAATTATTATTTTATCACTTTCTGGTGATTTTTAACAATTTTTTCGTGAGCATAAAGTTTCTGTGTTTTTCAGCAAGATCAAATAATTATCATCCAAGAAGATCCTATAGGTCTTACTTGGCACAAACACTAATTAAAACATAAAACCACATCTAACCAGAGGCTATATGATTTATTTATTACTAAACAGGAACAAAAATCAAGGAACAAAAGTAAAATTGGGTTGCCTCCCAACAAGCGCTAACGTTTAACGCCCCTAGCTAGGCATGGTGATTTCAATGATGCTCACATAAAAGATAAGAATTGAAACATAAAGAGAGCAACATGAAGAATATGACTAGCACATTTAAGTCTAACCCACTTCCTATGCATAGGTACTTTGTGAGCAAACAACTTATGGGAACAATAATCAACTAGCATAGGAAGGCATAACAAGCATAACTTTAAAACTTTAAGCACATAGAGAGGAAACTTGATATTATTGCAATTCCTACAAGCATATATTCCTCCCTCATAATAATTTTCAGTAGCATCATGAATTAATTCAACAATATAACCAGCACATAAAGCATTCTTTTCATGATCTACAAGCATAGAAATTTTATTACTCTCCACATAAGCAAAATTCTTCTCATTCGGAATAGTGGGAGTATCATAAGAAACTCGAATACTATAAATTGTTTCCACATTAAAAGGGCAATGTTCAGAAAAAGGGTAATCATAATCATGACAAGTTTTATAAATATAATCATCACTACTTTTTATAGCATATGTATCATCACAATAATCATTATAAGTAGCAACTTTGTTCTCATCATAATCAATTGAAACCTCTTCCAAGATAGTGGAATCATTACTAAATAAAGTCATGACCTCTCCAAATCCACTTTCATGATTATCTCAATAAGATTCAACATCCTCCAAAATAGTGGGATCATTACTTCCTAAAGTTGACACTCTTCCAAACCCACTTTCATCAATATAATTATCATAAGTAGGAGGCATGCTATCATCATAACAAATTTGCTCATGAAAACTTGGGAGGCTAAAAATATCTTCTTCACTAAACATAGCATCACCAAGCTTGGGACAAACATTAATTGCAGCAAATATATTCTCAAAAATGTCATTCTCATCAAACATAGCATCCCCAAGCTTGGGCCTTTTCATATCATAAGCATAATCACTCTCATCATTAATAGTATGGATAGCACCAATAGTATAGCAATTATCATCATCACAATGAGTAATAGGAGCAACATCACTTGGGAGGGATACCTTTCTACCTTTGCTCCTCCGTCTTTTCTTTTTTTCTTCACATCATGTGTGGGTTTAACCCTCTTTTTTGAGCTCCTTCTTGATGAGATTGGTTGGATAGAAGGCTCCTCCTCGTTACCTGATTCATCATAAGAAATAATAGGAGGATATTGGGAAGTATCTTCCCTTTCATTAGTATTCTCTTCATCTTCTATTTGTTTTCTTTTCTTTATTTAATTGGCAATATAAAGATTTTCAATGCAATTCACCGCACAATACATAAAAATTTCTTCTAGATCAATATCGAGGAATTTCTCAAGGTTATATTCTGGAATATGCTTAGTTATACGTTTCATTTGTTCATAACCCAAAAGCAAACTAAGTTCATTATGATGTGCAAGGGAAATCAAGTCATCACAATTTTTGGACACGATTCGATCATGAAACAATTTGCATTGAAGATTTAAATGACCATGTTCATTGCAAAGTTCACAAGTGTGGCAAACATATTTTAAATTTTCAGCACAAACATCTAGCCTTTCTTGCAACCATTTGGTTTCTAAATACTTATGCCTCTTGCAAAATCTATCTTCCCTATTTGGTGTGTACTTGCAAACTCTATGCACTCCACAAAAATTGACATGCTTATAAGAGACATTTTCATCACGACTAGTGCAATCATCATTAGTACCATGGATATTCAAAGAGTTCATACTAACAACATTGCAATCATGCTCACCATTCAAAGATTTAGTGCCAAACATTTTATAGACTTCTTCTTCTAGCACTTGAGCACAATTTTCCTTTCCATCATTCTCACGAAAGATATTAAAAAGATGAAGCGTATGAGGCAAACTCAATTCCATTTTTTTAGTTTTCTTTTATAGACTAAACTAGTGATAAAACAAGAAATTAAAAGATTCGATTGCAAGATCTAAAGATATACCTTCAAGCACTCACCTCCCAAAGAAGCGGTGCGGAAAAAGAGCTTGATGTCTACTACACAACCTTCTTCTTGTAGACGTTGTTGGGCCTCCAAGTGCAGAGGTTTGTAAGACAGTAGAAAATTTCCCTCAAGTGGATGACCTAAGGTTTATCAATCCGTGGGAGGCGTAGGATGAAGATGGTATCTCCCAAACAACCCTGCAACCAAATAAAAAAGAGTCTCTTGTGTCCCCAACACACCCAATACAATGGTAAATTGTATAGGTGCACTAGTTCGGCGAAGAGACGGCGATAGAAGTGGAATATGGATGATAGATATGAGTATTTGTAATCTGAAAATATAAAAACCGCAAGGTAGCAAGCGATAAAAGTGAGCGTAAATGGTATTGCAATGCTTGGAAACAAGGCCTACGGTTCATACTTTCACTAGTGCAAGTTCTCTCAACAATAATAACATAGTTGGATCATATAACTATACCTCAAGATGCAACAAAGAGTCACTCCAAAGTCACTAATAGTGGAGAACAAACGAAGAGATTATTGTAGGGTATGAAACCACCTCAAAGTTATTCTTTCGGATCGATCTATTCAAGAGTTCGTGCTAGAATAACACCTTAAGACACAGATCAACCAAAACCCTAATGTCACCTAGATACTCCAATGTCACCTCAAGTATCCGTGGGTATGATTATACGATATGCATCACACAGTCTCAGATTCATCTATTCAACCAACACAAAGAACTTCAAAGAGTGCCCCAAAGTTTCTACCAGAGAGTCAAGACGAAAACGTGTGCCAACCCCTATGCATAAGTTCACGGAACTCGCAAGTTGATCACCAAAACATACATCAAGTGGATCACGTGATATCCCATTGTCACCACAGATAAGCACATGCAACACATAAATCAAGTGTTCTCAAATCCTTAAAGACTCCATCCCATAAGATAACTTCAAAGGGAAAACTCAATCCATTACAAGAGAGTAGATGGGGAGAAACATCATAAGATCCAACTATAATAGCAAAGCTCGCGATACATCAATATCGTTCCAAATTCTAGAACACGAGAGAGAGAGAGAGAGAGAGAGAGAGAGAGAGAGAGAGAGATCAAACACATAGGTACTGGTACATACCCTCCGCCCCGAGGGTGAACTACTCCCTCCTCGTCATGGAGAGCGCCGGGATGATGAAGAGGGCCACCGGTGAGGGATCCCCCACCTCCGGCAAGGTGCCAGAACAGGGTCCCGATTGGTTTTTGGTGGCTACAGAGGCTTGTCGTGGCGGAACTCCCGATCTACTCTGTTCCCCGATGTTTTTAGGGTATATGGACATATATAGGCGAAAGAAGTCGGTCAAGGGAGCCACGAGGGTGGGGGGGTGCCCAGGGGGTAGGGCGCGCCTCCCTGCCTCGTGGCTTCCTCGAAGCTTCCCTGGCATCTACTCCAAGTCTCCTAGATTGCTTCCGTTCCAAAAATAACTCTCCCGAAGGTTTCATTCCGTTTGGACTCTGTTTGACATTCCTTTTCTTCGAAACACTGAAATAGGCAAGAAAACAACAATTTGGGTTGGGCCTCCAGTTAATAGGTTAGTCCCAAAAATAATATAAAAGTGTTTAGTAAAGCCCATAAACATCCAAAACAGATAATATAATTGCATGAATACTTCATAAACTATAGATATGTTGGAGACGTATCAGAGATCTATCCGATGTAATCTTCTTTTGTGGTGTGTTTATCGAGATCCGATGAATTGTGGATTTATGATCAGCTTATCTATAAATATTACTTGGATCTTTTGAGAATTCTTTTATGCATGATTTGATATCTGTGTAATTCACTTCGAACTATCGATTTGGTTTGGCCAACTAGATTGGTTTTTCTTGCAATGGAAGAAGTGCTTAGCTTTGGGTTCAATCTTGCGGTGTCCTTTCCTAGTGAAAGTAGGGGCAGTAAGGCACGTATTGTATTGTTGCCATTGAGGATAAAAAGATGAGGTTTACATCATATTGCTTGAGTTTATTCCTTTACATCATGTCATCTTACTTAATGCGTTACCCTGTTCTTCATGAACTTAATACTCTAGATGCGGGCAGGAGTTGGTCGATGTGTGGAGTAATAGTAGTAGATGCAGAATTGTTCCGGTCTACTTGACACGGACGTGATGCCTATATTTCATAATCGTTGCCTTAGATATCATCATAACTTTGCGCTTTTCTAACAATAGCTCGACAGTAATTTGTTCACCAACCGTGTTATTTGCTATCTTGAGAGGAGCCTCTAGTGAAACCTATGGCCCCCGGATCTATTTTCCATCATATAGTTTCCGATCTACTATTTTCCCTCATATAAGTTTTCAATCTACTATTTTGCAATCTTTTACTTTCCGGTCTATAAACCAAAAACTAAAAAATATTTACTTTATCGTTTGTTTAGTTTCATCTATCTCTATCAGATCTCACCTTTGCAAGTAGCCATGAAGGGATTGACAACCCCTTTATCGCGTTGGGTGCAAGTTGTTTGATTGTTTGTGCAGGTATTGGTGATTTGTGTGTTTTCTCCTATTGGATTGATACCTTGGTTCTCTATCTGAGGGAAATACTTATCTCTAGTTTGCTGCATCACCCTTTCCTCTTCAAGGAAAAAACCTACGCAAGCTCAAGAAGTAGCAGGAAGAATTTACGCGCCGCTGTTGGAGATCTACGCCAAGTCAAGACATACCAAGTACCCATCATAAAACTCTTATCTCTTGCATTACATTATTTGCCATTTCCCTCTCATTTTCCTCTCCCCCACTTCTAAAACGGTTTCTGAAAAGATTTACCTTTTCTTCGCCCCTCTTCTGTTCGTCTTCTTCGTTTGATTTTTGTGTGCTCATGTGTTGGATTGCTTGCTTTGTCACGATGACTCAAGAGAATACCAAATTGTGCAACTTTTCCAATACTAATAACAATGATTTTATTAGTACTCTGATTGTTCCCGCCACTAGTGCGGAATCTTAGGAAATTAATGTCGCTTTGCTGAATCTTGTTATGAAAGATCAATTTTTCGGCCTTCCTAGTGAAGATGCCGCATCCCATCTGAATAATTTCGTTGAGTTGTGCGATATGCAAAAGAAAAAAGATGTGGATAATGATATTGTTAAATTGAAGCTATTTCCATTCTCACTTCGAGATCGTGCTAAAACTTGGTTTTCATCTTTGCCTAAAAATAGTATTGATTCATGGAATCAGTGTAAAGTTGATTTTATTTCCAAGTATTTTCCTCCTGCTAAGATCATCTCCCTTAGGAACGATATTTTGAATTTTAAGCAACTTGATCATGAACATGTTGCACAATCTTGGGAGAGGATGAAATTGATGATACGAAATTGCCCTACTCATGGCTTGAATTTGTGGATGATTATACAAAAAAAGTTATGCCGGATTGAATTTTGCTTCTAGAAATCTTTTAGATTCGGCCGCGGAAGGTACTTTTATGGAAATTACTTTAGGAGAAGCTACTAAACTCCTAGATAATATTATGGTTAATTATTCTCAATGGCACACCGAAAGATCTTCCACTAGTAAAAAAGTGCATGCGATTGAAGAGATTAATGCTTTGAGTGAAAGATGGATGAACTTATGAAATTATTTGCTAGCAAGAGTGCTTCTATTGATCCTAATGATACGCCTTTGTCTACTTTGATTGAAAATAATAATGAATCTATGGATGTGAATTTTTTTGGTAGGAACAATTTTGGTAATAACGCGTATAGAGGTAATTTTAATCCTAGGTTGTTTCCTAGTAATTCCTCTAATAATTATGGTAATTCCTACAACAATTCTTATGGAAATTATAATAAGATTCCCTCTGATTTTGAGAATAGTGTTAAAGAATTTATGAGTTCGCAAAAGAATTTCAATGCTTTGGTTGAAGAAAAATTGCTCAAGATTGATGATTTGGCTAGGAACGTGGATAGAATTTCTCTTGATGTTGATTCTTTGAAAATTAGATCTATTCCACCCAAGCATGATATGAATGAATCTCTAAACTCTATGAGAATCTCCATTGATGAGTGCAAATAAAGAACCGCTAAGATGCGTGCTAAACGAGATTGGTTTGTAAAAACGTGTTCTTCTAGTTTCCGTGAAAATAATGATGAAGATCTTAAAGTGATTGATGTGACTCCTATTGAATCTTTGTTTTCCAATATAAATATTGATAAAAGTGGGATTGGAGAGGTCAAAAATTTAAGTAGCAATGAACCCACTCTTTTGGATTTCAAGGAATTTAATAATGATAATTGTTCTTTAATACACTACTAGGGAAAAGGCTAGCAGCAGCGCAGGTTTTAGGTGTATCAGTAGCGCGGGGACTGGCGCTACTAATAAGGCACTACAGCTAACGCATAGCAATAGCGCATGCTCACCAGCGCTACTGCTACACAAGTGTAGCAGCAGCGCGCTTTGTGGAAGCTTCGCATCGCTAGTAGCTCTAGCGCTTTGCCTAGGCAGCGCCATCGCTACCGCATGGCTCTTGCTAACTTTTATCCACTCGCTCGCTAATTTTAGTAGTTTTTGTTTTTTCGGCATATTTGTTTTGTATTTGAACAGGCTTTATAGAAGAATCTTTAGCACATACAAATGTCATCATGATACACATACAAATGCCTGCGAGACCACAAATGTAATCATAGCATATACATACAAATAGTCTCATCATAATCATCATCCAACACAAAGTGGTATCTTGTCAACATCTCTAAAATAGCGATACATGCAAGTCTCAAATACTTGCAACTACAATGTCATCCATCTAAACAAAGTTATACGCGAGAAGAGCTATCACTATGAGTGAGAGCGGAACTATGCAGTACATGAGGTGGCGGTTACGAGTCCTCTCTCGCGCTAGCGTGAACCTCAAGTAACTAGCTTCTCCTTCTTGTCTGCTTTTGAAGCCTTTATGGCTGGCGCCGAGAACCCATTCACTTGCGCCGACACTCATGCCACTCGTTGTACACCCCGTAACCTTCCCTTTGTACCACGACATAGCACTTCCATCTCGCCATCAAGAAACTAGGTACCTGTTAGAGATGCATGTTCATGAAGAGGATGTACAATCATATATATGCAACAAAATATACTAGAGCAACACCGAAAAAGAAAGGGTTAACAACTAGATGCAACATATAGTACGCAAATTAATTAACTAGAGGTACGCAGGTCATCCTGCGCAAACTAACAAAGTAGCATTACGCAAGTTTGGCAGGGACCATGGACATCACAAAGTTTCATCGCTACAAAAAGTATACAAGTTCTACCGACACATATCATCATCATCGGCATCATAAATCACTAGAAGTTCCATCCTTCCATATCATCGAGGATGGACCCGAGCTTCTCGAACGGCGTGAGGTCTAGACGTTGCATGCCTATGCGAGTTCGGACGTCAGCTCGCGATATAGGGCCGTGGTGGAACATCCCCTTCTCATCGACGACTTGATGATCGTCGCAATGTCCCTCTGGATGCGAAGAAGTCATCTCTAAGTTTATAATCCGCTTCTCCATGAGATTCTAGCCACTTGTGGATATGATCATCATTTATGCTTCTCGTGCGAAGCTTTTGGTGATCCGTGTTGAACTGAATCATGAGATGGACGATGTAGAATCCATCCTTCTTGCTTGGTTTTGGGACATGGATGCAGGAGAAGTTAGTTTTATGCGTGAAACCCATCTTCTTGTTCCTTTGTTTCCTGATCCGCATGTGGCCACGTCTAATCTTTGAAGCCTTGGAGAGCATCATCTAGAATATTCATTATGTGGGTTTAGTCTTTTTTCTCGTAGTCTCTGGAAGGGTCAAAATACACGGTGTGGGAGACTTGCGGGTAAAGAACGATAAGGACAGCGCGCCTGTTGCTGCGGGGAAAAGACACCTCAAATTATTCGCCATAGAGAGAGAAGGAATGATTGAAATGTACGAAAGGGTTGTCCGGAACTGACTTAATTTGGATGATAAGGCACGAGGACAATTTCCCGGTCCTTATTCTATACCATGAAGTTTTGGAGGTACTCCCTAGCAGTTTCACGCTCAAAGTCACCGAGACTCAAGAAAGACTCGTGCATGTAGTACGGATCCGCCACACGGATTTGTGAGACTTCTTCACTCTTCATGACGGAGCTCATATGTAGCGCAAAAAGGCGGACGATTGTAAAATCGAGCCGCCTTGTCAGAAACATCTCAAAGATATGGTCAAACCGCAGGAACAACACCTCCGTGGGTTGTGTATCGACATAGCACTTCCCCTCAGGCACACGAGCCGCGTATGTCGGATATCCTGGATCCTTTGAGGCTAGTAGGCTTTTCTCAGTCGACAGCACATGGCCGTGCAGTCTCCTGAGATCCCCTGATAGTGCCTCCAGCGGTTTTGGCGGTAGCATCGGCTCGCCCGTGGGATGGAACATGACTGCACCTTTCACGGGTACGCTCTTCGTAATGCATCGTCTGCTGCTATGTGCTCGCTTGTTTGGAGGCAGCTATCTTCCCGATCTCTTCCTCTCCTTTTTCTTGGCGCACCTTCCGGACCCTTCCTTAACCCCCCAGTTGTTCCCGGGCTAAATCTTTGTCACGACCCTCGCGCCGGATAGTTGAGCCTGTGTTGAGGCAGCATCTTGAGGCGTGTCCTGTGAGGATTTCATGAATAGAGACTTTTGCAATACACTTTCGACCTTCCGCCCGGGCATATCATCCATATCCTCATTAGCAAGTCGATAGCCCGATTCGTCATATGGTTGACTCATCATATCTATGTCACATTCATACGCGTTTGTATTGAGGAAATCCATAGGGTCGACCTCTCATCTCATCATCCATTCTTTGTTCTACAGACAAATTACATCAGCCAAGATGCTATTACACCCCTTCATCATGTCGTCGCCGCTCTCACCCGGCACTACAGAGCTGGTAATTGCGTGGCGGGGTGGTGGTCTCTGCACATGCTTGTTGATGTGTGGTTATTGGTGTGCTCTCGGCCGGCTCCGCATTTAATAAGATTCTTCGGCCATAGCAGCACCCAATCCTTGCAGCTTCCAATCCGTGGCGGGGTCTCGTCGTCCGCTCCCACATGTTATACTGGAGGAGGCAAATCCTCGTGCCCCGATTTCAGACTGGACACGCTAAACCTGAAGTGCCCAGCGGTGATCGGCTGGTTGTGGAACGTGGGTTGCAAGGGGTCCATTATCATCCCCTTTCCCACGTCCACCTTCTGGCCTTTGATCAAGTAGAGTATGGTGCACGGGGTTTCTTTCGCCTGCAAACACATATGTCTGTGGCGTAAAACATCCGAAGGCAACAAAATGGAATATTATATATATATATATATATATATATATATATATATATATATATGTTGGTGCGACATGTAATTACCGTGGACGGCGTCGAGCTCAGCCAAAGACGAAGGCCCACCTAGCGCGCCAGAGACTGAGGACGGGCTGCTATGAGCGGGAGCGGCTGTGGGAGGAGGCCCGGTTGAGCAAGTGATGGTGCGATGGTGTTGTTGTTCATGGAGTTGCTCTAGACGAAACTGGGCAACGGGAAATCATGTACCGTCTTATCTGGATTTTCCTTCGTCCAGTTGATGATAACTGGAACCAAGTTAGTAGCGAAATCATTTCGCAGACGATTATAGCTTCATTGATCGTCTGCTGTAGCAACTCATATTTGTCCTCGGCTTCTTTTTCGCGTCCTCGGCTACTTTTTCTCGACCGCAAGCTTCACCTTGGCGTCGATGTCCTCCTGACTAAACTTCTTTTTCTTCTTCTTGGCCTCCGGGCCGTTGTAAAACACCTTCCACATGGTGCCGTCTCCGGCGCCGTGCACACGACCATATTGCGGCTGCTGGCCCAAAGGGAGTCCCTTAAGTTCGTTCAAGGGCCGGTTGAGAGGTGTGTCCCACTTGGGCCTCATCGGAGAAGTAGGGCTTTCGGCTGCAAGCTGGTGTTGTTTCTCCGATGGTCTAATCAATTTCCTCGTGATCTGGTCCGTGTAAAAACCTTTTTCTCGCTTGTCCCACTCGTGGCGGGCCCCGATGAAGTCACGCTCCAAGGGGTTGGTGAACTTGGCGAAGGGTGCAGGAGACCCGCGGTTTCACGTTCCGCGTCCTCCTTATCCCATATGGGCCTTTTACCGAGGTAGCCATGGCTTCCTAGGCGATGCTTCCCCATGTTCCTTTGCTGAAGGCTCTTGAATTTCGCAGCCTTAGCCTTGGCTGCCTCGGTAGCGCAAGTGTCCTTGAACTTTTCGAAGTCCTCTTCCATAAGTGTCAGATTTTCCTCCAGAATCTTGGACAGGGGTTTCTCAGCCTCAATAGCTCGTTTCACCCTCCCTTTCCAGGAGGCCAAATCATTGCTGAACATGCCCATGGCGTGATTATTAATCTTTTTCATCTTCGGATCATCCCACGGTTGTTCTATGTTATCATCCCGGTCGAGAACTTGAATCTCTTGTGCAACTTCGTTAGGAGCAATCTACGTCAAATGTTCTTTACTCCTTAAGTCATCATCGTTGATGCTCGCGCATTCCCGTAGGATGCATCCTACTTGGTTCCCATAGCACTTGCGAGGTTCTTCCGGCTCTAACGGCTCAAACTTGCCAGGTGCCATCTTTGTGATCACAAGTCGTCCAATCCCTAGTTTGTTAGGCTTTGGTATCCTCTGCTTCTTATGCTTCCTCTTTACGGTAGCGGCATCGGCGCCGGTACCTTCCCCGCCGGTACCTTCCCCACCGGTCTCGGCGCCGCCATCGGTGCCGGCGCCGTCGGTGTCGATGTTGGCATCAGTACCATCATCGAGGCCGACCTGCAAACATTGCTTAGCAGTCAAATAGTCGAGGTACTCTTGTTCACCCTCATAATCCATCTAAATTCATCTTGGTCAAGGCCCAGCTTCTTCGTTGTTCGACATGTTTCCTATGATTAAGTGTCCTCATTTATTTCTAAAATTATGAATAAATAAATGAGAAATGACATAAAAAGAAATCTATGTGCCAAAGACTCGATATGCCAACTATGTAGCACAAATCATGCCTTTATTCACGGAAATTTCGCATGACCTTTGCTAAAATGGACATATTGAGCGCTGAAATTCACCGAACGGAAATGAATCAACATTCGCGTAACATTGGCCACTCGGATCATTTACCAAAATTGAACCAAAACATCACATGTCCAAATGACATGTTCAAATTCCAAACATGACATGTCCAAAACATGACATATCCACATATCACATGTCCAGTTCAAATTTGCATATAAATTCAGCTAATTTTGAAACCTAGCTAAATTCATAACTAAATAGATAACCTAATTAACATACTGCCCTAACTAAAACCTAAGTAAATTAACCAAGAACCCTAGCTAGCAGAGAGAGAGGCGGGGTTTCTGAGGGTGCAAGGGCGAGGCGAGGCACCCGACGATGGTCGCGGTTGGGTGGGGAGGAAGCGGAGGAGGGAGACGAGGGCCGACGGGTTGGGGGCGAGCGCCGGCCGGGCGAGCGATGGGTCGGGGGCAAGCGCCACGCCGGTCAGGCGAGGGCCGGGTCGGGGCAAGCTGGTCGGGGCAGCACTGGGTCGGGCGAGCGCCGGGCTGGTCGGGCGATGCAGGGGAAGAGAGAGGGGATTTGGGGGAAAAGAGGCGGGATGAAGCAGGAGAGTGAGAATTTTGGGTTAAGTGGGCGTAGCGATGGCGTTTAGACAAAACGCGCTGCTACTACCTTCAATAGTTGTAGCGATTTAGACAAAACGCGCTGCTACTACCTTCAGTAGCTGTAGCGGTTTAGAGAAAACGCGCTGCTAGTACCTTCAGTAGCTGTAGCGGTTTAGACCAAACACGCTGCTACTACCTTCGCTACTGCCAGTTTTCCTTTTTCTTTTCCTTTATTTTCTCCCACTTTTATTTCCCGAGAGCAGTGAACGAAGGGAAGGCGATATATATTGCATCATTTGACGGTTAAATATGTATGCAAAATAGGAACATATATATTACATCATTTGACCCATGCATAATAATGGCTAAGTGTGTATACAAAATAGGAACATATATATATTACATCATTTGACCGATAACTTACGGTTCCTCATTTGACGTTTTCGTTTTTGAGTCAGCTTCTTTCCCTTCTTGTTCGTCGAAGAATAATTGAGCCCCTCATTGTGACTTTGCCTTTTCCATGGAGTACGATTTTTCATAGGTAATGTAGTATTGATTCTTCTTTTGACGTATACTTCATCATCATCGTCATTTTCCCTCATTGGATTGCCGTACTGATCATAGTCTTCCTCGTTGGCGACTCCATCCATTCCAATGATGTTCCTTTTGCCTCTCCTCACGACAACACGATTGGGATTGCATGGGTCGGTTATGAAGAAGCATTGTGTCACGTGCTTAGCGTGTACCCATGGATCGTTTTTTGCGATAGCGTTCACGGTAGCGCTCTTGGCGTCGGGTATAGTCATGGTAGTGAAAATCCGGTTTTCTCTTTCGACATTCTTAGCCCATCTGACACGGAACATCGTCGTGTTGTGCAGTCCAGAGTAGTAAAGCTCCCAGATCTCCTCGACCCTTCCATAAAATCGTTCAGTTGCGCCGTTGTCGCTACCGGTCATGCATTCTATCGTCACCCCTGAATTCTGATCATCATTGTCCATATCTTTGGCCTCCGTGTAGAACGTGTATCCCTTGATATCATATGCCTGATAGGTTACGTGGTTGGGCGAGGGGCCATGTGCTAAGGCGTATATGAGCAATCCGTCCTTAGAGCCCTCCTCCGGGGGATTAGCAATAATATGCTCTTTGAACCCATGCAGGAAAGTGGAGTTGTGCTCTCTAGTAACTTCGGCGTCCGTCTTGCATACCCCCCAGTCACGATACTTCTTTGCGATAATTTCTTTGTGCAGTGCCACGAAAGGATCTACCTCGTCTAGATGTTGTAGCACTACCAAGTTTGCTCTGTCAAAGTCGTTGTATCGATCTGAGTATGCCACGTGCAATTCCCTGCGACCGTTGCAATGACCTTCTCCTTCGAGCCTCACATCGTGCTTGTTAACGGGCAAACCAACACTAACACCAGGCGGCTAGTCTGCGCCATATAGAAAATTCTCACAGAAAGAGATGCACTCTTGTGTCAAATAGCCCTGGACGATGCTTCCATCCGGATGGGACATGTTACGAAACGAATCCTTTGATGATCCCATTCATCCTCTCAAACGGCATCATGTTGTGCGGGAATGACGGCCCCAGTCTATTATGTCATCCACAATATGGACACGGATGCACCATCACGCCAAAGAATGCGGTAGGAAGTACATCTCAAGCTCATTCAAGATTATCCAACGATCTCTTCCTGTAGCCTTCGGAGCTGCTTTACACTGATCGACTTTCGAGAGATGACATCGAAAAAGCTGCAGAGACCAATAAGCGTGTCACGGACGTGCTTGTACATTATCCCTCTAAGGGCAACAGGTAGTATCTGCGTCATCATCACATGACAGTCATGGGACTTCATCCCGCTGAACCTTTTCTTGTCCGTGTCTAGATATATGCTTATCTTGCCACAAAGAACGGAACTAACTTTGACTCGGTAAGGCACTTAAAGAATTGATGGATCTGAGCCCGACTTAAGGTGAAGCAAGAAGGGGCAATAATCCTCTTTCTTTATTTTCTTGCCCTTCTTCTCCCGTGCCTCTGTCTCTGTCTGCCTCGTCGACATTTTACGGGCGGCATGTGCAGATCTTCCCTGATTTTCAAATCTTGCAAGTCTTTTCTTGCCTTCGGCCATCCTTGGTCTTATCCGGCATGTTCATCAGTGTTGCGAGAAAGCTCTCAAGGACATTCTTACAGATATGCATTTGATCAAGGCAATGGGGTGTATCGAGTTTGTGCCAGTACTCCAAGTCCCAGAACACATACCTCGTCTTCCATACCTTCAGCAGCGGCTCCGGCGCCTTTCTCATCGTCTTTCCCGGCGCGGGGCACTCCTTCCAGTTTTTCAACAGCTCATCGATTTCGGCACCGCTCCGCTTACGTGGAGGTCCTCGATGCTCAGTGTTACCATTGAATAGATCTCCACGGTTTATCCACGGGTCGTCCTGTTCGAGCCATCTTCGATGCCCCATGTACACGATTTTCCCATACCCGCCATCTTTCCTTGACGTTAGCTGCTGAAACATCGTATCATCCATGCACCGCGTGCATCCGCAATATCCATGGCACACCTGGCCTGCCACATATCCGTAACCGAGATAGTCGTGCACTATCGTGGTCAGCGCGGCTCTCATGTTGAAATACTCGCCTTTCTTTGGTGTCCCATGTCTTGGCGGTGTTTTCCATAACGTGTCTAACTCCTCTTGAAGTAGCCCCAGATACAAATTAATATTATTTCCTGGTTGTTTCGGCCCTTGAATAAGCATGCTCATGTGAATGTACTTTGATTTCATGCACAACCAGGGGGAGGTTGTACATCCATACAAACACGGGCCATGTGCTCTTCCATAAACATATCACACACACATAAACATATTTCCATTTTGCAAAAGCATGAAATTTTAATCACCTCTATCTCGAGATCGAGCACACGGTGGAGATGATGTTGTAGGGAGATCAAAAGTGCACAAAGCTCTTCTTGACAAAGATAGATCTAGTTAGGGGCAAATAGGTCACTTAACTAAATGCTACATCTACCTAGCTACCTAATTTGGGAGGAGACAACTTCAACTAGTGGAGGGGGAAGGAAAAAGATAAAGGAGATGCATTAATGGAGGTGGTGTAGTTAGGTAGGAGTAATGAAGAGAGAGAAAGGTAGATAGAAGAGGGAGAGTAATGGGGGAGAAGTATTGAGGAATAAGAAGAGTGAGAGTGGGAGAATGTGGGAGGTAGGGGAAAGGGAAGAGAGGAGGGGGAGGGACGGGTGGGGAAAAGGTGGTGGGTTGGTGCGGATTAGCAGTAGCGCGGGACGTAAAACGCACCGCTGCTAAGGAAGTAGCAGCAGCGCGCTTTCGGCAACGGTGCTACTGCTAACCGGGACCAAAAAGTGTGCCAATTTGAAATTTAGCAGCAGCGACCTTAGAAAAAGCGCGCTACTACTACATCCATAGCAGTAGCGCGGCTCACAAGACCAGCTGCTGCTAAATGGAGTTTGGTGGACACTACCGGTCGATATTTGTAGCAACGCTGATTTACACCGAACGATACTCTTGCTAAAAACTTGTCAAGAGCGAAGTTTCCGCACCCGCTACTACTAATTAGTAGCAGCGCTCCTTTTTGAGCCGCGCTGCTGCTAAGATTCTGTGTATAAGGTTTTCCCTAGTAGTGATAGATTGTATTTCCTTGTTGCTATCCATGTTGAATTCTCCTCATGCTTATAATCAAAACAAAGATTTCACTAAACATATTGTTGATGCTATGATGCAATCTTTTGAAGAAAAGCTTGAATTGGAAGTTTCTATCCCTAGAAAACTTTATGATGAGTGGGAACCTACTATTAAGATTAAGATTAAAGATTATGAGTGCCATGCTTTGTGTGATTTTGGTGCTAGCGTTTCCACGATTCCAAAAACTTTATGTGATGTGCTAGGTTTCCGTGAATTTGATGATTTTCTTTAAATTTGCATCTTGTGGATTCCACTATTAAGAAACCCATGAGAAGGATTAATGATGTTCTTATTGTTGAAAATATGAATTATCATAATTAAATTCCTTCTCTATCAATTGCTTGGCAGTAATTTGTTCACCCACCGTGTTATTTGCTATCTTGAGAGAAGCCTCTAGTGAAACCTATGGCCCCCGGGTCTATTTTCCATCATACTAGTTTCCGATCTACTATTTTCCATCATATAAGTTTCTGATCTACTATTTTGCAATCTTTTACTTTTCGATCTATAAACCAAAAATCTAAAAATATTTTCTTTATTGTTTGTTTAGTTTCATCTATCTCTATCAGATCTCACTTTTGCAAGTAACCGAGAAGGGATTGACAACCCCTTTATCGCGTTGGGTGCAAGTGGTTTGATTGTTTGTGCAGGTATTGGTGATTTGTGCATTATCTCCTATTGGATTGATACCTTGGTTCTCTAACTGAGGGAAATACTTATTTCTACTTTGCTGCATCACCCTTTCCTCTTCAAGGGAAAAACCAATGCAAGCTCAAGAAGTAGCAGGTGCCATCATCAATTTAGAGAACATATGCATACTTGCGCAATGTAGAGAAAACACATACAAGTAGCAAGCACTTACCAAGTCACTATCACCGCAACCACTAGGGTTCATGCGAGCAACATTTGAGAAGCAACCCGCCCACTTTTGGCATTTAGCATTGGTAATGCCCCAACGTTGACGAATAAAGTCTCGTGATCAATAATGCCCGCTAGTGTTGCGCTCATCAAAAAATTCCTTGATGCGGTCCCAATAGGTGTTCGCGGTTTGGTCACTCCCCACAGATGCATCTTGAGAGACTCGCTTCCACACGATGCAAATCAACACATCTTCGACGTCGGTATAATTTGCGGTTCTTCCCTTGGCAATAAAAGCCCTCGTCCTCCATGTCAAGATTATCATCATCAAATTGAGTATCATATTCTTGTGATGCATGCTCTTGAGAGAAATAATCTTCATTCGCCACATTTGTCGCGCACATGAATGCTTCATCATCAAGACTACAAAGATGTGTGTGCAACCTCACATTCTATTCGTACCGAAAATTAAAAGACAAACACAAAGAAAAAGAACTTTTTACCTTTGCGACATTTCGTCCAGCATGTTGGAGGCGGCGGCCGTGGACGTGGTCGCGTCTTCCTCCATGGTCGGTGTCGGCGACAGAGGGGGAGGAGAAGGTCCATGACCGGATGCAGTTGCCGCGGCCAGCTTTATCTTCTTAGTGGCTCGAGATGGATTCTTTGTCGGGTTGCACCCCATCGGCCGCTTCACGCCTCCACCACGGGGTTTGGCCGTCGGCTGCTTCTTTGCCGGCGACGGACCTGTTCCCTCGACGGCGACCTGTTGGGGTGGGGCAAATGTGGGGTGGCGTCATGGCGGTGGAGGCGGGATCGGTGAAGGTGGCTGCGCCGACGGCAGAGTCATCGGAGTCAGACATCTGACGGCGTGGCGGCGGGAGGCGGCGGTGGTACTGAAATGAAGCGGCGGTTGCGCGTTTGCACGTGGTTGGCTGTTTTACATCACCAGAGAGGTGGAGATGCAATTTTATATCTTCAAACATTGTATTTTACATCACATGGACAAGATGAGGTAAATTCCTTTTATATCTACATCATCTATTGGAGAAACGTTTTTTGACCTCAAAGATGTAAAAAGCTGTTATTTATACATATACTCCCTTCATAAAAAAATATAAACATTTAGTTCACTAAAGTAGTAATCTAAAGTTTAGATCACTAATGTTTATAGATCACTAAAGTAGTGATCTAAACGCTCTTATACTTTTTTACGGAGGAGAGGGGGTACATCATCTATTAAAGATGCTCTAGGTTGGAAGTGGACATCGACGATGAGGCTTCTCGTGCGTAAGTGTCCCTTTTGATGGAAAGTGTAGGAAATATGCCCTAGAGGCAATAATAAAGTTGTTATTTCATATTTACTTATATCATGATAAATGTTTATTATTCATGCTAGAATTGTATTAACAGGAAACTTGATACATGTGTGGATACATAGACAAAACACCGTGTCCCTAGTAAGCCTCTACTAGACTAGCTCGTGTCCCTAGTAAGATGGTTAAGGTTCCTATCCATAGACATGTGTTGTCATTTGATGGACAGGATCACATCATTAGGAGAATGATGTGATGGACAAGACCCATCCGTTAGCTTAGCATGTTGATCGTTAAGTTTTATTGCTATTGCTTTCTTCATGACTTATACATATTCCTCTCACTATGAGATTATGCAACTCCCGAATACCGGAGAAACACCTTGTGTGCTATCAAACGTCACAACATAACTGGGTGATTATAAAGATGCTCTACAGGTGTCTCCAAAGGTGTTTGTTGGGTTGGCATAGATCAAGATTAGGATATGTCACTCCGAGTATCGGAGAGGTATCTCTGGGCCCTCTCGGTAATGCACATCACTATAAGCCTTGCAAGGAATGTGACTAATGAGTTAGTTACGGGATGATGCATTACGGTACGAGTAAAGAGACTTGCCGGTAACGATATTGAACTAGGTATGATGATACTGGCGATCGAATCTCAGGCAAGTAACATACCAATGACAAAGGGAATAACGTATGTTGTTATTGCAGTTTGACCGATAAAGATCTTCGTAAAATATGTAGGAACCAATATGATCATCCGGGTTCTGCTATTGGTTATTAACCAGAGATATGTCTCGGTCATGTCTACATAGTTCTCGAACCCATAGGGTCCGCACGCTTAACGTGCGATGACGATTTGTAGTATGAGTTATGTGTTTTGGTGACTGAATATTGTTCGGAGTCCTGGATGAGATCACGGACATGACAACGAGTCTCGAAATGGTCGAGAGGTAAAGATTGATATATTGGACGATCATATTCAGACACCGGAATGGTTTCGGAAAGGTTCGGATATATTTCGGAGTACCAAGGGGTTACCGGAACCCCCCCGGGGAAGTATTGGGCCTACATGGGCCTTCTTTGGAGAGAGAGGGAGCCCGCAGGTGGTGGCGCGCCCTCCTCCAAGGGAGTCCGAATAGGACAAGGAGGAGGGGCGCGACCCTCTTTCCCTTTCCCTCTCCTTCCTTTTCCCCCTCCGATGAGAAAGGAAAAAGGGGGGGCGAATCCTACTAGGAGTGGAGTCCTAGTAGGACCCCCCCCCCATGGCACGCCCCCTTGGTGGCCAGCCTCCTCCTCCCCTCCTTTATATATGGGGGCAGGGGGCACCCGATAGCACAACAGTTATTCTCTTAGCCGTGTGCGGTGCCCCCTCCACAGTTTACGCCTCCGGTCATAGCGTCGTAGTGCTTAGGCGAAGCCCTGCACGGATCACATCACCATCACCGTCACCATGCCGTCGTGCTGACGAAACTCTCCCTCGACCCTCTGCTGGATCAAGAGTTCAAGGGACATCATGAGCTGAACGTGTGCTGAACTCAGAGGTGCCGTGCGTTCGGTACTAGATCGGTAGGATCGTGAAGACGTTCGACTACATCAACTGCGTTAACCTAATGCTTCCGCTTTTGGTCTACGAGGGTACGTGGACACACTCTCCCCCTCTCGTTGCTAATCTCCTAGATAGATCTTACATGATCGTAGGAATTTTTTTGAAATTGCATGCTATGTTCCCCAACATAAAGCACCATGTTTCGGCTACAATTGGATGAATCTATTATCTAAGGCCAACACCAATGCATGACCCCAAATAGTTCGGCCATGTCCGTTTGAGGCTAAACAGACACAAAAAGTTGCGTAATGTGCGGGGGCAAACGGACAAACGTTTGTCTTTTGTCTAGTTTCGATCCTTTCCTGGCCCAAATTTGGGTCGCGTTTGCGTCAAAATTGACACCCGCGGACGGGCGGGAATGTAGGAACGAAAGTATGTCTAGAGGGGGGGCGATTAGACTACTTGTTTTGGGGAACATAGTAATTTCAAAAAGATTCCTACGCACATGCAAGATCATGGTGATGCATAGCAACGAGAGGGGAGAGTATTGTCTATGTACCCTCGTAGACCGTAAGCGGAAGCGTTATGACAACGCGGTTGATGTAGTCATATGTCTTCACGATCGACCGATCCTAGTACCGAAAGTACGGCACCTCCGTGATCTGCACACGTTTGGCTCGGTGACGTCCCACGAACTCACGATCTAGCAGAGTGTCGAGGGAGAGCTTCATCATCACGACGGCGTGATGACGGTGATGATGAAGCTGCCGGCGCAGGGCTTCGCCTAAGCACTGCAACAATATGACCAAGGTGGATTATGGTGGAGGGGGCACCGCACACTACTAAGAGATCAATGATCAACTCGTGTGTTCTAGGGTGCCACCGTATATAAAGGAGCAAGGGGGGAGGCCGGCCGGCCCTTGGGGTGCGCCAAGGAGGGGGAGGAGTCCTCCTCCTAGTAGGAATAGGACTCCCCCTTTCCTAGTCCAACTAGGAGGAGGAAGGGGGGAGGAAGGAGAGGGAGAGGAGGGAAGAGGCGCCCCCTCCTTGTTTAATTCGGACTCCTCAAGGGGGGGCGCGGCCAGCCCATGGCTCCCTCCTCTCTCTCTCTCTCACAAGGCCCATGTTGGCCCATTAGTCCCCCCAGGGATTCCGATAACCCCCCGGCAATCTGATAATTATCCGGTGACCCCCGAAACACTTTCGGTGTCCGAATATAGTCGTCCAATATATCAATCTTTATGTCTAAACCATTTCGAGACTCCTCGTCATGTCCGTGATCACATCCAGGACTTCGAACTATCTTCGGTACATCAAAACACATAAACTCATCATACCGGTCGTCACCGAACATTAAGCATGCGGACCCTACGGGTTCGAGAACTATATAGACATGACCGAGACACGTCTCCGGTCAATAACCAATAGCGGAACCTGGATTCTCATATTGGTTCCTACATATTCTACGAAGATCTTTATCGATCAAACTGCATAACAAGATACGTTGTTCCCTTTGTCATCGGTATGTTACTTGCCCGAGATTCGATCGTCGGTATCTCAATACCTAGTTCAATCTGCTACGGCAAGTCTCTTTACTCGCTCCGTAATGCATCATCCTGCAACTAACTCATTAGTCACATTGCTTGCAAGGCTTATAGTGATGTGCATTACCGAGAGGGCCCAGATACCTCTCCGACAATCGGAGTGACAAATCCTAATCTCGATCTATGCCAACTCAACAAGTACCCTCGAGACACCTAGAGCACCTTTATAATCACCCATTACGCCAGGACGCTTGGTAGCACACAATGTGTTCCTCCGGTATTCGGGAGTTGCATAATCTCATAGTCATAGGAACATGTATAAGTCATGAAGAAAGCAATAGCAATATACTAAACGATCAAGTGCTAAGCTAACGTAATGGGTCAATTCAATCACATCATTCTCTAATGATGTGATCCCGTTAATCAAATGACAACTTATGTCCATGGCTAGGAAACTTAACCATCTTTGATTCAACGAGCTAGTCAAATAGAGGCATACTAGTGACACTCTGTTTGTCTATGTATTCACACATGTACTAAGTTTACGGTTAATACATTTCTAGCATAAATAATAAAAATTTATCATGATATAAGGAAATATAAATAACAACTTTATTATTGCCTCTAGGGCATATTTCCTTCAGTCTCCCACTTGCACTAGAGTCAATAATCTAGATTACACAGTAATGATTCTAACACCCATGGAGTCTTGGTGCTCATCATGTTTTGCTTGTGAGAGAGGCTTAGTCAACGGGTCTGCAACATTCAGATCCGTATGTATCTTACAAATCTCTATGTCTCCCTCCTTGACTTGATCACGGATGGAATTGAAGCGTCTCTTGATGTGCTTGGTTCTCTTGTGAAATCTAGATTCCTTTGCCAAGGCAATTGCACCAGTATTGTCACAAAAGATTTATCCGGTTTCACACGTAGATCCCGCCACGACGCTTTTCTTAGAACTGCACCAACTGACAGCTCCACCATTCAATACAAATATTTATCCGGTTTGTTACTTAGAGTCATCCGGATCAGTGTCAAAGCTTGCATCAACGTAACCATTTACGACGAGCTCTTTGTCACCTCCATAAACGAGAAACATATCCTTAGTCCTTTTCAGGTATTTCAGGATGTTCTTGACCGCTGTCCAGTGATCCACTCCTGTATTACTTTGGTACCTCCCTGCTAAACTAATAGCAAGGCACACATCAGGTCTGGTACACAGCATTGCATACATGATAGAGCCTATGGCTGAAGCATAGGGAACACCTTTCATTTTCTCTCTATCTTCTGCAGTGGTCGGGCATTGAGTCTGACTCAATTTCACACCTTGTAACACAGGCAAGAAACCTTTCTTTGCTTGATCCATTTTGAACTTCTTCAAAACTTTATCAAGGTATGTTCTTTCTGAAAGTCCAATTAAGCGTCTCGATCTATCTCTATAGTTCTTGATGCCCAATATATAAGCAGCTTCACCGAGGTCTTCCATTGAAAAACTCTTGTTCAAGTATCCTTTTATGCTATCCAAATATTATATATCATTTCCAATCAACAATCTGTCATCCACATATAATATTAGAAATGCTACAGAGCTCTCACTCACTTTCTTGTAAATACAGGCTTCTCCAAAAGTCTGTATAAAACCATATGCTTTGATCACACTATCAAAACGTTTATTCCAACTCCGAGATGCTTGCACCAGTCCATAAGTGGATTGCTGGAGCTTGCACACTTTGTTAGCATCCTTTGGATCGATAAAACCTTCGTGTTGCATCATATACAACTCTTCTTCCGTAAATCCCATTCAGGAATGCAGTCTTTACATCCATTTGCCAAATTTCATAATCATAAAATGCAGCAATTGCTAACATGATTCGGACGGACTTAAGCATCGCTACGGGTGAGAAGGTCTCATCATAGTCAACTCCTTAAACTTGTCGAAAAACCTTTCGCAACAAGTCGAGCTTTGTAGACAGTAACATTACCGTCGGCGTTTGTCTTCTTCTTGAAGATCCATTTATTCTTGATGGCTTGCCGATCATCGGGCAAGTCAATCAAAGTCCATACTTTGTTCTCATACATGGATCCCATCTCAGATTTCATGGCATCAAGCCATTTTGCGGAATCTGGGCTCATCATCGCTTCCTCATAGTTCGTAGGTTCGTCATGGTCAAGTAACATGACCTCCAGAACAGGATTATCGTACCACTGCAGTGCGGATCTTACTCTGGTTGACCTCACGAGGTTCGGTAGTAACTTGATCTGAAGTTACATGATCATCATCATTAGCTTCCTCACTAATTGGTGTAGGAGTCACAGGAATAGATTTCTGTGATGAACTACTTTCCAATAAGGGAGCATGTACAGTTACCTCATCAAGTTCTACTTTCCTCCCGCTCACTTCTTTCGAGAGAAACTCCTTCTCTAGAAAGGATCCATTCTTAGCAATGAATGTCTTGCCTTCGGATCTGTGATAGAAGGTGTACCCAACAGTCTCCTTTGGGTAGCCTACGAAGACACATTTCTCTGATTTGGGTTCGAGCTTATCAGGTTGAAGCTTTTTCACATAAGCATCGCAACCCCAAACTTTAAGAAACGACAACTTTGGTTTCTTGCCAAACCACAGTTCATAAGGTCTCGTCTCAACGGATTTAGATGGTGCCCTATTTAACGTGAATGCAACTGTCTCTAAAGCATAACCCCAAAACAATAGCGATAAATCAGTAAGAGACATCATAGATCGCACCATATCTAGTAAAGTATGATTACGACGTTCGGACACACCATTACGCTGTGGTGTTCCGGGTGGCGTGAGTTGCGAAACTATTCCGCATTGTTTCAAATGAAGACCAAACTCATAACTCAAATATTCTCCTCCACGGTCAGATCGTAAAAACTTTATTATCTTGTTATGATGATTTTCCACTTCACTCTGAAATTCTTTGAACTTTTCAAATGTTTCAGACTTATGCTTCATCAAGTAGATATACCCATATCTGCTCAAATCATCTGTGAAGGTGAGAAAATAACGATACCGTCATGAGCCTCAACATTCATTGGACCACATACATCGGTATGTATGATTTCCAACAAATCATTGCTCGCTCCATTGTTCCGCAGAACGGTGTTTTAGTCATCTTGCCCATGAGGCATGGTTCGCAAGTACCAAGTGATTCATAATCAAGTGATTCAAAAGTCCATCAGAATGGAGTTTCTTCATGCGCTTTACACCAATATGACCTAAACGGCAGTGCCACAAATAAGTTGCACTATCATTATCAACTCTGTATCTTTTGGCTTCAATATTATGAATATGTGTGTCACTACTATCGAGATTCAACATTAATAGACCACTCTTCAAGGGTGCATGACCATAAAAGATATTACTCATATAAATAGAACAACCATTATTCTCGAATTTAAATGAATAACCATCTCGCATCAAACAAGATCCAGATATAATGTTCATGCTCAACACTGGCACCAAATAACAATTATTCAGGTCTAAAACTAATCCCGAAGGTAGATGTAGAGGTAGCGTGCTGACCGCGATCACGTCGACTTTGGAACCATTTCCCGCGTGCATTGTCACCTCGTCCTTAGCCAATCTTTGTTTAATCCGTAGTCCCTGTTTCGAGTTGCAAATATTAGCAATAGAACCAGTATCAAATACCTAGGCACTACTGCGAGCATTAGTAAGGTACACACCAATAACATGTATATCACATATACTTTTATTCACCTTGCCATCCTTCTTATCCGCCAAATACTTGTGGCAGTTCCCCTTCCAGTGACCAGTCCCTTTGCAGTAGAAGCACTCGGCCTCGTGCTTAGGTCCAGACTTGGGCTTCTTCAATTGAGCAAGAACTTTCTTGCCGTTCTTCTTGAAGTTCCCCTTCTTCCCTTTACCCTTTTCTTGAAACTGTGGTCTTGTTGACCATCAACACTTGATGCTCCTTCTTGATTTCTACCTCCGCAGCCTTTAGCATTGCGAAGAGCTCGAGAATTGTCTTATCCATCCCTTGCATGTTATAGTTCATCACAAAGCTCTTGTAGCTTGGTGGCGATGATTGAAGAATTACATCGATGACACTATCATCGTGAAGATTAACTCCCAGATGAATCAAGTGATTGTTATACCCAGACATTTTGAGTACATGCTCATTGACAGAACTATTCTCCTCCATCTTGCAACTGTAGAACTTATTGGAGACTTTATATCTCTCAACCCGGGCATTTTCTTGAAATATTAACTTCAACTCCTGGAACATCTCATATGCTCCATGCGTTCAAAACGTCGTTGAAGTCCCGGTTCTAAGTCGTAAAGCATGGCACCCTGAACGATCGAGTAGTCATCAGCTTTGCTCTGCCAGACGTTCATAACATCTGGTGTTGCTCCTGCAGCGGGTTTGGCACCTAGGGTGCTTCCAGGATGTAATTCTTCTATGCAGCAATGAGGATAATCCTCAAGTTACGGACCCAGTCTGTGTAGTTGCTACCATCATCTTTCAACTCAGCTTTCTCTAGGAACACATTAAAATTCAACGGAACAACAGCACGGGCCATCTATCTATAACAACATAGATATGCAAAATACTATCAGGTACTAAGTTCATGATAAATTAAAGTTCAATTTATCAAATTACTTAAGAACGCCCACTTAGATAGACATCCATCTAATCATCTAAGTGATCACGTGATCCAAATCTAAACCATGTCCGATCATCACGTGAGATGGAGTAGTTTACAATGGTGAACATCACTATGTTGATCATATCTACTATATGATTCATGCTCGACCTTTCGGTCTCAGTGTCCCGAGGCCATATCTGCATATGCTAGGCTCGTCAAGTTTAACCCAAGTATTCTGTGTGCGCAAAACTAGCTTGCACCCGTTGTATGTGAACGTAGAGCTTATCACACCCGATCATCACGTGGTGTCTCGGCACGACGAACTTTACATAGCAGTGCATACTCAGGGAGAACACTTGTACCCTGAAATTTAGTGAGAGATCATCTTATAATGCTACCGTCGAACTAAGAAAAATAAGATGCATAAGGATAATCACATGATATCAATATAAGTGATATGATATGGCCATCATCATCTTGTGCCTTTGATCTCCATCTCCAAAGCACCATCATGATCACCATCGTCACCGGCGCGACACCTTGATCTCCATCGTAGCATCGTTGTCGTCTCGCCAACTATTGCTTCTACGACTATCGCTACCACTTAGTGATAAAGTAAAGCAATTACATGGCGATTGCATTGCATACAATAAAGCAACAACCATATGGCTCCTACCAGTTGCCGATAACTCTGTTACAAAACATGATCATCTCATACAATAAAATTTAGCATCATGTCTTGACCATATCACATCACAACATGCCCTACAAAAACAAGTTAGACGTCCTCTACTTTGTTGTTGCAAGTTTTACGTGGCTGCTACGGACTGAGCAAGAACCGTTCTTACCTACGCATCAAAACCACAACAATTTTTCGTCAAGTATGTGTTTTTTTAACCTTCAACAAGGACCGGGCATAGCCACACTCGATTCAACTAAAGTTGGAGAAACTGACACCCGCCAGCCACCTGTGTGCGAAGCACGTCGGTAGAACAAGTCTTGCGTAAGCGTACGCGTAATGTCGGTCCGGGCCGCTTCATCCAACAATACCGCCGAATCAAAGTATGACATGCTGGTAAGCAGTATGACTATTATCGCCCACAACTAATTTGTGTTCTACTCGTGCATATAACATCTACGCATAAACCTGGCTCGGATGCCACTGTTGGGGAACGTAATTTCAAAAATAATCCTATGCACACGCAAGATCATGGTGATGCATAGCAACGAGAGGGGAGAGTATTGTCTACGTACCCTCATAGACCATAAGCGGAAGCGTTATGACAACGCGGTTGATGTAGTCGTACATCTTCACGATCGATCGATCCTAGTACCGAAAGTACGGCACCTCCGTGATCTGCACATGTTCGGCTTGGTGACGTCCCACGAACTCACGATCCAGCAGAGTGTCGAGGGAGAGCTTCGTCAGCATGATGGCGTGATGACGGTGATGATGAAGCTACCGGCGCAGGGCTTCGCCTAAGCACTACAACGATATGACAGAGGCGGATTATGGTGGAGGGGGCACCGCTGCAGCTAAGAGATCAATGATCAACTTGTGTGTCCTAGGGTGCCCCCTGCCGCCGTATATAAAGGAGCAAGGGGGGAGGCCGGCCGGCCCTTGGGGCGCGCCAAGGAGGGGGAGGAGTCCTCCTCCTAGTAGGAGTAGGACTCCCCCTTTACTAGTCCAACTAGGAGGAGGAAGGGGGAAGGAAGGAGGGGAGAGAGGGAGGGAAATAGGGAGGGAAAGAGGGGGCGCCGCCCCCCTCCTTGTCCAATTCAAACTCCTCAAGGGGGGGGGGGCGGCCAGCCCATGGCTCCCTCCTCTCTCTCTCTCTCTCACAAGGCCCATGTTGGCCCATTAGTTTCCCCGAGGGTTCCGATAACCCCCGGCACTTCGATAACTATCCGGTGACCCCCGAAACACTTCTGGTGTTCGAAATATATCAATCTTTATGTCTCGACCATTTCGAGACTCCTCGTCATGTCCGTGATCACATCCGGGACTCAGACTATCTTCATACATCAAAACACATAAACTCATAATACCGATCGTGGCGAACATTAGCGTCACGGACCCTACAGGTTCGAGAACTATGTAGACATGACCGAGACACGTCTCCGGTCAATAACCAATAGCGGAACCTGGATGCTCATATTGGTTCCTACATATTCTACGAAGATCTTTATCGGTCAAACCACATAACAACATACGTTGTTCCCTCTGTCTCGGTATGTTACTTGCCCGAGATTCGATCATCGGTATCTCAATACCTAGTTCAATCTCGTTGCTGGCAAGTCTCTTTACTCGTTCTGTAATGCATCGTCCCCGCAACTAACTCATTAGTCACATTGCTTGCAAGGCTTATAGTGATGTGCATTACCGAGAGGGCCCAGAGATACCTCTACGACAATCAGAGTGACAAATCCTAATCTCGATCTATCCCAACTCAACAAGTACCATAGGTGACACCTATAGTGCACCTTTATTATCTCCCTGTTACGTTGTGTCGTTTGGTAGCACACAAAGTGTTCCTCCGGTATTCGGGAGTTGCATAATCTCATAGTCATAGGAACATGTATAAGTCATGAAGAAAGCAATAACAATATACTAAACGATCAAGTGCTAAGCTAACGGAATGGGTCAAGTCAATCACATCATTATCTAACGATGTGATCCCGTTAATCAAATGATAACTTATGTCTATGGCTAGGAAACTTAACCATCTTTGATTCAAGGAGCTAGTCAAGTAGAGGCATACTAGTGACACTCTGTTTGTCTATGTATTCACACATGTACTAAGTTTCCAGTTAATACAATTCCAGCATGAATAATAAACATTTATCATGATATAGGGAAATATAAATAACAACTTTATTATTGCCTCTAGGGCATATTTCCTTCAACTTGACCAAATAAAAATCTATCCTTTTCCCAATTTTAAGTCCTGGCAGATTTTAGCAACTTAGCACAAGTCAAGCAATCAACCTACACATGCAAGTCTAAGAGTATAGCAGCGGAATGTAAAAAATTTGCATATGAAGGTAAAGGGAGGAGTTTGGAGGGAGCAAACGCAATGTAGACACGGAGATTTTTGGCATGTTTCCAATAGGTGGTGATATCGTACATCCACGTTGATGGAGACTTCAACCCACGAAGGGTAACGGCTGTGCGAGTCCACGGAGGGCTCCACCCACGAAGGGTCCACAAAGAAGCAACCTTGTCTATCCCACCATGGCCATCGCCCACGAAGGACTTGCCTCACTAGGATAGATCTTCACGAAGTAGGCGATCTCCTTGCCCGTACAAACTCGTTGGTTCAACTCCACAATCTTGACGGAGGCTCCCAAGTGACACCTAACCAATCTAGGAGACACCACTCTCCAAAAGGTAATAGATGGTGTGTTGATGATGAACTCCCTGCCCTTGTGCTTCAAATGATAGTATCCCCAACACTCAATTCTCTCTCACGGATTTGGATTTGGTGGAAATAAGATTTGAGTGGAAAGCAACTTGGGGAAGGCTAGAGATAAAGATTCATGTGGTTGGAATTGAATGTTTTGGTCTCAACACATGAGTAGGTGGTTCTCTCTCAGAAAATGTATGCTGGAAGTGTAGGCACATTTTGATGGCTCTCTCCACGAATGAAGAGTGGGTGGAGGGGTATATATAGCCTCCACACAAAATCTAACCGTTACACACAATTTACCAAACTCGGTGAGACCAAAACATGAAACTCGGTCAGACCAATTTAGGTCAAAATGTGAACGTTAGGCTTTTCGGTGGGACCGACATGTCAACTCGGGGGGACCAATTTCATTAGGGTTAGGGCATAACGTAATCTCGGTGAGACCGATCACACAAACTCGGTAGGACCGATTTCTGTAATAGTCAAACTTAGAGTTGGTCAGGCAAACTCGATGGGACCGAATCGCTCATTTCGGTGAGACCGAAACGTTACGAAAGGGAAACAAAGTGTTTGCATTGTGAACTCGGTGGGACGATCGCTCGTCTCGGTTGGATCGAAACGTTATGAAGGGAAACAGAGAGTTTGCAATCCCATCTCGATAAGACCAAACTGACTAGGGTTTCTGGCAGTGGCTATGTCAAATGAACTCGATGGTGCCGGATAGATCAAATCGGTGGGGCCGAGTTTGACTTTTGGTTTGGGACATATGTGGAAATGAGAAAGTGGTTGAGGGCTTTTGGAGAATATCACTAAGCATTTTGAGCAAGCAAGCCATTAAGCAACACCTCATCCCCTTTTAATAGTATTGGCTTTTCCTATGGACTCAATGTGATCTTGGATCACTAAAATGAAAAAGTAGAGTCTTGATCTTTTGTCAATATGTGTCCTTAGCATTTTGAGGGGTCCACATTCCTAGTCCATGCCATGCCAATCATTGAACTTTCTGAAATAATCATCTTGAGATAGCATTAGTTCAATGAGCTATATGTTGTTAGGAATTACCAAAACCACCCAGGGATAGTTGCACTTTCAATCTCCCCCTTTTTGGTAATTGATGAAAACATACAGATCAAAGCTTTGACAAATGATAATAAGATTTGAAATGCATCGTTGCTTTGAGAAGTATGTGATAAGTAAGAGCTCCCCCTAAATTTGTGCATTATTTGAAATTTGGTTTTGAATGCAAATGCACAATCGATTAGGATCATGGGTTACGCTTCCATGTCACATACATCTTGGTGGAGCGCTCAAAATGATAGAAATTAAAAACATGCACTCATCACCATGCAAAGTGAATGATCATATATGGGATATAAAAGATAATATCATCCAAGCAAGCATTAAAGTAGGATATGATCAAACACATGATCATACAAGTATGTCACACAGACATAAAGTATTAAACAAGCACACACAAAAGTATCAACCAAATAGCAAAAGACCAAAGAAGCAAAAACCCTCTCTCTCGAAGCCTATGATCTATACATTTCTCCCCCTTTGGCAACAAGTTACCAAATTTTTTGAAAATGCATAGTGTTATGCGTCTCTCTAGGCTTGATCTTCGGGAGGTGGTGTTGAGAGGACTCCAAGGACGAAAGCATTTGTAGATGTTGTTGGAGCTGGTGGAGTTGCAACTGGAGGTGGCACTGAAGATATAGTTGTTGGTGCTGATGTAGTTGCTCAAGTGTCAGCCATGGGCACTGCAGCAGATCTCTGACCTCTGGGCACTCTCTGAAAAGCATTTGTGGTAGCCTGCCCTTTCTTCTCCTTTGCTTCCTCCTGGAGCTGCTCAACAGTTGTCTGCATCTCAGTCACTTTAAGATCAGGATCATATAACTTTGTCTCAATGATCCTCTCCAAGCTCTCCTGATTTTGAGTCAGGGTGGCCAAGCCCTTCTCAATCCTCAAAGTTGCTTGAATTAGATATGCAAGCTGATCTTGTTTTGACTTTAGGAACACTTGAGATGCCTCTTCAACACTTGGCATCTTTGCAGCTTTTTCAGCCTTTGCCTTCTCTCTCTTTTCTTGTGCTTGCACAGATGTGGGATCTTCTTCATTCATCACAACAGTGTTGTCGTCTAATTCTGGTCTCAAGGGTAGATGCTCCTTATCCAACAAGTAGGTTCCTGTGCCCATCTTGGAGTTGATGAGCACTTGAATATGTGGAGCATACCCACAAGATCTCTTCTGATCTGCAGCTGTCCTCTTGATTGTTTCAACAATCAGGCTCATAACTTTGAACTTCTGAGGCACATAAAATATCCGCAGCAAGTTGATTGAATGGCCTCTGATCATCTTGTGATCTCCAGATTTGGGCAACAATGTATGCCTCAATATAGTGTTGATTGTAGCTAAGCTAGACAACAAGTAATGAACAGATCCAAACTTATGTGTTTCCAATGCTTTGTGTGGGATCTCTTTGTACATGTTGGCCATAGAGTTGTGGTCTTTCTTCTTCTTGGCATAGACATCCAAGTCATATTCATGCTCTTCAGGAGCAATTATCAACTTTGCCCACTCATCAATAGTTGATTGGTACCTTGTACCCTCTGACATCCATACAATTCTACCATCTGGATAGAAATGAGTTGTAGAGTAGAATTGCATGATGAGTTCATCATTCCATTTTGTCAGCTTCTGACCCACAAACTTGTCAACACCATGTGCTCTGAAGCTCTCATGCACACCTAGAAAATGATCTTCATTCTCATCAATGTATTTCTAGTCTGCCCACTTCATATCACAAACTATGGGCTTCTTGTCAAGCAGAATGGTTTCATAGAAATCCTGCTGCTCTTTGGTATGGAAACTGTAGTCCATTGCAGTCTTCCTCCTCACAGCATAAGGGTCACTTTATCTACAAAGTCTGATATCTGCATCCTTCCTGATGCTCATATCTTCTGCCACTGGATGGCTGTCATCATGATCTGGAATCTTTGGTTTAAGCTTCCTAAGCACTTGGGCTTCAGCATCTTCTTCTTCAACCTCGGGCACTGGGGCCTTGTTCTTCTTTGCAGCTGGAATGTTCCTTGTGCTCCTCTTGGGCTTAGAAGGTTTCGGAGCTTGAGTAGTAGCTGTGGGGGCAGTCTTGGGCTTTGAAGGGGCAGCCCCAGACCTAATAGCATCCCCCATCAGCATTTGGGACTTTGATGTTGGTGCAGCATCCTCTTCTTCTTCCTCTTCTTCAGCTGGATCTCTTATCATAGAAGATCTCCCAATGACTCTGGCAGTGGTCTTCTTGACCCTCTCTTTCCTCTTCTTGCCTTTGCCAGAACTCCATAGTTTCCTGAGTGGAGGCCCTGGCCTTAGACATAGGAACTCTCTTGGCAGGTGCCTTCTTGTACAAACCTGGCTTGGTGGATGTAGCTGCAGCATATTTCTTTTTCAGCACCTTCCTCTTGGAGCTGACTTCTTCCTCAGTGGCCACATAGTCCTCATCCTATGAGTCTGAGGTTCTCTTCTTCCTTGTCCTAGTGGCTTCCTTGGGAAAATTGCTTGGAGTGCTCCTGCTGCCCTCATCATAGCTGCTAGAGGGACTAGTGCCCTCACTCATGTTCACTTGCTCTTCTAATTTGTTCTGGCTATCACTCTGATCAGACATACTGGCAAAGCAAACTTACAACAGACCTTGTGAATAGATATAGATGAGATAGAGTGGATGAGCATCACAAAGTGCAGAGTTTTTGCAAAACAAATGAGTCAAAAACTTAGTTTTAGTTTTCCACAGAAAGCATTTCGGAGCTACCGGTTTGTTAAACTCGGTGACATCGAAGCAACTTTTGGAGTCTAAACTAATGAAATCGGTCAGACTGAGACACAGTTCGGTGACTCAGATTGCTTGGGTTTCACAGAGAGTTGAACTCGGTCACACCGATTTGCAAGTTTCGGTCAGACCGAAAAGTGCAAGTGCCACGGCCTAAGCCAAATCGGTGAGACCGATTTCCACAACTCGGACGGTCCGAGATGAGTTCAGCGGAAACCTAACCCTAAATTTTTGAATCAAACCTAATCTAACGAAGGTTTTCTCTGGATAGAATGATCTCATACGTGGTAAAGAACATGGCATTGCATTGTGCTAAGAATCGGAGTAAGGAATTAGCACAAAAAGTCGAACTCATACCTCTAGTTCGGCGGTGAGTTTGCTACGGCGGCAACGGCGGGGTTGAAATCCGTTGACAGCGATGGAGACCAGCGGCGGGAGGTCACTGGCGACGAGAGGATGATCCGGAGACCCGAGGCGGCAGAGCAGGACACGCGCGGGATGAAGGGTTTTGAAGAAATTTCCAAAATCTCACCCGTCGGTATATATATCCTGACCCTGTCAGTGTGAACGAGTGGAACAACTCAGTGGCACCGAGATGCAGAATCACAAGCGGTTATTGCAACTCGGTGTGACCGAAAAGTTCTATTCGGTTGCATCGAGATTGAAAACCTAAATCAACTCAGTGAACTCGGTATGACCGAATTGGATGAATCGGTCAGACCGAAATGCACAGAGAGGTTTTGGAAGTTTAATTCTATGACGAATCGGGGACTCCGAGTGCTCCTCACACAGAGTGGTTCGAATCTGACTTGATCAAACTTTGTGATGTAGCATGAATAGAGTTTGAGACGAGAAAAGCATAGATATCTAGAGGAAGTTCTTATGCATTCTTGTCCATCCATTTGGCAAAAGAGAAAAAGGAGAACAATCAAAGCAACAAATGGATGTCCTCGAATGAGTAAAATATGCATTCAACATGCTCACACAATAAAATAGCAAATGAAATATGTGACAAAGCATGCACAAACACTCTAGCATCTATCAAGCAATTGGCGATGACTAGGTCATCTATATATGAGTATATTGACTTAGGAGTCAAATGAGAACATTTGATCATAGGTCATACTCATCGCTTAAGAACAAGTGGGGTTATCACTTTTACATAAAGCATTGTTGTGTTCACACCATTAGAGTTGCTTTAGCTCAATTGATTAGAGTAAAGCTCCCCTAGATGTGATATCCCCCCTAAGAGGGATGAACTAACCTTGGGTTTTGTCGATGATGACTTCATGTAGATGTTGAAGATGTGGATGCTCAATGTTGATGTAGATCATTTGGAGAAATCCATTGGAGTGAGTTGCACATTCAATACCTACACGGGTTAGTCCCACAAGGAACAAACAATGATATCCATAGACATAGAGTGATGTTCACACAAGATGATGTCCATGAAAGCATTAGGTTACCTTGTCCCTTGTCTTACCAACAAGAGGGTTTGTGAATCCTTGAACTAATGCAAGATGTGGAAGTTGTTTGCACTTGTCCTCGCCAAAATGATATGAGTGAAGTATGTTGGCGGAGTCACCCTCAAGAACTCTCTAGTTCTTCTTCTTCGGGATCCACTTCAGCTTGATGGGAATCCTTGGAGTTGTAGTCGTTCTTGATGAAGTAGAACTTGATGTAGTCTTGGGAACCCACTTGACCAAGGCCATTGGAGCTTCTTCAAATGCATTAATCTCCTCTTGAAGCTTGTCCTTGCCTTTTTGCTTGTGGTCTTCTGGTGGAAGATCATCTTGAGCTTGTGTCCCTTGGAAAGAAGTAGGATCGTACTTCTCTTGTTGGGGAACAATCTTCGCCTTGGGGTATTGATATTCTTCCCACTCAACTCCATTGGAATTGAACTTTTGCTCAAAACCAACATCTTGATTCTTCAGGTGCCTTCCTTGCTTTCGTACAATTTCCTCAAATTTCTTACTTTCGGCAAGGCTCTTGTAAACACCTTTCTCTATAATTCCCTTCAATAAGCTATTTTCTTGCTCAAGTGTAACTTGGCTAAGAGAATCATTAGTGGAATCAAGAGAACTACTAGAAGCAACAACATTGGATTTAGCATGATTATTGTTACTACTAGAAGAAGAATCTTTCTTGCTCTTGTTGCTAGATTTTACTTGTGGCATGTAAGTAGACAAGAGTAAACGCTTGGCAATGTAAGAAGAACTTTTCTTACGAAGATCATCATTGATTGCCTTTAAGAACCCATGCTTTTGATCAAGGTTGAGCTTTTCAAAGCGTAGCTTCTCATGAGTCTTTAAAAGTTCTCGATGATCTTCTAAGGTAGTTTCATGAGCTAACTTAAGAGTGTTTAGTTCTTTAGTTAGACGCTCAATCTCCTTCTTATCATCGTCATTCATTTTATCTTGATTAGCATGATTAATAGCAAGTTCATCATAGTTTTCATCACTAGAGTTGTCAACAAGTAAATCATCATCACCTAGCAAATCGTATTCATCACTATTGAAATCAACATACTCAGGGTGTGATACCTTTGGGCCTTTGGCCATGAAGCATCTTCCAATTCATTCATTTGGTGAGTCAAATATGCCATAGGAGTTGGTTGACACAAGTGCTAGACCGGCAACACCTTCATCTTGAGTATATTTGGAGTCGGATTGATAACTTCTCTCGGAGTGATGGTCGGAGTCGGAGCCGGATACCCATTCACCAACGTGAGATTGATGTGTTTGTTTTGTGTAGCTCTTTGATGATTTGTCCTTCCTTTCAGAATCCTTGCTTCTGCGAGAGGTTCTTCATTCATAACGATCATCTCTACTCCTTCTCTCCCTTGGAGGTGATTCTTCTTTTCTACTTCTCCTTTTGGGTGAATCTTCTCTTCTTTTGTAGGGAGTCGTACACTCATTGGAGTAGTGTCCGGGTCTTAAACAATTGTAGCAATTACGCTCACGACTTGAAGATCTTTTGTCATTGTAGGACCTTGACTTGAAACTTCTTTCCTTGCTTCTACTCTTGTAGAACTTGTTGAAGTTCTTCACCAATAGGCTCAATTCCTCATTGAAGGTTTGTTTCTCACTTGATAATGTAGGAGTATCACATGAGGCTTTGTAAGCACCACTTGACTTGTTGTGAAGCTCTTCCTTATCCTTGAGTGACATCTCATGAGCAACAATTCTTCCAATGACTTCCGTTGGCTTGAGATCTTTGTAATTGGGCATCATTTGGATCAATGTGCACATGGTATCATATTTTCCATCCAAGGCTCTTAGGATCTTCTTGATGAAGAATCTATCGATCATCTCTTCACTTCCTAAGCCGGCAATCTCATTTGTGATGAGAGCAAGCCTAGAGTACATTTCAGTGACACCTTCACCATCATTCATTTTGAACTTGTCCAGTTGACTTTGAAGCACATCCAATTTGGATTCCTTGACGGAGTCGGTACCCTCATGCATATCAATCAAAGTATCCCAAATTTCCTTTGCATTCTCAAGACGGTTGATTTTGTTGAATTCTTCGGGGCACAATCCGTTGAAGAGGATATCGCAAGCTTGAGCATTGTATTGCAGCATCTTCAACTCTTCTGCGGTAGCTTCATGGTTCGGTTCTCTCCCATCAAAGAATTCACCTTGCAAACCAATACACACAATAGCCCAAACGGCGGGGTTATGTCCCAGAATATGCATTTTCATCTTATGCTTTCAACTAGCAAAATTAGTACCATCAAAGTAAGGACCTCTACGGTGGTAATTTCCCTCGCTAGATGCCATACTCTCCTAGGTTGTGAAACCAAGGCTATGATCACCAAAAGCTATGGAATCAAGGAAAATGGAGACCAAAGCTCTGATACCACTTATAGGATCGAAAGTATGTCTAGAGGGAGGTGATTAGACTACTTGACCAAATAAAAATCTATCATTTTCCCAATTTTAAGTATTGGTAGATTTTAGCAACTTAGCACAAGTCAAGCAATCAACCTACACATGCAAGTCTAAGAGTATAGCAGCGGAATGTAAAAAATGTGCATATGAAGGTAAAGGAAGGAGTTTGGAGGGAGCAAACGCAATGTAGACACGGCGATTTTTGGCGTGGTTCCGATAGGTGCTGCTATCGTACATCCACGTTGATGGAGACTTCAACCCACGAAAGGTAACGGTTGCGCGAGTCCACGGAGGGCTCCACCCATGAAGGGTCAATGAAGAAGCAACCTTGTCTATCCCACCATGGCCATCGCCCACGAAGGACTTGCCTCACTAGGGTAGATCTTCACGAAGTAGGCGATCTCCTTGCCCGTACAAACTCCTTGGTTCAACTCCACAATCTTGACGGAGGCTCCCAAGTGACACCTAACCAATCTAGCAGATACCACTCTCCAAAAGGTAATAGATGGTGTGTTGATGATGAACTCCTTGCTCTTGTGCTTCAAATGATAGTCTCCCCAACACTCAACTCTCTCTCTCTCTCTCACGGATTTGGATTTGGTGGAAAGAAGATTTGAGTGGAAAGCAACTTGGGGAAGGCTAGAGATCAAGATTCATGTGGTTGGAATGGAATGTCTTGGTCTCAACACATGAGTAGGTGGTTCTCTCTCAGAAAATGTATGCTGGAAGTGTAGGCACGTTCTGATGGATCTCTCCACAAATGAAGAGTGGGTGGAGGGGTATATATAGCCTCCACACAAAATCTAACCGTTACACACAATTTACCAAACCCGGTGAGACCAAATCATGAAACTCGGTTAGACCGATTTAGTTGAAAATGTGAACGTTAGGCTTTTCGGTGGGACCGACATGTCAACTCGGTGGGACCAATTTCATTAGGGTGAAGGCATAACGTAATCTCGGTGAGACCGATCACACAAACTCGGTAGGACCGATTTCTGTAATAGTCAAACAAAGAGTTGGTCAGGCAAACTTGGTGGGACCGAATCGCTCATATAGGTTAGACTGAAACATTACGAAAGGGAAACAGAGAGTTTGCATTGCGAAATCAGTGGGACCAATCGCTCATCTCGGTTGGACCGAAACGTTACGAAGGGTAACAAAGAGTTTGCAATCCCATCTCGGTGAGACCAAGATCCCTATCGGTGAGATCGAACTGACTAGGGTTTCTGGCAGTGGCTATGTCAAATGATGGTTTGGGATATATGTGGAAATGAGAAAGTGGTTGAGGGCTTTTGGAGCATATCACTAAGCATTTTGAGCAAGCAAGCCATTAAGCAACACCTCATCCCCTTTTAATAGTATTTGCTTTTCCTATGGACTCAATGTGATCTTGGATCACTAAAATGAAAAAGTAGCTTGAGCTTTTGCCAATATGTGTCCTTAGCATTTTGAGGGGTCCACATTCCTAGTCCATGCCATGCCAATCATTGAACTTTATGAAATAACCATCTTGAGATAGAATTAGTTCAATGAGCTATATATTGTTAGGTATTATCAAAACCACCCAGGGATAGTTGCACTTTCAGGGACACATGCCCTTGTCCTCTCCCGGCCCGGCCATCAGGGACATAGATGCCCCTTTTTCTCTTCTCCTTCCCCATCCCGCCGCCCCCGCCCCCTACCCCTGCCACAGCCGCCGCCCATTTTCGCGGCCGCCTCGCTGTCCAGCCCGGCCGCCCAAAGCACAACAACCAGATTTGTGCCTCTCTCGCCCCGGCGCCGGCAGCCATACGGTAGATCTACGACGGTGGGATTTGGCGCATCCAGCCCCCGGATTTGCCGCATACTGGTCGCGCCGACTGCGCCTTGCCATGGATTGGCCGGGTACCGGACCGCACTACACCGGCAATGCCACCACCTCTAGCATGATGATGCATCCGCCTCTAGCCGCTCGAATGTATCCCGTCAGCAGTTCACTCGCAAAGACACACATGGCCGCCTCTTGGGCTCGGCGCTGGCTACCCGGGGCAAGTTGTGCGCCGCGTTTCTACCACACCGGAACATTCCGGATGGGTGTTCTTCAAGGGCAAAAAGGATGGGGTGTGTGCTTCTTTTGATTCGGTTGTGCTCCCGGATTCAGCGCATTTTTGGTAGCTCGCATTGCTTATACTCAAATTTGTGTGTAGGATGGATGCAAGTTTTGGTATTGGGAAGTACAATATATCGATCTATTTTATTTTCTTTCTGCGGGGAGAATATATCGATCTATTGTTATCTCGAAATTTGCTAGATGTTCGTGCACTCGTTGCTAGAATAGAGGCTAGAGATAAGATTAGATGCGAAGCAACGTCTATGTATTTGGAGTCGAAGAAGATAGAAGTGCGCAAGCTGGAGAAGCCACGGATCAACAATGAAGACATACAAGATATTAATCCAACTAGTGGAAGCAGTTATGAAAGTTAGATATCTTTTAAAATGTCCAATTGTAGTACTTGTTTTTTTGTCTTGCTCTTCTAGCGAAGAATTGGTAAATATACCCGATGTATCAAAATGTCGTTGATGAACGGGCACCAGCCGACCTTGACAATCAGATGCATCTGTGTGTTAGGTGCATGTCCAGCGCATCTAAGAAAATCGCCAGACACACTTCCGTTGCCCTGCTTAAACAGACAGAATCCAGACAAAACGGACGTGGCCTAACTCCAAGTTTTGCCGTCGTCTTCGTCAAATCCAGACAAAACAGACGTGGCCTAACCCCAAGTTTTGCCGTCGTCTTCGTCAGGACTGAACCCCGGCCTATAAATTACGGTGGGCCGCCGGATCATACATACCGCCCACAAACAGACAAAATCCAGACAAAACGGACGTGGCCTAACCCCAAGTTTTGCCATCATCTTCGTCAAATCCAGACAAAAGGGACGTGGCCTAACCCCAACTTTTGCCGTCGTCTTCGTCAAGACTGAACCCCGGCGCCTAACCCCAACTTTTGCCGTCGTCTTCGTCAAGACTGAACCCCGGCCTATAAATTATGGTGGGCCGCCGGATCATACATACAATGGGCGGAATGGACTTGTTCTCAAGAAAAAACAAGGCGGAATGGACTTGTTTGATAACCAACAAGCTACCTAGCCGCAATTTGCACGCAGATTCCACCAGTCTTGTCCTCTCAGATGGCCGATCGACCAACACTAAATTAGTTAATGATGTAACTGCAGTAGACAATAATAAGGATGATGACAGCAGAGAACCAATCAAGCTGATACAGCTGAATTACAACAGTTGCTTCATACGAACTGATAGGTTCGCTCATTCGTTACAGAACAGACATGGGCAAACAGTAGGCAGCAGCTACTCTGGTTTGTTCTTTGCTGCAGTGCTATCTACCTGGCCATCTCAAATCTTCACCCAGGCTCCTAACCAAAAATATTTCAACGCTGAGCTATTACCAAGTCTAGAATAAACTTACAATCTGCTCACCGCAGAACAACATAGAAAAGCTTTCGGTTTCCCTTTCGCCGTCACTTTGGACAAAACAACAACTTGTTACATGAATGCTAATGCACATTTCATTCTACAACACATCAACTCCACAGTTCCCCACCAATTAGCTGGCTACACCGCCCCCCTCAAGCTGCTGCACCTGTCATACCCTCCTGTAATTCGGATTGATTCCGTAAGGTAACCAGCTATTGTCATCATTTAGGACCTCATGTGCCCCGTTGAAACCATGGGGGTGAAACGACCTATTAATCGCTGGCTGGTGGACTGGCAAAGGAACAAACATATGCCGGGCTTGCTGCTGCAGTTGAATCCCAGGATCTGTCGAGTAGATGAAACTACCATGAGGTTGTCCTATCATATGAGGACCTGGATGAAAGTGTGCTTGTGGCAACCTATAGGAAAGCCGAGGAGGAATCGGAAGCTGAGATGGATGCACAATCTGATTAAATGGTTGGGTAGAACCTACTTGATGCACATGAGGCATAAATACAGTGGGAGTTGGTAAAATAGAATCAGTCCTGTTAGCAGCGCGGCCACGTTGTGCAGCGTGCTTCACTTTCTTTTGCTGCTTCTCACTGTTTCTGGGGTCATGTCGGAACTCCCTCTTCCTCTTGCTCTTAACATGTTTTGGACTGGGGTGACTGACTGGCACATCCTGATTTAACGCCCCAAAAATGAGGATCTTCAGTGTCCGTGCATCAATTTTACCCCTAAAGAAATCAGTCAATTTGGAAACAGTGTCCTTTAGGCATTCACAGATGTTCTGCATCTCCACCTTCCCTACTGATCTGGCAAAATTCTGAGATCTGTCCAAGAAGTCTTCCACCTGCAAAAATGAACGTATCAAATCAAATAAACAATGCTCTGCAGGATTTATTGAGAAGTCACAATCAGAATTCACACAAAACTTACACTCAAGTTACCAATTCCTCTGTTCCAGGTCTTTGAGATCCAGAATCCATCAAAATTGCTGGCACAAAGCCCTTGCTCCCATAAATCCTTTACTGCTAGTAGCTGCACAAGAGAAGACAAGAGTATATTTGAGCATGTTGACCATTGAAAAGTCAAGATGAGGCCACGATGAAACTAGGATGCGAGCTATGTGGCATGAATGAACAATTGCATTTATTTTATTTTATTTTTGCAAGGTGCCCATACGTAGCCACATGCACATAGCCAGAAAAAAGGAGCTAAAAACAGCTGTGCGTTATACGCGGACAAGCTATACACTGCACGATGGAATCAGGTGGTTTAATCATGTTCTCTGAGGAAACAGGGTCACAATATTGAATAATCAGGTTACTTGATCACCATATTTCACAGGAAAATGTTCTGAAGGGCAAATGACAACAATGTCATAGCTCAAACTGAACAATGTCATCCCATTCCCGCCCGCAAAAAAAAATGTCATCCCATTCCAGCAGGGTCAGGTAAGTTTAGAGGCTGAACATGTGCTGAAGTTAAGATCAAGTGGAGATGTTTGCTGCAGGAGGCTAAGGCTACATTAACTGGAAGTATAATAGGAACATTGTCAAAAGTACATTCATCGACAAAAAAACATGGGTGCACCAAATTGTGCTTTTGCACCTGATATCTTCCTATCAAAAATTGAAGCAAACTATAAAGAACTCACTTTACTCATTAGTGATACAAAAAGTTCAGCAACGGATTCTTTATTAGTGCTCCCAAACCCCTTGAATAGCACAACGTTTCTCTGGACACTTGCAAAGTCTGCACCATCTATAAATGGGTATAAAATATCTTACTGTTAGTTTTTAATCAGTAATCAGATGATAAAAATATGACAACAGCAAATGTAGTTGCAAAGAGCCAAAAAGAATGACATGTACATCAATAGAGGAGGTACCTTTCAGTAAGCCGGAAAATGCAGGTAATATTGGAGGATGCCGGGTCTGCACTCCACATTTACAATTCATAAGTGCACTCATTTATTTTTGTTCAAAAAGAAAAATAATTAAGCCTCAAGTCTCAGCCTGGGCCCCTCTAATGGAAAATTCTATACAACAGCTAAGCTATATCCAATGTACTCCAATCGTGAAGTTTGAACAGAAAATCAAATAAAGGTAACAATCTCACTTTACCTGTAAATGGAAAGCAACTAAGGAGATAATTGCCATCGAGCTCATCGTTCGATCTTTGGGACAATTAACATCATGTGTCTTAGCCCAGAACTTCATCTGCAGAATAAACAGAAAATAATTGTCATATCTTTTAGATAGATAACTTCAAGGGAGTATAATGCTAGTTATACTTTCCAAAAATAAACATCAAGACAGGATTGAAATACCAGATAACAAAGTATCTGAAATCTTTCATCAATTGAAGAAACAAGTTTAAATATCATCGATCTTGACATGCCATCTTTGTTTTCGACTGAAATATCACATTCAACCCCAGTTCCCTTATCAGTAACCTTCAGTACAGGAACTATAGCACTTAAAACAGGTAAAACCCCATAACAACGACCACGGCCTGAAATTAACAATACAAGAAAGATAAGAAGTAAGAAGACATCGACAGTAGCAACAAAAGGCTTCTACTAAGCAGTTGGTTATATGCCCAACACAAAATGGACTACACAGTTTATGGACATCTATCCAAGCAATGTTGATGCTATTAAATTGTAAATGACAGGCAGCCTTGCCTCGAATGAAACTTGTTCAATATAGCCAATTATAATTCTTCCGATTTTACATGTTTGGTACATGTCATATCTTGCAGTTTATACAAAGAGACAACACAAGAAATGGATAAAATTTTAAATCTTTGTTTTTTTACATAAACTGGACATTATAAAATAACTAGCACACATGCCCGTGCATTGCAACGGTAGAAAAAAATGATGTATACTTATATTTAGTGAGACATGTATGTGTAAACACAACACCTTATGCCACACTACAAAGAAAACAGTAGTCGCAACGGGAGAAAAAAATGATGTATAACGGTAGTTGCAACGGGAGAAAAAAATGATGTATACTTATATATACTTATATTTAGTGAGACACGTATGTGCAAACACGACGCCTTATGCCACACTACGAAGAAAACGGTAGTTGCGCAGTCCACCAAAACGGCCAACAACGCCACACAACAACAACTAGATGGTGCCACTCGGTGGCAAGGAGGTTCACCTACCGAGGTTTATCAACCACTCATCATTTGTGAAATAGCGCCGACAGCAAAAATAAGATGCAATCCATTAGAGGCTATATCTATATAAATATTTAACACATACTCCCTCCGTCTCAATACTTGTCGCTCAACGGATGTATCTAGACGTGCTAGATACATCCGCTTGAGCGACATGTGTTTCCGCATGTAGGGAGTATGATATAACCTAAGATGTAATGCAATCGGGAGCACTCTTAGGTCTACTCAATTTAGTGATAATTGCATGTGAAAGCACAACGCCAAAGGGGCCCTCGATACAACCCTCAAGCTGTTTAATTCGCCAACATCATCATGCATGTGCATCGATCTCCTTTAATTATGTCGTTTAATTAGTTAGCCCATATCAGCCTAGTCACTCGATACGAACCAATGTGATCCTTTAATTATGCATGTCTCCTGTTTATTTAGCACACAACCAGCACACATCATGCACGTGCATTGTGCTCATTTAATTGCATGTCTCATAGAATTCCGTTTAATTAGCCCACAAGCGCCGATGCATGACCGATTTATAGGTTCTCAAAGACGACTCGTCATCGCATGCACACGGCAAGCCACGCCCCATCCATCGTGACAAGGTTGTGACTCTTTTCTTTTGCTCGCTCACGGTGGCGCAATGATTGACGCTGCTGGTTGTAACGCCTCATTATCTTTATCTCTCTCCCATTGGCCCATGCAAAGCCCGTTATCCTCGTATTGCAGCGACTGCTTGTTGATGATTACGAATTAAGACGTATATAAATTGGTAGGAAAGGATGCAAGGAAGCGAGGTGGTATTTTTAATAAGCAAAAGAACCATTACTTGTACACATAGTATGGGGTAGCTCAGTTGGATGTACCCTTTGGGCTCCACACCCACGCCAATTTTTTTTTACTGGGCCGGCCGCCACCTCACGTGAGAGGATCGGGAGAACAACCCACGAAACGTTTTTTCACTTACAATGAACGTGGCCCAATAACGGCACTGATCAATTTATAAATCAAAAATAATAATATGGGTGAAGGGATCAAAAATTCGGAGAAACGCACCTTGCTTTATTAGTAGATATAGAGGTATAGATATAGATATAGATAGATAAATTATGACCCCAGGTATTGGTGGAACTAGATGATACCCCGCACATTGTTGGGGGAATTATTTGCTATATATTTGATCAAGTTGGAACAATATTTGATTATTGTACACATTTAAGATAGTTATGGAATATAATTAGTGTAATAATATTCACATGCATGGGTGCGTGTTGTGGTGGATCATTCCTCATGGATGTTAGCATGTTGAGGTGGCCTTTTTTGCATGCACGGTTGGATGTTGAGGTGGCATAGTTGCATCTTGAGATAAATAGAAGAAATGGGGATCACTCTCTCAGGTATATAGGATTCTATATAGAAAAAAATGCACCCGGAATTAGCAAAACTGTAGGCTTACTGCATATAATGATTTCGCATTTAGAACATTTTGGCTCTCAACGGGATGAATCCAGATTAACATTCTGCAGGGCTAAATATGAAACTCACGTAGACACCAAACTAAGGTTGTCCATAATATGCATTACATGATACAGTTCTGAACTTTTCTTTCAAAACGATTTTGGCATGCACCTAATAGTGTTTATGTGTCGGTGTTTTCAGCAAATGTTATATTGCAGTGCCATAACGCATCATAAAACTGTTGCCTACACATGTCGGTGCAAGCTAAGTAGAAGATGAGCATCATTTTATTGCATGAGCAGTTTCTCTTACGGTTAATTCTGTAGCTATGTACTTTTAGAAAAAAAATATGGTAACCTCAAGATCTTCACACATAATGTATGCAATCGCTATGCCAGTCTACGTCCCTTCTTTAAATCTATCAGGTCCAATACATAATTTTGTAAATAAGATGGAATGACAATTTATGAATGCGTGTTTAATGAACTTGAATCTCCAATGAAAGATGAGTAGACATACAAATGCTAGGAGAGATATGAAGATAAGACAGTAGTAATTACTCTGATGCTTATGTAGGACTTTTGCGAACTTTCTAATAACAGAAATCTTGTCCTTGCGAGCAAATTGACCATCCATATCATTGCTAAAGTTGACAGAGAGATCAAGATCACTTTTAGCAGTAAATAGATCCATTGTGAATGACCCAAACGGTTCCACAACTGGAAAATCATCTTTTTTACCTGAAATGAAACATCACAAGAAATAGGTCACACCATCACGCAAATTTCATATATTCATATGGGAGACAAAACTTTCCTAGTAAAAATAATATCAGGATAGTGATAGCCTGTTACATATAAAAATTTGGAGAACATGTACTGGCATTAACTAATCAACTACCTCAAAGAAGAGGTTGACTCCGTGGAATTTAATACACTTAAAAATCAAAACCAAATACCACTAACCCAACAGGAACAAAAGATGTATGCTCAGATTTCAGAATGTACTTTTTCCCTCATGCTCTATAATGTACTCCCTAAATGCTCTTATATTTCTTCACAGAATACAACAAAAGGACTCTTTATGTCCTACCAATATATTCCTAGTACATCAACTCATCAAGGCATAAGCTTCCATAAATGAAGTACATGGTGAAATCTGCAGTTGTCACATATTCATCTTAGCTGGCAGGTATCTGAAATAGTGAGACACTGTTACTTAAGTATTTGCATCTTTGCTTGACTGCCAGTGAACTCACATACTTGAACATCTGCATGTAATCTATAAGATCACAGGTTTCTAAAACCAGGCATGAATGTGATGATTTCAATCCGTATACATATCTATAAAATTTTACTGTACATGTTAACAACAATTAGGCATAATAATTGAAAATACAGAAAGTTCGATAGTATAATTTCTTGACCCAAATGGTAACAGACAGGAACATCTCTTACCAAAAATATCTTTGGCAATTTTGTTGAAGACGTCTATCATAGTACGTCGTTGCTCATACTCAACTGGCTTTGGGCGCAACATCGCATATGTTTCTAGAAGTAGACCTTCTAGAGTTGGAAGCAGAGCAGGATCAATCAGGAATGCCTCTGATCCCAACTCGCAGGTTTCCGCATGCTTGCATAGAGCTGCACGTAATCCAAAATTGAAATCAGACAGTACCACACCTAATGTAAATGGCAACAGCAAATCATGCAGCTGAAGCCCAATTGCAGGTCACAAGTATGCTAAAAGACATCACCCCAACTGTTTGGGAATTTCAAAGCTCAGCGAGGTTACATTTGTGCTTTAAACGGAAAGACGTTACATTTGTACACTTTTGGAAAGTCTACAGAAGCGACAAGGAAAATAAGTTCGCCAAAGGAAAATAGAGAATTAAAATAAGTGCACAACGAACCTACTATGGCTCGTTAGATCCCACAAGATTTAATGAGCTACTTTAGTATACACTATTGGATCCAACACACAATTCAAAGGATATAGCATACGTCAGCCCGCACTTTACCATCCAATAGAATTGGGGTTCATGACCGACCAACCGACTACCAGGACTTTCTACAGTAGCAGAAGGAAGGTCCTTTCAAACTGCATCACAGTTGGTACAGCTCCATGTAATAATTCTGCACGATGGATTACATGCCCACATTGCTCTCCACCGTGGTCTACTCCATAAATAGAGAATAAAGGATGAACACTGAATAGAATCTTCCGTTTGCTATGCTTCAGAGAGCCACCAGAATGAGAGACGGTACCTTGGGTATCCCATGAAATTGCCACGCTGGGCCTGCAGGATTCCAGAGAAAAGGAAGTTCGCGTTACACATCACAGAACAGAAAATTTCTTCATCACCAGCCTAGTACATATTCATATATGATACAGTAACACGTGGCAGCAATTTCTCAAGCGCAAGCACACATCTTTTTTTCAACTAATAACAGACTGTATATAAAGTCCACCCAAAATCTGACTTAGAATTTATCAAACAAGTAAAAAAACTTTTTTCGACCAAACAAGTAAAATCCTGCCTTCCTGTGGCTACAGTTTGGTCTCGGCTAGAATTCAATCTAACAAACGGAAACCTCATCAGAATTCAATCTAGAATATGAACGGCAATAAAACAGCTCTAAGCAAGGGGAGGAAGAGGGGGGCGAAGCTGACCGGGGAAGGTTGTCGGGGCGAGCTGAGGGCTCGGGTTCGGGCGCGGAAAGAGGCGTAACGGTCACCGACGCCATGGAGTGGGACGGAGAGAGCCGGCAGGATCGGCGACGCTGGCGAGCCGGCAGGGTAAGGAGGTCACCGGTGGAAAGGTCAACAAAACCGCAAAGCCTACGAATAGCCAGCAAGTCGCTGACGGGTGGACCCCACGGCTCCGGTCACATAGGGTTTTTTTTCGGTTTTTGAGGATTCATAGGGTTTTTTTTTCTTGAGATACGATTCATAGGTGCACAGTCCAATCCAACTCTACTCGGGTTAAGTCTATTTTAAATCTTGAGGTTGTAGAGCTTGTTGTAAATAAACCCTCACCTTCAAATTCATGAAGTTTGCACCTTGTACTTATTGATCCCGGTCTAACTCGACCTTAGATTGGCGCATAGGAAAAAAGATGATCCTAGTCGGGATTAATTTTTACTCTCACTTACTCCACTAGCCCACATGTCATGTGCATCTTCAATCCACGTCTCTCTAGCTTCACCGATCGTGGCCTAATGCAAGGATCGGCCGAAAGTGGGAGGCTAGCGCCGTCAAGCGTCATGCTCCAGGGCGTGGTCGGCGCCATGCGCCGGGAGCGTGTTCTCTCCCAGGACGAGGAGGTGCCCAGGACACTGTTGCGAGTCCATGGCCCGGCACGGGTGTGCGTGGTGCTAGAAGAACGCGGCCTACCTAGTCATGGCGCTTGCGCCTGTACGGGAGGATGCGCTTAGCTCAACGCCAGACGCATCGTGCACGCCAACATATTTTTCTCTTCCTTCATCTTCAATTTTTTTAAATTGATTGGATCTGTCTTCCCAGACGGCCTGCTCTTGAGCATGTACTTTCCGAACTTCATTCACTACTATGTTCCGTGGAGCTCCTTCCATGTGCTTCCTCTGCCGTCGGCGAGCTGCGAGCAACCAGGTGCCAGAGCTCACTCTATGTATCATGTACTTTCACCTCCGACCAAGGGGAGGCTCCCCGTGCTCCCGGTCGAATTACGCCGCCGTGAGGCTAGCTCTCCATCTCCATGGATGCCGCCGTTCGCGTACGGCGAGCTGTCCGGCTCCGTTCGCTCCTGCGTGGTTGCGTGTGGCCGACGCACTGGCTTATTTCACACATGACCCACGTATCCTGCCTTGTTGCATGGTTCATATGGACTCGCGCCAAAAGAAAAGAATAATGGAAGAGATTGATGAAGATGGAAATGACATGTAGGCCGGAGTTGTCAGTGAAAGAAACGAATGAACCCGATCGAGATTATGCTTCCTAACAGGTCTAGCTTGGTTTAGGGTTGAAAACAACCGAAATTAGAGAGGACAGGGTATAGACTTCAGAGATTTAGAAGTCAGGGTTCGTTTACTACCAGCTCCTACAAACTCAAGGTTTAAATCAGACTTTACTCACTCTACTCCCAGGTCCCAACACGGGAGAAGGCGGCTGGTTCCTATTCGGCGCCTTAAGCGTTACTGGTGTTCTCGCAAACAAAGCACACACCCTCCGTGACCGGGCCAGCCCATCTGCCTATTTGTTTCTTTGTTTTCAAAACGTAAAAAAGAGCGCCCGCGGTGACTCGTACTAAGAAATAACCACTCCGCCAATCAACCCCACGTGACGACTTTGCTCTATTCCTGTCTTTTCTTCTTGGTAGTCTTCGTTTCCTTTTTCTTTTCCCCCTTTTTCATATTTCTTTTTTCTTCCTCCTAGTTCTACAAACTTTCGGAAAATTCGTGATTTAATTTAAAATAGATGAACTTTTTCTCAAATTTGAACAAAATTTTATGAACTTTTTTCAAATGCGGTGAAATTTTTTCAAATTTCATGAACTTTTTCAAAATCGATGAACTTTTTTTCTACATCTCACAAAATAGATGAACTTTTGCTTCAGATTCGATGAACCTTTTTGAAATTCTATTAACTGTTTTCAAGTTTGATGAACTTTCTTTAATTTTATGAACTCTTATTCAACTTTGATGAACTTTGCTCTATGAAGTTTTTCCCAATTTGATGAACTTTTCTTCAAATTCGATGGTCTTTTTTCAAAATGGATGAAATTTTTTCACGAACTTTTTTCAAAATCGATGAACGTTTTTGAGTTTGTGAACTTTTCTTCAAAAATGACGAGTGTTTTCAAATTCACGACATTTTTCAGAATAATTCAAAAATCGAAGTGATATAACAGACGGTATTATGCAAATAAATAGCGCGGCCATGCTGTTCTTATACTGTTGTCGCTGATTTATGTCACCAATGTCCATTGGTTCTATTGGTTAGCTAAACTCAGAGAAGAAGGCACTGACCTGAGTTCGAATCCAGGAAACGCATATTTTTGCAATTTTCGACCTCGTTGTGGTCCTCCTTCATGGGCCGGCCCAACAAGGTGCGGCTGTGTGCGCCAGCGAGCTGTTCGGGCGCATAAGGCGCCGAACAGGAGCTCTCGGCGAGCCTGGATAGGCGAAACGAAAACAAACAACACAATTTTAGGCCCAAATAGCCACGCATGAGCCGGCCCTAGTAGCCCTATTTGTTCTTTGAGGAAAGCATTCTTTTTCTGAAAGCAACTAGTCAAGGTACCTGGCCATCTGTCGGGCCGGGCCTACCAAAGCCCGATCCAAAAAACGTAGGCCTGAGCCCGACCCGGCCCGGCATTTGAGCCTAAAAATCGGGCTCGAGCCCGGCCCATCATGCTAAAAGCCCGCCGGCCCTTAGGTCGGGCCTCTTTCTTAACGCAAATACGATGGGCACGGGCAAGGACGGTCGGGTCGGGCTGCCCATGGCCAGGACTAGTCAAGGGTACCCCAGGAGCCTCGCAAGGGTCATTTTTATAGGCTGAGGGCGCGTCAAGTGGTGCGTCCAACCGCCATCATGTGTCGTGTGTTCGGGATTTTTTTTCTATACACGCTTTTAGGTTTTAAATAGTTTTTTATTTTTATGGTTTTCCAGTTTTCGTCCGATTTTTCCTAGGATTTGGAGAGAGAAAATCAAAAAAAAATTGCACGAGAAGCACATAGAAAAGGGGAAAGCGTGATTTTTTTTTGCTTGCAGAAGATGCACAAATTTGTTTCTAATGAAGGCATGGATTTGCTTTCACGAGTTGTGCTTCTTAGAAAATGAAAAAAATCATGATCTTTTTTGCTACCATGAGAAGCACAGCTCAAAAAGGAAAAAACATGTTTTGTGTTTTTTTTACGAGAAGCACAAACTTGCTTCTCGTGGAAGCGCATATTAGCTTCCGCAAAAAAGCACAATTGTCCTTCTTCGAAAGGAAAAAAGTGAAAACAAAAACCGTGCTTCCAACGGGTTTTTTTTCTATGACTTTTTTTGGGGCTTTCGTAAAAAAATCGTCAAAACCTATTAAAATGGGGTCTAATTTCGGAGATCTCGACGCGAGAAATGGAGCGGTGAAAATAGTTTGGGGCTTGGATGCACAGTTCAGATATAAAACATTCTGAATAAACGAATCTACAAAAAAAAACTCGTAGGTTGCGACAAATATCAGCGCCTGAGAAGGTGGGAGTGAACCTTTGCAAGGGGTACCCTTTAGTTAGGGATTTCATTTTTTCTTGGATTGACAAATTAGCAAGTGCCTTCTGAGGCCTTCACGGTCGGCGCGTCGTGTGGTGCGAAAAGGCCCAAATGTCAGCCGCTTTGTCAGCGTGTTGGACGCACTGGTGGAAATAAGGGGGTTTTTTGTTTTGGGTTTTTTCTAGGTTTTTTGAGTTCTTGGATTTTACTTGGTTTTGTAGAAAAGAAAAGTGTTTTCTTTTTTTCTCTACCTGAAGCACATGGTGTGAAAAATATAGTTGTTCTTCACTGTAAAAGCACGGTTGTGCTTTGGCGTGAACCACGGTTGTGCTTCCTAAAAAAATGAAAAAACACAGTTGTCCTTCACGGTGAAGCACAGTTGTGTTGTGCTTCGCAGAAAGTTAAAAGCACAGTTATGGGTGGTGGGTTGATCGAAAAATCCAACCTCTCCCGAGATTTCTAGATCCGCTCATGTATCAAGACATGGTTATCAAAGATTGTGAGTTTCTGAATCTGATCTAACATCTCATTCAGGAGTCACTTCTCGCACTTTTCTTCGACCCGATCTAACACTGGGACCGGAAGAGTTTTCTCCAAGATCTGATCTGACATGGATCCTGACCAAAAATAATTGGAGGAATAGTGGGAGAATACATCACCAACTTGGAAAGGCTTAGATCCATGGGTTTTGGCGGTCAAATGAGTGGATTTGAGGAGGATTTGGTGGAGAGGGGAGAGAGGGCGCCGCCTCTTATCATCCTCGGCTCACGCTGGAAGAAGATCCCGTGGTCGCCGCGAGTGGGCTAGGTCCCACCCGCGGCCACTTACCTCTTCGGGTAAGCAACCCCAGCAGCAGGGGCGTTCCTAGCAACACGTGGCAGTTCGTCGTTTCTGCTTGCCACGTAGGCAGACAACGCCAACTCGATTTGGTTGTGGGCTAGGCCAGAAACGCCCGGCGGTTCGCCGTTTCTATGTGGACCAGAAACGTCGCAAGTGATGTCGTTGGATTAGACTCCCTTTCTTTTCAGGGTTTGTATTAAAAATGCAACACCCTATTCTGACCATATTGCACTACGTATCATCATTCGATAAACCAAGAAATGCTTCATTTTTCTAATTCAAGTAGAAATACAAATGGAAAAATGCAAGGGATATCCAGCAAAACATAATCCTCATCAACAATACGTCGCATAAGGACTCCGGGAATACCAGGTCCCCACCTACACAAGCAAATTGTTGATAAAACTCCAAAATTGCTTTTTCTTTTGACCAATCCTCTACATCTCCTTAGCATTCGGGAAAGACAAGAAAAATTCAGGGTAGGAAACATTATCTAAAATTTCTCTTAGATTCGAACCCATAGTTATGACGCCTCCGATTCAATCGTACTCTAATCATACACGCAAACGTGTACGATCAAGATCAGGGACTCACGGGAAGATATCACAACACAACTCTAAAAATAAAAATAAGTCATACAAGCATCATAATACAAGCCGGGGCCTCGAGGGCTCGAATACAAGTGCTCGATCATAGACGAAGTCAGTGAAGCAACAATATCTCGAGAACGACATAAGTTAAACAAGTTTGCCTTAAGAAGGCTAGCACAAACCGGGATACAGAATCTAAAGAGGCGCTGGCCTCCTACCCGGGATCCTCCTAAACTACTCCTAGTCGCCGCCGCTGGCCTGCACGTAGTAGTAGGCACCTCCCAGATAGTAGGGGTCACATCGACGGTGGCGTCGCCCTGGTTTCCAGATCCGTTGCGACAACCAGGTAGAAGGGAAAGGGGAAAAGAGGAAGAAAAGCAACCGTGAGTACTCATCCAAAGTACTGCAAGCAAGGAGCTACACTACATATGCATGGGTATATGTGTAAAGGGCCATATCGGTGGATCGAACTACGTAATGCCGTAATAAGAGGGGGATAGCTAATCCTATCGAAGACTACGCTTCAGGCCACCTCCATCTTGCAGCATGTAGAAGAGAGTAGATGGTAAGTTCAACAAGTAGCATCGCATAGCATAAACCTACCCGGCAATCCCCTCCTCGTCGCCCTGTTAGAGAGCGATCACCGGGTTATATCTGGCACTTGGAAGGGTGTGTTTTATTAAGTATCCGGTTCTAGTTGTCATAAGGTCAAGGTACAACTCCAAGTCGCCCTCACATCAAGATCACGGCTATTCAATAGATAAACTTCCCGCAGGGTGCATCACATAACCCAACACGCCGATCCCCTTTGGCCGACACACTTTCCTGGGTCATGCCCGCCTCGGAAGATCAACACGCCGCAGCCCTACCTAGGCACAACAGAGAGGTCAAGACGCCGGTCTAAATCCTATGGCGCAGGGTCCGGGCCCATCGCCCATTGCACACGCAGCATGTTGCGTGGGCGGCCGAAGCGTAACTAGCCCCTTAATACAAGAGCAGCTTATGTTCCAATCCGTGGCGCGCCACTCGATCGGCCGATGTCATGAAGGCTTGGCCGATACCACGACGCCGAGGTGCCCATAACTGCTCCCGCGTAGTTGGATAGTGCGATAGGCCAAAGGGTGGCACTCGAGATCAAATACCAAGATCTCGTTAAGCGTGTTAAGTATCCGCGAATGCCGACCGAGCCGTGCCCACCTCTCTCCTAGGTGGTCTCAACTCTGCCTGCCGCCTCCGCCACAAAGTAACAAATGGGGCCGTCGGGAACCCAGGCCCACCTCTACTGGGATGGAGCCACCTACCCCTTCAAATTTCATCTCCTAACAAGATTACAAGTAATGTAACAAGATAAAGTATATAGCATATGCCCGTGATCACCTCCCAAGTGATCACGGCCCAGTAGTATAGCATGGCAGACGGACAAGAGTGTAGGGCCACTAATGGAATACTAGCATCCTATACTAAGCATTTAGGATTGCAGGTAAGGGTAACAACGGTAGCAACAATGATAGGCTATGCAACAGAATAGGATTAACCGAAAGCAGTAACATGCTACACTACTCTAATGCAAGCAGTAGAGAGAAGAAATAGGCGATATATGGTGATCAATGGGGGGGCTTTCCTAGTTGCTCTGGCAAGAAGGGGGGTCGTCAACACCGTAGTCGTACTGGGTAGCAAACAAGGCCGGTCTCGGTGTCTAACGAGAGAAGAGGGGGAAGAAACAATAAATATAATGCAAACATAAGCATGACGATGGAAGACATGACAATGCACGGTGCTAGGTGTGCCCTAACATGGTAGGAGGCGGTACAAGCGAAGGGGGGAAACATCAGAGAAAGTATCCCCGGTGTTTCGCGTTTTCGGACAGGTGGACCGGAGAGGGAAAGTTATGTGTTCTCTATGCTAGGGATGTGTGGCAGAAGAACGACCTACGTATTTGCATTCGTCTCGTCGTACTGAGCAACTTTCATGTACAAAGTATTTTCATCCGAGTTACGGATTATTTTATATTGATTTTTTAAAAAAAATTAAACATTTTTAGACTTAGCAGATTTAATTTAATTCAAAAATTAATTTATTACGTCACCATGACATCATCGTGATGTCAGTGGTCAAAGTTTACCATTGACCAGTCAACCAGACACATGGGTCCCAGTCGTCATAGACTGTTAACTAACTAAGAGTTAAACAGTTTAATTAGCAGGTTAATTAGGTTAAGTTAATTAAGCAAAGTTAATTAATTAATTAATTGATTAACTAATTCATTTATTTTTAATTCTTTCTTTTCAATTCATTTTTTTACAGGGGCTAGGCCCCACGTGTCATTGGTCAAGGGGCCAACCGGGCGGGGCGCTAGCGGGCGTTGGCGTGGGCGCCCGACGGGGCGTGGCGTCGCCCGAATGGGCACGCCGGCGAGCAACGGCCCGAGGCGACGGCGGCCCAGTGTGGGCGCGGCGCGACCGGGCGAGGACGGCGCCGGGCGAGGGCAGCGCTGGAAGCCCGAGCGGCGCGCGGACGCCGAGGAGGGAGCCCACCATGGCAATGGGACGAAAGGGCCGGTGACGAGCGGGCGCGATGGGTCGGCCAGTAGCGGCAGCGGGTGGGGTCAGCGCGGGCGAACGCGAGGCACTGGAGGCGCGGTGCAGAGAGCAGCGGCGCAGGTGGGGCGCATGCGGACGGGGATGGCTGCGGGCGAGCGAGGCGACGGGAAGCGCGGTGATCGGGTGAGGAGAGGGGGAGCTCACGGGGAAGTGTAGGGTTCGCGGGCAGCGATGCTTGGGGAGGAAGACGAGGACATCGCGACGGAGATGAAGAAGGCCGGTGAGGGAGTCCGGGCGGCGATGGACGAGGGCGAGGCGATGCGGCGTCGCTGCAAGGCGGTACCGGGCGACGTCGGCGGCCTCCTCCTCTCGATCCCGATCCAATCGGGAGAGAGGGGGAAGATATTTCGAGGGGGGAGGAGTGGGGTGTCGGTGGGCGAGTGGGGGAGTGGGGGAGGTTTATGGGGTGCCGGCCTGGTGGGTCGTGGCCCAGTTGGGCCGGTGGCCTGCTGGACCGGAGCCCGGGGGGTTTCTTTTCCTTTTTTGTTTGTTTTTCACTGTTGTATTTTCTTTCTTTTATTTATTTTATTTTTTGTTTTAATTCAATTTAAAATATTTATGCATTTTATAAAACTGTCTCTTCTACACCATAACTATCTATGTAATACTTAGTACAAACCGAATTTTTTTTAATGTTTGAAAACTTTTATTATTTACCAAAATTTGAATTTGAATTTTGGACCGGTTTTGATCTAACGATAGGTTAGAAACAGTAATGGAGGTAACATGGCATCATTAGCAGAGTATCATTATAGCATGATTATCCGGGCGTTACAAAACTCCTACACTACAAGAAATCTCGTCCCGAGATTTAAGGGGGAGAGTAAGGGGGAAGGGATTTGGTTACGAAATTCTAACGAGTCTTCTCGGTCTTAGTTTCTCTTCTCGAAGAGGTAGATCCATAACGCTGATGTCTTCATACTTCAGCTTGAGGTCATCAAGATGACGCCGGCATCCTTTCCTCGGGAACTCCATCGTACTTACGAAAAGGGTAAGGGGGTAGCTTTACAACGATAGAATGTTATAAAGGAAAATCATCTGGGGGGTATCCCAAGAATGAACACAGGAGTATCTCTTGAGTCGAACAAATGAAACACATTGAGAGAAAAGAAAGAAGGTACCATAAAAAGTTTCAAGCGGATAGACAATCTTCATTGCCTGAAACATCACGTGAAAGGGGTTCAGAGCAACGAGAATTAGTTTTGAGTCAGATACCAGAATTGACGATTTCTCGGAAGGTGGCCCGTGTATTACCTACGAGGACACGCGCGAGGAGTATCTTTGGGAACAGGGGGTGTATAGGAGAGTCAGGTTTCGATCCTGTGTAACTGTGGGTTATGGGCCCACCATGTGGGTTAAAAGTAGAAGGAACAGTGACATCTTGCATAGTGATGGTGGCAAGGCACGTCAGAGGATAGCCTGTCAGTTATGTTGGCAACAACGTTGGTACCAAGGGCGAGGGACAAAGAGAACCATTTTCCTGCTCGTCGAAATGAGGCGGACCAATAGGAAAAGTTCTCATCCATCGGTGGCTACCGAAATGTCATCAACAATAGTAACAGGGTCTTGCTGACAGAATTGTACACCGAGGTGTTTACATAAGCAGGAGAATGTTACTGCTTAGATCATATAGACCTCAAGAAAGGTTAAACCAAACAATGGAAAGGAAAATAAGATTATCAGATCAAACAAAACAATGGAAAGGAAAATGTGTTTAAACACATATTTCTGGGGTATATCCTTCCCAAGGATAACCAGAGCATGATATCCACGATAGGATATAATGTAGAAAACCCTTTAGGAAAAGGGGGGAGAAATTTCATGACATTACCCATGCAACGGTGTTTGGATAATTTGATAAAGAAAATTTAGCATTGTGCTTCAAATGTTCTTATTGAAGATCGGAGTACCACGTATATGCTTCGAGATAGCATTGACATGGTCATCAAGTAAAGGTCAGACTTGGATACTCCAAGGATTCGTCAGGAACAACTTATAGAATAAGTCTTACAATTTCCTCATGGAAGAACGGCTAACCTTGGTAAAGAGGATACTATATCAATAGGTTATCCGGCCAGGTGTGCTAGGCATGACATCATCTTACCGAGTTATATAAAGACCAATGTTATAACTCTTGGAATTATGTTCCAACCATCATTTCTGACCAAGATTCAGATCAGATTGGTGTTAGGGTACCTCAAACTCAGGATGCCCGAGGAGAAAAGGCGAGACACAATTGACGAGATGACATTGTAAAATTCTTAGGAAATGAACTATGGAAGCGAGTTCCGAAACAAAAGTTCATCATTAAACCAGGGAAATGATGAGGGGGTGGCTGATGGACTCAGCGACAATTCCTCGAGTTTTACTAAAGATAGGTTTCCACAATTATGCGAACAAGGAGATAGCACTTGCCAGATCAAATGATGTAATGATGTATGCTCGAGGAAAACATACACGATTAAACATTGGTTGAAAGGTGCACCCAAAATATTGGCTTAGGTAGCATGATCAATGTTCGAATGGTGATTCAATAACCAATAGTCTAAGAATGAACCATCGACCATTAACTTCAAGGCAATAGGGCTGCTAGAAGTACAGAACCCAAACATCATCGTTCACTTGTTGATATTCCCAGTTAGTCAATACGGGGACCAAGAAATAATGGTGCTTGTGAGAAGTGTCACTATACCAAGAATTATTAAGAGGTGGAGCAATCCTTGCAACATCCTTGACATAAGGACAGTAATACTTCAAGGTAGAATATAAAACAAACTGGATAGCAAGTTGCATCCATATCATGAACAAGTTTGTGCTGGGGGAAGGCAAGGATGTTGTCGATGATAACCCACATTATCGAGGGGCAAGGATGGTATTTCTCATCATGAATTCGATCGATATCCTGGAAGACCTCAAGATGTTGATGATGATCACGACACATTTGTCGAGAGGTTTCAAGAAGATGTAACCGATCGGCAATGACATCAAGTCGACGGAATAGCGAAAAGTTATTGAAACCATAGGTATGACACAAACTTGAAATCAAGCCTGTTGTTCAAGGACAATTGATATGACGAGGAAGATCGACGTAAGATTAGCTCACCATCAAAAAATTTGCTCCGGGAAGAAGGACCAGGTAGCACAGTTAAAATCGGCACGACAAGGATATAGCTAAGCAGGCTAGGGATGATGTGTTTGAGTTCAAACTCGTAAGTAATGAGGGTTACCAAGAGCTGATTAATCACGGTGCGAACTTGAGTGAGTTATTGGTGTCTTTGAGCGTTTAATAACTCAGAGCCCGTGAAAAATTCGAATCAATGAGAATGTAGCAGTTGAAGAAGAACTCATAATAAGTTATGCGGTTCCATGATAATCTCGAGATACCAGGGGGTAATACTCAGCGACAAATCAAAGTAGAGGTTCGACTGGGGTATTGGTCTGTAGAAGACAAGTGCCTAAACTTGCACGAGGAATGGTATTTAAAGGAGAACATGGTCGGAACCACGATTGCAAAGCATCAATTCACCGATATCAGATGATATTATATCAAGGGAATAGTTATTATTACAAGAAGCTTCGAGGATAGGAACTACATCGTGTCCATGGGCATGAACACAAAGGTTCAAGGTCGACTCCCACTTCCTCAATGCATAACCTTCCATTCACCTCTCGCTTTTGGAAAATGACATTATTTGTTGAAAGTTTTATCTGGTGCAATACAGATAAGTATGACATGTGAAATCTTTCAGGATCACACAGATTAAGGAAGGCATAGGTTCAACCCATCGGGGCATCGTAGAAACATATACCACAAACTTTGGAGTAGATAATACCAGCTCGATAGTAGAGCATGGGTGACAAAACGAGAGGATACATGATAACCCACAAGTATAGGGGATCGCAACAGTTTTCGATAAGTAAGAGTGTCGAACCCAACGAGGAGCTAAAGGTAGAACAAATATTCCCTCAAGTTCTATCGACCACCGATACAACTCTACGCACGCTTGACGTTTTCTTTACCTAGAACAAGTATAAAACTAGAAGTACTTTGTAGGTGTTTTGGATAGGCTTGCACGAATATAAAGAGCACGAGAATAAAAACTAGGAGTTGTTGTAAGTAAAGAAGCAATAAAGTAAATATAGCGAGTGTGGAAAAGTGATGGTAGGAGTTGCGAAGTTGTCCCTTAAGCAATTGACTACTTTACTAGACCGATAGCAAGTATTATGTGGGAGAGGCCACTGCTAGCATGTCATCCCTTACTTGGAATTCTATGCACTTATGATTGGAACTATTAGCAAGCATCCGCAACTACTAACGTTCATTAAGGTAAAATCCAACCATAGAATTAAGATATATTGGTCCCCCTTCAATCCCGCATGCATCAATTTCTATGCTAGGCTGAAGCTTCTGTCACTCTGGCCCTCCAATACATAGTCCTATCAACATACAACTAACCCTATGGTGCGATCCACGCGCGCGCTCATATGATGGGCACCAAAGAACAGCAACATAACCACAAGCAAATTAAATCAATCATAGCAATTCGTCAACCACCGATAGGACAACGAAAATCTACTCAGACATCATAGGATGGCAACACATCATTGGATAATAATATGAAGCATAAAGCACCATGTTCAAGTAGAGGGTACAACGGGTTGCGGGAGAGTGGACCATTGTAGATAGAGGGGGGGAAGGTGATGGAGATGTTGGTGAAGATGGTGGAGGTGTTGGTGAAGATCGCGGTGATGATGATGGCCCCTCAGCTGCTCCGCGCCATCGAAGCGAGGGGAGAGAGCCCCTCCTTCTTCTTCTTCCTTGACCTTCTCCCTAGATGGGAGAGGGTTTTCCTCTGGTCCATGGTCTCCATGGCATGGGAGGGCGAGAGCCCCTCCGAGATTGGATCTGTCTCTCTCTCTCTCTGCTTATGCGTTCGCTTTCGCCCTTCACTGCTTTCTTAAATTCTGAGATCCGTAAATCTGATTGGGCTGAATTTTGGACACGATATATTAGCTTTCTTGCAGCGAAGAAGGGCTCCAACCGCTTTACGGGTGGCCACGAGGGTCGGGCGCTGACACCCCGGGCGCGACCTCTACCTCGTGCCCCCCTCGGGCACCGTCTCGCGATGATTCCACTTCCCAAAATTCATAAATATTCCAAAGTAAATCTCCATCAGTTTTTATTCTGTTTGGACTCCTTTTGGTATGGGTTTTCTGCGAAACAAAAAACATGCAACAAACAGGAACTGGCACTGGGCAATGGCTCAATATGTTAGTCCCAAAAATAGTATAAAAAGTTGCCAAAAAGTACATGAAAGTTGAATAATATTGGCATGGAACAATAAAAAATTATAGATACGACGGAGACGTATCAGCATCCCCAAGCTTAATTCCTGCTCGTCCTCAAGTAGGTAAATGATAAAAATATAATTTTTGATGTGGAATTGTGACGCCCCCGATTTAACCGTACACTAATCATGCACGCAAACGTGTACGATCAAGATCAGGGACTCACGGGAAGATATCACAACACAACTCTAAAACATAAATAAGTCATACAAGCATCATAATACAAGCCAGGGGCCTCGAGGGCTCGAATACAAGTGCTCGATCATAGACGAAGTCATGGAAGCAACAATATCTGAGTACGCATATAAGTTAAACAAGTATGCCTTAAGAAGGCTAGCACAAACCGGAATACAGATCGAAGAGGCGCAGTCCTCCCGCTCGATCCTCCTAACTACTCACTGGTCGTCGTCATGCTGCATGTAGTAGTAGGCGCCTCCAAGGTAATAATCGCCATCGACGGTGGCGTCGCTCCTGGGCTCCATCGTCTGCTGCAGCAATCGAGTAGAGATAGGGGAAAAGGGGAACAAGGCAACCGTGAGTACTCATCCAAAGTACTGCAAGCAAGGAGCTACACTACATATGCATGGATATATGTGTAAAGGGCCATATCGGTGGACCGAATCGCAGAATGCCGTAATAAGAGGGGATAGCTAATCACCGTCAAGACTACGCTCGCAGCCTCCGCCTTGCAACATGTAGAAGAGAGTAGATCAAGTCCTCCAAGTAGCATCGCATAGCATAATCCTACCCGGCGATCCCTCCTCATAACCCCGAGAGAGAGCGATCATCGGGTTGTATCCGCACTTGGAAGGGTGTGTTTTATTAAGTATCCGGTTCTAGTTGTCATAAGGTCAAGGTACAACTCCAAGTCGCCCCTGTTATCAAGATCACGGCTATTCAATAGATTAACTTCACCTGCAGGGTGCACCACATTACCCGACACGCCGATCCCATTTGGCCGGACACACTTTTTCTCGGGTCATGCCCGCCGCCAAAGATCAACACGCCGCATCCCCACCTAGGCATAACAGAGGCCAACGCCGGTTCTAAACCTATGCGCACAGGGTCCAGGCCCATCGCCTTAGCACACCGCACGCTATGACGTCTGTGGCCGGAAGCAGACCTAGCCTAGTGGCGTTCCAGTCCAATCCGGCGCGCGCCGCTCAGTCGCTGACGTCACGAAATGCTTCGGCTGATACCACGACGCCGATTGCCCATATCTTGTCCCACGTGGCGGTTAGTGCGTATAAGGTCAACGACCTAACTCAGATCAAATACCAAGATCTCGTTAAGTGTGTTAAGTATCCGCGAACACCGAGCAGGCTGTGCCCACCTCTCTCCTAGGCGGTCTCAACTCGCCTGTCAGCTCCGCCACAAAGATCCACTCATGGTGCTCCACAAGCCGATTCGACTTTAGTCACCACATGTATCATGTATAAAGTATATAGTATATACCCGTGATCACCTCCCGAGTGATCACGGCCCGATAGTATAGCACAGCAGACGGACAAGAATGTAGGGCCACAGATGGAAATACTAGCATCCTATACTAGGCAAGTAGGATTGCAGGTAAAGGTATCAACAGAAGTAGCAAAGACAGGCTATGCATCAGGATAGGAATAACGTAAAGCAGTAACATGCTACACTACTCTAATGCAAGCAGTATAGAGGAGAGTAGGCGATATCCGGTGATCAAGGGGCTTGCCTGGTTGCTCTGGCAAGAGAGAGGGTCACAACTCCGTAGTCGAACCGGGCAGCAGCAGCAGCTTGGTCTCGTAGTCTACCAGAGAGAAGAGGAGGAAGGAGCAATAAATACAATGCAAACAAATGCATGACGATGCATGACATGACAAGGCGTGTTGCTAGGCGTGCCCTAACGCGGTATGAGGTGATACCGGCGAAGGGGGGAAACATCCGGGAAAGTATCCCCGGTGTTTCGCGTTCTCGGGCAAAGGAGACGGAGGTGAAATGTTGCAGGTTTGCTATGCTAGGGATGTGTGGCGGACGAACGGGCTGCGTATCCGGATTCGTCTCGTCGTTCTGAGCAACTTTCATGTACAAAGTTTTTCCATCCGAGCTACGGTTTATTTTATATTAATTTTAAAAGATTTAAATCATTTTTAGGATTTATTTAATTAATTTAATCAACATTATCCAGAAAGGCACGCTAACGCCAAGATGACGTCAAGATGACGTCATCATCCAACAGAGACGTTGATCGGTCAACTGACGGTGGGTCCTGCTCGTCATTATCGCTTAGTCTAATTAGGGTTTAATTAAACTAACTAGTTAATTAGATTAATTAAGCAGGATTAATTGACTTAATTAATTAATTAATTATTCATCATAATTATTATTTATTTATATATATATATTTCATTTAATTCATTTTGGGCGTGGGGCCCCTTAGTCAGTGGCTCATCCGAGCCACCAGGGGCTAACGGGAGCGGGCCAAACGGGGCGGGTGGAACCGCCCGAGCAGGCGACGCCTGTATGGCGGGCGCGGCTTGCGCCAGCCGTGGCCGGAGCGCTGGGGTTTCGCCGGATCCGGCCGGCAGGAGGAGCCACGAGGAGGCGCGCTTAGGGAGGATGCGCGGGGGCACACGCGGTAGTCAGGCGACCCGGACGAGCGGAGCTCGCAGACGCGGGACAGGCCATGGTGGCCGGAGCGGGCGGGCACGCGTGACGCGCCATGAGCAGAGAGAGGAGGAGGCCGGGTTCCTCACCAGCTGCGAGGAAGGCCCGATGCAAAGGCGAACGCGACGGCGGGAGCGGTGGAGTCGAGGAGGCGTTCCGGCTGGGTCCGGACGACGGCGTGGGGCGATCAAGGGGCCAAGGCCGAGCACGTCGGGCGGCGGGGAGGAGATGAGGAGGCTGCCGGCGAAGCGGCGTTCCAGGAGGCGTGGGGCGGCGTGGCGACGGACGAGGGCGAGATGGAGGCGACGAGTGGTGGCGTCGGGCGGGGGTCCGTCGAGGAGAAGGCGAGGGGGTGGCGGTGCTCGGCGCCGCTGGGTGGCGAGGACGAGGTGACGGGGTCCGAGCGCCGTGGGGAGGTTCGTCCCCCTGATCCCGATCTGGATCGGGGAAGGGAAGTGGGGCGTGGGGTCGTGGGGTGGGGGAGAGAGGGGGCGAGTGGGAGTAGTGGGGGTGGCGCTAGGTCACGGAGGGAGGAGGCCTAGTAGGCCGGTGCGGGAGTGGGTCGGTGGGCAGTGGCTCCTTCGACCAATGGGCCAAGGCCCGATCGAGGTTGTCTTTGATTTTCTCTTTCCTTTTCTATTGTTTTTATTTTACTTTTACTCTGGTTTGTTAATTGCTTAACCACCAAAGGACTTTTGTAAATCATGTAGCTTGTCACATGAACATCATTGCATTATATAGCAATGCCACAAAAAGCTGAAGGTCTTTCGGAAAGGTATAATTATTTTTAGAAAGCGAAAAGGCCAAGTGATGTGCTGTTGGTCCACTGTTTTAATTCCTAGGGGCATTTTTGGAGTTTCTAAAGTGTTGGTTTTATTTTTATAACAATTTTGGTAATTTTTGCAATATTGTGAACATTTTAGTTTTTTTTGCGCTTGAAAACTTTTGTTGTTTGTTTTTAATTTTAATTTTGAATTCGAACGGGATTGAATCATCGGTAGATTAACAACAGTAACAAAGGTGACGTGGCATCATTAACGTGGGATTACTGTAGCCTAATTATCTGGGCGTCACAGGAATGCTACCTAGCATAATCTTGATCATATGTCTAATCATGGCATGAATATTAAGACACGAGTGATTCAAAGCAATAGTCTATCCTTTGACATAAAAATAATAATACTTCAAGCATACCAACCAAGCAATTATGTCTTATTGAAACAACATAGCCAAAGAAAGCTCATCCCTACAAAATCATATAGTCTGGCTATGCTCCATCTTCACCACAAAAAATATTTACATCATGCACAACTCCGATGACAAGCCAAGAAATTGTTTCATACTTTTGATGTTCTCAAACCTTTTCAACTTTCACACAATACATGAGCATGAGCCATGTACATAGCACTATAGGTGGAATAGAATATGATGGCGGGGGTTATGTGGAGAAGACAAAAAAAGGAGAAAGTCTCACATCAACTAGGCGTATCAACAGGCTATGGAGATGCCCATTAATAGATATCAATGTGAGGAGTAGGGATTGCCATGCAACGTATGCACTAGAGCTATAAGTATATGAAAGCTCAAACTAAAACTAAGTGGGTGTGCATCCAACTTGCTTGCTCATGAAGACCTAGGGCATTTGAGGAAGCTCGTCGTTGGAATATACAAGCCAAGTTCTATAATGAAATTCCCACTAGTATATGAAAGTGATAACTCAAGAGACTCTCTATATGAAGAACATGGTGCTACTTTGAAGCACAAGTGTGGTAAAAGGATAGTAACATTGCCCCTTCTCTCTTTTTCTCTCATTTTTTTATTTCTTTTTTTTTCTTTTTTTGGGTCTTCTCTTTTTTTCGTCCGGAGTCTCATCCCGACTTGTGGGGCAATCATAGTCTCCATCATCCTTTCATCACTGGGGCAATGCTCTAATAATGATGATTATCACACTTTTATTTACTTACAACTCAATATTACAACTCGATATCTAGAACAAAGATATGACTCTATATGAATGCCTCCGGCGGTGTGCTGGGATGTGCAATGATCTAGCATAGCAATGACATAAAAAAACGGACAAGCCATGAAAACATCATGCTAGCTATCTTACGATCATGCAAAGCAATATGACAATAAATGCTCAAGTCATGTATATGATGATGATGGAAGTTGCATGGCAATATATCTCGGAATGGCTATGGAAATGCCATGATAGGTAGGTATGGTGGCTGTTTTGCGGAAGATATAATGAGGCTTATGTGTGACAGAGCGTATCATATCACGGGTTTGGATGCACCGTGAGGTTTGCACCAACTCTCGAGGTGAGAAAGGGCAATGCACGGTACCGAAGAGGCTAGCAATGATGGAAGGGTGAGAGTGCGTATAATCCATGGACTCAACATTAGTCGTAAAGAACTCACATACTTATTGCAAAAATCTATTAGTCATCGAAACAAAGTACTACGCGCATGCTCCTAGGGGGATAGATTGGTAGGAAAATACCATCGTTCGTCCCCGACCGCCACTCATAAGGAAGACAATCAATAAACACCTCATGCTCCGACTTCGTTACATAACGGTTCACCATACGTGCATGCTACGGGACTTGCAAACCTCAGCACAAGTGTTTCTCAATTTCACAATTACTCGACTAGCATGACTCTAATATCACCACCTTTATCTCGCAAAACTATTGCAAGGAATCAAACATATCATATTCAGTGATCTACAAGTTTTATGTAGGATTTTATGACTAACCATGTGAATGACCAGTTCCTGTCATCTCTCTAAATAGATATAAGTGAAGCAAGAGAGTTTAATTCTTTCTACAAAAGATGTGCCCACGCTCTAAAAATATAAGTGAAGCAAAATAACATTCTACAAATGGCTATTGTCTAAGTAAAGAGAAACAGGCGATCCAAACTTCAAATGATATAAGTGAAGCACATGAAGCATTCTATAAAGCCATACTCAAAAGATATAAGTGAAGTGTAAAGAGCATTCTATAAATCAACCAAGGACCATCTCATACTAGCATGGTGCAATAAAAGAAAAGAAAATGAAACTAAAGCAAAAGACGCTCCAAGATTGCACATATCGCGTGAACGAAACGAATCTGAAAACATACCGATATTTGTTGAAGAAAGAGGAGATGCCTCCCCAACATCCCCAAGCTTAGACGCTTGAGTCTCCTTGAATATTTATTTGGGGTGCCTCGGGCATCCCCAAGCTTGATCTCTTGCCTCTCTTCCTTCTTCTCACATCGAGACCTTCTCGATCATCGAACACTTCATCCACACAAAACTTCAACAGAAAACTCGGTAAGATCTGTTAGTATGATAAAGCAAATCACTACTCTAAGTATTGTTGAAAACCAATTCATATTTTGTTTTTGCATTGCTTCTACTGTAATATAACTTTTTCATGGCTTAATCCACTGATATAAATTGATAGTTTCATCAAAACAAGCAAACTATGCATCAAAAACAGAATCTGTCTAAAACAGAACAGTCTGTAGAAATATGAACATTCACCATACTTATGATACTTGAAAAATTCTGCCAAAATTAGGAAAAATAAAAAATTTGTACAGAAAGACAGTGCAAAAAGAATCAGAACCATTTGACGTTCCAGTAAAAAACTAAAATTCACGCACTACAGCCAAAGTTTCTGTCCTGCACCGTACAAACCAACAAGCATCGTAAACATCCTAAAGGCAAACCTTGGCACATTATTTTTATAATACACTGGAATTGTACAAGGGGATAATTATTTTTATTGAAAAGTTTCTGTAATCAAGATTCACAAAGTTTCCGTGAGCATGAACAAAGTTCAAGGCTAGCTCCCACTTCAACAATGCTTGTCTCTCTCACTTTCACTTTCCTCTTTGAAAAAGTTTTGGGTTCCCCTCTTTATTTTTGTTGTTTTTAAACTATATGAAAGCACTCGACAGAAATAAATGACTCTCTAAAACTTCCGGGTTGTCTCCCTGGCAGCGATTTCTTTAAAGCCATTAAGCTAGGCATGTAGTGTTCAAGTAGAGGGTACAGCGGGTTGCGGGAGAGTGGACCGCTGTAGATAGAGGGGGGAAGGTGATGGAAATGTTGGTGAAGATCGCGATGATGATGATGGCCCCCGGCGGCGTTCCGGCGCCACCGGAAGTGAGGGGGAGAGAGCTCCCCTCCTTCTTCTTCTTCCTTGACCTTCTCCCTAGATGGGAGAAGGGTTTCCCCTCTGGTCCATGGTCTCCATGGCGTGGGAGGGGCGAGAGCCCCTCCGAGATTGGAGTTGTCTCTGTCTCTCTCTGCTTCGCGTTACATTTACGGCCCTTCACCGCTTTCTTAAATTCTCGGAGATCCATAACTCCGAGTGGGCTGAATTTTGGACACGATATCTATCCGGATATTAGCTTTCTTGCGGCGAAGAAGCGCTCCAACCGCCTTACGGGTGGCCACGAGGGTCAGGTAGCGCCGACACCTGGGCACGCCCCTACCTCGTTCCCCTCGGGCACCGTCTCGCGATGATTCCACTTCCCAAAATTCATAAATATTCCAAAATAAATCTCCGTCAGTTTTATTCCGTTTGGACTCTGTTTGGTATGGGTTTTCATGAAACAAAAACATGCAACAAACAGGAACTGCACTGAGCCTTTGGATCAATATGTTAGTCCCAAAAATAGTATAAAAAGTTGCCAAGAAGTATATGAAAGTTGAATAATATTGGCATGGAACAATCAAAAATTATAGATACGACGGAGACGTATCAATACAATTTACTGAAGGCATTATGTATCAGGGAAAGAACTTCTCGAGGTTTTTGTATACTAAGGACACTGTCGGATGATATTTCAACAAAGGATCCGACGGTTCATAGCGAAGCTGATTTGAGTATCGGCACACAACCAGAGGAAGAAACAAAGCGAAGGCATTGGATTATAGAAGCAACTGGCTAATTCAAAGCTCACATGTAAAGGAATTATGATTTCCAAATCAAGGGATCAGAAGCAAACACTCTGATTAAGGATGGATAGGTTGAGTAAGCTTAGGGGTAAAATCGACAACAATTTGATTGGTCGAGATTTAGCTCATGTTTAAAGTGCCGTCTGAGCCGAAAGGATGAGTTCTAGGATCTGATTGAGGATTGCGATCATTTGCAACATTTTGAATCAACGGACTCGAAATGATAATGACAAGGGATGCCAATATGATTACGAGACTTATGGGACTAACCATAATGTAAGCAAGCAAGAATTTCAAGAGCAATAGGCTGCTTGGGATTTTCGGAAGTTCAAATAGCATTTCAAAAAAAATGTGAATTACTTCAATCAACTGGGGATGAGCGGATACTCGATAAGTGTGAGAAATAATTCATAGGGGTATTCAGGTGGCAAAGAACTGCAAGACGGTAGGCACAAAGTATTCCCGGGGTATCTTGCAATAACAAGATTGACTGGGAATAAAGGTAAGAATGACAGGTGCATGTATTTATCCATAGGAATGTTTCGGTGGTAGGGAATTGCAAAAGCGACAGGCACAAGGTCTCGAGAGAATATCAGCGAGTATCTTCGAATTCTTCTGGTGCACGGAGCAATCATCTGGAGTGAGGGGTTCTTCGGGAGAAAGTACTTGCGAGAACCTAAAGTTAGTTTTGTTTTTAGCAAAATCATTTAACCCAAATAGAAGAGAGCTCAGAGTCCCAGAGTAAAGATCGAGGAGTAAAAGATCCTAATACCACCCAATGGCGACGTGGGCCCGTAAGGCACACAACCATGTTAGTAAAAGTTTTGCAATGACTAAACTTGACTTCGGCCAAGGAGTGTGGAAGGGGGCTTCCTATAGGCAGTCGGCTCTGATACCAACTTGTGACGCCCCCGATTCAATCGTACACTAATCATACACGCAAACGTGTAAGATCAAGATTAGGGACTCACAGGAAGATATCACAACACAACTCTAAAAATAAAAATAAGTCATACAAGCATCATAATACAAGCCAGGGGCCTCGAGGGCTCGAATACAAGTGCTCGATCATAGACGAAGTCGTGGAAGCAACAATATCTCGAGAACAGGCATAAGTTAAACAAGTTTGCCTTAAGAAGGCTAGCACAAACCGGGATACAGATCGAAAGAGGCGCAGGCCTCCCGCACTGGATCCTCCTAAACTACTCCTAGTCGCCGCTGCCGCCTGCACGTAGTAGTAGGCACCTCCCAGATAGTAGGGTCGCCGCCGACGGTGGCGTCGCCCTGGCTCCGACATCTGGTTGCGACAACCAGGTAGAAGGGAAAGGGGGAAAAGAGGGAGAAAAGCAACCGTGAGTACTCATCCAAAGTACTCGCAAACAAGGAGCTACACTACATATGCATGGGTATATGTGTAAAGGGCCATATCGGTGGACTGAACTGCAGAATACTAGAATAAGAGTGGGATAGCTAATCCCGTCGAAGACTACGCTTCAGGCCACCTCCATCTTGCAGCATGTAGAAGAGAGTAGATGGTGATACGTCTCCGTCGTATCTAGTTTTCCAAACACTTTTGCCCTTGTTTTGGACTCTAACTTGCACGATTTGAATGGAACTAATCCGGACTGACGCTGTTTTCAGCAGAATTGCCATAGTGTTGTTTATGTGCAGAAAACAAAAGTTCTCGGAATGACCTGAAACTTCACGGAATGTCTAGTTAAAAGTAATAAAAAATCCTTGCAAAAGATGAAGGCCAGGGGGCCCACCACCTGTCCATGAGGGTGGGGGGCGCCCCCCCTAGGGCGCGCCCCCCTACCTCATGGGCCCCCTAGAGTTCCTCCGACGCCAACTCCAACTCTATATATTTGCTTTAGGAGAGAAAGAAATCAAGGAGAAGAAATCATCGCGTTTTACGATACGGAGCCGCCGCCAAGCCCTAAAACCTCTCGGGAGGGCTGATCTGGAGTCCTTTCGGGGCTCCGGAGAGGGGGATTCATCGCCGTCGTCATCATCAACCATCCTCCATCACCAATTTCATGATGCTCACCGCCGTGCGTGAGTAATTCCATCGTAGGCTTGCTGGACGGTGATGGGTTGGATGAGATCTATCATGTAATCGAGTTAGTTTTGTTAGGGTTTGATCCCTAGTATCCACTATGTTCGAGATTGATGTTGCTATGACTTTGCTATGCTTAATGCTTGTCACTAGGGCCCGAGTGCCATGATTTCAGATCTGAACCTATTATGTTTTCATGAATATATGTGTGTTCTTGATCCTATCTTGCAAGTCTATAGTCACCTACTATGTGTTATGATCCGGCAACCCCGAAGTGACAATAATCGGGACCACTCCCAATGATGACCATGGTTTGAGGAGTTCATGTATTCACTAAGTGCTAATGCTTTGTTCCGGTTCTCTATTAAAAGGAGGCTTAATATCCCTTAGTTTCCGTTAGGACCCCGCTGCCACGGGAGGGTAGGACAAAAGATGTCATGCAAGTTCTTTTCCATAAGCACGTATGACTATATTGAATACATGCCTACATTACATTGATGAATTGGAGCTAGTTCAGGTCACCCTATGTTATGACTGTTACATGATGAACCGCATTCGCATAATTATCCATCACCGATCCAATGCCTACGAGCTTTCCATCTACTGGTTTACGCTTATTTACTTTCCCGTTGCTACTGTTACAATCACTACAAAATACCAAAAATATTACTTTTGCTTTCATTACTCTTTTGTTACCGTTACCACTACTATCATATTACTTTGCTACTAAATACTTTGCTGCTGATATTAAGTTATCCAGGTGTGGTTGAATTGACAACTCAACTGCTAATACTTGAGAATATTCTTTGGCTCCCCTTGTGCCGAATCAATAAATTTGGGTTGAATACTCTACCCTCGAAAGTCGCTATGATCCCCTACACTTGTGGGTTATCAAGACTAATTTCTGGCGCCGTTGTCGGGGAGCATAGATCTATTCTTTGAGTCACTTGGGATTTATATCTGCTGGTCGCTATGAAGAACTTAAAAGACGCCAAGACAACAATTTATCCCTCAATTACGAGGGGAGGTAAGGAACTGACATCTAGCACTGCACTTGATTCACCTTCTGTTATGAGTAAGCTTGTGACACCTAAACCTGCTTCTGCTATTCATTCTGATATGTCGCATGTTATTGATGATGCCACTTCTGCTATGCATGATACTTATGATGAAACTACTTCTATGCTTAATACTACTGTGCCCCTTAGTGAATTTCTTGATGAACAAATTGCTAGGGCTAGAGAGAAAGAAATTATTGAAACTGATTATATTGATGAAAGTGGTGATGAAGATATGCCTGCTATTCTTGAGGGTTATGTTTTTTATATGGAAGCTTCTGCAGCCATTTTAACCTGCAAAGGTAGATCTAAGCTCAAGAGGCTATTAGTTAAATGGAGTAAGGAATCTCTTAGAGATAGAATGAAACCTGACCCTGCTTTTGCTACTTCACCTATTTGTGTTGCCGATAAGGATTATGAATTCTCTGTTGATCCTGATATAATTGCTTCGGTTGAATCTGATCCTTTTCATGGCTATGAATCTGAAACTGTTGTGGCACATCTTACTAAATTAAATGATATAGCCATCCTGTTCACTAATGATGAGAGATCTCGTTACTTTTATATACTTAAAATATTTCCGTTCTCCTTAAAGGGTGATGCTAAGATATGGTTTAGTTCTCTTGATCCTGGTTGTGTGTGTAGTCCCCAGGATATGATTTATTACTTCTCTGCTAAATATTTCCCTGCTCATAAGAAACAAGCTGCCTTGAGGGAAATATACAACTTTGTGCAAATTAAAGAAGAGAGTCTCACACAAGCTTGGGGGAGGCTTCTCAAGTTACTTAATGCTTTGCCTGATCATCCTCTCAAGAAAAATGAAATACTTGATATCTTTTATAATGGACTAACCGATGCTTCCAGAGATTACCTGGATAGTTATGTTGGTTCTGTTTTCAGGGAAAGAACACCGGATGAAGCTGAAATTCTATTGAATAATATGTTGACAAATGAGAATAATTGGACACTTCTAGAGCCAATTCCTGAGCCTGTTCCTAAACCAACTCCGAAGAAGAGAGGTGTTCTATTTCTCAGTCCTGAAGATATGTAAGAGGCAAAGAAATCTATGAAATAAAAGGGTATAAAAGCTGAAGATGTTAAATTTTTACCTCCTATTGAAGAAATACATGGTCTTAATTCACCGCATGTTGAAGAAACACATGATCTTAATCCATTATCTATTGAAGAACCTCCAGGTCTTGATAACCTGACACAGGTAGTAAAGATAAATTATCTCTATAGATTTGATGAAGGTGATATTCCTCACTATAAGTCTGCTAGGCAATGCTTAGAAGAGTTTGACAATTTTATTGTCAAACAAGAAAATTTCAATGCTTGTTTTGGTAGACAATTAAAACAAAATACTTATATGATTAAACACTTGGGTGATTATATGGCTAATATTAGAGGTGAACTTAAACTTGTTAGCAAACATGCTTCTATGGCTACCACTCAAGTAGAACAAGTACTTAAGGCTCAAAATGATTTGCTCAATGAAATGAATAGTAAGAAAAATGATTATGCTATTAGAGTGGCTACTAGAACTGGTAGAATGACTCAGGAATATTTGTATCCTGAAGGCCACCCTAAGAGAATTGAGCAAGATTCTCAGAGAAATAATATTGACGCACCTAGTTCTTCTAAAAGGAAGAAAAAAAATGATAGGACTTTGCAAACTTCTAGTGAACCTATTGCTGAACCACTTGAGAATCCAAATGATATATCTATTTCTGATGCTGAAACACAATCTGGTAATGAACATGAACCTAATGAAAATATTAATGATGATGTTCATGATGATACTCAACCTAGTAATGATAATGATGTAGAAATTGAACCTGCTGTTGATCGTGATAACCCACAATCAAAGAATCAACATTATGATAAGAGAGACTTTGTTGCTAGGAAACATGGTAAAGAAAGAGAGCCTTGGGTTCAGAAACCCATGCCTTTTCCTCCCAAACCATCCAAGAAAAAGGATGATGAGGATTTTGAGCGCTTTGCTGAAATGATTAGACCTATCTTTTTGCTGAAATGACTGACATGCTCAAAATGAATCCTTATGCTAAATATATGAAAGATATTGTCACTAATAAAAGAAAGATACCGGAAGCTGAAATTTTCACCATGCTTGCTAATTATATTTTTAAGGGTGGAATACCAAAGAAACTTGGAGATCCAGGAGTACCCACTATACCATGCTCCATTAAAAGAAATTATGTTAAAACTGCTTTATGTGATCTTGGAGCCGGTGTTAGTGTTATGCCTCTCTATTTATATCGTAGACTTGACTTGAATAAGTTGACACCTACTGAAATATCTTTGCAAATGGCTGATAAATCAACTGCTATACACACCGGTATTTGTGAGGATGTGCCTGTTGTGGTTGCAAACGTTACTATTTTAACGGACTTTGTTATTCTTGATATTCCTGAGGACGATAGTATGTCTATTATTCTTGGAAGACCTTTCTTGAATACTGCAGGTGCTGTTATTGATTGCAACAAAGGCAATGTCACTTTTCATGTTAATGGTAATGAGCATACGGTACACTTTCCGAGGAAACAACCTCAAGTTCATAGTATCAATTCTATTGGAAAAATTCCATCGATTATTTTTGGAGGTTTTGAATTTCCTCTTCCTATTGTCAAGAAGAAATATGATATTCTTATTATTGGGGATGTGCATATCCCCGTTGAGGTAACATAGTATTATTCGAAATTTCTCCGGTTCCATGTTATTCGGAATGAGTTTGTTAACAAGACTTGATCAACCTTGTTAGTGGATTCCTTTTGATGGGCATGAGATGGATGAAACTAGAAGCACAACCTTCTGTACCCTCTTTATAATTTCTGTTATTTAGTTGAAATAAAGTAAAAATAGTATTTTTTTGCCTGTTTCCTGATTTATCCGTGCAATATAAAAATACCCCGAAAATAAAAGTCCTCCAAATGCCATGCCAATTTAATATGATTTTTTCTGGAATATTTGGGGATTTATGGTACTGAAAACACTGCGGGGGGAGCTGCCACCTGGCCATGAGGGTGGAGGGCGCGCCCTGCCTCGTGGGCCCACGGTGGCCCTCCTCCACTTATTCCTGCACCCATCCTCTTCTTCTTCCTCCCACAAACACGAATAACCAGCTCAAGCACGAGTTCTAGCTCACTTTGCTGTGATTTTCGATCTCCTTGCTCAAAGCACCTCTCACAAAACTGCTTGGAGAGATTGTTCTTTGGTATGTGACTCCTCCATGGTCCAATTAGTTTTTGTTCTAGGGCTCTATTCATTGCAAATTTGTGCTGCATAGGTGACCATGTTCTTGAGCTTGCATGTCAAATTTATATGGTTCCAAGTAGTTCTAATGCTTGATATAGACTCTAGGCACTTGTAGGAGTAGTTGCTATCAATTTTTATTGAAGTTGGTCCACTTTTGTTTGAAGTTACTAAAAAATTCAGAATATTTCAGAAAATAATGAAGAGACTTTTGAGGGGCTCATCGAGCCGAAGCTCGAAGGAAAAGCAAAATGAAGAAGCACAGAGGCCCAAATATAATTTGCCTCGTACCGCGGAGGTCCGGCCGTGTGAATGGCCTTCCGATGACTTCTTGAGACAAGCCGGGATTTATGAGGATTTCTATTCATTGGTTGAGAATGTTGGCCTCACCGACTTCTTCCGCGACCAACGTCATCAGTATCTCTTACTCACTAATACTTTTGCGCAAAACTTCTACTATTTTCCTAAGGAATCACCTCCTTCAGTAGAGTTTCATTTATATGACGTTGTTAAGAAGATGCCGTTAGCTGAATTTTGCAAGGTTTGCAAAATACTCTCTGAGGGTACCTTAGATGAACCACACCGTAAAGATGTGGAAGAATTTATTGACACCATCACTGTGGGAGAAACCAGGAAGGTTTGTGATGCAAGAATCACTAGCATACATTTTCCTGTTTTACGCTACTTTGCCATATTTGCTAATCGTTGCTTGATTGGTCGTGGAAACTGTGAAAACCTTAGTGTTCCTGATATTATTATTTTGTCCCATGGTTTATACCGCGATAACATCGTTCGGCTGACGCGTCGTGACCGCCCTCCGGCCTTTGCATTGCGGTAGCTCTCGAACCACCGTGAGCGGCCCTTGAGTTCGCTTTGCTCCCGTCGGGTGTACGGCATCGTGGTCGCGGCATGGTTGGAGGCCCTACGCCGCCCGACCGCGCTGCCATGGCGTGAGAGCTGCCGTTGCTGACAGCGTCGCCCGCCCTTGGCGCCTGCGGACCGCTTGGTACACAGGGCATGGGGTGCATAACGCCCGGATTCGATGCGCCAGGTGTCTGCCAGTTATTCTCCCATTTTGCCATGTCATTTGCTTGCGTGTTGCACTTTGCCATGTCATCATCTGCATTTCATATCATGTCGTCATGTGCATCGCTTTGGCATACGTGTTCTTCTCATGCATCCGAGCATTTTCCCCGCTGTCCGTTTTGCAATCCGGCACTCCTATCTTCCCCGGCATCCCCCTTTTGTCTCTCGTGGTGCGCGGGTGTTAAACGTTCTCGGAATGGACCGAGGTTTGTCAAGCGGCCTTGGTATAGCACCGGTAGACCGCCTGTCAAGTTTCGTGCCATTTGGAGTCCGTTTGATGCTCCAACGGTTAACCGGGTAACCGTAAAAGCCTCTTTTGTGTGCAGCCCAACACCCCTTCAAAGTGGCCAAAAACCCATCTAAGTCATCTCCATGCCCTCAGTCGTTCAATCACGATCGTGTGGGAGAAAATTGTACCTCATTTGGACTCTCCTAGCTCCCTCCACCTATAAATATGTGTCTCCCTCCGAATTTCTCGCGCAGATCAAACCCTAGCACCGCTCCCCTCGCGCCGCCGGACGTTTCTTCCTCGCGCCGGACATGTCCAGCCGCCACCTCACTCCATCCAATCAGGAGCCGCCACGTCGCCCCGCCGCCGCTCTCCTCCAACCCCCGCGCGCCACCTCACCCCGCCGGCCCTCTCTCTCTCCTCCGCTCCGCCCTTGAACCCATGGCCCGGCAAGTAGCCCTTGGGCCCGAACCGCCCGCCCGCCGCCCGCCCGCCGCCTCCCGAGCCCGCGCCATACCGCGCTCCTCCGCCGACACGCCGCCTCCGCCCGCTCTCCGGTCGGCCGCCTCCGCGCCCGCGCCGCCAGCAGCCTCGCCGCCAAATCCGTCGTCGCCGACCTCGGCTCGCCGCCTCCGTCGAATCCGGTCGAGTGGCCGGATCCGGCTCCCGTGCTCATGAGCCCCCCCCCTTCAGCGCCGGCCACCGTTCCGCGCAAGTCCGGCGACGTCTCCGGCGAGATCCGCCGTCTCCCCCGCCGCGTTGACTTTTCCCCGAGGTCCATTTTTTCTCCAAGTCCCCGAGTCTGTGATATTTTTATACCATGTTCATCGCATCATAACTTCATGTGTGCTACTCCGTTTCATGCATAAGATATAACAAAATGTTCGTAGTGAGATGCTATACATTTCATTCCATTGTGCCATGTTCATTTGAACTCATCTTGATGCCTGAATCATCGTTGCAAGAATGCTATATGATGTTAACCTGCTGAAACTGTTATAACTTGATGATTTGTCATTTTTGTTGCATTTGATGTGTGCATCCTATGAGGTTGATGTCTACATGTGATTTTAACTATGCCATGCCATATTCACAATGGTGCCATCCATGGATTTTTTTGGGTCTTGTAGTGAGTGCATCGAGCTTGTTAAGTAGGGTACTTGTTGTTGCTGTTTTGCATGTCTGAATCTGCTATATCATGATGCTATGTTAACCTGCTTCTACAAGTCATCCTATGCATAATATGGAGATGTACATTAAGGATGTTTTGTTATACATGTCACGCTATATCCATTCATGCCCCTAGTTGCATTTATAGTCTGCTGTAACTTGTTGTAATCTTACTCTCAAAGTTGCTAAATAATGTTGCTGCCAGCCTGTTAACATTAAGTTCAATGTTTCCATGATTGTTGCTAGTGATCCATGCACACTATGAACTTGTTCTTGCAATTTTTAGCTTCATAAACATGTCTTATTACTGTTGGTTTCCTTGCCATGCCATGTATTGCTCTGTGGTGAGTGGATCAAGCTCACCAACATGCCTACTTATTGTTGTTCCTGCCATGTATGGATCTGTCATATCTTTTGCCATGTTTACATGGGTGCCATCGTATTTTCCGTGCCCTTTTGGCTCATGGTCATTAAGGTACTTTTGTTCTATGCATTTAGTAGTATCATTACATGCCTTTGTTGGCCATGATAAGTTCCTGTAACATGTTGTTTGATAGCTCTAAACATTGCAACCTGATGTTATTCCTGCTAAATCTGAAACTGTTATTACTTGCAATCTTTCCATGTGTGTTTGAGCATGTTCTAGTGATTTATGGAGATAGTTCAGTGTTCATGTTTTGTCATGCCTTACCTGTAAATCACGTCCATGCCTTTTGTTATCATGTTAAGATGTTGTAGCTTGTTGTTTAGGTGCTTGCAATATGCCTAGTTGCTGTTTTGGACAGATTGTGGCTATAACTTGTTTCATGTGTATGTGTTGAACCGTTGCTCCGTTTTGAGTGTGCTTTATATGAAACTTGCGTGATTTTGCATGTAGTTTAATATTATCATGTTGCATCCTTGTTTTGAGAGTGTTTTCTTGATGTTTGGATGCATTTAGCATCAATGCCATGTTCAACTTGTTTTGCTCATATCTTCTAGGCCGTAGCTCCGAATTAAATGAACTTTATATGTAACTTGACTAGAATTTCGTGTATATCATCTTGGTGCATCTTAACTTGCTGTTTAACAACTTGAACTTAAGGTTTATTCAGATCTGGAACAATTTCGAAATTTGCATATGAGGACTTCTAGGAATTGTTATATGTTGTTTCGGCCTCATTTAAACTTGCCTTGATGTGTTGCTCTTGTTTGCATCATCTCTTGCCATGAGTAGCCTCATCTAGCCTTGTCATGCATCATGCTTGTTGTGCATCATGTCTTGTTCATGTGTGGTGTGTTTACTATGTTGTGTGCTTCTTCTCGATAGTTCCGTTTCGTTGCGATCGTGAGGATTCGTTAAATCTCACGCTTGGTTCGTCTTCGTGGCTTCATCTTCTTCATGGACTCGTTCTTCTTCCTAGAGGGATTTCAGGCAAGATGACCGCTACCCTGGATCTCACTACTATCATTGCTATGCTAGTTGTTTCGTTCTATCGCTATCTTTCTGCCTATCACTTGTTCCTCAAGCCTCCCAAATTGCCATGTCAGCCTCTAACCTTTTGCACCCTTCCTAGCAAACCATTGCTTGGCTATGTTACCGCTTTGCTCAGCCCCTCTTATAGTGTTGTTAGTTGCAGGTGAAGATGAAGATTGCTCCATGTTGGATTATGTTTATGTTGGGATATCACAATATCTCTTAAATTATTAATGCACTATATACTTGGTAAAGGGTGGAAGGCTCGGCCTTATGCACAGTGTTTTGTTCCACTCTTGCCGCCCTAGTTTCCGTCATATCGGTATTATGTTCCCGGATTTTGCGTCCCTAACGCGGTTGGGTGATTTATGGGACCCCCTTGACAGTTCGCTTTGAATAAGACTCCTCCAAAGAAGGCCCAACCTTGGTTTTACCATTTGCCTCACCTAGCCCTTTTTCCCTTGGGTTTAGGAGCCCGAGGGTCATCTTTATTTTAGCCCCCGGGCGGTGCTCCTTCGAGTGTTGGTCCGAAAGCAGGTAGATCAAGGGGCCACCACGGGGCAACTCGAGGGCTGGTTTTACTCGTAGGCTGACCTATCTGGTGTGCCCTGAGAACGAGATATGTGCAGCTCCTATCGGGATTTGTCGGCACATCGGGCGGCTTTGCTGGTCTTGTTTTATTACCGTCGAAATGTCTTGTAGCCGGGATTCCGAGACTGATCGGGTCTTTTCGGGGAGAAGGAATATCCTTCGTTGATCGCGAGAGCTTATAATGGGCTAAGTTGGGACACCCCTGCAGGGTATAAACTTTCGAGAGCCGTGCCCGCGGTTATGTGGCAGATGGGAATTTGTTAATATCCGGTTGTAGTAAACTTGAAGCAAACTCTTCTAAAATACACCAACCGTGAGTGTCTCTTTTCGGGGTTGATCGAGAGGAGAACACGGTTTTACGGGTTATGTCGGCGTGGCAGGAGTTCGTGATCACTTCTTGATCATTACTAGTTGACGACCGTTCCTTTGCTCCTCTTCTCGCTCTTATTTGCGTATGTTAGCCACCATATCATGCTTAGCCGCTCTTTGCAACCTCACCACTTTACCCCTTCCATTCCCATTAAGCTTTGCTAGTCTTGATACCCATGGTAATGGGATTCTTTGAGTCCTCGTGGCTCACAGATTACTACACCAACAGTTGCGGTACAGGTTGTCACGATGATCATGACGCGAGAGCGATGTGTGCTTGTTTTGGAGTTCTTCTTCTGCTTCTTCGATCAGGGGATAGGTTCCAGGTCGGCAGCCTGGGCTAGCAGGGTGGATGTCGTTTGAGTTACTGTTTGTGTTTCATTCATAGTCGGATGGTGCTCTTATGTAAGATGATGTTGTATTCGTGTGGCATTGTATGCCTTATGTATGTATCCCCATCTATTATGTAATGTTGATGTAATGATATCCACCTTGCAAAAGCGTCTTCAAGATGCGCTTCTATCCTTGGTGGGACCTTCGAGTTCCTTTTGGATAGGGTCGCATCTTGGGCGTAACAGGGTCGTCCGGGGCAAGCGGTTCTGCGTGGGCGGGCCAGGCCGCCCAGGGATCAGGGTTGCCCGCCTGGTCGTCGGACATGATGATGACGATGCGACGGGGCCAAGCGGCGGAAAAGCGGATTCCGGCGCACCTACCTGGCGCGCCAAATGTCGGATTTCGGGTTCGGCAGACCCTCTAGGTTCGAACTACAAGTGCGCCGCGGAGATCTCACCCCTACCAACCTGCACCTCGTCGCCTCGCTAGGATCTAAACTACCAAAGAAACAACACAAGAGACACAAGGTTTATCTTTGGTTCGGGCCACCATTGTGGTGTAACACCCTACTCCAGTGTGTGGTGTGGAGGATTGCCTCTTGGGCTGATGATGAACAATACAAGGAAGAACAGCCTCGCGAGGGTGAGGTGTTCTTGTGGCTAGGCTCTCGACCGGATTGGATCAAGCTAAGATGAGGCGAGATGTCTCTCCCTCGATTCAAGATTCGATATCCCCCTACCATGTGGGTGGCTAGTCCTATTTATAGGCAGAGGCCCTAGGCCTCTTCCCAAATATTGAGCGGGAAGGGCGCCAACAATTGGCCATTTTAAAGGGAACATCTAGTACACTTATCCTGACTAAAGTTGGTCCTCGCCTGTCAAAGGCTCTGGTGGTGACGCCGGCTTGGGCTCCACGATGACTTCCTTCCTGCCGTTCACGGCAGTCTTGGTCTTGTTGCACGAAGCAGGTGCCTTTGCTTGATGCTCTCGCTGCGCTTGCCCCTTTGCACCAAAGAGGAAATGAGGACACCTTGGCTGGCGCCCGCTTGGCGCCCTTGGTCGTCATGGCTTGCGTCATGGGCACCTCGTGAGGTACCCCGCCTTGATATCTCCGCCTCCTCGTGAGCCCGGCTGACGAGGCCGTGCTCGAGGAAGCTTCACATCGTCCCCGCCAATCTGGCCCCCTCGCGAGGGTCTTGAGCTTGTGCTGATGAAGATGGGTCGTACTGGGCCACCCCTTGTGCCACGCCGCAGGCCGCAGGCAGGCAAGTCTAGGTACCCCCGTTCCCAGAACGCCGACACATCTACTGGTTTACGCTTATTTACTTTCCCGTTGCTACTGTTACAATCACTACAAAATACCAAAAATATTACTTTTGCTTTCATTACTATTTTGTTACCGTTACCACTACTATCATATTACATTGCTACTAAATACTTTGCTGCAGATATTAAGTTATCCAAGTGTGGTTGAATTGACAACTCAACTGCTAATACTTGAGAATATTCTTTGGCTCCCCTTGTGTCGAATCAATAAATTTGGGTTGAATACTCTACCCTCGAAAGCTGTTGCGATCCCCTACACTTGTGGGTTATCAGATGGTAAGTTCACCAAGTAGCATCGCATAGCATAAACCTACCTGGCGATCCCCTCCTCGTCGCCCTGTTAGAGAGCGATCACCGGGTTATATCTGGCACTTGGAAGGGTGTGTTTTATTAAGTATCCGGTTCTAGTTGTCATAAGGTCAAGGTACAACTCCAAGTCGTCCTGTTACCGAAGATCACGGTTATTCGAATATATAAACTTCCCTGCAGGGGTGCACCACATAACCCAACACGCTCGATCCCTCTGGCCGGACACACTTTCCTGGGTCATGCCCGGCCTCGAAAGATCAACACGTCGCAGCCCTACCTAGGCACAACAGAGAGGTCAGCACGCCGGTCTAAATCCTATGCGCGCGAAGTGCAGGCCCATCGCCCATTGCACACACTTGCGTTGCGTGGGCGGCGGAAGCGTAACTAGCCCCTTAATACAAGAGCGAGCTTACGTTCCAATCCGGTAGCGCGCCGCCGCTAACGTCATGAAGGCTTGGTGATACCACGGCGTCGAGTGCCCATAAGCATTCGCGTAGTTGGTTAGTGCGTATAGGCGATGGCGGAACTCGAGATCAAATACCAATATCTCGTTAAGCGTGTTAAGTATCCATGAATGCCGACTAGGGCCAGGCCCACCTCTCTCCTAGGTGGTCTCAACCTGCCTGTCGCTCCGCCACAAAGTAACAATGTGATCGGGGCCATCGAACCGTGCCCACCTCTACCGGGATGGAGCCACCTGCCCTTCAGCCCCATCTCCTAACAGTATCATAAGTAATGTAACGATTATAAAGTATATAGCATATGCCCGTGGTCACCTCCCGAAGTGATCACGGCCCGATGAGTATAGCATGGCGAGACGGACAAGAGTGTAGGGCCATCGATGGAATACTAGCATCCTATACTAAGCATTTAGGATTCTTTGGTAAGGGTAACAAGCTATGTAGCAACAATGACGGGCTATGCAAAGAATAGGATTAACCGAAAGCAGTAACATGCTACACTACTCTAATGCAAGCAGTAGAGAGAAGAAATAGGAGATATCTGGTGATCAATGGGGGGCTTGCCTGGTTGCTCTGGCAAGAAGGGGGGTCGTCAACACCGTAGTCATACTGGGTAGCAGCGGCGTCGGTCTCGGTGTCTAACGAGAGAAGAGGGGAAAGAAACAATAAATATAATGCAAACATAAGCATGACGATGGAAGACATGACAATGCACGGTGCTAGGTGTGCCCTAACGCGGTAGGAGGTGGTACCAGCGAAGGGCGGAAACATCCGAGAAAGTATCCCCGGTGTTTCGCGTTTTCGGACAGGTGAACCGGAGGGGGAAAGTTGTGTGTTCACTATGCTAGGGATGCGTGGCGGACGAACGGGCTGCGTAACCGGATTCATCTCGTCGTTCTAAGCAACTTTCATGTACAAAGTATTTTCATCCGAGTTATGGATTATTTTATATTGATTTTTAAAAAAATTAAAACATTTTTAGACTTAGCAGATTTAATTTAATTCAAAAAATAATTTATTACGTCACCATGATGTCATCGTGATGTCAGTGGTCAAAGTTGACCATTGACGATCAACCCGGAACGTGGGTCCCGATCGTCATAGACTGTTAACTAACTAAGAGTTAAACAGTTTAATTAGCAGGTTAATTAGGTTAAGTTAATTAAGCAAAGTTAATTAATTAATTGATTGATTAACCAATTAATTTATTTTTAATTCTTTCTTTTCAATTCATTTTTTCTGAGGCTAGGCCTCGTGTCATTGGTCCAGGGCCAACCGGCGGGCGCTAGCGAGGCGTGGCGTGGGCGCCGACGGGCGCGCGTCGCCTGGAATCTGCACGCAGCGAGCAAGGGCCCGAGGCGACGGCGGCCCCATGTGGGCGCTGTGGCGTGGCCGGGCGAGGACGGCGCCGGGTCGAGGGCAGCTGCTGGGAGGCCCGAGCGCGGTGGACACCAAGGAGGGAGCCCGGCCATGGCAGGGGACGCTGGGGTCGGGCGGCGAAGCGATTAGGTCGGCCAACAAGAAGGCGGTGAGCGGTCAACATGAAGCGAACGCGAGGCACCGAGGCGCGGTGAGAGCAACAGCGCAGTGGGGCGTCTGCGACGGGATGGCTGCGGCGAGTGAGAGGCGACGGGCAGCGTGGTGACCGGGTGAGGAGAGGGGGAGCTCACGGGGAAGTGTAGGGTTCGCGGGCAGCGGTGCTTGGGGAGGAAGACGATGACGTCGCGACGGAGATGAAGCAGGCCGGCGAGGGAGTCCGGGCGGCGATGGACGAGGGCGAGGCGATGCGGCGTCGTGGCGAGGCGGTACCGGGCGGCGTCGGCGGCCTCCTCCTCTCGATCCCGATCCAATTGGGAGAGAGGGGGGAAGATATTTCGAGGAGGGAGGAGTGGGGTGTCGGTGGGCGAGTGGGGGAGTGGGGGAGGTTTATGGGGTGCGGGGGTGGGCCGGCCTGGTGGGTCGTGGCCCAGTTGGGCTTAACTTTCTTGGGCCGGAGCAGGGGTTTTCTTTTCCTTTTTTTGTTTGTTTTTCACTTTTGTATTTTCTTTCTTTTATTTATTTTCTTTTCTGTTTTAATTCAATTTAAAATATTTATGCATTTTATAAAACTGTCTCTTCTACACCATAACTATCTATGTAATATTTAGTACAAACCGAACATTTTTATTTTAATGTTTGAAAATTTTTATTATTTACCAAATTTTGAATTTGAATTTTGGACCGGTTTTGATCTAGCGATAGGTTAGCAACAGTAATGGAGGTAACGTGGCATCATTAGCAGAGTATCATTGTAGCATGATTATCCGGGTGTTACAATAGTTGATGATAGAACTAGAAGAGATATGGAATCAACAAGGGAAAAACTTTGTTAGATATTAACCCTTTCCTGATTGGTATCAGGGCCGTGAAGAATGGTTGAGATACAAACAACCATCAAATTTGTACTTTGGATACCTGTACAATTAAAAAAATTGGGTGAGGTCATTATGTGCTAAAGTTTTCTGACAAGGTCAAAACTGTAAGTTTGTCCCAATTTTCGCAGAATGCCAACCTCAGTGAATATTTTGTCCATATTGTTCTGTGCTGCTAATCCAGTTGCAGGTCCCCCTTTCCAAAGCTTTCAGTTTCCATGCACCTAAAGGCTTTGCTACTTCCACTGAGGTGAAATAAAGGCAAAAGGCTTTGCTACTTTCCAGATTCACAGTGCACATCTGAGAGGATCACTTCGCATCTTGAGTTTAAAGCAAGTACAATAGGGTGACATAAGCAGCCTATGAGAAATAGAATAATATGTCTTTGCTTAGTTGGAGGAGAGAGAAGATGAGAAAGAAGAGAAGCGGGCTCTTAGTTAGTAGCCAGCTGCAACGCGAGACCCAAGACGTTTTGTGAGGATGTAAGGTGGACCAACTATTGATAAACTAGTACATATTTAAAATTTACTGTTGTACATGCCGACTAAAAGGTTGGCTGTAGATGACATGACAACTTCTTATAGTCCATCGTTGACTGCATTATTAATCATGCTCTTAAGGTGCTACGATAGAGAGGCTCACAGGGACATAAATACATCCCTCGATCGACGCTCTGTCTCAGGATTTTCACAAAAGCTATCTCAGTGGTTTTTAGAGCATGGTTAAGGCTGGGCATAGTGGGAGTAACATAGATAGTAACTTAGATGCCACATAAGCAAAAATGATGAGGTGGCAAGTAGTTAATGAGAAGAGAGGCAAATAGAGTAACATAATATGTTACCATCACATAGCGCTTCCCAATGCAAAATGAGTCTACAAAGTAATAAATGAAGACATCTATGTTACCACATATATGATACTATCCACTATGAAGGTAGTAACATAGACTAGTAACATATGCATGTTACTAGTCTAAGTTACTCTCCACTATGACCAGCCTAATAGGGGAGCCGGCTACCGGCTATATACTTACGCCATGTCATCTATAGCATGTACAAAAAAAGTCTCATATAATAAGGCAGGTTGTAAGCTGGCTGTAATAATTAAAGTTTGCATGCATGGGGAAGGAGGCAAGCAAAATTGATTGGAAGGGAGAGAGCAGCGCTAGCCTTTAGCGCTTTCCAAGGTTTGCATGCATTCATTTTCTCTCGTGTGGAGTGTTGTTGCCGGGCGATTGCTGGAGCGCCGGCTCCTTTCTCTTTCCTTCGTTCTCTCCCATCCATCTAGGAATTTGTTGACCTGGTACCGTTTATAGCCAGCTAACTAGGATCTATTATATTTGCTCTTAAGGTGCTGTGGAATGCAGACTCTGCAGGGAAACAAGCACAACTCGCAGGAATCAAGCCTTGCCTCGACCGACGCGCTCTCCAGGTTATCACACAGGCTGCTTAGGCTGGTCGTAATGGTAGTATCATAGCTAGTATCATGCATGACAACTAGGCAATTTTGATGAGGTGTCATAACATTAAATGAAGAAAGAGATGGTGTAGTATCATATCATGATACCGTATCATATTAAATGCTATGCTACTTTGTATCATGCATGACAATAAATAGAGTACTACATGATACTAATATATGATACTATGCATTACGGAGGTAGTATCATACACTAGTATCATATGCATGATACTAGTATATGATACTCCCCATTACAACCAGCCTTGGTTTTTCAGGTCTCTAGAGCTATTTCTTTAGTCTTCGTTCCAATAGCCTTTTGTTACTTTGTTGTTCTACATGAACTGCTTTAGGTTCCTGCTTCTAGTGGCTAGGTTCATCTCCTGATGTTAGGCTAAGTTTATGCTCTTAGGGCATATCCAACGACAACTCGCAAAAAACCTCCTGCATCCGTCCGAGGACAGGGGAGGACAAGTCCGTAGACACGAATGCGGGAGGTCGACATCGAACGCTAACCGCATATATTTTCACAACAGTTCAAACCAACCGAATGAAATTCGTGCAAACACAACGAATTTTGATATAAACACGGTGGATTTCATTGAAAGTAGGATGATTTGTACATAAAACCGGACGATATTTCGTCCGATGAACTAAAAACCTAAAACTAAAACCCTAAACTAAAATGCTAAACTATTATATACTTGTGGTAACCTTGTAGCCATTGTCGGGCTGGCGGCTGCTCCTCCTCCGTCATTGTCGCCCGACCGCCCGTCGAGTCGGAGTCATCGGGCTTGGGGTGGCGGAAGGTGGTGGCGCCGTGATAGGGTTTTTCGGCGGCCGCCCGACGCTCGCGGATGATCCTCTCCGCCTCCTCCTGCGTCGTGCGCAGTGCGGCCACGACCATGGAGGATGTGGGCTGAGGGAGAGGGCGGCGGTCGTTGGAGGCATCGTCTTCGGTAGTGGCGATGATCTCGGCGAGGGACCATTCCTCGTTGTACCTGGCCATCTCCCCGTCGAGGTGGCGGAGACGGTGCTTGGCCGTCTCCGACGTCGTTAGACAGCGATCCAGAGCCCAGACGTACGCTAGGTCTGGGTCCACCGTGATGTGTGGCGGTGGGACATCGGAGTCCCCGAACTAGGATCGACGCACAGCGTTGCGCCCGTCCCGCCGCCGCTGCTCCCAGTCGACGTACTCCTGCGCCGTCATGGCGCTCCGGGATGACGACGACAAGGAGCCGCCGCGGAGGTAGTGCAAAATGCACCCGCGCGCCTTGGGAAGGGGGGCGGCGGTGAGCAGAACTCCTCCTTGACGACAAGCGAGACGGAGGTGAGCGGCGCTCCACCTTCATGGTGCGCCGGGGTGATGGGGAGAGCCGCTCTTCCTTGGCGCAACGTCCTATTTGGGGCCTTGCTGCTGCCTTGGCGGCGGAGAGCGTGGAGGGGATGGCGGCTCCAGCTTCACGGGGAGGAGCACCCCCGGTGGCGGAGTCGGGCCGTTGGTGTGGACGACAAAGTGACTGTAAGTGCATCAAGTGCCCCCTTAGTGGTTTAGGAGTATTGAAGATAAAAAGGTTGAGGGACTAATGTGTTTGTGAGTATACACTGGGTTATAGTCCCTGATTATTTGGTTTAACCCATGAAAGACGACCCCTAAAAATGTATTTCTTCAAGTGAAGAAAATGGTACGACCTTTGAAGAAATTGATGTGAAGACTTTGAAGCTTGAAGACTTTTGTTTTCGTAGTTTCTTCTTCTTATTTTTGAACCATACCATATTGTTAAAGGTGGTCTAGGTGAATCATAGTTCACATTTCCAAAGTGATGCTCAAACATATACATACGCAAGCCGCTTCGAGTGAAGCTTTTGAAAATCTCCGGAACAACTGACGAATTTGCCAGCGACAGTGACGAAGTTCATCTGGTCACTGACGAATTTGGTCAGGCTGAGGAGTTAGGATTTTGCCAGTGCGATCTGCCTATCGTGAGAAAATTGAGTGCCCCGATGAAATTGAGAGTTAAATTTCCGACCGTTGTTGCTCCGCGTGCCAGCTGTCGAGTGAATCCTTATCCTGACAACGGTCATGTCTGAGAAGGGTATTTATGACATTTCATGTCGGGTTGCCCCCTTGCTATAAATAGCCGCCCCCATAACCACTTGTTGGTTGGCTGCTCTAGAGAGACCTTGACACTTGTCATTTGAGAGCAACCCATCCTCTGACGACTTTGAGAGGATCCTAAGTGAGGAAAACCCCAACAAGAGGCAAAGTGATTGAGCATCACTAAAGAGATTGATCTTTGAGGCGTGTTACCTTTGAAAACTGACATTCTTCCAGACGGTTAGGCGTCAAGTTCTGAGCACCCAAGAGTCATTGTGGTGTGCCGGTGAATAAGTCTTTGAAGGTTTTGGAAGTCTACCCTAAAGACTTACCATGACTAAGCAATGGAGCATCAGCTCCATCTGCTCCTCGAACTCCGCATCAAAGCCGGCATAGACTTAGCCCGGCACTGCTGGCGCGAACTGCGACGGTGGCTGCTGGTCCTCGTCGTCGTCGAGGAGATGACGATCTCCGCACGCATCGAGTCGCCGCCAGCTGACGAGGACGACGGTTGAAGGAAATATGCCCTAGAGGCAATAATAAAGTTGTTATTTATATTTCTTTATATCATGCTAAATTTTTATTATTCATGCTAGAATTGTATTAACCGAAAACTTGATACATGTGTGAATACATAGACAAAACAAAGTGTCCCTAATATGCCTCTACTTGACTAGCTCGTTAATCAAAGATGGTTAAGTTTCCTGACCATAGACATGTGTTATCATTTGATGAATGGGATCACATCATTAGGAGAATGATGTGATGGACAAGTCCCATCCGTTAGCTTAGCATAATGATCGTTTAGTTTTGTTGCTATTGCTTTCTTCATGACTTATACATGTTCCTCTGACTATGAGATTATGCAACTCCCGAATATCGGAGGAACACCTTGTGTGCTATCAAACGCCACAACGTAACTGGGTGATTATAAAAATGCTCTACAGGTGTCTCCGAAGGTACTTGTTGGGTTGGCATAGATCGAGATTAGGATTTGTCACTCCGAATGTCGGAGAGGTATCTCTGGGCCCTCTCGGTAATGCACATCACTATAAGCCTTGCAAGCAATGTGGCTAATGAGAACGAGTAAAGAGACTTGCCGGTAACGAGATTGAACTAGGTATGAGGATACCGACGATCGAATCTCAGGCAAGTAACATACCGATGACAAAGGGAACAACGTATGTTGTTATGCGGTTTGACCGATAAAGATCTTCGTAGAATATGTAGGAGCCAATATGAGCGTCCAGGTTCCGCTATTGGTTATTGACCGGAGATGTGTCTCGGTCATGTCTACGTAGTTCTCGAACCCGTAGGGTCCGCACGTTTAACATTCTATGACGATTTGTATTATGAGTTACGTGATTTGATGACGAAGTTTGTTCGGAGTCCCGGATAAGATCATGGACATGACGAGGAGTCCCAAAATGGCCGAGAGGTAAAGATCTATATATTGGAAGGCTATATTCGGACATCGGAAAGGTTCCGAGTGATTCGGGTATTTTTTAGAGTACCGGAGAGTTACGGGAATTCGCCGGGGAAGTAGTGGGCCTTAATGGGCCATACGCGAAAGGAGAGAAGGGCCTCAAGGGGTGGCCGCGCGCCCCCCATGGCAAATCCGAATTGGACTAGGGAGGGGGCGACGCCCCCCTCTCTTTCCTTCTTCCTCTCCTACTCCTTCCTTCTCTCCCCTCTTGGAAAAGGAAGGGGACTCCAACTAGGATTGGGAATCCTAGTTGGACTCCCCCTATAGGCGCGCCCCTCCTAGGCCGGCCTCCTCCTCCTCCCTCCTTTATATACGTGGCCAAGGGGGCACCCCAAAGCACAACAGACAATCTCTTAGCCGTGTGTGGTGCCCCCCTCCACAGTTACACACCTCGGTCATATCGTCGTAGTGCTTAGGCGAAGCCCTGCGCCGGTAGCTTCATCATCACCATCGCCACGCCATCGTGCTGATGGAACTCTCCCTCGACCTCAACTGGATCAAGAGTACGAGGGACGTCATCGAAGTGAGCGATGTCTTTGAACACGGAGGTGCCGTACGTTCGGTGCTAGGATCGGTCGGATCATGAAGACGTACGACTACATAAACCGCGTTAATATAACGCTTCCGCTTTCGGTCTACGAGGGTACGTGGACACACTCTCCCCGCTCGTTGCTATGCATCACCTAGATAGATCTTGCGTGATCGTAGGAAATTTTTTGAAATCACTGCGTTCCCCAACAACGGCCCCGGAGTCCGTGGGCGACGTCTTCACTAGCCGCTAGATCCCGCCCCAGAACCGCCTATCGACGCCGATGCCTAGGACTTGCCCATCACCGGAGATGTGGATGGGGGTGCGGCGAGGAAGAGGAGGATGCAATGTGGACGTCGCCCGAGCGCGGCTTAAATAGTCGTCGCCAGGCCATGCGAAGGGCCGGTCAACTGCTTCAATGTGGCTCAGCGGTCGGAGTTGAATCCTCGGGAACCTGCGGCTGCCGAGAGGTCGCGTCGGTCAGCGCCGTCCTCCCTCCCTTTGGTCTCATCACGACATCAATGTCGGCCTCCACGTGCTCTGGGCCGGCATGAATGTGGCATGATAAGCGACACGTGTATCAGAAGGAAACCACGTGAGGGGCGGGTGACGGATTTTTGGTGGGCCAGGGCGGTCAGAAGCAAGCTTGGGCGTGGCCCGGCCGCCCGCACCCCCCCCCCCCCCCCCAACACACAGTTTTATCTCCGGTTTGTGGGAGAAACTACGTCCAGACGTCTCCGTGGACCGATACAGGTCGACATTGGATGGCTTCCAGATGCCCTTAGCTCTTACTCCCTCCGTTTTAAAATATAAGGTCTGTTGGTTTCCGTGCAAGTCAACCATTTGAAGGTTTAACCAAGATTACATAATAAAATAACATCTGCAATAGCTAATGTATAAAATATGAAACTACTTTTCATGATGGATTAAATGATATAAATTTTGTATTGTGAATGTTGATATATTTTTCTAAAAACTCGGTCAAACTTGCACCCGCTTGAAAAACAAATACACCTTGTATAAAGGAACAAACGGAGTACTTCTTTAAGCACCTTTCTGGGGCAGCTTTCCCCATTCTTTTCTTCTTGCTCTCTCTCTCTTTTGCATTCCAATTGCATGACAACCAACCAGACAGGACGTTAAGCTGATATCCTCAAGAAAAAAAACACGTTAAGCTGCCTTGAAGGCGTGGTCACAGAATTTCGGCACACCAACCAGATGCTGCAGATGATTCAATTACATCATTTGACCAACCAAAGCAACTCCAAGTTTCACATGAATTTGGGCGTCCCAAGGATAAACTCGAAGCTGTCTAATTCTCCACCACAACAACACTAGATCATAATTCTTTTTCACCACTTCCCTCTGGCCTTCATCAAGCCACTGGAAACGGGCACCTTTATTGTCCCACAGCTACCATTACTACCAAAAAGTACACTTGCAAGAATAAACGCCCTTGAACGAATCGATTTCCGCTATAGGGACGCAAACTTTACTTGAATTAGCACAATATAGGATGGACCCTATTCGTCGGTGGCGCTTTTCCCGCTTGAGGCTGAAGACACGAGCTTTATGTACTGCAAGAAGAAAGGAAATGAGAGATGTTTATATAAGGTCAACATTGCACCATCAGGAATGCCGGTACTTGAGCTGGGTACCTTCCAAAGTGCTCCACTAGTAACCTTGTGTGAAGCGGGCTCCATTTCCTTCGCCTTTGTTCGAGCTGGTCTTCCGTCAAATCAACATCAATTACTTTCTTCCCGGCGTCGATCGTGATTGTATCGCCATTCTCAACAAGACCAATTGGGCCTCCTTCCTGAAAACAGCTACTTTGTGAATAACACACCAAGAAATTTACCAATTATGAGTTGGGCGCTTTAACCACTCAGCCATGGATGCTTAACAAGGATCATCGTACATCGTAAATAACCAATTTTCATAGGATATTTTCAGTGGTTATTTTTCGGTGACCCTAGCTTGTATACTACTGAAAGAAGTTGAACTGCCACAAGAGAAAAAATTGAAAATTACACACTATAGATTAATCTTGTAACCATTGGGAGTATTACAACACAGTACCTGTGCTTCAGGACATATGTGGCCCACAACAAATCCATGCGACCCCCCAGAAAATCTACCATCTGTCAGCAGGGCACACTCCTGTAGTAAAGATTAAACAATAGTTAAATATTCGTCAACTGTCGCAAAAAAAAACTAATAGGTTATCCGAAGAAAGCAAGATGACTTCATGGCATGCGTGCTGAGCGGCACATAGGCACGGCATGGACAGAAAAACAGAGACAAAAGGAGGTTGCAAGGAAGCTCTAGAGCGTTCAAATGTGAAGAACAAATCAATCTCAAGATTTCGAAGAGCAATGTAAGTGGTAATATGTTCAAGAAAGCCCAAGATTGTTTGCCTTGAAATCTCGAAATTTTCAGGAGCTATGAAGCATAGCAGAACGAACATATGGAGCTGTCCAGATGTACGATTTGCATTAGCAGCTCTACTTCCAAGAATGAGTGAAGTATGATCATTTCCGGGTAGATAGGAGAGCTATTAAAATCCACAAACATGAATCAGAGTTTCGACTGGGTTCTTCAGATGTCACTAACTAGGTGAGATATAAAATAGCAGTGCTCTTATGTTATTGCAATTATTAAGGGCACATAAAAACCAGAAATACAAACAATGGCATGCATGAGGTAGCATTACCTTCCCAAGACCAGCCCCCATTATTGCACTTGTTGGGGTCAACATTTCAGGCATCCCGGGACCTCCTTTTGGTCCTTCTCCTCGGATCACTACAACCTTTCCCTGTTTTATAACCATCGTGGCAATGAAATACTTCATGAGAGAATGTATGAGACTTGCCCTGGTAAACTACCAGCATAACTGAATGAATCAAAACAGCTATTACATTGAAACGGATGAAAAATGAAGTTATACGTTGAACCAACTGCAGATAATTGACTTGAGGAAATTCCGATATGAGAGAGAGAGAGAGAGAGAGAGCAATTGCATGTCCAAAATCACCTCTTCTGAATCATGGCCTTACAAAGTTAACACACATTACCTTGAAATTTGCTGGGTTTTCTGATATAGCTGTAATCATTGATTCTTCACCGTCAAAAACTAGTGCAGGACCTATCATTTGATAAATAAAAGTTAAAATCTGCACATTATAAAGGCTTCCAACGATTGAAAAATGGAAGGAGCGAAAGAACACCTGAGAAAAACAGTCCCTCCTTGCCAGTTATTTTTGCTACTGAACCTTCTGGTGCAAGATTGCCATAAAGTATCTGTATATGCCCAGTCGATTTGATAGGATTGTCGAGCCGTCGTATTATTTGCTGAGTCAAATAACATGTGTACAAACGTTAGTACTCAAGGAGATGGAGTGGGCTGAAGAACTCAGGATTGAGCTTTACCTGTCCTTCCGATAAAGGTGGGAATATTTTAGCATTTTCCGCTAGAGTTTTTCCAGTGACTGAAGGGCAAGAAGAAAATACATGTCATTAGTCTATAAAAAGGAGTTCCTACATGACATGATGGACGATCATTGACTGTACGCACCAGTCATACAATCCCCATCAAGAAGACCTTGTTCCAAGAGATAATGAATTACTGCAGGTGTTCCACCAATCTACAATGTCATTACAAGCATAAATTATTTGCATGGTTTTCTATGAACATGATAGCAACAAGTGTACAGTAAAAGTGTTAATACTCCCTCCAGTCCTTTTTATTCTGCATATAAGAATTGTCTGAAGTCAAACTTCATAAAGTTTGACCTTATTTATATGAAAAAATATCAACATCTACCATGCTAAAGTTATACAATATGAAAATTTAAGTCATGACACATCTACTGATATTGATTCATATTGTGAATGTTGGTATTTTTTTCTATAAAGTTGGTCAAACTTTACGAGGCTTGACTTTAGACAAATCTTATATGCAAACTAAAAAAGACCGGAGGGAGTCTTATATTCTAGAAACTTAGTGATTAACAAGAGTGTAAGGTTTCCTCGATTGGCTTAAGTCCTTAAATTTTCAACTTCATTATGTGTGGTCAAACCAGAACGAAGTGAAATCAAGAAATCAAGTTTAGCGAGTATTTACCTTATGCAGATCCTCCATGACATACTTTCCACTAGGCTTAAGATCTGCAAGAAAAGGAACTTGGTCGCTGACCTTCTGGAAATCATCAAGAGTTAATTGCAAACCCACAGACCTGAAAGGGGAAGGCAATGAGCATTTGTCTAATTAAGAAATTAAAAATGGACAAGAAGATGATAACCCACCTGGCAATAGCAATCAAATGCAGTACAGCATTAGTAGAGCCACCAAGTGCCATGATAATAACCATTGCGTTCCGCAATGACTTCTCAGTTATAATGTCTCTAGGCTTCAAATCCATCTTTAACAATTCTAGGAGATACTTCCCAGCAAGACGGCATTCGTCTAATTTTAATGGGTCTTCAGCAGGGGTTGAAGAGCTTTGATAAATAAAACACAGACGAAATGATAATAATTTTAGTCAATCCATGAAGTCAAATCAAAGTGAAATGGTTAAGAGGAAACACAATGTTTTGCCTAGAATTAATAAGAAGTTTCCAGATGTTATTTGCACCTGTATGGAAGGCTCATGCCCATTGTCTCAATAGCAGATGCCATTGTGTTTGCTGTGTACATACCGCCACAAGCACCTGCTCCTGGGCATGAGTTGCGGAGCACATTCTTTCTTTCCTCGTCGCTGATTGACCCACTAACAAATTCTCCATAGCTCTGCATATAGCACATCAAAATAAGTAAGCATAAGTTGTACAATGCTGCATAAGCAGCTGCGTGTAAAAAAGAAACCGAGTTGACGAACGTAAAAAGGTGATACACTTACCTGGAATGCAGATACTATGTCATATGAATTGCCCTGAAAGTGTCCAGGCTGCACAAATAAAATCTCAAAGTCAGAAAATTATCAGAAACATGTAAAAGCAATACTGAACCGACACACATTTAACAGCGCACATAGTTACACCAAACTGTGTTTCCAGCATGAATCTCCATCCAATTTTTATTTATAAACGGAACCATTTATGTGTCCCAGAAACAGTTCGGTTTCATCATAACTCTGAGTCACATCTACAGACTAGTAAAACACGAAACAAAGAGCATTCCCGCATGTGTAGTCAGTAGAATTATAACAAGAAAATAGGGGTAAGATTACCTTAATAGTTCCACCATAAACCATGATACTTGGTCGATTTAGCCGTCCCATTGCCATTATTGTACCTGGCATCTGCAATGCGAAGTGCCGCTAAATTCAGACCCAACAAACATCCAGACGTCATAGTTATTCTATAAGCCCGACTTGTGTACAAGGTAAGACATGAGATAAATTGAAGTACTGGAAAGGTACAAAACATGAGTGTTTTCTCATTCTTAAACATTACAGTAAAGCAGACGCATATGAAACTAGAAACTTGTTCCACTACTTTTGTTCGTGATGAGATGGAAAACATACACGAAAACCGAGATAAAACTCCCAACTTCATTCTCAAACGAGGTGGGGCAGTACACCCATTTCAGAGAAAAAATCCTGACAGCAGAAAGGATTGTGATGTTACCAAAACTAGGAACCGTGGTTTACAAGTGAAGACAGACCCGGTTAATATTGTTTCGTTTTCCAGCGCTGAGCTAAAATACATGAGATTTGTAATACCACCGTGGAGAGCACTGCAGTTTCGTCTCTACTATAACAGAGCAGTGAAGAACAGATTGCAGATTTTCAGAAGACCTAATCGCTGTTGAGTTAGGTAGGAAGGATAACAACAGTAGGCAGTATAGGGAGCTCACTGACGTTCTTATCGCACCCAGGGATTGAGATATTGGCGTCGTAGTGCTGCGCCCCCATGACGGTCTCTATGCTGTCGGCGATGAGGTCGCGCGACTGGAGGCTGTAGCACATGCCCCTGGTACCCATGGAGATGGCGTCGCTGACCCCGACGGTGTTGAAGCGGAAGGCGACCATGCCGGCGTCGCGGATTCCGTCGCGCACGGCCTCGGCGAGCTGGAGCAGGTGCATGTTGCAGGTGTTCCCCTCGTACCAGACGGAGGAGACCCCGACCTGCGGCTTGCGGAGGTCGGCATCGGTGAGGCCGACGCCGTAGAGCACGGCCTGCGACGCCCCCTGCGACTTGGGCTCCGTGATGCGCGCGCTGTACTTGTTGAGCTTGGGCTCGTCGGAGACGGCGGCGGCGCGGACGCGCGTGGCGAGGCGGCGGCCGGAGGCGGGGGTGGGGGCGGCGGCTGGGAGAGAGGGGGATGTGAGCGCCAGGGACTGCATGGCGTCGGCGGGGGCGGTGAGGTTTGGGATGGGGTTTAGGGTTTTGGAATGGGGTGGGGGTGGCGAGTAAGGAAGGAGATGGGTGTGGAAAGGGGACGGCGGCGTCTGCTGGAAGAGGAGGAAGACGACGCCAGCAGCGCCAGCGCGTGCCAGGTCGGGTTTATTTTTATATGGAAAAGCCTTCTGGCGCACTTTATTTTGAGAATTGAATAAGTTTAGGCAGTTCAAAATATTGTCACGACAAAGTTAGCTTTTGGGATGCCACGAACTGCGCGGAGCTCTGGTTAGGTTTCTTCTTGTTGTTGTTTTTTTAAGTTAGCAGGATAGTTGCTAAGATTCCATTTGGAAGAAATATGCCCACGCCGAGAATTGCTCGGTTTATTAAAAAGAAACCGGGTGAAAACCTAAATAATAGGCAACTACACCAAGCTGATCTAGGTCACTAGCATCACAAGACATATAAAAATGCCAGAAAAACAAAATATGATAGAGCAAAGCACATCATAGGCCATTGCAGTATCATCGTATATCCTTCATCGGCCGAAATCACTATTCTGACCCTTTCAACGAACTTTGTCACAAAATGAACTCGACGTGAAAGTATTTCACGATCGACCTTTATAGCATACGCCCGCTGGCGTTTACGCCCAACATAAACGCCCGAGGTAGCTAAGCGTTTACGATCAAAGAAAAGCCGAGGTAGCTACCTTGCGGACGGTGAAAGCGCCAAAGCGGCGGCATTCTTGCCCATCATTGAAACGCCAAGGAACCATGGCGTTGCTGCCCTCTTTGGTCATAATTAATTAGCCTTATTAGTTAGCCTGTTCATCCACATTCCACATGCACATGAAAAAGGGCAGCAACGCCATGGTCATTGGCGTTTCAATGATGGGCAAGAACGCCAGCCGCTTTTGCGCTTACCCGGGTCCGCAACGCTTAGCTACCACGGCGTTTCTTCTTTGATCGTAAACGCTAGCTACATCGGCGTTCTATGTTGGGCGTAAACGCCGGGCTGTATGCGTCCTAAAGGTTAGATCGTGAAATACTTTCACGTCGAGTTCATTTTGTGACAAAGTTCGTTGAAAGGGTCAAAATAGTGAAAAAGTCCTCCTCCATCGCGCTCGTGACCCGACAACTTTGACTTAGCTGTAAGAACACAGGAGCACCTACATTCGGCATGTCCGTCACAATCGTGTTCTTTCAACCTCATTGACATTGGAGAAAGAAGACATGTCCGAAGAAAGCACACGTGCCGCTCTGATCCCGGGAGGAGGACGCTCCCTGCATGTCCATTGTGCTTCTGTTGCCCACCACCGTCGTGCCACGGCCAACCACGGACGCGACCCTGACCATCCAGACCACTGCCAACCAGGTGCGCCCACCAAAGACCCTCTCCAAAACTATGCTTCCAGCAAAGTAAGGCCACATGTAACAGCTCGAGACCGATGCTCCAGATGCATTCCATATATTTGGTTATCGCCGCATTATTTATTTGTTTGTTGCATTCATCATCGCATCATCTGCATTGTATCGGCGCTCCGTTGTCATCTTTTCAAAACTTGCATCCTTTAGTAGTCGTCGCTTCTTTTCGTTGACCGTTCCAAGACCAACCACACACTTGCACGCAAATGTCTTGTCTCTCGGCACAACCCACATACCCCCTCGCGCACGTTCGAAAACTTTCCCGAACCCAAACCGCCCGGTCATCACTGGTGGGTTCGGGTCAACCCCAAACATCCTCAAACATCTTTGGTTCTTTCTTTAGACCAGACGGAGCCAACCGATCTAAATCAGAGAGCGCCAAACCTCCTCATTTCCCTATATATAGTCCCCTGGACCTAATTTGGACAACCAGACCTAATCCCTAAAAATCTTCCCCCTGTCCAGTCGGCGCCGCCGCCAGCCTCCTCCCACCTCAAGATCTCACCCGCCTGCCAAACCACCGTCGTTGTCTCTGTTGGGGAACGTAGTAATAATTCAAAAAAATTCCTACGCGTCACCAAGATCAATCTAGGAGATGCTAGCAATGAGAGACAGGGAGTGCATCTTCATACCCTTGAAGATCACTAAGCGGAAGCATTACAAGAACGCGGTTGATGGAGTCGTACTCGCGGCGATTCAAATCACGAAAGATCTGATCCAAGCGCCGAATGGACGACGCCTCCGTGTTCATCACACATACAACCCGGGGACGTCTCCTCCTTCTTGATCCAGCAAGGGGAGAGGGGAAGTTGAGGGAGAACTCCGGCAACACGACGGCGTGGTGGTGGTAGAGCCCGTGGTTCTCCGGCAGGGCTTCACCAAGCACTACGGAGGAGGAGGAGGAGGTGTAGGAAGGGGAGGGTTGCGCCAGGGGCTGAGGTCCAGCTCCCATGCACCTCCCCACTATATATAGGGGTAGAGGGGGCTGGTTTCTTGCCCTCCAAGTCCATTGGGGCGTTGGCAAAGGTGCGAGAAAAGAAATCCCATCCTTTCCCTTCCCCACCGATTGTTATCCCCCCTTTTTAGGGATCTTGATCTTATCCCTTCGGGATATGATCTTATTCCTTCTAAGGAGGGATCTTGGTGCGCCTTGACCAGGGGTGTGGGGCCTTGCCCCCACTACCCAGGTTCATGTGGGTCCCCCCATATAGGTGGGCCCCACTTCAGAACCTTCTAAAACCTTCCCGGTACAATACCGAAAAATTCTGAACATTTTCTGGTGGCCAAAATAGGACTTCCCATATATAAATCTTTACCTCCGGACCATTTCGAAACTCCTCGTGACGTCCGGGATCTCATCCGAGACTCGAAACAACTTTCGGTAACCACATACAATTCCCATTACAACTCTAGCGTCACCGGATCTTAAGTGTGTAGACCCTACTCCATTCAAAAAAAAGTGTGTAGACCCTACGGGTTCGGGAACCATGCAGACATGACCGAGATACCTCTCCGGCCAATAACCAATAGCGGGATCTCGATACCCATATTGGCTCCCACATGTTCCACGATGATCTCATCGGATGAACCATGATGTCGGGGATTCAATCAATCCCGTATACAATTCCCTTTGTCCATCGGTATGTTACTTGCCCGAGATTCGATCGTTGGTATCCCTATACCTTGTTCAATCTCGTTACCAGCAAGTCTCTTTACTCGTTCCGTAATGCATGATCACGTGGCTAACTCCTTAGTCACATCGAGCTCATTATGATGATGCATTACCGAGTGGGCCCAGAGATACCTCTCTGTCATACGGAGTCACAAATCCCAGTATCGATTTGTGCCAACCGAACAGACACTTTCGGAGATACCTGTAGTGCACCTTTATAGCCACCCAGTTACATTGTGACGTTTGATACACCCAAAGCATTCATACGGTATCCGGGAGTTGCACAACCTCATGGTCTAAGGAAATGATACTTGACATTAGAAAAGCTCTAGCAAACGAACTACACGATCTTTTGCTATGCTTAGGATTGGGTCTTGTCCATCACATCATTCTCCTAATGATGCGATCCCGTTATCAACGACATCCAATGTCCATGGTCAGGTAACCACAACCATCTATTGATCAACGAGCTAGTCAACTAGAGGCTCACTAGGGACATGTTGTGGTCTATGTATTCACACATGTATTACAGTTTCCGGCTAATACAAGTATAGCATGAACAATAGACAATTATCATGAACAAGGAAATATAATAATAACCATTTTATTGTTGCCTTTAGGGCCTATTTCCAACAGTCTCCCATTTGCACTAGAGTCAATAATCTAGTTACATTGTGATGAATTGAACACCCAGAGAGTTCTGGTGCTGATCATGTTTTGCTCGTGGAAGAGGTTTAGTCAATGGATCTGCGACATTCAGATCCGTATGTACTTTACAACTGCATCAGATGACTGCTCCACCATTCAAAATATACATGTATCCGGCTTGTGACTTGAAGTCATCCGGATTTGTATCGAAGCTAGCATCGACGTAACCCTTTACGACGAGCTCTTCGACACCTCCATAAACGAGAAACATATCCTTAGTCCTTCTCAGGTACTTCAGGATATTCTTGACCACTGATACATCTCCAACGTATCTATAGTTTATGAAATATTCATGCTGTTTTATTATCATTCTTGTATGTTTTACAATCATTTTATAGCAACTTTACATCATTTTTTGGGACTAACCTATTGACCCAGTGCCCAGTGCCAGTTGTTGTTTTTTGGCTTGTTTTTTTACATCGCAGGAAATCAATATCAAATGGATTCCAAACACCGTGAAACTTTTTGTGGATTTTTTATGGACCAGAATACTCCCGATGGACCAGAGCAGCACTTGGGGGGTGCCCCGAGGGGGGCACAACCCACCAGGGCGCGCCTGGGGGCCCAGGCGCGCCCAGGTGGGTTGTGCCCACCTCGGTGGCCTCCCGTACCCCCTCTTTGCACTACAAATTTCCAAATATTTCGAAACCCTTTGGGGTTAACCTAGATCAGAAGTTTCGCCGCCGCAAGGCTCTGTAGCCATCGAAAACCAATCTAGACCCTTTCCAGCACACTGCCGGAGGGGAGGGGGAATCATCTCCGGTGGCCATCTTCATGATCTCGGCGGCCACCACGATGAGGAGGGAGTAGTCCACCCTAGGGGCTGAGGGTTTGTACCAGTAGCTATGTGTTTAATCTCTCTCTCGTGATCTATATCATGGGCTTTGTTAATATAGATGGATCATATGATGTTTCTCCCCTCTATACTCTTGTTTTGATTAATTGAATCTTTACCCTTTGAAGTTTTTTCTTGTCGGATTGAATATTCAAATATGAGAACACATGATGTATGTCTTGCGGTATGAATACTTGAGGTGACAATGGGGTATCATATTGATTCACTTGATGTATGTTATGGCACTCAACTTGCGGATTCCCGCGGTGACATTGGGGTAATCTATGCATAGGGGTTGAAGCACGTTTTTATTATCTTTTCTCCGATAGAAACTTTGGGGTCTCTTTGTAGTTCTTTGTGTGGATTGAGTATTGTGAATATGAATTTGCTTTGGTGTTATTTTAGTACGAACTCTTGATTATATCGATCGAAAAGAATAGCTTGCGTTATTTTAGTACGAACTCTAGGATAAATCGAATGGAAAGAATAGCTTTGAGGTGGTTGCGTACCCTACAAACAATTTCTATCTTTTGTTCTCCGCTAATAGGAACTCGGGAGTGATTCTTTATTGCACTTTGAGGGATGGTTATATGATCCAATTATATTAGCATTGTTGAGAGATTGCACTAGCAAAAGTACGGAACCTAGGCCTCATTTTTAAGCATTGCAATACCGTTTTTGTGCCCGTTTACTACTTGCTACCTTGCTGTTTTTATTTATTCAGATTATAAAAAGAGAAAAATTCACTCGAGGTCCTCATACTCGTCGCGTTGGCCAATTTAATCCTCATACTTACAAATACCCAAAATACAGTCACTGAACTTGTCTCAGGTGGTCATATACGGTCCATTGTATGATTTCTTGCACATACACGCTGATTTGGCAGTTGACTGGGATGTCCACGTGTGCGTTAACCTCCAACTCATTAGCACCTGGTCTTGATCGATCAATTCGGGGGAATGCGGGGGGTTGTTTTGCAAAATCACCGTATTTAACTTTTCTCCCCCCTGAAAGGATCGAGAAGAGGTGTCTAGAGGGGGGGGGGGGTGATTAGACACTAAGTACCAAAGATTGCAGTTTTTAATTTCCTTATGTTGAAGTGGAGTTTTGGCACAAGTTTAACAATCACAATACATAATAAGCAAGCATGCAACTTGCGAGAATGTAAAGGGAAGGGTTTGGAGAAATCAAACGCAATTGGAGACACGGATGTTTTTGTCATGGTTCCGATAGGTGGTGCTATCGTACATCCACATTGATGGAGACTTCAACCCACGAAGGGTAACGATTCACGCTGAAGTCCACGGAGGGCTCCACCCACGAAGGGTCCACGAAGAAGCAACCTTGTATCTCCCATCATGGCTGTCGCCCACGAAGGACTTGCCTCACTAGCGGTAGATCTTCACGAAGTAAGCGATCTCCTTGCCCTTAAAAACTCCTTGGTTCAACTCCACAATCTTGTCGGAGGCTCCCAAGTGACACCTAGCCAATCTAGGAGACACCACTCTCCAAGAAGTAACAAATGGTGTGTTGATGATGAACTCCTTGCTCTTGTGCTTCAAATGATAGTCTCCCCAACACTCAACTCTCTCTCTCACAGGATTTGGATTTGGTGGAAAGAAGATTTGAGTGGAAAGCAACTTGGGGAAGGCTAGAGATCAAGATTCATATGGTATGAATGGAATATCTTGGCCTCAACACATGAGCAGGTGGTTCTCTCTCAGAAAATGTGTATTGGAAGTGTAGGTTTGTTCTGATGGCTCTCTCCATGAATGAAGAGTGGGTGGAGGGGTGTATATAGCCTCCACACAAAAACTAACTGTTACACACAATTTACCAATCTCGGTGAGACCGAATTGAGAAACTTGGTCGGACCGATTTAGCAAATCTAGTGACCGTTAGGATTTTCGGTGGGACTGACATGCAACTTGGTAGGACCGACATGGTTAGGGTTAGGGCATAACGTAATCTCGGTGAGACTGATTACACAAACTCGGTGGGACCGATTTTGGTAATAAGCTAACCAGAGAGTTGGTGAGGCAAACTCGGTGGTACCAATTACACAAACTCGGTGGTACCGATTACACAAACTCGGTGGAACCGATTTTGATAATAAGCTGGCCAGAGAGTTTGCATTGTAATCTCGGTAGTACCGATTGCTCAAACTCGGTGAGACTGATTTTGGTAATGGACATATACAGAGAGATTACAATCCCATCTCAGTGAGACCAAGATCCCTATCGGTGAAACCGATTTGCCTAGGGTTTGTGGCAGTGGCTATGACATCTGAACTCGGTGGCGCCGGATAGAAAGAATCGGTGGGGCGAGTTTGACTTTTGTTTAGGTCATATGTGGATGTGGGAAGGTAGTTGAGGGTTTTGGAGCATATCACTAAGCACTTTGAGCAAGCAAGCCATTAAGCAACACCTCATCCCCTCTTGATAGTATTGGCTTTTCCTATAGACTCAGTGTGATCTTGGATCACTAAAATATAAAATGTAGAGTCTTGTACTTGAAGCTTGAGCCAATCCTTTGTCCTTAGCATCTTGAAGGGGTTCCACATCCTTTAGTCCATGCCACTTAATTTGTTGAACTTGTCTGAAACATACTAGGTAAAAGTGTTAGTCCAACAAGAGATATGTTGTCATTAATTACCAAAATCACTCAGGGAGCACTTGTGCTTTCAATCTTCCCCTTTTTGGTAATTGATGGCAACATACATCAAAGCTTTAGATAAAGATATTGAGAATAGCAAGTAAAGCTTTGGATGGACATGTAACATGCATAGGCTGAAGGAAATATGCCCTAGAGGCAATAATAAAGTTATTATTTATTTCCTTATATCATGATAAATGTTTATTATTCATGCTAGAATTGTATTAACCGGAAACATAATACATGTGTGAATATATAGACACACCGGATGTCACTAGTATGCCTCTACTTGACTAGCTTGTTAATCCAAGATGGTTATGTTTCCTAACCATGAACAAGGAGTTGTTATTTGATTAACAAGGTCACATCATTAGTAGAATGATCTGATTGACATGACCCATTCCGTTAGCTTAACACTTGATCGGTGAGTATGTTAATGCTTTCTTCATGACCCATACATGTTCCTGTAACTATGAGATTATGCAACTCCCGTTTACGGAGGAACACTTTGGTGCTACCAAACGTCCACAACGAATCGGGTGATTATAAAGGAGCACTACAAGTGTCTCCAAAGGTACTTGTTGGGTTGGCGTATTTCGAGATTAGGTTTTGTCACTCCGATTGTCGGAGAGGTATCTCCGTGCCTTCTCGGTAATGCACATCACTTAAGCCTTGCAAGCATTACAACTAATGAGTTAGTTGTGAGATGATGTATTACGAAGCGAGTAAAGAGACTTACCGGTAGCGAGATTGAACTAGGTATTGGATACCGACGATCGAATCTCGGGTAAGTAACATACCGATGACAAAGGGAACAACGATGTCGTTATGCGGTTTGACCGATAAAGATCTTTGTAGAATATGTAGGAACCAATATGGGCATCCATGTTCCGCTATTGGTTATTGACCGAGAATGGTTCTAGGTCATGTCTACATAGTTCTCGAACCCGTAGGGTCCGCACGCTTAACGTTTCGATGACAGTTCATAATGAGTTTATAAGTATTGATGCACCGAAGGTTGTTCGGAGTCCCGGATGTGATCACGGACATGACGAGGAGTCTCGAAATGGTCGAGACATAAAGATTGATATATTGGAACACCGGGGGGTTACCGGAACCCCCCGGGGGGTATATGGGCCCTCATGGGCCTTGAGGAAGAAGGAGAAGGGCCGGCCAGGTGGGCTGCGCGCCCCCCTCCCCCTTCCAGTCCGAATAGGACAAGGAGAGGGGCGCGCCTTCCCCTTTTCCCCTCCCAATCCTACTCCAACTAGGAGAAGGGGAGTCCTACTCGGTGGGAGTAGGACTCCTCCTTGGTGCGCCTCCTATAGGGCCGGCCACCTCCCCTTGTCTCCTTTATATACGAGGCAGGGAGCACCCCAAGACACACAAGTTGATCTACGGATCTTTCCTTAGCCGTGTCGCGGTGCCCCTTCCACCATATTCCACTTGGTCATATCATCGTAGAGCTTAGGCGAAGCCTGCGCCGGAGAAGTCATATCGTCAGCGGAGCTTAAGGCGAAGCCTGCGTCGGTGGAGCATCATCATCGCCACCACGCCCGTCGTCGATTGTGGAACTCATCCCGACACTTTCTTTGGATCGAGTCCGGGATCGTCATCGAGCTGAGCGTGTGCGTAACTTCGGAGGTGCCGTCGTTCGGTGCTTGGATCGGTCGGATCGTGAAGACGTCTGACTACATCAACCGCGTTGTTATAACGCTTCCGCTTTCGGTCTCACGAGGGTACGTGGACGGACCTCTCCCTCTCGTTGCTATGCCATCACCATGGTCTTGCGTGATCGTAGGAAATTTTTGAAATTACTGCGTTCCCCAACAAAGTGGTATCGAGCCTGGTTTTATGCGTAGATGTCATATGCACGAGTAGAACACAAGTGAGTTGTGGACGATACAAGTCATACGCCTACCAAAGCATGTCATACTTTGGTTCAGCGGTATTGTTGGACGAGACGATCCGGACCAACCTTACGCGTGACGCTTCGCCGAGACCGGTTCCTCGGCGTGCTTTGCACATAGATGGCTTCGCGAAGACCTGTCTCTCCAACTTTAGTTGAACCGAGTGTACTACGCCGGTCCTTGAGAAGGTTAAAAGCGAGTCTATTTGACAAACTATCGTTGTGGTTTTGATGCGTAGGTAAGAACGGTTCTTGCTCGGCCCGTAGCAGCCACGTAAAACTTGCAACAACAAAGTAGAGGACGTCTAACTTGTTTTTGCAGGGCATGTTGTGATGTGATATGGTCAAGACGTGATGCTATATTGTATGAGATGATCATGTTTTGTAACCGAAGTTATCGGCAATCGGCAGGAGCCATATGGTTGTCGCTTTATTGTATGCAATGCAATCGCGATGTAATGCTTTACTTTATTACTAAGCGGTAGTGATAGTCGTGGAAGCATAAGATTGGCGAGACGACAACGATGCTACGATGGAGATCAAGGTGTCACGCCGGTGACGATGGTGATCATGACGGTGCTTCGGCGATGGAGATCACAAGCACAAGATGATGATGACCATATCATATCACTTATATTGGTTGCATGTGATGTTTATCCTTTATGCATCTTATCTTGCTTTGATTGACGGTAGCATTATAAGATGATCTCTCACTAAAATTATCAAGAAGTGTTCTCCACAGTATGCACCGTTCTGCGAAAGTTCTTCGTCTTTGAGACACCACGTGATGATCGGGTGTGATAGGCTCTACGTTCAAATACAACGGGTGCAAAAGCAGTTCTTGCACGCCGAATACTCAAAGTTAAACTTGACGAGCCTAGCATATAACAGATATGGCCTCGGAACACGGAGACCGAAAGGTCGAACGTGAATCATATAGTAGATATGATCAACATAGTGATGTTCACCATTGAAACTACTCCATCTCACGTGATGATCGGACATGGTTTAGTTGATTTGGATCACGTGATCACTTAGATGACTAGAGAGATGTCTGCCTAAGTGGGAGGTTTTTAATATGATTAATCAAACTTAAATTTATCATGAACTTAGTACCGATAGTATTTTGCTTGTCTATGTTTGATGTAGATAGATGGCTCGTCTTTGTTGTTCCGTTGAATTTTAATGCGTTCCTTGAGAAAGCAAAGTTGAAAGATGATGGTAGCAATTACACGGACCGGGTCCGTAATTTGAGGATTATCCTCATTGCTGCACGTAAAAATTACGTCTGGAAGCACCGCTTAGGTGACAGTTCGCTGCAGATGCCGAGCCGAAGTTATGAACGTCTGCAAAGCAGAGCTGATGACTACTCTATAGTTCAAGTGTGCCATGCTACGGCTTAGAACCGGGTCTTCAACGACGTTTTGAACGTCATGGAGCATATGAGATGTTCCAAGAGTTGAAGTTAATATTTCAAGCAAATGCCCGGATTGAGAGATATGAAGTCTCCAACAAGTTCTATAGCTGCAAGATGGAGGAGAATAGTTCTGTCAGTGAGCACATACTCAAAATGTCTGGGTATAACAATCACTTAATTCAGCTGGGAGTTAATCTTCCGGATGATAGTGTCATTTACAGAATTCTCCAATCTCTGCCACCAATCTACTAGAGCTTTGTGATGTACTATAATATGCAAGGGATGACTAAGACAATTCACGAGCTCTTCGCGATCTTTGAAAGTCAGCGGAGGTAGAAATCAAGAAAGAGCATCAAGTGTTGATGGTCAGCAAGACCACTAGTTTCAAGAAAAGGGCAAAGGGAAGAAGAAGGAAACTTCAAAAGAACAGCAAGAAAGTTGCTGATCAAGAGAAGAAACCCAAGTCTGGACCTAAGCCCTAAACCGAGTGTTTTTTACCGCAAGCGACCGGACACCGAAGCGGAACTGCCCCAAGTATTTGGCGGATAAAAAGGATGGCAAGGTGAACAAAGGTATATGTGATATACATGTTATTGATGTGTACCTTACTAATACTCGCAGTAGTACCGGTATTTGATACCGGTTACATTGCTAATATTTGCAACTCAAAGCAGGAACTACGAATTGCGAAGATTGGCTAAGGGCGAGGTGACGATGCGCTGTTGGAAATGGTTCCAAAGTCGATGTGATCGCAATCGGCACGCTACCTCTACATCTACCTTCGGATTAGTTTTAGACCCTAAATAATTGTTATTTGGTGCCGCCGTTGAGCATGAACATTATATCTGGATCTTGTTTAATGCGAGACGGTTATTCATTTAAATCGAGAGAATAAAGGTTGTTCTATTTATATGAGTAATATCTTTTATGGTCATGCACCCTTGAAGAATGGTCTATTCTTGTTGAATCTCGACAGTAGTGATACACATATTCATAATGTTGAAGCCAAAAGATGCAGAGTTGATAATGATAGTGCAACTTATTTGTGGCACCGCCGTTTAGGTCATATCGGTGTAAGACGCATGAAGAAACTCCATCTTGATGGGCTTCGAATCACTTGATTATGAATCACTTGGTACTTATGAACCGTGCCTCATGGGCAAGATGACCAAAACGCCGTTCTCCGGAACTATGGAGCGTGCAACTGATTTGTTGGAAATCATACATACCGATGTTTGTGGTCCAATGAATGTTGAAGCACGCGCGGTATCGTTATTTTCTCACCTTCACAGATGATTTGAGCAGATATGGGTATATCTACTTAATGAAACACAAATCTGAAACATTTGAAAAGTTCAAAGAATTTCAGAGTGAAGTGGAAAATCATCGTAACAAGAAAATAAAGTTTCTACGATCTGATCGTGGAGGAGAATATTTGAGTTACGAGTTTGGTTTACATTTGAAACAATGTGGAATAGTTTCGCAACTCACGCCACCGGAACACCACGGAGAAATGGTGTGTCCGAACGTCAGAATCGTACTTTACTAGATATGGTGCGATCTATGATGTCGATTTCCGATTTACCACTATCGCTTTTGGGGTTATGCTTTAGAGACGGCCGCATTCACGTTAAATAGGACACCGTCAAAATCCGTTGAGACGACGCCTTATGAACTGTGGTTTGGCAAGAAACCAAAGTTGTCGCTTTCTTAAAGTTTGGGGCTGCGATGCTTATGTAAAGAAACTTCAACCAGATAAGCTCGAACCCAAATCGGAAAAATGTGTCTTCATAGGATACCCAAAGGAGATCATGGGTACACCTTCTATCACAGATCTGAAGGCAAGATTTTCGTTGCTAAATTCGGGTCCTTTCTAGAGAAGGAGTTTCTCTCGAAAGAAGTGAGTGGGAGGAAAGTAGAACTTGATAATCAGATACGCTCCCTTATTGGAAAGTAGATCATCACAAGAAATGGTTCTGTGACAACTACACCAATTAGTGAGGAAACTAATGATGATGATCATGAAGTTTCGCATCAAGTTACTCTTGAACCTCGTAGGTCAACCCAGTAAAATACGCACTGTGAGTGGTACGGTAATCCTATTCGGAAGTCATGTTACTTGACCATGGCGAACCTACAAACTATGAAGAAGCGATGGTGAGCCCAGATTCGCAAAATGGCTGGAAGCCATGAAATCTGAGATGGGATCCATGTATGAGAACAAAGTATGGACTTTGGTTGACTTGCCCGATGATCGGCAAGCCATTGAAAATAAATGGATCTTTAAGAAGAAGATCGACGCCGATGGTAATGTAACCGTCTACAAAGCTCGACTTGTTGCGTAAAGGTTTTCGACAAGTTCAAGGGGTTGACTACGATGAGACTTTCTCACCAGAAGCGATGCTTAAGTCTGTCTCAATCATGTTAGCAATTGCCGCATTTTATGATTATGAAATTTGGCAAATGGATGTAAAAACCACATTCTTGAATGGATTTCTAGAAGAAGAGTTGTATATGATGCAACCAGAAGGTTTTGTCGATCCAAAGGGTGCTAACAAAGTGTGCAAGCTCCAACGATCAATTTATGGTCCGTGCAAGCCTCTCGGAGTTGGAATAAACGCTTTGATAGTGTGATCAAAGCATATGGGTTTATCTGAGACTTTTGGAGAAGCCTGTATTTACAAGAAAGTGAGTGGGAGCTCTGTAGCATTTCTGATATTATATGTGTACGACATATTATTAATTGGAAATGATATAGAATTTCTGGATGGCATAAAAGGATACTTGAATAAAAGTTTTTCAATGAAAGACCTCGGTGAAGCTACTTACATATTGGGCATCAAGATCTATAGAGATAGATCAAGACGCTTAATTGGACTTTCACAAAGCACATACCTTGATAAAATTTTGAAAAAGTTCAAAATGGATCAAGCAAAGAAAGGTTTTTTGACTGAGTTGCAAGGTGTAAGATTGAGTAAGACTCAATGCCCGACCACAAAGCAGAAGATAGAGAGAAAATGAAAGATGTTCCCTATGCTTGACCATAGGCTCTATCATGTATGCAATGTCGTGTACCGGACACGACGTATGCTTAGCTATAAGCTTGGCAGAAGGTACCAAAGTAATCCAGAGTGGATCAACTGGACAGCGGTCAAGAACATCCTGAAATACCCGAAAAGGACTAAGGATATGTTTCTCGTATATGGAGGTGACAAAGAGCTAGTCGTAAATGGTTACGTCGACGCAAGCTTTGACATCGATCCCACGATTCTAAGTCGCAAACCGGATACGTGTTTTTATTAAACGGTGGAGCTGTCGGTTGGTGCGATTCTAAACAAAGCGTCGTGGCGGGATCTACATGTGAAGCGGAGTACATAGCTGCTTCTAAGCGGCAAATGAAGGAGTCTGGATGAAAGAGTTCATTTCCGATCTAGGTGTTATACCTAGTGCATCGGACCGATGAAGATCTTCTCGTGACAATCTTTGGTGCAATAGCCTTGGCAAAGGAATCCAGATTTCACAAGAGGACCAAGCACATCAAGAGACGCTTCAATTCCATTCGGGACCAAGTCCAAGTGGGAGACATAGAGATTTGCAAAATACATACGGATCTGAATGTTGCGAGACTGCTAACTAAGCCTCTTCCACGAGCAAAACATGATCAGCACCAAGACTCCATGGGTGTTAGGATCATTACTTTGTAATCTAGATTATTGACTCTAGTGCAAGTGGGAGACTGAAGGAAATATGCCCTAGAGGCAATAATAAAGTTATTATTTATTTCCTTATATCATGATAAATGTTTATTATTCATGCTAGAATTGTATTAACCTAAACATAATACATGTGTGAATATATAGACAAACAAGATGTCACTAGTATGCCTCTACTTGACTAGCTTGTTAATCAAAGATGGTTATGTTTCCTAACCATGAACAAGGAGTTGTTATTTGATTAACAAGGTCACATCATTAGTAGAATGATCTGATTGACATGACCCATTCCGTTAGCTTAACACTTGATCGCTTAGTATGTTAATGCTTTCTTCATGACCCATACATGTTCCTCGTAACTATGAGATTATGCAACTCCCGTTTACGGAGGAACACTTTGGTGCTACCAAACGTCACAACGTAATCGGGTGATTATAAAGGAGCACTCTGGTGTCTCCAAAGGTACTTGTTGGGTTGGCGTATTTCGAGATTAGGTTTTGTCACTCCGATTGCTGGGAGAGGTATCTCGAGCCTTCTCGGTAATGCACATCACTTAAGCCTTGCAAGCATTACAACTAATGAGTTAGTTGTGAGATGATGTATTACGAAGCGAGTAAAGAGACTTACGGTAACGAGATTGAACTAGGTATTGGATACCGACGATCGAATCTCGGGTAAGTAACATACCGATGACAAAGGGAACAACGATGTCGTTATGCGGTTTGACCGATAAAGATCTTCGTAGAATATGTAGGAACCAATATGGGCATCCGTGTTCCGCTATTGGTTATTGACCGAGAATGGTTCTAGGTCATGTCTACATAGTTCTCGAACCCGTAGGGTCCGCACGCTTAACGCTTCGATGACAGCTCATAATGAGTTTATAAGTATTGATGCACGAAGGTTGTTCGAGTCCCGGATGTGATCACGGACATGACGAGGAGTCTCGAAATGGTCGAGACATAAAGATTGATATATTGGAAGCCTATGTTTGGACTTGGAATGGTTCCGAGTGAAAACAGGATGTTACCGAACACCGGGGTTACCGGAACCCCCGGGGTATATGGGCCCTCATGGGCCTTGAGGAAGAAGGAGAAGGGCCGGCCAGGTGGGCTGCGCCCCCTCCCCTTCCAGTCCGAATAGGACAAGGAGAGAGGCGGCGCCTTCCCCTTTCCCCTCCCAATCCTACTCCAACTAGGAGAAGGGGAGTCCTACTCCGGTGGGAGTAGGACTCCTCCTTGGTGCGCCTCCTATAGGGCCGCCACCTCCCCTTGTCTCCTTTATATCTGAGGCAGGAGCACCCCAAGACACACAAGTTGATCTACGGATCTTTCCTTAGCCGTGTCGGTGCCCCTTCCACCATATTCCACTTGGTCATATCATCGTAGAGCTTAGGCGAAGCCTGCGCCGGAGAAGTCATATCGTCATGAGCTTAGGCGAAGCCCTGCGTCGGTGGAGCATCATCATCGCCACCACGCCGTCGTCTTGACGGAACTCATCCCGACACTTTGCCGGATCGGAGTCCGGGATCGCCATCGAGCTGAGCGTGTGCGTAACTTCGGAGGTGCCGTGACGTTCGGTGCTTGGATCGGTCGGATCGTGAAGACGTCGACTACATCAACCGCGTTGTTATAACGCTTCCGCTTTCGGTCTACGAGGGTACGTGGACGGACACTCTCCCCTCTCGTTGCTATGCCATCACCATGGTCTTGCGTGATCGTAGGAAATTTTTTGAAATTACTGCGTTCCCCAACATAGGCTCCCCCTACATGTATGCAATCATGTGAATATGGAATATAGAAGCATGTGAGAGCATAACCATGACAGAGTAGGCAATGTGTTACATGTATCTTGGCTATATGCATCAGAGCAAAGGATGTGAATATGGGAAATGTACCTTCATGCCCATGAGTCCTTCTTGCAAACAGTATGTACATCGCCAAGAATTTCTCATACACATGACTATGATGCATATACTTACCTTGTGGTCTTGAGTTGGCTAGGATGGGATGAATCTGCGTAAACAAGGTTAGATAACACAGATGCACCTACTAGCTAGAGCAAACAAAAGAAACCACAAGAGTACCAAGACTGGATGACATGTAGAGTGAGTAATCGAGTACCACAATAGATATTGACATGTCCCCAAAGAAAAAAGATATGCAAAGAATTTAAGAAATTTATTTCCCTTGGATGTCTTGCTCCCCCTGAATCTAGCATGGGATACTCGGAGAAGATAGGGAACAGAAAATCAGAGCTCAAAGAAACAAATGAACAGAGCTAATGCAAATAAGCACATATGAACATGTCTTTCCCCCAAGAAGACATGTGGCATCTCTCCTCTTGAACATCAAGCATCTGGGATCCTTGAAGATTACTCTTTCCTGAGTATTCCCTCCCCTAGACATCTCTCCCCTAGAGATATGATTAAGCTTTGATGTGATCTCTCTCTCCCTTTGACATCAATTTCCAAGAAGGGCCTTCTGGAATTTGTCGTGAATGGGTTCGGTCCTTGAATCACAGCACAAAGCATTGAGGTAAATGTGATGCTTGCAGAGGACAAGATTCATTGAGTGGAGTTGGATCAAGAATAAAGCAGGAATAAATGACAAAAATGTTTTTCCTGTAGTGAAATCGGTGTCACCGAGTTGGATGCTTCACTTGCACCGAAAAACTTCGGCTAGACTGAAACCATGAAATCGGTGGAACCGAGTTCATCACAGAGAAAAACACTTGTCAGCTCAGCTCACTAGACAAATAAGATCTCACAAGGATTTGCAAGAAATTAACTGAAAGATTTGCAATGAATTGGATGTAGGAAATGCAGAACAAAAAGGAAAGAAAAGAAACTAAAAGATCTAGATGAAGGTTTTTTTGAAAGGGGAGACAAATATGCATGTGAGAAATGCAAGAGCACAGAAAAGAACACAAGAGAACTTCATCTAGAGATGAGCGGTGACAAAGTCACCTATGTTAGAGTATATTGACTTAGGAGTCAAGTGAGATCACTTGATCATAGGTCATACTCATCGTTTAAGCTCAAAATTGGTTTACCATTTTTCGTTTAAGCATCTTGATGTATTCACATCTTGTCGAGTTACTTTGACTCATGTCTTGGAGTAAAGCTTCTCTAAGAAGGAATAACATACCTTGGGTGGCGGTGTTGATCGTGATCATGTAGTTGAACTTGTGTGGGTTGCTCAAGGTTGATGTAGCTCATCAAGAGTTGGGAGCACCATTTGGATTTTGAGTTCATCTACCTACATGGGTTAGTTTTTCGCAAGGAAGAGCACTTGTGTATCCAACATGACAATCATGAAACTCAACATAGAATTTGTCAAAGGATATGTTTGAATGGTTTCGTGCTTCCTTGTCTTCAACCACCATTGTGTAGAGACTTGGTGATGTAGCGATTGCTCAAGATGTGAGTGAGTTACAATCTCATAGAATTAGATTCATCCAAGTACCTGCAAGGGTTAGATAACATGCAAGATGCAAATTTTTCAAGACATAAGATAATCATCATAGGAGAAATATCAAGGATTAGTTGTAAGCTCAAGTCTTGCATGTATCCAATGGAGTTCCTACTCCAAGTTTGAAGCATCAATGATGTTCAATTCACCTCTTAACCTGCAAAACACTTTCTCATCAAGTGGTTTAGTGAATATATCCGCTAATTGCTTATCAGTGCGAACATGCTTTAGATTTATGTCACCCTTAGCAACGTGATCTCGAATGAAATGATGACGAACTTCAATATGCTTAGTTCGAGAGTGTTGCACGGGATTGTGAGCAGTCTTGATAGCACTTTCATTGTCACAAAGTAATGGAACATGTTTCACATATATCCCATAATCTTTAAGAGTTTGGGTCATCCAAAGCAATTGAGCACAACATGAACCAGCGGCAATGTATTCCACTTCGGCGGTGGATAAGGATACCGAGTGTTTCTTGGAAGACCAAGACACAAGAGATCTACCAAGGAATTGACAAGTACCCGAAGTGGACTTTCTATCAACCTTGTCACCGGCATAGTCCGAGTCGGAGTAGCCAACAAGATCAAAGGAAGCCCTCTTTGGATACCAAATGCCAAAATTTGGTGTATGTATTAAGTATCTCACTATCCTTTTCACGGCCTTAAGATGACATTCCTTAGGAGCAGCTTGATATCGTGCACACATGCACACACTCAAAGATGATATCGGGACGTGAAGCACATAGATATAATAATGAACCAATCATAGAACGATAAACCTTTTGATCAACCGGTTCACCATCTTTGGTCAAATCCAGATGTCCACTAGAAGGCATGGGTGTAGTCATACCTTTGCATTCTTGCATATTGAACTTCTTGAATAAGTCCTTGGTGTACTTCGTTTGAGAGACAAAGGTACCTTCCTTAGTTTGCTTGATTTGCAAACCAAGAAAGAATTTGAGTGCACTCATCATAGACATCTCAAACTTCTCCGACATTAGCTTCCCAAACTTTTCACTAAAATGAGGGTTAGTAGAACCAAATATAATATCATCGACATAAATTTGGCATACAAATAGTTTTCCATTAACCCTTTTAGTAAAAAGAGTAGAATCTATTTTTCCAATTTAAAAGCCTTTTTCAATAAGGAACTTGGTCAAGCATTTATACCATGCTCTAGGAGCTTGTTTAAGACCATAAAGGGCTTTGTGAAGTTTGTAGACATGATTAGGTTTCTTAGGATTGACAAAGCCGGGAGGTTGCTTAACATAAACTTCCTCCTCAATTTCACCATTTAGAAAAGCACTTTTAATGTCCATTTGGTACAAGGCGATATCATGGTGATTAGCATAAGCAAGTAAGATTCGAATGGACTCAAGTCTAGCAATGGGAGCATATGTCTCACCATAGTCCATACCTTCGACTTGTGTGTAGCCTTGGGCGACGAGACGTGCTTTGTTGCGAACCACTTGTCCATCTTCATCTTGCTTGTTGCGAAACACCCATTTGGTACCAATAATGTTGTGGTTGTTGTCGGGCTTCTCGACCAATGTCCACACTCGATTTCTCTCAAAGTTTTGTAGCTCTTCATGCATAGCGTTTATCCAGTACGGATCTTCCAACGCTTCTTCAACCTTCATAGGTTCAATGCTAGAGATGAATGAGTAATGCTCACAAAAGTTAGCTAAACGAGTTTTAGAGCGAGTGATTCTCCCGGTTTGGATATCATTGTAGATTTGCTCGACGGGATGATCTTTAGCAATTCTTGCTCGGACTCATGAAAGCTTTTGCTTGGGTCTTGGTTGGACATCTTATTCATCTTGTTCTTCGTCTTGGCCTTCTTCATTGTTAGCGTTGTCGTTCTCTTGTCGTGGTGGAGAAGGAGTTTGTTGACGTTCGTCTTGGTGTACTTCCTCGTTTTCTTCATCTTGGTGTGTCCCACTTGTGGATGCTTCCGTATCAACTCTTGGTTCACCTTGTCATGAGGTAGAAGCTTCCACTTGGACGGACGAGGTACTCTCCTTCACCTCTGTTGGATGAATCTTGCCAATAGACAAGTCTTGGATTGCTTCCGAGGGATCTTTGTCTCCTACATCAATTGGCAATTGCTCTACTTGCGAGCCGTTAGATTCATCAAAGTTCACACCTACCGTTTCTTCAACCTTTCGGGTGAAATTGTTGTAGACATGGTATGTGTGAGAGTTTGAGCCATAACCAAGTAGGAAACCTTCATGAGATTTAGGAGCAAATTTAGAACGACGATGCTTATCAAGAATGTAGCACTTTGAGCCGAATACTCGAAAGTATCCAACTTGGGGTTTGTTACGGTGAGGAGCTCAGATGCCGTCTTGCCGAGTAGCTTGTGAAGATACAAGCGATTTGTTGCATGACAAGCTGTCTCAACCGCTTCCGCCCAAAAGTGTTTTGGCGTCTTGTACTCATCAAGCATCGTTCTTGCCATCTCGATAAGAGTTCGGTTCTTCCTCTCAACGACTCCATTTTGTTGAGGTGTGTACGTAGCCGAGAACTCATGTGAAATCCCTTCTTCGTCAAGAAAGGTGTCCACATTTGCATTCTTGAACTCCGTTCCGTTGTCGCTCCGAACCTTCTTGATCTTTACGTCAAATTGATTTTTGGCCTTCCTAGCGAAGTTTTTGAAGATCTTTTGGACCTGTGATTTGTCATCAAGAAAGAACACCCACGTAAATCTTGAAAAATCATCAACTATGACTAGACCAAATGAGCTACCACCGAGACTCTTGTAGGCATTTGGACCAAAGAGATCCATGTGAAGTAGCTCGAGTGGTCTTCTTGTAGTCATGATGTTCTTAGCGCGGTGACTTCCTCCAACTTGTTTCCCTGCTTGACAAGCACTACAAAGTCTATCCTTGTCAAGTATGACATCATTAACGCCAAGGATATGATTTCCTTTAATGAGTTTGTCAAGGTTTCACATGCCCACATGACCTAGCCTTCTATGCCACAACCAGCTTTTAGAAGATTTAGCAATTAAGCAAGTTCTAGGTTGAGCCTTTGTAGTGAAATCAACTATGTAAAGATCTCCTCTACGTATACCGGTAAAGACCATTTTATGATTGTCTCTACGAAACACTTGGCAATCTACTTCAGTGAATAAGACATTGAAACCGAAATCAGGAAGTCTAGATACTGAAAGTAAGTTGTAGCCAAGAGATTCAACGAGCATGACATTTTGTATGGAGCTATCATGTGAGATGGCCACCTTACCAAGGCCAACCACCTTACCCTTTGAATTATCACCAAAAGTGACATATTTTCGAGGGCCGTCGTTTCCAAAGAAGCTCACGGAACATGTCTTTATCTCCGGTCATATGATCAGTACATCCACTATCAAGGACCCATTCCTTTCCTCCAGCCATGTAGCCGTGAAGATTTGCCATAAGACCAAAGTGTCTCATCGCATCATCGAGATCATAGTCACTATCATCATCCTCATCATAGTATCCATGTTCAACATCATTTTGTGATTAATCAATTCCTAGAGAGGGTAGTTCATTAGACAAATGATCATCACAATGGTCACCTTTATGAATTCTAATAGCTTCGGATATGATATCGCTAATGATCCCAACATTTCCTATGAGATTGGTAAGCTCAAATAGACAATCACCAAAGCTAGGATCACTAGAGTTCATTTTACTCAAAGCAATAGACTTATGGAGAATTTCGTCTAAATTTTTTAAGGAATAATCTGGAAATCGTTCCTCAAGAAATCTCCATATGGTATAGGCACAATGAAGAGTAGGCAAACTAGCAATCAAGTTTTTGGACAAGCCTCTTATGATAAGATTGATAGTTCTAAGATTGCGAATCATGTCAAGATCCTCTTCGGGTGTGGGGTGCAAGGGATCAATATGAGGTGCACAAGGGCTAGCAATGTACTTGTTCAAGTGATATTCATTGAAAATCTCAAGCATTTCATTTTTCCACTCATGAAAATATTCTCCATCAAGAATATGCACTCTATGTCTAAAACTCCCCAAAGTAGACACATCCATCTTCCTCCAAAGGTGTTTAAACCAAGGCAATGGAGACCAAAGCTCTAATACCAATTGAAAGGATCGAGAAGAGGTGTCTAGAGGGGGGGTGATTAGACACTAAGTACCAAAGATTGCAGTTTTTAATTTCCTTATGTTGAAGTGGAGTTTTGGCACAAGTTTAACAATCACAATACATAATAAGCAAGCATGCAACTTGCGAGAATGTAAAGTGAAGGGTTTGGAGAAATCAAACGCAATTGGAGACACGGATGTTTTTGTCGTGGTTCCGAGAGGTGGTGCTATCGTACATCCACGTTGATGGAGACTTCAACCCACGAAGGGTAGCAGTTCTTGTGAGTCCACGGAGGGCTCCACCCACAAAGGGTCCACGAAGAAGCAACCTTGTCTATCCCATCATGGCCGTCGCCCACGAAGGACTTGCCTCACTAGCGGTAGATCTTCATGAAGTAGGCGATCTCCTTGCCCTTACAAACTCCTTGGTTCAACTCCACAATCTTGTCGGAGGCTCCCAAATGACACCTAGCCAATCTAGGAGACACCACTCTCCAAGAAGTAACAAATGGTGTGTTGATGATGAACCCCTTGCTCTTGTGCTTCAAATGATAGTCTCCCAACACTCAACTCTCTCTCACAGGATTTGGATTTGGTGGAAAGAAGATTTGAGTGGAAAGCAACTTGGGGAAGGCTAGAGATCAAGATTCATATGGTATGAATGGAATATCTTGGCCTCAACACATGAGTAGGTGGTTCTCTCTCAGAAAATGTGTATTGGAAGTGTAGGTTTGTTCTGATGGCTCTCTCCACGAATGAAGAGTGGGTGAAGGGGTGTATATAGCCTCCACACAAAAACTAACCGTTACACACAATTTACCAATCTCGGTGAGACCGAATTGAGAAACTCGGTCGGACCGATTTAGCAAATCTAGTGACCGTTAGGATTTTCGGTGGGACACATGCAACTCGGTAGGACCGACATGGTTAGTGTTAGGGCATAACGTAATCTCGATGAGACCGATTACACAAACTCGGTGGGACCGATTTTGATAATAAGCTAACCAGAGAGTTGGTCAGGCAAACTCGGTGGTACCGATTACACAAACTCGGTGGAACCGATTTTGATAATAAGCTGACTAGAGAGTTTGCATTGTAATCTCGGTAGTACCGATTGCTCAAACTCAGTGAGACCGATTTTGGTAATGGACATATACAGAGAGATTACAATCCCATCTCGGTGAGACCGAGATCCCTATCGGTGAAACCGATTTGCCTAGGGTTTGTGGCAGTGGCTATGACATCTGAACTCGGTGGCGCCGGATAGAAAGAATCGGTGGGGCCGAGTTTGACTTGACTTTTGGTTTAGGTCATATGTGGATGTTGGAAGGTAGTTGAGGGTTTTGGAGCATATCACTAAGCACTTTGAGCAAGCAAGCCATTAAGCAACACCTCATCCCCTCTTGATAGTATTGGCTTTTCCTATAGACTCAATGTGATCTTGGATCACTAAAATATAAAATGTAGAGTCTTGTACTTGAAGCTTGAGCCAATCCTTTGTCCTTAGCATCTTGAGGGGGTTCCACATCCTTTAATCCATGACACTTAATTTGTTGAACTTGTCTGAAACATACTAGGTAAAAGTGTTAGTCCAACAAAAAATATGTTGTTATTAATTATCAAAATCATCCAGGAAGCACTTGTGCTTTCACCCCCGCCTGATCGGCCGTTGCTGCATCCAAGATCTGAATGTGGAAACAAACAAAAACAAGGAAACACGTATATGTACGTGTGCACTGGGATTTGGCGTCGAAATGAAACCAAACACGGTTGACTTTTCCTTCCAACCAACAAATCTCTTTTCCTTTTTTTCTTCCATGCGAAAATAAAAAAAATATTCACTGAGATTCCTTTTATTTGTTGGGGACTGGGACCCACCCACCCTTCTCTCTCTTCCTCTCCCTCCCTCCCAATTAATTCGACCGATCGATCGATTGGGCAGAGGTACGCACGTTGATCATTCTTTCTCCTTCCTTCCTTCGTTCCTTGGCCCGTCTAGGAGCCGTACGTCTTCCTCCTCGCCTCCGGCAGGCAGGCATGCATGGCTGCGTCCAAAAAACATGTCTTTTTCACCTAGGCACAAGCACAACAAGATGCCGGCCGGAGACACACACACTGTCCACATCAATCACCCCATGCACTGCCTCCCGTCCCGACCACCTTCGCTGCCGTTGCCGCCCCCCCATCTTCCTCGCCGCTGCCGACGACCTCCCTCCCTCAAACTGAACCTAGCTAGCTAGGCCATCCAGGTCTAGGAGTGACCGTCATCACTGTCGGCGAGCACGCGTGCACATCACCGTCGTCAAAGACGAGCAAAGGAACCATCGGTCCATCGGCCGGATGGTGTCGTTGCCGTCTTCCTCACCTCAGGCCCGACATGCAATCCTCTCCCCTCGCTCCTTCCGCCGGGGACCAGCGCAAGGGGGCGAGCAGCGCTGGAGCTCCGGCACTACAACTCGATCGTCACCGCGTTACAGACGCGTTACGACCTGACTCAAAGCTGCCATGGCCCTAGTTAGCTTCATCTTCAGGAAATGGCTCACTGTCCAGATCAACGTAGCGCCTCCCGCGCATGTATACAACGTTCGCTCCCTGTCGTCGGCCGTCTTCCTCACCACAGCACCACGCGTCGACCACCTCCCTCCATAAAAAAGCTCACATTTTCCTTCTTCTCAATCGATCGAGAGGAACTAGCAGCTAGCTAGCTAGCCTTCTTCCCAAACTCGGGCCGGCACCGTACCTACGTCACCTATATACGCTCGTCTTCAACCTCCACCCCTCCTCGCTAATTAATTTCCCTCGTCCTGCTCGTCATCTCCAACTTGCCGCACCTTACCTTGGAGATGCATGCATGGTCGTCATCACTTGGACTTGGGTCGCCGCCGTCAGACGGCACACCCCATCGTGCGACAACGTACGAGAGTGCGAGTCGCCTAGTAGTGGTCGTCGTCCCTGCCGGCCGAGGCCAGCGAGTACGTAGCCCACCGCCAAACACGAGCCGTCCGGAGGCCATCTTCCTCGCATCCGGCACGCAATCCTATTCCTCTCCCGTCCTTCCGCCACTGACCTGCGCTGCCATCTCGACGTGGCGTTCGTCATGGACCTCACCGCCTGGCTTTCGTTCACCCCTGGTAGTACGTACAACCTCCATCACCTCCTCTGCACTGCATTTCAAGGAAAAGCACCATGCATGCGCGCGCATGTCGATCGAGCGACCCAACCACGCCACGCAGCGTCGACCTCCCGTTGGAGCCGCGCGGCAGTGACCGCTGCATCGTACGTATGATGTCTCCAACGGCCGGTTAGCCAAGATCATGGATGCATGGGGTGGTTGCAATCATATCCCTATCTCTACTCATCATGCATGCATGGGCTGCGTGGGTGGTGTTTGCTTAATTTGAGCACTACGATCGATCAACCCATGCATGCATCCGTCCATCCAATTGGTTGTGTACGTACGACCCATGCATGTACTATCGAATCCTGGGCGCCACCCAACCTCACTGCAGGTTTGAATTCTCAACACCGGCGAAGAGCAAGTGCGTAGTGAGCAGACGACCACGTCCGCGTTAGAGACGTGCCGGAGCAAGCATGCATGCATGTTGGCACACTCCCGGTCGAGTACCCGCGACGACCACGGCCACGACCTGACTCAAAATAAGTTGCCGACTAGGTGCGGTCCGACCAGGCGGGGGGAGAAACGTTAAATACGGCGATCCAGATCTTGGATGCAGAGGAGCGGGGGCGGCCGACCAGGTGCGGTCCGACCAGACGGGGGGAGAAACGTTAAATACGGAGATTTTGCAAAACACCCCTGCATTCCCTGAATCGGTCGATTAAGACCAGGTGTTGATGAGTTGGCGGTCAACGCACGCATGGACAAGTCAGCCAACTGCCAAATCAGCGTGTACGTACAAGAAATCATACAATGGACCATATATGACCACCTGAGACAAGTTTAATGACTGTATTTTGGGTATTTGTAAGTACGGGGATTAAATTGGCCAACGCGACAAGTATGAGGATTTCCAATGAATTTTTCTCTTATAAAAATATATTTCTATCATCCATATTACACGTTTATCACCATCTCTTCGCCGAACTAGTGCACCTATACAATTTGCCATTGTATTGGGTGTGTTGGGGACACAAGAGATTTCTTGTATTTGGTTGCAAGGCCGTTTGAGAGAGACTATCTTCATCCTACGCCTCCCATGGATTGACAAACCTTAGGTCATCCACTTGAGGGAAAATTGCTACTGTCCTACAAAACTCTGCGCTTGGAGGCCCAACACGTGTCTACAAGAATAAAGTTGCGTAGTAGACATCAAGCTCTTTTCTGGCGCCGTTGCCGGGGTGGTGAGTGCTTGAAGGTATATCTTTAGATCTTGCAATTGAATCTTTTAGTTTCTTATTTTATAACTAGCTTGGTTCATAAAATAAAACTACATAAAAAATGGAATTTAGGTTGCATCATATTATTGATCATCTTTAAATATCTTTCTTGAAAATGATGGATCGGAAATTTGTGCTCAATTGTTAGAAAAAGAAGTCAATAAAATGTTTGGCACAAAATATTTGAATGGTGAGCATGATGGCAATGTTGTTAGTATGAATTGTTTGAATATCCAAAGTGCTAATGATGTTTGCACAAGTCATGACAAAAATGTTTCTTATAAGCATATCAATTTTTGCGGAGTGAATTGGGAGTGCAAATGCACACCAAAAAGGGAAGATAGCTTTTGTATGAAGCTTAAATATTTAGAAACGAAAAGGTTGCAAGAGAGGTTAGATGATTGTGCTGAAAGATTTAATTTTTTCGCCATCCTTGTGAACTTTGCAATGAACATGGCCATTTAAATCTCCAATGCAAATTATTTCATGATCAAATCGTGCCCAAAAATTGTGCTAACTTGATTACCCTTGAGCATCAAAAAGAGCTTAGTCTTCTTTTGGGGTATGAAGAAATGAAACGTATAACTAAGGGTATTCCAAAATTTAATCTCAAGAGTTTCTTGATTTTTATCTAGAGGAAATTTATATGTTTTGTGTGAAAAACTTCATTGAGAATCCTTATATTTCCAACTAACTAAAGACAAGAAAACAAATGGAATATGAAGAGAGTGCTAATGAAAGGGAAAATGTTTCCCAATACCTTCCTAGTGTTTATTATGATGAATCAGGTAACTGATGACCCACAAGTATAGGGGATCTATCTAGTCCTTTCGATAAGTAAGAGTGTCGAACCCAACGAGGAGCAGAAGGAAATGATAAGCGGTTTTCAGCAAGGTATTCCCTGCAAGCACTGAAATTATAGGTAACAGATAGTTTTGTGATAAGGTAATTTGTAACGAGCAACAAGTGACAAAAGTAAATAAAGTGCAGCAAGATGGCCCAATCCTTTTTCTAGCAAATGACAAGCCTGGACAAACTCTTATATAGAGAAAAGCGCTCCCGAGGACACATGGGAATTATCGTCAAGGTAGTTTTCATCACGTTTATATGATTCGCGTTCGGTACTTTGATAATTTGATATGTGGGTGGACCGGTGCTTGGGTACTGTCCTTACTTGGACAAGCCTCCCACTTATGATTAACTCCTATTGCAAGCATCCGCAACTACAAAAGAAGTATTAAGGTAAACCTAACCATAGCATGAAACATATGGATCCAAATCAGCCCTTACGAGCAATGCATAAACTAGGGTTTAAGCTCATCACTCTAGCAACCCATCATCTACTTATTACTTCCCAATGCCTTCCTCTAGGCCCAAACAATGGTGAAGTGTCATGTAGTCGACGTTCACATAACACCACTAGAGGAGAGACAACATACATCTCATCAAAATATCGAATCTAATACCAAATTCACATGACTACTAATAGCAAGACTTCTCCCATGTCCTCAGGAACAAACGTAACTACTCACAAAGCATATTCATGTTCATAATCAGAGAGTTATTAATATGCATAATGGATCTGAACATATGATCTTCCACCAAATAAACCAACTAGCATCAACTACAAGGAGTAATCAACACTACTAGCAACCTACAAGTACCAATCTCAGACTTAGAGACAAGAATTGGATACAAGAGATGAACTAGGGTTTGAGAGGAGATGGTGCTGGTGAAGATGTTGATGGAGATTGGCCCCCTCCCGATGAGAGGAGCGTTGGTGATGATGATGGAGATGATTTCCCCCTCCCGGAGGGAAGTGTCCCCGGCAAAACAGCTCCGCCAGAGCCCTAGATTGGTTCCGCCAAGGTTCCGCCTCGTGGCGGCGGAGTCTCATCCCGAAAGCTTGCTTATATTTTTTCTCGGACGAAAGACTTCATATAGCAGAAGATGGGCACCGAAGGGCCACCAGGGGGGCCCACAAGGCAGGGGGCGTGCCCAGGGGGGTAGGGCGCGCCCCCACCCTCGTGCCCAAGGTGTGGGTCCCCTCTGGTGTTTTCTTCGCTCATTGTTTTTTATTATTTCCAAAAATAACTTTCATGGAGTTTCAGGACTTTTGGAGTTGTGCAAAATAGGTCTCTAATATTTGCTCCTTTTCCAAATTCTGCATTCCAAATTTGGCATTCTCCCTCTTCATGTAAACCTTGCAAATTAAGAGAGAATAGGCATACGTATTATGACATAATGTGTAATAACAGCCCATAATGCAATAAATATCGATATAAAAGCATGATGCAAAATGGACGTATCAACTCCCCCAAGCTTAGACCTCGCTTGTCCTCAAGCGGAAGCCGATAACGATAAATATGTCCACATGTTTAGAGATAGAGGTGTCGATAAAATAAAATACAGACATGAGGGCATCATGATCATTCTTATAACAACAACATATATGGATATTGTCATATGATTTCTTATGCTCAAGTAATAATCCATTCACAATGCAAAGTATGAATCAGAAACTTCGTTGAGAACTAACAAACTATAATCTCAGTCATTGAAGCAATTGCAATTTATCATAACATTAGAAAGAGTCTATGTAAGAGCTTTTCAGCAAGTCCACATACTCAACTATCATTTAGTCTTTCACAATTGCTAACACTCACGCAATACTTGTGGTTACGGAGTTTTAATCGAACACAGAGAAATATAGGGGCTTATAGTTTCGCCTCCCAACCTTTTACCTCAAGGGTAATGTCAACAATAATAGTTCATGCTAACTTACATCCATGGATATATATATCAGGATCTTTCCAATACACTGTGCTTGCCAAAGGATAAAATGTAAAAAGGAAATGTGAAGATCACCATGACTCTTGCATAAGGTAGAAGATAAAATTAAAATATAGGCCCTTCGCAGAGGGAAGCGGAGGTTGTCATGCACTTTCAGGGTTGGATGCACAAAATCTTAATGCAAAAGAATGTCACTTTATATTGCCACTTGTGATATGGACCTTTATTATGCAGTCCGTCGCTTTTATTTCTTCCACATCACAAGATCGTATAAAGCTTATTTCCTCCACACTAATCAATCATACATATTCAGAGAGCAATTTTTATTGCTTGCGCCGATGACAACTTACTTGAAGGATCTTACTCAATCCATAGGTAGATATGGTGGACTCTCATGGCAAAACTGGGTTTAAGGATATTTGGAAGCACAAGTAGTATCTCTACTTGGTGCAAAGAATTTGGCTAGCATGAGGGGGAAAGGCAAGCTCAACATGTTGATGATCCATGACAATATACTTCATTTCGAATATAAGAAAACATAACCCATTACGTTATCTTCCTTGTCCAACATCAACTCTTTAGCATGTCATATTTTAATGAGTGCTCACAATCATAAAAGATGTCCAAGATAGTATATTTATATGTGAAACCTCTCTTTCTTATTACTTTCTATTAATTGCAACGATGACCAAAACTATGTTTGTCAACCAACAACTTTTAATCATCATATTCTTTATATTTGAAGTCATTACTCTCCATAAGATCAATATGATCTCTTTGTTTCTTTTTATTCTTTCTTTTTCTTTTATTCCCTCAAGATCATAGCAAAATAATCAAGCCCTTGACTCAACACTAATCTTTATTATATAGCTCACGGACTCGATTACATAGAAAGATCATAAATCAAAACTCACAACTAGATCATACCAAGACTTTATTCTACTAGATCAAGATAATAGTAAAAGGATTGAACTAAGAAAAACAGTAAAGATAGGAGTGTGATGGTGATACGATACCGGGGCACCTCCCCCAAGCTTGGCAGTTGCCAAGGGGAGTGCCCATACCCATGTGATTATGTCTCCTTCTTCGGAGGTGGTGAAGAAGATGGTGGGGTTGTTGATGATGTGGGCTTGTCGTCCATCTTCCAAGGCATAGGCTCACCATCATAGAAGGATGATCGAGTCTCCGGGATCCTCAAATCTGCAGCCAAACTCATCCTATTGAATCTATATTCATACTCATAGTTTTGGTTTTGCAGGTCATAGATTTGGGCTTGGAGATACTCGATCTTCTCGTGAAGCTTGAAGATGGTTTCCCCAATGTTATTGGCATCCAGCTTGTGGTTGTTGGTGAACTCCGCGATCATCATGTGGTTGGCATTGAGTCCATGTTCCACCATCCTCTGGCACTTGAAAACTTGTTGCTCCATTGCTTCGAGCCTCGTCTCCACGCTTCCGGTCATCCTTGGTCCCTCAACATCGCGGATGTGCAGCAACCCATCACGCATCTCAATGGTTTGAGGGTGTTGCAGCACCTCCGCGAGGTAGAGGTTGATGACCTTCTCGAAGAACTTGTCCTTGGGGGCGCTTGGAGACGTCATGATGATCTAGATCTGTCAAGAAAACAGCTCGAAACGAAAACAGAGGATATTTGTGTGATACAGGAGTCAAAACCTTCGGGAGATTATATAATGAATTTGTACCGACCAAAATACGTATCGTGCTAGAAAACAGAGTCCGGAGAGCGCACGGGGTGCCCACGAAGCAGGGGGGCGCCCAGGGGGGTAGGGCGCGCCCTCCACCCTCGTGGAGGCCTCGTGTCCTTCCCGGACCGCTTCTTATTTTCCTATTTTTCTAAATATTCCAAAATGGAGAAAATTTGCCATTAGAACTGTTTTGGAGTCGGTTTACTTACCGTACCACGTACCTATTCCTTTTCGGAGTCTGAAACGTTCTGGAAAGTGTCGCTTATGTATTCCTCCGGGGTTACGGTTTCAATAACATTAGTTTCAACATTTATAGGATTACCTGAGATATAATGTTTGATTCTTTGACCGTTCACCACCTTCGGATTTGTGCCTTCGAAGTTGTTGATTTTTATGGCACCGGAATGATAGACCTCCTCGATAACGTAAGGACCTTCCCATTTAGAGAGAAGTTTTCCTGCAAAAAATCTTAAGCGAGAGTTGTATAGCAATACATAATCACCTACATTAAACTCACGCTTTTGTATCCTTTTGTCATGCCATCTTTTAACTTTTTCCTTAAACAACTTGGCATTCTCATAGGCTTGGGTTATCCATTCATCAAGTGAGCTTATGTCAAATAGCCTCTTCTCACCAACAAGTTTGAAATCATAATTGAGTTCTTTAATAGCCCAATATGCCTTATGTTCTAGTTCGAGAGGTAAATGACATGCTTTTCTATAAACCATTTTATACGGAGACATACCCATAGGATTCTTATATGCAGTTCTATAGGCCCATAATGCATCATCAAGTTTCTTGGACCAATTCTTCCTAATCTATTAACAGTCTTTTGCAAAATTAATTTGAGCTCTCTATTACTCAATTCTACTTGACCACTAGACTGCGGGTGATAAGGAGATGCAATTCTATGATTAACATCATACTTAGCAAGCATTTTACGAAAAGCACCATGAATAAAATGTGAACCACCATTAGTCATTAAATATCTAGGGATTCCAAACCTCGGAAAAATAACTTCTTTAAGCATCTTAATAGATGTGTTATTATCAGCACTACTAGTTGGAATAGCTTCTACCCACTTAGTAACGTAATCAACAAAGAACTAAAATATGTGTATATCCATTAGAGGCAGGAAATGGTCCCATATAATCAAAGCCCCAAACATCAAATGGTTCAATAACAAGTGAATAATTCATAGGCATTTCTTGACGTCTGCTAATATTACCAATTCTTTGACATTCATCACAAGATAAGACAAACTTACGAGCATCCTTGAAGAGAGTAGGCTAATAAAAACCGGATTGCAATACCTTATGTGCAGTTCTGTCTCCAGCGTGGTGTCCTCTGTAAGCCTCGGAGTGACACTTGCGTAGGATCTGTTCCTGTTCATGCTCAGGTACACAACGTCCAATAACACCATCTACTCCTTCTTTATAAAGATGTGGGTCATCCCAGAAGTAATGTCTTAAATCATAGAAAAACTTTTTTCTTTTGCTGGTATGTGAAACTAGGTGGTATAAATTTAGCAACAATGTAATTAGCATAATCAGCATACCATGGAGCAGTACGAGAAGCATTTATGACATTTAATTGTTCATCGGGAAAGCTATCATCAATAGGTAGTGGGTCATCAAGAACATTCTCTAATCTAGACAAGTTGTCTGCAACGGGTTCTCAGCTCCCTTTTTATCAATAATATGCAAATCAAATTCTTGTAGCAAGAGAACCCATCTAATAAGTCTAGGCTTAGCATCTTTATTTTCCATGAGGTATTTAATAGCAGCAAGATCAGTGTGAATAGTTACTTTAGAAACAACAATATAAGGTCTGAACTTATCACAAGCAAATACAACTGCTAAGAATTCTTTTTCAGTAGTGGCATAATTTCTCCGGCATTGTCTAGAGTTTTACTAGCATATTGAATAACATTTAATTTCTTATCAACTCTTTGCCCTAGAACAGCACCTACGACATAATCGCTAGCATCACACATAATTTCAAAAGGTAAATTCCAATCAGGTGGCTGAACAATAGGTGTAGAGATTAATGCTTTCTTACGTATTTCAAATGCTTCTACACAATCATCATCAAAGACAAAAGGTATATCTTTTTGTAATAGATTAGTCAGAGGCCGAGAAATTTTTGAGAAGTCCTTAATGAATCTCCTACAAAAACCGGCATGACCAAGGAAACTTCGACATGGCATCTTTTCAATAGCATCAACTTTAGCTTTATCAACTTCAATACCTCTTTCAGAATTTTTTTGCCCCAAGACAATACCTTCATTAACCATAAAGTGACACTTCTCCCAATTCAAGACAAGATTAGTTTCTTCACATCTCTGCAAAACTCGATCAAAGTTGCTCAAGCAATCATCAAAAGAGGAGTCGTAAACGGAGAAATCATCCATGAAAACCTCACATATCTTTTCACATAAGTCAGAGAATATAGCCATCATGCATCTTTGAAAGGTAGCAGGTGCATTACATAAACCAAAAGGCATACGTCTATAAGCAAAAGTACCGAAAGGGCAAGTAAAAGTGGTCTTTGCTTGACCATCAGCTGACACAGGTATTTGAGAGAAACCAGAGTAACCATCTAGAAAGCAAAAATGTGTATGTTTGGATAATCTTTCTAGAATTTGATCAATAAAAGGTAAGGGCTAATGATCTTTTTAGTAGCCTTATTTAATTTGCGGAAAGCAATTACCACCCTATAACCTGTAATAATTCTTTGTGGAATCAATTCATCTTTATCATTAGGAACGACAGTAATACCTCCCTTCTTAGGGACACAATGGACATGACTTACCCACTGACTATCAGCAACGGGATAGATTATACCTGCCTCAAGGAGCTTTAGTATTTCCTTTCTTACCACTTCTTTCATCTTAGGATTCAGCCGTCGTTGATGATCAATAACTGGTTTGGCATCTTTCTCCAAATTTATTTTGTGTTGACATAGAGTGGGACTAATGCCCTTAAGATCATCAAGAGTATATCCAATAGCAAAGACAGTGCTTCTTCAGAGTTTTCAATAATTTTTCTTCCTCCTTCTCTGAAAGGTTAGCACTAATAATAACAGGATATATCTTCTTTTCATCAAGATAAGCATATTTAAGAGTATCATGCAATGGTTTAAGCTCAAACACAGGATCACCCTTTGGTGGAGGAGGATCCCCTAGGATTTCAACAGGCAAGTTGTGTTTTAGAATAGGTCCCTGTTTAAAGAATAGTTCGTCTATTTCCCTTCTTTCATTCATAAACATATCATTTTCATGGTCTAGCAAATATTGTTCTAAAGGATCACTAGGAGGTACGGCAATAGAAGCAAGACTAATAATTTCATCCTTACTAGGCAATTCCTCTTCACGGTGTTGTCTACGAAATTTAGAGAAATTAAACTCATGAGACATATCACCCAAACCAATAGTAACAACATCCTTTTCGTAGTCTATCTTAGCATTAATAGTGTTCAAGAAGGGTCTACCAAATATTATGGGACAAAAGCTGTCTTGTGGGGAACCAAGAACAAGAAAATCAGCAGGATATTTAACCTTCCCACAAAAGACTTCAACATCTCTAACAATCCCAATTGGTGAAATAGTATCTCTATTGGCAAGCTTAATGGTGACATCAATTTCTTCTAACTCAGCAGGTGCAATATCATGCATAATTTCTTTGTATAAGTCAATAGGTATTGCACTAGCACTAGCACCCATATCACATAAGCCGATCTCCTATTTTAACAGAAATAACATGCATGCCTACCACATGTCTATGTTTATCTTCAACACCAGGTTTAGCAATTCTAGTAGTCTCATCACAGAAGTAAATAACATGCCCATCGATATTATCAGCCAAGAGATCTTTAACCATAGCAATATTAGGTTCAACTTTAACTTGCTCAGGAGGAGTATAAGTTCTAATATTGCTTTTACGAACCATAGTTGAAGCTTTAGCATGATCCTTTATCCTAACAGGAAAAGGTGGTTTCTCAACATAAGCAGTAGGAACAATAGGATCATTATAAGTGATAGTCTTTTCTTCAACTTTAATAGGTTCAACTACTTTTACTTCTATCATAGGATGATATTTAAACCACTTCTCCTTAGGGAGATCAACATGAGCAGCAAAAGATTCACAAAAAGAAGCTACTATGTAAGAGTCAAGTCCATATTTAGTGCTAAATTTACGGAAAACATCGGTATCCATAAAAGATTTAACACAATCAAACTTAGGTGTTATACCTGACTCCTTACCTTCGTCGAGATCCCAATCTTCAGAGTTGCATTTAATTCTTTCCAATAAATCCCATTTGAATTCAATAGTCTTCATCATAAAAGAACCAGTACAAGAAGTATCGAGCATGGTGCGATTGTTGTCAGAAAGCCGAGCATAATTTTTTTGAATAATCATCTCTCTTGAGACCTCATGGTTGGGGCATGAATATAACATTGACTTAAGCCTCCCGCAAGCTTGAGCGATGCTTTCTCCTTCGCGAGGCCAAAAATTATATATATAATTACGATCACGATGAACAAGATGCATAGGGTAAAACTTCTGATGAAATTCCAATTTCAATCGTTTGTAGTTCCATGATCCCATATCATCACATAGCCTATACTATGTCAATGCATCTCCCTTCAAAGATAAAGGGAAGAACTTCTTATTGATAACATCATCGGGCATACCTGCAAGCTTAAATAATCCACAAACTTCATCCACATAGATTAGGTGCTCATTGGGATGTAATGTTCCATCTCCTGCAAAAGGATTAGCTAGAAGTTTTTCTGTCATACCCGAAGGAATTTCAAAGTAGACATTTTCAGTAGGTTCAGTAGGTTGAGGAGCAACTATTTGCTCTACCGATCGGGGTGAAGATACCTCGAACAAGCCCCTCAAAGGATTACTTTCCATAGTAACAAGTGACAGTAAATTTCAGCACACTATATAATTTTTTTCCTTACCAAATTCCACCTACCAAAGGCACTTCACTCCCAGGCAACGGCGCCAGAAAAGAGTCTTGATGGCCCACAAGTATAGGGGATCTATCGTAGTCCTTTCGATAAGTAAGAGTGTCGAACCCAACGAGGAGCGGAAGGAAATGATAAACGGTTTTCAGCAAGGTATTCTCTGCAAGCACTGAAATTATAGGTAACAGATAGTTTTGTGATAAGGTAATTTGTAACGAGCAACAAGTGACAAAAGTAAATAAAGTGCAGCAAGATGGACCAATCCTTTTTGTAGCAAATGAAAAGCCTGGACAAACTCTTATATAGAGAAAAGCGCTCCCGAGGACACATGGGAATTATCGTCAAGGTAGTTTTCATCACGTTCATATGATTCGCGTTAGGTACTTTGATAATTTGATATGTGGGTGGACCGGTGCTTGGGTACTGTCCTTACTTGGACAAGCCTCCCACTTATGATTAACTCCTATTGCAAGCATCCGCAACTACAAAAGAAGTATTAAGGTAAACCTAACCATAGCATGAAACATATGGATCCAAATCAGCCCTTACGAAACAACGCATAAACTAGGGTTTAAGCTTACATCACTCTAGCAACCCATCATCTACTTATTACTTCCCAATGCCTTCCTCTAGGCCCAAACAATGGTGAAGTGTCATGTAGTCGATGTTCACATAACACCACTAGAGGAGAGACAACATACATCTAATCAAAATATCGAACGAATACCAAATTCACATGACTACTAATAGCAAGACTTCTCCCATGTCCTCAGGAACAAACGTAACTATTCACAAAGCATATTCATGTCCATAATCAGAGGGGTATTAATATGCATAATTGATCTGAACATATGATCTTCCACCAAATAAACCAACTAGCATCAACTACAAGGAGTAATCAACACTACTAGCAACCTACAAGTACCAATCTCAGACTTAGAGACAAGAATTGGATACAAGAGATGAACTAGGGTTTGAGAGGAGATGGTGCTTTGGTGAAGATGTTGATGGAGATTGGCCCCCTCCGATGAGACACTACAAAAGAAGACACATCCGTGACATTTTGGGCGAACAATTTTTTTTTTCATCATACATATGACACTTCTATGACGATAATTGTGACAAAACCCGGTATCATCATAGATGTGGTGGGCTCCTACTTCTATGACAAAAATCATGACAGAAAATGGGCTTTTCGTCCTGGGCGGGCCGGAGACGCAGCTGCATGACATTCTTTGGGCCGTCCATGACGGAAAAAACCATGGTAGAAGTGAGGGGGAGGAAAATTTCGGGGAGTTGCCGGTTACGGTGGGAGGTCGGGGGCCGAGTGATGCGCGTTTCTCGTGACACGACACGCTGCAAAAGCGAGGCGCGTTGGCTCTATTTGAACCCGAAGCGAGGCGTTGGGCTCTAAATCAACCCGAAGCGATTGCACCGCAGTTACGCGTTATCGAACCCGAGCGATCGATCGATGGTCGTTAATCGAACCCGATCGAAGCGATTCCTTCGCCATCGCCGCTAATCAAGCTGATCGATCACGCCTCTGGATGAACAAGTGAGCGCGTTGCGGGGGGTTGGATGAACAGTTCCGGTGGGGTGGATGAACAGGACCCGTGGTGTTGCCTCTGGATGAACAGGACCCCGATCGATCGAGCCGGTTGGGGCTGGATGAACAGGACCCGTGGAGGGCTGGATCAGCAGGACCACCCGTGGAGGGCTGGATGAGCGAGAGAAGGTGGAGGCGGGATGAACAGAGCCCGTGGAGGGTGGTTGAGCAGAGCCCGTGGAGAGGGGTGGTTGAACAGTAGCCGGTGGAGTAGCACGCGGTGGAGGCTGGATGAATAGGAGCCCGTGGATGAACAATCGCAGGTGGAGGCTGGAGGAGGTCGACGGTGGATGAACAGTAGCTCGTGGAGGCTGGAGGGGGTCGACGATGGAGATGAACAGTATCCCGTGGAGTCCCGTTTTGCGGTACGCCACACCCCTCCCGATGAACAGGACCCCCGTTTCGACCGTAGCGCTCCAACACAAGTCCGTTTCTTTCGTTTTGCGGTATGCCACACCCCTCCCGATGAACAGGACCCCCGTTTCGACCGTAGGAGGTACGTTTCCTCCGTTTTGCGGTACGCAACACCCCTCCCGATCAACATGACCCCCGTTTCGACCGTAGGAGGTCCGTTTCCTCCGTTTTGCGGTATGCCACACCCCTCCCGATCAACAGGACCCCCGTTTCGACCATAGGAGGTCCGTTTTCTCCATTGTGCGGTACGCCAGGCCTCGTTTCCATCGCCTCTTCCGTCCAAGCCCTCCCGATGAGCACGACCACGCATTCCGTTCCGACCCAGCCGCGTTGCCTCCCGATGAACACGATGCATTCCGTTGCCTCCCCATGAACATGATGACGACGCTGTTTCTCTGTTCCGACCCAGCCATGTCAACGAGCCCTCGCCGTACGTATGCGCGAGTAGGCGTTCGAGACCCCGCCCATATGTACACATACGTGGCCGTATTTTCTTTCTTGCACCACGGCGTTATGCGTGCGTGTACATAGTATGCGTCGGCGCCTCTACTACGACGCGTCGCGCGCCTCTACATCCACCGGTATATATGTACGCATTATCGTTCACGACCGAATGACAACACTACGTGCGCTTGACCAGGTGGGTCCCGGTATCGTGCACTTCCTTGCCTGCGAAGATGTAGCTGGTGGGTCCCAGCAGTCAGGGGGTGAATTGTTTTTTTGCCCGGACGCACTTCCTTGCGTGCGAAGATGCAGCTGGTGGGTCCCAACAGTCGGGGGGGCTGGTGGGTCCCAGCAGTCAGGGGGGCGAACCATTTTGGTTTTTTTTTGCCCAGACGCACTTCCTTGCATGCGAAGATGTAGCTGGTGGGTCCCACCAGTCAGGGGGGCGAATCGTTTTTTTGCCCGGACGCACTTCCTTGCGTGCGAAGGTGTATCTGGTGGGTCCCAACGATCGAGGGAACGTTTTTTCGTGAAATCGGTGGCCCGTCTGGTGGGTCCCTATTTGTCAGTGGAGGAATCATTATTTTCCGCGTAATAAGGAGGCACTTCCTTGCCGCGATGGATCCATTTGTCGGCCTCTCCACGTCTGATCCACGTCCGATGGAAGTCATTCCTTGACCACGTTGACCACACCGCGCCGAGAGCACCAGGGCGGTGGACGACGGTGTAACGCCCTTGATGCGGCTATATCTCCCACGTGTCGAAGCACGACTTAGAGGCATAACCACATTGAAAGTAATGTCGCAAGTGAGGTAATCTTCACACAACCCATGTAATACATAAGGGAAAGAGATACATAGTTGGCTTACAATCGCCACTTCACACAATACATGAGTAAAGCATTACATCATACAGATACAATCAAGGTCCGACTACGGAACCAAAATAAATGAAGACTACCCCAAATGCTACACAGATCCCCGATCGTCCCAAGCTGAGCTCCACTCTTGATCAACTGAAACGAAACAACACAATGAACATGATCTTCATCGAGCTCCTCCTTGAGCTCGGATGCGTCCACCGCACGGTTTCATCGGCACACCGCAAGTTGGTTTTGGAAGTATTTGTGAGTCACGAGGACTCGCAATCTCACACCATGAGATCAAGACTATTTAAGCTTATAGGAAGGACAGAGTTGTGAGGTGGAGCTGCAGCAAGCGACTAGCATATATGGTGGCTACATTCGCAAAAGAGAGCGAGAAGAGAAGCAAGGCACGGTCGTGAAGCTAGTAGCGATCAAGAAATGATCCTGAAACTACTTACGTCAAACATAACTCCAACACCGTGTTCACTTCCCGGACTCCGCCGAGAAGAGACCATCACGGTTACACACGCGGTTGATGTATTTTAATTATGATCAACTTCGGGTTTTATACAACCGGACATTAACAAATTCCCATCTGCCACATAACCATGGGCACGACTTTCGAAGATAATACCTGCAGGGGTGTCCCAACAGCCCATTATAAGCTCTCACGGTCAACGAAGGATATTCCTTCTACCGGAAGACCCGATCGATCTCGGAATCCCGGTTTACAAGACATTTCGACAATGGTAAAACAAGACCAGCAAGACCACCTCATGCCGACAAATCCCGATAGGAGCTGCACATATCTCGTTCTCGTGGCACACCGGATAAGCTAAGCGTCTGTGCACCGACGTAATCCAAGTTGCCAAGGAATGGTCCCGCACGGTGCTCTAGTTTGGACCAACACTCAGAGGAGCACTAGCCCGGGGGGTAAAATAAAGATGACCCTTGAGTCTGCAGAACCCAAGGGAAAAAAAGGCTTAGGTGGCAAATGGTAAAACCAAGGTTGGGCCTTGCTGGAGGAGTCTTATTCAAAGCGAACTGTCAAGGGGGTCCCATAAATCACCCAACCGTGTAAGGAACGCAAAATCAAGGAACATAACACCGGTATGGCCGGAAACTAGGGCGGCAAGAGTGGAACAAAACACCGGGCATAAGGCCAAGCCTTCCACCCTTTACCAAGTATATAGATGCATTAATTAAGATAAGAGATATTGTGATATCCCAAAATATCCATGTTCCAACAAGGAACAAACTTCATCTTCACCGCAACTAGCAACTCTATAAGAGGGGCCGAGCAAAGCGGTAACATAGCCAATCAACGGTTTGCTAGGAAAAGATGGTTAGAGGTTTGACATGGCAATATGGGTGGCATGATATAGCAAGTGGTAGGTAACGCATCATAGGCATAACAAAAGAGCGAGCATCTAGCAAGAAAAGATAGAAGTGATTTCGAGGGTATGGTCATCTTACCTGAAATCCCGCAAGGAAGAAGAACGAGTCCATGAAGAAGACAAAAGGATGTAGACGAACGAATCCTCACAACTCCGGAACGAAACCGAAGCTAAGCGAGAAGCAAACCGGAAAGAAGCAAACAACATAGTAAACACACAATCATAAACATGGCATGATGCACAATCAAGTATGATGCATGTCCGGTTTAATGAATCATGGCATGGCAATATGCACAACCAACACTACAAGTTAAGTGGAGCTCAATATGCAACGAGTTGCATATTAATGGCTACACCACATCAATTATTTAGTTTCTCTCTCGGTTATGGACCCAACAATATTAAATGTTATTAAACATGGCAAGGGTGAAGCATAATTAAACTACCTATTTAGGCAAGTTTAAATGAGGCCGAAACAACAAATGATAATTCCGGAAAATCCTCATGTCATTTAGCAATTTTAATGCAAACATCAATTTTAGACATTTTAAATGTTGTTATCATGATGCGGATGACATATACAAATTTTATGCAATTTTTATGCAAATGTTGACATCTAATATGATAGGGAGCATTTGGTCACCATGGCGGAACAAAAGGGGTGCCATGGCAACGATAACGAAAATGGCGCCACGACAACATTCGAGTCCCGGTAACTCGATTGAGATACCGATGCAAGAGAGAAGTGTGCGGATGTGTGGAACACGCAAGAGATGGTGGGATGCTCCCGACTATCGGTTCCCACGGGTTAGTGGCATGGAAACGAGTGACAATTCGGACACGGTGCAAACACGGGCATCTCATACATCACTCATGCACTCATTCACGGGCGTCGTCTCGTCATTATACCTTTGAAGCGTGTATCTCCGGAGCGGATTGGGTTCGATGCGGTGTAGGGGAAGTAGACGTTCTCGGAATGGTCGTAGTGGTACACGGCGATGGTAGTGGAAGTAGTGGTTCACGTTTCGTAGATGTTCAGGGTCACGGCGAGGGACTTGACGTCCACGGGTCTTCGAGGGTCGTGGTACTTGGCGGTGTAGATGTACACGCTGTCGGGGTACTTGGTCGCATCACCAGGTGTAGTCGTTCACGCTCGAGCCGAACTTGGCGTATCCATGTACTTGGCGTCTCTGTCTTCACGGAGATGCAAAAAAGCAACGACGATCAAGTGCAGTGAGACCCGGGTCTACCGAGGCTTGGAATGAACCAAAGCGAAGCGGCGGTCTTGGTGGGAAGCGAGGAAGGAGCAGGGACTCACTGCCCTACTGGAGGCTTGCAATCGCATCGGCTTGCGTGGAGACTGGCGCCATGGATGGAGTCCGAGCTCGAGGGCGGTGGCTGGCGCGGAGCTCTACAGCGGCGGGCGGCAGGCGAGCTTGAGGAGGCGGTGCGCTGGAGAGGAAGCAGGAGCAGAGGGGCGGCGGAGCTTGACGGATCCAGGCGAGGTCGCCGGCAGCAGAGGCTGCGACGGAGCAGGGGCGACGCGAGGCAGGGGGCGCCGGAGTTGGCCTCGATGGCGTGCACGAGAGACCAGGTGCAGCGCCCTGGCGAGGCAACGCGGAGGAGGGCCGACAGGGGGCGCGACGGAGCTCAGCGGGCGTGATCCGGCGGAGATGCTTGAGCAGGGGCGGACGCGAAGGAGAGGAAGGAGCGGTCGTCGACCTGCTAGGCTCCGGTGGCGCGGGTCAACGAGGACGAGGTGGAGGTGCGGGATGAGGGAGCGAGCGAGAGGAGGGAGGAGCGTAGGGATCTCCTCTCCCCGGTGTGATGCGTGTGTGCGTGTGGTGGCGGCACGGGAACGAGAGGGGGAGATCGATGGAGAGGGTCGGGGCCTAGGGTTTAGGAAGGGTTTAGGTGGGCTGAGGGAACGGGTCGGTCTGGTTGGTTAGGCCCAAGAGGCCGGCGGGTGCAAGCTCTCTCTCTCTCCCTCTCTCTTATTCTCTAGAAACAGAAAATAACAAAGAAGAAAAGGAGAAGAAAGGAGGTGTTGGGGAAGAAATTGGACCATGGATAATTTTCCCGGACCCACAAGAATGTGCTTGTTCCGAGAAAATAGAAAAGGCCATGGTTGAAAGATGTAAATTCAAACTCATTTGAATTTCACTCAAATGGGTTTGAACTAGGACTTGGTAAAAGGAAGGTCCAAAAATGTTGAGGATTTCGGTGGGGCTCTGGAAAATGATGAAATAATAAATGGCAAAGTTGGAGATCAAGAATTAAGACAACAAAGGCATTAGGATATTTTGTAAGTGTGTTTGCGGTAAATCCAAATAATTGGAATATTTACTATAGCTCTCTAAATATCGAGAGGATATGTTTTAAAGAGAATCACCATGTGAATTCCTCGATTTAAATGGATCAAAGATCCATGCCATTTATTTAGTTGAGTTGCAAAAGATTTATGAGATGATGGCATGATGACATGATGCAATGCAAAAATAAAAAGGGCAGGCACAAATGAAACACACGGCGAAACCCGGAATAGCTGGAAGTCTTCTGGAGCGTCGGTCTCGGGGCGTTACAACACTCCACCACTACAAGAGGATCTCGTCCCGAGATCTAGGATGGCGCCGGAGAGAAGCGGAAGAGAAAGAGATAAGACACAGTTGCTTCTTTGACAAACGAGTGAAACCAATGAACCTCGAGAGGTTGAAAACTTGAAAGAATAACACAATAGAGTTGAACGAAATTGAGAGCATTCCAAAGATGAAAATAGAAACAAGGAACACCATGTGAACCTTGGGGGTTGCAAAGCTATGAATGACGAAAGTACAATGGACAAGAAGGAATTGGAACCACTCTGGTTGAAACAAGATAAGAATGAATAAGAATGATATAATTTTGGCAGCACTCCATTTGTAAATGGAAGGAATTGAACATGAACTTGAGAAGATGGGATGATACTTGATGAAATCAACAACACACCGCCTCCTAACTATTGAAAGAATGGCACAAGGGGTAAGAAGGATTTGAGACATCACTTAGGTTGAAAAGAGAGGCAAAACTTGATATATGAAAGAACTTGAGCAGAGGACATAACACTCCTGTTAAACGGATAAGCAAGGAAAAGAACATGATATTTACAAAATGAGATGATGGGTCGAAGAGAGTAACAACACAATGCCTCCGGAACGAAAGAATTGAAGCTAGATTGTTGGGAAGAAAAGAACGGAGAAGAAAATGCCAACTTCTACCACAAATGAGCTTGGAAAGCACCCTTCCAAGAAGGTTAGAACGGAATTGTTGGAAAACCAACAACGAAAAGAACAAGCTTGTAGTGGGCTTATGGAAAACTTCTCAAAATTGAGGCGAAATACTGCCACTATGGAAACAAATAATATAATTGATAACACCAACGAGATGAAAAAATTCTTCCACCAAGATGATGGAGAGATAACTTGGGTCATTGATAAACACCACAATAGCAACATTCCATAGGGAAGACTTTAGGTGCAATATGACACAAGATAACTCCAACGAAGAGATTGATGGTTGAAAAGATCTCTTGAACAAAGATAAAATGATGGATTTAAATATGTCACTCTTGAAAATCATGAATCATGAAATGCGAAGGAAATTATCAACAATGACATAACACCATCTCAAAAGATAAGATAGAGAGAATTGCACTTTGGAATGCAAGATGAAGAATACTTGAGCTCCTCAAAACAAAACATGTGTTGAGCACCATGTTTATTTTTGAGTATAGCTTGGCGGGTCATAACTTCGAGAGAAATCTTGAAGAACAATTGAAGAATGAAAAGAATCCTTAATGAACCACCATGTAGAGCCTCCATGATGAACTCCGTAATAAAAGGATGATAGAAAGAAAGAGAAGTTGACCACACAAGGTGAAACCTTGCAGTGATAAGATGAAGCTTTGAAATGATATAACCGAGAAAACTTGGAACTCCGGAAAGAAAGATGAACAAATGAAATAAAGAATTTTGATGAACCTCCGAAATAAGGAATTGAATTTACTCGATGGAACAAGAATAAGAATTACATTATGCTGATCCTTCACCAATTGAATTGATGGCAAGCAATGGATTTGGCATACTACTTATTCTCGTGGAGAGGATTAAGATAGATATGGCGCAAACTTGGGAAGGTCTTCAACGAACCACCGGTAGGATCTGGAAAGAACGGATGAATTGATATGATAACCAAGGAAGAGAACTCTTGGAAGAACCACCGTAAGAATTTAAAATGGACGAAGAAAAGATAAAGAAACACCGGGAAGAATTAGCAAATGAACGAAGATGCTTGCTAGAATTTAGATACATGAGAACGAAGAGATCATGAACTGATTAGGGTATATTTGAACGATGCACCGGTAAGATTTGGAGAACGAGAGCTGAAAGCTAGAATGAATAATTCTGAGATGATGGGCTGAGAAGAATCAAATTGAAAAGACTCCTGAATTGCTCCGGATGGGTGAAAAGAATTCTCACAATCAAAACAATTATGAGGATGACACGAAGCTAGAACCATGAATCTTGAAGAGAATGGAGCAAGATTAAAGAGAAACTCTTCTTCGGTCTTCAAAATCCGAGAATGACGACGAGAAACACCACCATGAATTGTTGAGGCACTCCGGGATGAAAATTAGAAAGGTTGAACCAACGATGAAAAGAATTTGAAAGATCTTGGAGAAAGACATTTGACTGATGATAATTCATCCTTACATCAAACTTAGAAAAGAATTTTAGAAGCTCCGGAAAAAATTAGAAGAGTCGTAAGATCCTCGGAAAAGACCTGTGGGTTAGGGCCCACTCAAAAGAACCACCGTTGAACAATTGTTTGAAAATAGAGATTGCACCGGTTGAATTAAATGGCTCAAAAGGGATAACAACTACGAGAAATCTTGCACGGATTAGGAATGAAAACACGAATCTTCTGAGATAATCTTTAGCACTCCTAAACGAATGAATAACAAGAAGTGAAAAATTAAGAGGTGCACCGGCATGAGAAAACATTTGAAACGAGGAAGGGAATATGATCAACACCGAAAACTTGACTTAAGTCCACCGGAGAAGAAAAGAACGAAGAATAATAAACTCGAAGCTTCCTTTAGCATCTTCATGAGAATCACCGGATAAGAGCATTGAGGAAAAGAATGAAGAGACTTCACAGCAATAAAATGGGTACTTGGTTAGGGATATATGAGTCCTTGACGAAAAGGGTGGGAGGGCGGGGAAAACAAAGACAACCTGGGACGGATGAAGCAAGCACCGTTGTAAAGAACTGAGAATTGATCTCGTGAATGGGGAGAATGATGGGATCATCTTGAAGAGAAGCGCACCGGTGAGAAGAAATTGAGATGACAAACTCGATGATCAAGAAGGATTAGTATTCACATAGAAATATGAGAACACCATTTAGGAAAGGTATGGAATCAACACTTGACATTGAAGCAACTCGAATACCACAACTTAAAACAAAACAAAGGAGTGGCTTGCGAATAAGCCGGAAACAAACATATGATAGATCCCATATCATATCATGTGTCCATTGGAAAGATATCCTACGAGATACTTGAATTCCCACTTATAAACTCCGAAACTTTCTGGTTATGCAATCAGGTGTTGGGGATACAGGACACAAAATATATCACCCAAACTAATAATACCTAGATCCAAATTGTATCCATCCTTCAACACATAACCAAGAAACCTTCGGAAATCGTTTACCTCAACCTTCGAAAAGCATCCGTTATACGAGTTATGGCAATACTCTCGAACTCGCCCCAGTACTGGGTTATCGGTGTTATCTCACCAACAAGTGTACAAAAGAGATTTTCGATGTCGGCAAAGCTCAGGTATTCCAGAACTGCAACGATAAAATTGTGACGACAACACCTCGGAGCTCAACTCCCCGGGACACTGCCACAACCCCTAAATGTCAGGAGGCACCAAGAAAAATGTTCTCGTCACGGAACCATCGAACGATTCCAAGATACCAGTGATCCTAAAAAAATGTAGTGAAATTTGAGGAGAGAAGAGTCAAAACTTCTACGTCAGGAGACCTCACCAGAGCGACGAAGGGACTGAGGAGTAAAAAGAATCCTACTCTCCGGTATATAATCCTAAGACTCAAAACATTTTTGTTCTAGACTCAACAACGCCAACAAACAATCAAGCAGGGGGCTCCTAAGTCCAGGATGGCTCTGATTACCAACTTGTAACGCCCTCGATGCGGCTATATCTCCCACGTGTCGAAGCACGACTTAGAGGCATAACCGCATTGAAAGTAATGTCGCAAGTGAGGTAATCTTCACACAACCCATGTAATACATAAGGGAAAGAGATACATAGTTGGCTTACAATCGCCACTTCACACAATACATGAGTAAAGCATTACATCATACAGATACAATCAAGGTCCGACTACGGAACCAAAATAAATGAAGACTACCCCAAATGCTACAAAGATCCCCGATCGTCCCAACTGGGCTCCACTACTGATCAACTGAAACGAAAAAACAACACAATGAACAGGATCTTCATCGAGCTCCTCCTTGAGCTCGGATGCGTCACCTGCACGGTTTCATCGGCACCTGCAAACTGGTTTTGGAAGTATCTGTGAGTCACGGGGACTCAGCAATCTCACACCCGCGAGATCAAGACTATTTAAGCTTATAGGTAGGACAGAGTTGTGAGGTGGAGCTGCAGCAAGCGACTAGCATATATGGTGGCTACATTCGCAAAAGAGAGCGGGAAGAGAAGCAAGGCACGGTCGTGAAGCTAGTAGCGATCAAGAAGTGATCCTGAAACTACTTACGTCAAACATAACTCCAACACCGTGTTCACTTCCCGAACTCCGCGGAGAAGAGACCATCACAGTTACACACGCGGTTGATGTATTTTAATTAAGATCAACTTCGGGTTTTCTACAACCGGACATTAACAAATTCCCATCTGCCTCATAACCGCGGGCACAGCTTTCGAAAGATAATACCCTGCGCAGGGTGTCCCAATTTAGCCCATTATAAGCTCTCACGGTCAACGAAGGATATTCCTTCTACCGAAGACCCGATCAGTCTCGGAATCCCGGTTTACAAGACATTTCGACAATGGTAAAACAAGACCAGCAAGACCACCCATTTGCCGACAAATCCCGATAGGAGCTGCACATATCTCGTTCTCGTGGCACACCGGATAAGCTAAGCGTCAGTACCGACGTAATCCAAGTTGCCAAGGAATGGTCCCATACGGTGCTCTAGTTTGGACCAACACTGAGGAGCACCGCCCGGGGTAAAATAAAGATGACCCTTGAGTCTGGAGAACCCAAGGGAAAAAAGGCTTAGGTGGCAAATGGTAAAACCAAGGTTGGGCCTTGCTGGAGGAGTCTTATTCAAAGCGAACTATCAAGGGGCTCCCATAAATCACCCAACCGTGTAAGGAACGCAAAATCAAGGAACATAACACCGGTATGACGGAAACTAGGGCGGCAAGAGTGGAACAAAACACCAGGCATAAGGCCGAGCCTTCCACCCTTTACCAAGTATATAGATGCATTAATTAAGATAAGAGATATTGTGATATCCCAAAATATCCATGTTCCAACAAGGAACAAACTTCATCTTCACCTGCAACTAGCAACGCTATAAGAGGGGCTGAGCAAAGCGGTAACATAGCCAATCAATGGTTTGCTAGGAAAAGATGGTTAGAGGTTTGACATGGCAATATGGGTGGCATGATATAGCAAGTGGTAGGTAACGCAGCATAGGCATAGCAAAAGAGCGAGCATCTAGCAAGCAAAGATAGAAGTGATTTCGAGGGTATGGTCATCTTGCACGAAATCCCATAAGGAAAAAGAACGAGTCCATGAAGAAGACAAAAGGATGTAGACGAACGAATCCTCACAACTCCGAACGAAACCGAAGCTAAGCGAGAAGCAAACCGAAAGAAGCAAACAACATAGTAAACACACAATCATAAACATGGCATGATGCACAATCAAGTATGATGCATGTCCGTTTAATGATTCATGGCATGGCAATATGCACAAACAACACTACAAGTTAAGTGGAGCTCAATATGCAACGAGTTGCATATTGACGAAACACCACATCAATTATTTAGTTTCTCTCTCGGTTATGGACCCAATAATATTAAATGTTATTAAACATGGCAAGGGGTGAAGCATAATTAAACTACCTATTTAGGCAAGTTTAAATGAGGCTGGAAACAACAAACGATAATTCCGGAAAATCCTCATGTCATTTAGCAATTTTAATGCAAACATCAATTTTAGACATTTTAAATGTTGTTATCATGATGCGGATGACATATACAAATTTTATGCAATTTTTGTGCAAATGTTGACATCTAATATGATAGGGAGCATTTGGTCACCATGGCGGAACAAAAGGGGTGCCACGGCAACGATAACGAAAATGGCGCCACGGCAACATTCGAGTCCCGGTAACTCGTTGAGATACCGATGCAAGAGAGGAGTGTGCGGATGTGTGGAACATGCAAGAGATGGTGGGATGCTCCCGACTATCGGTTCCCACGGGTTAGTGGCATGGAAACGAGTGACAATTCGGACACGGTGCAAACACGGGCATCTCATACATCACTCATGCACTCATTCACGGGCGTCGTCTCATCATTATACCTTTGAAGCGTGTATCTCCGGAGCGGATTGGGTTCGATGCGGTGTAGGGGAAGTAGACGTTCTCGAAATGGTCGTAGTGGTACACGGCGATGGTAGTGGAAGTAGTGGTTCACGTTTCGTAGATGTTCAGGGTCACGGCGAGGGACTTGACGTCCACGGGTCTTCGAGGGTCGTGGTACTTGGCGGTGTAGATGTACACGCTGTCGGGGTACTTGGTCGCATCACCGGGTGTAGTCGTCCATGTTCGGAGCCGAACTTGGCGTATCCATGTACTTGGCAGTCTCTGTCTTCACGGAGATGCAATGTAAACGACGGGCGGTCAAGTGCAGTGAGACCCCGGGTCTACCGAGGCTTGGAATGAACCAAAGCGAAGCAGCAGGGTCTTGGTGGGAAGCGAGGAAGGAGCAGGGACTCATGCCCTACGCTGGAGTCTTGCAACCGCATCGGCTTGCAGGGAGACTGGCGCCATGGATGGAGTCCCGAGCTCGAGGGCGAATTGTGGCTGGCGCGGAGCTCTACAACAAGGGCGGCAAAGTAGCTTGAGGAGGCGGTGCGCTGGAGAGGAAGCAGGAGCAGAGGGGCGGCGGAGCTTGACGGATCCAGGCGAGGTCGCCGGCAGCAGAGGCTGCGACGGAGCAGGGGCGACGCGAGGCAGGGGGCGCCGGAGTTGGCCTCCAGTGGCGGCACGAGAGACCAGGTGCAGCGTCCTGGCGAGGCAACGGCACGGAGGAGGGCCGACAGGGGGCGCAACGGAGCTCAGCGGGCGTGATCCGGTGGAGATGCTTGAGCAGGGGCGGACGCGGAGGAGAGGAAGGAGCGGTCGTCGACCTGCTAGGCTCCGGTGGCGCGGGTCAACGAGGACGAGGTGGAGGTGCGGGATGAGGGAGCGAGCGAGAGGAGGGAGGAGCGTGGGATCTCCTCTCCCCGGTGTGATGCGTGTGTGCGTGTGGTGGCGGCAGGAACGAGAGGGGGAGATCGATGGAGAGGGTCGGGGCCTAGGGTTTAGGAAGGGTTTAAGTGGGCTGAGGGAACGGGTCGGTCTGGTTGGTTAGGCCCAAGAGGCCGGCGGGTGCAGGCTCTCTCTCTCTCTCTCTCCCTCTCTCTTATTCTCTAGAAACAGAAAATAACAAAGAAGAAAAGGAGAAGAAAGGAGGTGTTGGGGAAGAAATTGGACACGCGGATAATTTTCCCGGACCCACAAGAATGTGCTTGTTCCGAGAAAATAGAAAAGGCCATGGTTGAAAGATGTAAATTCAAACTCATTTGAATTTCACTCAAATGGGTTTGAACTAGGACTTGGTAAAAGGAAGGTCCAAAAATGTTGAGGATTTGGCGGGGCTCAGGAAAATGATGAAATAATAAATGGCAAAGTTGGAGATCAAGAATTAAGACAACAAAGGCATTATGATATTTTGTAAGTGTGTTTATGTAAATCCAAATAATTGGAATATTTACTATAGCTCTCTAAATATCGAGAGGATATGTTTTAAAGAGAATCACCATGTGAATTCCCTCGATTTAAATGGATCAAAGATCCATGCCATTTATTTAGTTGAGTTGCAAAAGATTTATGAGATGATGGCATGATGACATGATGCAATGCAAAAATAAAAAGGGCAGGCACAAATGAAACACACGGCGAAACCCAGAATAGCTGGAAGTCTTCTGGAGCATCGGTCTCGGGGCGTTACAGACGGCAAGGCCTAGGAAGGGGACGACGCGGAGCCGGTGAAGACGCGACAATGGATGCCGACGCGGAGAGGAGTATGAGGGTTCACTCGTTCGGCTGCGGTGTGAGGCTGCCGTCGCCGCAGGTCCTGGCCAGCGGTGGGAATAGTAGGGGGCGGTGAGGCCTCCGCAGCAGCACAACCGGCCACAGGAGGTAGGAGCAGGCGGCACGACCAGCGCTGCTTTGGGCGGTTGGAGCAACAAGATCAGAGGTTGAAGAAGCACTACGGCCGTTGGATGGAAATCGTACGGTCACTGCAACTAGAATCGTTTATATTGACTAAGTTGACAAAGCCCTTGGTACGTCAACTTAGTAGGCCCTAAGTCGACTTCGAAACGGTGCGCCCCGGATGTCGTGGGAGGAATCATTTTTGGGCGGGTGAAGCTAGAATATCCGAGATTGAAGAAGAAGACGGCATCCGTTGGATGGACATCCAACGCCATCGCTAGAACCGTGTGTTCACTATAAGTTGACAAAGCCTTGCATACGCGTCAACTCTGTTTTTTTAGGGAACGCGTCAACTTAGTAAGGCCAGAAGTGTGTGGCAGAGAACTTATAGCCCATTTGAGATTTGTAAGAATGTGCAGCCCATTTTTGAATTCTAATGGAATTTACTACAGCCCATTTACAATTTGTTAGAAGTACAACCCATTTCAACCAACCGTTCAAAACAGAATTCAATAAAATTTCCCACATTTTGATGGGATCCGAAATATTTTTATCCTGAAATTTCTAGTCAGATTAAGTAAATTTATATTACGTAAAAATCCAACGAAACATTGCGCTCGCAACAATTAATGAAATTAAAATTTTCAATATCCAAAAATAACATTTTATAAAGTAATCACGTGTTTGGTGCATTTTTTTATAGTTCTTGCCAGCTTTTTATAATTACATACCATTTATTATTTCTTAAAGCCCATTTTCTTGTTAAGCCTAATGCATCCCTCCTAGGAAAGATTTGCAGCCCAGCGGGGCGGAGAATAACAACTTGACCTTGCCTGGGTATTCCTAAAAAGAAAGTATAGCTGGGCTAGCCATTTTCAGCTTGAAAAAAATTAATATGTGGGATGGATATCTGGCCAGGGCTAGACGGGCCACAACCCACCCAGTTAATACCTGCAACGATGTTTTCGTTGTTCTTCAGAGGAGAAAAATTAATATCTGGGCTAAACATCGAAAAACTCTGCAATGCTCACACCTCAAAAATACAAATACTGCTCGAGCTACTTGGTCCCAAATTGGTGTCGCTTCTTGTGCAATTCTCTCGCTTATTGACTAGTACATAGGTTGACAATGGTGTGGGACCGTGATGTCGTGAAACCAGGGGAAGCAAAATAAATTACTCCAATGAAGCGCTTCCACCTCTGCCTCGTTGTCTCCGTGAAAACCCCTTTCCTCCCTTTTTTTTGCTCGGGCAAGGACCAATGCATGCAACGCGTCCATGCGGTTATTAGGCAAGAAATAAAAGCGCTTTGCATGCTATGAATTACGATGGCCTGCATGGGTAGCTAATAAGGCATCCTCTTAATCACTGTGATTAAATGTTGTGTTTAGAAGAGAGAAATATTCTTCTTTTCCACCAATCTGCTTGCACCTAGGTCATGATGCACCTTCTAATACGACTTATTCACCTAGACGGAGGGAGTATAGGCACTTGCGTACGTGAGGCTATGGACCTGGTGGGTCCCCATTGTCATCCTCTCCAAGTAAAGTCATCTCCTCGCACGCGCGTGCTTTCCGCTCGAAACAGTCAGCGCCGCCCGCCCCGCTTCCCGGTGTAGGCGATTGCTCCGCCTTCAAACGACACAAGTGCCATCCGTCCGTCCATCTGCCGCCCACATTAATGATACGCAGTTGCCGAGGCAGCTACTCCGGCGCGACAAGTCCGTCCCTCCGCCCGCCCACCATTGCTATATAAACTGCTGCGCCTGCCATGGCCGCAGTCATCCGCATCCGTTCGCTTTCTCCTGTCCACACCACTACTGCCCACCATGGCTTCCTCGCGCTCCAGCGCTCTTCGGGACGGGCGGACGACAGACCACAAGGAGATGGCAGCCATTACTGCCGACCGGTTGGCCGGCAGACAGTCGGAGGACGATGTCATCCCAATGGAGAACATGGTAGTTGTTGGAGAAGAATTGCCGCTTTGAGCCGCTGAGACAGAAACTGGGGCGCCTTAAGCGTGATTGCAATGATATGGGTACGCTGATGGCAGCTTTAGTCAAATCCGCCAACTCTGATAGTACCAAGGATCCCGCGTCTGATGAGGAAAAGACAGGGAAGGGAAAGAAGAACGGCTAAACCGCCATGATGGCATGACTCATCGAGAGCCGGGCATAGCATATCTCGCTCCCTGGTCATCGAAACCTCAACAATACCAAGCCAACTAGACGTAGGCTTTACCTTCACCGTAAGGGGCCGAACTAGTATAAACCCTCTCGTGTCCTTTGTCCCGATTAACCCCTTTAAGCTTCCTAGTTGCGATGGCTCCACGACTAAGTCCTTGCAAGAGGACATCTGCCGTGACAATTCCACGACAGTAGTCGACGATCCGGCGCCAACCCCCTCCTCCGTGCCATCCTCGCCGGTGCATTGCACCATGACCATCGCGAGGCCCGTGCCTAATATATGGACAATGTGAGGCAGATGCATCAGGAGCAGTTCCGGGAGGCGCAGGCCAACGCCGCCTACAATCACCATCTCCTCCAGGAGCACCTGCAGGCGGAGGAGCATATCGCCGCGGAGCAGACGAAGTAGGAGGTGCTGCTCGACTCGTACTGCTCCGCCCGCAAGGGCCACCTCGAGTGATGGCGGTACCGCATGCGGGTGGCGGAGGCTGCGGCCGCCTATAAAGAGGCTAGCAAAGAGGGCGATGAAGCGGGCGAGGCGCTGTTTGGCGAGACCGAGGACGAGGCAGAGGACAATGCCGGCTCCGACGAGTCCCCGCTCCGCTGGCGTCGACGAGGCCCTGCTCCGCCGAGGCCCCGCAGCGCCAACAACGAGGCAGAGGACACCGCCGGCTCCGCCGAGGCCCCGCCCCGCCAACAACGAGGCAGAGGACATCGCCGGCTCAGCCGAGGCCCCACCCTGCTGGCAACGCAGGGAGGATTTCCACCGCTCATTGGCGCGCCGCCCGCAACGAGATAGAGGACATCGCCGGCCCGCCGAGGCCCCGCCTCACGCCAACGAGGCTGCGCCACACAGAAAACAAGGAAGAGTAGAACACAGTAGCTCGCCGCCGCTCGGGTCCAAGTAAGGCCACCGCTGCTACCCTCCTGTTGAAGCCAAGCTAGGCGGGTTGACCATTGACGGCTGGTTAGCTTCTTGGCGGCGACGTGGAGTCGGGGAGTTCCGCTGGAGGACAATGCTGCTTCTACTTAACCGCTGGTGCAGTTGGCTGACTGACACGTGGGCCCAACAGGCCACATGTCGATTCACAATCGCACCTGCAGCTTAGTCATCAAGCTTCTGCTCGCCTCGGCCGGGACACAGGTGGGTAGCTTCGGTTAATTAATTATACCTCCTTCGTCACCAAGCTTCCTCCTCCGCGGATCTCATTGGCACTCTTGATGTGGAAGAAAAGGCGAGAGCAAAGGACACACATGCTTGAGGAATTGAGGGAGGATCTAGTGCCAATCTGGTAAAGAAGAAGAACTTCCAGCCCCACAAGTTCAAGAACAAGGGCAAGTTTGATGGTAAAGCAAAGTTTGATGGGAAGAACAAGGCTGTGCAACACACGAACTTCAAGAAGAAGAATGACAAGAAGAAAGGTGTTTGTCATGTGGTGATCCTGATCATTGGGCTACTAGTTGCCCTAATCGCTATGAAAAGCTAGGCGGGTTGACCACTGACGGCCGGTTAGCTTCTTGGCGGCGACGTGGAGTCGGAGAGCTACGCTGGAGAAGGACATCGCTTACTTAGCTAACTGGTGCGGTTGGTGGATCGACACGTGGGCCCAACAAGCATCCGGGCCACATGTCGATTCATGCAACCGCACTGCAGCATTAAATCACAAAGCTTTCTGCTCGGCTCAGGGGACACAGTGGGTAGCTTCGGTTAATTAATTATACCTCCAAAGGCACCCCTTTTAGTTGAAGAATGTATGAAATGTAATGAAATCCGGCATGTTTATATGAAATCCGACCGTGTATGAATGAATTTATTTTGATTAGTTCAATTCCTCAGTATCACGGCATTGGATGAACATGCAAAACAATACGTACTAGCATTATTCCTGTGGTGATCACCTCGTTTGCAGCGATTTCACATGTACTCCCTCCGGTCCTTTCTAGTCTGCATACATGTTTTATCTGGCAAATAAAGTATCTCTACTTTGACCAATCTTATACAAAAAAGTATGCACTTTCACAATGTGCGAAGTAAAAAGTAACAGAAGGAGTACAAAGAGTTTGTTCAGCTTTTTAGCGTTTCTGTACATTGCAATCAAACACACAGGCCTGACAATCCATAGAGAACATTCAAAACAATCAATGATTATGCATCTCAGCGACTCACATGTCAGAGGCAATATTTACTTCACAACTAAAGAATAAAGAAAAAATTGATCGACGTCACGACAAAGAAAGGGCGTCCCATTCGAAAATATGAAACGCATGTCTTGCTAAAATCGATGAGAAAAATTTGACAAGGTTGTCCCATTACAAAATATCAAATGCCTGCGGTTGTGGAATGGGCAGGGTTTGCCATCAGTTCGGACATTGAAATGGCACCTCGTGCTAAATAAACCATCTGTTCTTTTTGTGCAGTTCCACCAAAATCAACCAAATTCACGCGTAGCTTGTATGATTTTGCCCTTATATGTTGCAACGCCTTGAACTTATCGGCACCTCCTTTCTTGTGGTGGAAATGAATGATTCGATGTATTCATGAATATTTTGTGCAGTTCCCATTGAAATCAAGCTGAGCACCCCTGTTTGCACAAATACAGAATTGTGATTAGTATAGAGCAAATTGTACTATGAATTGACAGTTTCAACAGGCACATACATGGTCCATGTAGAGCACACTTTTAGAAAAATGGAACTCACCAGAAAGAATCCTAGAACAACATTGTACTCGTGCATCACAACAACAAAATGGAGATTTTGTCAGTCCTTCTGAGCTGAAGTTAGTTTGGTCTTGTGGGGAGTAATGTAACCATCCTTCAACTGCTCCTTCTGATGATAAGATAGACAGGGCTTCTTCATCCTGGCATAATCGGAACTAGTCACTTCACGTACTCCATATTCTTCTTGAGAGGACTACTAAATGCTAGCATCACTGTTTGCTCGAACAAAAGGAAAGGAAATATTTAAAACAACACAGATGAAGCACTTCTCAAGGACAATACCACTTTTTCATGACAGTATCTAAACAGTAGCACAACACCAATAGAGATGACAAAGCTCAATCATATGGATGAAATCGGTGGGCGTACCAACCTTTGTCAGATGCTTATTGTGTAGAGCATACGATGAAGCATTTCTCGGAACCATCTGTTGCTATCTACGGTGGTGGCCAAGCTTACTATATACTCCTCAATTAGTTTAATGTTCCCAACATCTTCTTGTGCAGTTCCACTAAAATATATGGTATCTTCAAAGAAGATCCCTGTTTGCACAAGTAGAGATAATTACATATTACATTAAGAGTGGCATCAAATCGTTGGCAAAACAATTGCTCATTCCAGCCATAGCAATAAATTAAGATGCAAAACTATATCATTACTTGTGCCATCACAGCCCAAAGGTTTCATTACAGCACCGGGAGTTGATTTTTGTTTTTCTTCCCCTTGTTCTTCCCCTTCATCACTTGGTTCAATAACAAACAGGCTTCGCCTTCAATGTAAGATTTGGCATGTCAATTAGGGAGCACAAGCGTAGTACTAAACTTAATTTTCTGATGAAAGTGGCAAAATACAGGCCAACAGTTGTGAAATATCCTTATCTTACCTCAATGGGATATTACGGTGCACATACAGATTGGAAGTCTTGTCTCCATTTGTGTAGTTCACTAAAATCAAGCAACATTATCGTACAAGTAGCACAACATATGAATGCACACTGCAGAATCATGTGAAAGAAGGCTAGTACTGACCTCTCATGATGCGGAATTCAATAAACTCACAAGAAGAAGATCTGAACCAAATTTGCCTTAACGGATAGGAAGTAAGATCTCCTCTTGTGCAGTTCCACTAAGATCAAGCAATCAAGCAACGTTGTCGGTGTGACATTATGGTTGAACTGCACAAAACACTCTTAAAACAAAAGTGTTTTATGCAGTGCAACAAAAGGTCACAATGGCAACGAGGTGAAGCAGATAACCCTGTTTACACAGAGGTGCAAAGGAAACAATTAGTGGTCAATAACGGTGGATGACACAGAAGCCAACAAAAAGAAGCATCTACCTTATCTAAATGGGAAAGAAAGCAAGACAAGAGCATTTCTCAAAGCGGTGGCATTGATTAATATTAACATAGAGATTATATTAACAATAAAATTAGTTAAACATGTAATTTGCTTTTAATCGTGGCATTGCATCAATTTTCCAAATGGCATTATTAGAGGGTGTTTGTTTACGGGGACATTTTGGTGTAGGGACTAAAAAACTCCATGTCAACGTGTTGGTCCCAGCTTTGTTATCGATGCCTTTCCCTATGTGAGCGCAGCAAATCTAGTCCTGCTCAAACTCTACTGACCTTGTCCCTTCCTTTTCCTTTTGAACTAGTACTTTCGCCTTCCTTTCCTTTTGAACCATGTCCTAGATTTATGCGATACAACTTTCCCTACTACTTTCCCCATTCCTTTCCTCTTTGAACCACGTCCTAGATTAATGCTATACAACTTTCCCCTTCATTTCCTCTTTGAACCACGTCCTAGATTCATGCTATATACAACTTTTCCCACTACTTTCCCCACTCCTTTCCTCTTTGAACCACGTCCTAGATTCATGGTATACATGCAGCTAGAGCAATGCATGTGGAGTAAGTAAATTATACCTTAAGGTTCTTGGGGCGTGGTTCGGGCGACGGACGACGGGCGAAGAAGAAGGGTCGGAGGCCCTCCAGCCCGCCATTGGGTGGAAAGTGAACAGCTGCGCCGGTAGTCCCTCGCCGACGGCGACAAATGTTAAGCCTCCTTCCCTTCCCGTGGACGGATCCTGCCGACTCTTTGAGCAGCAAAGTGAGGGAGAGAGAGGCCAACGAAGTCTTGTTTAGATCTGGAGAGGGCGAGAGAGTGTGAAGAGAGCAACAACAAGTGCTGAGGCTCCAGCGGGAGAGGGCGAGAGAGTGTGAAGAGAGCAACTACAAGCGCTGAGGCTCTAGCGTGTATATATATACTGGAGAGAGAGAGAGTGTGAAGCGTGCAAACCCTAGAAAACATTTTGACCAGTCAAAGAATCCTCCTGGCACAAATTATGCTCAAGTGTAGTTATCGAACCCGAGACCTCAAGTTTGATGAGCTAACAAGCTAACTAGCTACACATCCCTCGCGTTATGCTCAACGAGTGGAAAATAACCTTTTATACATTCCTGCATTCGTGTGACAAGCATGCCGTGTTTTTTTTGTGTGTGTGGGAGTCATTGGGATTTCAATCATAATCGTGTCATATGGCTTTGGTGGTAAGACTATCCACAGTGGTGCAGAAATCACCTTACCTCTCTCCACGTAGTACGTTGGTTCACCAGTCAGAGGGTGAAACAAACAAATTAATAAGAAAAATTAAAAGCGCCAACGGTGTATCTTACCTCACACATCTCGCTACTGCTCGGGAACACTGTCCAATTGATCCCTCCGTTTGCTCACGTACTATTTTAAGTGAATCCTTATTATAACATGCACAAATTTTGGGCACTTGTATTCGACTTAAGTCAGTGTGCCACCGTATCTCGTATACTTACTACTCCCTCCGTCTAGGTGTAATAAGTCACATTAGAAGGTGCAACGGGACCAAGGTGCGTGCGTGTGCGTGTGCGTGTGTGTGTGTGTAACACCATGTGTGTGTTAGAGAGAGCGACAGATCGACCTACTCCTATAGAGAGATGTTGTGTAGTGTACTATTTTAGTCACGAGAGTTGGTGCATCCTCTTGTTTCCGGGCGCGTCCGGTAGGGACATGCGGACAGCTGCCACGCCCGCTCCTGACCAGCCTGGCCCACCCAAAGCCCCTCCATCGCTACAAGACGCTTCCCGCCTCAAACGGTCAGCCGCTCCAAAGAATTGGTGCCGCATTCATGCCCGGGCAGAGCGGACGCGACCTCTCACCGGGCGCAAGAGTGATGGTTGCTTCGTCATCCAACTTCTTCTGCTGGGTCTATGTGATTTGTGGCTCATTGGTCTTTATTCTTGAGGTGGTAGGACTGCTGGATGTCCCACGCTTTCGGCGAAAGGAGGTATACTACTACTCCTAGATTACATTTTTCTCCATTCTTACAGCGAAGGCGTGCAAGAGCAGTGAAAACACGTAGGCTCAGTGATTACATGGCCCACCTCACACTATCACCGTGCGACACCTAACTCTTTACATAGCACTCCCTCTGTTCCTAAATATTACTACTAGATGAGTCCCCGCGCGTTGGCGCGTGATACGTCTCCAACGTATCTATAATTTTTGATTGCTACATGCTATATTATCTACTGTTTTGGACTATATTGGGCTTTATTTTCCACTTTTATATTATTTTTGGGACTAACCTATTAACCGGAGGCCCAGCCCAGAATTGCTGTTTTTTTGCCTATTTCAGTGTTCTGAAGAAACGGAATATCAAACTGAGTCCAAACAGAAAAATCCTTTTTGGAACGCGATTTTCTCACCGGATAAGACCCAGGAGACTTGGACCCTACACCAAGGCATCGAAGAGGCGGTCACGAGGGTGGGGGGCGCGCCCCCCCTAGGGCGCGCCCCCTGCCTCGTGGGCCCCTCGAAGCTCCACCGACGTACTTCTTCCTCCTATATATATCCACGTACCCCCAAACGATCAGAACAGGAGCCAAAAACCTAATTCCACTGCCGCAACTTTCTGTATCCACGAGATCCCATCTTGGGGCCTATTCCGGAGCTCCGCCGGAGAGGGCCGTCATCACGGAGGGCTTCTACATCATCATAGCCTCTCCGGTAAAGTGTGAGTAGTTTACCTCAGACCTTCGGGTCCATAGTTATTAGCTAGATGGCTTCTTCTCTCTTTTTGGATCTCAATACAATGTTCTCCTCCTCTCTTGTGGAGATCTATTCGATGTAATCTTCTTCTTTTTGCGGTGTGTTTGTTGAGACCGATGAATTGTGGGTTTATGATCAAGTCTATCTATGCACAATATTTGAATCTTCTCTGAATTCTTTTATGTATGATTGGTTATCTTTGCAAGTCTCTTCGAATTATCCGTTTGGTTTGGCCAACTAGATTGGTAGTTCTTGCCATGGGAGAAGTGCTTAACTTTGGGTTCGATCTTGCGGTGTCCTTTCCTAGTGACAGAAGGGGCAGCAAGGCATGTATTGTATCGTTGCCATCGAGGATAACAAGATGGGGTTTATTTCATATTGCATGAATTTATCTCTCTACATCATGTCATCTTGCTTAAAGCGTTACTCTGTTTTCTTGAACTTAATACTCTAGATGCATGTTGGATAGCGGTCGATGAGTGGAGTAATAGTAGTAGATGCGTAATCATTTCGATCTACTTGTCACGGACGTGATGCCTACATACATGATCATGCCTAGATATTCTCATAACTATGCTCAATTCATCAATTGCTCAACAAAGAATTTGTTCACCCACCGTAGAATACTTATGCTCTCGAGAGAAGCCACTAGTGAAACCTATGGCCCCCGGGTCTATTCTCATCATATCAATCTCCATCACTTTTATTTTGCTTTGCTTTTTTACTTTGTCTTTTACTTTTCACTTTGCATCTTTATACCAAAAATACCAAAAATATTATCTATCGGATCTCACTTTCGTAAGTGGCCGTGAAGGGATTGACAACCCCTAATCGCGTTGGTTGCGTTGAGCTCTTTGTGTTGTGTAGGTACGAGGGACTTGCGCGTGGCCTCCTACTGGATTGATACCTTGTTTCTCAAAAACTGAGGGAAATACTTACGCTACTCTGTTGCATCATCCTTTCCTCTTCGGGGAAATCCAACGCAAGCTCAAGAGGTAGCAAGAAGAATTTCTGGCGCCGTTGCCGGGGAGTCTATGCAAAAAGTCAACATACCAAGTACCCATCACAATCCTTATCTCCCACATTACATTAGTTGCCATTTGCCTCTCGTTTTCCTCTCCCCCACTTCACCCTTGCCGTTTTATTCGCCCTCTCTTTCCCGATCTCCTTCTCCTTCTCTTTCTCCGTTTGCCTTTTTCTCGCTTGCCTTTTGTTTGCTCATGTGTTGGATCGCTTGTTTGTCGCTATGTCTGAAATTGGGGAAGTTATCATCGATATGGGCGATAACAATGTCATACAAAATTCTGATGCTCCTGCTGAAGAACCCCCTACCTATCATACAAAAAGATTTCGAATCGGTAGTGGTAATATTATTGGAAAAGGAGTTATTCAAGATTTCTTTACTTGTGCCGGTGCTTTGCCCTCTATGGGCGGTTCTATTCTCCATAGAACTAGTAGTCTTGCGGACGCTATTGCCATGCTTATCGTTGAACTTGAAAGGCAATTTATGCATATGCACCTATCTATACAAAGAATTTTCCTAGAATTTTCTAATATCGAGCATTCTTCTGTTAAGTGTGCCGCGACTATCTTTTTGGCTCATGAATTCAGATTTATAATAAAAGAAGCCAAAGAAATCTTTGCGCATTATAGGGTAGACGCTGGTCGCCCTCCCATAGAATCTATCCTCTTTGATCAAGGGGAAATTATGCGCTTTTAATCTCTTGATTATGTTGCTTTCAATGAAAACCTTAGAAAAAAGGTGCCTACCAATATTTTAATTGATAGAATCTCTAAGCTTAATGATGATTTGGCTATTCGAAATAACGAGCTAGGATGCTCTCTCGAGTTTAGGCTCACAAGGTTTTGTCAAAAGAATGGTTATAATGATGAATTGGTTGTGCAATACGAAGGGCCGAAAGAGGAACCTATACCTCCTAAAATTGATCTTGGGGACTTTTATCCTATTAAATTTAGCCCTTTTGATTACTTTTTCTTGCCTCAAAGGAAACTTGCTGCCGAACGTAGAGAATATGAAATGAGTTTCACCGATCTATCTTATTACTACGGCACTACCTAGATCTATCCTCGTTTTTATGCCTAGCTAGGGGCGTTAAACGATAGCGCTTGTTGGGAGGCAACCCAATTTTATTTTTAGTTTTTTGTGTTTTTCTTCTGTTAGGGAATAAATAACCCATCTACCTTCTGTTTGGATGTGGTTTTGTGTTTTAATTAGTGTTTGTGCCAAGCTAGACCTATTGGATCTTCTTGGATGATAGTTATTTGATCTTGCTGTAATTTCCAGAAACTTTGCGTTCAGTGCCCGAATTATTAAAAATCATCAGAACGTGATAAAATACTGATTCCAATTTCTTATGATCAATAAACAAATTTTCTAGGATGTCTAATTTTGGTAGAATTTTTTGGTTTCCAGAAGTTTGCGTTAGTTACAGATTACTACAGACTGTTCTGTTTTTGACAGATTCTGTTTTTCGTGTGTTGTTTGCTTATTTTGATGAATCTATGGTTAGTAAAATATGTTATGATCCATAGAGAAGTTGGAATACAGTAGGTTTAACACCAATATAAATAAAGAACGAGTTCATTACAGTACTTTGAAGTGGACTTTTGTTTTCTTTCTCTAACGGAGCTCACGAGATTTCTGTTGAGTTTTGTGTTGTGAAGTTTTCAAGTTTTGGGTGAATTCTTTTGATGGATTATGGAACAAGAAGTGGCAAGAGCCTAAGCTTGGGGATGCCCATGGAACCCCCAAGATAATCCAAGGACACCAAAAAGTCAAAGCTTGGGGATGCCCCGGAAGGCATCCCTCTTTAAATCCACTTCCATCGGTAATTTACTTGGAGCTATATTTTTATTCACCAACATGATATGTGTTTTGCTTGGAGCGTCTTGTATTATTTGTGTCTTTATTTGTTAGGGTGCCACAATCATCCTTTCTGTACACACCTTTTGAGAGAGCCATGCATGAATTAGAATTTGATAGAATACTCTTTGTGCTTCACTTATATCTTTTGAGCTATGTAGTTTTGCTCTATGTGCTTCACTTATATCTTTTGAGCGTTATAATTTTGCTCTATGTGCTTCACTTAGATCTTTTAGAGCACGGTGGTGGTTTGTTTTAAAGAAACTATTTATCTCTCATGCTTCACTTAAATTATTTTGAGAGTCTTAATAGCATGGTAATTTGCTTAATAATAACATGCTTGGTATTCAAAGATTTGTGAAACTTTCTTTTGAGTGTGTTGAATACTAAGAAAAGTTGGATACTTGATAATTGTTTTGAGATATGGAGGTAGTAATATCAAAGTCATGCTAGTAGAGTAATTGTGAATTTGAGAAGTGCTTGAGTTAAAGTTTGCAAGTCCTGTAGCATGCATGTATGGTAAACGTTATGTAACAAATTTGAAACATGAGGTGTTATTTGATTGTCCTCCTTATGAGTGGCGGTCGGGAATGACGATGGTCTTTTCCTACCAATCTATCCCCCTAGGAGCGTCTGGCGTAATACTTTGGTTTTTGATGGCTTGTAGATTTTTGCAATAAGTATGTGAGTTCTTTATGACTAATGTTGAGTCCATGGATTATACGCACTCTCACCCTTCCATCATTGCTAGCCTCTTGATTGCACTGCATTGCCCTTTCTCACATTGAGAGTTGGTGCAAACTTCGCCGGTGCATACAAACCCCGTGATATGATACGCTCTTTCACACATAAACCTCCTTATATCTTCCTCAAAACAGACACCATACCTACCTATTATGGCGTTTCCATAGCTATTCCGAGATATATTGCCATGCAACTTTCCACCATCCAGTTTGTCATGACACATTCATCATTGTCATATTGCTAGCATGATCATGTAGTTGACATAGTATTTGTGGCAAAGCCACCGTTCATAATTCTTTCATACTTGTCACTCTTGATTCATTGCATATCCCGATACACCGCCGGAGGCATTCATATAGAGTCATACTTTGTTCTAGTATCGAGTTGTAATCATTGAGTTGTAAATAAATAGAAGCGTGATGATCATCATTCAATAGAGCATTGTCCCAAAAAAAAGAGAAAGGCCAAAGAAAAAAAAAAGGCCCAAAATAAATAAATAAAAAAGGGCAACGCTACTATCCTTTTTTCCACACTTGTGCTTCAAAGTAGCACCATGATATAGCGAGTCTCATATATTGTGCTTCAAAGTAGCACCATGTTCTTCATATAGAGAGTCTCATATGTTGTCACTTTCATATACTAGTGGGCATTTTTCGTTATAGAACTTGGCTTGTATATTCCAACGATGGTCCTCCTCAAGTGCCCTAGGTTTTCGTGAGCAAGCAAGTTGGATGCACACCCACTTAGTTTCTTTTGTTGAGCTTTCATATATTTATAGCTCTAGTGCATCCGTTGCATGGCAATCCCTACTCCTTGCATTAACAACAATCAATGGACATCTCCATAGCCCATTGATTAGCCTCGTTGATGTGATACTTTCTCCTTTTTTGTCTTCTCCACATAACCCCCATCATTATATTCTATTCCACCCATAGTGCTATATCCATGGCTCACGCTCATGTATTGCGTGAAAGTTTATGAGTTTGAAATTATTAAGGTATGAAACAATTGCTTGGCTTGTCATCGGGGTTGTGCATGATGAGAGCATTCTTGTGTGACGAAAATGGAGCATGACTAAACTATATGATTTTGTAGGGATGAACTTTCTTTGGCCATGTTACTTTGAGAAAACATAATTGCTTTGTTGGTTTGCTTGAAGTATTATTATTCTTTATGTCAATATGAACTTTTGTCTTGAATCTTCCTAATCTGAATATTCATACATAATTAAGAAATTTTGCATTGAAATTATGCCAAGTAGCACTCCGCATCAAAAATTCTCTTTTTATCATTTACCTACTCGAGGACGAGCAGGAATTAAGCTTGGGGATGCCTGATACGTCTCCAACGTATCTATAATTTTTGATTGCTCCATGCTACATTATCTACTGTTTTGGACTATATTGGGCTTTATTTTCCACATTTATATTATTTTTGGGACTAACCTATTAACCGGAGGCCCAGCCCAGAATTGCTGTTTTTTGCCTATTTTAGTGTTTCGAAGAAACGGAATATCAAACGGAGTCCAAACAGAGAAATCCTTTTTGGAACGTGATTTTCTCACCAGATAAGACCCAGGAGACTTGGACCCTACGCCAAGGCATCGAAGAGGCGGTCACGAGGGTGGGGGGCGTGCCCCCCCTAGGGCGCGCCCCCTGCCTCGTGGGCCCCTTGAAGCTCCACCGACGTACTTCTTCCTCCTATATATATCCACGTACCCCCAAACGATCAGAACAGGAGCCAAAAACCTAATTCCACCGCCGCAACTTTCTGTATCCACGAGATCCCAGCTTGGGGCCTGTTCGGAGCTCACGGAGAGGGCCGTCATCACGGAGGGCTTCTACATCATCATAGCCTCTTCGATGAAGTGTGAGTAGTTTACCTCAGACCTTCGGGTCCATAGTTATTAGCTAGATGGCTTCTTCTCTCTTTTTGGATCTCAATACAATGTTCTCCCCTTCTCTTGTGGAGATCTATTCGATGTAATCTTCTTCTTTTTGCGGTGTGTTTGTTGAGAACGATGAATTGTGGGTTTATGATCAAGTCTATCTATGAACAATATTTGAATCTTCTCTGAGTTCTTTTATGTATGTTTGGTTATCTTTGCAAGTCTCTTTGAATTATCCGTTTGGTTTGGCCAACTAGATTGGTAGTTCTTGCCATGGGAGAAGTGCTTAGCTTTGGGTTTGATCTTGCGGTGTCCTTTCCCGATGTATAAGGGGCAGCAAGGCACGTATTGTATCGTTGCCATCGAGGATAACAAGATGGGGTTTATTTCATATTGCATGAATTTATCTCTCTACATCATGTCATCTTTCTTAAAGCGTTACTCTGTTTTTAACTTAATACTCTAGATGCATGCTGGATAGCGGTCCATGAGTGGAGTAATAGTAGTAGATGCAGAATCGTTTCGATCTACTTGTCACGGACGTGATGCCTATATACATGATCATGCCTAGATATTCTCATAACTATGCTCAATTCTGTCAATTGCTCAACAGTAATTTGTTACCCACCGTAGAATACTTATGCTCTCGAGAGAAGCCACTAGTGAAACCTATGGCCCCGGGGTCTATTCTCATCATATCAATCTCCATCACTTTTATTTTGCTTTGCTTTTTTACTTTGTCTTTTACTTTTCACTTTGCATCTTTATACCAAAAATACCAAAAATATTATCTATCGGATATCACTTTCATAAGTGACCGTGAAGGGATTGACAACCCCTAATCGCGTTGGTTGCATTGAGCTCTTTGTGTTGTGTAGGTACGAGGGACTTGCGCGTGGCCTCCTACTGGATTGATACATTGGTTCTCAAAAACCGAGGGAAATACTTACGCTACTCTGCTGCATCATCCTTTCCTCTTCGGGGAAATCCAACGCAAGCTCAAGAGGTAGCAGCGCGGAACAACGGTATATCTCTCTGCGCAAAATTATCGATTTCATAGAACAAAAAAAACTCTATAACCGCATGACAAATGTGGTAGCCAAACTAAATAAACTCCCATCATCATTTAGATCATCACACGTAAGGAAAAAAGATCATCCAACTCCTACTGCATAATGGGATTATATTTTTCTTTTTGACATGTTAATGGGACTTAAAAGCTCACTTACATGCATGCTACCGGTGCATGCTTGCATGCGCACATGTTGATGTTATTTAAAACCCACTCACATGCATGTGGCACGGTATTTCTGCATGCTTGCATGTGGCTTAGTCTTGAGCCTCTCAATGTCTAGATCAGAATGGCTATTATGGACTAATTTACTTCATCTAACGGCTACATCAATTTTGATGACGTGGCTCAAGGAGAGGATAGAGAATTCCTAGTAGTGGGGGCTAGCTATTACTAGTAGATAGTAAGTCTTTGTAGAGATTCCACTACATATGGAACAAAATGAATTAATCTACACTTAAAATGCATCTATATACATCCGCATGTGGTTCATGGTGAAATCTCTACAAAGACTTATATTTAGGAACGGAGGAAGTACTAGTATAGTACGTACTATAATTTATCAGCGAGATAAATTTGTACAATGCTATGAAGCTTCCAGCTTCTGTTACATGTATCTTGCATCCAAGGTTGCCCGTTGCAACATTTCATCAAATACAAAGGAGACTAACATGCATGCTATTGCATCTCAATGATTAACAGATCATAGCAAATATGTACTCCCTCCGTTCCAAAATAAGTTTCTCAACTTTGTGCAATCTTTAGTATACAAAGTTGTACTACTACTAAAGTTGACACTTATTTTGGAACAGAGGCAGCTAAAGAAAAAACGATCCATGCAGTCCCTAGCCCTTGAACCGTGAACCCTGACCAGGCTTCAATTTTTTGGCAACGTTCGAGCTTCCTAATAAATGAAGTTTGCAACCTTTTGACCATCGAGATCATTTTGTGCAGTTTCACCAAAATCGAGATGAGCATCCACATGGCAAAGAAATTGAACAAGCGTGATTAGAATAAGATTACTGGGACTAGTTGATGAGACATAAACTCATCACAAATATAGTACGTAGAAGCCAGTAGAGGTATGTGCGGGGCGAAGAAGTATAGAGAAATATCCACAGCGAGTGATGTGGGCAGCTGGAGCAGTGGTGCAAGCCGGCTGTAAAGGGAGTTGTACCTGAGGGACGTAGCTCAACCTTGAGGAGGGCGGTGGGAGGCGGCAACTACTCACGTCGCGGCAGTGAGCAAGGGATGAAGGCAACCTCACCGGCTTTGTGAGAGAGAACGGCGGGGACCCCTGATCGAGACGTGCCGACAGTGGGTTTTCGCCGTTGGTGACAGCCACCGCATCTACACTAAGCATCCACCCCTTCCCCAAGCGGACATGATCCGCCAGGATGTTAGAGATGTGGCCACAGTCGTTTTGTGCGAGAGAGTGTGAAGAGAGCAACCCCAGCAAGCAACGGTGTAGGCTGGCCCGTCGACTATGTATATAGTGGAGCGGTTTCCTTTTCTCTCCATATGAACCTATCATATTGCGTATGTGCCATCAAGAAAAAACTTTATTTATAAATGACGCGACACCTACTACTCGCTTCTCCTATAACCTTGCGCTTGGCATCTCCAAAATATTAACCTTGCGATTGGCTCTTCGCCTTTTCGAAAGTCGAGAAATAATGGTAGTGCAAGATATATCGCTACGGCTATATGAGACCGAATGAATTGCTGCACGTCCACCACGTAAGTAGGGTCGAGTGGCGAGGGAGAGTGCTACATACGGAGCAAAATGAGTGAACCTACACTCTAAAATACGTCTATATACATCAGTGTTTGGAGTATGTACTAGTAGTTCATATTGAAATCTACTAAAGAACATATATATTCCAAACAATATGATAGTATAATCTCTATAACCAAGGTAGTAGGGACGAGGAGTAAACGGAGGGAGTAGTAAATGGTTCTCATCGTCCTGCGAGCCACCAGCGCATGGGCGAGGGAGCGGGCGAAGGCGTAGTAAGCAAGCTTCACCTCATCCTGTGAGCCACCGCGCCTGGGCGGGGAGACAGCGTGCTAAGCAAGCTTCTCCTCGCTCATGCGAGTTGACGAGACACATCAAAAGTACTCCGGTGTATAGAGCCTTGCCTCTAAGGTAGGCCCCACATGGTTTGCCTCTTTTTTTAACATAACACGTCAAGTCGCAATTTGTTTGTTCACCCGTGGTAGACGATCCTCCCTCCACCAAGTGGACAACCAGTACACATGCCAAATTACCACGTGGGCTGCCTTTTTCGTACAGAAATGAGCTCCACCGTGTACCCGCGCGGGTGTGGTTGGGAAAGAGACGGGAGTACGTGTGCCGTGCATGCACCTCTTCTCTTCGTGCACGTCCCCCACCTACGTGGGTGTGTGTGAGAGATACAAACCGCGTTCGTGAGTGTTTTTGTTTTGGGGTGGGGGTGGGGTGGGGTTGATTTCGTGAATTATTTGTTGGAATATGTGTCGATGACATCTCAAACAAAATTTTGCATGCAATGTGTGTGAAATGGAGGCCTATCCATATCATACATAGAGGGTCGGGCAATCCATGAGAAGAGAGGGAGGGGTCATAGCTATCGATAGAGTCAAAGAGAGGATCAAGTGGGTGGGTGCGAGATCGATGAAGAGAGCCATCGAAATTGTGTGTGTGTACAAGTCAAAGATATAGGGCGACTGGCCTACCGGAACGTTAGAGGGCACACGTCAAGTTTGTGTGTGGCAGGGAGACATGACTAGAGCGCTCGATGTATCGGTGTGTGTGGGGGGGAGGGGGGTGGTGGGAGGGGTAGGCAGAGGCCTAACTATAGAGATAGAACGGATCGTATATGTGTTGAGAAGGAGAGACCCAGCTATGTCTTGAGGGAGATCGGTCGACATCCATACATAACTGAAGGACGGGAAATATGATGGGACAGAGAGAGAGAGAGAGAGATAGAGAGAGAGGAATGAGAGAGGGAGGGAGAGGGAGGGAGAGGGGTAGAGTGTTGGATGGGTGATGGAGTTGCTTCTCGAAGATGGTGGGAGAGGCCTACTAGACAAACTGAGGGTGGAACTGCAATGTTATCAATAAGAGTGGGGATGTGTTTATGTGTGTGCCTGTGCATGATAGGTCTGCCGGGACGCATCCATGGATGATGAAGGGGAACCATGTGTTTGGTAAGCAAACCTAACTAGATCGGTAGATCAATTGTTGTTTGTCGGAGGAAGGAGAGACACAACTAATGAGGTAGATCGATTGACGTGTGGGTAAAAGCGAGTTATAAGGACCTAGCTAGCTATATGTATAGCGAGAGATCACCGGTGTACGTCCATTTGTTAGAGGCAAATAAGGCCCAGCGAGACGGATAGACAGAGAGAATGGAGCTAGGAGGTGGTGCAAGAGGCCCAACTACTAGCTATATAGGGGGAGGAGTGTGCGGTTGTGAGAGCGATGAAAAGAGGGGCGAGAGTTTACACGTGTGTCTGACCGTATGAGAGACACGAGGCAAGGACACATAAAGGAGGAGATTGAAGGTGTGTTTGTATGTTGTAGGCAGGCATCGCTGGAGAGGTTTATCGATTGGTGTGTGTCGGAAAGGAGTTGTGGAGACTCTGGGAGAACGACCTAAAGAAAAAAATGGATGTGCCCGGTGGATAGAATGCCGAGGGAGGGGGAGGGCGAGGAGGGCGTGTGCATGCACGAGAGAAAGTTAGTGGTAGCTACAAAGGTTAGAGGATTGTGTGGGTGTAAGAGACTAACAAAGATCATAATTTGATATGAAAGCGGATTCATATATTTGAATAGGAGATCATAGTGTTTTAAACATTGCATGCATGAATATAGCGGTGATACACGTGCTGTGCACATGTTATACCATAATATGATAATGCATGGGGTTTGCAACTCACAGCTAAATGCCGAACAATCTAAACCATACTATACATCAAACAATCTCACATTTTATTTGAATTTGTGATAATGTGTATGCGTTTGCATCTTACAACTAAATATCGAACAATCTAAACAATACTATATATCGAACATTCTCACATTTTATTTGAATTTGTGGTAATGTGTGTGGTGTTTGCAACTCACATCTAAATACTTGTAGGCGTAGGGGGCGGGGCACCATACACAATGTGATAAACACATTATTCATATGAGACATGGTTTAGATTATGAAGATCTAGCTAGAGGTAGAAATGTAATGTGATTTGAAATCAAAATAAAGTGGATTCAAAAAATCTAGTTGGAGTTCATATAGTACACATAGTTCATATGTAACTCGAGACTAATCATGTGGTGTCTGTGAAGATAATACACAAACGATGGTTTAACTTGACAATAATGATGATTGTAGATCTTATTAAAACAGAGAAACGAATTCAAATGCTTTGACTTCACAACAATCATTATCAGAGATCTTATTCAAATAGAGAAACGAATTCAAATTTAGTTCATATTGAAGCGGTAGTATATACGTTTGGAATGCACTAAAACGTTCATTTGAGTAGTAGGTTGCATGCATTATACACGTAGCGAAATATTTTAATTGAACATAACATGAATTCAAAGTTTTGAATGACATTTTTAGGGTGCATTGATTTGGGACAGTACATGTTAGGCTTGTCTGGAAATTTCAACCCGCTCCTTGTTAGCCCGAAATATTTAAGATATATCTTTGTCTTGTTGTGCTCCGACAACGCCCTCCATCTCAACCCGCGCCTTGCTATTCCGAAATTACAACACGCGCGAAAGCTCTCACCTCCTGTGAAATCCCGACATGTGAAATGCCCGTGGTACCCCTGAACCGAAAGAACCGCCTCAAATCGGTGGGGTACTTTTGTAACTTACCCCACATTTCGGACAAGCGCGTATCTAAGCCATGGTTCCCCACTGCCATCCCATCCGCCCACCCATTCGTGACACCGAGGCCGCGAAAACCCGTGGATTTAAACCCCACACCTCGCCTCCGTCCGCCACCCAGCCGAGCCTCTTCCCCGACGATGTCGCCCACAAGAACACCTCGACGTCCCTCATCCACCGCATCGATGAGGATCCGTCGTCGATCTCATCGTCCCGCCGGTTCAGCCACCCCGTCCTCCACCTCCAAGGAGCTGCCCCGACGTTCCCCTCGTCTTTCGCGCCACCTCCATTCCCACATCACCGTCTTCACCTGCACCACCGCAAGAGCATCATAATCACCGTTTCCTCAGATGAAGCTGCGGCCTAATGGTGCCACCAACGAGGTTGTACACTAATTGCCGCATTTTCTTCTTGATTCGATCTCACGGTGCTGCCGACGCTCGGTCCCGAGCCGACACGGCGCGACTCCATCCACGGCGGCGTCGCAGGCCACTTCCTCCATGGCGTCGCTCCCTCGGCGGCGACGTCCACATCAGTAGGACATGTTGCTGCTTTAGCTCTCGCCGCCGCCGCTTCTCGCTCTTGCTCTCGGCCCCGCCTGGTCTGCTCTTGCTATTGCTCTTGCTCGTCTTTCTTTGCTCTCGCTCTTGCTCTTGCTTGCGATGCTGCTTCGATTTAGCTTCTACTTGATCGAATCGACTTTTGGGTCATCGATTTTCAGGGGTGGGGGCTCGCTTTGGGTGAAGGAAGAACCAGCCACAGGGAGGGGGCTCACGGAGAGGTACCCCACTATCTATCTTAGGGTTCAGGATGGGGGCGGTGGTCGCGGTGGCAGGGCGGGATGGCCGGGGCGGCGGCGGACCGGCGGTGGGGAGTGTTTTCGGGCCGGGCGGGGCTGCGTACCACCGGCCGCGGGCGGCGGGGGGCTGCTGTTTGGCCGACTCAGGGGTGTGGAGGTTGAAGATGAACCGCAGGCCCTTGATTTCGTATCCAACGGCTGGAAAATCGACTGACCAGAGATGAAAAAGTCAGTCGACTGACGTGTAGCCTCACCTTGCTAGTGCGTTCAGTTTTGACAGCAAAATTTAGTTTCGGCAGCAAAATTTAGTTTTGACAGTTAAGTTCAGTTTCGACAGTTAAGTTCAGTTTTGACAGTTAAGTTCAGAGATGAGCGGCTGATGTATTTTACATCTAGCACTTTGTGGTTATGTATTTTACGTCATGTATTGGAGATGCTATTAGAATTCCACTCAAAGTTAACGTTGTTCGTTGTCTCTCTTGTCCTGCTTCAGCCTCGGCGTCAGACAACTCACCGGAGCTGCTCCAACGATTTAAACCCTCCATCACAAATGAGCAAGACATCGGGCTCCATCTCCAGACGCCAAAGATCTTCTTCCCCTCCTCCGACAGCCAAGTCAGCCGGAGCATCCTCACCGGCCAACCCAATCACGCTGAGATCGACATGGCTTCGCCAAAGAGGTTGTCCACTTGTTGCATCTCTTTTTTACTCTACATGTTATATTTATTGTCCACTGAGCACACGGATTTGTTCCTTTAGTGTCTCCTTGAAAGAAAAAACGTAGGAATTTTAATTTTCACTTGTCCTCCTTTTCAAATTCCTATTCATGAAGCACAAGACTAAGAGATAGTAGCATAATAGCATTATAACCGTGACATTTTCTTGTGGTTTGACTTAATCTCACCATGCTTCTTTGCATCCTGTGATCTTCCAATTGTTGTGAATCAAACACCCAGTTGGCGTAAATCCTGTGTTTTTAAATTCTCTGCTTTGCACGTGCATTCCTATCCTATTCTGTCTATTTCCTATCCTCGCATTGTTGGAATCCTCCAATTCAAACGAGCCCTTACAGAATTACTTCTCTTACAGATAGTTGTCAAAGAAAACCTTGCGTGGTTTGTCCGCCCTCTGCTGCGCCATCGTCCACCCCAGCCGCTCCAACGATGTAAGGGTCCCGCATGCCAGGGATCCGCCTCTAGACCTGTCTTTCGCCGCCTCGGATCTTCTTCCCCGGCAGCCATGAAAACTGCACTACCATCATCAACCGAGCAGATGACCTCGAGGACTACACGGGTCCGCAAGAGAGGTCACACTCTTTCGTGTCACCACGTTATGCATCGCTTAATATTACATGCTACTTTATCGCCCTGTTCACCGATTAGACTCGAGTCAGCTACAAACTAATGGTCAAACTTGAGTTTTTAAATGGTTGTGGGGTACATATCGGGGCCGCTATCTATAGTATCTATCTACTATCTGGTTAATCTCCGGTGTCTACTATGAGTTTCATGTTGGGTGGGAAACAAACAATAAAGACGCCATTATGTGTATTTTTTAACTGAAGCCATTATCTGCCTGCTATTATTGGTTTTGGGTCTATCCACAAGTTGCTACCATCACTCTGGATTTCTGCATGCACTCCTTACATAATCACACTATGTTTTATTCCTATGCATGACAATTATTGTAAACAATGGAACTGAACATGTAGAGCAAAAGAGACGAGCCTTGCGTGACAATAAAATTTCATGCAGACGTCGCTCCATGGTAGGCGCAAAGGCAGCCTCCCCTCCATGCATTTCGGATTGTAATCGAGAGGAAGATATCTGCTCGAGGGGATTCGTATGAGAAGACAACTCCTATTTACCCCCGAGGTCTTCGCTCTAACTTGGCATGCCGATGTTGGTTATATCATGCATATGGTGTCTTGCATTGCTTACTTTATACATCAAATATGTCATCTCGCTTAGTTTAGACATCCTTTGTGCGAATGCCATCTGTTTAGTTTATTCATCGTTTATGTGAATTATGCAACGCCATCTTGTTTAGCCAGGCATCATATATGTGAATTTTGCAATGCCATCCTGCTTAGCCAGTCATCTTATATGTGAATTATATCAGGCCATCCTTTTTTTTCCGTTACATATTACATTTGTCAACAATGTTATTACATTCAACTGCTCTTCGTGTGCATCAGCCATTTGACACGGTGATGGCAAATTCTGGAGTGAAAACAAGGTCTTCAGAGCAGACTATGCTATCTGGCGAAGTACATATCTCACTGGTTACGGATAGCTCCTCGTAGGAGGATTCGTAGACAGATGACCACCCTATTCCCCGAGGTGTATGATCTAACTTGGCGAGTTATGTTGCTCATATCGTATGTATGGTGTCTCACATTGCTATGTCATTTGATTAGTTTAGACATGCTTTGTGTGAATGCCACCTGCTCAAAGGTCTAATTACCATATATGTGAATTATGCATTGCCATCTTGTTGCAAGACATTATATATGTGAATTATACAATGCTATTTGTTGCAAAGTGAAAGTGCTAGTTATCGACTAGAGGGGGGTGAATAGGCGATTTTTATGAAAGTCTTCAAAACGTGGAAGTCTCGAAGACAGACAATAGAAATGACCTAATTGATATGCAGCGGAAGATAAACTACAACAAGCAAACCATAGTCAACAATGCTGTCTTACACAAAGGCATTATATATGTGAATTATGCAATGCCATGCTGTTTAGCCAATCATCATGTATGTGAATTATATCATGCTATCATTTTTTTGTATTACGTGTTCCATTTGTCGACAACGTTTGTATATTCAACTACTCTTCCCGTGCATCAGCCATTTGAAGTGGTGATGTAAGTATCTCGAGTGAAAACAAGGTATTCGTGAGCGCATAATGCTACCTGCTGAAGCAAACATCTTGCTGGTTATGGAGAGCTCCTCAGAGGAGGATTCAGAGACTGATGACCAGTCCTATTTTCCCCCTGAGGTCTATGCTCAAACTTGGCAGGGTTATATTACCCATGTCATGCATGTTGTCTTGCATTGCTTAGTTTTTACATCATATATGGATTGCCATCTGCTTACTTGCTTACTATATAAATCATATATTTGAATTGTATCATGCCATCATGTTTACATAGTACATACACATCATCTATCTGAATTATGGCATGGCAACCCATTTAATAAAGACATCATATAGTTATATCATCTCATCCTGTTTAGTGTTTACATCATCATATTTTGAATTATGGCATTCTATCCGTGAATGTATGTGAATTATGGCATGCCAACCTATTTAATAAACACATTATATAGTTATGTCATGTCATCCTGTTTACATAGTCTCATATTTTGAACTATGTCTTTCCATCTTTTTAGTTAGCCATCATAATGTGAAATTGTGTCATGCTATCCTGTTTAGTTAGCCATCATATATGTGAAATTGTGTCATGCCATCCTGTTTGGTTAGACAACATAAATATGAATTATTTCATGCCCTCTTTTATTCCCCACTATCCATTGCACTGTCTATCATACAATGTCTATACTTTCAATTACTTTTCTTGTTTATCAGCCATTTGAATTGGAGAGCATGATGGCGATATCTAAAGGAGTAACAACACGATCTTCGTAAAAGATAGTGCTACCGATTGATGCAGATAGAACCACGGTTGTACTTGCCCAAGGACCAGATCCACCACACATAACCTGCACTCAGAGATTGTACCCCTACCCAGCTTGGACAGAGAACCAGCTACACCCCTTCTAACCCCAACCCCGGCAGATAGTAACCTGGGGCCCAGCTTGACACAACACCGTCTCCACCATAGAGCACCCAAACACGAGCAGCTAGTAAGGGAACTGCAGTGCCCAAAGCACGAGGACCACCATTCCGAATCCCAACTCAACGCTTAAAGGAGAAGAAGATTTGTTCTCAGGTCAGGTTCTGTAGCTATGGTTCATACTCCTTTGCTCTTGCATGACCAGATTTACTCATACCAACTATTTTCAAATTTGAAGGATGGAATTGAAACTCCAATGGCGCAACAGGTATGTTTTAAACTTGTTTCTTTAACTGGTTTGCTGTTGTAACCTGCTCTATGTTGATTTCAGTTTCAATTGAATAAACAGTTATGTTCTCATGTCATGCACATTACAAGTGTTGTTATTGCTCTATAGTTACCCACACTTATATTCTGTCTATTCTCGCTTTGTCTTGAACAAATATTATTTGAACTGTGTCTCTATCTTGATTTGGCAACAAAAACTAGAATGATATAGACCATAAAGTGACCATGGTACATAGATATATGTTTGTTTCATGTTGTTATCCTGCCCACTTTACTACTGAACTCATTTACCAAAATGAGTTTCATATACAACATGGTAAACATGTGATGTGTCTCGCTTGTTTCTCTTTTAGAATGCGGACAAAATATTGGAGAACAGATCTTCAGTATCCAATGGTAAAGGAAGTAATGCAGATAAGGTTCAAGATAGTGAGACATCCCTGTTGGTCTCCAAGAAAGTCGATAAAAACTATCTTGACGACGGTGAGGGAACCCAAAAGTCTTGTCTTGATGTAGTGTTCGAAGTTATCGCCACTATCACCGGCACAAGCTCTTCGAACTCGCCGCTCGAATCGGTTCGTCTTCTTGAGTCTCAACTTCAAGTTGAAAGACATCGATCGACGTCTTTGCGACAGAAGTCAAGGACCGAGGAAGTCCTCGCAGAATTAAGATGCATATTTTCTGGTGCAACAAAGCAAGTTACTGGAGGATTTAAGCGCCAAACAAGAGAAAGTTAATAAGCTTGCTAAGCATCTTGCCAAAGCATTATGGGTACCTGTGATATTGTTTCTTGAGATCTTCTCAAGTGGTTTCAGTTCTGGATTTGTTTTGTCATGGCGTTTATTTGCGCCGGTCGCCAACTTTGACAACCAAAGGTATATGATATGTCGCGTTGTTCCCTATCGTGGCACTAGTGGCGAACTTTGATGCCCACGGGATGTAATATGTGTAATAGCCGTGATAGCCTAGCGTTAGTTGCTTGCTTATTTATTTCCTTGTTGTCTTGTTTATTCGCTTGCTTGTAGTCATTGCAGTTCTTTTTCCGCGGTTAGCTAGTGGCTGCAATAACCTATTTTTAAAACTAGGCCGCAATAACCATGGGCTAATATTTATCAGAGTGACACCGGTCTCCTGGCGGCCGTAGAAACAAGTGGGCCTTCTATGGGCCGTAGAAACAATGGGCCTTCTACGGGTCAGAGAAACAATGGGCGTTTATGCGGTCAGATTATCAATGGGCCTTATATGGGCCATATAATCGATTGGCACAAACATGGGCCAAACAGATCGCATTATGGCCGTAAACGGGCTAGAGTTGGAATCGTCCGTTCATGGGTCGACCATAACGGGCCATCGTTAATAGGCCGTGTTGATGACGCCTATGAAATCGCCCAACGTATTAACGGACCACAAACGGGCCGATCAGAATAACAGTGAATTTGGCCCACAAGCGTAAAATGACAAGAACGGGCCGTAAGTAAACGAATGTTGGAAATGAGCCCAAGAATAAATGGGCTCGAGAAGGCCGAAATATAACATATGGAAACGCCCAACGGAATAATGGGCCGTTAATGGGTATAAAGTGATACATCGTTCATTACGCCGATTTCACCATGGGCCGTTAATGGGTGTAAAGTGATACATCGCTCATTACGGGCCGCCACCATGGGCCGTTAATGGGTGTAAAGTGATACATCGTTCATTATGGGCCGCCACCACGGGCCGTTAATGGGTGTAAAGTGATACATCGTTCATTACGGGCCGCTTTCACCACGGGCCGTTAATAGGCCAAGAGTTACATATGGCCTCATATGGGCCGAAAGACGCCATGGGCCGGTGAAAATGGGCCGAATCATATTGGATGGCCTAGATGACGCCATCGGGCCTAATTCGAATAGGGCGTAATGGGCCTTTGGTTAGCGGGTCAGTAAATGGGCTATATGCGAACATGCCGTTAACAAAGCTTTCCATGGGCCGCCCGCCACCTTTGACCAAGTCAAACGGGCCGGCCTTTTCACAGAATGGGCCTCTGTTGGGCGTGCGGCGTGTCGACGTATCATAGGCGCCTATTTGACCTAATCGACGAGCCGACATCGTGTTTCGTCCGGCCAATAAGAATTTTACACGTGGAAATTTCCCATTGGTCGGGGCTGTTAACGGGTTATCGGATCCAAAACCCGACCCGATAGCTTAAAGGCATTCCGTTACGGTGGATGCCACGTGTCGGTCACCCTTGACGAAAGCACTTCTGTGACACGCAATTTATCGTCATGGAAGTGGACACTTCCGTGATGATAATTTTGGTAATGTCATGGAACACTTCTACGACGACATGTGTATGACTATCTTGATTCTGTCATAAATTTGTCATGGATGTACATGCATGACAAAAAAAGCGACCTACTGTGACAAACACGTATCATCACGGAAGTGTATTTTTTTGTAGTGATAGGAGCGTTGGTGATGACGATGGCGATGATTTCCCCCTCCCGGAGGGAAGTGTCCCCGGCAGAACAGCTCCGCCAGAGCCCTAGATTGGTTCCGCCTCGTGGCGGCGGAGTCTCGTCCCGAAAGCTTGCTTATATTTTTTCTCGGATGAAATACTTCATATAGCAGAAGATGGGCATCGGAGGGCCACCAGGGGGCCCACGAGGTAGGGGGCGCGCCAGGGGGGTAGGGCGCGCCCCCACCCTCGTGCCCAAGGTGTGGGTCCCCTCTGGTATTTTCTTTGCTCAGTATTTTTTATTATTTCCAAAAATAACTTCTGTGGAGTTTCAGGACTTTTGGAGTTGTGCAGAATAGGTCTCTAATATTTGCTCCTTTTCCAGCCCAGAATTCCAGCTGCCAGCATTCTCCCTCTTCATGTAAACCTTGCAAATTAAGAGAGAATAGGCGTAAGTATTATGACATAATGTGTAATAACAGCCCATAATGCAATAAATATCGATATAAAATCAGGATGCAAAATGGACGTATCAGTAACGAGGAGGAGCTTCCTATCCAATCAATCTCTTCAACAAGAAGCTTAATTTTTTTATTAAAACCACACATGATGTGGTGAAGAAGAAGAAAAGAAGGCCCGACCTAGGGTTCCTCCCCCCCGCTCCCCCGACCTAGGGTTCCTCCTCCTCCCCCGCCACGGCCGTCTCTAGCCCCCCTGCCGCCGTCGCCGGCCACCCGACCTTCCCTCCCCCTTCCCCCAATCCGCTCCGCGCCGCCTCCCCTGGAGGTGGCCGGGGCGGCGCGAGCCCTCCTTCCCCTTTGGCCACCCTCGTCGCGCCTTCCCTCCCTGCCGCCACCGACGGGCGCCCCGGCTGGGCCGGGTGGTGTGGGTGGCGGCAGGCTCGTCCTGCTCTCCCCGCCTCGCCGTGGCATGGAGGCGGCGGCGGTGCCCGATGATGACGTCTCGGCTCGGTGGCTGGCGGGTCGCTCGGTGGTGGTGCGACCCCTTGGCAGCGAGACGGCGTGGTGGCACTGGTTGGCCGGTGGCGCGCCCCAGCCCAGATCGGGGCCCGCGGGCCCCATCTGGGTCCTAGCGGGCCGGCCCCCGGCGTGGCTTCATTGTCGTCTGTGTGGTGAGGTGGCGGAGCAGCTCGGACGGGGGGCAGCGACACCGACGGCATGCCTGCTGCGGCACGGAGGCGGGAGTTGTCCGGGCCTCTGAGGGCCCGGCCGGACCTGTGGGGCCACGGGCCCGGCAAGCTCCCGCTTTGGCGTCCGGTCGGCTACCGTCGTGGACTATGGAGGTGGGGCCCTCCAGTATGCTGATGGTGCTGCTGCCCTAGTCCCGGCTCCCCTTCCTCGTTGTGCAGGCCATCTTCGCGGTGTCGTGGTGAGACAGCGTGGGATGCTTCATGTCCGTGTGCTCAGGGTGATGGTCGGTTTGGTGGCGAGCACCGGAGTGCCTGAGGTGGAGGATGGGATCGGGAGAAATCCCTGTTGGCTTGGCCGACACCGACGTGGTGGTGCCTGAGGGTGCCATCGGACCTTCCTGGAGGGCGTCGGGGCTACCCTTCCTCTTTCCTCACCGTGTACCGGGGGAAAACCTTGGCAGCAGCGTCGTCATTGTCGCGTCCCTTCTTGGAGGTGTTGATTGGTACCGGCGCTTCGGAGTCTCGGAGCTTGGGGGATGATTTCCGGTGGAAGCAGCGGTCGCGAGGCTCCGTCGTCTTTGTCGATCCGCCGTTATCGGCATTTGTTTCTTTTATTTTTTCTCTTTCTTTTCTTTTGGGCGTGGTTGTGCTGCTTCCGCCCCAGCACCTATCGTTGGTTGTATCGGATGTTTGCTTTGTAATACAAAGCAGGGGGAAACCCTTTTTCTTAGAAGAAGAAAAGAAGAAAGAATAAAGGTAAAAAGGTATCTCTCCCAAATAATGTTGCTCCTGTCACCATTGTGCCTCATGAAAGTGAATCAAATATGTTGATGGAAGATGATGATATTGAGTATGATTTTGTGATACCTATTACTTGTTGTAATGATTATGATTGGGAAGACAACGGTATCCCTTATGATCTTGAAAATCTTTTTAGCACTTGATTGGAACAATATGATAATAATGTTTGCTATACTATTGGTGCCATTCATGCTATTGATAAGAATGATTGTGATGATATGGAAAACCACAAGCTTGGGGATGCTATGTTTAATGAGTATGAAATGTTTGAAGATTTATTTGCTGGAAACAATGCTTGTCCTAAGCTTGGGGATGCTTTGCTTAATGAATATGATCCTTTGATTTCGTCTACTTTCGATAAGAAAATTTATTATGATGATAGCATGCCTCCTATTTATGATGATTACATTGATAACAGTGGGTTTGAAAGAGTGTCAACTCTAGGTAGTAGTGATCCCACTATCTTGGAGGGTGTTGAATTTTATTACAATATTGATGAAAGTGGATTTGGAGAGGTCATGACTTTATTTAGTGATACATCCACTATTTTGGAAGAGGTTTCAATTGACTATGACAATGAAGTTGCTATATATGATTATTATGATTACATCTATGCCATAAAGAGTGATAAATTTTCTATGTTTGTGCATCATGAAAAGAGTGTTGTATGTGATAGTTATATTGTTGAATCCATTCATGATGTTTCTGAAAATTAATATGAGGAAGGAACTTATGCTCTTATATATCTCAATAATATCAAGTTTCTTCTCTATGTGTTGATTGTTTTGAAGTTGCACTTGTTTTGCCTTCCTATGCTAGTTGATTCTTGTTCCCATAAGTTGTCTGCTCACAAAATCCCTATGCATAGGAAGTGGGTTAGACCTAAATGTGCTAGTCATATGCTTCATGACGTTCTCTTCATGTTTCAATTCTTATCTTTTATGTGAGCATCATTGAAACCATCATGCCTAGATTAAAAGACATTAAAGAAAAGCACTTGTTGGGAGACAACCCAACACTTTTACCTATTGTTTTTGTGTGTTCACATGATTAATCTACTATAGTAATCATGTTTTGTTGCTTTTGTTTCAATAAAGTGCCAAGTAAAGCCTTTGGGATCATGTTGGGTGATAGTTGAGTTGATCTTGCTGAAAAACAGAAACTTATGCGCTCACGAAAATAATTCTCATTTTTAACATAAGAGTGCTTTTGAGTTGATTATTTTTGCAGAAGGTTAATATACAAATTTCTCACGTGGTCCTAACTTTTAATAATTTTTGGAGTAGCATAAGTATGGTTATTCTGCAGATCATTACAGACTGTTCTATTTTTGACAGATTCTGTTTTCAATGCATAGTTTGCTTGTTTACTAGTTTCTATGGCTTATATTGCTCAATATAAATTGTGTAAAGGATATGATACAGTAGGAATTGTGTGGAAACAATTATGAATCTTGTCTTTGACAGTACCAAAGTGAAATGGTTTGCTCTTTATCATACTAACCTATCTCACAAAGTTCCATTAAGTTTTGTGTGATTGAAGTTTTCAAGTTTTGGGTGAGATATCGATATGAGGAGAATAAGGAGTGACAAGAACCTAAGCTTGGGGATGCCCAAGGCACCCTTAAGGAAATATTCAAAGAATATCCAAGCAACTAAGCTTGGGGATGCCCCGGAAGGCATCCCCTCTTTCGTCTTCAACATTATCGGTAACCTCACTTGGAGCTATGTTTTCATTCGTCACATGATATGTGTTTTGCTTGTAGCATCATTTTATTTTGTCAGGATTTGCTTGATGTTATTTAGAATAATGTTTTGCATCTTTTATTCAATAAAAGTGGCATTGATAGCCTTTGCTATGCTTATTTTACAAGTATGCATGTTGTTGTTTGAAAACAGAAAGTTTACTGCTGTTGCAAAAATTCCCTAGAAAAGTCAGAATGTGATAAAATGTTGAAACGTTTTGCATATTAAGCTCTGATAAATTTTCTACAGTTTGGTAAAATTTCATGATTTTTGGAGTTAAGGAAGTATTGATACTCTTGCATTCTTTAGAGACTGTACTGGTTTGGCAGATTGCTGTTATGTTTGCATTGTTTGCATATATTTGCTTGTTTAATGATTCTATTTGAGGATAGGAGTATTAAATATGCAGAGGCATTTAGTATGCAATGTTGAATAATAATTTTAGTAATTTGCTACAATAGAGAATGATAAGGTTTTTGCATTGGTTTATACTAACTTATCTCACGAGTTCGTGTTGAGTTTTGTGTGGATGAAGCTTTTGAGATTTAGGGAAACCGTGATATAAAAGGAATTAAGGAGACACAAAAGCTCAAGCTTGGGGATGCCCAAGGCATCCCAAGTTAATATTTCAAGAAGTCTCAAGCATCTAAACGTGGGGATGCCCCGGTAGGCATCCCACCTTTCTTCACCCACAATTATCGGTTAGTATCGGTTGATCCTAAGTTTTTGCTTCTTTGCATGATGTGTGCTATTCTTAGAATGTAATTTTATTTTGTTTTGCTTGCTGTTTTAATAAAATACTTAGATCTGAAAGTTTTTAAATAAGATAGAGTCCTCAAATAGTTGCCAGGGAGGCTAAGTAAGCGGCATTCACATCCCGTCAACGAAGCTCTTTTCTATGGAATTACTCTTGTGCTTCACTTATATCCTATGAGTAAATTGACGAATAAATTGAATGTCATGAAGTTGAAATCATATCATGCCTAGTGGTATCTTCACATTGGGTTTAGAAAGTGAAATCTTTTGAGGCTTGACAATCACAATATTGGTCATACAAGCAATTCACGAATAATTAGTATAAGGAAGAGAACTTTCACATGCAAATACACTATCGTAGAAATCTTTTGTGATTGTGAGCCCCCATCAAAATATTATATGCCAAAATTGTTGACTTTGGACAAGGAAGACAACGTAATAATTTATGTTTGTTCATATTCACATAGAAGTTATATTGTCATAGATCCTTCAACATGTGGTGCTTGCCCCCCATCTTTGCTAGCCAAAAATTGCGCACCAAGTAGAGATACTACTTGTGCATCCAAAAATCCTTAAACCCAAATCTTATTTTCAAGAGTCCACCATACCTACCTAAGGATTGAGCAAGATCCTTCAAGTAAGTTGTCATCGGTGCAATAAAGGCAATAAAAATTGCTTCTAAAAGTGTTAGATCATTTAGTGTAAGAGAAAATTGAGCATTGTACGAACTTGGATGGCAAAGAATAAAAGCGACAGACTGCATAATAAAGGTTGCCATCTTAAGGGGAATACAACGTGACGTTCTTTTGCACTAAGGGATTGAGCATACAAACAAATAAGCGCATGGCAACCTCTGCTTCCCTCCATGAGGGCCTACTTTTCAAGATTTACTTTTATGCAAGAGTCAAAGTATTTCTCTCTATTCCTTTTTATTTCTCCTTTGGCAAGCATCATGTGGTGAGGAAAGATCTAGGCACATATATCCCCTTGGATATGGGTAGCATGAGTTATTATTGTTGACATCACCCTTGAGGTGAACACGTTGGGAGGTGAAATTATAAGCCCATATCTTTCTATGTGTCCGATTGAAACGTTTTGCTCATGTGTACGCGGTGAGTGTTAACAATCATAGAAGACTATATGATGGTTGAGTATGTGGAGCTCTTACTTAAACTCTGTTGAATTAGTTGAACTGCAATTTCTTGGTGACTAAGAACATAGGTTGTTGAGTTTCAAGAGAGTTCATTGTTTGAACCTTAACATGTGAGTTAGTTGCCACTATAACATGAGAAATTTTATGAGAAAGAATTGATGTTATGATGCTAGGAAAAGTGATTGAAATTATCATTGATCAAACTTGTGCACTTTGCTAGCATTCACACTTCATAAATTATTTGTTTTATCATTTACCTACTCGAGGGCGAGTAGGAATTAAGCTTGGGGATGCTGATACATCTCCAATGTATCTATAATTTATGAAGTATTCATGCTGTTTTATTATCATTCTTGGATGTTTTACAATCATTTTATAGAAACCTTACATCATTTTTTGGGACTAACCTATTGACCCAAAGGCTCAAAGGTTAGTTGCTGTTTTTTTTGCTTGTTTTTTACATCGCAGGAAATCAATATCAAACGGAGTACAAACACCGTGAAACTTTTTGTGGATTTTTTATGGACCAGAAGACTCCCGATGGACCAGAGCAACACTTGGTGGGTGCACCGAGGGGGGCACAACCCACCAGGGCGCGCCTAGGTGGGTTTTGCCCACCTCGGTGGCCTCCCGTACCCCCTCTTTGCACTATAAATTCCCAAATATTCCGAAACCCTTCGGGGTTAACCTAGATCAAAAGTTCTGCCACCACAATGCTCTGTAGCCACCTAAAACCAATCTAGACCCTTTCCGGCACCCTGTCGGAGGGGGGGGGGGATCATCTTCGGTGGCCATCTTCATCATCCCGGCGGCCACCACGATGAGGAGGGAGTAGTCCACCCTCGGGGCTGAGGGTTTGTACCAGTAGCTATGTGTTTAATCTCTCTCTCTCTCTTTATCTCGTGATCTATATCATGGGCTTTGTTAATATAGATGGATCATATGATGTTTCTCCCCTCTATACTCTTGTTGTGATGAATTGAATCTTTACCCTTTGAAGTTTTGTCTTGTCGGACTGAATATTCAGATATGAGAACACATGATGTATCATATTGAGGTGACAATGGGTATCATATTGATTCACTTGATGTATGTTATGGTACTCAACTTGCGGATTCCCGCGGTGTCATTGGGGTAATCTATGCATAGGGGTTGAAGCACGTTTTTATTATCTTTTCTTCGATAGAAACTTTGGGGTCTCTTTGTAGTTCTTTGTGTGGATTGAGTATTATGAATATGAATTTGCTTTGGTGTTATTTTAGTACAAACTCTTGATTAGATCGATCAGAAAGAATAGCTTGCGTTATTTTAGTACGAACTCTAGGATAGATCAAACGGAAAGAATAGCTTTGAGGTGGTTATGCATCTACAAACAATTTCTATCTTTTGTTCTCCGCTAATAGGAACCCGGGTGTGATTCTTTATTGCACTTTGAGGGATGGTTATATGATCCAATTATAGTAGCACTGTTGAGAGACTGCACTAGCGAACGTACGGACCCTAGGCCTCATTTTTAAGCATTGCAATATCGTTTTTGTGCCCTTTTACTACTTGCTACCTTGCTGTTTTTATTTATTCAGATTATAAATATATATTTCTACCATCCATATTACACGTTTATCACCATCTCTTCGCTGAACTAGTGCACCTATACAATTTTCCATTGTATTGGGTGTGTTGGGGACACGAGAGATTTCTTGTATTTGGTTGCAGGGTCGTTTGAGAGAGACTATCTTCATCGTACGCCTCCCACGGATTGATAAACATTAGGTCATCCACTTGAGGGAAAATTGCTATTGTTCTACAAAACTCTGCGCTTGGAGGCCCAACACGTGTCTACAAGAATAAAGTTGCATAGTAGACATCAACCGCTGTCCAGTGTTCCATATCGGGATCACTTTGGTACCTCCCTACCAAACTTATGGCAAGGTTCACATCAGGTCTGGTACACAGCATGGCATACATAATAGAGCCTATGGCCGAGGCATAGGGGATGACACTCATCTTTTCTCTTTCTGCTGCCGAGGCCGGGTGTTGAGCTGTGCTCAATCTCACACCTTGCAATACGTGCAAGAACCCATTCTTGGACTGATCCATATTGAACTTCTTCAATATCTTGTCAAGGTATGTGCTTTATGAAGACCAATGAGGCGTCTCGATCTATCTCTATAGATCTTGATGCCTAATATGTAAGCAGCTTCTCCAAGGTCCTTCATTGAAAACACTTATTCAAGTAGGCCTTTATGCTTTCCAAAAGTTCTATATCATTTCCCATCAATAGTATGTCATCCACATATAATATGAGAAATGCTACAGAGCTCCAACTCACTTTCTTGTAAATACATGCTTTTCCATAAATCTGTATAAACCCAAACGCTTTGATCATTTCATCAAAGCGAATGTTCCAACTCCGAGATGCTTGCACTAGCCCATAGATGGAGCGCTAGAGCTTGCATACCTTTTTAGCATTCTTAGGATCGACAATACCATTTCGGCTGCATCATATACAATTCTTCCTTAAGGAAACCGTTAACGAATGCCGTTTTGACGTCCATTTGCCAGATTTCATAATCATAGAATGCGGCAATTTCTAACATGATTCGGACGGACTTCAGCTTCGCTACGGGTGAGAAGGTCTCATCGTAGTCAACTCCTTGAACTTGTCGATAACCCTTAGCGACAAGTCGAGCCTTATAGACGGTCACATTACCATCCGCGTCAGTATTCTTCTTAAAGATCCACTTATTCTCTGTGGCTTATCAATCATCGGGCAAGTCCACCAAAGTCCATACTTTGTTTTCATACATGGATCCTATCTCGGATTTCATGGCTTCAAGCCATTTGTTGGAATCCGGGCCCGCCATCGCTTCTTCATAGTTCGAAGGTTCATCGTTGTCTAACAACATGATTTCCGTGATGTGGTTGCCGTACCACTGCTGTGGAACGTGTCCTCGTGGACCCTCACGGGTTCAAGAGCAACTTGATTCAAAGTTTCATGATCATCATTATTAACTTCCTCTCTAGTCGGGCCAGCAGCACCACGTAAACATTTTCCTGTCAGTGCTACTCTCGATTCAGAGGGGGTACCTCGTCAAGTTCTACTTTCCTCCCACTTACTTCTTTCGAGAGAACCTCTTTCTCTAGAAAGGATCCATTATTGGCAACAAAGATCTTGCCCTCAGATCTTAGGTAGAAGGTATACCCAATAGTTTCCTTAGGGTATCCTATGAAGAGTCATTTTTTCGATTTGGGTTCGAGCTTTTCAGGTTGAAGTTTCTTGACATAAGCATCGCATCCCCAAACTTTCAGAAACGACAGCTTAGGTTTCTTCCCAAACCATAATTCATACGGTGTTGTCTCAACGCATTTAGACGGTGCCCTATTTAAAGTGAATGCGGTAGTATCTTAAGCATAACCCCAAAGTGATAGCGGTAGATCGGTAAGAGACATCATAGATCACACCATATCCAATAGAGTGCGATTACGACGTTCAGACACACCATTACGCTGAGGTGTTCCAGGCGGCGTGAGTTGTGAAACAATTCCACATTTCCTTAAGTGCATGCCAAACTCATGACGCAAATATTCTCCTCCATGATCTGATCGTAAGAACTTTATTTTCCTGTCATGTTGATTCTCTACCTCACTCTGAAATTCCTTGAACTTTTCAAAGGTCTCAGACTTGTGTTTCATTAGGTAGACATACCCATATCTACTTAAGTCATCAGTGAGGGTGAGAACATAACGATAGCCACCGCGAGCCTCAACGCTCATTGGACCGCATACATCAGTATGTATTATTTCCAACAAGTTGGTTGCTCGCTCCATTGTTCCGGAGAACGGAGTCTTGGTCATTTTGCCCATGAGGCATGGTTCGCACGTGTCAAATGATTCATAATCAAGAGACTCCAAAAGTCCATCCGCATGGATTTTCTTCATGCGTTTGCCACCAATATGACCAAGGCGGCAGTGCCACAAACATGTGGGACTATTATTATCAACCTTACATCTCTTGGCATTCACACTATGAATATGTGTAACATCACGTTCGAGATTCGATAAAAATAAACCATTGACTAGTGGGGCATGACCATAAAACATATCTCTCATGTAAATAGAACAACCATTATTCTTGGATTTAAATGAGTAGCCATCTCGCATCAAACGAGATCCTGATACAATGTTCATGCTCAAAGCTGGTACTAAATAAAAATTATTGAGGTTTAAAACTAATACCGAGGGTAGATGTAGAGGTAGCACGCCGACGGTGATCACATCGACTTTGGAACCATTCCCGACACGCATCGTTACCTCGTCCTTTGCCAGTCTCCGCTTATTCCGCAGCTCCTGTTTTGAGTTACAAATATGAGCAACCACACTGGTATCAAATACCCAGGAGCTACTACGAGTGCTGGTAAGGTACACATAAATAACATGTATATCATATATACCTTTGGCGTTGCCGGCCTTCTTATCCGCTAAGTACTTGGGGCAGTTCCGCTTCAAAGGACCATTTCCCTTGCAATAAAAGCACTCGGTCTCGTGCTTGGGTCCATTCTTTGGCTTCTTCCCGCAAGAATCGACTTATCGGTAGCGGCAACTCCCTTGTCGTCATTCTTGAAGTTCTTCTTACCCTTGCCTTTCTTGAAACTAGTGGTCTTATTCACCATCAACACTTGATGTTCCTTTTGATCTCCACCTCCGCTGATTTCAGCATCGAATATAACTCAGGAATGGACTTCTCCATCCCTTGCATATTGTAGTTCATAACAAAGCTCTTATAGCTAGGTGGAAGCGACTGGAGGATTCTGTCAATGACCGAGTCATCTGGAAGATTAACTCCTAGCTGAGAAAAGCGGTTGTGCAACCCAGACATTTTGAGTATATGCTCGCTAACAGAACTATTTCCCTCCATCTTACAACTGTAGAACTTGTCGGAGACTTCATAAGTCCCGACCCGGGCATGAGCTTGGAAAACCATTTTCAGCTCTTGGAACATCTCATATGCTCCGTGTTGCTCAAAACGCTTTTGGAGCCCCGGTTCTAAGCTGTAAAGCATGCCACACTAACCCAGGGAGTAATCATCACTACGCGATCGCTGTGCATTCATAACGCCTTGAGTTCTTTGGGAAAATGGGTGCGTCACCTAGCGGTGCTTCAAGGACATATGCTTTCTTGGCAGCTATGAGGATGATCCTCAAGTTATGGACCCAGTCCGTATAGTTGCTTCCATCGTCTTTCAGCTTGGTTTTCTCTAGGAACACATTAAAGTTGAGGGCAACATTAGCGTGGGCCATTGGATCTACATGATATATTGTAAAGACAATTTTAGACTAAGTTAATGATAATTAAGTTCATCTAATCAAATTATTTAATGAACTCCCACTCAGATAGACATCCCTCTAGTCGTCTAAGTGATACATGATCCGAATCGACTAGGTCGTGTCCGATCATCACGTGAGATAGACTAGTCATCGACGGTGAACATCTCCATGTTGATCGCGTCTACCATACAACTCATGTTCGACCTTTCGGTCCCTCATGTTCAGAGGCCATGTCTGTACATGCTAGGCTCGTCAAGTCAACCTGAGTGTTTCGCATGTGTAAATCTGGATTACACCCGTTGTATGCGAATGTTAGAATCTATCACACCCGAAAAACACGTGGTGCTTTGAAACAACGAACCTTCGCAATGGTACACAGTTAGGGGGAACACATTTCTTGAAATTTAGTGAGGGATCATCTTATTTATGCTACCGTCGTTCTAAGAAAATAAGATGTAAACATGATAAACATCACATGCAAATCATAAAGTGACATGATATGGCCAATATCATTTTGCGCCTTTGATCTCCATCTTTGAGGCACAACATGATCACCTTCGTCACCGGCATGACACCATGATCTCCATCATCTTGTCTTCATGAAGTTGTCTCGCCAACTATTACTTCTACTACTATGGCTAAAGTAAAGTAATTACATGGCGTTTATATTGACTCGCAGGTCATACAATAAATTAAGACAACTCCTATGGCTCCTACCAGTTGTCATACTCACAGACATGCAAGTCGTGATTCCTATTACAAGAATGTGATCAATCTCATACATCACATATATAATTCTTCACATCCTTTTGGCCATATCACATCACATAACATACCCTGCAAAAACAAGATAGACGTCCTCTAATTGTTGTTGCATGTTTTACGTGGCTGCTATGGGTTTGTAGCAAGAACGTTTCTTACCTACGCAAAAGCCACAACGGTGATATGCCAATTACTATTTACCCTTCTTAAGGACCCTCTTCATCGAATCCGATCCGACTAAAGTGGGGGAGACAGACACCCGCTAGCCACCTCATGCAACAAGTGCATGTTAGTCGGTGGAACCTGTCTCACGTAAGCGTACGTGTAAGGTCGGTCCAGGATGCTTCATCCCACAATGCCGCCGAATCAAGATAGGACTAGTAACGGTAAGCAAATTGAACAAACCATCGCCCACAACTACTTGTGTTCTACTCGTGCATAGAATCTATGCATAGACCTAGCTCGATACCATCGCTAGGGGAACGTAGTAATAATTCAAAAAAATTCCTACGTGTCACCAAGATCAATCTAGGAGATGCTAGCAATGAGAGAGAGGGAGTGCATCTTCATACCCTTGAAGATCGCTAAGCGGAAGCATTACAAGAACGCGGTTGACGGAGTCGTACTCGCGGCGATTCAAATCGCGGAAGATCTGATCCAAGCACTGAACGGACGGCGCCTCCGCGTTCAACCCGGGGACGTCTCCTCCTTCTTGATCCAGAAAGGGGAGAGGAGAAGTTGAGGAAGAACTCCGGCAGCACGACGGCGTGGTGGTGGTAGAGCTCGTGTTTCTCCGGCAGGGCTTCACCAAGCACTACGGAGGAGGAGGAGGAGGTGTAGGAAGGGGAGGGCTGTGCCAGGGGCTGAGGTCCAGCTCCCATGCACCTCCCAACTATATATAGGGTGGAGGGGGCTGGTTTCTTGCCCTCCAAGTCCATTGGGGCGTTGGCAAAGGTGGGAGAAAAGAAATCCCATCCTTTCCCTTCCCCACCGATTGTTTCGCCCCCTTTTAGGGATCTTGATCTTATCCCTTCGGGATATGATCTTATTCCTTCTAAGGGGGGATCTTGGTGTGCCTTGACTAGGGGTGTGGGGCCTTTACCCCACTACCCACGTTCATGTGGGTCCCCCATGCAGGTGGGCTGCACTCCAGAACCTTCTAGAACCTTCCCGGTACAATACCAAAAATCCCGAACATTTTGGCGCCAAAATAGGACTTCCCATATATAAATATTTACCTCCAGACCATTCCGGAACTCCTCGTGACGTCCGGGATCTCATCCAAGACTCCGAAAAACTTTCGGTAACCACATACAATTCCCATTACAACTCTAGCGTCACCGACCTTAAGTGTGTAGACCCTACGGGTTTGGGAACCATGCAGACATGACCGAGATACATCTCCGGCCAATAACCAATAGCGGGATCTAGATACCCATATTGGCTCCCACATGTTCCATGATGATCTCATCAGATGAACCACGATGTCGGGGATTCAATCAATGTAGCGACCCGACCCGAATGGATCAAGTCTCTGTGCTCAGGTGTCATCCTCGATCAAGAATGCCGACACCACACAAGATTTCAAGGATTTATAACAGAGTAGTAATCACACACTTATTACATCGTTGTCCAAAAGAGGACTTATTACAAATAAATATGGCTTAAGGCCATCTAATAACGATAACAACGGAAGACTTGGAAGATAAGCGAGTCCGTCAACTCCATCGGCATCATTGAGTATAGAACCACGACCTAAACACCTTACTGTCGTTCGAAAAGTCTGCAACATGAACGTTGCAGCCCGAAACGGGTCAGCACATGGAATATGCTGGCAATGTAACACATAGAGAGCAATGAAGCAATAAGCCTATACTACATGCATATATGGCTGGTGGTAAAGCTCTACGGTTACAGTTTTGCATAAAGCTAGTTTTTCCCTACTGCAAAGGAATAAATTTGTTTAACTATCATGGTGGTTGTTAAACATTGAGAATGGTTGACAACATCCTCAATCCCAATTAAAAGTACTCATTAAAAACCCAACAATATTAATTAGAGTAACATGTTGAGATTCACATGATATTCAAGTACTAGATACTCAAGATGTCCATAACCGGGACACGACTAATCATGATTAGTTTATACACTCTGCAGAGGTTTTGCACTTTTTCCCACAAGACTCGATCGCCTCCGCTTGGTTTCTCGCACTACATGGTGTTTGAGAGACGGTTGACCGAGAAACAGTCTTTCAGAAGCTCTAGCACCTTTCATGTGGGTAGACCGTACCAACCTACATCCCCTACTTCTGCTAGCCTACCCGTAAGTGTTCGCAAATCTTAGTCAACTATGCCAGAAGCACATAATGGCTTGTGGCTGCACACGGAAGTTTCTAGTTTGAATAATCTTATGATCCCTTTGAGCCTGGGTGGCGGTCCAAGAAATACAGTAAGTCCTCGATAGAAACCAGGTGCCTCAATCCACCCGGATGTGTGTTTAAGTTGCCACCTTAAATAAACCATTAATTTAACAATCTCACATCTGTCATGGATATTCACTCACCCAATCCACGCCTACTAGCATAGCATGGCATAATAAGCAAACGAGAAGTAACTCCCAAGGTTTCATAAGTAAAACAGTAATAGGTACTACCTCAATCTACTTCCCATCCCACAATTTAATTAGATCCTAATCATGCAAGTGTTTGAGGATTGATCTAATGCATAAACTGGGTAGTAGAAAAGGTATGATCAAGTGTTACTTGCCTTGTCGACGATCCGCGAAAACTAGAGACTCAAGTAACAAGCGCGACTTCGGGTGATCTATCGCAGACAAACAACAAGCATACAATAAGTACTCATCTAATGCACAGGTAAATCTCGAATGAAAGATCTAACCAGAAAGTTCAACTTAAGAACCCTGGTTGCAAAAAGAACTGAATCAAATAAAGCAACGAAAGTCAAACGTCGAAAGAAAACGACTCGGTTCTAGAAATTTGAAACTAGGTCAAATTTTACAGTAGTAAAACTTTGTTTAAGTGGATTAGTCGAACGGCGGTTTCAGAATCTAAACTCCAGCGCTTGAATCACCTGATTCCGATAAACGAACGAGAAAATAAACTAGAACGAAGATTGGATCTGAAATCGAGATCGGAAAATAACGGATTAAATCCGATTAAAAGAAAAACGACGAACGGTTAAACGAACGGACGTTCGTTAACAGAAAATAACCAGTGAACACGTTCGTTAAAACGAACGGATCAGTGAACGTTCGCTAAGTAGCTAAACCGGAAAAAAAACCGATCTAGGGTTTAAAAAAAAACCGAACAACGGAAAAGAAAACCGGAACGGTTTTTAAAACAAAACCGAACCGGGGAGGGTGGCGCGGCGCGGCTATACCTCCGCGAGGTCGCTGTGGGCGGACGGGCTCCGCTGGGTCGGCGAGGCTCGGCTGGGCTTGGCGGGTGAGGCGAGGGCGGCGGGCGACAAGACGGGCGGCGGCGCTGCAAGGCGGCTCGGGCGGCGGCCGGGCGGGCCGAGGCGGCGGCTTTTAAGGAGGGAGGGGTGTGCCTTGGGGAGGCGCCACGGCGGGCGTCGTCCCGAGCCGGACTCGGCGGCGGCGGCCAGTGTCTCCCAAGGGAGGCGGCGGCGGTGGGCCGTCAGTGGGCCTTGGCCCGGTCGGTAGCGGATCCCTTTTTATAAAATCTCAGAGAAAAACGGATAAAATAAAATCTAAACGAACTCCAAAATTAATAAAGTAAAATTTCCCCGACTCCTAAAAATGAGTCGAACAAAATGAACTTTAATACGGGGCAAAAATGCAAATTTTTAAAATACGAAATTTTTCCCTAAAGCAAATAAACTCCGAAATATCCAAAATTTGATTTATTATTAAATCTTCATTTTTCCTAAATTTTGGGAAAGTCATATTATTCCCTCTCTTATTTTTGATATTGGAAAAATATTTGAAGATAAAATAAATAAATCCAACGATCCTCTTTTCATAGTTTTGAGAGAACTCAAATATGAAAATTTCGAAACCTCCAACTCTCTCCGAGGGTCCTTGAGTTGCGTGAAATTTCTAGGATCGGCAAAAATGCAAGAAAATATGATATGCATGATGACTTAATGTATAACATTCCAAATTGAAAATTTGGGATGTTACAAACCTACCCCCCTTAAGATGAATCTCGCCCTCGAGATTCGGGTTGGCTAGAAAATAGGTGAGGGTGATCCTTGAGTAAATCCTCTTCCCTTTCCTGTGTGGCTTCATCCTCGCAGTGGTGGCTCCACCGAACCTTGCAAAACTTGATAACCTTGCTGCGAGTAACTCTTTGGCATAATCGAGAATCTTGACTGGTTTCTCCTCATACGTCAAATCATCCTTCAACTCAATCGCTTCAAGTGGCAATCAGATCTCTTAATGGTACTTCGCCATCTCGGCGTGACATTTCTTCACCGAGAAACATGAAATACATCATGAACTCCCGACAGTCCCTCCGCAATTCCAGCTTATAAGCAACTTCTCCCATGCGTTGCAAAAATCTTATACGTTCCAACGAAACGTGTTGCTAATTTTCCTTTAACTCAAAAAAGCTTAACTCCTCGAAGCGGGGTTACTCTAAGATATAATCGGTCTCCAAATTCATATTCTATCGCCTTGCGTGTAGAATCCGCATAGCTTTTCTCGTTCGGATCGGGCTACCTTGAGCCTATCTCGAATCAACTTAACCTTCTGCTCGCACTCCTTGATCAAATCTGGTCCAAACAATCGACGGTCTCCAGCTTCGTCCCATGATAACGGTGTCCTGCACCTCCTTCCGCATAAAGCCTCGAAGGTGCCATCTTCAAGCTGGTTTGGTAATCGTTGTTATAAGAAAACTCGCATACGGCAAGTTATCATCCCAACTAGATCCATAATCTAGTGCACAAGCTCTCAAAGATATCCTCCAAAACTGATTGACTCTCTCGGTCATCCATCTGTCTGTGGGTGAAAAGTCAGATCAATTCCAGCCTGGTTCCCAATGTTTCATGCAACTGATTCCAAAACTTTGAGGTAAATTGGGTTCCCCTATCTGATACGATACTCCTGGAACTCTGTGTAAACACACAATTCTGGTCATGTATATCTTTGCCAACTTAGCACTGCTATAGGTAGTCTTGACTGGAATGAAATGAGCTACCTTTGTCAGGCGGTCAACTATAACCCAAATCGAGTCATATCCTGAACGAGTCTTTGGCAAACCTGTGATGAAATCCATACCTAGTTTATCCCACTTCCATTCGGGTATTGGCAATGGTTGTAACAATCCTGCCGCTTCGATGCTCGCCTTCACTCTCTGACATACGTCGCAAACTGCTACATACTCCACAATATCCTTCTTCATTCCGGCCCACCAGAACGTTTTCTTCAAATCCAAATACATCTTGGTATTCCCTGGGTGAATTGAGTAGGGTGAATCATGTGCTTCTTGCAAAATCAACTTCCTGATCTCCGGGTCGTTTGGCACATAAACACGGTCCTCAAACCATAGGGTATCATGCTCATCCTCACGAAATCCCTTAGATTTTCCTTCGCTCATTTTCTCCTTTATAGAGGCAACTTCCTTATCTGCCTTTTGGGCTTCTCTAATTTTGTCCATCAACGTAGACTGAATCTCCAATGCTGCTACATAGCCTCTCGGAACTATTTCCAAACATAGCTCTCGAAGGTCCTAGGCTAACTCCTTGGGTATTCTTCCCAACATTAGGGTATTGACGTGGCTCTTACGGCTCAATGCGTCCGCTACAACGTTAGCCTTCCCGGGGTGATAATGCAATCTCATATCATAATCCTTGATAAGCTCCAACCATCTCCTCTGTCTAAGATTTAATTCCTTCTGCGTGAAGATGTACTTCAAACTCTTGTGATCCGTGTACACCTCACAATGATTTCCAATGAGAAAATGTCTCTGTGTCTTCAATGCATGCACAACGGCTGCTAACTCCAAATCATGTGTGGCATAATTCAACTCATGAGGCTTAAGCTGTCGTGAAGCATACGAAACAACTCTTCCTTCCTGCATAAGCACTGCTCCAAGTCCTCGGCGTGAAGCCGCAATACACCTCATAATCCTTGGTCCGATCCGCAAAATTAACACCGTGAGGTAACCAATCTTTTCTTCAACTCCTGAAAACTTGCCTCGCAGTCCTCGACCCATATGAACTTGGTATCCTTCTTCAACAATTCATCATAGGCTTTGCAATCCTTGAGAAATTCTCAATGAATCTTCGGTAGTATCCGCGAGTCCAAGAAAACTCCGGATCTCTCCAACTGTCGTTGGTGCTTCCCATTGGGTTACGGTCTCAACCTTTGTGGGGTCAACTGCTATCCCTTCTCCGGATATAACATGTCCAAGAAATCCAACTTCCTTTAGCCAAAACTCACATTTGCTGAACTTGGCATATAACTGATGTTCCCTTAGTTTCTCCAAAACCAATCGCAAATGTTCCTTATGTTCCTCTTCATTCTTCGAGAAAATCAAAATATCATCTATGAATACCACGAACTTATCCAAAAACTCCATAAACACTTTGTTCATCGTGTTCATGAAATAGGCGGCGCGTTAGTCGGTCAAATGACATAACGGTATATTCATACAGCTCCATATCTCGTGGTAAATGCTGTCTTAGGTATGTCCTGCTCTCGAATCTTCAACTGATGGTACCCTGATCACAAATCGATCTTGGAAAACACTTTAGCTCCTTGCAAACGATCAAACAGATCATTTATCATTGGTAGTGAGTACTTGTTCTTGATTGTTACTGCATTCAATCCACGATAATCAACAACCATCCTTAACGATCCATCCTTCTTCTCCACTAATAGTACAGGTGATCCCCAAGGCGAAGAACTTGGGCGTATAAAACCTTTATCCAATAGCTCCTTTATCTGCTTCTTGATTTCCGCCAAACTCGTGCGGGCATCCCGTATGGTCGCTTTGATATTGGGCCCGCACTGCAAAAGCTCAATCAAAAACTCAATGTCTCTATCCGGTGGCATTCCCGGCAATTCCTCGTGAAATACATCAGGAAATCCTTCACCATCGGGTACCTCTTCCCGCACAACTCACGATAAGGAATTTACTTGTGCTCTCCTCGGCTCATGCCGTGATACATACTTGATTCTCCTCCCTTCGGGTGGTAAGCAAAATTGACTTAGTGGCAATCTATGTTCCCTCCATACTTCGATAACCAATCCATGCCTAATATCACATCCAATCCTTGGGATTCCGTAACTATTAGGTCCGAGGGAAAAACATAGTGTCCAATCCTTAATGGCGATCGATCACACCATATACTAGCCATGTATTCTCGCCTCGGTGAGGTTACTAGCATGGGTGACCTAAGGGCTTGGGTTGGTAATTTTTACTTATCCACAAATCTCCTTGATATGTATGAATGCGATGCACCAAGATCGAAAAGAACAACTGCAGAAATGACTTAACCGAAAACTTACCGACATCGCATCGGGTTGATCTTCAACCTCCTCCACATCAATGTGGTTCACCCGTCCCCTGTTGAAAGGGTTGGGCTTCTTTCCGTAGCTTCCATTGCCATTTCCATTCGCCTTCGGACATTCGTTGGCGTAATGCCCAGTCTTACACTTAAAGCAAGTGATGTGGCTCAGGTCTACCTTGGTTGGGGTTGATGGTGTGGTGCGGTTCGTCCATTGCTTCCTCCATTCCCTGCTCCCATTCTTGGTGCCATTATGGTTGTGTGAATTACCTCTTCCATGGGTATGTCAAACTGAATTCCTGTTTAGGGGTATAACGGGCTTCATTGGGCTCCAGAGTTATACTTCCCGCCCATACTTCCTCTTACGATTTTCAATTTGTTGCTGCTTTCCTTCAATCATGAGGGCACGGTCTACCAACTCCTGGTAGTTATTGAAACTTGCTACCATCAACTGCATGCTTAACTCATCATTCAGTCCTTCCGTAAACTTCTCCCGCTTAGTCGCATCCGTAGCAACGCTATCCGGGGCATAACGTGCTAACTTACTAAAATCATCCACATACCGCCAACAGCTTCTTCCTCCTTGGCGTAAGTTATGAAACTCACGCTTCTTCATGGCCATAGCTCCCGCCGAGACATGGGCAAGGCGGAAAGCTTGCTGAAACCGATCCCATGTGACAAGATTCACAGGTAAGTGGCTGTAAAATTCTCCCACCATGTCAGCCGCGGGTCCTTCAAGCTGGTGTGCAGCAAACTTCACCTTCTCTCCATCCGTACATCCCGCAGTTGGTCAACTCCTTCCTACCTTACGGAGCCAATCATCTGCTACTATCGGCTCGGTGCTACTGGAAAACACCGGCGGATTCAGCCTTAAGAAACGTGTTAAGTGATCCGCAGGTGGTGGTGGCGGCGGTGGGTTGTTGTTGTTGTTGCCTTGATTCTGTACCAATGTTTGGATCAAAGTGTTTTGCTGCTGAATCAACTGGGTGATCTCTGGTGGGAAAACAAATCCGGGGTCGCGTCTCGGAGGCATCTGATGGGTTTAGAAAAGACGAGAATTTAAGAATAGAGTGAGGTCTAAAGAGGAACACTACCCAGATGTATATGAGCAAATGCACACAAAATCACTTCATTCAATTCAAACAAAGGCTTACAACGATCTAACTATCGCAAAAGTGCGTGAACTAAAATGTTACATGGAGGAAATACTACTAATATGTGGGGTCATCTACTAATTTGAACCGTGGAAGACTCCATGATGTCTGCTCCTGCTTCATCTTCAAAGTCGGGCTCACTTGGATCCGAATCGGTGTCGTCGATGTTGATGTAGTCGCTTGGACAACCGACGTACTGGTCTTCATTCTTGAGCGCCAATTTCTTCTTGAGTTCTTCAATCTCATACTTAAGATCGTTATTGTGCCTTGCTAGAGCTACGATCTCGTCCATGTAGTCCTTGCGTGTAGACTTCAGTTCTCCTTCAAGTTCGATGATCCTTCCCTTCGCATTCTTCAATTCGAGCATATCATTGCACATCCCCGGTTCTCTGGCGTCGAATGTGCTGGTTTAACTCCTGGATGAAAGCTGCAATGGATCTATCCTTCTTGGTGTTGACTATCTCCCATTGTTCATCTCGGCGTCGCAACTGTAGATAGTGTCCTTGAGGTCTTCTTGATAAACTTCTCCAATGTGTCCCATGGTGATATGAGCTGCCATGCTCTTTCCCGGACTCTGTGTTGGTGCAATCGAAAACACTATCTATAGGCTTGGTGATTTGGGCGAATGTCCTTCCCGGAACATGAGCTTGAATCTTCCAGCGCTCCTCTTCAGGGGTGGCGTTGAAAGTCCGGTGAAGCTTGGTAGTCCAATGTTCGTGTACTTGGTGACTTCCTTCAGTGAAATCCAAAAGGTGTGCCTTCATCCGTTGGGTGTACTTGATCTTCGCGTCCTTCATCCTAAAAGAGTAGAAAAGATGAGGAGTTAGAAAATGAGAAGAGAGTAGTGATCTATGGCTTTAACTTAGTGGTCGTGGTCCTCATACGATCGTGTGCTCGATACCATCTCTCAGAGCGGCCCGACCCGAATGGATCAAGTCTTCGTGCTCAGTGTCATCCTGGATCAAGAATGTCCGACACCACACAATACTTCAAGGATTTATAACTGAGTAGCAATCACACAATTATTAACTCGTTGTACAAAAGAGGAATTATTACAAATAAATTTGGCTTAAGGCCATCTAATAACGATAACAGCGGAAGACTTGGAAGATAAGCGAGTCCATCAACTCCATCAAGATCACCGAGTATAGAACCACGACCTAAACACCTTACTGTCGTTCTAAAAGTCTGCAACATGAACGTTGCAGCCAAAACGGGTCAAGACATGGAATATCTTGGCAATGTAACACATAGAGAGCAATGAAGCAATAAGCCTATACTACATGCATATACTACCGGTGGTAAAGCTCTCACGGTTACGCTTTTGCATAAAGCTAGTTTTTCCCTCATGAAAGGAATAAATTTGTTTAACTATCATGGTGGTTGTTAAACATTGAGAATGGTTGACAAAGATCCTCAATCCCAATTAAAAGTACTCATTAAAAACCCAACAATATTAATTAGAGTAACATGTTGAGATTCACATGATATTCAAGTACTAGATACTCAAGATGTCCATAACCGGGGACACGGCTAATCATTATTAGTTTATACACTCTGCAGAGGTTTGCACACTTTTCCCCACAAGACTCGATCGCCTCCGTTTGGTTTCTCGCACTACATGGTGTTTGAGAGACGGATGACCGAGACACGCTCTTCGTAAGCACTAGCACCTTACATGTGGGTAGACCGTACCAACCTACATCCCCTACATCAGCTAGCCTACCCGTAAGAGTTCGCACAACTTAGTCAACTATGCCAGAGCCCATAATGGCTTGTGGCTGCACACGGAAGTTTCTAGTTTGAATAATCTTATGATCCCTTTGAGCCCGGGTGGCGGTCCAAGAAATACAGCAAGTCCTCGATAGAAACCAGTGCCTCAATCCACCCGGATGTGTGTTTAAGTTGCCACCTTAAATAAACCATTAATTTAACAATCTCACATCTGTCATGGATATTCACTCACCCAATCCACGCCTACTAGCATAGCATGGCATAATAAGCAAACGAGAAGTAACTCCCAAGGTTTCATAAGTAAAACAGTAATAGGTACTACCTCAATCTACTTCCCATCCCACAATTTAATTAGATCCTAATCATGCAAGTGTTTGAGGATTGATCTAATGCATAAAACTGGGTAGTAGAAAAGGTATGATCAAGTGTTACTTGCCTTGCTGACGATCCGCGAAAACTAGAGACTCGAAGTAACAAGCGGCGCACTTCGGGTGATCTATCGCAGACAAACAACAAGCATACAATAAGTACTCATCTAATGCACAGGTAAATCTCGAATGAAAGATCTAACCAGAAAGTTCAACTTAAGAACCCTGGTTGCAAAAAGAATTGAATCAAATAAAGCAACGAAAGTCAAACGTCGAAAGAAAACGACTCGGTTCTAGAAATTTGAAACTAGGTCAAATTTTACAGTAGCAAAACTTTGTTTAAGTGGATTAGTCGGAACGGCGGTTTCGTAATGAAACTCCAGGCGCTTGAATCACCTGATTCCGATAAACGAGCGAGAAAATAAACTAGAACGAAGATTGGATCTGAAATCGAGATCGGAAAATAACGGATTAAATCCGATTAAAAGAAAAACGACGAACGGTTAAACGAACGGACGTTCGTTAACAGAAACTAACCGGTGAACACGTTCGTTAAAACGAACGGATCGGTGAACGTTCGCTAAGTAGCTAAACCAAAAAAACCGATCTAGGGTTTTAAAAAAACCGAACAACGGAAAAGAAAACCGGAACGGTTTTTAAAACAAAACCGAACCGGGGAGGGGTGGCGCGGCGCGGCTATACCTCCGGCGAGGTCGCCGGCGGGCGGACGGGGCTCCGGCGGGGTCGGCGAGGCTCGGCGGGGCTCGGCGGGGTGAGGCGAGGGGCGGCGGGCGGTGGCGCACGGCCAGCGGCGGCGGGCGGCGTCGACGGCGGCGGGCGGCTCGGGCGCGGCGTCGGCGGCCGAGGCGGCGGCGGGTGGCTTTAAGGAGGGAGGGGGTGTGCCTTGGGGAGGGGCCACGCGGCGTGAGGCGTCGTCCCGAGCCGGACTCGGCGGCGGCCAGGTCTCCCGGGTGGGAGGCGGCGGCGGGTGGGCCGGTCAGTGGGCCTTGGCCCGGTCATGGCGCCGGATCCCCTTTTTTTATAAAATCTCAAGAAAAAACGGATAAAATAAAATCTAAACGAACTCCAAAATTAATAAAGTAAATTTTCCCCGATCACTAAAAATGAGTCGAACAAAATGAACTTTAATACGGGCCAAAATGCAAATTTTTAAAATACGAAATTTTTCCCTAAAGCAAATAAACTCCGAAAAATCCAAAATTTGATTTATTATTAGATCTTCATTTTTCCTAAATTTTGGGAAAGTCATATTATTCCCTCTCTTATTTTTGATATTGGAAAAATATTTGAAGATGAAATAAATAAATCCAACGATCCTCTTTTCATAGTTTTGAGAGAACTCAAATATGAAAATTTCGAAACCTCCAACTCTCTCCGAGGGTCCTTGAGTTGCGTGAAATTTCTAGGATCGGCAAAAATGCAAGAAAATATGATATGCATGATGACTTAATGTATAACATTCCAAATTGAAAATTTGGGATGTTATAATCAATCTCGTATACAATTCCCTTTGTCCATCGGTATGTTACTTGCTCGAGATTCGATCGTCGGTATCCCTATACCTTGTTCAATCTCGTTACCGTCAAGTCTATTTACTCGTTCCGTAACGCATGATACCGTGGCTAACTCCTTAGTCACATTGAGCTCATTATGATGATGCATTACCAAGTGGGCCCAGAGATACCTCTCTGTCATACGGAGTGACAAGTCTCAGTCTCGATTCGTGCCAACCCAACACACACTTTCGGAGATACGTGTAGTGCAACTTTATAGCCACCCAGTTACGTTGTCACGTTTGATACACCCAAAGCATTCCTACGGTATCCGGGAGTTTGCACAACCTCATGGTCTAAGGAAATGATACTTGACATTAGAAAAGCTCTAGCAAACGAACTACACGATCTTGTTCTATGCTTTGGATTGGGTCTTGTCCATCACTTCATTCTCCTAATGATGCGATCCTGTTATCAACGACATCCAATGTCCATGGTCAGGAAACCATAACTATCTATTGATCAACGAGCTAGTCAACTATAGGCTCACTAGGGACATGTTGTGGTCTATGTATTCACACATGTATTACAGTTTCCGGTTAAGACAATTACAGCATGAACAATAGACAATTATCATGAACAAGGAAATATAATAATAACCATTTTATTATTGCCTCTAGGGCATATTTCCAACAGTCTCCTCCCTCCTTAGGACCTTGCCCGCTCCACCTAGCCCCTCTCATGGTTTTGCACGCTGCACCAGCCAAACGTCGTGCCGTTGATCCAAATCATCTCCGCCTCCATTCACAACCACCCACCAATCCACGCCGAGCCTTCCACAGCAGCAGCTCATCCATGAGCTCTGTGCTCACGAGCGCCCGTGCTCCCCCAACCCCCTCGTCCAGGAGCTCATCTTCTCGCCCCAGCAGCAGCAGCCGTCGTGCCCGATCACGGCCTCATCCCCAAGGTCCACCTTCCGCAATGTCCATGCTCCCCTGCTCCAACCAGGCCGCTCCCCTGCATCTCCTTTGTCCCCTTCCCCTGGCTTCTTGATACGTCTCCAATGTATCTATAATTTTTTATTATTCCATGCTATTATAGTAATATCAATCTTGGGTGTTTAATATGCAACTACAAGCAAGTATATATCATTTTTTGGGACTAACCTATTATCTTAGTGCCCAAAGTGCGATCGCTTTTTTATTTCCTATTTTGGTTTTTTAGAATATCAGTACTAAACGAAGTCCAAATGCTACGAAACTTTTTGGAGATTTTTTATGGACAAAAGAGACCTTGGAAGCTTCGGGAGAGGGCCCAAAGATGAAGGAGGAGCCCACGAGGCACCAGGGCGCGCCTAGGGGGGTAGGCGCACCCTGGTGGCTTGTGGGGCCCACATTCACCCTTTTGACCTAATTCTGCCTCTATAAATTCTCTAAAGTCGAGAAACCAACAGAGAGCCACCCAAAATACTTTTTCCACCGCCGCAAGCTTCTGTTCTCAAGAGATCCCACTTGGAGGCCTTTTCCGGCACTTTGTTGGAGGGGGAATCAACTACGGAGGGGCTCTACATCAACCTTGCTGCCCTTCTGATGATGTGTGAATAGTTTACCAAAGACTTACGGGTCCATAGTTAGTATCTAGATGGCTTCTTCTCTCTCTTTGATCTTCAATATAATCTTATCCTCGATATTCTTGGAGATCTATTCGATGTAATCACTTTTTGCGGTGAGTTTGTTGGAGATCCGATGAATTGTGAGTTTATGATCAGATTATCCGTGTATTATTTGAGTCTTCTCTGCAATCTTTTATGCATGCTTATTATAGCTTTGTATTTCTCTCTGATCTATTGATTTGGTTTGGCCAACTAGATCAATTTTTCTTGCAATGGGAGAGGTGCTTTGTGATGGGTTCGATCTTCGGTGCTCAATCCAAGTGACAGAAAGGGATATGACACGTATTTGTATCGATGCCATTAAGGATAAAAATATGGGGTTTATCCATGCATGAGTTTACTTTGTCTACATTGTGTCATCTTGCTTAAGGCGTTACTCTGTTCTTTATGAACTTAGTACTCTAGATGCATGCTGGATAGCGGTCGATGACTGGAGTAATAGTAGTAGATGCAGGCAGGAGTCGGTCTACTTGCACTGGTGCGTGTCGGTGCTATACAAACGGTTTTTAACCCCTTTCCGCGACGGCATTTGGAACCGTCGCCTAGTGAGTGACGGTGATAGGGGGGTCCTTCCCACACGACCCAGAAACCGTCGGGGATAGGGAGCCTTGATGCATACAGTTGTCCATATATAAATGTTTCCGATATCTCGAATATCCCAAACGCTTCATCCTTGCTACTCGTTTGTGCTCGCATTGCCATCGTAGTCGGAGTTTTGTGGTTTAGTCTAAAACCAGGCAGATTCCAGGCACGGGAGTTTTCCAGGCAGATTTCAGGCACGGGAGTTTTACAATGCCTGGCACATCACAAACAGTTCATGATTATAAACCGTGTATGATAGGTAGACAATCACACATATTTAGTTTTCCCGCACCATATGTGATAGTGTCTGACATCACACACGCTTTGCAAACTACAACCGTGTGCATTGTTACACATGTTTCCTCTCCGTGAATAGTGTCGAATTATGATGTATATCGCACACGCTGTGCTTTATTAACCGCGTGCGCCATAATGACCTGCAACCATAATTTCTCCCTAATTTAATTGTTGCTATTTAAAACTGTACCTAATTTAAACTTGAAAGTAGGCTATAGCTTTATTCATATCCATCAGGTTCAAACAACCAATGCATTATTCAATTCACAGGTACATATGTTTAAGAAATTACATAAGCACCAAATAAAGAATGATGAACTAGGGTTCTATACTTGTACTATTACAAATGGTAAAGAAAGAGGCGACAGACATTCCGGTTGCTGAACAACGTGAAGCGGAATGGCCCTATTGTGCTCTTCTGGATGCAGAAGGGATGCAGGACTCTAGTCCAACCCCTTGTGATGGCCGACTGCCAATCATGTAGTTTGAGAGGTAATCTTGAGTAAACTGCTTCAGGATCCACTACAAAAGAAAAAGATTCGCATATTGTCATCTAACACAACTCATTATGGGCAAGAAAAGAAGGCTACATGGTTCTTACTTACCATCCTGCAGCTTCATCGTTGTCTTGCATATAGTGTAAACAAATAGTTCGATTGACGTCTTTGGACCCATTTTAATAACAATCTTTATCAGTTTCCTCACTTGATGCTGGTTCATGAATATCTCATTGCCCCAGAAAGGGTCGAAGTGTGAAACTTTGACAATGATATATGTACCTAAAAGCACCAAGTTAATATTAGAAGCTAAACAACAATTGAAAAATGATGTAGTACAACACTCCCTCCATCCCATTATATAAGATTTTATTACATGTATATCTAGACATCATCAAAGACATTAAGGTAACACTCTTCCTTGTTGCTATGTAGCACAGGATTGCACATTTAGTCATTCAAGAAATGCATGTTGCTATGTAGCCTCAGATATATTAAATATGGCCCTAGTTAACCTACTGATAAATGGGTTATAGAGATATTCAGTGAAATGTCCGATTCGATGATTAATCCCTTATCAGCCCCAGGCTATATGGTACTAGCTACCGATATCCTAAATAATGAGTACATATAAGCAATGCAATGAAACTAACCTCGATGGAAAACAACACTGTTCTCAATATTGTCCTGCATGAGTACATATAAAGGCATGTTAAGCACAACAGGCTGAACATCAACCAAATATATCCATGGTAGACAACATAATCTACAAATGATTGCTTCAAGGTGCGTGCTTAAGCACACTAGTTAAGCAAAACAAGAAGTGGAAAGGTGTGTTAACTGCATCAGCCATAACATTTAAAAACAAGCAAATAGTCATTCAAACTGGTATTGTGCAAGTCTAAAGTACACTAGTTATTGTAAAAAAAAAGAAAGTGCATGTTAACTGCAATATTATTAACAACAACCAAATATCGTAATTCATAGTGGTATTGTTGAAACTGTTATTGATGAAATTGAACTGCACGGCAAATAGTTGCACATATAGAGTATCACATTGTGAAGAACTGATATAAACAACTCATAAGGCCATCTCTAGCCGATCCTTTAAAAGTTAAAGGACTAAAACCCTTAGTGGATATATATATATATATATATACACATACATATACTCCAACAATTTTTGGCCTTTTCTAGTCGATCCCCTAAACTTAACGTTGTAAGCTTCAATTTGATCAAGTTCAAAGCAGGTTCAACCGAAAGTAGCATGCATTCAAACATAAACATATATAGTTTTGCATAATCAAACATAAAACATAAATTTAAACTAAGCTAAACTACTTTCGGTCGAAGTAGAGGTCGAGTCAATCCTTCCTCGTCATGTACGGTGTGCCGCGAGCCGGGTCCGGGCCGGTGCCATTGTCGGGGTCGTTGGGGAAGGCACTCCTCCACTTGTCGACATCGATCTCCTCGTCCTCGGGGCCCACCTCAACGCCCTCCGTGCCACCATCGCCGCCGCCTTCGACCTCGTCGTCGGAGGAGAGCGTGATAACCTCGTCGCCCTTCGCGTCGCCATCCTCGCCGCCTGCTACCTCGTCATTGGAGGAGAGCGTGATAACCTCGCCGCCCTCTGCGCCGACAAAGATCGCCCGCTCCGCCTCCACGAGCTCCGGGTGCTGCCGGCGGAGCTCTTGCATGTAGGCCTCGTCGGCGACCGCGGCCTCGAGGCACTCCCATGCCTCGTGGTCCTCCCACGCCATAGCCGAGCTCTCCACCCATGGCTCCGACAGAACTAGGTGGACCGGACGTGTGTCGAAGGGGAAATTGAGCCTAGCCGCCACGCCGTGGTAGCAGACCTACCAGTGGTCGTACTCCATGGCCGCGAGCTCAGCCGTGTGGAAGCTACCGAGCCACCGGAGGGTGTGGGTCTCCCGATCTGTAATCTCGGCGACCCACGTCCCTCACCGCCGCTGCCGGACCCCGAGGTAGGACCTCGTCGGCTGTCTGGTCCGAGGGAGGATGGGGAAGTCCTCAAACTGGCGTAGGGGCACGGCGGCGGGCGGATCAGGGGACTGGCGACGGCGGATCAAGCCCGCGGAGGACGACGGGGACACCTCGGCGGCCACCTCGCCAGCGTCGGGCGAAAAGGCCGCGATAAACCTCTTTTTGGCCATTGGCTCCTCAAGCTCCCCGGCACATAGGCAGAGGTTGAGGATGGAGGCGTTGGTGATGGCGGCGACCGACCAATGGTTTCGAGGGTTGTGTGTGTCTGTGTGAGCGGAGGTTTTGGGGAGTGTGTGGTGTGTGGAGGGGGGGCGGGGGGTGCAAGGTGGTGTTTGAGGAAATACTGAGCAACTAAAAATTTTACTAGGCGGGAGTAACAAGGCGGGGCTACTGAAAATTTGGATCAATGGCGAGCATATATTTTTGAGATTGCGAGGGATGCAGAGGCGGGAGTAAAATGCCGGGGCTACTGAAAATTTGAATCAAGGGACTGAAGCAGAGCGGGAGTAATAGACATCACACACGGTCCGCACATACTAATCGTGTGCTATCAAACATTAAAACCTTCCAGTCGGTAGATATTTTTGAGATTACGAGGCAATAATATTTTCGAGATTGCGAGGGATGCAGAGGCAGGAGTATTTGGGGAGCGAGCTAGTGTGCCTGACACGTCGGCTATGGACTGTAGCCGAAGCACCTTCTCGCGTAAGCCATAGGCGTACTATACACCGACGGTGCAAGGATATTTTGTACTACATCTCACATGGTTGGTGATAATAAACTGTGTGGGATCTACTTGATTTTTCATCTTGATTTGGATTACATAATGGGGTCACAGCGGCAATGGACGGTGTTTGAATTGCTAGACCTTTTATCTGTAGTGAACATGCAACTATATGTGTGTCGTAAAAGAATTGGAATTATTCAGGGTTTGTTTGGACATTTTATACATTAAACTAGTTTTCTAGCCATTTCAGGTGCAGAATTCAAAATTAAACTACATGCACATGCTCCAGTGCATATAAATTGTTGAAAAGTCAAATATGTGTCCTTCGGTGCATGCTTAGGTCCCATGCAAGAAATGGGAATGAATTTCTAACACCAGGGCATTGTTGATTGCCGGCAAAACATTGAGATATCTGGTTTTTTAGTTCTACTAAATCCAGAACTCGTGTGAAATTCATGAAACTTGGCATGGTATCATGGAGCGGCATCAACATGCCGTGGTAAAAAATTTATCCCATTTGGGGCAGGTTTGGGTATAAGCTTCTCATAAACTAGAGCTTCTCACAACAAGCCTGATGGTTTCGGTACAGAACGTGCCACCTTTGGGGATGAAACGATATCCGTTGCCTCTTATCGCTTTCAAAAAATTTCTAGTGTCAACATAGAACAACATGAGTGTTGTGTTAAGTTTTGGAATTTTTTGTGGTTCGTTCGGACATTTTTATACATTAACTGGGTTTTCTACGCATTTTATGTGCATAATTCAAATTTGAAATACATGCACATGCTCAAGTGCATATAAATTGGTTAAAAAATCAAATCTGTGTCCTTGGGTGCATGCTTAGGTACCATGCAAGAAATGGGAATGAATTTCAAACACTAGGACACTGTTGATTGCCGGCAAAACATTGAGATACCTGGTTTTTAAATTATAGTAAATCCAAAACTCATCTGAAATTCATGAAACTTGGCATGGTATCATGGAGCGGCATCAACATGCCGTGGTAAAAAAATTGTCCCATTTGGGGCAAGTTTGGGTATAAGCTTTTGACAACGAGCCTGATGGTTTCGGTACGGAACGTGCCACCTTTGGGAATGAAACAATATCCGTTGCCTCTTATTGATTTCAAAATATTTCTAGTGCCAACATAGAACAACATGAGTGTTGTGTTAAGTCTTGGAATTTTTTGTGGTTCCTTTGGACATTTTTATACATTAATTGGGTTTTCTAGGCATTTTATGTGCATAATTCAAATTTGAAATACATGCACATGCTCCAGTGCATATAAATTGGTTGAAAAATCAAATATGTGTCCTTGGGTGCATGCTTAGGTCGCATGCAAGAAATTGGAATGAATTTCAAACACGAGGGCACTGTTGATTGCCGGCAAAACGTTGAGATACCTGGTTTTTAAATTCTAGTAAATCCAAAACTTGTGTGAAATTCATGAAACTTGGCATGGTATCATGGAGCGGCATCAGCATGCCGTGGTAATTTTTTTGTCCCATTTGGGGCAGGTTTGGGTATAAGCTTCTCACAAACCAGAGCTTCTCACAACAAGCCTGATGGTTTCGGTACAGAACGTGCCACCTTTGGGGATGAAATGATATCCGTTGCTTCGTATTGCTTTCAAAAAATTTCTAGTGCCAACATAGAACAACATGGGTGTTGTGTTAACTTTTGGAAATTTTTGGGTTCGTTTAGACATTTTTATGCATTAACCGGGTTTTCTAGGCATTTTATGTGTATAATTTAAATTTGAAATACATGCACATGCTCCAGTGCATATAAATTGGTTGAAAAATCAAATATGTGTCCTTGGGTGCATGCTTAGGTCCCATGCAAGAAATGGGAATGAATTTCAAACACCAGGGCACTGTTGATTGTCGGAAAAACGTTGAGATACCTGGTTTTTAAATTCTAGTAAATCCAAAACTCGTATGAAATTCATGAAACTTGGCATGGTATCATGGAGTGGCATCAACATGCCGTGGTGAAAAAGTTATCCCATTTGGGGCAGGTTTGGGTATAAGCTTCTCACAAACCAGAGCTTCTCACAACAAGCCTGACGGTTTCGGTACGGAACATGCCACCTTTGGGGACGAAACAATATCCGTTGCCTCTTATTGCTTTCAAAAAATTTCTAGTGCCAACATAGAACAACAGGAGTGTTGTGTTAAGTTTTGGAATTTTTTGGGGTTTGTTTGGACATTTTTATACATTAACTAGGTCTTCTAGGCATTTTATGTGCATAATTCAAATTTGAAATACATGCACATGCTCCAGTGCATATAAATTGGTTGAAAAATCAAATCTGTGTCCTTGGGTGCATTCTTAGGTCCCATGCAAGAAATGGGAATGAATTTCAAACACTAGGGACTGTTGATTGCCGACAAAACAATGAGATACCTGGCTTTTAAATTCTAGTAAATCCAAAACTTGTCTGAAATTCATGAAACTTGGCATGCTATCATGGAATGGCACTCGACATGATGTGGTATTTTTCGTGTCCATTTTGAGAGAAGGCGCACTCAAATAACAACCAACATAGGCATTTTGAAAAAAATAGCTGCCACTGTAATATCTCAAACGTTTGTATAATTCAAACCGTGTGCATTCTGTTAACCATTCATGTGACCGCATGTGTCTTGGCTTTAATGGCTATAGGAGGTGCCGTGCGGACAGCTGCTTGAATAAACGGGAGGCGTGCGAGCGCAGTCCGATGTGCAGGCTCACCGGGAAGCGTGCAAGCTGTTCAACGCAGAATCTGTGCATCTCTTCAACGCTAACGGTTCAGATTATGGTATGGATATTAAAGCCAGACTTCGGTGCTAAGACAAGAGAAACTGCGATTTGTCAAAATATGCACCTAAAAATCAAAAGCACTATCTCTTTTTTGCTACTAAAATTCAGTAATTAAGCATAGATTTCATTCATAGAGATTAAGCAGTCGTTCTCACCGGGAAGCGAGACAGCCTTGGACCGCCGCCCGCCTCGCTCCCATTGGTCTATATTAATGGCGCGGCCGCACCCCCATCCTCGCCACACACACAATCCTCTCTCTCCGCCCGCATCCTCGACGCCGCTTTGAGTCCTCAAAGCCGTCAGTGTATGACGATGCCACCGAAGCGCCCCATCGGAGGGAGTGGTGACGCCGGGGCTGCTGAAGCACCAGAGCACGGCGTGAATATGGAGAAATAGGTTTCCGTCGCCGCCGACGAGGCGGAGAATGAGGCTGCTGAGGTAGTCCTGGATTAAGGGGTCCTCGGGCATCCGGACTATGTAGCTTGGGCCGGACTGATGGGCTGTGAAGATACGAAGACCGAAGACTCTCTCCCATGTCCGGATGGGACTCTCCTTGGCGTGGAAGGCAAGCTGGGCGTCTAGATATGAAGATTCCTTTCTCTGTGATCGACTTTGTATAACCCTAGTTCCCCACGATGTCTATATAAACTGGAGGGCTTAGTCCGTAGGGAGGACAATCATAATCATACAGGCTAGACTTCTAGGGTTTTAGCCATTACGATCTCGTGGTAGATCAACTCTTATAATACTCATATTCCTCAAGATCAATCAAGTAGGAAGTAGGGTATTACCTCCATAGAGAGGGCCTGAACCTGGGTAAACATTGTGTCCCCTGTCTCTTGTTACCATCGACCTTAGACGCACAGTTCGGGACCCCCTACCCGAGATCCGCCGGTTTTGACACCGACATTGGTGCTTTCATTGAGGGTTCCGCTGCGTCGTCACTAAAAGGTTCGATGGCTCCTTCAATCGTCTATAACAATGCAGTCCATGGGGAGGTTTTCCTCCACGGACAGATTTTCTTATTCGGCGGCTTCGCGCTGCGGGCCAACTCGCTTGGCCATCTAGAGCAGATCGACAGCTATGCCCCTGGCCATTAGGTCAGATTGGGAAGCTTGAACTACGTCGCTGATATCCGTGGAGACTTGGTCTTTGATGGATTCGAGCCCACGACAGCCGCTCCCAGCCACCTCGATGAACATGACTTAAATCTGTCATCGGACCACACCCAGGAGATAGTGCATGTAACTACTCTGGCCCTAGATCCGGAGTAGATCACACCATCCGAGGAAGGGAAGCTCAACCCTGCCACGGAAGCCGTAGACTCGACGGTGTTGGAGCCGCGCACAGACCCAACCTCGAGTAGAATCTGCGCCACCGGAGCCTCAGACTCTTTTCCGGCTACAGGTTCCGAACCATGTGCGTCCGCGTACGTCGAGCTTGATCGGACATCGATTGTCGAATTCAGCTCCGCGGACATCTTCCGGCACTCACCTTTAGGCGATGTGCTGAATTCATTGAAAACACTCTCCTTGGCGGGATACTCACAGCCGAACTATATCCGGTTCGAACTGGAGGCTGATGACGGGGAATTTTGCTTCCCACCCACCGCCCACTTCATAGCCACTATCGAAGACTTAACCGACATGCTCGATTACGGCTCCGAAGACATCGACGACATGGACGACGATGCCGATGAGGAGCAGGGCCAAAATCCGCCGTTTACCGGGCGCTGGACAACCACTTCTTCGTATGACGTGTACATGGTGGATTCACCTAAAGAGAACAATGGCGATAACGAGAAGGATCTAGTCGAGGATAGACCTCCTGAGATACAGCCAAAACGCCAATGTCAACGGCGCCGCTCTAACTCATGCCATGGAAAAAACAGCAATACCGACACTGGAGAAGATAATGTTCCGGACGGTGCCAAAGACAAAGAAGACCCCGACAAGCAAACTGCCGAACAGGATGATGGGGAAGATGGGCAAGTTAGCCCTGATAAACAGGCCATAAACAAAGACTCGGAGGACATCAATTATCTACCACTCTTTGAGGATGAGGTGAGCCTCGGCGATGAAGACTTCATCATACCTAAGGAACCTCTCAAGCAAGAGCGCTAAGGGCCGGCTAATCGCCACTGGAAGGAGCCTGAAAAAGAGGCAGCAGCAGCTTCAAGCTGATCAGGATTTGCTCAATGATAGGTGGACTAATGTCCTGGCAGCCGAGGAATATGGCCTCGAGTGCCCAACCAAAAGTTACCGAAAGCGCAAATTGCTACCTCAGTTTGATGACGAGGCACTGGAGCCCGTACCATTAGCACGCAATGCAGCTGACCGACCACCACGTGTCCGGGACAATGCGGCAACTCAAGCCGAACACCAGCCCGCACTACCTCACAGTAAAGGTAGAGATAAAACAGCTCGGGGACACACATATGGCCTGCGGCAGAACTTGGACAGTAGAGAAGGGCATAACAGATCGATCTATGGATCACGGGGGCGTGCCCCAACACGCGACAACGGCTGCATAGCCGGACGCAACAGTCATAATCACACCCGGGTCAAGAACCGCAGACGGACTCCATCCGAGCTAGGTCGCGATGTGGCCCGATATATAGGCGCCGCACACCCCCTCTGCTTCACTGACGAGGTAATGGAGCACGAATTCCTAGAAGGGTTTAAACCCATGAATATCGAATCATACGATGGAACAACAGATCCCGCGGTATGGATTGAAGATTTTCTTCTCCATATCCACATGGCTCGCTGTGATGATCTCCACGCCATCAAATACCTCCCACTAAAACTAAAGGGACCAGCACGGCACTGGCTAAACAGCCTTCCAGAGAACTCCGTTATAGCTGGGAAAACACGGAAGACGCCTTTCGCGATAACTTCCAAGGTACATATGTCCGCCACCAGGCGCCTATGACTTAAGTCACATCATCTAGCAGCGTGGAGAGTCAGCCAGGAAGCTCTGGACTAGGTTCTTAATTAAAAAGAACCAAATTGTCGATTGTCCAGACACCAAAGCCCTTGCGGCCTTCAAACACAGTGTCCGGGATGAGTGGCTCGCCCGCCACCTCGGTCAAGAAAAACCAAAATCCATGGCAGCCCTTACGCTCTAATGACCCGCTTTTGCACGGGAGAACACAGCTGGCTCGCTCGTCGAAGCAACAGCGCCAGCGATCCGGGTACTTCCGTAGTCCGAGACGGCAACGGCAAGCCACGACGCAATAAACACAAGCGCCGCAACGAAAGAACGCAAGACACGACGGTCAACATCGGATTCAACGGCTCCAAACCCGGTCAACCGAAAAAACCATTCAAGGCAAATAGAGATGGACCATCCAATCTAGATAAGAGACTGGATCGGCCCTGCGAGATTCATGGCACCCCCGATAAACCAGCTACTCACACCAACAAAAGCTGTTGGGTCTTCAAACAAGTCGGCAGACTTAATGCCGAACACAAGGGGAAGGGGCCGCCTAGTGACAGAGACGACGAAGAGACTCGCCAGGCGAATGCCGGGGGTCAGAAGCAATTTCCCCCCAAAGTGAAAACCGTAAACATGGCACACCCCTATAGGGGCGCGCAGGCGCACACTACGGGACGCATACGCCATACAGCCAGTCCCCCCAAAATTTAGCCATATCCGTCCCGAAGGTTTGGCAGCTCTGGTCATCGATCCAATTATCGACGGGTTCCATCTCACTAAAGTCCTTACGCACAGCAGCAGTAGCCTTAATCTACTCTACCAAGACACTGTCCGCAGAATGGGCATCGATCCTTCACGAATCAAGCCCACCACAATTACCCTCAAGGGAGCAGTACCCGGCATAGAGGCTCACTGCACGGGCTCCATCACATTGGAAGTCATTTTCGGTTCGCCGAACAGCTTCCGAAGCGAAGGCTTGACCTTTGATATTGTCCCGATCCACAGTAGCTACCATGCACTTCTGGGGCGTACTGCTTTCGCTCGTTTTAATGCGGTCCCACTATACGCCCGCACAAAACTTCAGATGCCCGGTCCACGCGATGTCATAACAATAAATGGAAAAATGGAACGCTCCCTCCGTACAAAGGGTCATTGAGGGAGTCCTGGATTAGGGGGTGTCCGGATAGCTGAACTATCACCGTTGGCCGGACTCCTGGACTATGAAGATACAAGATTGAAGATTTCGTCCCGTGTCCGAATGGGAATTTCCTTGGCGTGGAAGGCAAGCTTGGCGATACAGATATGTAGATCTCCTACCATTGTAACCGACTCTGTGTAACCCTAACCCTATCCGGTGTCTATATAAACCGGAGGGTTTTAGTCCTTAGGATGAACAACAATCATACCATAGGCTAGCTTCTAGGGTTTAGCCTCTCTGATCTCGTGGTAGATCCACTCTTATACTACCCATATCATCAATATTAATCAAGCAGGAGTAGGGTTTTACCTCCATCGAGAGGGCCCGAACACAGGTAAAAACATCGTGTCCCTTGTCTCCTGTTACCATCCGCCTAGACGCACAGTTGGGGACCCCCTACCGAGATCCGCCGGTTTTGACACCGACATTGGTGCTTTCATTGAGAGTTCCTTTGTGTCGTCCTCTTTAGGCCCGATATCTCCTTCGATCATCAGCAATGACGTGGTCCAGGGTGAGACTTTTCTCCCCGGACAGATCTTCATATTCGGCGGCTTCACACTGCGGGCCAATTCACTTGGCCATCTGGAGCAGATCGAAAGCTACGCCCCTGGCCATCAGGTCAGATTTGGGAGTTTGAACTACACGGCCGACATCCGCGAAGACTTAATCTTCGACGGATTCGAGCCACAGCCAAGCGCGCCGCACTGTCTCGATGGGCATGATCTAGCTCTGCTGCGAGCGGTGCCTCGAGGCGCACCAGCGTCCGCTCCGACCCTTAGCTCGGAGCCGACTCCACCGATCGAGGACGAGTGGTTGGACACCGCCTCGGGGGCTATGATCTCTATGGCGATTGAGCCGAACTCCATCCTTGTCCTTTGCGAAGACCGTGACTCTAAGGTGCCGGACTCCTCTCCGGACTCCGAACCCTCCGCGCCCCTGCCAATCGAATCCGATTGGGCGCCGGTCATGGAGTTCATCGCCATGACATCTTTCGGCACGCCCTTTAGCGACATCCTGAATTCACTAAAGTCTCTCTCTTTATCGGAGAGCCCTGGCGGACTACGGTCAGGAAGGTTGGAATGCGGACGACGAAGAAATTCAACGCCCACCCACCACCCTCTTTGTAGCCACTGTCGATGATTTAACCGACATGCTCGACTTCGACTCCGAAGACATCGACGGTATGGACGACGATGCTAGAGACGACCAAGAACCAGCGCCTACAGGGCACTGGAAGGCCACCTCGTCATAGAACATATACATGGTGGACATCCCAAAAGATGGGAACGACGATGGAACAGCGGAGGATGACCCCTCCAAGAAACAGCCCAAGCGCCGGCGTCAGCGGCGCCACTCTAAATCCCGCCACAGCAAAAACGGTGATTGCTGCACGGGAGATAATAACACCCCGGACAGTGCCGAAGACAACCCCCTCGAGCAGGATTTAGCACAGGACGAGGGAGAAGCCAGCCCTCATGATAGAGCGGCAGACAGGGAGGTGGAGGACGATAACTATATGCCTCCCTCCGAAGATGAGGCAAGCCTCGACGACGACGAAAATTTGTCGTGCCTGAGGATCCCGCCGAACAGGAGCGTTTCAAACGCAGGCTTATGGCCACGGCAAGCAGCCTCAAGAAAAAGCAGCAGCAGCTTAGAGCTGACCAAGACTTGCTAGCTGACAGATGGATCAAGTCCTTGCAGAAGAGTACGAACTCGAACGCCTGGCCCAAGAGATACCCAAAACGCAGGCTGCTACAACAATTAGAGGAAGCTAAACACAAACCTACATCACCAGCGCATGATGCGGCCGACCGGCCACCCCGTGGTCGCGACAGAGAGGCCTCTAGACCCTCCATTCAAGCCGCACCCAGCGTCGCTCGAAAAGTACCAAGGCACGGGAAACGCGCTGCACTGCGAGACATATTGGAGGACAAGGCAAGGCAAACAAGATCGATCTACGGATCGGCGTGGGCGCCCACGACCGCGACGATAACAAATCACGCCGGATACAGCAATTCCGGCCGGGCCGAACACGATGAGACAAAGCTCATTTGAGCTGCGTCGTGATATAGCTCAATACTGAGGCGCCAAGCACACCCACTTTGCTTCACACATTTAAGTGATGGATCATCAAATCCCGAGGGTTTCAAACCCGTAAACATCGAATCATCACGATGGCACAACAGATCCTGCGGTTTGGATCGAGGTCTACCTCCTCCATATCCACATGGCCCGCGGTGATGATCTACACGCCATCAAATATCTCCCACTCAAGCTTAAAGGACCAGCTCGGCATTGGCTTAACAGCCTGCCAGCAGAATCAATTGGTTGTTGGGAGGACCTGGAAGATGCATTCCTTGATAACTTCCAGGGCACATATGTGCGACCACGAGACGCCGATGACCTCAGCCACATAATTCAGCAGCCAGAAGAATCGGCGGACAATTACGGACACGGTTCCTAACCAAGAAAAATCAAATCGTTGACTGTACGGATGCAGAGGCCCTTGCTGCCTTCAAACATAACATCCGCGACGAGTGTCTTGCCCGGCACCTAGGACAGGAAAAGCCGAAATCCATGGCAGCCCTCACAACACTCATGACCCGCTTTTGCGCAGGAGAGGACAACTGGCTAGCTCGTAGCAACAACTTGACCAAAAACCCTGGTAGTTCGGATACCAAGGATAGCAATGGCAGGTCGCGTCGCAACAAGCACAAGCGCCGCATTAACGTCGATAATGCTGAAGATACGACAGTCAATGCCAGATTCAGAGGCTCTAAACCCGGTCAGCAGAAAAAACCGTTCAAAAGAAATACTTAGGGCCCGTCCAATCTAGACCGAATACTCGATCGCTCGTGCCAAATACATGGCACCCCTGAAAAACCAGCCAACCACACCAACAGGGATTGTTGGGTCTTCAAACAGGCAGGCAAGTTAAATGCCGAACTCAATTACAAGGGGCTACATAGCGATGACGAGGAGGAGCCCCGACCACCGAACAATAGAGGACAGAAGGGCTTCCCCCCACAAGTGCGGATGGTGAACATGATATACGCAACCCACATACCCAAAAGGGAGCGGAAGCGTGCACTAAGGGACGTATATGCGATGGAGCCAGTCGCCCCAAAGTTCAACCCATGGTCCTCCTGCCCGATCACCTTTGATCGAAGGGACCACCCCACTAGCATCCGCCACGGCGGATTCGCCGCATTGGTTCTTGACCCAATCATCGATGGATTTCACCTCACTAGAGTACTGATGGACGGCGGTAGCAGCCTGAACCTGCTCTATCAGGATACAGTGCACAAAATGGGCATAGACCCCTCAAGGATTAAACCCACAAAGACGACCTTTAAAGGCGTCATACCAGGTGTAGAGGCCAATTGTACAGGCTCGATTACACTCGAAGTGGTCTTGGATCCCGGATAACTTCCGGCGAAGAGTTAATCTTGACATAGTCCCGTTCCACGGCGGCTATCACGCCTTGCTTGGACGAACCGCATTTGCAAAGTTCAATGCGGTGCCGCACTACGCTGCATACCTCAAGCTCAAGATGACAGGCCTTGAGGAGTAATCACGGTCAATGGAAACACCGAACGCTCTCTCCGAACGGAGGAGCACACGGCGGCCCTCGCGGCGGAGGTGCAAAGCAGCCTCTCACAGCAATTCTCGAGTCCGGCTATTAAACGTCCGGACACCGTCAAGCGCGCCCGGAGTAACCTACAACAAGACCGCCTGGCACGATCCGAGCACGCGTAGCAATCCGGCCCCAACCCCAGCCCTCGCGAAATTGCGAAGCCAGTACTACGCGTACATAACTACGCTCTGGAGATACCATGGGCATAAGGAGGGGCACGACCACGACGCCTGCACGCGGCTCAACCGCACTGTGGGCTCCGATTGTGTCATTCTTTTCTTTCTTCTTTTCTCTTACTTTTAGGACTCCGTTTTCCGAAGCCCTGTCCGGCACTAGAATTGCCGAACTCATGATGCAAAGAGCTGTGGAAGCGTAAAGTTACGTCGAATGTCCGGTGGTCTCTACTACGAGCATTATACCTGTTTTACATACTATCCCGCAGCTTACCCCTGGAGGGGGACATGTTAAATAGTCCCATCCCTTGCTTATCGCACTATTTGTATCGTTATGCTTTCATTGCAGTACCTTTTTTAATAAACAATACATAGCTTTTGCCTATTATTGCAATCCTTTCTTTATCTATATATATGTTCATTCATGACATGTTGCACCCGTACACTTTGGTACGGCCAATACACCAGGGGCTTAAGTACCCCAAAAATATGGTGTGATAAGTCCAAACACTTTCACAAGTGCGGCACCCCTTGCTTATAGCATTATATGCATCGGCTCCGAATCATGTCTTGGGTCAATAGTTGGGTTTGCCCGGCTCCCATGTTTTGGTACCTTATGTTCCGTTATATCGGCTAAGGTAGCGCTGGGAGAACCACTGCGATTGTGCCCCGGTTGAGCTGGGTTGAGCACCTCAGTGGAGAAAGCTAAAACTGACCGTCATGATAGGGTGAGAGCCGGTCGTTGCTCGAGAGGTTTTTTCGGGTCCCTAAAGACTTATGCCGCTTAGAGCGAGGAGTCGGCATTGTCCGGCCAAGGCGTGGATAGCGCCCCGAACTCGGTCTTCCGAATACTAGGGGCTTCACGAAATTTAAAATTATAGAATTCTATGGCTAAGTGAGAGTGTTCAAGCACTATAGTCCGGTTGCCTTGTTCGTTGCGTTGAGCGCCTCCCTCGAAGGACCCAAGAATGGGAACAAGAGCGCTCAAATTTATCCCGAACACCCCAGCACTCGTGGCATGGGGGCTGAAGCCAACGACTTGCCATCTCTCAAATTTGATAAACGTCCGCACAAAAGGTAATATTTTAAATTCACAAGTGTTGCTTAGCGCATATGAACAAGTTTTTAGCGTACATGATAACAAATGCGAGTCTATTCAAAAATTACATCTTTGGAGCATTCACCCGCTATAAGGTGGGAACCCTTCAGGACGCCCTCATAGTACATTTCGGGCTTGCGATGCTCCTTGCCCTTCGGTGGCCCGTCCGTCACAAGCTTCTCAGCATCCAGCTTGCCCCAGTGCACTTTAGCACGGGCAAGGGCCCGACGGGCACCTTCAATGCAGACGGAGCGCTTGATGACTTCAACCCATGGACAGGCGTCCACCAGCCGCCGCACTAGCCCGAAGTAACTCCCAGGCATGGCTTCCAATGGTCATAGCCGAATTATGAGGCCCTTCATGGCCTGTTCGGCGACCTTGTGGAGCTCAACCAGCTGCTTCAGCTGGTCGCTCAGGGGCACCGGATGTCCGACCTCAGCATACTGAGACCAGAACACCTTTTCCGTCGAGCTCCCCTCCTTGGCGCGGTAGAATGCGGCAGCATCAGACACACTACGGGGCAGATCTGCAAATGCTCCTGGAGAGCTTCGGATTCGGGTAAGTAATAGATAATCCACTTTCACATGCTTGCTTTGCATAAAGAATGCCTTACCCGCCGCTATCTTCTTTAATGATTCAATTTCTCGGAGGGCTGTTTGGGCTTCGGCCTTAGCGGCTTTGGCACTCTCAAGAGCCGAGGCGAGCTCGGACTCTCGAGTCTTCGAGTCACGCTCCAAACTCTCGTGTTTTTCCACGAGAGCCTGGAGCTCTTGCAGCACCTCCGCCACCCGCGCCTCCTGCTTCTCTCGCTCGGTGCGCTCCGCGGCCGCTTTGCTTTCGGTCGTGGACACCGCTTCCTTCAGGGTCGCCACCTCGTTTGTGGCCCCTACGATACCGACGTTAGTCCTGTCATTTTTTGCAACCAAATCCTTTCTATAAGGTATTACTTTAATAAGGTATTACTTACCTTCCTTGTCCTCGAGCTGCTTCTTGGCAAGGCCGAGCTCGTTCTCGGACCGCTCGAGGCTCTGCTTCAATGCATTGACCTCCGCAGTCAGTGCGGCAGAGGTCAGCAGTGCAGCCCGCATTCCCATATTGACATACTTATGTTAGACTCATGCGTATATCTTTTTAGATCCTCAGTCCGGCTTTTCTTTCCGAACACCGAACTAAGCATCAGGGGCTACTGTCTATGCGGTAATATTTCTACATATTCTAAAACTTACCTCAAAGCCTGTTAGAAGGCTGGTACAGGCTTCAGTCAGCCCGCTTTTGGCGGACTGAACTTTCTGGATCACCACACTCATAACAGTGTGGTGCTCCTCGTCGATGGAGGCGCCGTTAAGTGCCTCCAGCAAGCTATCCGGTGCCTCCGGATGGACGGAGATCACCGGCGTCGCAGTCTTGCCCTTCTTATGAAGGGGCCGCTTGCCGGACTTCGGAACCACTGAAGGTTCCGGTGCGGAGTCCGGCACAGGGCCGGACTTAGAGCCCTCTGGGGTCCCGCCCCCTTTGCGCCCAGAGTCCGGGAGGTCGCCTTGCGGCGCCTCCAGGACCACCTCCTCCTGGCTGGGCCCCTTTTGGGACTCCACCGCGGTGTCGCTCAAGCGTCCACGAGGAGAGGAGGCGGTCGGAAGTGAAGTGCTATTCACATCCGACGAATCCGAGAGCCGCTTCGGCGAAGCGGCGAGCTCATCCTTGGGCGGGCTACATGGTTATATTCGGCGTTAGAAGACACTATGCGACAAATAAAAAGTCCTGAGCCATTCCGGAGCCCGAACACTTACGATCTCGCCAGGGGCTTGGCCCTTGGTGGCCACTCCTCCTCGTCGTTGTCGGCGTTGGTTGAGAAGTCCGGAGGAAGGGTCCTTCCTTTCTTGGACCCTCCGGCCTCCCCAGTCGGGGTAGCCTTCCTTTTCTTCTCTCCCCTCGCTGGGGGAGAGGCTTCTTTTTCCTCCTCCTCGTCCTTCGGGGAGGATTCCGCCTCAGAGTCGTCGGACGATGAGTCCAACAACACCTGTCACCGGGAGCTCCTTCGGGTTCCCGTGGCCTTCTTCTCCGGCACCACGTGAGGTGCCGGAGCGAGCAGCCCCGTCAATCGGGCGTCCGCTGGGTCTTCTGGCAAGGGGGCCGGACAGTTAATCTGTCCGGACGTCTTCAGCCAATCCTGTCAAAGGTTAGGGAGTTTTAGATCCTGCATAGAGTCAAACTATGAAAAAAGAGTCCCATAAAGGGCAAAATAACTTACCTCACTGGCTTGACGCTGCGAGCTGAATCCGCGATCTTCGGTAGCGGATGCGGGAGCTTCGGCTCCCTTGAACAGCACCTTCCAGGCATCTTCGTAGGTAGTGTCGAAGAGCTGGCTCAAGGTTCGGTGTTGTGCCGGATCAAACTCCCACAAATTGAAGGCCCATTGCTGGCATGGGAGAATCCGGTGGATGAGCATCACCTGGATTACGTTGACAAGCTTGAGATTCTTGTCCACCAGGTTTCAGACGCAGGTTTGGAGTCTGGATAGCTCTTCCGAATCACCCCACGTCAGGCCCGTCTCTTTCCATGATGTGAGCCGTGTGGGGAAGCTAGATCGGAATTGAGGGGCCGCCCCATTGAGAGTCGCGCGGCTCGGTGATGTAGAACCACCCCGATTGCCACCCCTTTATGGTCTCCACAAAGGAGCCCTCGAGCCATAGGACTTTGGCCATCTTGCCAACCATGGCACCTCCGCATTGCGCTTGGCGGCCGCCCACTACCTTCGTCTTGACATTGAAGGTCTTCAGCCATAAGCCGAAGTGGGGCTGGATGCAGAGAAAGGCCTCGCACACGATGATGAACGCCGAGATGTTGAGGATGAAATTCGGGGCCAGATCGTGGAAGTCCAGGCCGTAGTAGAACATGAGCCCCCGGACAAATGGGTGAAGTGGAAAACCTAGTCCATGGAGGAAATGGGTGAGGAACACCACCCTCTCATGGGGCACTGGGGTGGGAATGAGCTGCCCCTTGTCGGGGAGCCGGTGCGCGATGTCATTTGGACAAGTATCCGGCCTTCCACAGCTTTTGACTTGTCCCTCCGTGGCGTAGGAGACCATCCACTTGCCTCCCGCTCCGGACATGGCTGGAGGAGGTTGAGGAGGGATCTTGCGCGGACTTGGTATTTGGAGCTCGAGTCTTGTGAAATGGATGAGCAAAGGAGGAAGAAGGCGAGGTGAAAAGGTGGATCCTTATCCCTTATATGGATGGACGAAGCTATGCGTCCCCGCCAGCCTGGTAAAACTCGCTTATCTCCCAAGCGCCATAATCAATGGCGCGCTTGGGTTACCCACATCCGTATTGATGGGAATCCCGGAATAAGGGGGCACGATCTCCGCTCTGATAAGACATGCCAAGGAAACCGCCTCGCTAAACGCGCTGAGGTGGGACAGTAAAAACGATTCGTATAAAGGCCTGGCCGTGGTGTGATGTCGCGCCGCGGAATACGTCAGCAGATCTGTGCAAAGGTTATTCTCTACGGTAGAATGTGGAACTTGTTTTGCGAGCCGGGCACTATCCTTGTGTTCAAAATCTTCTATGAAGTATTCAGAGGAGGAACCCGCCTTGCAATGCCGAAGAAAATATCGCGCCCGGACTAAATCGTCATTGAAGCCTGGTTCGTGGGCTCTTGAGGGAGTCTGGATTAGGGGTGTCCGGATAGCGAACTATCACCGTTGGCGGACTCACGGACTATGAAGATACAAGATTGAAGACTTCGTCCCGTGTCCGGATGGGACTTTCCTTGGCGTGGAAGGCAAGCTTGGCGATACGGATATGTAGATCTCCTACCATTGTAACCGACTCTGTGTAACCCTAACCCTATCCGGTGTCTATATAAACCGGAGGGTTTTAGTCCGTAGGACGAACAACAATCATAGCATAGGCTAGCTTCTAGGGTTTAGCCTCTCTGATCTCGTGGTAGATCCACTCTTGTACTACACATATCATCAATATTAATCAAGTAGGAGTAGGGTTTTACCTCCATCGAGAGGGCCCGAAACCTGGGTAAAAACATTGTGTCCCTTGTCTCCTGTTACCATCCGCCTAGACGCATAGTTCGGGACCCCCTACCCAAGATCTGCCGGTTTTGACACCGACAGTCATACTATGGCTACTACAGCCGAAGTACAAAGCGGCCTCATCAAACCGCATATCTCATCGGCCATTAAGCCGCCAATCTCTATTAAATGGGACCGATCAATTTCAGAGCTGGATTAATAGTTTGGCCTCCGTCGTTCGCCTCATATACCCGCGAAGTTTGTACCACGCGTACATAATTATGTACTTAAAATACCCTGGTCATCGGCGGGGGAACAATACGGACTAGCCTACAAGCACTCCCATAGCCTCCTTTTTCTTTTCTAACTATTTTTATCTTTCACTACAGGTGGCTCAAAGACTGGTCATCTCACGGACTCTTTTAGAGTTCGGCTTTGTAAACTTACCCAAAGGCTATTCCCGTTAAGGAGTCCTTTCACCGGGGCAAGGCAGCGCAGACGTGCATCAGGAGGTCCAAATAATTTTTCATAGACCACACTCTATATTTTGAGCCTGTAAGGTGCCTTCTCCCTCAGCCTTCGACCACTGGCATGTCAAATAGCCTGAGTCGTGGCGTTATTCTCTGTAAAACGGCAATTGACATATCAATCAGGTTCCAGCGAACATAATCCGTATTCAGTATTCGCTTTCTCTAAAGAACTGAACCTTGCTTCCTCGGTTGTTTCACACACACACCTCGGCATAAATTGCCAGGGGCTCAATATGGGAATAAAAGAATTGCCGGCAAGTCCGAACTGCTTTATAGCACACTTCAGCGTCACGAGTTTGGCCTTATATGCATCATCTCCGAATCATGTCTTTGGTCAATAGTTGGGTTGCCCGGCTCCTGTGCTTACTACCGTACGTTCCGCTCTATCGGCTAGGGTAGTAAAGGGAGAACTACTGCGATTGTGTCCTGGTTTATCCGGATGAGCACCTGAGTAGAGAAAGCCAAAAACTGACTGTCATGATGCGGCAAGAGCTGGTCAACCACTCGATGACGTATCAGAATCTTTCGCGATTCCTATTACACGAAGGACCGTTCTTCCGGTCACCTATGTAACGCACCGTATTCGGATAACTGCGTACATACCAGGGGCTATATCGTAGACCCACCGTCAAACTCCTATGGCTAAGTGAAAGTGTTAAAGCCCCATAGTCCGATTGCCTAGTTCGCCGCATTGACACCTCCTTCATGGACCAAGACGTTGGGTCAAGAGTGATCAAGTGCTTTTCCGAACACCCCCGTATTTCATGCGAGGGGGCTGAAGCCGATGACTAGAAAACTTTCAGATTATATAAAAACGGTCGCATAGGAGGAGCCAAAACTTTTAGGCATAGCCTTAAAATATTATTATATTATTTTTACAATTTCGTTACATTCATTCAAAGAGCATAACCTTTGAGCACTGAACCTCTATTAAACGGGCGCCCTCTAGGACATCTTCAAAATAATGCTCCGGTGTGTGTTTGTCCTTGCCCCCGGGTGGACTCTTCGCTGCAATATCGGTGGCCTTCATCTTCTCCCAATACGTCTTGACATGGGCAAAGGCTATCCGTGCACCTTCAATGCACGCTGACCACTTCACGGCATCGATACGTGGCACCACATCCGCAAGTAACTGCACCAAACCAAAATAACTATTCGGAATTGGCTCAGTCAGCCACAGCCGGACCACGACGTCCTTCATGGCAGAACCGGATATCTTGTGGAGCTCGGCCCACTGGGCCATCTGTTCGTTCAGCAACAGCGGGCGCTTTGGCATGCCGAATTGTGACCAGAAAAGCTTCTCCGTTGCACACCCTTCTTGCGCTTGGTAAAATTGTGCCGCATCGGAGGCGCTCTTCGGCAAGTCCAAGAATGCGTCTGGAGAGCTCCACATTTGATTAAGCGGGGAATACTTCGGATCGCCGAATTTAGTCTGTAATAAGAAAGGCTTACCGACCGCTATCTCCCCAGCTTGCCGGATCTCCTCCCGAGCCGCTCTAGACTCGGATCGTGCTTTTTTCGCCTCTTGCAAGGCCTTGTCAAGATCGGCCGCTTTGGCTTTGTTATCCCTCTCGAGGAATTCGCACCAGACAGTGGCTTCCTTGAGCTCGCGCGCCATAATAGGCATTCTCTCCTCACACTGGCGCCAAGCAGCCTGTTCGTCTTTAACTCATCAGCTGCCTTCTTGGCAGCCACATTACTCATCCGGGCTTGCTCCTTGGCTCGGGCAAGTTCAGCCCCAAGGGTCTCCACCGCGGCAGCACTATCTGCAGTTTTTTTGAAGGTTAGGATAGTAGGAAAGGCTCCTACTGCTTGTATATTATCACAATTAAAAAAATGTTTGTTACATATGTACAGTGTGGGGGAGGGAGGGGGGAGTGGAGTAGCTACATAGTCAAGTTACAAGGTTGAGGTAATTCCCTTAGCAAGGCCCCCCTATGGGTTCCTCCATATGCAGGATCAGTGTATAGCTGCCAGAGTATCATGCACAAGTTGTTTTTTGTGGTCAGGTAGTCTGTGCAAGAGGTCTTGAAAGTCATTTTTGAACCTTCTTTTCCATGAGTCCACGCAGGGCAGCACCTTCCTAAAGTGATTGTTGTTGCGTTCCTTCCACAAGCTCCAAGCTGCCCGAAGAAAAATCTCCATGATCATTTTGTTGTTGTGTCTTTCTTTCATTCCCTCAACCAGCTGGAGACAATGTTGGTGGTCACTCCAAGCAATGTTTAGAATCCTCCAGCAAGACTGACTGAAATTGCAGTGGAAGAAGAGGTGTTCCACCATTTCTTCAATGTGCTGACCGCAAAGTAAACAGTCCAGATTGGTCCCAATGTTGTAATGTCTCCGTTTTAGCATGTTCCTTGTATTGAGACGGTCAGATAGTAGCAGCCACCCGAAGACCTTTATCTTGGCCGCGCACTTAGTTTTCCATAGCCATTAGAAAGCAACATGTGCAGTTACCTCTCTGAAGTAGTAGCTGTAGTATGACGTTGTTTTGAAGCTGTGTGCACCCCAACAGTAGGTCCACGTATCATTCGCATTAGTGAGTTCCACATCGGCCACCTCTCTTTGAATCTGTCTCAGCTCTTCGTGGGCTTGTACTGAGAGTGGGAGATGGAAGGTTGTGGCCAGATCATTTGTGTTGATGAAGGCTGGACCGAAACATCTCCAGATCTGCAGTATGAATATGCTCTTGCGTACTTATCCTCGTATATAGAATGGTTACAGTTGTCTTTCCAGAACAGGGCTGTTCTGACGTTGTGTACATTGGCTTGGGTCACTCCCCGATAGATTGGCATTAGTTGGATGAGAACTCGCCACCAAAAGGAGCCGCAGGGTTACATTGCATGAGGAACAACCTCTGTATAGTATGTATTCCAGATGAGGTTAACCCAAGGAGTGTCATGATGATTGTAGAACTTGTGTAGGAGTTTGAGCAATAGGGAATCATTTTGTACATGTAGGTCAAGTATCCCTAGTCCGCCACTCTTTTTTGGGCGGCAGACCATGGACCATGCTGCCAACGAGTTGCATTTTTCTCCATTGTCCGTTTTCTTGTTCCAGAGGCAGTATCATCTGATTTTGTCCAATTGGCAAAATTATTTTGGTGGAAGTCCTAATGTTCCCATCGGGTAGATAGCCAGGGACGTAATAAGGGAATTTAGAAGAGCTAGTCTGCCCGCATAAGACATGAGCGACATAGCCACAGTGATTTTTCTTTCTGCCTTGCAGACAAACAGTGTCAAATCCATGACTGAAGGTCGAGTTGTGCCTAGAAGCAGTCCAAGGTAAGTAAATGGCATGCTTGCTTGAGCACAGCCAAAAAGTGCTGCCAGCGCATCACATTTGTCCTGCGGGGTGTTAATGGGTACCAAAGTTGATTTTGAGTCCAACTGAAGTGGCATAATCCTCTAGTATCTGTTTGATCGTGGCAGCCTTGTTGATGCAGGCATGAAGGACAATGATTGTGTCATCGGCGTATTGGATCATAGGGTATTGATCATTTCCTTTTGGCAGGATCGGGTGTTGGATGGTCTGGATTTGAAGTGCCTCATTAAGAGCGGTTTGGAGCAGGTCAGCTGCTAATACAAATAGCAATGGTGACAGTGGGTCGCCTTGACGTACTCCACATTTACACAGAAATTGTCGACCTAGCACCCTGTTGAGAAGCACCGAGGATTTGCCTGATGAGAAGATATTTTCCATCCAGGTTAACCATTGAGGTGGGAAGCCCATTTGTTTCATAATCAACATCATTGCAGGGTGTTGGATCGTATCAAAAGCCTTCACGAAGTCTAGCTTTAATAGTATGGTTTCACGTTTGGACGCTTGGCACTGATGAATATATTCAAAAGCCCAGGCGAGGCAGTCATGAATGGAACGTCCGCGGAGGAAGCCATATTGGTTGCGATGAACAATCTGCAGAATAATTCTCTGAAGGCGATTGGCCAGGATCTTGGTTATAAGCTTAAGACATCAATTAAGGAGTTTAATTGGACGAAAGTCGTTGACTGTCACAGGAGCATTAATCTTTGGTATCAGAGTGATGTGCCCATAGTTGATGCTCTCTAGATTCAATTTTACCCCATGGAATTCCTCTCATAGGTGATAGATATCATGTTTGATAATAGGCCAGCAGGCTTTGATGAATGCACCGTTAAACCCATCTGGTCCTAGAGTCCTATCTAGTGGCATTTCTTTGACCACCACGTCAATTTTTGCATGCGTAAATGGGCTAATCAGGTTGTGAAAATCTACATCTTGTCGGAGCATTTTTGAGAGGTTGAATTTCATTTGTTGTGGGTTGTATGATTCCAGTCTGTCTTTGTATGTATCAAATAGAATTGCCTCTTTAGCTGTGTGATCTTCAACCTCCACACCATTTCTGTCTTGCAAGGTTTTGATAAAGTTATTTTTATATCTTTCTGTGGCCACAACTTGAATTTTTTTGGAATTGTCATCACCGAACTGAATCCATCGAATGGTGCATCATTTTTTCCAATGTTCTTTTTGGTATTGCAGAAGGCGAAGTAAGTGTTTTTTTGAGTATGTCTCTGAAATTACCTTCTGGCAAAGTGAGGGTTCACTGATCTGCAATATTGTCTAGTTCAATCAAAGCCTTGTTGGTGTTCTCAATCACAATTTTCAGTCAGGAGATATGACGGCTCCAATGTTTGAGGGCATGATGGACTGCTTTCAGTTTTTGAGACAGACGGGATGTTGCATTAGCATTTTTGTTACATTTGATCGGTTTATTCCAGGCTAGGGACACCACATCCATAAACCCTGGGTGCGCAATCCAGTAGGTTTCAAACCTAAATATCTTACTGCGTGGGATGGTGGTCTGAATGGCCACTGAGCAGGGGATATGATCTGAGACTGGCTTGCCAAGGGGGGTCACTGTGGTGTTTGGAAATGTGGCTGTCCAGTTTAACGAGGTGAAAAACCAATCGAGCTGTTCCAACAATGGGTTTTGTTGCATGTTAGACCACGTATATCTTCTGCCCTTTATAGGTAGCTCAGTGAGATTTTGTTCACGGATAAAGTCATTGAAAGTAAACATATCGTGGATGTCTCCTCCTGGTTTATTACGATTCGATTGTCCGATGAGCGTATGTAATTAAAATCACCCAGAATGAGCCAGTCCTCTATCGAGGGAATATGTAAGTCAAAAAGCCATTGCGTATACATGGTTCGTTGCTCCCCTTGACAAGGACCATATACATTCACTAGTTTCCAACAATGACCTGATTGTGTGGACGTAAATTCGACCCCCAGAGCAAACTGTTCAGATAAGAAAACTCGTCCCGCAAAAAGATGACTGTTCCATATTGTAATAATACCACCAGAAGCGCCACGCGATGGAATATAAGCAAACTTATCAAAACGTTTGGGGCATAATGCTTTAAGAGAGGAATCATCAAAGCTTTGCATTTTTTATTCTTGCAAGTAGATAACCGCACAACCACTAACGTTGATCGCATTAGAGAGAGCTAGTTGTTTGTCTGGCGAATTAAGACTAGGGATATTCCAACATAGTACATTCCAGTTTTGCAAAAGAGACATAAAAGTAAAGATACTAGAGGATAGCTAGATCGAGGAGGCCAATCCATCCGCCGACTTGGAGAGCGCAGCAACCGTCAGTTCTTCTACTGGAATAGCACATAGCTGTGTGCCGATAGCCTGCATTGATTCGATTGTCATTTGTGGTGGAACCTCTGCATCTTGCACTTGAGGGAGGCTATCTTCTGAAGTAATTGGAGCGGCAGGATTAATGCGTGGCTTCACCTTGGATTTAGGCAAACGGGTGTCAGAAGGTTGAGGAACCCGGAATCCATCATATTTGGTCGACCTGTTGCTGCGGCGAAGCGATGAGGTGTCCACAGGTACTAGGAGCTTCCCTTTCCGCTGCTTGTTAGCTCTGCTGCTAGCTTCAGGCATTGCACTATCGACGACAGACTGAACTTCATCCAGAGTGGTGTTCTTTGGCAGCGAGACAAAGCAAATGAGCCAGATTCAGACAAGGTAAGCTCAGAGTTGGATTGCTGCAGAGAAGTGTCCAAAGAGTTGCTCTCGGAGGCTGCCTGGACATCAGCACAGATGTTTCCAAGTGGTGTATCTACCGGAGCAGGCAGTGACAGCAGGTTGTTGTTGCTGATTGCAGGTTCAGTCAGTTCAGAAATGTGACGTTATTCACTGGAGCTGTGTGTCCCGGAACTGGGAGTTGGGTAAACTGAATCCCCGTGCTCACAAGGTCCACCTGAATCTCTACACGGAGATTGTCATTTCTGAAGCCATAGCCACCATTCCAAGGCCCAACTGAAGCCATGAGCGGGCGCAACGCAGCAAAGATAGTGTCATTCAGTTGCTGTCGGGGGACATGGTTGTCCAGCAGGAGTGCCATGAGCTGCTCACCTTGAGCGGATAAATCAAAACGAATCCCCTGAGCATGTATCTCCACTGACACATTGAGTCGTTCTACAGCAGTGGGTGGTCCGATGTCATCAGGCATCACTATCAGAGCCAAGGAGTGTTCAGAGCTAGAATCTTCAGAGACAGTGATGGAACCGTTCCATGCTTGAGCAGCACTATCCACTGTATTATTGTCGGGGACTAATCCATCTTGCACTGAGAGCCCTTGTTCAGCCAGCCATGCTTGGTAATTCATCAGGAATGGCGGCATAGGAGGAGCAGGAGGTTCTGGCCATGCACCCCAACCTTGATTAGCGTTGCCAGGTGCTGCCTGACCTTCAGGCGGCACATTGTTTGGGGTAGCATTCTGCACGAGCCAAGCATGAACACATTCTGCGATAGAGTTGTTCTGCAGTGAGATCATGACCAAATAGGGGGTGGGGGTTGCCATCAGGTGGAGATTCTTCTTCACCAGCAGGGGGTACCTCAGGAAGCAGTGCATTCCAATCATTACTATGAAGCATGGTGATTTGTACTGTCCAACAATCGCGAGCGCCACCGAGTTGCCAAACTACAAAACTCTTCGGAACAAGCCTGAGATTGATCACACGCGCCTTGATAAGCATGAATCTACGATCTTGCCATGGGTTGTACCAAGAAACTAAAGACCCAAATCCACCCAACGACTTGTTGATGCAATAATCCGTCTGGTAATCATAAGGAAAGCTGAAATACATGAGCCAGACCTCAGGTCCAAAGGAGGTGGTGCAGCGGTTCAAAGCTTCATGGTGAGGGACAAAGTATATGAGCAGATCCTCATCTTCTAACTCAATGGGTGTGGCAACCGCAGTATCCCTGATGAATGAGTCCACAAACCCAAAAATCCCTATGCCAAAAGGATGATCACTGGCCTCGGTGGTAAAGAGCTGAGCTTCATGGAGCAAACCTCGAATGGTGTGACGAATGGCGGCCCGGCGGTGCAGAGGGACGTAGTGGCTTGCCTCTGCTATTGCCAGGTAGTCGTGCTTGAGGGGGGGATCGGGCCGACCACCATGCCGCTGCGGATGACACGGTTCACGGACCCGAGCTCCTGGCGAAGCCCGTGGCGAGCAGGGGACGGGGTTGAGGGGATAGTTGGCCATTGTGGAGCGGAGCGAAGGTGGCAGGGGGGCGAATGGGTGGGCGTGGGTGGTGTCGCTTGGGAAATCGCAGCAGAAGTTGGAACGTGAGGGGTAGGATTGGAAGACTGCTTCATTCTCGGGACCCACTTCCATTTTATACTAAACTTCTTTTTGAGACAGGCTCGTGCTAGATGTCCATAGTGACCACATGATGAGCAGCGGATGGTAGATCTCGGCTTGGGCTGTCTATCCTTAATAGGCAATATTTGTGCAGATAATTCGGTATTATGGATAGCCTTCTCATGGCTATTTATTAAGGAGTTATGATCCTTTGGTAAATACCGGGAGGGGCAGTTAATTACCTTATGACCAGGAAAGGAGAAATGAATGCAAATTAGCCGAGCCTGGCAATGTATTTTCTGGTGCCCCCATTGTAGGCATCTAGAGCAAAGGGAGGCCCAATTTATGGATAGTGTATCAATGTCCTCCTGAGAATAGCAGGCCTAGGCCAGATCTGCCTTATGATGGGCTGAGAGGAGAGGAGGCCAACTGGAGTGGGCCGGAGCATATTTGAAAGCTGAAGCCATGAAACTTTGGGGCAGACGTTGATAAGGCACCTTGATCAGGCATTGAAAATCACCCAGACGTAAAAACTCTGGGACATTATTATCCTCCAAATCCGCTTGTCAGAGATAAATGTCAATTAAGGATTTGTGTCTGCTGACAGCCTTAATGTTCGGCCTATCTTTAATGCTTGCCTCAAAATCACCAAATTTGATTTGTTCGTGATCATTGATCGAAGCATCAGGGTGAACTGGATGGATCCTGGAAGAAGAAGCCTCAGCAACATTAGAATTAGGGAAATTCATATGTGCCATCGGGACCAATGTAAACTTACTGAGTTCTCTTCTGGAGGAATCATGATCAAATGTGTCTTGAATGAAGAAATCCAACTTCGATGAAACAACCATAGAACGGCGATTGTCTAACTCTGGCAAGACCATGCACACATGCCAAATGTCAGAAGAAATAGGGGCACGAGTGAAACGGCCATTAAACAGATGGAGGTGACAAACAAAATCCGGCCACACTCGATCCTTAAGACCATAGATGAAATGACCCACTTTATTATTGGCCACCGAGAACTTAAAAGCACGTGGATTGAGTTGTGTCACCTTGAAACCAGAACTGATTCCTCCAATGCAGCATTGTAAAGCAATACCCACAGAATCCACATTGAGAGGAACGGAGGCCGAAGAGAAGGTGACCACAAGGAAGAACTCCTTATGATCACGAGAAGGAGAGAAGTGCACCGTGTAACCAAATTTTCTCCTCACCTGATCCGCAAGGGCAAGCCCCGGAGCAAAGTCCCAATGAAGAAGACTCTCCATCTTGAACTAATCTAGAGATCGCCATGGTTTTCGGTGGAGCAGGTGGAGGAGAGGGAGGGAGAGAGAGCCATTCCTATGCGATTAGATTTTCCCAGCACTATCTGCAGTTACGCGTGTCTTAGTATATAATTCTAGCTTCGTGCTCATGTTATCATACATACATACACTGACCGCCCCAAAACATACCTTGCGCCTTGTCGAGCCGCCTGTTAATAAGCTGATGTCGTCATCCGCCACATCAAGTGTTTGCTTCAGACCTGCAACCTCTGTAGTATGGGCAGTCGTCATGGAGGTAACAACTTGTGTTTCAATTAACTAGATTATTTCCTGGGCATTTCTTTTCGATCCTCTGATTGCCTGCCTTTGGACGCCAACTAGAATCTCAGGGGCTACTTTCTATACACAGGTGCATTTTGCGTATAGAGCACAATCGAAAATATAACGTTACGTACCTCGAAGCCTCTTAGAAGGCCCAAGAAGGCTTCATTCAATCCGCTTTTCGCGGACAGAATCCTCTCAACCACCATACCCATCAAGGTACGGTGTTCCTCTGAGACGGACGGATATCGCAACATGTCCATCAGCGTATCCGGCGCCTCCGGATTCCTAGAAGCAGCTGTGGGAGTACGGACTCCATTTGAAAGGATATGTTTGCTCGACCTTAGAGTCGTCTCCGGCTGTAAACCGGATAGTCCCGGGCCTTTACTGTTGGTCCCCTTAGGGACTGCACACCCCGAACCCTGGGCGGCCGAAGTTTCACCGTGGGGCGTTGTCTTCATTATCCTCTGTTGATCGGGAGAGATCCTTCGCGACGACACCTCGAAATCGTCCGCCCTGTTGGGCAAGGAAGTCTGTGGAGGCGTCTCGCTTTCCATCACTCCGGAAGAAGATCCTCCGAGGAAGAGGATTGTTGAGGAAGACTATGTGCCAGACTGCAAAACATATATTCCAGATGTTACCCTTGTAATAGGAAAAGGAACGAGATATGTTTAAAACACCCTTGTTCACTTACGATTCGGCTAAAGGCTTGTCCTTGCAGAGGAATTTGCGACAACGTCGCCTTTCGAGCCCGAACCGCCTGACAGGGGCGTTTTACCTCGCTTAGGAGCCTTCACCTCCCAACCTTCGGGGGCGGCCCTTCTCTTACCATGGGGAGAAAGGATGTCAGCTTCTCCTTCTCTTTTGTCTTTGGAAGAGGGATCCTTAATCTCCCTGGACACAGTGTTTGGTGTACGTTCAGAATGGAGGCTACCTTTGGCCTTCCTGCTCTCCTCATTTTCCTCTTTCACCGGAACCTGGTATGGTGCCGGGACCAGCATCCTTGTTAGAACAGGATTAGCTGAGTCCTCGGAAGAGGGGCCGAACACCTAATTCGCTCCGCCTTCTTTATCCAGCCCTGGGAGAAGATGGTTTCCTCAGTATCTTATCACGGGATATGTAACTAAGCTGTGTTCAGGAGTCAAGTGCTTACCGAGGTATCCGGATGGTTGAAGTCGAGGTCGATGTCCTCGGTGGTGTCCAGCCACTGTTGTCGTGTCTCGAAGAATAACTTCCACATTCCTTTGTGTGTCGCACCAAAGAAGTGCTGAAGGGTTCGTGGTCCTTCCGGATTAAACTCCCACATACAGAGGGGCCGTCGCTCACACGGGAGGACCCGGCGGACTAACATTACTTGAATCACGTCTATGAGATCGGTATCCTTCTCGAGGAGACTCCGGATGCGGCTCTGTAGAGTCTGCACTTTATCGATTGATCCCTAGTCCAACCCCTTATTGATCCATGATGCGAGCTGAATTGGAGTGCCAGATCGGAACGCAGGTGTAGCTGCCCACTTGGTACCACGGGGTTCAGTGATGTAAAACCACTCCCGCTGCCATAAGTTGGAAGATTCTGCAAAAGATCCTTTTAGCCAAAGAGCGTTGGTGAGCTTGCTCACCATGGCACCACCACACTCCACTTGCTTCCCCTTGATCACCTTCGGCTTCACATTAAAGGTCTTGAGCCATAAGCTGAAGTGCCGGGGAATACGGAGAAAGGCCTCGCACATGACGATGAACGCCGAGACGTGAAGAAAGGAGTCCGGAGCTAGATCATGAAAATCTAGCCCGTAATAGAACATGAGCCCTCGAACAAAGGGGTGAAGAGAGAACCCTATCCCTCAGAGGAAGTGGGAGATGAATACGACCCTCTCGCCGGATCTGGGAGTTGGAATAACCTGCCCTGAAGCAGGAAGCCTGTGGGGGATTTCCGCGGTCAGGTATCTTGCTGCCCGGAGCTTCGCAATATCCTCCTCTATGACAGAGGAAGCCACCCACCGACCTTGAGGGCTGGGTCCGGACATAACTGGGAAGCTCGAAGCAGTTAAATTGAACCTTGGGTCTTTGGAACTTCGAGGTTGGAGAGGTTGAGGAAAGTGTTGGCGTGAAGGAGCAAGACGGGTCTTAACCCCTTTATAAAGGCGATGGATATCGAACGCCTCCTCCTAAGCCTTAAAACTTGCCTATTCCTAAGGAATCATGACAACGGAATGGTTGGGTTACCCACCCCGTATTGATGAGAATCCCGCAATAAGGGGACACGATCTCTGCCTCGACAAGACGTGCCAATAAAACCGCGTCTCGAAACATGGAGCGATGGGCCAAAAAAGGTTCGAAATAATAATTGGGTGGTGACGTGATGTCGCACTGCAAAAAGTTGTCGGCAGATTGGACTTGTGAAATATTATACTCTCTGCGGTTACGTGTGGTACTTGTTTTGCAGAACCAGACACGTTCGTTGTGTTCAAAGACTGTTTTGGAGTATTCGGAGAAGGAACCCGCCTTGCAATGACGAAGATAATCAGCGCACCGGACACCTTGTCATCGAAGCCTGGTTCAGGGGCTACTGAGGGAGTCCTGGATTAAGGGGTCCTCGGGCGTCCGGACTATGTAGCATGGGCCGGACTGATGGGCTGTGAAGATACGAAGACCGAAGACTCTCTCCCGTGTCCGGATGGGACTCTCCTTGGCGTGGAAGGCAAGCTGGGCATCCAGATATGAAGATTCCTTTCTATGTGACCGACTTTGTATAACCCTAGTTCCCCCCGGTGTCTATATAAACCGGAGGGCTTAGTCCGTAGGGAGGACAATCATAATCATACAGGCTAGACTTCTAGGTTTTTAGCCATTACGATCTCGTGGTAGATCAACACTTGTAATACTCATATTCATCAAGATCAATCAAGCAGGAAGTAGGGTATTACCTCCATAGAGAAGGCCCGAACCTAGGTAAACATCGTGTCCCCTGTCTCCTGTTACCATCGGCCTTAGACACATAGTTCGGGACCCCCTACCCGAGATCGGCTAGTTTTGACACCGATAGCTGCCAACAAGCAGAGGAGGGTCGAGAAAGAACCGCAAGCAACTCCAGCAGGCCTAGACTTCATCAACAACCTCCCCGATGATATGTTGATAGTCATCATATCCCTCCTCCCAATCAAATATCGGGCGAGGACAGCCGCCCTTTCCCGACGATGGCGCCCCCTATGGCTCCTCACCCCTGTCGACCTCCTCGATGCCCATGAGCTCTGCCATGGCTATCGCTAAAGCTTGGATGCGTTCTCCCAGATCCTCGGCAGTCACCATGGCCCAATCAAAGGCCTTATCATGGGCATGTTCCGTTGCAATGGCAAGGACCGAGCCAAGCTTAATGATTGGTTCCGATCACCCACCATAGATCAGCTTGAGAAGCTCAGTTTTAATGATGAGCATATACGCTTGCTGTCAACGTTCGCGCTCCGCTTCGCTCCCACACTACGCCTCGCCAAGTTCATGAACTACCATCCCCCCTTAATGACGCGCCCGCTCTTTTTCTACCACGACTGAAGCACCTCAAGCTCGTCGTTGTCTGCATCCCAAAGGATGACATGGAGCGCCTTTGCTCCGCTGTCTTGCACTCGAGTTCCTTCGTCTTCAGGCGATGAATTGGTCGAGTACCTTGCACATCACCTCCAGGACTATCCGGACTATTTATGTGTGTTGCTGGTGCTGCAACGAGAGATCACAAAAGGTAGACCACAATATGGTCATTGAGGACACACTTGAGAGATTACTTGTAGTTGATCAACAAGGTCCAACAAGAATCATTGTCATTTCTGCGCCAAAATTGACAGTGGTGGGCTACTCGTCTATCAAATACTACTACTTTCAGGTACAACAGTTGCCTTATACCTCTCCTTCTTGATATCAACATTATTTCTAGTTTTGAAGATGTATGTTCGTCTGTCATCCGAAAGCTTCACCCAGATTCTGGGCACAGTGAAGGTCTTGGCACTAGAATCTGTAGGCCCCAACCTCGACCAAGTTGTCAGTTGCCTGAGATGCTTTCCGTGCCTGAAGAAGCTGTATATCGAGGTGATGTTCCTTTCCTGTTAAATGTTAAGCATAAGGGAGTTCAATTTTTTCACCTTTTCCCAAGTTTACAATGACAAGGTACTATGATTTGTGAAGGAATTTTGGAGGATTTCAGGACATACACCCCCACCCCATATTGGTTGCTTGATTCATATTGTTACAATCCATAAACATTTCTCCTTTGGATTTATCTGTACTATTTTTATTAGGGAATTTTTCATCCAATCCATCCTCTTGTGAAGAAGGCTACATGTTTCTAGATTGTAATCAAATGCCCATGTCAATCATGTCAGATCGAAGATGGCACGTGATGTCTACTACGCAATCTTCTTCTTGTAGACGTTGTTGGGCCTCCAAGTGCAGAGGTTTGTAGGACAGTAGCAAATTTCCCTCAAGTGGATGACCTAAGGTTTCTCAATCCGTGGGAGGCTTAGGATGAAGATGGTCTCTCTCAAACAACCCTGCAACCAAATAACAAAGAGTCTCTTGTGTCTCCAACACACCCAATACAATGGTAAATTGTATAGGTGCACTAGTTCGGCGAAGAGATGGTGATACAAGTGTAATATGGATAGTAGATATAGGTTTTTGTAATCTGAAAATATAAAAACAGCAAGGTAACAAGTGGTAAAAGTGAGCGTAAATGGTATTGCAATGCTAGGAAACAAGGCCTAGGGTTCATACTTTCACTAGTGCAAGTTCTCTCAACAATAATAACATAATTGGATCATATAACTATCCCTAAACATGCAACAAAGAGTCACTCCAAAGTCACTAATAGAGGTGAGGGAGGCCTGGATTAGGGGGTATCCGGACATCCGGACTATATCCTTTGGCCGGACTGTTGGACTATGAAGATACAAGATTGAAGACTTCGTCTCGTGTCCGGATGGGACTCTCCTTGGCGTGGAAGGCAAGATTGGCGATATGGATACGTAGATCTCCTCCCATTGTAACCGACTCTGTGTAACCCTAGCCCCCTTCGGTGTCTATATAAACCGGAGGGTTTAGTCCGTAGAACAACAATCATACCATAGGCTAGGTTCTAGGGTTTAGCCTCTACGATCTCGTGGTAGATCAACTCTTGTACTACTCATATCATCAAGATCAATCAAGCAGAAAGTAGGGTATTACCTCCATAGAGAGGGCCCGAACCTGGGTAAACATCGTGTCCCTTGCCTCCTGTTACCATCCGCCTTAGACGCACAATTCGGGACCCCCTACCCGAGATCCGCCGGTTTTGACACCGACATTGGTGCTTTCATTGAGAGTTCCACTGTGTTGTCATCATAAGGCTTGATGGCTCCTTCGATCATCGACAGCGATGCGGTCCAGGGTGAGGTCTTCCTCCCCGGACAGATCTTCGTGTTTGGCGGCTTCGCACTGCGGGCCAACTCGCTTGGCCATCTGGAGCAGATCGAGAGCTACCCCCCTGGCCACCAGGTCAGGTTCGGAAACTTGAACTACACGGCCGACATCCGCGGAGACTTGATCTTCGACGGATTCGGGCCCATGCCAGGTGTGTCGCCCGATCACGACGAGCACGATTTCGCTCTGCCGTCGAACGGTGTTCAGGAGATCGCACCGGCAACAACTCCGGCCTTCAACCCGGAACAGATCACGCCATCCGAGGACGGGCGGATAGACCCCGCCACGGAAGCCGCACTCTCAGCAGCGATGGAACCGGATACTGACCCTACCCCTCACGAAAGCCGTGATGCCGAACCTATAGACTCGTCTCCGGCCGCGGACTCCGAACCGCCTGCGCCCGTGCCTGTCGAATCCGTCTGGGCGCCGGTCATGGAGTTTACCTCCGTGGATATCTTTCAGCACTCGCCCTTTGGCGATGTACTAAACTCGTTAAGGTCTCTCTCTTTGTCAGGAGAACTGTCGGTGTCAAAACCGGCGGATCTCGGGTAGGGGGTCCTGAACTGTGCGTCTAGGCGGATGGTAACAGGAGACAAGGGACACGATGGTTTACCCAGGTTCGGGCCCTCTCGATGGAGGTAATACCCTACTCCTGCTTGATTAATGTTGATGATATGGGTAGTACAAGAGTAGATCTACCACGAGATCAGAGAGGCTAAACCCTAGAAGCTAGCCTATGGTATGATTGTTGTTCGTCCTACGGACTAAAACCCTCCGGTTTATATAGACACCGGATAGGGTTAGAGTTACACAGAGTCGGTTACAATGGTAGGAGATCTACATATCCAAGCTTGCCTTCCACGCCAAGGAAAGTCCCATCCGGACACGGGACAAAGTCTTCAATCTTGTATCTTCATAGTCCAGGAGTCCGGCCAACGGTGATAGTTCGGCTATCCGGACACCCCCTAATCCAGGACTCCCTCAGTAGCCCCCGAACCAGGCTTCAATGGCGATGAGTCCGGCGCGTTGATTGTCTTCGGCATTGCGAGGCGGGTTCTTCTCCAAATTCCATATACTTGTCGAATAGTGTCCGGCTTCTGATAAATGCTGCGCTCCTTGGCTTCTACGCCCAATAATGGCCATCTTCCACGTGTTTGAATGAATGCAAAAAGCCGTGGTATTTTTACACTTACCCCCTAGCTGCGCAAATGAGCCGCCTATAAAAGGGCGAGGATCTAAATCTGAGTCACACCATCCCCTCTCCATGAAGCTTTCATCGGGCGCCTCGACAAAACCCATTCCATCATGGACAGTCGACGCGGCTCCTCCTCTCGCGCTCCCAGCCCTCGGCACTGAAATTGGGAGAGATGCTCGATCCGCATAGCGAGCTAGTTATACTCCAAACCAAGGGATTTCTTCCCGCCTTCATGTTTCCGGTTCGAGCCGGACTTGCCACCTACAAGGGCGGAAAGCAAGCGGAGAGTGTCCCCGATCCCTCTAAAGGAGAGCGGGTGTGCTTTATCTCTTATCTAGTAAGAGGACTCGGATTTCCAATCCATCCGTTTCTCCGGGGGCTCTTGGAGTTCGACGGCCTCCAGTTGCACCACCTTACGCCTGCCTCCATTTTGCACATCGCTGGCTTCGTGGCCCTTTGCGAACTATTCTTGGGCACCGAGGCTCATTTTGCGCTGTGGAAGAGATTATTCTGCCTAGTACCCCGTTCTCATGAGGGGTCAATATATCAAGTGGGCAGAGCCGAAATATGGCGCATCACCGGGACCGGATATCTATCCGGAACTCCAAAGAAGGCGTCCGAAGACTGGCCTTCGGAATGATTTTACATGGAGGACGTCCCGCTGCCGGATCCTGTTCGGATCGGCCTTCCGGAGTTTAGCAATGCTCCTCTGAAGAAGCGCCTAAGCCGGGCGCCCATGAGCCCCCAGAGGGAAAATGATCGGACGTCCTTTACTTGATGAGCTGAATAAGATTACTAGCTCATGCCGGATTGACCATGATTGGAGTCATGGCAATCTGCATTATGAGGAGTGCAGCCGCCCAATATAGGGGCCACCCCATGTGGGACTTCAACGGGGAGGACGATGCCACCCGCCATGGCCGCAAAGGGCCGGGATCGGTCACCGAACTGGTTAAGACCTTGTCCGCCATGTACAAAGGGGAGGAGGAGGATTTTCTCCGAGTCAGTCCACTGAGCGGGTTTTCTTCGAATAATCCTCGAAGTTGGGTAAGCAAATATCTTTGTGGCCTGTCCGATCCATGTTCCCGTGGTTAAATATCTCATTTCATGGTTTCTACGCAGGAATCAAGGCCGGGCTGTGGAGAAGATACACAGCCCGCTTTCACAACCCGAGGATCCGGAACGGTCCCTCGATCCGCCTCCGAAGAGGACCCGGATATAAAGGTGGAGCTGATCGACGGGTGTTCCACCAACTTAGCATCGACAATGCTTTGGTTGCCATTACACCGACTACTACCGAATACTTCCACCTCACAGTAATCGAGACCGAGGTCCCAATACTCGATAATGACCCTTCCGTGCTTATTTTTTTGATCACCGTATACCAATGGTGTTTCGCAGGGGTGCCTTCGAGGCGGGAGGCCGAGCTCAGCGGCTAGCCAACAAGGCGTCTGACCCATGAGCTAAAAGAAATGCGGTCCGGATCGAAACTCCGCCAGAACGGTATGGCGCGTCACCATATTCCCAGCATTGATTCTGGAAGGCGATTAACGCTGGTGCTCTTTTTCGGGAAAAGAGCGCTCGTCGGGATCGAGTCCGGAGAGGTTGCCAATCGAACCTCCGCCAGCCGGGCTCCAAAGCCGGGTCGAAGCGAGGCGAGACGAGGCGTCGTCGGATACTCCTCCGGACAGAGGATGCCGACAGATTGTCCGCCACCAACTCCGAGGTGGAGAGCGCCATGAATCACAAAGCGCCACGGACAGTTCTACGTGACGCATGTTTGTCCGAAGAGGCCTTGAATGCCTTCAATTCGGAGATGCGCACCTCCGTGCAGCTCAAGATGGTCTAGCCAGAGCCACGGAAGCAAGATGTAAAGGACATACGGGTGAGGAAATTTGACATTATATATGCCAAGAGTCTCGAGACTTAAAACAGTTAGAATAACTGATTTAAGGATCATCTGATATCAGATCTTACAAAAAGAATACCCGACTGTCCCAGAGCTTTAAGAATTCAAGGCCCAACTTGAGGCCTCTCTATCCGCTACAGGGGGAGCCACAGAGACCCCCTCTGGTAATATATGCTTCAAAAGATAAATAGTTTATGAAGTGCGGCGTGTGTGTAAATCTGACAATAATATTGCAGATGGCGCCGGACTAGATCCGGACAAGCAACAACTCCCGCCTTCCAGCAAGGGTCGGCGAGAGCGTGCTTACGAGGGTGTGGCGGGAGAAAATAACCTCCAAGATGCCAACACCCAACTGGGTGAGGAACTAAAGGATGTTCGTGCCCGGTTATGTCTCGACTCAGAAGGAGAATCGAGGGCTTCGTCGTGGCATTTTCGGTAAGTGCTTGAACGAACTTTGAAAGAGTTCGCCAAGAAGGCGACTAACATAAACATGTATGTAGGTTTGCTCACAGTCGCCCCGAGGAGGAGATGCCCAGTTCTTGGTGATCTTCTTCCCGAATCAAGGCTACCTGCATTTAACGAAGTTCGGCAGTGATGAAAGGCATCGGTCGAGCCTTGTGGCCATCTATCTCCCCGCCCAAGGCATTGGGGAGCTGGCAGAGCGGAATCAAGGAGCACGCAGCGCCGCTTCCGACTATGGAAGATATCGGCCTGCCATCAAGGCGCCAGGAGGCTGGGCCATGGTAAAGACGCGGTACACGGTTGTCGACCCAAACCACATGGCCGAGGTCGGACTGTGGGGCCTGATGGGAAGGAGATCCTCAGAAGCTTAGTGTACGACCAAGTAGAATTGGCCGCCAAGTATTCCCAGCAAGATTGTAAATTAGATAGCCTATTAGATGGCATTGAGGAGGAATACAATGAGTCGAGTTGACTATGCAATTGAATATGACATGAAAAATGTCTTCTAGCCGGATTGTAGATCGTTTGTCATAGCGGACCTTTTCGCTTCGACCTCGGGACCCAATAGTCCGGAGTGTGTCCGAATACTCTCGCGGTTATATAAGAACTGGGGCATGCATGGAGACAAGGCGTAGGGGTCATTGTTGTCATGTCGGACAAGTGCCCAACTAGTTATGTTATATTACATGGATAGTAAGAAACATCTTCCAGGGAGAATAGTTCCGTTAAGGGTTCCTTTCGCTGGGAGGCATGCCCTAAAGTGCATGTCCAAACTGCTAAGAGAGCAGAAAATCATCTGGGAGCAGATGGATAAATAGTTAAAAATCATCTTTTAGTTCACCGACCGAATATTCCCTTAAGAACGCTAGCTTTCGGCTTCATCCAGTCTGAGGTACACATCCGGCTGACCCGGCAAGAATAATCACAGAGGTGCTCCTTTACCACCTAGCCGAACAATCGGGAACGTAGGGGTAAGCACAGGAGCCAGTCAACCCAGCTTGGCCAAAACTTAAGTCATATCGATGCATATAATGGTGAGTAAAAGGTACATGCGGACGTTTGACACATGTGTTGGGCATGAAGCCCAGATAAATAAGCTTACATTAAAGAAGCCCCAGTATAATGAGCGGACAGCGCGTCAAGTATCTTGAACAAAGTGCAAACGAGCCTCTAAAGGCTTCAAAAAGAAGGAGGAGGAAGGAGAGAAATAAAAGACAGCAAAAATAGAAAATGTGGACGGAGGAAGGAGACGAACTTGGAGTCCAACGCTTAGGCGTAGAATCTTCGTAGACGGGCTGCGTTCCATGGGTTTGGCTCGAGTCGGTTATCCGATGCGTTTTGCAGATGGTATGCTCCGCCGGTCAGGACCTGGTCGATGATGAAGGGACCTTCCCATTTGGGCTTGAGTTTGTCCTTTTTCTTGTCCGGCAGGCGTAGAACTAGTTCGCCAACATTGTAAGCTTTGGCCTGTACTTCCTCGCTTTGATATCTTCGAGCCTGCTGTTGATAAAATGCGGAACGAAGCTTTTGCCACGTCGCTCCTCCTCCAATGCGTCCAAACTGTCCTGCCGATCGAGCTCGGCTTCTCTTTCTTCATCCATGCGCATGCGAGGTGAGTCATGAATTATGTCGCAGGCAAGACTGCCTGCACCGCATACACCATAAAAAATGGTGTGAATCCGTAGTACGATTCGGCGTGGTCCGCAGCCCCCGTAGTCTGAGTCGAGCTCCTCAACCCAAAGGCGTGTTAGATTCCTTGAGGGACCGCACTAGTCCGGGTTTAATGCCGCTCATGATTAGACCGTTTGCTTGCTCGACTTGGCCGTTGGTTTGAGGGTGATAGACTGAGGCGTAATCGAGCTTGATGCCCATGTTTTTGCACCATAATTTGACCTCATCGGCCGTGAAGTTGGTGCCGTTATCGCGATGATATCGTGGCGGACACCGTAACGGTGCACTACCCTGATATGAAGTCTATCACCGGTCCGGATTCAGCCGTTTTAACGAGCTTGGCCTCTATCCATTTGGTGAATTTATCCACCATGACCAATAGGTATTTTTGCTTGTGGGTTCCTGCCTTAAGGGGTCCAACCATGTCAAGCCCCTGCATCATGACGGCCAGGTGATGGGTATAGTTTTGAGGGCGGTGGGTGGCATGTGGCTTTGGTTAGCAAAAGCTGGCAACCGACGATCGTTGGACTAAATCCTGCGCATCTGCCCAAAGGCCGCCAATAAAATCATGTACGGAAGGCCTTGCCTACAAGGGCCCGGGCTGCGGCGTGGTGCCCACCCAGTCCGGCATGAATTTCAGCCAGGAGGTTTCGCCTTCCTCTTCGGAGATACACCTTTGAATGACTCTGTTGTGCTTTTCTTATAGAGCTCTCCCTCATGGACTTTATAGGCTTTGGATCGCCGTACTATGCAAATGAGCCTCATTTTGGTCTTCGGGGAGTTCCTGCCTAGTTAGGTAGGCTAGGAATGGTTCCATCCACGGGGCGATAACCGCCATTATTTCGTGAGCGGAGGGTGTTATCTCGGTGGCAGAGCCTCCGATTGTGTCAGAGTGTTCGGTGTCAGGCAGTGCGGTTGGGTCCGGATTGTTATTTCCGGACTCCCCTTCCCATAGTACGGATGGCTTGAACAGCCGTTCCATAGATGTTGGGCGGGACGGCATCGCGTTTTGCGTCGATGCGTGCCAATACGTCCGCCGCCTGGTTGTTATCCCGGGCTATATGATGAAATTCGAGCCCTTCAAACCGCTACCGGCATTTTTAGGGACCGCATTGCGATGACGCTGCCATTTTCGGATCTTTGGCATCAAAGTCTCCGTTTATTTGAGATATCGCGAGGTTCAATCCTCGCGCACCTCTAGGCATTTAATGCCCATGGAGATCGCCATCCGGAGGCGTGCGTAAGGGCCTCGTATTCGCCACGTTGTTGGAGTCTCAGATACATTATCTCAAGGACGTATTGGACTGTGTCCCCGGTGGGGACGTCGAGACGACGCCATTTCGTGCCGCCAACATTTTGGAGCCGTCAAAGTGCATGATCCAATTGGAGTATGTGCCGTACTCTTTAGGGAGTTCGGCTTCGTTCCATTCGGCCACGAAGTCGGCCAAAACCTGCGTCTTAATAGCTCGTCGTGGCTTATAGGTTATGTCGAATGGAAGGAGCTCTATGGCCCATTTAGCAATCCGGCCTGTCACGTCGCGGTTGTTTATAATGTCGTTAAGAGGTACTTCGGAGGCTACCGTTATCGAACACTCTTGAAAGTAGTGTCGCAGCTTCCGGGATGCCATGAACACCGCGTATGCTATCTTTTTATAATGTGGGTACCGAGACTTGCATGGAGTTAGGACAGTGGACACATAGTAAACCGGTTTTTGAAGAGGGAATCGGTGTCCGTCCACTTCTCGTTCGACGACGAGCACCGCGCTGACAACTTGATGTGTTGCGGCGATATATAATAGCATTGGTTCGCCCACATTGGGCACGGCCAGGACCGGATTTGTTGCCAATATGGCTTTTATTCCTTCGAGTCCGGCCGTGGCGGCATCCGTCCACTCGAAGTGTTCGGTGCGCCGGAGGAGGCGGTAAAGGGGTAACGCCTTTTCTCCCAAACGGGAAATAAAGCGGCTTAGAGCCGCTATGCATCCAGTCAATTTTTGTATTTGTTTGAGGTCTTTTGGAATATCCAATTGTGACAGAGCTCGGATCTTGGCTGGGTTTGCTTCAATTCCTCTACCGGACACAATGAAGCCTAGGAGCTTTCCACCGGAACGCCAAGACGCATTTTTCCGGATTGAGCTTAATGTCATATTTTCAGTAGATTGTCGAATGTGAGCCTCAAGTCGTCTACTAGAGTTTCGACATGCTTGGATTTGACGACCACGCCATCTACATATGCTTCCACCGTTTTGCCGATCTGGTTTGCCAGACATGGCTGAATCATGCGCTGATATGTTGGCGGCGTTTTTGAGCCTCAAGGGCATTGTGTTGAAGTAGAATGGGCCGTATGGAGTGATGAATGCTATTGTTGCTTGGTGCTGCTCCGCCATCTTGATTTGGTGGTAGCCGAGTACGCGTCGAGGAAGCACAATGAGTCGTGTCCTGTCAGAAGGCGTCGATAATTTGATCAATGCGAGGGAGGGAATGGATCCTTTGGGCAAGCCTTATTAAGGTCTTTGAAATCAACACATAGGCGCCAGGATTTATCCTTCTTTGGTACCATCACCAGATTTGCTAGCCATCCGGATGTTTTATATCTCGATGAATCCGGCTTCAAGTTTGGCTAGCTCCTCTCCCATGGCCTGTCTCTTGGGTTCGGAAAAGCGCCAAGAGCCTGTTTGATCGCTTGAATCCTTTTAGGATATTTAGGCTGTGTTCGCCACCGGTGACGTGGGATTCTGGCATGTCCGAAGGGCGCCAGCAAAATGTCCTAGTTTTCTCGTAGAAATTCTCGTAGTCTTGGCGTCTACATTAGGGTTTAATTGTGCCCCAATGGAGGCCGTCTTTGCAGGGTCCGTTGGGTGGACTTGGAATTTGACTATTTCATCCGCTGGTTTGAAAGAGGTGAACTTGGATCTTTTATCAAGTATCACATCGTCCCTGTTCACCGTGGAGCGCATCTTAGTGAGTTCCTCGGCCGCTAGGGCTTCGGATAGTGCCTCGAGGGCTAGTGCGGCTGTCTTGTTTTCGGCGCGGAGTGCTATGTTCGGATCACTAGCGAGAGTGATGAGTCTGTTAGGTCCGGGCATTTTAAGCTTCATGTACCCATAATGGGGTATAGCTTGAAAAATTGTGAATGCCTCGCGCCCTAATAAAGCGTGATATCCGGCTACTGAACGGGGCCACTTGAAATGTGACCTCCTCAGACTGTAATTGTCCGGCGAGCCGAACACTACGTCTAGTGTGATTTTTCCTATGCAGCATGCTTACCAGCTAGGGATTATTCCTCTAAAGGTTGTGCTGCTTCGCTCAATGCGGTTCCAGTCTATTTCCATTTTTTGGAGGGTTTCCTCGTAGATGAGGTTTAGTCCGCTGCCGCCATCCATGAGTACCTTAGTAAGGCGAAAGCCATCCACTATTGGGCTGAGGACCAATGCGGCTGGTGCTCGGGCTGTTCGGAATTTGGGTTCGTCACTGGCATTAAAGGTAATAGCCGTGTCACTCCATGGATGTATTGTTGCTACTTGGTAGACTTCGACAAGGTTGCGGAGTGTTCGTTTCCGCATGTTATTTGATGCGACAGTCTCGAAGACTGTTAACACCGTACTGGTGTTGCTGGGCTGGGATTCTGAGCCTAGAAGCTCTTCGCCACTTTTGGCCACCTGCCGTAGTATCCAACATGCTCGAAGGCTATGAGTTGGAGTGGTGCCCTCTGTGCTATGAATTTTGCAGGGTCCGTTTAGCCAACCCTCCAGTACGGTTCCGTACCCTTTAGGGGGTTTTGTTTTTTGATGTTTAATCCAGGTGCTTGGTAATGATGCACCCTTTTATTTCGGACTAGGGATGTATTCGGGGCCGGATTATCCCAAAATTTACTTTCGGTTTTCCAAGCACTCTCCATCGCACAATACTTTTGTACTATGGTCACCAAGTCAGCAAAGCGTGTAATTTCGCGATGACTTGTGGCGTTTAGGATTCCCTTGTCTGTGCAATTATTGCAGAAAAGTGAGATTGCGTCCTCCTCTCGGCAGTCCTTTATCCTGTCCATAACCAGGAGGAATTTGGCCCAGTAATGATGTACTGTTTCAGTGGGCTCTTGCCGAATTCGGGATAGATCGCTAATGTTTGGGTGGGCGGGTGGAACTAAATCCGGAACCCCGTCAAAATTAAGACTCAGGGGCCGAGAAGTTTCTGAACTTGGAAGTTTGGATTTTTGAATACTATCCAGTGAATCCAACCCGCCGCGACTTTAAGTTCGTGGCTTGATCGACATCCGCCCCTCCGCAGGAATCCGCATGGAGGGATCGGGAACCGGACGTAGCTAGTCCTTAAGATAGAAGAAGAATCGTCGTATTGCTCCTCTATCATAGCAACATGATGGGTAGCCCGGGAGAGTTGATCTCCTCGGATCGGTTTTAGGCCTGATCTGGTCAGTAGTCTGTGGGCGACTCCCGGCGGCGATGCGATCCAAGAGCTCGTTTACGGAGGAGAGCTCGATCGGATCTAACTGTTCGCAAGTTCCGGAAGTTAACATGAAGATTGGTTTCGATGACTCGAGAAGTCATCGTCGGGCGCGGTAGCGAATGGCGGTCATAAGAAAACCACCTAGCCAAGAGTTCGACCAGTGGCCAAGGCTCCTTTGGCGATAGTATCGTCTTTTAAAGACGGATAAGGCATCCTCCCGACGGGCGACAACACAGAGGAACTCTCAATGAAAGCACCAATGTCGGTGTCAAACCGGCGGATCTCGGGTAGGGGGTCCCGAACTGTGCGTCTAAGCGGATGGTAACAGGAGACAAGGGACACGATGTTTTACCCGAGTTCGGGCCCTCTCGATGGAGGTAATACCCTACTCTGCTTGATTAATGTTGATGATATGGGTAGTACAAGAGTAGATCTACCACGAGATCGTGAGAGGCTAAACCCTAGAAGCTAGCCTATGGTATGATTGTTGTTCGTCCCTGGGACTAAAACCCTCCGGTTTATATAGACACCGGATAGGGTTAGGGTTACACAAAGTCGGTTACAATGGTAGGAGATCTACATATCCGTATCGCCAAGCTTGCCTTCCACGCCAAGGAAAGTCCCATCCGGACACGGGACGAAGTCTTCAATCTTGTATCTTCATAGTCCAGGAGTCCGGCCAACGGTGATAGTTTGGCTATCCGGACACCCCCTAATCCAGGACTCCCTCAAGAACCTTGGTCGAACTATGACCGGCTAGAATGGGATGCGGACGACGAAGAAATTCATGCCCCACCCACCACCCACTTAGTAGCCACTGTCGATGATCTAAACGACATGCTCGACTTTGACTCCGAAGACATCGATGGTATGGACAACGATGAAGGAGACGAACAGGAATAACTGCCCACGGGGCACTGGACCGCCACCTCATCATGTGATATATACATGGTGGATACACCCAAAGAAGGCAATGGCGACAAGGCATCGGAGGATGACCCCTCCAAGAAGCAACCTAAGCGCCGACGTCAGCGGCGCCGCTCTAAGTCTCGCCACAGCAAAAGCGGTGATACCGGCACAGGAGATAACAGTACTCCGGACAGTGCCGAAGACGATGACAATCCCCTCCAGCAGGATCCAGAGCCGGAGGATGAACAAGCCAGCCCTCCGGAGCGAGCAGCAGAGGGAGAGGAGGACAATTACATGCCTCCCTCCGAAGACGAAGTGAGCCTCGACGACGAAGAATTTGTCGTACCTGAGGATCCCGCCGAGCAGGAGCACTTTAAGCGCCGGCTTATAGCCACAACGAATAGCCTGAAGAAAAAGCAGCAACAACTTCGAGCTGATCAGGACTTGCTAGAAGATAGATGGACTGAAGTCCTTGTAGCAGAGGGAATACGAACTCGAACGCCCCTCCAAGGGTCACCCAAAGCGTAGGTTGCTACCCCGAATTGAGGAGGAAGCATTAAAACCTACATCACCAGCATACGACGCGGCTGATCGGCCACCTCGTGGCCGAGACAGAGAGGCATTTCAGCCAGAAGTTCAGCCCGCACCCCGCCGCCACTCAAACAAACATACCAGGGCAACGGGAAACACGGGAGACCTGCGAGACGTATTAGAAGACAGGGAAAAACACGCAAGATCGATCTATGGATCACGAGGGTGCGCCCCTATGCGGGACGGTGGTATCACGCCGGATCTGATAAAAGTAATTCGGTCGGGCCGAATACAGCAGTAAGACTCATACGAAGCTGCGCCATGATATAGCCCAAAGACAGGCGCCAAGACACCCCCTATGCTTCACTGACGAAGTAATGGATCATGAATTCCCAGAGGGTTTTAAACCCGTAAATATCGAATCGTATGATGGTACAACAGATCCCGCGGTATGGATCGAGGACTTCCTCCTCCACATCCACATGGCTCGCGGCGATGATCTACATGCCATCAAGTTCAAGTACCTCCCGCTAAAGCTTAAAGGACCAGCTCGGCATTGGCTGAATAGCTTGCCAGCGGACTCCGTTGGCTATTGGGAGGATCTGGAAGACGCATTCCTCGACAACTTCCAGGGCACTTATGTGCGACCACCAGATGCCGATGACTTGAGCCACATAATTCAGTAGCCAGGGGAATCGGCCAGGCAATTCTGGACACGGTTCCTAACTAAGAAGAATCAAATTGCCGACTATCCGGATGCAGAGGCCTTAGCGGCATTTAAGCACAACATCCGTGACGAGTGGCTCGCCCGGCACCTTGGCCAGGAAAAGCCGAAATCCATGGCAGCCCTCACGACGCTCATGACCCGCTTTTGCGCGGGAGAGGATAGCTGGCTGGCTTGCAGCAACAATATACCAAGGACCCTTGGCACTTCGGCTACCAAGGACAGCAACGGCAGGCCACGTCGCAACAAACATAAGCGCCGAAATAACAACGATAACGCCGAGGATACGACAGTCAATGCCGGATTCAGAGGCTCTAACCCCGGTCAGCGGAAAAAGCCATTTAAAAGAAGCACTCCGGGCCCATCCAGTCTGGACCGCATACTCGATCGCTCGTGCCAAATACACGGTACCCCCGACAAACCAGCCAATCACACCAATAGAGAATGCTGGGTGTTCAAGCAGGCCGGCAAGTTAAACACCAAAAACAAGGACAAGGGGCTGCACAGCGATGACGAGGAGGAGCCTCGACCGCCGAACACGGGAGGACAGAAGAGGTTCCCCCCACAAGTACAGATCCACATCCCCAAGAGGGAACGAAGCATGCACTAAGGGACGTATATACGATGGAGCCCGTCGCCCCAAAGTTCAATCCATGGTCCTCTTGCCCAATCACTTTTGATCGCAGGGACCACCCCACTAGTATCCGTCATGGCGGATCTGCCGTAAGGGTTTTAGACCCAATCATTGACGGATTCCACCTCAGTCGAGTCCTTATGGATGGCGGCAGCAGCCTGAACCTGCTTTATCAGGATACAGTGCGTAAAATGGGTATAGACCCCTCAAGGATCAAACCCACCAAAACGACCTTTAAAGGCGTCATCCCAGGTGTAGAGGCCCATTATACGGGCTCAATCACACTGGAAGTGGTCTTCGGATCTCCGGACAACTTCCGAAGCGAGGAATTAATCTTCGATATCGTCCCGTTCCGCTGCGGCTATCACGCACTGCTCGGGCGCACCACATTTGCAAGATTCAATGCGGTACCGCATTACGCATACCTTAAGCTCAAGATGCCAGGACCTAAGGGGCTCATTACAGTCAATGGAAACACAGAGCGCTCGCTCCGTACGGAGGAGCACACTGCGGCCCTCGCAGCAGAAGCACAAAGAAGCCTTTTAAGGCAATCCACCAGTTCGGCGATCAAGCCCCCGGACACCGTCAAGCGCGTCCGGAGTAAATCGCAACAGATCGCTGTCACGTTCGGAAGCTTCGCCTAGCAATTCGAACCCCGCCCTAGTCTCAGTACAACGGCAAAATCCGTCGTGCACGTACATAATTACGCACTGGAAATACCATGGGTATCGGCGGGGGCACGATCACGACACGTCCCACAATGCGGCTCAACCGCACTAGGGGCTTACTACCGTTATCATTCTCTCTCTTTCAGGACTTTACTCTCTGGAAGCCCTATCCGGCAGTACGATAGCTGGACACACGATACAACACCCAAGGAGGTAGGAAGCTACGTCGTACAATCGAATCCCCAGGTAGTCTCTGATAACGAGTGAAATACCTACTTTAAATATCAGTTCGCAGCTTGCCCTTGGACGGGACATGTCAAATTGTCCTACTTTTTGCTTATCGCACTGCTTGTATCAGTATGCTTCGACGCACTTTTTAAATAAACAATGCATAGCACTAGTCTATTATTGCATTCTATACTGTTTTACACATATATGTTCATCTATGACATTCAGCACCCGTACACTCTGGTACGACCAATACGCCAGGGGTTTCCGTATACCCCATAATTCGGCGTGAGAAGTCCGAACACTTTTGATAGGGCAGCACCCCGAACTTATAGCATTATATGCATTAGCTCCGAATCATGTTCTTGGGTCAATAGTTGGGTTTGCCCGGCTCCCATGTTTTGGTACCTTTCGTTCCGCTATATCGGCTAAGGTAGCACTGGGAGAACTACTGCAATTGTGCCCCAATTCTTCCGGCCGAGCACCTCAGTAGAGAAAGCTAACACTGACTGTCATGATGAGGCGAGAGCTGGTCGCTGTTCGTGAGGTATCAAGTCCCTAAAGGCTTTTTCCTCTTCGGGCGAGGAGTCGGCCTTGCCCAGCTTAGGCGTGTATAGCGCCCCAACTTCGGCTTTCCGAATACTAGGGGCTTCGCCAAAAATTTAAAATTGTAGACTTCTATGGCTAAGTGAGAGCGATAAAGTATTATAGTCCGATTGCCTGGTTCGTTGCGCTGAGCACCTCCCTCGAAGGACCCATAAATGGGAAAAAGAGTGCCCAGAATTATCCCGAACACCCCAACACTAGTTGCATGGGGGCTGAAGCCGACGACTAGCAACTCTCAGATTTTATAAACCGCCACACAGAAGGTAATATTTTAAATTCGAAAAGCGTTGCATAGCGCAAATGAACTAGTTTTCATAATACAGGATCACACGAGCAAGTTCATTCAAAAATTACATCCTTCGCACACTCGTCCGCCAGAAGACGGGCACCCTTCAGGACACCCTCGTAATACATCTCAGGGTGGCGATGCTCCTTGCCCTGCGGCGGCCCCTCCTTCACCAGCTTCTCGGCGTCCATCTTGGCCCAGTGCATCTTCGCACGGGCAAAAGCCCTGCGGGCACCCTCGATGCAGACGGACAACTTTATGACTTCCAGCCATGGCAGGCATCCACAAGCCGCCTCACCAGCCGGAAGTAGCTGTTGGGAAGGGAATCGCCAGGCCACATCCGGATTATAAGGCCCCTCATGGCATGTTCGGCCGCCTTGTGGAGCTCGACCAGTTGCTTCAGCTGGTCGCTCACGGGCATCGGGTGTTCGGTCCCAAAGATACCGAGACCGTAACAAATTCTCCGTCGAGCTTCCCTCCTCGGCCCGGTAGAACTCCGCGGCATCAGACACACTGCAGGGCAGATCTGCGAACGCTCCTGGAGAGCTCCGAACTCGGGTAAGTAAAAGAAAATTTTCTTTCACATGCTTGCTTTGCATAATGAATGCCTTACCCGCCACTATCTTCTTCACCACCTCAATTTCCTGGAGGGCCTTTTGGGCTTCGGCCTTGGCATGATTTGCACTCTCGAGGACCTTGGCAAGCTCGAACTCTCGGGTCTTCGAGTCACGCTCCAAGGACTCGTGCTTCTTCACGAGTACTTGGAGCTCTTGCTGCACTTCGCCTGCACGGGCCTCTTGTTTTCTTGCTCCGTACGCTCCTCGGCCGCTATGTCTTTGGCCTCGGACAGCGCCTGCTTCAGGGCCGCCATCTCGGTTGTGGACCCTGGTACATCCATGATGATCCTATTATTTTGCAACCAACTCTCTTTTCCATACATAGACAAGGTATTGCCTACCTTTGTTTTCCTCGAGCTGCTTTTTGGCAAGGCCGAGTGCTTCCTCAGACCGCTCGAGGTTCAGCTTTAGTGCGGCGATCTCCACAGTATGTGCGGCAACGGCCAACAGTGAAGCCTGCATACGCATATAGACATATTTGGATTAAACTCCTACAGTTATTATTTGATCCTCTATTCGGTTCTTCTTTGCGAACGCCTAACAGAGCATCAGGGGCTACTGTCTATGCGGTAATATTTTTTATATGTTTTGACTAATTACCTCAAAGCCTGTTAGGAGGCCAGCACAAGCTTCGGTTAGTACGCTTTTGGCAGACCGAACCTTCTCGATCACCGCGCTCATAATAGTGCGGTGCTCTTCGTCGATGGAAGCGCCTCGAAGCACTTCCAACAAATTGTCCGGTGCCTCTGGATGGACAGAGGCCACCGGCACTGGCGGCTTTTCTCCCTTAAAAGGGAGTTGCCTGCCGGAAGCCGGAACCACTGAAGGCTCCGGCACGGTGTCCGACCGATGGCCGGACTTGGAGCCCATGGGAGTTTTGCCCACTTTGCGCCCAGGGCCCGGAAGATCGCCTTGAGGCGCCTCTAGGACCAGCTCCCCTCGGCTCGGTGCTCTCGTGGACAACACTTCGGCGTTGTCCGTAGGGCGGGGGGTAGAAGCGGTCGGAAGTGAATCGCTCTTCATATCCGACGAGTCCAAAGAATCACCCGACGAAGATACGTCGATTCGGGCTCTGGGCGGACTGCATAATCGTGTTCGGCATGAGGAGAAGCAGTTCGATAAAGCAGACCAATAATCGTTATGATATCCAGATACTTACGACTTTGCCAGGGGCTTGTCCCTGGGCAGCCACTCGTCGCCGCTGTCGGCGGCCGTTGTGGAGCAGTCCGGAAGGAGAGTTCTCCCCTTCTTGGACCCTTCGGCCCCCCTGGTTGGGGCGACTTTCCTTTTCTTGTCTCCCCCGACTGGAGGGGGAGAACCTTCATCTTCCTCCTCCTCGTCTTCACGAGAGGAGTGCGTCTTGGAGTTATCGGACGATGAGTCCGATATCACCTGACGGCGGGAGCTCTTTCGAGTCCACGCGACCTTCTTCTTGGCCTTCTTCTCCGGCACCTCGTAAGGCACCGGAGTCAGCATCTTCGTGAGAAGTGCGTCTGGTAGATCTTCGGGCAGAGGCGCCGGGCAGTCGATCTGCGCCGCTGTCTCCTCCCAGTCCGGTCAAAGGCATGAGAGCTCAGATCCCGTACATGATCAAGCTGGGGAAAATAAATACCCTGCAAAATGTAGAAAACTTACCGGATTCGCAGGGCGCTTCGTGCTAAGTCCGCGGTCCTCGGTAAGGGAAGGAGGGACCTCAGCGCCCTTGAACAGCACCCTCCAGACGTCCTTGTGCGTCGTGTCGAAGAGCTCATGCAGAGTCTGGTGCTGGTCCGTGTCGAACTCCCATAAATTGAACGCCCGTTGTTGACACGGGAGGATCCGGCGGAAGAGCATGACCTGGACCACGTTGACAAGCTTGAGTTTCTTGCTTATCATGTTCCGGATACATTTTTGGAGTCCGGCCAGCTCTATCGGTGAGCCCCAGGACAGGCCCTTCTCTTTCCAGGGGGTGAGCTGCATGGGGATTCCGGATCGAAATTCGAGGGCTGCCACCCAGTTGGTGTCGCGCGGCTCGGTGATGTAGAACCACCCCAATTGCCACCCCTTTATGGTCTCCACATAGGAGCCCTCGAGCCATGTAACATTGGGCATTTTGCCCACCATGGCACCTCCGCATTCCTCTTGCTGGCCGCCTACAACCTTCGGCTTGACATTGAAGGTCTTCAGCCACATGCCGAAGTGGGGCTGGACGCGGAGGAAGGCCTCGCACACGACGATAAACACCGAGATGTTGAGGATGAAGTTCGGGGTTAGATCGTGGAAGTCCAGCCCGTAGTAGAACATGAGGCCGTGGAGGGGGAACCCTAGTCTGCGGACGAAGTGGGTAAGAAAAACTGCCCTCTCGTGAGGTTCCAGGGTAGGGACGATCTGCCCCTCGACGGGTAGCCGGTGCGTGATGTTTGCGGCCAAGTATCCGGCCCCCCGCAGCTTTTCGATGTCCTCCTCCGTGATGGAGGATTTCATCCACTTTCCTCCCGCTCCAGACATGATTGGGGCGGCGTGAGGAGAAAGGTGCGAACTTGGCCGTTGGAGCTCGAGTGCGCAAGAATGGATAGGCAAGGAGGAAGAAGGCGTGGGAGAAAAAAGGTGAACCCTTATCCCTTTATAAAGGCGGATGAAACTATACGCCCCCACTAGCCTGGTTAACTTGCTTATTCCCCAAGCGCCGCGATTGATGGCGCGGTTGGGTTACCCACGCCCGTATTGATGAGAATCCCGTGATAAGGGGACATGATCTCTGCTTTGACAAGATGTGCCAAAGAAACCGCTTGGCGATATGCGCCAAGAGGAAAACGGTTCGAATAATGACCGGGCCATAGTATGATGTCATAACATCAAGTGTGTCAGCGGATTGGATTTGTGGAAATGTTATTCTCTCTATGGAGGTATGTGGAACTTGTTTTGCAGAGCCGGACACTATCCTTGTGTTCAAAATATTCTATGGAGTATTCGGAGGAGGAACCCGCCCTGCAATGCCGAAGACAAACTGCGCGCATGACTCATCGTCATTGAAGCCTGGTTCGAGGCTCTTGAGGAGTCTGGATTAGGGGTATCCGGACAGCCGGACTATATCCTTTGGCGGACTGTTGGACTATGAAGATACAAGATTGAAGACTTAGGTCTCGTGTCCGGATGGGACTCTCCTTGGCGTGGAAGGCAAGCTTGGCGATACGGATATGTAGATCTCCTCCCATTGTAACAGACTACAGGTAACCCTAGCCCCTCAGTGTCTATATAAACCGGAGGGTTTAGTCCAGAGAACAACAATCATACCATAGGCTAGCTTCTAGGGTTTAGCCTCTACGATCTCGTGGTAGATCAACTCTTGTACTACTCATATCATCAAGATCAATCAAGCAGGAAGTAGGGTATTACCTCCATAGAGAGGGCCCAAACCTGGGTAAACATCGCGTCCCTTGCCTCCTGTTACCATCCGCCTTAGACGCACTACCCGAGATCCGCCGGTTTTGACACCGACAAGAGGAGAACAAACGAAGAGATTATGGTAGGGTACGAAACCACCTCAAAGTTATTCTTTCCAATCAATCTGTTGGGCTATTCCTATAAGTGTCACAAACAGCCCTAGAGTTCATACTAGAATAACACCTTAAGATACAAATCAACCAAAACCCTAATGTCACCTAGATAGTCCAATGTCACCTCAAGTATCCGTGGGTATGATTATACGATATGCATCACACAATCTCAGATTCATCTATTCAACCAACACATAGAACCTCAAAGAGTGCCCTAAAGTTTCTACCGGAGAATCACGACGAAACGTGTGCCAACCCCTATGCATAGGTTCATGGGCGGAACACGCAAGTTGATCACCAAAACATACATCAAGTGAATCACGTGATATCCCATTGTCACCACAGAGATGCATACGGCAAGACATACATCAAGTGTTCTCAAATCTTTAAAGACTCAATCCGATAAGATAACTTCAAAGGGAAAAATCAATCCATTACAAGAGAGTAGAGGGGGAGAAGCAACATAAGATCCGACTATAATAGCAAAGCTCGCGATACATCTAGATCGTGCCAAATCAAGAACACGAGAGAGAGAGAGAGATCAAACACATAGCTACTGGTACATACCCTCAGCCCCGAGGGTGAACTACTCCCTCCTCGTCATGGAGAGCGCCGGGATGATGATGATGGCCACCGGTGAGGTTCCCCCCTCCGTGAGGTGCTTGAACAGGGTCCCGATTGACTTTCGATGGCTACAGAGGCTTGCGGCGGCGGAACTCCCGATCTATTTTGTTCCCCGAAGTTTTTAGGGTATATGGGTATATATGGGAGGAAAAAGTACGTCGGTGGACCTCCGGGCTGACCACGCGGCCGGGGGCGCGCCCCCACCCTCATGAGCAGCCCGGGACTCCCCTGGTGAAACTCTGGTACTCCGTGGGCTTTTTCTGGTCCAAAAATAGGTTCCGTGGAGTTTCAGGTCAATTGGGCTCCGTTTGATATTCATTTTCTTCGAAACAGTGAAATAGGCAAAAAACAACAATTCTGGGCTGGGCCTCCGGTTAATAGGTTAGTCCCAAAAATAATATAAAAGTGGATAATAAAGCCCAATATTGTCCAAAATAGTAGATAATATAGCATGGAGCAATCAAAAAATATAGATACGTTGGAGACGTATCAAGCATCCCCAAGCTTAATTCCTGCTCGTCCTCGAGTAGGTTAATGATAAAAAAAGATAATTTTTGATGTGGAATGCTAGTTGGCATAATTTCAATGTAATTCTTCTTAATTGTGGTATGAATATTCAGATCCGAAAGATTCAAGATAAAAGTTCATATTGGCATAGAAATAATAATACTTCAAGCATACTAACTAAGCAAGTATGTCTTCTCAAAATAACATGGCCAAAGAAAGCTCATCCCTACAAAATCATATAGTTTAGTCATGCTCCATTTTCGTCACACAAGAATGCTCTCATCATGCACAACCCCGATGACAAGCCAAGCAATTGTTTCATACTTTAGTAATCTCAAACCTATAAACTTTCACGCAATATATGAGCGCGAGCCATGGACATAGCACTATGGGTGGAATAGAATATTATGATGGGGGTTATGTGGAGAGGACAAAAAAGGAGAAAGTCTCACATCAACGAGGCTAATTAATGGGCTATGGAGATGCCCATCGATTGATGTTAATGCAAGGAGTAGGGATTGCCATGCAACGGATGCACTAGAGCTACAAATGTATGAAAGCTCAACAAAAGAAACTAAGTGGGTGTGCATCCAACTTGCTTGCTCATGAAGACCTAGGGCACTTGAGGAGGCCCATTGTTGGAATATACAAGCCAAGTTGTATAATGAAAAATTCCCACTAGTATATGAAACTGACAAAACAAGAGACTCTCTATCATGAAGATTATGGTGCTACTTTGAAGCACAAGTGTGGCAAAGGATAGTAGCATTGTCCCTTCTCTCTTTTTCTCTCATCTTTTTTGGGCCTTCTCCTTTTTTATGGCCTTTCTCTCCCTTTTTTTGGGCTTTCTCTTTTTTATGGCCTTTTTTTTATATTCCTCACTTGGGACAATGCTCTAGAAAATGATGATCATCACACTTCTATTTATTTACAACTCAATTATTACAACTCGATACTAGAAGAAAGTATGACTCTATATGAATGCCTCCAGCGGTGTACCGGGATATGCAAAGAATCAAGAGTGACATGTATGAAAGAATTATGAATGGTGGCTTTGCCACAAATACAATGTCAACTACATGATCATGCTAAGCAATATGACAATAATAAATGTGTCATGATGAACGGAATGGTGGAAAGTTGCATGGCAATATATCTCGGAATGGCTATGGAAATGCCATAATAGGTAGGTATGGTGGCTGTTTTGAGGAAGATATAAGGAGGTTTATGTGTGAAAGAGCGTATCATATCACGGGGTTTGGATGCACCAGTGAAGTTTGCACCAACTCTCAATGTGAGAAAGGGCAATGCACGGCATCAAGAGGCTAGCAATGATGGAAGGGTGAGAGTGCTTATAATTCATGGACTCAACATTAGTCATAAATAACTCACATACTTATTGCAAAAATCTACAAGTCATCAAAACCAAGCACTACGCCGCATGCTCCTAGGGGATAGATTGGTAGGAAAAGACCACCGCTCGTCCCCGACCGCCATTCATAAGGAGGACAATGAAAGAACACCTCATGTTTGAAATTTGTTACATAACGTTTACCATACGTGCATGCTAAGGGACTTGCAAACTTCAACACAAGTATTTCTCAAATTCACAACTACTCAACTAGCACGACTTTAATATCACTACCTCCATATCTCAAAACAATCATCAAGCATAAAACTTCCCTTAGTATTCAACACACTCATAAGAAAGTTTTTACTAGTCTTGAATATCTAGCATATTAGGATTAAGCACATTACCATGCTATTTATGACTCTCAAAATAATATAAGTGAAGCATGAGAGTTCATCTATTTCTTCAAAATAAAACTACCACCATGCTCTAAAAGATATAAGTGAAGCACTAGAGCAAACAACAAACTACTCCGAAAGATATAAGTGAAGATCAATGAGTAGTCGGATAATTATGCAACTATGCGCAGACTCTCCCATTTAATAATTTCAGATCTTGATACTTTATTCAAACAGCAAGCAAAACAAAAGAAAATAAAATGACTCTCCAAGCAAAACACATATCATGTGGTGAATAAAAATATAGCTCCAAGTAAAGTTACCGATGAACGAAGACGAAAGAGGGGATGCCTTCCGGGGCATCCCCAAGCTTAGACGCTTGGTTATCCTTGAATATTACCTTGGGGTGCCTTCGGAATCCCCAAGCTTAGGCTCTTGCCACTCCTTATTCCATAGTCCATCGAATCTTTACCCAAAACTTGAAAACTTCACAACACAAAACTTAACAGAAAACTCGTGAGCTCCGTTAGCGAAATAAAACAAAACACCAATTCAAGGTACTGTAATGAACTCATTATTTATTTATATTGGTGTTAAACCTACTGTATTCCAACTTCTCTATGGTTTATAAACTATTTTACTAGCCATAGATTCATCAAAATAAGCAAACAACACACGAAAAACAGAATCTGTCAAAAACAGAACAGTCTGTAGTAATCTGTAACTAACGCAAACTTCTGGAACTCCAAAAATTCTAAAATAAGTTGGTGGTCCTGAGGAATTTGTCTAGTAATCATATGCAAAAAGAATCAACTAAATAGCACTCTCAAGTAAAAAGTTGAAGCTAATCTCGTGAGCGCTAAAGTTTCTGTTTTTTTACAGCATGATCATAAAGACTTCACCCAAGTCTTCCCAAAGGTTCTACTTGGCACAAAAACTAATTAAAACACAAAACCACATCTAAACAGAATCTAGATGGATTATTTATTCCTAAACATAACAAAAAAGCAAGAAACTAAAATAAAATTGGGTTGCCTCCCAACAAGCGCTATCGTTTAACGCCCCTAGCTAGGCATTATGATTTCAATGATGCTCACATAAAAGATAAGAATTGAAACATAAAGAGAGCATCATGAAGAATATGACTACCACATTAGTCTAACCCACTTCCTATGCATAGGGATTTTTTGAGCAAACAACTTATAGGAACAATAATCAACTAGCATAGGAAGGCAAAACAAGCATAACTTCAAAACTTTAAGCACATAGAGAGGAAACTTGATATTATTGCAATTCCTACAAGCATATATTCCTCCCTCATAATAATTTTCAGTAGCATCATGAATGAATTCAACAATATAACCAGCACCTAAATCATTCTTTTCATGATCTACTTGCATAGAAATTTTACTACTCTCCACATAAGCAAATTTGTTCTCATCAATAGTAGTGGGAGCAAACTCAACAAAATAACTATCATGTGATTGAAAATTAAGATCAAGATGACAAGTTTCATGGTTATCATTATTCTTTATAGCATACATGTCATCACAATAATCATCATAGATAGGAGGCATGCTTTCATCATAATAAATATTCTCATCAAAACTTGGGGGACTAGACATATCATCTTCATCAAACATAGCATCCCCAAGCTTGTGGCTTTGCATATCATTAGCATCATGGATATTCATAGAATTCATACTAACAACATTGCAATCTTCCTCATCATACAAAGATTTAGTGCCAAACATTCTATAGATTTCTTCTTCTATCACTTGAGCACAATTTTCCTTTCCATCATACTCACGAAAGATATTAAAAAGATGAAGCATATGAGGCATCCTCAATTCCATATTTTTTTGTAGTTTTCTTTTATAAACTAAACTAGTGATAAAACAAGAAACAAAAATATTCGATTGCAAGATATAAAGATATACCTTCAAGCACTCACCTCCCCGGCAACGGCGCCAGAAACTGCTTGATGTCTACTACGCAACCTTCTTCTTGTAGACGTTGTTGGGCCTCCAAGTGCAGAGGTTTGTAGGACAGTAGCAAATTTCCCTCAAGTGGATGACCTAAGGTTTATCAATCCGTGGGAGGCGTAGGATGAAGATGGTCTCTCTCAAACAACCCTGCAACCAAATAACAAAGAGTCTCTTGTGTCCCCAACACACCCAATACAATGGTAAATTGTATAGGTGCACTAGTTCGGCGAAGAGATGGTGATACAAGTGCAATATGGATAGTAGATATAGGTTTTTGTAATCTGAAAATATATAAACAGCAAGGTAACAAGTGGTAAAAGTGAGCATAAATGGTATTGCAATGCTAGGAAACAAGGCCTAGGGTTCATACTTTCACTAGTGCAAGTTCTCTCAACAATAATAACATAATTGGATCATATAACTATCCCTCAACATGCAACAAAGAGTCACTCCAAAGTCACTAATAGAGGAGAACAAACAAAGAGATTATGGTAGGGTACGAAACCACCTCAAAGTTATTCTTTCCAATCAATCCGTTGGGCTATTCCTATAAGTGTCACAAACAGCCCTAGAGTTCGTACTAGAGTAACACCTTAAGATACAAATCAACCAAAACCCTAATTTCACCTAGATACTCCAATGTCACCTCAAGTATCCGTGGGTATGATTATACGATATGCATCACACAATCTCAGATTCATCTATTCAACCAACACATAGAACCTCAAAGAGTGCCCTAAAGTTTCTACCGGAGAATCACGACGAAACGTGTGCCAACCCCTATGCATAGGTTCATGGGCGGAACCCGCAAGTTGATCACCAAAACATACATCAAGTGAATCACGTGATATCCCATTGTCACCACAGATACGCACGGCAAGACATACATCAAGTGTTCTCAAATCTTTAAAGACTCAATCCGATAAGGTAACTTCAAAGGGAAAAATCAATACATTACAAGAGAGTAGAGGGGGAGAAGCAACATAAGATCCAACTATAATAGCAAAGCCCGCGATACATCAAGATCGTGCCAAATCCAGAACACGAGAGAGAGAGAGATCAAACACATAGCTACTGGTACATACCCTCAGCCCCGAGGGTGAACTACTCCCTCCTCGTCATGGAGAGCGCCGGGATGATGAAGATGGCCACCGGTGAGGGTTCCCCCTCCGGCAGGGTGCCGGAAAAGGGTCCCGATTGACTTTTGGTGTCTACAGAGGCTTGCGGCGGCGGAACTCCCGATCTATTCTGTTCCCCGAAGTTTTTAGGGTATATGGGTATATATGGGAGGAAAAAGTACGTCGGTGGACCTCCGGGCTGTCCACGAGGCAGGGGGCGCGCCCTAGGGGGGTGGGCGCGCCCCCACCCTCGTGGGCAGCCCGGGACTCCCCTGGTGCAACTCCGGTACTCCATGGGCTTCTTCTGGTCCAAAAATAAGTTCCGTGGAGTTTCAGGTCAATTGGACTCCGGTTGATATTCCTTTTCTTTGAAACAATGAAATATGCAAAAAAAAAAAACAACAATTCTGGGCTGGGCCTCCGGTTAATAGGTTAGTCCCAAAAATAATATAAAAGTGGATAATAAAGCCCAATATTGACCAAAACAGTAGATAATATAGCATGGAGCAATAAAAAATTATAGATACGTTGGAGACGTATTAGCACGTTGGTGCATTTTACAAATCCTGCAAACCAAATAGGACTGTAGTAGTGTTCAATACTGCATGTAGGCACTAACACGTTCTCTACATTTGTAGATAATAATAGGTCCGGAGGTGGATAATGTTTATAACGACAATCACATCGAATGCCTGGATCTGCATCTCTCAAATATTACTTTGAACTCCTACCGAGGGACCTTACCGGAGATTACACTCGCCAGGTTCTTTCTTGCCAGAGCAAGGGTGCTGAGGGTACTGAGGTTGAACACACATTTAATTAGGAAAGATGAATGGTATGTTGATCGAGCCGTGTCTTGCAGAATGGAAGAGGCTCCAAAAAAGCTAAACTTCGTATTGGAGAGCATATGACAGAGTAATTGGAAGTTATTGTGTCAAACCCATACATGACTTGTCAGCGGCTGATCCCTTTGCAGAAATGACGAAGATTCAATGTGTGAATTTGGGCATTGTAATCTTTGAATTTGAACCTTGCAATCCTTATGATTTGTTATATTGAACCATTTCTGTTCTCTTGTCTCAACGCAAATAGTTCATCCGAGTGAACCACATGTCGTATATCACACACACCTTGATCTGGCTGACCATTTCTTTTGTGTTGCCTAATCACAAACAATTCATCCGAGTGAACCGTATGTTGTACATCTCACACACTTGATCCAACTGACCGTTTCTTTTGTGTTGCCTAATCACAAATAGTTCATCCGAGTGAACCGTATGCTGTACATCGCACACATCTTCATCTGTCTGCCCGTTTCTTTTCTTCCTCCTCATCGCAAACGGTTAATTGAACTGAACTGTATGCGCTGCATCGCACACGCAACTAAAATCTGAACCGTGTTTGATGCATCCTCCATCGCAAATGTTTTGCACCTTTTTTGACGGTTTTTTTACACCACCGTTTGCGATTATTGCATCGCACGCAGTTTCGTCGAAGGGTCTCTAATCATAGTGTCGCGTTAGCAGCATCCTGCAGTAGTGTTGTCTCGGATGTGATGCCTGTATACATGATCATTGCCTTGGATATCGTCATGATTATTCGCTTTTCTATCAATTGCCCAACAATAATTTGTTTACCCATCGTATGCTATTTTCAAGAGAGAAGCCTCTAGTGAAAACTATGGCCCCCAGGTGTAATTTTATCATATATTAAAATCCAAAAATGCCTTGCTGCAATTTTTTGACTTTATTTTATTTTGTGTTTTATTTATCTATATATCACTATAATATTAAATCTTTGTAATTAACCGCCGAGGGATTGACAACCCCTTGTTCGCATTGGGTGCAAGTATTTGTAATTTTCTATGCAGGTACTGCTAACAAGGTGTTGCTTGGTTCTCCTACTAGATTGAACGTTGGTTCTTAACTGGTGGAATACTTATCTCTACTGTACTACATCATCCTCTCCTCTTTGGGGAAATCCCAACTGAGCTCACAAGTAGCAGGAATAATTTCAGGCGCCGTTGTCGGGGAGACATCATCAACATCTATCAAGTACCTACGCATAAATTTTCATCTCCTTGCATTTACATTATTTGCCATTTGCCTCTCATTTTCATTTTTGGCCACTTCTAAAATGTTTTCACAAAAACACAAAAAAATTGTTCGCCTTTTTGTTTGTGGGTTTACCTTGTCATCATGATTAGCATAGCTATCCCTCCTCTTTGACCGGATTTTGAAGTTCTTTACTTCAAGCAGAAACAAGGACAAAAATCTGAAAGATGCTTGGTATAGGTATAACCATGCCCCATAGACAACTCTTGGATTTTGCCACGAAGGGGAATTTTATTGAGAGTGATGCCAATGTTGCTTATGAAATAATAGAGGGTATATTGGGAGTTCCACCTTCACAGAAAGGATTTAATTATACTCAAGAGGGGATGCAAATCTTAGACAAATTGGGTGATATGTAGAAAAGTTTGATGGAGTTGCAAAAGTCTAATGAACCTCTCAAAAGTACTAGTAGAAATCTCAATCGCATGAATACTTTGATTACCCTTTGCAATAAGCGATTATATATTTTAGATATTAAAATTGCCACTTTCTTTGAGAATAACGAAAAGCGTAAGGAACCTCCCGGGTTTGAGAAAACTCCTCCTAAAATTATCAAAACTAATGATGACAACACTTGAAACTATGCATTATGCCTAGCTAGGGGCGTAAAACAATAGCGCTAGTCGGGAGGCAACCCAATAGCTATCTTAATATTCTTGTTTATTTTTCTGGTTTTTTGTGTGCACACAATTATGCTACGGATATGGTTGTGTTCTTGTGCTTTAATTAGTGTTTGTGCCAAGTAAAGTCTCCGGGATGATTTGGATGATGGTTGCTTTGATTCTGTGCAAAAATGGAAAATTTTGCGTCTAGTAGTAGAATTGTTAGAATTTGCTGGAGCATGATAAAATTCTGAATTTTTCACATGATTGATATAAAAAAATTCCCGCGCTGTCCTAATTGTTTAGAATTTTTGGAGTTACATAAGTATGGTCATTGTTCGAATTACTACAGACTGTTCTGTTTTTGACAGATTCTGTTTTCGTTGCGTTGTTCGCTTGTTTTGATGAATCTATGGATTGTATAGAGGGGTATAAGCCATGGTGAAGTTAGAATTCATCAGGTATAATGCAGTAATAAAATATGAATGGGTTTAGAATAGTACCTAAAGTAGTGATTTCCTTTATTATACTGACGGATCTCACGAAGGTTTTGTTGAGTTTTGTGTGCTGAAGTTTTCAAGTTTTGAATGAGATCACGATGGATGAAGGAATAAGGAGTGGTAAGGGCCTTCCAAGCAACTAAGCTTGGGGATGCCCCGGAAGGCATCCTCTCTTTCTTCTACCGACTATCGGTAATATTACTTGGAGCTATATTTTTATTCATCACATGATATGAGTTTTTTCTTGGAGTGTCGTGTATTATAAGAGTCTTTCTTTGCTTTTTAGTTTGTCACAATCATCCTTGCTGGACACACCCATTTGGGAAGGACACACACTTTTCGTGATTTATTAGAATACTCTATGTGCTTCACTTATATCTTTTGAGCTAGGCAGTTGCTCTAGTGCTTCACTTATATCTTTTAGAGCATGACGGTGGTTATATTTTGAAGAAATAGATGAACTCTCATGCTTCACTTATATTATTTTGAGAGTTGATAATAGTAATGGTAATATGCACAAGATATAAATTTGGTCCTAATGTGATGGATATGCAAGAGCGATATAATAAAAACATTCATCTACATCACTGGATATGATAAGTTTGATTCCTTGCAATAGTTTTGCGATATGGAGATGATAATATGTGAGTTATGCTAGCGAGTAATTGTGATTTAGTAAGAATATTTGTGTTAAGGTTTGTGATTCCCTATGCATGCACGTAAAGTCAATAGTTATGCAACGAAGTTATATCCTACTTATGGTGCATTATTCAGTGTTAGTTATTCTCAATGCATATTTATGACCGTTTCATTTTCCCATTGGTTGGTTCTCAATCTATTTGCTAGCCTCCATTTGTACTAAACGGGAATGCTGCTTGTGCATCCAATTCCTTTAACCCAAGGTTGTGCCAAATGAGTCCACTATACCTACCTATATGCGGTATTTACATGCCGTTCCAAGTAAATTTGCATGTGCCAACTCTAATCATTCAAAAAACTATCTGTTTTGTGTGCCCGTACCGCTCATGAAGCGATGGGGGTGGTGAATATCTTTCATGCTAGATGGGTCATTCTCAAGATGAGTGCTTATTAACTTGTCATTGTGCAAGAAAGTGGCAGGTAATAGGGAAGCCCAGTCTTGAAATGAATTAAAACTAAAAAAACACCCCCTTGGAAAACTGAAAGTTTGGAAGGCACCTGTGGATACAGCTAGCCATGTATTGTGAAAGAATGGTGGAGTGGGTGTAAACTTTATTTTCTGTTTGGGAACCGCCTATAATATGTCTAGCATGGAAGGTATTGGAAACTTTTGGTCGTCACGTTGACAGGAAAAGCACGCCTCTCAAAAATAATTTTATCTTTGTTTTATACTTTGAGCTATGGCACCTCTGCAAATCTCTGCTTCCCTCTGCAAAGGGCCTATATATTTTACTTTTATGCATTTTATTTTTATTTTGAGTCTCCATCTTCTCTTGTAAAGCACCAATTGGAGAGCACTATTGTCACACTTGTGCATTGGGTGTAGTTAATGTTGAGTGTGTTTCATGTGTGGATGAATGACTGAGCATAATGGGCTAGGGATAATTTTCTTTAGCGTTGATAGTTTGAAAAACATAATTATTTGTTAGTATGCTTGAGTATTTTCATGTCTATTTCTTTTGAATCACTCGAATCCAAATATTCATGCCACAAAAGAAAAGATTGTATGATGAATATGATAGGTAGCATTCCACATCAAGAATACTATTTTTATCATTTACCTACTCGAGGACGACCAGGAATTAAGCTTGGGGATGCTTGATACGTCTCCAATGTATCTATAATTTTTTATTGTTTCATGCTATTAGAGTATCTATCTTGCATGCTTTATATGGAATTACAAGCAATTATATATCACTTTTTGGGACTAACCTATTAACTTAGTGCCCAGTGCCAGATTGGTTTTTCAAAATATCAGCACTAAACGAAGTCCAAATGCCAATAAACTTTTTGGAGATTTTTTTGGACAAAAGAGACCCTGGAAGCTTTGGGAGAGGACTAGAAGATGAAGGAGGAGCCCACGAGGCACCAGGGCACGCACATGGTGTAGGCGCGCCCTGGTGGTTTGTGGGGCCCATATTTTTTGAGCTAATTCGGTCTCTATAAATTCTCTAAAATCAGGAAACCAACAGAGTGCCACGCGAAATACTTTTTCTACAGCCGCAAGCTTCTATTCTCGAGAGATCCCATCTGGAGGCCTTTTCCGGCACTCTGCCGGAGGGGGAATCAACCACGGAGGGGCTCTACACACTACAAATAAAGACACACCCGTGACATTATGGTGCCAAACAAAGAAAACAATTGTCATGCTAATGACACTTTTGTGACGATAATTGTGACAAAAGCACGTACCATCATAGATGTGGTGGGATCCTACTGCTATGACAAAAAATCATGACAAAATATGGGCTTTTCGTCCTGGGCGGACCGGGGACACACCTGCATGACATTCTTTGGGTGGTCCATGACATAAAAAATCGTGGTAGAAGTGAGGGCGAGGAAATTTTTTTCGCGGAGTTCCCGATTACGGTGGGTTGGTCGGGGCCGGGCGATGCAATGTGGTTTCATTTTTCTCTCGTACACGTGCGTGGTTCAAGCCGTGTCGCTATAACTGAACCCGAGCGAGAGGCGTTCACTTTACTGAACCCGATTTTACCTCCATCAAGAGGGCCCGAACCTGCACTACTGCAGGATGCTGCTAACACGACACTATGATCAGAGACCCTTCGACGAAACTGTGTGCGATGCCATAATCGCAGACTGTGTTGTAAAAAACCCGTCAAAAAAGGTGCAAAACATTTGCGATGGAGGATGCATCAAACACGGTTCAGAGTTTAGTTGCGTGTGCGATGCAGGCATACGGTTCAGCTTAATCAACCGTTTGTGATGAGGAGGAACAAAAGAAATGGGCAGACAAATGAAGGTGTGTGCGATGTACATCATATGGTTCACTCGGATGAACTGTTTGTGATTAGGCAACACAAAAGAAATGGTCAGCCAGATCAAGGTGTGTGCGATGTACAACATACGGTTCACTCGGATGAACTGTTTGCGTTGAGACATGGGAACAGAAACGGTTCAACTTAACAACATGTGTGTGATAAGCGGCAAACCGGTCTGTAATCAGAAATGTGTGCGAAGACCAATAATAACACAAACGATTGCTTCTAATAAGACGTATGTGATATGCTCTGTTTACACAACATCTATTGGCCATTGGGGGAAGGGCGGTCATCCAGATACACCATAAGGATGCGAAGAGTCATCCTATATCAGCACGGACTAGCTGTTCCACTAGTAGCTCATGTAAGAGAACTCTCAAGTTAAGTGTGCTCAGGCTAGAGCAGCCATCAGATGGGTGACTGGATGGGAAGTTGTAGTTAAATTAACCTTGAGGTCCTTTTTTTAACACATGTTAAAGAAGGTCTACCGCATTACTTTTTGACAGAGTACGATACATGGCATACAGTTGATCCATCCGACCTGTTTGTGATGGAATAAGCCATGTGTGTTGTGGGCAAACGCTTGCTAGTATTCAACTGTTTGCGATTGATGAATTCATCACCGATGGGTTCCCTAGTGTGGTCCGTGTTAATCTAATCATCATCTACTTCTTGTGCTAGCTCGATGTTCCTTCTATGCTAAGTTCCCATTAACTGATGGCGTTTTATGAACACACCACCGTTTCCCTCCATTTCCTCACATGTTTCCCGCCACCCAGCGATATTGCGCATAAACCTAGGCGGCACGCGACGCACGGAGGCGACAAGTGCATCCTGTAGCACATCCACCTTTTCCAAGCATGCCAACCCACCAAAGCACCGCCTCTGCCATCAACCTCGTCGACGAGGAAAACGAGTAGGCGCCATGGCTCATCGAGGCCGAGGCGCTCCCCGACAACGCGATGGACGATGCCGTGATGCGCGTCATCACCAGGATTGAGCAGACCTTTGGCGCATGGCGCTTGAGCCCCGCGGATCAAGATAGACATGTTAGCGCCGACAGGCTGCAGCTCGCCGCACAATAGGATCGATGCCGCGCCGTAAAGCAAGCTAGGCGCGTCCACGCCGATAGGCTGCGGCTCGCCATAGAGCGAGAGGCGCGGTACGCCACACAGCAAGAGCAGATCCATCGGCGCTTGCCTGCTGTCGACACGGCATCACAGCTGGGTACACGTCCCGTGTAACATCCCAAATTTCAATTTGGAATGTTATACATAGGTCATTCATGCATATCATATTTTATTGCATTTTCGTTTTGCGAACCTCGAAATTCTAAGCAACTCAAGGACCCACGGAGAGAGTTGGGGATGTCACGTTTCTCCTATTTGAATTTTATCAAATATTGAAACAAGGATCACTTTGGTTTAATTAGTTTTCTCTCCGAAAAATATTTTGTATTAAAATATATGAGAGGAGATAATATGACTTCTCCAAAATAAATGAAATATTGGAGGAAAATATTAAAAATCATTAAATAATTTTTATTTGGATTTTATTGCAATTTTATTTGAATTAGGAAAAATATGCGTTTTTCAAAATTGCATTAGAGGCCCAAAAAAATGTTCACTTTGTCCGGGATATTTTTAAAGGACGGTGAAAATTTATTTCAGCATTTTTCGAGTCCGAATAATATTTCTTTTAATCGTTTTTCTGCGCGTCGGAATATTTTAAAAAAAAAATCCCACCGACCTACCGTGCCGTGTCCGCCTGGGACACCGACCCGGCCGGCCCTTTAAGAGGCGAGGGCCCGAGCCGCCCAAACCCTAGCTAGCCCTCAGCCCCTCACTTGACCGCCGACGCCGCCTCAGCCCGTCCCACCATGCCACAACCGCCGCCACCACCCACCGTCGCCCGCCGCCGCCGGAGTCGCCCACCGCCACCGGAGTAGCCGCCGCCGCCGTCACGAACGCCGAGGTAGCCGCCGGTTTTTTAAACCGATCGATTTTATTTGGAAAACCCTAGATTCGTTTTTTTTAGATCGGTTCGGATTAAACAGCGGACGTCCATCCGTACGTTCGTTTTAACGAACTCCGTTCATCCGTTAGCCGCAGACAGCGAATGTTCGTTCGTTAGCCTGTTCGTCAGTTTTACTTTTTCCAGGGTTTTCCGCGATTATTTCCGATCGCGATTTCTGCCCTGATTTTCGTTTTAATTTATCTTTTCGCTCATTTATCGGAATCAGGCGATTCAAGCGCATGGATCTTCGTCTCGAAGCCCTCTTTATGTTTAACCAACTTGAACAAGATTTTGGTACTGTAAAATTTGACTTTAGTCCATATTAGTACTCAGATCTTGTTTCTTTCGCAGTTTGAGTTTCGTTGCTCTGTTTCATTTGATTCTTTTTGCAAACCGGAGTTCTTCAGTTGAACTTTCTGGTTTGATCTTTTTATTTGAGATTTACCCGTGCATATTTGCTTGATTTCTTATGTATGCTATTGTTTGTTTGCGATAGAATTCCCGGAGTGCGAAGCGTGCTACTACGAGTCTCTAGGTTTTGCGGATCATCAGCAAGGCAAGTAACACATTGACCATACCCCTTTCATACCCAATTTTTATGCATTAGTTACAACCCTCACACATTGCATGAGTAGGATCTCTTAACATGTGGGTTTGGGAAGTAGGTGATGAGGTAGAACCTATTGCCCTTTTATTATCAAACCCTTGGGAGTTACTTCTACGTTATGCTTATATTACTATGCTATGCTCATAGACGTGGATTGGGTTTGAGTGTATCCATGATAGATGTGAGATTGTTAATTAATGGTTCAACTTAAGGTGGCAACTTTAATACACATCTGGGTGGATTGCTTGTGGGCACCTGGAGAATCCAGTGTTGTCCTAGGATATCCCGGAGTACCTGTGTGATCATCCTACGGTCCGCCACCTAGGCTCAAAGGGATCATAAGATTATTCATGCTAGAAACTTCTGTGTGCAGTCACAAGCCATTATGGGCTCTGGCATAGTTGAGTATGTTGTGTGACCTCTTTTAGTGGTGGGCTAGCAGATGTAGAGGGAAAGTAGGTGTAACTGTCCACCCAGAGTAAAGAGTTAATGCTTCTGAAAGACTGTGTCTCGGTCATCCATTTCTCAAACATCATGTAGTGCGAGAAATCCAACGGAGGAGATCGAGTCTTGTGGGGAAAAGTGCGCCAACCTCTACAGAGTGTATAAACTAATCATGGTTAGCCGTGTCCCCGGTTATGGACATTTTGAGTATCTGGTACTTAAATTATTGATTTGATCTCATCACTCGAAATTAATTTGTTGGGTTTAATGATTACTTTAATTGGGATTGAGTTGGAGGAACCTTCTCAATGATGTTTCAACCACCATGATAGTTAAATAAAAATTTATGCCTTTTTTGTAGGAAAAAGTTGCCTTTTCGCAAAACTATATAACCATAGAGCCTCCACCAGCCATATATGCATATAGTGATAGCATTTATTCAGTTCATTGCTCTACTGTGTTATATTGCCAGCATATTCCATGTGCTGACCCGTTTTCGGGCTGCAGCGTATCATGTTGCAGACTTTTCAAACGAGGAGTAAGGTGCGCTAGGTCGTTTTTCATGCACTCAGCTATGCCGTTGGAGTTGATGGACTCACTTTATCTTCCAAGCCTTCCGCTGTTATCATACTTAGATGGCCTTAAGCCATATTTATTGTAATAAGTTCTCTTTTGGAGACGTCCGATGTAATAAGTGTGTGATTGCTACTCTGTTATAAATCCTTCGAGTACTGTGTGTGTCAGCATTACCGATCCAGGGATGACACTGAAGCACAGAGACTTGACCGTCTGAGGTCGGGTGCTACAAGATGGTAGCAAAGCACATGCTGAATGTAGGACACGACCATTAAGAAAAGCCATAGGTCACTCTTCTCTACTCAATTCTGACTCCTCTCCAGTTTCTACTCTTTAGGATGGCGGACTCAAGGAACAAGTTTGCACAACCGGATGAAGACACACCTTTTGGACGACACTTGAAGGAAGTCACTAGATACCTGAACATCGGGATACCAAGCTTCACCGGGACCTACATTGCCACTTTACCAGAAGAAGAGTGCTAGATGATTCGAGTTCAAGTTCCAGGAAGGACATTCACGCCAGTCACTGAGCCAATAGAGTTTTCCTTTGATGCACCCACCTGGAGCCTAGGCAAGAGCATGGCAGCCCACATTGCTATGGGACGTATTGGGGAAATCTACAAACAAGAGCTGAAGGACACTATCTATCAGATATGTGGGCGCTGAGATGAGCAATGGGAGATGATCAGCACCAGGAAAGACAGGTCCATTGCAGCTTTCATCCAGGAGTTAAACCAGCACATTCGTCGAAAGGAGAACCAGATGTGCGCAGGCATGAGGGATTTGAAGAAGGCAATGACTAGGATCACCGAGCTAGAAGAGGAACTCAAGTCTACACGCGATGGATATGAGGAGGAAATAACGATACTCGTGGAGAAGAATGACGATCTAACAAGGAAGATAGGATAATTCTTGGGAGACCCCGCGCCAGGAGGAGAAGACGATGAACCCAAGGAAATTCGTTTTGAAGATTACATCATCATTGATGACACCGACCCCGACCCCGACAGTACCGATGATGACTATGAAGACGAAGCTGGAGCGGATATCATGGAGTCTTCCACCGATCAATATTTCTAGATGACCACCATATGATCAGCAGTTTTTCCCCTATGTATATAGTAGTAGTCCGAGCACTTTTGTAACGTTAGTCCTAGACCGATTGTATGTCCTTGCTTGATTGACTGAGTGATATGAAATGATTGTGTTTGTCTCATGTGCATATGGGTAGTGCTTTCTCACTAAACCTCATTCTATTCTAACCTCTCCCCTCTACACCCATCAGATGCCTCTGAGACGTGACACCGGATTTGTCTTCCCACCGGAGATCACCCAGTTGATCCAGCAGCAGAATGCCTTGATGCAGATATTAGTCCAGAACCAAGGCAAAAACAAAAACCCACCGCCACCACCTCCAGTTGACTACTTAGCCCGTTTTCTGAGGTTGCAGCCGCTGGTGTTTTCCAGTAGCACCGAGCCAATAGTTGCTGATGACTGGCTACGCAAGATTGGAAGGGAGTTGACCACCGCAGGTTGCACTGATGCTGAGAAGGTGCGTTTTGCCGAACACCAATTGGATGGACCAGCAGCATCATGGTGGGAGAATTACACAACGACTTTCCCCATAGCCAATATCACTTTGGATCAGTTTCAGCAAGCATTCCGCACAACCCATGTCTCAATGACACGTCTCCAACGTATCTATAATTTTTTATTGCTCCATGATATATTATCTACTATTTTGGACATTATTGGGCATTATTATCCACTTTTATATTATTTTTGGGACTAACCTATTATCCGGAGGCCCAGCCCAGAATTGCTGTTTTTTGCCTATTTCAGAGTTTCGCAGAAAAGGAATATCAAACGGAGTCCAAATGGAATGAAACCTTCGGGAACGTGATTTTTAGGAAGATTATGATCCGGGAGACTTGGACCCTATGTCAAGAAAGAAAGGAGGAGGCCACGAGGTAGGGGGGCGCGCCCTCCACCCTCCTGGGCCCCCTGTTGCTCCACCGATGAACTCCTTCCTCCTATATATACCTACGTACCCCCAAACGATCAGATACGGAGCCAAAAACCTAATTCCACCACCGCAACCTTCTGTACCGACGAGATCCCATCTTGGAGCCTGTTCCGGAGCTCCACCGGAGGTGGCATCCACCATGGAGGGCTTCTACATCATTACCATAGCCTCTCCGATGAAGTGTGAGTAGTTTACCTCAGACCTTCGGGGTCCATAGTTATTAGCTAGATGGCTTCTTCTCTCCTTTTGGATCTCAATACAATGTTCTCCCTCTCTCTCGTGGAGATCTATTCGATGTAATCTTCTTTTTGTGGTGTGTTTGTCGAGGCTGATGAATTGTGGGTTTATGATCAAGATTATCTATGAAGAATATTTGAATCTTATCTGAATTCTTTTATGTATGATTGGTTATCTTTGCAAGTCTCTTCGAATTATCAGTTTGGTTTGGCCTACTAGATTGACCTTTCTTGCAATGGGAGAAGTGCTTAGCTTTGGATTCAATCTTGCGGTGTCCTTTCCCAGTGATGGGGCAGCAAGGCACGTATTGTATTGTTGCCATCGAGGATAAAAAGATGGGGTTTTTATCATATTGCATGAATTTATCCCTTTACATCATGTCATCTTGCTTAAGGCGTTACTCTGTTTTCATGAACATAATACTCTAGATGCATGCTGGATAGCAGTTGATGAGTGGAGTAATAGTAATAGATGCAGGCAGGAGTCGGTCTACTTGTCTCGGACGTGATGCCTATATACATGATCATACCTAGATATTCTCATAACTATGCTCAATTCTGTCAATTGCTCAACAATAATTCATTCACCCACCGTAAAATATTTATGCTCTTGAGAGAAGCCACTAGTGAAACCTATGGCCCCCGGGTCTATCTTCGTCATATTAATCTTCCAACACTTTGTTATTTCCTTTGATTTTTACTTTGCTTTTATTTTACTTTGCTTCTTTATCACAAAAACACAAAAAATATTATCCTATCATATCTATCAGATCTCACTCTCGTAAGTGACCGTGAAGGGATTGACAACCCCTTATCGCGTTGGTTGCGAGGAGTTATTTGCTTTGTGTAGGTACGAGGGACTCGCGCGTAGCCTCCTACTGGATTGATACCTTGGTTCTCAAAAACTGAGGGAAATACTTATGCTACTTTGTTGCATCACCCTTTCCTCTTCAAGGAAATCCAACGTAGTGCTCAAGAGGTAGCAGAGAAGATTTCTGGCGCCGTTGCCGGGGAGTCTACGCAAAAGTCAACATACCTAGTACCCATCACAATCCCTTATCTCCCGCATTACATTATTTTCCATTTGCCTCTCGTTTTCCTCTCCCCCCACTTCACCCTTGCCGTTTTATTCGCCCTCTCTTTTTCGTTTGCCTTTTTTTGCTTGCTTTTTGTTTGCTCGTGTGTTGGATTGCTTGCTTGTCACTATGGCTCAAGATAATACCAAATTGTGTAACTTTACCAATACCAACAATAATGATTTCCTTAGCACTCCGGTTGCTCCTCTTACCAATACTGAATCTTGTGAAATCAATGCTGATCTTGTCATGAAAGATCAATTCGCCGGCCTTCCTAGTGAAGATGCCGCTACTCATCTAAATAGCTTCATTGATTTGTGTGATATGCAAAAGAAGAAAGATGCTGATAATGATATTGTTAAATTGAAGCTATTTCCTTTTTCGCTTAGAGATCATGCTAAAGCTTGGTTTTCTTCTTTGCCTAAAAATAGTATTGATTCTTGGAACAAGTGCAAAGATGCTTTTATCTCTAAGTATTTTCCTCCCACTAAGATCATCTCTCTTAGGAACGATATTATGAATTTTAAGCAACTTGATCATGAACATGTTGCACAAACTTGGGAGAGGATGAAATTAATGATACGTAATTGCCCTACTCATGGTTTGAATTTGTGGATGATTATACAAAAAATTTATGCCGGATTGAATTCTGGTTCTAGAAATCTTTTAGATTCGGCCGCGGGAGGCACTTTTATGGAAATCACTTTAGGAGAAGCTACTAAACTCCTAGATAATATTATGGTTAATTATTCTCAATGGCACACTGAAAGATCTACTAATAAAGACGTGCATGCGATAGAAGAAATTAATGTTTTGAATAGAAAGATGGATGAACTTATGAAATTATTTGCTACTAAGAGTGTTTCTTCTAATCCTAATGATATGCCTTTATCTAATTTGATTGAGAATAACAATGAATCTATGTATGTGAATTTTGTTGGTAGGAATAATTTTGGTAACAACGCGTATAGAGGAAACTTTAATCCTAGGTCTTATCCTAGTAATTCCTCTAATAATTATGGAAATTCTTACAACAACTCTTATGGAAATTTTAATAAGATGCCCTCTGAATTTGAGACTAGTGTTAAAGTGTTTATGAATTAACAAAAGAATTTCAATGATTTGCTTGAAGAGAAAGTGCTTAAAGTTGATGAATTGGCTAGGAACGTTGATAGAATTTCTCTTGATGTTGATTCTTTAAAGCTTAGATCTATTCCTCCTAAGCATGATATCAATGAGTCTCTCAAAGCCATGATAATTTCCATTGATGAGTGCAAATAAAGAACCGCTAGGATGCGTGCGAAGAAAGATTGCTTTATAAAAGTGTGTTCTTCCAATTTCTATGAAAATAAAGATGAAGATCTAAAAGTTATTGATGTGTCCCCTATTAAATCTTTGTTTTGCAATATTAATCTTGATAATGATGGGACTGAATATGATCCACCTTTACCTAGAAGGCGTTCCGAGAATTCGGAGATTTTAGATCTTGATGCTAAATTTGATGAAAGTGGGATTGAAGAAATCAAAACCCTAGATGTTGCTAAACCCACTATTTTGGATTTCAAGGAATTTAATTATGAAAATTGTTCTTTGGTTGATTGTATTTCCTTGTTGCAATCCGTGCTAATTTCTCCTCATGCTTATAGTCAAAATAAAGCGTTTACTAAACATATCGTTGACGCCTTGATGCAATCTTATGAAGAAAAGCTTGAGTTGGAAGTTTCTATCCCTAGAGAAATCTATGATGAGTGGGAACCAACTATTAAAATTAAGATTAAGGACCATGAATTCCATGCTTTATGTGATTGGGTGCTAGTGTTTCCACTATCCCCAAAACTTTGTGTGATTTGCTAGATTTTCGCGATTTTGATGATTGCTCTCTAAACTTGCACCTTGTGGATTGCACTATTAAGAAACCTATGGGAAGAATTAATGACGTTCTTATTGTTGCAAATAGGACTAATGTGCCCGTAGATTTTATGTTCTTGATATAGATTGCAATCCTTCATGTCCTATTATTCTTGGTAGACCTTTCCTTAGAATGATTGGTGCAATTATTGATATGAAGGAAGGGAATATTAGATTCCAATTTCCATTAAAAAATGGCATGGAACACTTCCCTAGGAAGAAAATAAAAATTACCACATGAATCTATCATGAGAGCCACTTATGGATTGCCTACCAAAGATGGCAATAACTAGATCTATCCTTGCTTTTATGCCTAGCTAGGGGCGTTAAACAATAGCGCTTGTTGGGAGGCAACCCAATTTTATTTTAGTTTTTTTGCTTTTTTGCATCTGTTTAGGAATAAATTTTTGTTCTAGCCTCTGGTTAGATGTGTTTTTATGTTTTAGTTAGTGTTTGTGCCAAGTTAAACCTATAGGATCTTCTTGGATGATAGTTATTTGATCTTGCTGTAATTTCCAGAAACTTTCTGTTCACAAAAACAATTGTTAAAAATCACCAGAACGTTATAAAATACTGATTCCAATTGCTGCCGATCAATAAACAAATTTCCTAGGTCGTCCTATTTTTTCGGATTTTTTGCAGTTCCAGAAATTTGCGTTAGTTACAGATTACTACAGACTGTTCTGTTTTTGACAGATTCAGTTTTCCGTGTGTTGTTTGCTTATTTTGATGAATCTATGGCTAGTAAAATAGTTTATAAACCATAGAGAAGTTGGAATACAATAGGTTTAACACCAATATAAATAAAAAATGAGTTCATTACAGTACCTTGACGTGGTCTTTTGTTTTTTTCTCTAGCGGAGCTCACGAGATTTCTGTTGAGTTTTGTGTTGTGAAGTTTTCAAGTTTTGGGTGATTTTTTTTGACGGATTATGGAACAAGGAGTGGCAAGATCCTAAGCTTGGGGATTCCCATGGAACCCCCAAGATAATCTAAGGACACCATAAAGCCAAAGCTTGGGGATGCCCCGGAAGGCATCCCCTCTTTCGTCTACTTCCATCGGTAACTTTACATGGAGCTATATTTTTATTCACCACATGATATGTGTTTTTCTTGGAGCGTCTTGTATGATTTGAGTCTTTGTTTTTTAGTTACCACAATCATACTTGCTGCACACACCTTTTGAGAGAGCCATACATGATTTGGAATTTGTTAGAATATTCTATGTGCTTCACTTATATCTTTTGAGCTATATAGTTTTATACTAGTGCTTCACTTATATCTTTTAGAGAACGGTGGTGGATTTGTTTTATAGAAACTATTGATCTCTCATGATTCATTTAGATTATTTTGAGAGTCTTAAATAGATGGTAATTTGCTTAAATAATCCTAATATGCTTGGTATTCAAGAATAGTAAAAACTTTCTTATGAGTGTGTTGAATACTATGAGAAGTTTGATGCTTGATAATTGTTTTGAGATATGAAGATGGTGATATTAGAGTCATGCTAGTTGAGTAGTTGTGAATTTGAGAAATACTTGTGTTAAAGTTTGTGATTCCCGTAGCATGCACGTATGGTGAACCGTTATGTGATGAAGTCGAGCATGATTATTTATTGATTGTCTTCCTTATGAGTGGCGGTCGGGGACGGCGATGGTCTTTTCCTACCGATCTATCCCCTAGGAGCATGCGCGTAATACTTTGCTTTGATAACTTGTAGATTTTTGCAATAAGTATATGAGTTCTTTATGACTAATGTTGAGTCCATAGATTATACGCACTTTTCTTCCTTCCACCATTGCTAGCCTCTCTAATACCGCACTTTTAGCGGTATCATACACCCACCATATACCTTCCTCAAAACAGCCACCATACCTACCTATCATGGCATTTCCATAGCCATTCCGAGATATATTGCCATGAAACTTTCCACCGTTTCGTTTATTATGAAACGCTCCGTCATTGTCATATTGCTTAGCATGATCATGTAGTTGACATCGTATTTGTGGCAAAGCCATCATTCATAATTCTTTGATACATGTCACTCTTGATTCATTCCATATCCCGGTACACCGCCAGAGGCATTCATATAGAGTCATATTTTGTTCTAAGTATCGAGTTGTAATTGTTGAGTTGTAAGAAAATAAAAGTGTGATGATCTTCATTTTTAGAGCATTGTCCCAAGTGAGGAAAAGGATGATGGAGACTATGATTCCCCCACAAGTCGGGATGAGACTCGGAAAAAAAAGAAAAGAGTCCATAAAAAGAGAAAAGGCCCAAATAAAAAAATGAGAGAAAAGAGAGAAGGGACAATGTTACTATCCTTTTACCACACTTGTGCTTCAAAGTAGCACCATGATCTTCATGACAGAGAGTCTCTCATTTTGTCACTTTCATATACTAGTGGGAATTTTTCATTATAGAACTTGGATTGTATATTCCAATGATGGGCTTCCTCAAAATGCCCTAGGTCTTCGTGGAGCAAGCGAGTTGGATGCACACCCACTTAGTTTCTTTTGTTGAGCTTTCATATACTTATAGCTCTAGTGCATCCGTTCCATGGCAATCCCTACTCACTCACATTGATATCTATTTATGGGCATCTGTAACATCCCAAATTTTCAATTTGGTATGTTATACATTAGGTCATCATGCATATCATATTTTCTCGCATTTTTCCGATCCTAGAAAATTTCACGCAACTCAAGGACCCTCGGAGAGAGTTGGAAGTTTCGGATCACTGGATTTATTTAATTATCTTCATAAAGTTTTTCCGATACAAAATTTTAAGAGAGGGAATAATATGACTTTCCCAATATTTAGGAAAAATGAAGATATTATAAATAAATCAAAAATTTGGTTTTGGAAGATTTATTTTTGCTTAGGCAAAAATGAACATTTTAAAAATATATGCATGTTTGCCGTTTTTAAAGTTCATTTTGTTCGACTCATTTTTAGGAGTCGGGAAAAATTATTTTTATTAAATTCGGAGTTTGTTTGGTATTTTTTTAATCCGTTTTGTTTTGTTTTAAATAAAAAAAATCGCGCCCCCCCCCCGGGCCAAGGCCCAGCCGGCCCAGCCAGCCGCGCCCCGGCCCACCTCCCTCTCTCCTCACAAGACGCCCACAAGGAGCCCGCCACACAAGACGCCACCCGCCGCCACGCCTGTCCGGGTCGGACACGCCGCCGCCGCCTGCCCCTTCCCAAGCCGCCAACCCCCTTCTATTTATACCCCCCCTCTCTCTCACCTCGATCCGCCGCCGCCCGCCCCAACCGAGCCACCGCCGCCGCCAAGGACGCCGCCGCCGCCGTTCCTCGCCGACGCCGAACCCGCCCTCGCCGCCCCTCGCCGCCCTTGCCCGTCCCGGACCCCGGAGCCCCGCCGACGAAGTCCCGGAGGTAGCCGCCGCCGCCCCGTCCCGATCTGGTTTTTGTTAAAAAAACCCGATCTGTTTTTTTTCGAGATGTTTGGTTTTTTTCAAAAACCTAGATGGTTTTAATTTTTCGGTTTTCTTAATTAACGAACGTTCACCGACCCGTTCGTTTCAATGAACGTGTTCGTTGGATTAGTTCTGTTAACGAACGTCCGTTATTTAATCTGTTCGTCGTTTTCTTTTAATCGGATTTAATCCGTTATTTTTGATTCGATTTCCGATCCGATTTTCAAATCTGTTTTATTTCTTGCTCGTTTATCGAATCAGGTGATTCAAGCGCTGGAGTTTCGTTCTGAAACCGCCGTTCGACTAACCTACTTACACAGAGTTTTGCTACTGTAAAATTTTGACTTAGTTTCAGATTTGCTAAACCGAGTCGTTCTCTCTCGAGTTCCGACTTTCGATGCTTTATTTGATTCGATTCTTTTGCAACCAGGGTTCTTAAGTTGTACTATATGGTTAGATCTTTTTTTGGAGATTTACCCGTGCATTAGATGAGTAATTATTTGATGCTTGTTGTTTTGTCTGCGTTAGATCACCCGGAGTGCGCCGCTTGTTACTTGAATCTCTAGGACTCATGGATCATCGCAAAGGCAAGTAACACTTTGATCATACTCTTCTCATACCCAGTTTTTATGCATTAGATCAACCTCAAACACTTGCATGGTTAGGATCTAATTAAATTGTGGGATGGGAAGTAGATGAGGTAGTACCTATTACCTGTTTTACTTATGAAACCTTGGGAGTTACTTCTCGTTTGCTTAATTATGCCATGCTATGCTAGTAGACGTGGATTGGGTGAGTGAATATCCATGACATATGTGAGATTGTTAATTAAGGTTTATCTAAGGTGGCAACCTAAACACACATCTGGGTGGATTGAGGCACCTGGTTTCTATCGAGACTTGCTCATATTTCTTCGGACCGCCACCCGTGCTCTAAGGGATCATAAGATTATTCAAACTAGAAACTTCCGTGTGCAGCCACAAGCCAATTATGGGCTCTGGCGTAGTTGACTAAGTTGTGCGAACTCTTACGGGTAGGCTAGCTGATGTAGGGGATTTAGGTTGGTACGGTCTACCCACATGTAAGGTGCTAAGCGCTTACGAAAGACTATGTCTCGGTCATCCGCTTCTCAAACACCATGTAGTGCGAGAACCAAGCGGAGGCGATCGAGTCTTGTGGGGAAAAGTCATAAACCTCTGCAGAGTGTAAAAACTAATCATGATTAGCCGTGTCCCCGGTTATGGACATCTTGAGTATCTAGTACTTGAATATCATGTGAATCTCAACATGTTACTTCTAATAATAAAGTTATTGGGTTTTTAATGAGTACTTTTTAATTGGGATTGAGGATGTCATGTCAACCATTCTCAATGTTTAACAACCACCATGATAGTTAAATAAAATTATTCCTTTGATGTAGGAAAAACCAGCTGTATGCAAAAATGTAACCGTAGAGCCTTACCACCAGCCATATATGCATGTAGTATAGGCTTGTTGCTTCATTGTTCTCTATGTGTTACATTGCCAAGATATTCCATGTCTTGACCCGTTTGGCTGCAACTTTCACGCGTTAGACTTTTTGACGAGTAAGGTGTTAGGTCGTGGTTCTATACTCGTGATGCCGATGGAGTTGATGGACTCATTTGTCTTCCAAGCCTTCCATTGTTATTATTAGATGGCCTTAAGCCATATTATTGTATTAAGTTCCCTTGTGGACAACGATGTAATAAGTGTGTGATTGCTACTCGCTATAAATCCTTCAAGCATCTTGTGTGGTGTCGGCATTCGATCCAGGGATGACACTGAGCACAGAGCACTAGATCCATTCGGGTCTGGTCGCTACAGCATCTCCATACCCCATTGATACGCCTAGTTGACGTAGAGTCCAAACGGAATAAAACCTTCGGGAACATGATTTTTAGGAAGATTATGATCCGGGAGACATGGATCCTACGTCAAGAAAGAAAGGAGGAGGCCACGAGGTAGGAGGGGGGCGCCCAGCCCCCAGGGCACGCCCTCCACCCTCATGGCCCCCCTGTTGCTCCACCGACGTACTCCTTCCTCCTATATATACCTACGTACCCCCAAACAATTAGATACGGAGCCAAAAACCTAATTCCACCGCCAAGAACCTTCTGCACTCCACGAGATCCCATCTTGGAGCACATTAGGAGCTCACGAGGGGGCATCCACCACAGAGGGCTTCTACATCATTACCATAGCCTCTCCGATGAAGTGTGAGTAGTTTACCTCAGACCTTCGAGTCCATAGTTATTAGCTAGATGACTTCTTCTCTCTTTTTGGATCTCAATACAATGTTCTCCCCCTCTCTCGTGGAGATCTATTCGATGCAATCTTCTTTTTGCGGTGTGTTTGTTGAGACCGATGAATTGTGGGTTTATGATCAAGATTATCTATGAACAATATTTGAATCTTCTCTGAATTCTTTTATGTATGATTGTTTATCTTTGCAAGTCTCTTCGAATTATCAGTTTGGTTTGGCCTACTAAATTGATCTTTATTGCAACGGGAGAAGTGCTTAGCTTTGGGTTCAATCTTGCGGTGTCCTTTCCCAGTGATAGTAGGGGCAGCAAGGCATGTATTGTATTGTTGCCATCAAGGATAACAAGATGGGTTTTTTATTATATTGCATGAATTTATCCCTCTACATCATGTCATCTTGCTTAAGGCATTACTCTGTTTTCATGAACTTAATACTCTAGAAGCATGCTGGATAGCGGTCGATGAGTGGAGTAATAGTAGTAGATGCAGGCAGGAGTCGTTCTACTTTTCTCGGAAGTGATTCCTATATACATGATCATACCTAGATATTCTCATAACTATGCTCAATTCTGTCAATTGCTCAACAATAATTCGTTCACCCACCCTAAAATATTTATGCTCTTGAGAGAAGCCACTAGTGAAACCTATGGCCCCCGGGTCTATCTTCATCATATTAATCTTCCAACACTTTGTTATTTCCTTTGCTTTTTTACTTTGCTTTTATTTTACTTTGCATCTTTATCACAAAAATACCAAAAATATTATCCTATCATATCTATCAGATCTCACTCTCGTAAGTGACCGTGAAGGGATTGACAACCCCTTATTGCATTGGTTGCGAGGAGTTATTTGCTTTGTGTAGGTACGAGGGACTCGCGCGTAGCCTCCTACTGGATTGATACCTTGGTTCTCAAAAACTGAGGGAAATACTTATGCTACTTTTCTGCATCACCCTTTCCTCTTCAAGGAAATCCATCGCAGTGCTCAAGAGGTAGCACTCAACTGGAGCTATGAGCATGAAGAAGCGCGAGTTTCGCAACTTGCGCCAAGGAAATCGTACTGTGGCTCAGTACGTGGATGAGTTTAGTAAGCTATCTCGTTATGCCCCTGATGATGTGGCCATAGATGTCGTGAAGCAGGAGAAGTTTATGGAAGGGCTAAATGATGAGATGAGCATGCAGTTGATGGTGGTAACATTTAACAACTACCAGGAGTTGGTAGATAAGGCTCTTATGATTGAAGGGAAGCATCAGCAGATTGAGAGCCGCAAGAGGAAGTATGGACAAGGAAGGTACAACTCAGGAACTCAACAGAAGCCTCATTTAACCCCGAACTCGGGAGGATTGACCCATAACCATGGAGGCCTTACTCACAATGGAGGGAGTTCCCATAACCACAATGGCCCCAAGAATGGGAATGGGAATGGAGAAGGCAACAATCATAACCGCTCCACTCCAGCCACACCCGCCAAGAAGGACCTAAGTCACATTACTTGTTTCAAGTGCGGGAAGACTAGACACTATGCCACTGAGTGCCCTGAAGCGAAGAATGGGAATGGCAATGGAAGCTCTGGGAAGAATCCCGACCCTTTTAATAGGGGACAAGTGAACCACATGAACGTGGAGGAGGTTGAAGAGCAGCCCGATGCAGTTATCGATAAGTTTTTGGTTAAGTCATTTACTGCAATTGTTCTTTTGATATTAGTGCATCGCATTCATACATATCAAGGGGATTCGTGGATAAGTATAAGTTGCCCACTAAAGTACTTAGGACACCTATGTTAGTAAGCTCACTAGGAGCGGAGTATATGGCAAGTCAAGGATGTTTTCAGATGCCATTGACCATTGGAAACCATGTTTTCCCCTCAGACCTGATTATTTTGGAGTCACAAGGATTGGATGTAATACTAGGCATGGATTGGCTATCGATGTATGGAGGAAACATCGATTACGCCAGTAAGTCGATTTTACTCACTACCCCGAAGGGAAAAAGGATCAAGTATGTATCCCGACAAGCGCCGAGGAGGACCCAAGTAAATTCTCTCTCAGGAGTTGTTCAGGAGGAAGTGCATGTAGTGAAGGATTACCCAGATGTATTTCCAGAGGAGCTACCAGGCATGCCGCTAGATCGAGATATTGAGTTTTTGATAGAGCTGTTGCCAGGCACCGAACCAATATCGAAGAGACCATACCAGATGCCCGCGAATGATCTGGAGGAGATCAAGAAGCAGATTAAGGAGTTGTTGGAGAAAGGTTACATTCTACGAAGTTCATCACCATGGGGAGCCCCAGTGCTCTTGGTCGAGAAGAAGGATGAATCGTTAAGGATGGTTGTTGACTATCGTGTGTTGAATGAAGTGACGATCAAGAACAAGTACCCACTGCTAATGATCAATGATTTGTTTGACCAGCTGCAAGGAGCTAAAGTATTCTCCAAGATAGATTTGCGATCAGGGTACCATCAGCTAAAGATCCGAGAAAAGGATATACCTAAAACAGCTTTCACCACAAGGTATGGGCTATATGAGGATACAGTTATGTCGTTTGGATTGACCAACACCCCTGCCTATTTCATGAGTATGATGAATAAGGTGTTTACGGAGTTCTTGGATAAGTTTGTTGTGGTGTTCATTGATGATATCTTGGTATACTCGAAGAATGAAGAAGAACACAAGGAACATTTGCGTTTGGTTCTTAAGAAGCTCGGGGAACATCAGTTGTATGCCAAGTTCAGCAAATGTGAGTTTTGGTTGAAGGAAGTTGGATTTCTTGGACATGTTATATCAGGAGAAGGTATAGCAGTGGATCCTACCAAGGTTCAGTCAGTCATCGAGTGGTTGGCACCCACTTCAGTTGGAGAGGTCCGAAGTTTTCTTGGACTCACGGGATACTATCGGAGATTTATTGAGAATTTCTCCAAGATTGCGAAGCCTATGACGGCATTGTTGAAGAAGGACACCAAGTTCCATTGGACTGAAGAATGCGAAGCAAGTTTCCAGGAGTTGAAGAAACGTTTGACTACAGCTCCAGTGCTGATTCTGCCGGATATACGCAAGGATTTCCAAGTGTATTTCGACGCCTCTCGCTTAGGACTTGGCGGAGTACTTATATAAGACGGAAGAGTTGTTTCATATGCTTCACGAAAACTTTGACCGCATGAGTTGAATTATGCCACGCATGATTTGGAGTTAGCAGCCGTAGTGCATGCGCTCAAGACCTGGAGACATTTTCTGATTGGAAACCGTTGCGATGTGTATACGGATCACAAGAGTTTGAAGTACATTTTTACTCAGAAGGAGCTGATCCTCAGGCAGAGGAGATGGTTGGAGCTCATAAAGGATTATGATATGAAGTTGCACTATCATCCAGGAAAGACCAATGTCGTAGCGGATGCTTTGAGCCGGAAAAGCTATGTCAATACCCTCGTGAGCGGAGGAATACCCAAGGAGTTAGCAAAAGATCTCAGGGAGCTTCGTTTGGAGATAGTTCCTAGGGGTTTTGTTGCAGCATTGAAGGTTCAGTCAACATTATTGGAAAAGATTCGAGAAGCCCAAAAGGATGACAAAGAAATCGCCGAGATAAAGGAAAAGATGAGCGAAGGAAAAGCCAAGAGTTTTCGTGAGGACGAGCACGACACCTTGTGGTTCGAGGACCGTGTATATGTGCCCAATAATGCCGAGATCAGGAAGTTAACACTACAGGAAGGTCATGACTCGCCATACTCGATACACCCCGGAAATACTAAGATGTATTTGGATTTGAAGGAACGTTTCTAGTGGATCGGAATGAAGAAGGATATTGCCGACTTTGTAGCCGTATGTGATGTATGTCACAGAGTGAAAGCAGAACATCAGAAGCCAGCAGGATTACTGCAACCTATGCCGATACCCGAATGGAAGTGGGATAAGCTTGGCATGGATTTTATCACTGGATTACCCAGAACCCGATCGGGATATGATTCTATCTGGGTAGTAGTGGACCGCTTGACCAAAGTAGCTCACTTTATCCCAGTGAAAACCACTTATACAAGTGCGAAGTTGGCCAAGATATATATGACCAGGATCGTATGTCTGCATAGAGTTCCGAGGACCAGCGTATCAGATAGAGGAACACAGTTTACTTCAAAGTTTTGGCACCAACTGCACCGGACTTTGGGAACCAGGCTGGAGTTCAGTACAGCTTTTCACCCGCAGACAGATGGACAGACCGAGAGAGTCAATCAGATTCTGGAGGGCATGTTGAGAGCTTGTGCGCTAGATATGGATCTAGTTGGGATGACAACTTGCCCTACGCGGAGTTCTCATACAACAACAACTACCAGGCCAGTTTGAAAATGGCACCATTCGAAGCCTTGTATGGAAGAAGATGCCGAACACCGTTGATGTGGGATGAAGTTGGAGACCACCATTTGTTTGGACCGGATTTGATAAAGGGATTTGAAGAGAAGGTTAAGCTGATTCGAGATAGACTGAAGGTAGCTCAGTCCCGACAGAAGAGTTATGCAGATTCAAAATGCAAGGAGGTAGTCTATGAAATCAGAGACAGAGCATATCTGCGAGTGTCGCCTCTGCGAGGAGTTAAGCGTTTTGGAGTCAAGGGAAAGTTAGCCCCGAGATTTGTGGGACCGTACCGTGTTTTGGAACGCATGGGAGAGGTTGCCTACAAGTTGGAGTTACCCGAAGGACTGTCAGGAGTTCATGATGTGTTTCATGTTTCCCAGATGAAGAAGTGCCATGCAGAGATGGCCGATATTCCTCTGAGAGATCTGATGCCCACAGGCTGTCTGATTGGACAGTGATTTGACATATGAGGAAAAACCTGTCAAGATTCTCGAGTTTGCCAGTCGAGTTACCTGCAGCAAGGTTATCAAGTTTTGCAAAGTTCAGTGGAGCCACCATACCGAGGACGAAGCCACTTGGGAATGAAAAGATGATTTACTCAAAGACCACCCACACCTATTTTCAAGCCAACCCGAATCTCGAGGAGGAGATTCATCTTAAGGGGGGTAGGTTTGTAACATCCCAAATTTTCAATTTGGAATGTTATACATAGGTCATTCATGCATATCATATTTTATTGCATGTTCGTTTTGCAATCCTCTAAATTCTAAGAAACTCAAGGACCCACGAAAAGAGTTGGGGATGTCACGTTTCTCCTATTTGAATTTTATCAACTATTGAAATAAGGATTACTTTGGTTTTAATTATTTTTCTCTCTGAAAAATATTTCGTATTAAAATATATGAGAGGAGATAATATGACTTCTCCAAAATAAACGAAATATCGCAGGAAAAATATTAAAAATCATTAAATAATTTTAATTTGGATTTTATTGCAATTTTATTTGAATTAGGAAAAATATGCGTTTTCCAAAATTGCATTAGAGGCCCAAATAAATGTTCACTTTGTCCGGGATATTTTTAGAGGATGGTGAAAATTTATTTCGGAATTTTTGGAGTCTGTTTAGTATTTCTTTTAATCGTTTTTCTGCGGGTTGGAATATTTTTTTTAAAAAAATCCCACCGGCCTACCGGGCCGTGTGAGCCTGGGAAACCGACCCGGCTGGCCCTTTAAGAGGCGATGGCCAGAGCCGCCCAAACCCTAGCCAGCCCCATCCCGCCATCACGCCGCCTTGTTGCGCCGCCGCCGCCACCACCGTCGTTGCCGCCGACGGAGCCCCGCGCCGTCGGAGTAGCCGCCGCCACCGTCACGAACGCCGAGGTAGCCGCCGGTTTTTTTTAAACCGATCGGTTTTATTTGGAAAACCCTAGATTCGTTTTTTATTAGATCGGTTCGGTTTTCTCGGTTCGGATTAAACAGCGGACGTCCGTCCATACGTTCATTTTAACGAACACCGTTCATCCGTTAGCCGCAGACAGCGAATGCTCGTTCGTTAGCCTGTTCGTCAGTTTTTCTTTTTCCAGGGTTTTCCGCGATTATTTCCGATCGCGATTTCTGCCCTGATTTTCGTTTTAGTTTATCTTTTCGCTCGTTTATCAGAATCAGGTGATTCAAGCGCCTGGATCTTCGTCTCGAAGCCCTTGTTCTATTTAACCAACTTGAACAAGATTTTGGTACCGTAAAATTTGACTTTAGTCCAGATTAGTAATCAGATCTTGTTTCTTTCGTAGTTTGAGTTTCGTTGCTCCGTTTGATTTGATTCTTTTTGCAAACCGGAGTTCTTCAGTTGAACTTTCTGGTTATATCTTTTTATTTGAGATTTACCCGTGCATCTTTGCTTGATTGATTATGTATGATATTGTTTGTTTGCGGTAGAATTCCCGGAGTGCGAAGCGTGCTACTACGAGTCTCTAGGTTTTGCGGATCATCAGCAAGGCAAGTAACACATTGATCATACCCCTTTCATGCCCAATTTTTATGCATTAGTTACAACCCTCACACATTGCATGAGTATGATCTCTTAACATGTGGGTTTGGGAAGTAGATGATGAGATAGAACCTATTGCCCTTTTATTATCAAATCCTTGGGAGTTACTTCTACGTTATGCTTATATTGCTATGCTATGCTCGTAGACGTGGATTGGGTTTGAGTGTATCCATGACAGATGTGAGATTGTTAATTAATGGTTCAACTTAAGGTGGCTACTTTAATACACATCTGGGTGGATTGCTTGTGGGCACCGGAGAATCCAAAGGTTGTCCTAGGATATCCCGGAGTACCCATGTGATCATCCTACGGTCCGCCACCTAGGCTCAAAGGGATCATAATATTCTTCATGCTAGAAACTTCCGTGTGTAGCCACAAGCCATTATGGGCTCTGGCATAGTTGAGTATGTTGTGTGACCTCTTTCAGTGGTGGGCTAGCAGATGTAGAGGGAAAGTAGGTGTAACTGTCCACCCAGAGTAAAGAGTTAATGCTTCTGAAAGACCATGTCTCGGTCATCCGTTTCTCAAACATCATGTAGTGCGAGAAATCCAACGGAGGAGATCGAGTCTTGTGGTGAAAAGTACACAAACCTCTGCAGAGTGTATAAACTAATCATGGTTAGCCGTGTCCCCGGTTATGGACATTTTGAGAATCTGGTACTTGAATTATTGATTTAATCTCATCACTCGAAATTAATTTTTTGGGTTTAATGATTACTTTAATTGGGATTGAGTTGGAGGAACCTTCTCAATGATGTTTCAACCACCATGATAGTTAAATAAAAATTTATTCCTTTGTTGTAGGGAAAAATTGGCTTTTCGCAAAACTATATAACCATAGAGCCTCCACCAGCCATATATGCATGTAGTGATAGCATTTATTCAGTTCATTGCTCTACTGTGTTATATTGCCAGCATATTCCATGTGCTGACCCGTTTTCGGGCTGCAACGTATCATGTTGCAGACTTTTCAGACGAGGAGTAAGGTGCGCTAGGTCGTTTGTCATGCACTCAGCTATGCCGTTGGAGTTGATGGACTCACTTTATCTTCCAAGCCTTCCGCTGTTATCATATTTAGATGGCCTTAAGCCATATTTATTGTGATAAGTTCTCTTTTGGAGACATTCGATGTAATAAGTGTGTGATTGCTACTCTGTTATAAATCCTTCGAGTACTGTGTGTGTTAGCATTACCGATCCAGGGATGACACTGAAGCACAGAGACGTGACCGTCTGAGGTCGGGTCGCAACATCCCGTCAGCACCCCCATTCCTTGCCAGGAGTGTGCAGAGGCCCTCAACGCCGTGCTTGCACCAGAGGCCGGCCGTGCCGTACTTGCACCAGATGCCCGCCGTGCCGTTCGCATGGGTGCTGCCATTCGCCTTGTCCGCGGCCCGCTGGATGCCAACGCGCTGGTCCGTAGGCTCGACCACCTCTTTGGCCCAGGTCCACCTAGGTGCAGTAGAGGAACATGGCCGTTGCATCCTCGAGCTGGTGATCTCCGATGAAATAGCCAACTTGGAGCTCGAGATTGCGCTCCAGATGTACCGCGAGCATGTCGACCACTTGGACAAACGCATGCACGAGTTCAGGTAGAGCCAAGAGCTACCGTAGGCAAGGGCTGCTGGTCATGGTCTCATGGACGCGTTTTATTTTGTTGAGTCGTTTCGACATGGATAGCTATGTATTCACAGCCATCATAGTATTGCTCTGTTTATACCTCTGTTTCAATGTTTGTACTCTATTTTCCATTCTTATATGTTCTGTTTCAATGTGTGTATATACTCTTTCCATTCTGTATATGTGGATGATAACAGCTAGATTCAAATTAGTATACAAAAACAGATAGAAAATGGAATTCATAATATATATATATATATATATTAATTGTTCATTAGTTCATCACAAAATATATATATATATATATATATATATATATATATATATATATATAATATCATCACATATACATGGTGATACTTAACTACGAGGTACAATGCATAAAATTGAAAACGAACAATAATAAAACTAATAATCACTCCTGGGGCCAAGATTCCGCAGCCCCTCGCCAAGAAATTCAGTGCGGCGTCTTCCAGTGTGGAGGCAAGATTCGCCTCCTTCGCCTAACAGCGCTTGACGTGTCGATCTGCCTCTTCTTTGGACGACGCCTTGAACGATCTTGCCATTTCGTTGGGCGCCCACCGGAGCTCCTCGTCGGTGGCACGCTGGAGCTTATCGGCCCACCTCCACGCAGCGACGAGGCGCCCAGCGCCTATGACCTTCCTCGCAAAGTACCCGTCTTCGTACACCTCCTCGGCACGACAACGTGCCCACTCCCAAAGCTCCACCGCCTCCTTTTTCCAGGCGGCATCACATGCTTCACAGGCCGCCTGGTACCTGGCTTCCTCCTCCGCCATCTCCTTCTTGAACGCCACTTGCCTGGCTTTCTCAGCCGGCGGCAGCGACTTCCACACACAAAGATTGTACTGGCCCCAAAACCTATCCAAAGTTGGGGGTCCGGCGCAACCTCGCCAGGCGGCGCGTAGGGGTCCTCGTCGCTGGTATTCGAGTGAGCGTCCTCGGGGGGCGGTGACTCCTCGTCGGCGCGTGGGCAGATCGATGGTGCCATGGCAGAGATTTGTGTGTGTGAGAGAGAGGGCGAGCGAGGGGAGTATGTAGATGAGAATGCAGGCGGGACGACGTGAGCAAGGGAATATTTATTGGCGGCCGGAATCTAGATCTACGGGGAAAGTACACACGCCGGTCGTTGGAATTTACGAGTACTGTAGTTTGAATTACACACGATTCCCGTAGCAAAATCCGTGTGTGAACATAAGATGATCCCTGCCACTCATCTACCAAACCTCGAGCCGCGAGATAGAGTGCCAATCGTGTGGGAGCCGGTTGTCTTGCCAGATCTTTACATTTTCTTTTTTGAACACCAGATATTTACATCGTCTGATGATTTTTTAACTCGCAAACAAGTACACAAAATATGATTTTTCAAACCATTATGGTTAGGTGTTGCATGTAGATGTAGTTCAAATTTGAATTACGGTCATTAAATGGTTAGAAAATCACTTAAATGTCTTTAAAAGGTCAAATGACCCCTGGAATTTTCCAAATTTTCACATGACAGTTGTATTAGTGCACGTTAAACGTAGAAAAAAATTTGAAGGCCGTAAGAGGAAGCTATCTCCCATTCGTCATCAAACATGCATTGTTCCCTTTCCGAACCACGAACCTTATAGTGAGTTGCTCCGGTTTGTGAGGGGTGTATGTCCAAACTTTCATCAAACAGAACAATTTTTTTACCACATCATCTTGGTGGCATGACATTAAATCAATCAAGGTTTCATGTTTTTCTGATCATTTTCAAATTTTTGGAATTAAAATGCCATGGCACTCCATGCATGTGCCCATGCCTTGAGACCAATATGTTTGAAAATTCTTTCTAATTTACTGCACATGGAATTAACTCGCACACAAGTACACAAAAATATGATTTTTCAAACTGCTTTTGGTTAGGCGTTGCATGTAGATGTAGTTCAAATTTGAATTACGGTCACTAAATGGCTAGAAAATCACTTAAATGTCTTTAAAAGGTCAAATGACACCTGAAATTTTCCAAATTTTCACATGACAGTTGTATTAGTGCATGTTAAACGTAGAAAAAAAATTTGAAGGCCGTAAGAGGAAGCTATCTCCCGTTCGTCATCAAACATGCATTGTTCCCTCTCGGAACCACGAACCTTATCGTGAGTTGCTCCGGTTTGTGAGGGGTGTGTGGCCAAACTTTCGTCAAACATGCTAGTTTCTTTACCACATCATATTGGTAGCATGACATTATATCAACCAATGTTTCATGTTTTTCTGATCATTTTTTAATTTTATGGAATTAAAATGCCATGGCACTCCATGCATACGTATGCATGTGTTCATGCCTTGAGATCAATATGTTTGAAAATTCCTTCTAATTTACTACACATGGAATTAACTCGCACACAAGTACACAAATATGATTTTTCAAACCGTTTTGGTTAGGCATTGCATGTAGTTCAAATTTGAATTACGGTCATTAAATGGCTAGAAAATTACTTAAATGTCTTTAAAAGGTCAAATGACCACTAGAATTTTCCAAAATTTCACATTACAGTTGTAGTAGTGCACGTTAGACGTAGAAAAAAATTGAAGGCCGTAAGAGGAAGCTATCTCCCGTTCGTCATCAAACATGCATTGTTCCCTCTTGGAACCACGAGCCTTCTAGTGAGTTGCTCCGGTTTGTGAGGGGTGTGTGTCCAAACTTTCGTCAAACATGCCAATTTCTTTACCACATCATCTTGGTGCCATGACATTACATCAACCAAGGTTTCATGTGTTTCTGATTTTTCTTGGAATTAAAATGTCATGTCACTCCATGCATACCTATGCATGTGCCCATGCCTTGAGACCAATATGTTTGAAAATTCCTTCTAATTTACTGCACATGGAATTAACTCGCACACAAGTACACATGTATGATTTTTCAAACCGTTTTGGTTAGGCATTGCATGTAGATGTAGTTCAAATTTGAATTACGGTCATTAAATGGATAGAAAATCACTTAATGTCTTTAAAAGGTCAAATGACCACTAGAATTTTCCAAAATTTCACATTACAGTTGTAGTAGTGCATGTTAGACATAGAAAAAAATTGAAGGCCGTAAGAGGAAGCTATCTCCCGTTCGTCATCAAACATGCATTGTTCCCTCTCGGAACCACGAGCCTTCTAGTGAGTTACTCCGGTTTGTGAGGGGTGTGTGTCCAAACTTTCGTCAAACATGCCAATTTCTTTACCACATCATCTTGGTGGCATGACATTACATCAACCAAGGTTTCATGTGTTTCTTATTTTTTTACTTTTTGTAATCAAAATGCCATGTCACTCCATGCATACGTATGCATGTGTCCATGTCGTGAGACAAATATGTTTGAAAATTCCTTCTAATTTACTGCACCTGGAATTAAATCACACACAAGTACGCAAATATGATTTTTCAAACCGTTTTGGTTAGGCATTGCATGTAGATGTAGTTCAAATTTGAATTACGGTCATTAAATGGTTAGAAAATCACTTAAGTGTCTTTAAAAGGTCAAATGACCCCTAGAATTTTCCAAAATTTCACATTACAGTTGTACTAGTGCACGTTAGACGTAGAAAAAAATTGAAGGCCGTAAGAGGAAGCTATCTCTCGTTCGTCATCGAACATGCATTGTTCCCTCTCGGAACCATGAGCCTTCTAGTGAGTTGCTCCGGTTTGTGAGGGGTGTGTATCCAAACTTTCTTCAAACATGCCAATTTTTTTACCACATCATCTAAGTGGCATGACATTACATCAACCAAGGTTTCTTGTGTTTCTGATTTTTTTTGGAATTAAAATGCCATGTCACTCCATGCTTAATTGTGTCATAGTTGTTAGACCAATATGTTTGAAAATTCCTTCCAATTTACTGCACATGGAATTTAATCGCACACAAGTACACAAAATATGAGTTTTCAAACCGTTATGGTTCGCTGTTGCATGTACATGTAGTTCTTTTCAATTACGGTAATTAAATGGCTAGAAAATCACTTAAATGTCTTTAAAAGGTCAAATGACCCTTGAAATTTTCCAAAATTTGACATGACAGTTGTATTAGTACTATAAAATTTCTCGTTCATTTAAAACACCATATGTTGCCACTTTACTCTAAATTCGTCTTTCACAGCTAATAAAAAAATATCTACAACATCACACAGAGTTGTTTTCTAGGAACCGTTTGCGATGAAAATATCTAGGTCTATGTAAGTCTCCCTCCTTAAGCTTCGTCGGCTCGTCTGCTCCAGTGCCGGCAACCCCCGAATCCAGGAATCCCGATCCCCATTCCCGTACCCCCTTCTCGCAAAGATGACGCCGTGGAAACGCTTCGTGAAGGCCCGTACGATGGTCGCGCCCCCCTGAGCGCCGCCGCCTACGCCGAGAGCGCGTCCGCCTACACTGAGAGTGCCGCCGCATCCGCATTGAGTGCGGCCACTTCCGCCGAGAGGGCGTCTGCGGCAGCCGATAGGGCAGCTGCAGCTACTGCCGCGAGGCGGCTACAAACGCCGAGAGCGCTCGAGCTGCCGTCCGTGCCGCCGATGTCGCCCTGGCCCGGGTCGAGGCCATCCACGCCAATATCGAGGATGCACACGCTAAGATATTCCAGGCCACCTCAGACTCCAGCATGCAATCCACATCTGAAAAGGCGGCAGTGGCCATGGAGGACCTGCTTCCTCATGAGGTCGCCGAGCGGGAGTTGGAGATGCAGGAGGCGGCGGAGATCGAAGAGCGGCGGGAGGAGGAGTTGCGCGTGGCCGAGGTCGAGGTAGACAAGAGTCTGTCCGTCGAGGAATCGGCGGTGGAGTACCAACGCGAGCTCTGGCGCAGCCACTACTACGAGTACTACAACCATGAGGGTGGCGCCAAGGATGAGGACGAGGACGAGGACACGGTCGACTTCAGCAGGGGGGACGCGGAGTCCACCAACGGCAGCATGTCGCCTGGACAAGTCATCGATGTCTCATCACACCGGCGATGCATAGCCCGGCGCGGCGGCGGATTTGTTAAAATTATGTATACTTAGGCTTTGTTTTTAATGCTGGTCTTTTGTTAGAGGAATATTTAGGTCAACTAGCTCTGTTTAATTACTAAAATTGCTCGATTCAGTAAGTGTGGTATGTCTGCTGTACGCTCTTTTGTGTGCCCAAATTAGCAAGCGATGTTAAATTATGCAATGACGTACCCGGGGAAATTTCCACCAAAATTTGAATTATCAAACTCATCCCATGCGCGTAAAGCAGAAGAATCGTTTGTGATGCACACAATTGGTCAAAGTGAATGGTCCGGTGGCACTGCGCGCAAAGTTTCCCTCCACATTTCAAAATTTTTGGCCTGCCGCCAAAATATCTACCCCCTTCCCCCTTCCCCACCCCCTTTTCTCCCCGACCACAAGTCACATTTCCCATGTTTCCTCCTTCCTTCCTTCCTTCCTAAGCTATAGCCGCTTCCTCGCTCTCGCCGTCTCGCATCCTACTGCCGGGGTCGCCATGGTCTTCTTCAAAGACCTCTCCGGTGATTCCTCCTGGCGACGACTCCTTCACCACCCGGGTATGCCTCTCTTCTCTCTCTCGGGCTATGACTTGGAATGAAGGATTTTTACCCAATGGTCGATTTGAGTCATTTCTTCCTCTTGTAGCTCCCTAGGACCATCAGTGGCAACGAATGGAGCGGGGTGGCTGAAGATCTATCTACTCGTTGTCACCATCAGTCTCCATGCGTGAAGCTAGTTGCGTTTGAATCTATGGACAGTGGGAGGAAGTTTCTGGCATGTGCAGAGAAGGTTAGACCCTCTTTCATTGTTACAAATCACTTGTTAGATGTGATTCAGACACTGTCACGGCCCGAACCCCTTCATACCACACCTTAAACCAAACGCATCCTAAGACAGTGTCACAGTTTGTACCTAGTATCTTAAATTGTTGCCATCTCATCAGCGGTGCCATTAGAAAATTGTTTGGCGCCGCTTCAGAAGTTTGTGCAGCCAACTTTGATCCAAACATCCAAGCAGCCAAGCAGTAAAATACTAAATCTTTATGGCACGAAGGAACTAGGCATCATAGCAACTACGTGCTCCGGAGTCCGGGTCCCTGATTTTTTTTCCGCTGCATCGGCTCGCCAGTGCAGGGCACCGGTGCGAGATGTAGCAACAGTTGTCTTTACCCCAGTTTTGGCATACGTAGTGGACGGCCTTAGTGCTATTAGTTCTATGTTAATAAATTTGTGCATGTAAACACCTGTTAGTATCAATTTGTTGTCATCCAAACACTGTCGCTATCTTTATTGCGATTATATTTACCTTCCTCATAAAATGTTCAATTTGTTATTTATTGTACATGAGTAAGAACTTTTAAGCGTCGTTGTAGTTAATTATAGCTTCGATGTTCCGAATTTGGTTGTTGTCTCAAGAGAAATTAATTCATTTGCACATTGATCTTTTTGAGAAGATATGTCATAATTAACATGTTTCTTCAGTTTTTCAAAATAAGCATTGGTGATTTTCTATGTTGCTATAAACCCATTTCCCCTACAATTGTTACTGATGTAGTTTTAAATATTGAAGGATGAACGGAAGTGTTCTTACTTGGAGTGGGTTGATCAAGAGTGGCCACAGCTTTGAAGATGTGCCTAGCGAAGCTCTGGAGCATGTACGAGGAAGAGAACAGACGTAGGCTTAGAGAACTGTTGTCAACACTGAAGAATATTTGAAGATGCGGGATAAAAAGTTGAAGGTGGAGAATGAGGTCAGATTTTTTAAATCAGACTTTTCTAACATGGTGTTGGCGAAGGAGGAGGCACTTTCCCAGTTGGCCCGTGCAAAACAGGTTCTTCTTGAATCGAAAGCAGGTGGATAAGACGAGCCTGGATGATCTCGATTAGGGAAATGAATATATTGTTCTTATGAAGTTGAACTAGCTATATGTTGTCTTGTGTTGTTTTCATGTAGCTACCGTCTTTGTGATGTTATAATATATTTATGTGCCTGATATGAAATTGGCAAACAACTGTTCAATATGAATTGTGAATTTTCGTAATACTGGAATTGTTAATTGTAAACTAATAAACCTGCTAAATGTGTCATGGACCTTTGCAAACGGTTCTAGCAGTAAAAGCGTTTGCGATGGATAGCCCAATGACACACAGTTTTCTTCATCAAATCGTGTGTGATATAGTTGATAAAAGCAAACAGTTAACCAAGGCAGACCGTGTGTGATAGTTACACCTTTCACACAGGAGCCTACACATAAAATTGTGTGGGATGTACGTACGAACGGAAACGTTTTCCCTGTATTGACTGTGTGGGATGTACATAAGAACGAAAACATATTCCTTGGATTGACTGTGTGTGATATACATACGAACGGAAATGTTTTTCTGGGATTCACCGTGTGGAATGTACATACCTACGAATTTTTTTTTTCTCGGATTACCGTGTGGGATGTACATAACTACGAAAATGAGTCGGTTTCGATGCCTCACCCGATCGCACACGGCCCCGGCCTGGGTCCCATGAGGGCCTATCCCCAACGATTTTTGGGACATGTGGGAAGGACTCCCCTATCGCCCACACTCACTTGGCGACGGTTCCAAATGTCATCGCAGAAAGGGGTTAAAAACCGTTTGTATAGCACCGACGCGCACCAGTGCTGGGTAAAGATCGTCTCCTTCGTTCCTTCTACCCTTGATCAGAGATCCATAGCTCGGGACCCCTGCTACCTCTTGAGCATGCGTTGGTTTTCCCTTGAAGAGGAAAGGGTGATGTAGCAAAGTAGCATAAGTATTTCCCTTAGTTTTTGAGAACCAAGGTATCAATCCAGTAGGAGACTACACACAAATCCCTCGTACCTGCACAAACAATTAAGAACCTTGCAACCAACGCTATAAAGGGGTTGTCAATCCCTTCATGTCCACTTGCAAACGTGAGATCTGATAGAGATAATAAGATAAATAATTTTGGTATTTTTGTTCTATAGATTGAAAGTAAATATTGAAAAATAAGAATAGATTGGAAACTTATATGATGGAAAGTAGGCCCGTGGGCCATAGGTTTCACTAGTGGCTTCTCTCAGGATAGGAAATTCTATGGTGGGTGAACAAATTACTGTCGAGCAATTGATAGAAAAGCGCATAGTTATGAGAATATCTAGGCATGATCATGTATATAGGCATCACGCCGTGTCAAGTAGACCGAAACGATTCTGCATCTACTACTATTACTCCACACATCGACCGCTATCCAGCATGCATCTAGAGTGTTAAGTTCATAAGAACAGAGTAACGCATTAGGCAAGATGACATGATGTAGAGGGATAAAATCAAGCAATATGATATAAACCCCATCTTTTTATCCTCGATGGCACAATACAATACGTGCCTTGCTACCCCTGTTGTCACTGGGAAAGGACACCGCAAGATTGAACCCAAAGCTAAGTACTTCTCCCACTTCAAGAAAGATCAATCTAGTAGGCCAAACCAAACTGATAATTCGAAGAGACTTGCAAAGATATGAAATCATGCATATAAGAATTCAGAGAAGATTCAAATATTATTCATAGATAATCTTGATCATAAACCCACAATTCATCGGATCTCGACAAACACACAGCAAAAAGTATTACATCGAATAGATCTTCAAGAGAATCGAGGAGAACTTTGTATTGAGATCCAAAGAGAGAGAAGAAGCCATCTAGCTAATAACTATGGACCCGAAGGTCTGTGGTAAACTACTCACACATCATCGGAGAGGCTATGGTGTTGGTGTAGAAGCCCTCCGTGATCAATTCCCCCTCTGGGAGAGCGCCGGAAAAGGCCCCAAGATGGGATCTCACGGGTACAGAAGGTTGCGGCGGTGGAAATAGGGTTTCGTGGTGCTCCTGTATGTTTTCAGGGTATATGAGTATATATAGGCGAAAGAAGTAGGTCGGTGGAGCTACGAGGGGCCCACGAGGGTGGGGGCGTGCCTACCCCCCTGGGCGCGCCCTCCTACCTCGTGGCCACCTCGTGGCTTCCTTTACATCCACTCCAAATCTCCTGGATTGCGTTTGTTCCAAAAATGATCCTCGCAAAGGTTTCATTCCGTTTGGACTCCATTTGATATTCCTTTTCTGCGAAACACTGAAATAGGCAAAAAAACAGCAAGTGGCACTGGGCCTCCGGTTAATAGGTTAGTCCAAAAAATAATATAAAAGTGCATAATAAAGCCCATTAAACATCCAAAATAGATAATATAAGGTTTTTTTTACATCTGTGCCCCTGGTTCCTTAGCTCTACTCATTCATCCCCGCGCTCTTAACTTTTGCTCAGTTTTCCCCACTCCCTTGCCAGAAACCCTTAGAACTGGTCACAACGGACATTGCCGTCGGGTCAATGGCTTGACCATTAACTCTCACGAGTGGGGCCACGTTGGACTATGTCATCCGTTGGACCTGACAAGTGGAGCCACGTTGGGCGGTGTCGCTGTTCGACCGTTGGGCCGTGGTTTCGTTGGGCCATCCGTTGCATTAAACGCATGCGCGCGTGATACGTCCATTTTGCATCATGTTTTCTTAATGTTATTTATGATGTTTTTATCCAAAATAATGCTTTTTGGAGTAATTCTAATGCCTTTTCTCTCATAATTTGCAAGGTGCACACCAAGAGGGAGAATTCTGACAGCTGGAAATCTCGAGCTGGAAAAACTACGTCAGGCTACCTATTCTGCACAACTCCAAACAAGCTGAAACTTCACGGGGATTTTTTATGGAATATTTAAGAATTATTGGAGCAAGTAACTACCAGAGGGGGGCCATCAGGTGGGCACAACCCACCTGGGCACGCTAGGGTGCCCAGGCGCGCCCTGGTGGGTTGTGCTCACCTAGGCCCACCTCCAGTGCCCATCTTCTGGTATATAGGTCATTTTGATCTAGAAAAAATAAGTTGAGGACTTTCGGGACGGAGCGCCGCCGTCTCGAGGCGGAACTTGGGCAGGATCACTTTTGCCCTCCGGTGGAGCGATTCCGCTGGGGGAACTTCCCTCCCGGAGGGGGAAATCATCATCATCATCATCACCAACCACTCTCCCATCTTGGGGAGGGCAATCTCCATCAACATCTTCAACAACACCATCTCATCTCAAACCCTAGTTCATCTCTTGTGTTCAATCTTGTTACCTGAACTATAGATTGGTGCTTGAGGGTGACTAGTAGTGTTGATTACATCTTGTAGTTGATTACTATATGTTTTATTTGGTGGAAGATTATATGTTCAGATCCATTATGCTATTTAATACTCCTATGATCATGATCATGATTATTATTTGTGAGTAGTTACATTTGTTCTTGAGGTCACGGGAGAAATCATGTTGCAAGTAATCATGTTAATTTGGTATGTGTTTGATATTTTGATAGTATGTATGTTGTTATTCCTTTAGTGATGTCATGTGAACATCGACTAGATGACACTTCACCATATTTGGGCCTAAGGGAATGCATTGTGGAGTAGCAATTAGATGATGGGTTGCGAGGGTGACATAAGCTTAAACCCCAGTTTATGCGCTATTCCGTATGTGACCGATTGGATCCAAAAGTTTAATTCTATGGTTAGAATTTATTCTTAATACTTTTATCATAGTTGCGGATGCTTGCGGGAGGGTTAATCATAAGTAGGAGGTTTGTTCAAGTAAGGACAACACCTAAGCACCGGTCCACCCACATATCAAATTATCAAAGTAGCGAACACGAATTGAACCAACATGATGAAAGTGACTAGATGAAATTCCCGTGTACCCTCAAGAACGCTTTGCTTATCATAAGAGACCGTTTTGGCCTATCCTTTGCCTCAAAAGGATAGGGCTACCTTGCTGCACTTTTGTTACTACTATCGCTACTTGCTCGCTACAAATTATCTTGCTATCAAACTACTCCGCTACTTACAATTTCAGCACTTGCAGACATTACCTTACCGAAAACTACTTGTCATTTCCTTCTGCTCCTCGTTGGGTTCGACACTCTTACTTATCGAAAAGAGCTACAATTGATCCCCTATACTTGTGGGTCATCAAGGCTATTTTCTGGGCCGTTGCCGGGGAGTGAAGCGCCTTTGGTAAGTGGAATTTGGTAAGGAAACATTTATATAGTGTGCTGAAATTTATTGTCACTTGTTACTATGGAAAACAATCCTTTGAGGGGTTTGTTCGGGGTACCTTCACCTCGCCGAGAACCACAATTAGCTACCACTCAACCTACTGCACCTACTGAAAATATTAAATATGAAATTCCTTCAGGTATGAAGAACAACTGCTAGCTAATCCTTATGCAGGAGATGGAACCGAACATCCTGATATGCACTTGATATATGTAGAACACATTTGTGGATTGTTTAAGCTTGCAGGTTTACCCGGAGATGAAGTGATGAAAAAGGTTTTCCATTTATCTTTGAAGGGAAAATCATTGGCATGTTATATGCTATGTGATGATATTGGATCATGTAATTGGAATCATTTGAAATTGGAGTTCCACCAAAATTTTTATCCTATGCATCTAGTTCATCGTGATCAAAATTATATATGTAATTTTTGGACTCGTGAAGGAGAAAGTATCGCTCTAGCTTGGGGGAGGCTTAAGTCAATGTTATATTCATGCCCCAATCATGAGCTCTCAAGAGAAATTATTATCGAGAATTTTTATCCTCGGCTTTCTCGTAATGACCAAACCATGCTTGATACTTCTTATGCTGGTTCTTTTATGAAGAAGACTATTGAATCCCGGTGGGATCTTTTGGAAAGAATTAAACGCAACTCTGAAGATTGGGACTCGAGAAGGTAAAGAGTCAGATATTAAACTTAAGTATGAGTGTGTTAAATCTTTTATGGATACCGATGCTTTTCAAAAGTTTAGCACTAAATATACACTTGACTCTGAGATAGTAGCGTCCTTTTGTGAGTCATTTGCTACTCATGTTGAACTCCCTAAAGAGAAGTGTTTTAAATACCACCCACCTGTTAAATAAGAAATTAAAGAACCGGTACCAGTTAAAAGAAGAAACTATACTTTATAATGTTGATCCAGTTGTCCCTTCTGCTTATATTGAGAAACCACCTTTTCCTGTTAGGATAAAGGAACATGCTAAAGTTTCAACTGTGGTTGACAAAAGTGTCGGCGTCCTGGGAACGGGGGTACCCAGACTTGCCTTCCTGCGGCCCACAACATGGCTCTACCAATGGCCCAGTACGGCCCAGCTTCGACAACAACAACTCAAGACCCTCGCGAGGGGCCAAGCCTCGCGAGGCGGACGACGCCAAGACTTCCCTAGGGGCGACCTCGCTAGGCTGGATCCCGAGGAGCGGATATATCTATGCAAGGGGAACCTCGCGAGGTTCACATGATGTGAGCCATGACGACCAAGGCCAGGCGGGCGCCAGCGGGTGCAGTGTACCCGTTTCCTCTTTGGTGCTAAAGAGGCAGGCGTAGTCGAGGACTCCCGAGGCATCATGTAAAGGTTTCCATATCGGTGCAACAAGACCAAGACCAGCAGGACGGCAGGACGGAGGTCATCGCGGAGCCCACGGTAGCGTCACCACTAGAGCCTTTGGCAGGAGAAGACTACTTTTGTCAGGATAACTTGTACTAGTTGTCTCCCTTCAAAATTGGCCATTGTGGGATCCCTTCCCGCCTACATTTGGGAAGAGAGTCGGGGCCTCTATAAATAGGACTAGCCACCACCATAGGAGGCAACTCATCTTGGACCAGATCCATTCCACCAAGACCATCTCACCAGCTCATAGAGCTCAAGAACACCTCTCCTCCTGAGGCGGTTCACCCATTGTACTAGTTCATCCTCAACCCACGAGGCAATCCATCACCACCACACTGGAGTAGGGTATTACACCACATGGTGGCCCGAACCAGTATAAACCTCTGTGTCCCATGTTCTTTGGGTTCATCGAGCTAGGCTGTGAAATCGTTGGGTAAGCAGGCTGGGGAGAGAGAGTCCTTCGTGCGCACCCCAGAGTTCGAACCTCTCAAGGGTCAGCGGACCCCAGAATCCGACATTTGGCACGCCAAGTAGGCGTGTGCCGAAGCTTTCCCTCCGTCGATCCAAGCTCCACCGTTCCACCACTTCCATGGCAGATGCTCATTGAGCCCGTGCGGAGCGTCGGGCTGCTCTCAACGCCTGCGTTACCCAAACGGCGCCCGTCGGCGGGCCTCCCCGTCGCTCTCCATCACCTGCTGCCAACGCCGCCACCGGCCCGGCGGGGAATGAGCAGCAGACCTCACTTCTGCACCCCTCCGTGCGGCGGGACGGACACACCGCCACCCCGTCGTTGACTCTGGCCGGTTTGTCATCCCACGCTCGCCGCAGGCCCGCAGACGCGCAGGCCGCACTGCTCATGGCGCGTGAGCTCCTACGCTGCTGCCCCGTCGACGACCTATATGAGACTGGCTGGACCGCATCGCCGAGCTCGTCAGCACCGCTGGGGGCTCTCCTGCGCCATCCCTCTCGCTCTCTCGACCACCTCCAGCTGTGGGCGATGTGGCCCAGGGAGCGCCTCCATCACCTGCACGTCAAGACGTTGCCATCGCGCCAAGATGCGCGGCCCCACGGCACGACCCACCGTGCAGAGCGCCCGCACATGAAGAAGGAAGCTGCCAGGAGGTCCCTCGGCCGCAAGAAGATGCTCTTGCACTCCCCGCACCACCGTGTCAATACCGTGCGCCACCCGCGGTGGCAGCGCGCGGATACCAAGACCATGCTCCGCCCCCATGACGGGCTGCGGTGACTACAGCAGGTTGTCGCGCCTTCACTCCTGAGCTACGTAGCATCGTCTGGCCCAGGAAGTTCAAGCCCGACCTGCCGAGTTCCTGCAGCTCTACGAGTTGAGCATCGAGGCGGCCAACAGCAATGAGAAAGTCATGGCGAACTGGTTCCCCATGGCCCTCAAAGATGGCGTGCGCTCATGGCTCCTGAACTTGCCCGCGGGATCGATCTCCTCCTGAGGCGAGATGCGCGAGCATTTCGTCGTCAACTTCCAGGGCACTCACGACCGCCCGCCAGCCGCGGGTGACCTACGGCGCATCAAGTAGTAGCCGGGAGAGACCCTGCAGAAGTACATCCAGCGCTTCAACAAGGTTCGCCTCAAGATCCCCAAGGTGACGGACGAGGCCATCATCTCCGCATTCTCCGATGACGTCCGTGACATCAGGATGAAGGAGGATCTCGCCATCCACGAAGACCTATGCACGGCTATGGAGATGTTCAACATGGCTACCAAGTGCGCAAGAGCTGAGGAGGGGCGCCACTCCCTCCTCGAGCTCCCTGCTGCCGACCCAGAAGACAAGAAGGCCAAGACCAAGGATGTGAAGCGCAAGGGAGCGACCGTGCTCGCGACTGAGCCAGAGATGAAGCGTGGATGCGACCACCCGGAGTCTTTGAAGGGTTGCCGTCCGTTCTGCGCCTTCCACAACGTAGACAGCCACAACACCAATGACTCTCAGGAGCTCAGGGCCATCCGCGATGGGTGCTTTGGCCGACACCCCAAGCGCAACGGCCGAGGCTACGGCCGAGGAGGAGGACGAAGCGGAGGACACTGGGACAACCGAGGCCCTCGCCAGGAGTGGCATGACCAGCCTCGTGAGGACCGCTGGCAGGACCAGCCCCGCAAGGGCGCCTGGAGGGACCAGCCTTGTGAGGACTGACCTCAGGGCAAGGCTGGCCTCCCTCAGCTGCCAGCACCACCATGAAGGAACGATGATCATCTTCAAGATGAGGGGGCTGGGGGCTTCCAGGAGCCGCGCGCCATCACTTGCATCTTGGGTGGTGCTCAGGCCCTAGCCTCCTAGCGCATCTTCAAGTAGTTCGCTCATGAGGTGAACGCGGCCCTCCCTAGGCTTGAGGCCACGCGCCCACTAAGGTGGTCCAAGTGCACCATTACCTTCAGCTCGTCCGACCAGCTCAAGTGCGCAGCAACAGCCGGCGCCCTCCCGATGCTCTGCTCGCCCATCATCAGCAACGTCCTTGTCATCAAGACCCTCATCGATGGTGGCGCAGGCCTCAACATTCTCTCCATCGACACATTTGACCACCTCCAAGTGCCATACGATCAGCTGCAGCCGACCAAGCCCTTCTCAGGTGTGACCGACGACTCCACCACCCCGATAGGGCAGATCTGCCTCCCTGTTACCTTCAGCAAGCGTGACAACTACCACACTGAGCTCATCGACTTTGACGTTGCCCACATTAGCCTTCCCTACAACGCCATCCTTGGGTATACGGCCCTGGCCAAGTTCATGGCGGTGACTCATCATGGTTACAATGTCCTCAAGATGCCAGGGAGTTGCAGCGTCATCACGGTCGCCTGCGAAGAGAAGGACGCGGTGTGATCTCTCGAGCGCGCCTACCAGGCTGCGGCAGTCGAAGACCCAGACAATGAAGGCACCATCTACCCTCCTGAGGCCGTCCCCAAGAAGAAAAAGCAGTTGCTCCGCCAGGGGCCTCAGGAGAACAGCATCTCTAGCGGCACCTCCTCGGGACCTGCACCCGTAGACGGGTTGCCTCCCTCCCTCGCATAGGAAGGCACGCTTGGTGCCCTCTTCAGGCTGGGCATGGGGGCTCTCTTCTGCAGAGCCTCAGACCTAGCCAACGTCACGAGGGAGGCACTCGGGCACTACATGGAGGCATGCTTCGCCACATGCTTCCTTCGCCAGGGCGCAGGGCACGCAGTGCCTGGTGCTCAGGAGTCCATCACCAAGACCACCAAGGAGCTTAAAGAGGTGAGAGCCATGCGCAGCGACCGTCGCCCACCACCTGGCGCAGACGACGAGCTGCGGGTCTGCGTCGACATTCCAGGGCTCAACAGGGCCGCATTTCAGGAGCGCTTCTGGCCATCGCGCGTCGGCTGGTGTGAGGGTCCACCTCACAGCTACGTTCACATGCCTTTCGGCTTGCCGAATGCAGCTGTCACCTTCGAGCGCCACCCGCGGAGCATCCTGGCGGCCCAGGAAGCCAGGCACCAGGCGGTCCTGGCAGAGATGGCGACAGTCCTTCATGAGCCTCCCGGCCTCCCAGAGCCTCCCGAGGCTCAGGATCCCGGTGGCTCGTGAGGAACGGCTTCTTCAGCACGCGTCTTCAGCTGCTCCAACACCTCTTCAGCAACGGTGCCAGGTGATATTTTCCGGTTTATTCAGGTGGGAGCGCCCCTCGGGCTGCATCATTCCTAGGTCGCACGGGCCTGTCCCTACGACATGTATCCTTTTACATCTTTAGCTTACTCCGTTGGGGGCGCCCCTCAGACTGCATCATCCCCAGACCGCATGGGTCCTGTGGCATGTATCGTTCTTGCATCTATCTGAACTAGCGTTGCTTGCCCCTCCTGAGATGATTTTATACCTACCTGATTACACTTCGCGGCATCCCGCTCTGCTGGCCGACCTTCTGCTCATCCTGCGACGAGGACTCCACGTGCTGGCACGACGCTTGTGCTCGGGCCCGTACCTGCAACGCTGATAAACCTGAGAGATTGAGCTCTGGCTCGCGGCCCGCCTTGCGCATGTCACCTCACCAGATCCTCAGTGCCTTCATATTCTTGCGAGATGATCATCGGCAGGACGGCCAACGTGATTACGAGCTATATTTCCCTCTCCAACTAACCCGCAGGAATCTTTGGAGCCTAACTACGGGTGGCCCCGCCAACTCCTTCCTTTTCTCATGCAATTCTCTTGTGCGTTAAAGGGGGGTTCTTGAGCATCGCGTCTCAAGAGCTCTTACTAACTCTCCAGCCCTCACCCCCTAGCCTTGACCACGGCATCGCGACCTGGCATACCAGCAGCGGCTGAGCTCTGCTCGAGGGTCGGGACCCAAGAATGCAGAGCACTTAGAGGAGCATGAAAGAGGGAGGAAGCTGGCGCGAGCCTGACCTAGTAGTACCAGTGCCGCAGACGCGCAAACCGAGCGCGGCACAAGGAATCGACCCAGGATCACTAAGATAAGTCACGCATTCGAGTCAGCCCGGCGCTGCTACACAAGATTCCTAGCTCTTGCAGCCTTGCTCCGGTGATGCCGCCTTCTTTTTCTTCCTTCAGGGAGTTGCTTGCACGCTAAAGGGGACCTCTTGAGCATCGTGCCTCAGGAGCTCTCACCGGACCTCAGGCCACTCATCTCCTGGCCTTGACCACGGCATCGCGAATTGGCATACCAGCGACAGCTGAAGCCTGCCTGGGGACTAGGACCTGTCAGCGTAGAGCGCTAAGCTACCGCAAGGAAGAAAAGGGGGGGGGTGTCGGTGTCAAAACCGGCGGATCTCGGGTAGGGGGTCCCGAACTGTGCGTCTAGGCGGATGGTAACAGGAGACAAGGGACACGATGTTTTACCCAGGTTCGGGCCCTCTCGATGGAGGTAAAACCGTACTCCTGCTTGATTAATATTGATGATATGGGTAGTACAAGAGTGGATCTACCACGAGATCAGAGAGGCTAAATCCTAGAAGCTAGCCTATGGTATGATTGTTGAATCTCTATCGACTAGCTTGGCCTTGGTTTATATAATGCACCAGAGGCCTAGGATAACAAGAGTCCTAACCCGAATCGCCCGGTGGGGAGGAGTCCTTGTCTTGATCGCCAAGTCTTGCGGAATCTTCCTTGTATGCGGCAGCTGTCCGGACTAGCCCATGAGTATACGGCCATGGGGTCCTCGGCCCAATCTAACGGATCGGGAGATGACGTGGTGAGTACCCCTAGTCCAGACACCGTCGATAGCCCCTGAACCGGTCTTCAAGTTTAGGGACGCTCCTCGATTCTTCCGAACCGTTCTTCATCTTCAGTCGCCGGTCTTGAAAACTGGTTCAACAAATCTTCTCATCTTCGATCTTGAGGATCGCCGAAATGCATTCGACGAGTTTACACGTCGGGTATCCGAGGAGCCCCTTTAAGTTTCTGGCCTTTATCAATGCCTTGTTATTTTTATGCCACACCTCGGGTTTGAAGTTGTTCCCGGGCGGCAGCGTCCTCTTGCGTTCGAGATCCAACGCCGGACTGCATTCGAGGTATGTTTTGCAGCCGAGCACCAATGCCGGACTGCTTCCCAGCTCTAACGCCGGACTATGTATCCGACCTCCAATGCCGGACTATGCCGAGCTCCAACGCCGGACTATATCCGAGGTCTCGTAAATCACCTTGGTTCAAAGAAGTTTGAAGGAGTTTAGCCGAGCTTAATGCCAGAAATGCCCTCTATGGAGCCAGCCACTAGCGCCCGAGCTTTATGCCGGACTGCTTCCGAGGTGGTGCACCACCTCGAATGTGGGCCGATTTTTGTCAATATTTTTGATTGGTGCAATTTATTCTCTGCCGAGATACATTGCCAGTAGCCCTCAAGGTGGGTATCGGTCTAAAACCCGAGATGCACATGAAGGATGACATAAGACCGCCGATCCTCAGAGGCTTTGAGACTCAAGTTGATTTGCAAAATCGGTCCGAGGATCAAGTCCTAGCTCGCGTAATACTTCGACACAAAAGCAGGCGTGCCAGTCCTCAAGACTCAGGTTGGGTGCGGCCGACCAACAGACGACCAAAATCTCCTCGAGATCAGATTACACTTAAAATTTTCTCGCATTGGACAGTGCAATGCGGTAGCCCCCGAGACACCGGGTCGGGTGGCAACACAGAATCGTGGGATTGATGTGCCCTTTAATATTTGTAAATAATAAGCCCGAAGCCCAAGAGTTCTCGAGCCTTAATACGGGCACGAGTGGCCGAATTAAGGATCAATATCCATAGTAAATTCACAAATTATGTGTAATGAGTCAATGTATCCAAGTACTTTATGTCATTAATGCTCGGATCCGCATTGTACAAAACTTTATTGACCGACCATCGACTTCAACCTCCTCGGCCAGTATCCGAGGAGTGTTTGTCCTACTTTATAAAGCCTTTATGAGGGCAAAGATTTACGACAAACAAGGCAATCTGGCCATACGGTTTTATAAACAAAGGTACGCAGAGAGATATGTTATATTACTATTTAACAGAAGAAATGTCTTCCAAAGAAAATAGTCCCGCTATCGGTTCCTTTCTTTGGGTTGTCATGCTAAGCATGATCATTAAACCTCAGCTCCAATGTAAGAGCAAAATATTGAGGATGTAGTTTGGGAGGCCATTTACTAGCCCCCGGTAGTGTTCAAATGACAATCGAGGTCAAGCCGGAAACACTTCGCCAATGTTATGAATGGCCCGTCATTTAATATAGTCATCGGATCGCTGACCAGTTTACACCTATTGTGACAGATCGGTTTCGGCTTTCTCCACCGAGGTGCTTGACCATGCGAAATGGAAGCACAATCGCAGTGGTTCTCCTTTGCACACCTAGCCAACAAAGCGGAACGTAGGAGGCAAGCGCGAGCCGGCAACCCAACTATTGACCGAAGACACAATTCAAACTGATGCATATATAGCAATATCCGAGAATGTTTTTGCCGAATCTCTAAAGGTGTCCGGCGTTGCACTGCGAGACTTGTGCTGAAAACACACAAATAGTTTAAAAGTGCCAAAAGCTTGGAAAACCAAAAAACTTCAGTAAAAAAATGACGTCCGAACAAGATCAAGTGTTTGATGCCAATCCGAAAATTGGACTTTAGAGAATAAAAAGGTGCTTCTGCCGTGCTTTAACATGACACATCCTATCTCAAGACTTCAAGCGGGTCAGCCTACGGCTGGGCCTCCCATCCCGAAGGTGGAGTACTTCTCATTAGGCCAGTTTAGAAAACTAAACTCTAGCGGTTTTGAGAGAGAAATTAGGCTCCCCGGCTAGTGACCGCACACTCGTGTCGAGAAAAGGAGTGATAAATAATAATAATAGAACTCTGCAATGACTAAGAAGAAAACACTTATTATAAAACGGCTCAAATAAACATAAGAGCCCCCAAGTGACTTGGGTAAAAGAATGATTGTACGTACCGAAGTACTTATATCATATCTATGTTCAACCAAACTTTAAACACGTCTTAACCGACCGTCGGCTTCTCCCTCTTTGGTCAAGGACCGAAAAGTGTTATGTACTCCATCTGTCGAGAATATCGACGGTGTTTCCAATAACCAGGCAATCAGGTCATAAGGCTGTAATAGACAAAGCGCCAGGGAACTTATGCTATATTATCGATAAAGTGTAAGAAGCATCTTCAAGAAAATAGTACCCCACCGATACCTTTCTTCGGTGCTCATTGTTAATATGATACTTGTGCAATAGATTTTTGTACTCATGAGTTCCGTTGTGTGCCGACCATTATTGAAAACAGTAAGAGCGCTTAGCTTTCAGCTTCACCTGTCGAGGTCCGGCTCGGGTGACCCGATCGTGACAATCGCAGAGGTGCTCCTTTACTCCCTAGCCGAACAATCGGGAGCGAGGGGTAAACACAGGAGCAAGGCAACCCGGCTTGCAAATCACTTAAGTCAATATGGTGCATATTGTGGTGTAATACACGAACAAGGAACGAAGCCGTACAAGTATAATCATGTGCAAGAGGAAAAAACTTCATGAAGGAAGCCCCCAAGTAAACGGTGTATTTTAGTTTGCGTGTCACAAACAAAGTTTGCACAAGGAAAATTTTTACAAGCAACTTTTTCCCAAAAAAGTATAACGCTTGGTCGAGCCGAACACAAGTTAAAAATTTAAAACTTTGAGCATGAAGGCAACTTAGCTGGTTAATGTGTTCGGTATTGACGACGCGGTCCGAGCTTGATGTGGGACAAGGTTCCATCCCCCAACCGATCCCGAGGTGGCGGAGCAAAGAGCTCGGCACTCCAAAGTGGTGACATAGCACGGTCAATGCAGGACGACAGAGTGATGCCGAAGTCCCCTGCATGGGGTAATGAAGTGTTGACGAAGCCCCCGTCCAAATGAGGTGACGCCAAAGGATATAGTCCGCTGGATCATTTTCTTGTGCACAAAAAATAGTGCAGACCGGGGATAATAGTAATAATAAGAATTAAAAAAATGTTGCATAATAAATAATTTATGCAAAGTGAGTAATAAAAGAAATATGGCATATCGCCGAAATCAATGTCGATGCAGGTCGTCGGCGTTGCAATAAAGGCATGGCAAAGCCTGAATTCACAGGTTGGTCGTTGTTAATGCGGCCACCATTTGATAGACCTGCGTATATATGATGGACAAACCAGAGTAATAATTCCTTGGGAAAAATGAACCCAAACAAGCAAAAAATACTGGGATTAATAGCACCTGGTTTATTTGTTGTAGCAATCCGAAGGGAGGTGATTCCCAAAATTGGGACTCGATCCGCGCACCCATTGCCTGATGGGTGATAAAACTACGGCATGGCAATGCTGGCAAAGGTTGGCTCGTCGAGGCAAAGCCCTCGGTCCAGCTAACGTGACGGAGCTGGTCGGCTAGCGACGCTGAAGCGTCCGGAGTAGGTTGATGAAGATATGGCGAAGCCCCCGGTCCAGCCGAGATGTCGAAGTAGTTCGGCGTGATGGACACCAGCTTGAAGAAGCAATAGTGCGGCCCTGCCGATGCAGGCCGTGACGCGGTCGATGCTGGCTTGATGAGGCGACCATGCGCTGTGCCCGCTCCGTGTAATCCGTGGGGTGGCGATGTTGGTGATGATTTATCCTTCGCGATGCCGGACTCTTGTTCGGCTTGCCAAGATGATTATCCGAAGAAGTTGACCTCGGCTCAACAAAGTGACGACGTGTCTAGCATAGGTCGGCAGCCGTGGAGCAATATTGCCGGACTGGTTTGACACCAGCATGATATTGAAGATCATGTTCAAAAGATTTTAAAGTTAGTGGGATGTGTTCGGAAACAAAACACAACATCCCATACAAAACTTCCTTCAAAAAGGATGTCCGAAATCCCGTTCATAAAAAAGACGAACTCGGTTCGGATTCGTTTTCGCGCAGAAAACAGATCCGAAAAGTGATGCACTAATCGGAATGTTCCCGGAGTTTGGACGGTCGGATCGAGCTGAAATTTTGAGGGGTGGTAGATATAGGAATTCCGCAGCTGATCAACGGTTGGATCTTCAAAAGGAAGTCCGAGCTAGAAGCTGCACACCACGCCCTAAACTCGTCCAGATTCTCGTCCAGATTCAATGCGGCTCCAGTATATCGGAGATTGCCAGAGATTCCTCCATCGGAACTCGACGAAATTTTCCAGGGTTGTTGTAGGCTCAATTCCGCACAATTACATCGAAGCAATCGTTAAAACGACGCTTGAGGAGGTGGTGGCGGCGGACACAAGTCCGCTGTCCAAAAAAACAGTACGGTCGCCCGAGGGCAATGTTGACGTTGAGCCCCCGGGCTCCCCGTATGATTCCTCCATGATCTTGATAGAGATCAGAGTTGATGTTGATGAAGGCCCCCATCCGAACATGGCGATCGGAGGTAGGGCGTAGTCCTTGGTCGAACCAAGGTGACCCGGTCGAAATTTGGTGACGAAGATCTGCTCAAGTCGCGGTTGATCTGCAGGCGAGCCATCGACCTTTTGCCGAACACACAGCGGAACTCTCAATGAAAGCACCAATGTCGGCGTCAAAACCGGCGGATCTCGGGTAGGGGGTCCCGAACTGTGCGTCTAGGCGGATGATAACAGGAGACAAGGGACATGATGTTTTTACCCAGGTTCGGGCCCTTTCGATGGAGGAAAACCCCTACTCCTGCTTGATTAATATTGATGATATGGGTAGTACAAGAGTGGTTCTACCACGAGATCAGAGAGGCTAAACCCTAGAAGCTAGCCTATGGTATGATTGTTGTATATCTCTATCGACTAGCCTGGCCTCGGTTTATATAATGCACCGCAGGCCTAGGATAACAAGAGTCCTAGCCGAATACGCCGGTGGGGGAGGAGTCCTTGTCTTGATCGCCAAGTTCTGCGGAATCTTCCTTGTATGCGGCAGCTGTCCGGACTGGCCCATGAGTATACGGCCATGGGGGTCCTCGGCCCAATCTAACAGATCGGGAGATGACGTGGTGAGTACCCCCTAGTCCAGGACACCGTCAGGGGGGGGGGGGCAAAGCCGAAGCAAGACACGCAACCACGAATTTCATAATGAGAATAATGTTGACGCAAAAGCGCTATAGATTCTTCACACACACCCACGGGGTTCATCTCGATTCCTCGCAGGGAACAAAATAAGAAGGCTTCCAGGAGTCATATCTACAGGCATCACTGCCGACGCCATCATCAACAGTGGGCCCCTGGGGGCAGACGCTAGCCCCATCCAGATCATCAGCGGCAGCGAGCCGATGCCGTCGCCGCGCTTCGAGCACGGCGGGAGCTCGGGCGCACATAGTTGTCGTCGCTCGTCTCCGGAGTCTCGTCAATCTAAGGAGAGCCGCTGGACTCCTAGGAGCCGCCGCCGCTGCTGGAGGAGCTGTCGGCAGGACCAAGGGCGGGCTCAACGCCTGCCGCTGCATCGTCCTGGCGGCCCCCTCCGGGGCAGCACTCTAGGCGGCGGCCCTCCTCGTTGAAGACCTTGAAGAACAGTTTGGAGGCGCCGCCATACTCAAAATGGATGGCGAGAGTCCCCTCCACGCGGCAGGCGCGGGCGACCTCGCCCCATCCATGGGTCATGAAGCTCTTTCCTGGGGAAACGACCTCGACCTCCGCTCCCGTCGCCGGGGTGCTGCATTCGGCATGCTGCAGCCATAGCTCGAGCGGCCCTCTCGGCGGCATCTCTCCAGCGAAGAACCACGGGAACTTGATCCATGTACGTGGTGGCATCATCACCATACCACGAACTCTCGCGAGGAATCCTCGACGTGGGTTCGTGGGTCGGCGGCCCGTGCAACCACAGCCTGGCCACCACAGCCGTGACGCGGCGTGAGGCGCCGCCTCCTCCTCCGGAGCCTTGTGCTTGGGCATAGAAGGGCAATGGGTAACCACGCGTAGGCCGCTCGTACCAGGGCCTCGTCACCTCCAGCCTCACGCCGTCACCATGGGAGCAGCCGAACCTCTTCTTTGGCGGAAGTGGCCCCTGCTCCTCACGGGTTTTTTTTCCATTCTCAGCAGCGGAGAACATCCTTATCGGTGCCATGGGAGTCGCGTCAAGACAATGAAGCAAGGAGGGAGAGGAAGGAGCGCGCGGTGAGAAGAAGGAGATGAAAAACGGGGGCTACGCCCCTCTCCTCATTTATAGCCAGCGGGAGGCCAACCGCCGGCCTCCACGATCACACGCAATGATGGTTTTCCTTCTGCATGCAGCAAGGTCTCGTCAAGTCAAGGGCAGTTGCCGAGGCAGCGTGGGGAAGCGGAGGCGCCCACATCCTATCAATTGTCACGCGTCGACCAAGGCCGCAGGCGGTTGGGGCCCGCGGCGCTCCGCACTTGCCCTTTGGCTTCGCCTCAAAGCCAAGTTCGAGTGCGCCTTAGGCCTGGGGGCTACTGTCGGCATCCTGGGAATGGAGGTACCCAGACTTGCCTGCCTTCAGCCCACGGCGTGGCTCCACCAACGGCCCAGTACGACCCAGCTTTGATAACAACAACTGAAGACCCTCGCGAGGTGGAGGATGCCAAGACCTCCCTGGGGGCAGCCTCGCTAGGCTGGCTCCCGAGGAGCGGAGATATCTATGCAAGGGGCACCTCGCGAGGTTCACATGACATGAGCCGTGATGACCAAGGCCAGGCGGGTGCCAGCGGGCGCAGTGTACCCGTTTCCTCTTTGGTGCTAAAGAGGCACGCGCAGGCGAGGAGTCCCAAGGCATCAGGCAAAGGTTTCCATATTGATGCGACAAGACCAAGACCAGCAGGACGCCAGGATGAAGGTGATCACGGATCCCATGGCAGCGTCACCACCAGAGCCTTTGGCAGGCAAAGACTACTTTTGTTAGGATAACTCGTACTAGTTGTCTCCCTTCAAAATTGGCCGTTGTGGGATCCCTTCCCTCCTACATTTGGGAAGAGGATCGGGCCCTCTTTAAATAGGACTAGCCACCACCATAGGAGGCAACTCATCTTGGACCGGATCCATTCCAACAAGACCATCTCACCAGCTCATAGAGCTCAAGAACACCTCTCCTCCTGAGGCGGTTCACCCATTGTACTAGTTCATCATCAACCCACGAGGCAATCCATCACCACCATAGTGGAGTAGGGTGGCCCGAACCAGTATAAACCTCGGTGTCCCGTGTTCTTTGTGTTCGTCGAGCTAGGCCGTGGAATCATTGGGTAGGCAGGCTAGGGAGAGAGAGTCCTTCGTGCGCACCGCAGACTTCAAACCTCTCAAGGGTCAGCGAAGCCCAGAATCCAAAAAAAGCTATATTAGAACACCTAAACCTGATGAACAAATTAAAGTAGAACCTAGCATTGCTATGGTTAAAGATCTCTTGGAAGAAGATATGGATGGGAATGTTATTTACTTCTACGAGGAAGCTGCTAGAATTGCCAAACCTGATAAAAGGGATAAACATAGACCTGTTGTTGGCATGCCTGTCATGTCAGTTAAAATAGGAGATCACTGTTATCATGGTTTATGTGACATAGGTGCTAGTGTGAGTGCTATTCCTTACACCTTATATCAAGAAATTATGAATGACATAGCACCCACGGAGATAGAAGAAATAGATGTTCCTATTAAACTTGCTAATAGAGGCACCATATCACCAATTGGGATTGTTAGAGATGTTGAAGTCTTGTGTGGGAAAATAAAACACCCTACTGATTTCCTTGTTCTTGGTTCCCCACAAGATGACTTCTGTCCCATTATTTTTGGTAGACCTTTCTTGATCACCGTTAATGCTAAAATAGATTGTGAGAAACAAACTGCCAGTGTTAGCTTTGGTAATGAGTCTTATGAGTTTAATTTTTCCAAGTTTAGTAGAAATCTTCATGAAAAAGAATTGCCTAGTAAGGATGAATTAATTGGTCTTGCTTCTATTGTTGTGCCACCTACTGATCCTTTAGAACAATATTTGCTAGACCATGAAAATGATTTAAATATGCATGAAAGAAATGAAATAGATAAGATTTTATTTGAACAACGTCCTCTACTTCACCACAGTTTTCCTATTGAAACTCTAGGAGGTCCACCTCCACCTAAAGGTGATCCTGTGTTTGAATTAAAACAATTGCCAGACACTTTTAAATATACTTATCATGATGAAAAGAAGATATATCCTATTATTATTATTAGTGCTAACCTTTCAGAACATGAAGAAGAAAGATTATTGGAAGTTCTAAGGAAGCACCAAGCTGCTATTAGATGTACTCTTGATGATCTAAAGGGCATTAGTCCCACTCTATGTCAGCACAAAATTAATATGGAACTTGATGCTAAACTCGTTGTTGATCACCAACGTCGGTTAAACCCGAAGATGAAAGAAGTGGTAAGAACAGAAATATTAAAACTTCTGGAAGCAGGTATAATCTATCCCATAGCTGATAGTAGATGGGTAAGTCCTGCTCATTGTGTCCCTAAGAAAGGAGGTATAACTGTTGTTCCTAATGATAAGAATGAACTTATTCCGCAAATAATTCTTACAGGCTATAGGATAGTGATTTATTTTAGAAAATTAAACAAAGCAACTAGAAAATATCATTTACCTTTGCCTTTTATTGATCAAATGCTTGAAAGATTATCTAAGCACACACACTTTTGCTTCCTTGATGGATATTCTGGTTTTTCACAAATACCTGTTTCTCAACCTGATCAAGAAAAGACCACTTTTACTTGTCCTTTTGGAACCTATGCTTATAGATGTATGCCTTTTGGTTTATGTAATGCACATGCTACCTTTCAAAGATGTATGACTGCTATATTCTCAGATTTTTGTGAAAAGATTGTTGAGGTTTTCATGGATGAATTTTCTGTTTATGGGAAGTCTTTTGATGACTATTTAAGCAATCTTGATCGAGTTTTGCAGAGATGTGAAGAAAGAAATCTTGTCTTGAATTGGGAGAAGTGACACTTTATGTTTAATGAAGGCATTGTCTTGGGTCATAAAATTTCTGAAAGAGGTATTGAAGTGGAAAAAGCTAAGGTTGATGCAATTGAGAAAATGCCATGTCCTAAAGATATAAAAGGTATTCGTAGTTTCCTAGGTCATGCTGGTTTCTATAGGAGATTTATCAAAGACTTCTCTAAAATTTCTAGGCCTCTTACTAGCCTTTTGCAAAAGGATATTCCTTTTGTTTTTTATGATGATTGTTTAGAAGCCTTTGAAACACTCAAGAAAGCCTTAATTTCTGCACCTATTGTTCAACCACCTGATTGGAACTTGCCTTTGGAAATTATGTGTGATGCTAGTGATTATGCTGTTGGTGCTGTTCTAGGACAAAGAGTTGATAAGAAATTGAATGCTATCCATTATGCTAGTAAAACTCTAGACAATGCTCAAAGAAATTATGCTACTACTGAAAAAGAATTCTTAGCAGTGGTGTTTGCTTGTGATAAATTTAGACCTTATATTGTTGACTCCAAAGTAACTGTTCACACAGACCATGCTGCTATTAAATATCTTAAGGAAAAGAAAGATGCTAAACCTAGACTTATTCGTTGGGTTCTCTTGTTACAAGAATTTGATTTACATCTCATTGATAGAAAAGGAGCTGAGAATCCCGTAGCTGATAATTTATCTAGGCTTGAAAATGTGCTGGATGACCCACTACCTATTGATGATAGTTTTCCCAAAGCAGTTAGCTGCAATAAATGTTTATCATAGTACTCCTTGGTATTCTGACTATGCTAATTACATTGTTGCTAAATATTTGCCACCTAGCTTTACATACCAACAAAACAAAAAAAATCTTTTGTGATTTAAGACATCACTTTTGGGATGACCCACATATTTATAAAGAAGGAGTAGATGGTATTATTAGACGTTGTGTACCTGAGCATGAACAGGGAAAAATCCCACAAAAATGTCACTCCGAAGCTTATGGAGGGCATCATGCTGGAGATAGAACCGCTCACAAGGTATTGCAGTCTGGATTTTATTGGCCTACTCTCTTCAAGGATGCCCGTAAGTACGTCTCATCTTGTGATGAATGTCAAAGAAATAGGTAATATTGGTAAGCTCAAGAAATGCCTATGAATTATTCACTTGCTATTGAACCATTTGATGTGTGGGGATTTGATTACATGGGACCTTTTCCTTCCTCTAATGGGTATACACATATTTTGGTTGCTGTTGATTATATTACTAAATGGGTAGAAGCTATCCAACTAGTAGTGCTGATCACAACACCTCTATTAAAATGCTTAAGGAAGTTATTTTCCCAAGGTTTGGAGTCCCTTATTTAATGACTGATGGTGGTTAACACTTTATTCATGGTGCTTTCCGTAAAATGCTTGCCAAGTATGATGTTAACCATAGAATTGCATCACCCTATCATCCTTAGTCTAGTGGTCAAGTTGAACTTAGCAATAGAGAAATAAAATTAATTTTGCAAAAGATCATCAATAGGTCCAGGAAGAATTGGACTAAGAAATTAGACGATGCACTTTGGGCTTATAGAACAACATATAGAAATCCTATGGGCATGTCTCCTTATAAAATGGTTTATAGAAAAGCTTGTCATTTGCCTCTTGAGTTAGAACATAAATCATTATGGGCAGTCAAAGAACTCAACTATGATTTCAAACTTGCTGGTGAAAAGAGGTTATTTGATATTAGCTCATTAGATGAATGGAGAACCCAAGCTTATGAAAATGCAAAATTGTTCAAAGAGAAAGTTAAAAGATGGCATGACAAAAGATTCCAAAAGCGTGAGTTTAAAGTTGGAGAATATGTTGTTTTGTACAACTCTCGTTTTAGATTCTTTGTAGCAAAACTCCTCTAAAAATGAGAAGGCCCCTATGTCAACGAGGAAGTTTATCGGTCTGGAGCCATCAAAATAAATAATTCTGAAGGTACTAACCCGAAGGTTGTCAATGGGCAACGAATAAAGCATTATATCTCAGGTATGCCCATTAATGTTGTAAGTAATATTATCCAAACTTTGACACCGGAAGAACACATAAAATAGTCCTCCCGAAACACTCCAGAATCGTGAAAATAAGGAGGTACGTGGTACGCTAAGTAAACAGACTTCAAAAAATCCGCAAAAATACCTTTTATCAGTTTTGGAATATTTAAGAATTTAGGAAATGAAGAAACTTCCAGGAAGCGTCCCCTGGTGGGCACAAGACACCAGGGGCGCGCCAGGCTTGCCTGGCGCGTCCAGGTTGGTTGTGCCCACCTAGGATACCTTTCGGACTCCTTTTTCATCCGTATGCTTGTCCCCCAAGATAAAAAAATCTATATATACTTCCCGAACCTGTTAATCATCGTATCGCGGAGAAATCCTCTATTCTTTTTTCTTACTGTTTTCTGCGCAGTTTTGAAAATATGTCATCTCAAGACTCCGATGGAGAGAGCTATGTCTCAGATCTCATTGCTGACCCAAAGACCTATGGGGACCTATATCCCTATGGTCGAACTACGGATGACGAGGAGGATGCTCACTTGATGAGGATCGATGATTCAATCTCAAAGGAGGAGGATGTTCCTCTACCTCAACCTGGGGATATGCACATGGAGTTCAAGAAGTCAAGTCTCCCTAAGAGAGCTAACCGTTCTAAAAATCAATCTATTCTATCTCATTTTCAGCAAAAAAGCAAAGGGGATTTATGTGACTAGATCTTGAAGCTGGAGTTGGAAGTTGATGATTTAAAGGAGGAAATTGCTCTCCTCAACTACAATATGAAAAAGTTGAAGGCACAATTGTCATCGCCACCACCATCTTCTTCACCACCAAAGGAGAACTGAGCATCGGGTATGGGCACTCCCCTTGGCTTACGCCAAGCTTGGGGGCGGTGCCCCGGTATCGTATCATTCCACTATCTTTTTGCTTTTACTTATCTTAGTTCGACCTTTTGCTTTAGAATGAATAAAATTTTAGTTTGATTCTTTCTTCCTTGAGAGTTTGCATAGTGATCTATCCTTGTAATTGTGTGCAAGTTATATAATAAAGTTTAGTCTGAGTTTTTGCTTCTTTACTTTCATGTTGCAAATAAAGAAAAGAAATAAGAAATAAAAATAAAAAGAGAAATGAAGTAAATAAAAGAAAGGAAATAAATCAATAAGATCATATACTAATCTTATGGTAGGTGATAGCACCACATAAGGAAAAGTATAAGTAGAAAATTTTATTAGAGATTGACAAACATAGCATTAGTCAATGATGCAACTCATGAAAGAATTAATAAGGGAAGAGAAGATTCACATATAAACATACTATCCTAGAAATCTTTTGTGATTGTGAGCCCTCATCAAAATATTATATGCCAAAATTGTTGACGTCGGACAAGGAAGACAACTTAATGGTTTATGTCTGTTTATATTCACATAGAAGTCATATTGTCATAGATCCTTTAACATGTGATGCTTGCCCCCATCTTTGCTAGCCAAAAATTCTGCACCAAGTAGATATACTACTTGTGCATCCAAAAACCCTTAAACGTAAATCTTATTTTCAAGTGTCCATCATACCTACCTAGGGATTGAGCAAGATCCCTCAAGTAAGTTGTCATCGGTGCAAAAGGGCAATAAAAATTGCTTTTCGTGTGAGATAATTTAGTGTAAGAGAAAATTGAGCGTTGCATGAACTTGTGATGGTGAAGAATAAAAGTGACATACTGCATAATAAAGGTCGCTATCACAAGAGGCAATGCAACATGACATTCTTTTGCACTAAGGGGTTGAGCATACAAACAAATAAGCGCATGGCAACCTCTGCTTCCCTCTGCGAAGGGCCTATCTTTTACTTTTATGTATTTACTTTTATGCAAAGAGTCAAAGTTTTCCTTATTTTCCTTTTTATTTTTCTCATTTGGCAAGCATCATGTGGTGAGGAAAGATCTAGGCACATATGTCCAGTTGAATATAGATAGCATGAGTTATTATTGTTGACATCACCCTCAAGGTGAATATGTTAGGAGGCGAAACTATAAGCCCCTATCTTTCTATGTGTCCGGTTGAAACGTTTTGCTCATGTGTATGCGGTGAGTGTTAGCAATCATAGAAGACTATATGATGGTTGAGTATGTGGACTTGCCTAAAGGCTCTAACACGTGACCCTTCCTGAAAAGATGATGAATTGTAGTTGCAAAGTTGGCTTAGAACATAGTTTGTTGGTTTCTAATAGAGTGTTTTCTTTATACTTCGATTGTGTGATGAACTATTACTTATTCATGAGAAGTATATGATAAAAGTCCTATGTTTAATTTTGTTGCTATTATAATAATCAACATGATGCTTCTATGCCCATGTTTTGTTTTCATCGACACCTCTCTCTCAAAGCATGTGGACATGTTTTTCGATTTCGGTTTTCGCTTAAAGACAAGCGAGGTCTAAGCTTTGGGGAGTTGATACGTCCATTTTGCATCATGTTTTCTTACTGTTATTTATGATGTTTTTATCCATAATAATGCTTTTTGGAGCAATTCTAATGCCATTTCTCTCATAATTTGCAAGGTACACACCAAGAGGGAGAATTCCGGCAGCTGGAAATCTGGACCTGGAAAAAACTACGTCAGGCTACCTATTCTGCACAACTCTAAACAAGCTGAAACTTCACGGAGATTTTTAATGGAATATTTAAGAATTATTGGAGCAAATAACTACCAGAGGGGGCCCACCAGGTGGGCACAACCCACCTGGGCGCGCCAGGGAGCCCAGGCGCGCCCTGGTGGGTTGTGCTCACCCAGGACCAACTCCGGTGCCCATCTTCTAGTATATAGGTCATTTTAACCTAGAAAAAATAAGTAGAGGACTTTCGGGACGGAGCGGCGCCGTCTCGAGGCGGAACTTGGGCAGGAGCACTTTTTCCCTCCGGCGGAGCAATTCTGCCGGGGGAACTTCCCTCCCGGAGGGGGAAACCATCATCATCATCATCACCAACAACTCTCCCATCTTGGGGAGGGAAATCTCCATCAACATCTTCAACAGCACCATCTCATCTCAAACCCTGTTTCATCTCTTGTGTTCAATCTTGTTACCGGAACTATAGATTGGCGCTTGAGGGTGACTAGTAGTGTTGATTACATCTTGTAGTTAAATACTATATGGTTTATTTGGTGGAATATTATATGTTCAGATCCATTATGCTATTTAATACTCCTATGATCATGAGCATGATTATTATTTGTGAGTAGTTACTTTTGTTCTTGAGGTCGCAGGAGAAATCATGTTGCAAGTAATCATGTGAATTTGATATGTGTTTGATATTTTGATAGTATGCATGTTGTTATTCCCTTAGTGGTGTCATGTGAACGTCGACTACATGACACTTCACCACATTTGGGCCTAAGGGAATGCATTGTGGAGTAGCAATTAGATGATGGGTTGCTGAAAGGATCGAGAAGAGGTGTCAAGAGGGGGGGGGGGGTGAATAGACACTTAACAAGAAAAATTTGCAGTTTTTAATTTCTTTAAGTTGAGGTGGAGTTTTAGCACAAGTTTAAACGTTCACAATACATATCAAGCAAGCATGACAAGAGTATATGAGCAGCGGAAAGTAAAGCATGCAATTTGCAAGAATGTAAAGGGATGGGATTGGAATGTGCAAACACAATTGGAGACACGGAGATTTTTGGCGTGGTTTCGATAGGTGGTGCTGTCGTACATCCACGTTGATGGAGACTTCAACCCACGAAGGGTAACAGTTGCATGAGTCCATGGAGGGCTCCACCCATGAAGGGTCCATGAAGAAGCAACCTTGTATATCCCACCATGGCCATCGCCCACGAAGGACTTGCCTCACTAGGGTAGATCTTCACGAAGTAGGCGATCTCCTTGCCGCATAAACTCCTTGGTTCAACTCCACAATCTTGACGGAGGCTCCCAAGTGGCACCTAACCAATCTAGGAGACACCACTCTCCAAAAGGTAATAGATGGTGTGTTGATGATGAACTCCTTGCTCTTGTGCTTCAAATGATAGTCTCCACAACACTCAACTCTCTGTCACAGATTTGGATTTGGTGGAAACATGATTTGAGTGGAAGGCAAGTTGGAGAATGTTAGAGATAAAGATTTATGTGGTTGGAATGGAATATCTTGACCTCAACACATGAGCAGGTGGATCTCTCTCAGAAAATGTATGATGGAAGTGTAGGCATGTTCTGATGGCTCTCCTTACGAATGAAGAGTGTGTGGAGGGGTATATATAGCCTCCACACAAAATCTGTCCGTTACACACAAATCACCAAACTCGGTGAGACCGAATAATGAAACTCGGTCGGGCGATTTAGTTCAAAATATGAACGTTAGGCTTTTCGATGGGACTGACATGTCAACTCGGTAGGACCGATTTCATTAGGATTAGGGCATAACGTAATCTCAGTGAGACCGATTACACAAACTCGATGGGACCGATTTTGGTAATAAGCTAACCAGAGAGTTGGTCAGGAAAACTCGATGGGACCGATTCGCTCATCTCGGTGAGACCGAAACGTTACGAAAGGGAAACAGAGAGTTTGCATTGCGAACTCGGTGGGACCGATCGCTCATCTCGGTTGGACCTAAATGTTACGAAGGAAATAGAGAGTTTGCAATCCCATCTCGGTGAGACCGAGATCCCTATCGGTAAGACCAAAATGACTAGGGTTTTGTGGCAGTGGCTATGTTAAATGAACTCTGTGGCGCCGGATAGAAAGTTTTGGTGGGGCCGAGTTTGACTTTTGGCTTGGGACATATGTGGATATGATAAAGTGGTTGAGGGTTTTGGAGCATCTCACTAAGCACTTTCAGCAGGCAAGCTATTAAGCAACACCTCATCCCCTTTTAATAGTATTGGCTTTTCCTATGGACTCAATGTGATCTTGGATCACTAAAAATAAAAGGTAGACTCATGAGCTTTGAGCTTGAGTCAATTCCTTGTCGTTATCATCTTGAAGGGGTTCCACATCCTCTTGTCCACGCCACTCCATCTGTTGAACTTGTCTGAAATACACTAGATGAAAACATTAGTCCAACAAGAGATATGTTGACATTAATTACCAAAACCACCCAGGGAGAACTCGTGCTTTCAATCTCCCCCTTTTTGGTAATTGATGACAACATACATCAAAGCTCTAGATAAAGATATAGAGAGTAACAAGTAAAGCTTTGGAAGGACATGTAACATGCATAAGCTCCCCGTACATGCATGCAGTCATGTAAATATCAAATGTAAGAGCATGTGAATGCATAATCATGATAGAGCAAGCAATGTGTTACATGTATCTTGGCTATATGCATTAGAGCAAATGATATGAATATATGAAGTGTAACCACATGTTCATGATTCCTTCTTGCAAACAATATGTACATCAGCAAGAAATCATCAGGTACATGAGTGTGATGCATATACTTACCTTGTGGTCTTGAGCTGGCTTAGAAAGAGATGAACCTGAGTAAACAAGGTTAGATAACACAGATACATCTACTAGACAGTGCAACCAAAAGAAGCCACAAGAGTACCAAGATTGGATGACATGTAGAGAGTGAGTACTAGGTACTCTGTTGGATATAGACATGTCCCCAAAGGTAAAAGATATGCAATGAATTCAAGGACTTCCTTCCATAGCAGTCTTTCTCCCCCTAAATCTTATATAGGATAATGGGAGAAAATAGGGAAACAAAAAACAGAGCAAAAGCAGATCAGATAACATAATCATGTCTTTCCCCTCTTAAAGACAGGTGACTTCTCTCCTCTTGAACACCAAGCATCTGGGGCATGTGATTCCTCTCTCCCCCTGATTGAAGTATTCTATCCCCCTTTTGAAAGATTAAGCTTTGATGTGATCTCTCTCTCCCCCTTTGACATCAATTTCCAAGAAGGGATCTTCTGGAGTGTAAGTCAAAATAGGTTTGGTCCTTGAGTCACAGAGCAAAGCAGCATGTAAAATGTGATGCTGGTAGAGGACAAGAATCATTGGGTGGAGCTGGAGCAAAAATGCAGGAACAAGTGGCAAATTGTCTTCTCTGTAGTGAAATCGGTGGCACTGAGTTGTGTTCTTCGGTTGCACCGAAAGGATTTGGTTGGACTGAAAGTAGCAAACCGGTGTGACCGAGTTCAACATAGAGAAAGAACAATAGTCACCTCAGCTCACTAGGCAAATAAGATCTCACAAATATTTGCAAGGAATTAACTGAAGAATTTGCAATGAATTGGATGCAGGAAATGCAGAACAAAAAACAGAGAAAAGAAACTCTAGATGAAGTTTTTTTTGATAAAAGAAGGGGAATAAATATGCTAGGGACAAATGCAAAAACATCAGAGAAACACTAGAGAACTTCATCTAGAATTGGGTGGTGACGAAGTCACCTATGTTAGAGTATATTGACTAAGGAGTCAAGTGAGAACACTTGATCATAAGTCATACGTTTAAGCTCAAAATGGGGTTACCATTTTTCGTTTAAGCATCTTGATGTATTCGCATCTTGTTGAGCTGCTTCGACCCATATCTTGGGGTAAAGCTTCTCTAAGATGGAATAACATACCTTGGGTGGTGGTGTTGATCTTGATCATGTAGTTGAACTTGTGTGGGTTGCTCAAGATTGATGTAGCGCATCAAGGATTGGGAGCACCACTTGGAGTTGAGTTCATCTACCTACATGAGTTAGTATTGCAAGGAAAAGAACTTGTGTATCCAAAATGACAATCATGAAATTTGATATATATAATTTGTCAAAGGATATGTTGAAGGGTTTCATGTTTCCTTGTCTTCAACCACCATGTTGTAGAGACTTGGTGATGTAGAGATTGCTCAAGATGCGAGTGAGTTGCAATCTCATGGATTTAGATTCATCCAAGTACCTACAAGGGTTAGATAGCATGCAAGGGTACAAATGTATCCATGACATGTGATAATCATCATAAGAGAAGAATCAAGGATTAGTCATAGGCTCATGCCTTGCATGTATCCAAATGGAGTTCCTACTCCAAGTTTGAAGCATCAATGATGTTCAATTCACCTCTCAAACGGAAAAATACTTTCTCATCAAGTGGTTAGGTGAATATATCCGCCAATTGCTTATCAGTACGAACATGCTTAAGATCAATGTCCCCTTTAGCAACATGATCTCGAATGAAATGATGACGAACTTCAATATGCTTAGTTCGAGAATGTTGCATGGGATTGCGAGCAATCTTAATAGCACTCTCATTGTCACAAAGCAATGGAACATGTTTCACATTGATCCCATAATCTTTAAGAGTTTGGGTCATCCAAAGTAATTGAGCACAACATGAACCGGCGACAATATATTCCGCTTCGGCAGTGGATAAGGATACCGAGTTTTGTTTCTTGGAGGACCAAGACACAAGAGATCTACCAAGAAATTAACAAGTACCCGAAGTGGACTTTCTATCAACCTTGTCTCTGGCATAGTCCGAATCGGAATAGCCAACAAGATCAAAAGAAGACCTCTTAGGATACCAAATGCCAAAATTTGGTGTGTGTATTAGGTATCTCACTATCCTTTTCACGGGCTTAAGGTGATATTCTTTGGGGGCTGCTTGATATAGTGCACACATGCACACACTTAGCATAATATCGGGACGGGAGGCACATAGATATAACAATGAACCAATCATAGAGCGGTAAACCTTTTGGTCAACCAATTTTCCATCCTTGGTCAAGTCAAGATGTCCACTAGTAGGCATGGGGTTTTTCATACCTTTGCTTTCTTGCATGTTGAACTTCTTGAATAAGTCCTTGTTGTACTTTGTTTGAGAAACAAAGGTCCCTTCCTTAGTTTGCTTAATTTGCAAACCGAGAAAAAGCTTGAGTTCACTCATCATAGACATCTCAAACTTCTTCGACATTAGCTTCCCAAACTTCTCACTAAAATGAGGGTTAGTCGAACCGAATATGATGTCATCAACATAAATTTGGCACACAAATAATTCACCATTAACCCTTTTAGTAAAAGAGTAGAATCAATCTTTCCAATCTCAAAGCCTTTTCCAATAAGGAACTTGGTCAAGCATTTATACCATGGTCTAGGAGCTTGTTTAAGACCATAAAGAGCTTTGTGAAGTTTGTAAACATGGTCGGGTTTCTTAGGATTGACAAAGCCGGGAGGTTGTTTAACATAAACTTCCTTCGCAATTTCACCATTTAGAAAGGCACTTTTAATGTCCATTTGGTACAAGGTAATATCATGGCGATTAGCATAGGCAATGTTGGTGTACAAAAAGAGGGGTACGCTTTTTGTACCCCTATAAACGTGCACGGGCAGTCTGAGCCGCGGGCACCACCGCACCGAGCAAGGCAAGGGAGGTGAACCAAGGTAAGGCCGAAGCTCGAAAGGAGCAGAACGACGCCAAGACCAAGACCACAAAGAGCAAAAGGGGACGAAGCGGACTCCCCCGACAAGATCCTTGCCGGGGGCGGATTTAGCAAACCCGGCAAGACCCTTGCCGTGGCAGCTCGCCCCACACCTACTAAGTGAATCACCCTTGAGTCCACTGCCCCCATGGGGCAAGGATTCGGGAGACATCCCCGTGGTGGCATGCAGATCTTTGTGAAGACATTCAAGATCAGATACACACTATAGAAGATGACGACCCTTGGCGGGATCCCAGCCAAGGAGGACCACAAGACCCCGGCAAGAGCCTTGCCGGGATGACAAGAGCGCCACGGCAAGACCCTTGCCGGGCCCCGCAAGACCCTTCTTTGGGCTACTGGCCGAGGCCCTTCTTTGAGGCTACGGCGAGGCCCTTCTTTGGGGCTACGGCGAGGCCCTTGCCAAGAACACCCGTAGGGCCACCATCGTGCCCACGCCAATCAAACCTCCACCATCGTTTGCATGCAATGCCGACCCAACCAGTTGGGCGGCACCTGCATGGTGGCAAGCGGATCTTCGTGGAGACCCACCACCGCACCACCTCAGCCTGCCCGCTGCCTACATGGCACCATGGGCATCGCTGGCCGTATGCGTGTCAACACGAAAGGGAGCGGCGACGGACGAGACAGGGCTCTCCTCGTCCCAGATAAAGCAAGGACACCTAAGCAAGACGCATTAAAGGCGCCTTGTCTTGTAATGCGAGGGATAAACTCGCATCACTGTACCCTTTCCACCTCCTGTGTGCCACTGTGGCAACCCCTTTCCCTATAAAAGGAGGCCCAAGGCGACCAGGAGGAGGATTCGGCTTTTTGGATCTCCTCACGCCCCATTGCTAGTTCAGGAACACAGATAAACAAACCACCAAAGCAGGAGTAGGGTTTTACGCATCCTCGCGGCCCGAACCTGGATAAAGAAACCGTGTGCTATCTGTTTGATCCGCTCTTCTCACGACCCCGCGCCCCGCGACCATAGTAGGGATTCTTGTGATCCCATAGGTGTCGTTCCCGCCGACATCTTTGGTGCGCCAGGTAGGGGGGCCCAGTTGTGAGAATCGGCTCTAGCAGTTAGTTCGACGCTTCTTCATCGTCATGGCGCCCAAGAAGAAGATGACGGTGGCGGTTGGCCCATCCGAAGTCGGACATCCCGTCCCGACGCGGGCGAGCAGCGGACCGGTCGCAGAAAGGACCCGGGGCGCCGTTCGCGAACACCAACACCGTCCCAGCAGCCGAAGTTTGGGAGGCGGCGATGTTCGTGCGCCTGGTAACGGGCCGCACGCCGCCAAACCCAAAGACAGAACTAGGTACCTTTGTGCTTCAGCTAACTCAGCCATCCGTTGATCCATCAACATAGCAGAATAAGAGGAGGAAATCAGGGCCCGGCAAGTACTTTCCCGCCAAGCTCCCCGGAGCCGCCCGCAAGGATGTTGCCGGGGATACTGAGCCAGCCACGGGACAACTGGCTCCGGCGGAGCGTCAAGCTCTTGCCGTCGAGACAGCCGCTCCTATAGTGGAGGAAATGCCTTTAGTTCATCGAGCCCCAGGCTCTAGCATGGGCACAGCATACCGTCTGATTCCTCCAAACAGGGGAACTTCCTGAGGAGCAGGAAGAAGCAGAAAAAGTAGCCCGTCGCTCTACCATGTACTAGTTCGTCGATGACGTCCTGTACAGAAAGAGGCCGAACGATGTGAAATTGAAGTGTATCCCTCGAGAGGAAGGACTGGAGCTATTGGCGGAGGTACACGGAGGCATATGTGGATCCCACATTGGGTCAAGGGCCCTTGCCGGCAAGGCATTTCGGCAAGGCTTCTTCCGCCCACCGCCCTCCAGATGCGACGACACTAGTCACCGTGTGTGAAGCGTGTCAGTTCCATTCAAAGAAGCTTCATCAGCCAGCTCAAGCCCTTCAAACCATTCCTCTCTCTGGCCCTTCTCGGCCTGGGGCTCGACATACTGGGCCCTTTCCCCCGCGCTGTCGGGGGCTTTGAGTACTTGTACGTTGCAATCGACAAGTTCACAAAGTGGCCGGAGGTGGAGGCAGTGAGGAAGGTCACAGCTCAGTCAACAAGTTCTTCAAGGGACTAGTGTGCCGTTTTGGCGTACCCAACATGGTTATCACCGACAACAGCACACAGTTCACAAGCCGCACCTTCATGCAATATACCCAAGACCTCGGCAGCAAAGTTTGTTTCGCTTCCGTTGCTCACCCACGAAGCAATGGTCAAGCTGAGAGGGCAAATGCTGAAGTACTACGAGGCTTAAGGACCAAGACCTTTGACAGGCTGCACAAGAGTGGAATGCGCTAGATTGATGAGTTGCCGGCGGTTCTTTGGTCGATCAGGACGATGCCAAATCGAGCCACCGGCCAGACACATTTTGCCCTAGTATACGGGGCAGAAGCAGTTCTCCCCACTGAACTCATATACGGGTCACCTCGAGTGCTCGCTTATGACGAGCTTGAGCAAGAGCAACTGCGCCAAGATGACGTAATGCTCCTTGAGGAAGATCGTCTTCGGGCGGTTGTGAGACCAGCACACTACCAGCAAGCCTTGCACCGCTACCATAGCCGCAAGGTTCATGCCCGAAGCCTTGAGGAAGGCGACCTTGTCCTTCGGCGCGTTCAATCGGCCAAGAATTCCAACAAGTTGACGCCAAAGTGGGAAGGCCCTTATCGGGTAATATGAGTCACCAGGCCCGGCGCAGTCCGCCTGGAGACCGAAGATGCCGTTCCGGTGAGTAACTCCTGGAACATTGAGCATCTTCGCAAGTTTTACCCGTGAGGCGCCATTGCCGCCCCCGGCAAGCCACCTTTTCTACAAGCATTGCCGATGATGCATGTAACCCTTTGTACAAAGCCAGGCGTAGACCCTGAGCATAAATAAATGAAGCGCTTATCGGGTAATATGAGTCACTGTGCCCGCGCAGTCTGCTCGAGATCAAGATGCCGTTCCGTGAGTAACTCTGGAAAATTGCGCACCTTCGCACGTTTTACCCCTGCGGCGCGGCTTGCCGCCCCCCCCCCCCCCCCCCGGCAAGCCACCTTTTCTACAAGCATTGCCGATGATGCATGTAACCCTTTGTACAAAGCCAGGCGTAGACACTGAGCATAAATAAATGAAGCGCTGGCGCCCTAAGTTATAGCATGCATGCTAGGTCGAGTCTCGTCCTTGGTTAGGGTTGATAGTGCTTAGCGCGACTAACCCCTAGCTTAGAGGTCGAGTGTGCGTCTCTTTGCCGTTCTTTTGTCTTCTTTGGTTCGCAGGACTCACGTATATCCTTGCCGGATCACTTGAGGACGAAAAGAGAAGAGGGACAGACCGGCATCTAGACCCCCCAAGCCAAGATTGTCTGGGGCTGCAAGTGAAAAGATTCACCCACGGCAAACCAGAGTTGCTTGGGCTACAACTTCAGATAAGTTCTTCATCCCTTATCATGCATTCCCTTATGGACGAGGTATGTGAAACCTCATTTTTTCCCAAAGCTACCGTGCTCCCCTAAAACTCTAGGCCCTAGGGCTCGTTCTCGGGCCAGGTTTGGTCAAATGGTCAGCGGCAGCAAAAGGATGAAACGAGGAGCCTGAACCCACATCATCCCTGCCTCCGCCAAAAGCGTGAGAAAGGTCGAGCGAAGTGGGAAGACGGCAGGGCCTGTTGCCGGGGGGGGGGGGGGAATGTTTATCTTAGGGATATCAAGGATTTACTCCTTGTCGTGGGTTCTACCCGCAAACAAATGACCCGGCAAGCATCCGTTTTTCATTAAAAACATTCCACTCAGGTACAGCCCATGGGGAATGAAAAACATGAATGATGGGATTACAAGTTTTAAATTCAGCCAAGGCCCAAAGGCTTACAAACTAAAAAGATATAAGGTGCAGAACCCCTTTCTTGTCCCTCTCCTCGGGAGGCTGGTCAAGGAGGCGAAAAGGGCGTAAGGGCGCCTAGGCGAAGCTACGGGTGGCGGAGGCGCCAAGAGAACATCTCGGTGGCCGTCCCAAGGCTGGGTGGTGATGGCGGCGCCAAGCAGAGCTCGAAGACGAGGCGGCGGATCGCCAAGACGCTGTCAAGGCGCCGGTGCTCACAGATTCGATTTGACGGCCTTGCCGCCCACCCTCTTCCTCTTCCACAGCCTCCCAACGCCAAATTACCAAGGAGACGACCCCGAGAAGTTCAGGAAGCCGGCGACACGGATGATGGGGTCACCGGTGTCGCACGGAGCGGCGCCTGACACCTAGTCGGACCCGTCATCCTGCCGCCTGCTACCCTCGTCGTTGCTGCCACTGTCCTCCTCGCCAATCCTGCCCGAGGAGGAGTCTTCGCTATCAGAAGAGCTCTCCATGCAGCACCTTGCCCGGGTCCCGAAGAGCCCGAAGACCTTGACGGAGAGGAGGCCGCCCTCCATCAGCTTGAAATGGAGAGTGAGCGCCTCCGTCAAGCGGTGGATATGAGCAAATGTCTTCCATCCCCGACGAAGATACATCACGTGAGGGGCTGGGAAGTCGACGCGAACTCGCGTACCGCTGATCCCACAGCCCCTCATGTGCAGCCGCACTGACTCCGGCGGGTCCAGCTCCATCTCCCGCCTCCACCGTTCGCTACCCCAAGCGCATGAGAACCATGTGGCAGGCGTGCAGGACCAAGGCGACGGGTGAGGTGACCTCTCCCCACCCCGTGATCATGGGGAGTGGATGCCTTGAAGACCACGCCTCGGCCCCGTTCAGTAAATGGGCCGCGCCTCCACGCCTCCCTCCGTTTATGGGGAAGGCGCGAACCGCCCCCTTTACTACGACGTGACGCATGCACGCAGAGCTCAGCCCCACTCATGCCGCCCACGTCACGCACGCCTCCCCACGCCAAGCCACGCGCGGGAGGCATGTGAAGCGTAGGGCGCGAAGAGACTTACCGCGGTAAAAACCACCCCGCCTGCCCGCGCACCGTTTTTGGGCCAAGCCCAACGACGCGATTGCGCTTACGTGTGGCCCAGGCCCGGGGGCTCCTGTCGGTGTACAAAAAGAGGGGTACACTTTTTATACCCCTATAACTGTGCACGGGCAATCTGAGCCGCAGGCACCACCGCACCGAGCAAGGCAAGGGAGGTGAACCAAGGTAAGGCCGAAGCTCGAAAGGAGCAGAACGACGCCAAGACCAAGACCACAAAGAGCAAAAGGGGACGAAGCGGACTCCCGTGGCAAGATCCTTGCCGGGGGGCGGTTTTAGCAAACCCGGCAAGACCCTTGCCGTGGCAGCTCGCCCCACACCTACGGCGCGAATCACCCTTGAGTCCACTGCCCCCATGGGGCAAGGATTCGGGAGACATCCCCGTGGTGGCATGCAGATCTTTGTGAAGACATTCAAGATCAGATACACACTACAGAAGATGACGACCCTTGGCGGGATCCCAGCCCAGGAGGACCACAAGGCTCATGGCAAGAGCCTTGCCGGGGATGACAGCAGGCGCCACGGCAAGAACCTTGCCGGGGCCCCGGCAAGACCCTTGCCGGGGCTACGGCGAGGCCCTTGCCAAGAACACCTGTAGGTCCACCATCAGGCCCACGCCAATCAAACCTCCACCACCGTTCGCATGCAGCTGCCGACCCAACCAGTTGGGCCGGTGCACTGCGTGGCGGCAAGCGGTCTTTGTGGAGACCCACCATCGCGCCACCTCACCGCACCTCGCCTACATGGCACCATGGGCATCATGGCCGTATGCGGCGTGTCGACACGAAAGGGAGTGGCAACGGACGAGACAGGGCTCTCCCCGTCCCCGATAAAGCAAGGACACCTAAGCAAGACGCATTAAAGGCGCCTTGTCTTCTAATGCGAGGGATAAACTCGCATCACTGTACCCTTTCCACCTCCCGTGTGCCACTGTGGCAACCCCTTTCCCTATAAAAGGAGGCCCAAGGCGACTAGGAGGAGGATTCGGCTTTTTGGATCTCCTCACGCCCCATTGCTAGTTCAAGAACACAGATAAACAAACCACCAAAGCAGGAGTAGGGTTTTACGCATCCTCGTGGCCCGAACCTGGATAAAGAAACTGTGTGCTATCTGTTTGATCCGCTCTTCTCACGACCCCGCGCCCCGCGACCATAGTAGGGATTCTTGTGATCCCATAGGTGCCGTTCCCACCGACAGGCAAGTAAGATGCGGATGGACTCAAGTCTAGCAACAGGGGAATATGTCTCACCGTAGTCCATACCTTCGACTTGAGTGTAGCCTTGGGTGACGAGACGTGCTTTGTTGCGGACGACTTGACCATCTTCGTCTTGCTTGTTGCAAAATACCCATTTGGTACCAATGATGTTGTGGTTGTTGTCGGGCTTCTCGACCAATGTCCATACTTGATTTCTCTCAAAGTTGTGTAGCTCTTTGTCGGATTTCGGGTTCCGGCAGAACCTCTAGGTTCGAACTCTGGGGTGCGCACGGAGATCTCGCCCCCTACCTACCTACACCTCTTCGCCTCGCTAGGATCTAAACTACCAAAAGAACAACACAAGAGACACAAGGTTTATACTGGTTCGGGCCACCATCGTGGTGTAACACCCTACTCCAGTGTGTGTGGTGTGGTGGATTGCCTCTGGGGCTTATGAAGAACAATACAAGGAAGAACAGCCTCGCGAGGGGTTCCTGTTTCTTGGCCGTCGATGAACCTGCTAGGGGAGTTCAGTCGCTCCCTCTTTATCCCTCTAGATTCAAGATGCCTCTAGCTCTGTGTGTGGCTAGTCCTATTTATAGGCGAAGGCCCTGGGCCTCTTCCCAAATATTGAGCGGGAAGGGCGCCAACAATTGGCCATTTTGAAGGGGAACATCTAGTACACTTATCCTGACTAAAGTTGGTCCTCGCCTGTCAAAGGCTCTGGTGGTGACGCCGGCTTGGGCTCCACGATGACCTCCTTCCTGCCATTGCGACGGTCTTGGTCTTGTTGCACCAAAACGGGTGCCTTTGCTTGATACTATCGCCTGCGCTTGCCTCCTTTGCACCAAAGAGGAAATGAGGACACTGCGTAGGCTGGCGCCCTTGGTCGTCATGGCTTGCGTCATGGGCACCTCGTGAGGTACCCTGCCTTGATCTCTCCGCCTCCTCGCGAGCCATCCTAACGAGGCCGTGCCTGAGGAAGCTTCCTGTCGTCCGCCCCGCGAGGCTTGGCCCCTCGCGAGGGTCTTGAGCTTGTGCTGATGAAGATGGGATGTACTGGGCCACCCCTTGAGCCACGCCACAGGCCGCAGGAAGGCAAGTTTGGGTACCCCTGCTCCCGTAACGCCGACAAGAGCCCCGCCCAAGGCGCGCCTGGACTTGGCCGAGCAGAAGCAAAGGGGCAGGCGAGCGCCATGGCCCTAACAGCTCTGCGGCCTCGGGCGCCACGTGGCGGTTGATTGGACGTGGGCGCCCCGCTTTCCCCACGCCTCCTTATTTTTTGCGCCCAGCTAGGCGGACCCGTGGTTGCACATAGTCGTCCCTCTTTTCGCTACTCGACCGTCCCCTGCTCTTCCTCCTCTCGAGCTCCAGTCTCCTCTTCCAATCCAATCTCGAATCCTCCCCGTTTCCGTCGCCATGGCTCCGACGAAGAAGGGGAAAGGGAAGAAACCTGTGCCTCCGCCTCGCTCGCCGTCGTCGACGGCTCCTGCCGTCGATCGGTCGATCATACTCACCGAGAAGGCTTGGACAAGGTCAGCTCTGCTCTGGCCACTATCTTCAATGAGTGCGGGAGGACGACGGCCTGACCCGCGTCTCACTTCTCCATTGACAGAATAGTCACCGAGGTCCGATACTTCGCCGACGCCCTGTGGGCGGGACTCGTTCCCCCCTTTTCCAATTTCTTCAACGCTGTGCTTTCCCATTACCAGATCCATATGATGCATTTGGGTCCTGAATCCATTACTCTTCTTGCCGTTTTCACCTTTGTCCGTGAGGCAATGATGGGCCTCCCTCCTTTAGTTGCCTTGCTGCGTCACTTCTTCTCTTTGCGCCTCGTCGACCCCTCCCAATGCTCGGGGTGCGTGAGCTTCGTTGCCGCACCTGAAACGGCGGCTTCAGGGATTGATTTCAGTCTTCCTCCGCCCGCGTCTGGGTTCCGTGAGCGGTGGCTGTACGTGGATGTCAGGTGCCCAGCCCCCTTCTTTCGGAGCCAACATCGCCCGCTGTCCCCAATTCAGGTTGGGGCCAGGAGACGCTCACGAGCCCCCGGCTCGTCTTCGTCTGGCGTCGCCACATTTCTTGAGGGCGCTTCGGCGTGATGGCGCCCAAGGTGGTGAATGAGTTCCTCCTATGCCGCATTGCCCCTCTCCGGCTACTCCCGCCGGATGTGGGCCTTCGGGCGGCGTGAGGATCACATGAGGCTCGAGGAGGACCTGACACCAAGCACCGAGGAAGGTGCTCTGGTCCTGGCTGGGACCCTTCCCCGGCAGCATCCGCAAGGGGTGCTTTCTTGCACTTTTGCTCGGCAGGGTGACTTTGTGAAGCGGATGCCCGGCTTGACGAATGGGGCTGCGCCCGCAGGCCTCATGGGGCCTCGCGAGAACCCAGTGGTGGTGATCGCCTTCCAGTCGCCCACGGCGGTCCTTCCTCGAGTGGCAGAGCAGGGAGGCATGGGCCACCGGAGGCTGAGCGGGCCTCCGCCGGGATGACGATGCCAGGCGGCACTCCTGAGGTGGCAGCTCCTGAGGACCGCAGTGCTGCGGCTGAAGGCGTTGAGCCACGGCCCGCGGCTCCCGTGTCCAAGGCCCATGGAGCCTCAGCTACCCTTCTTGGTGAGGCGACCGGCGGCGTGCGTCAGGACGACGCCCCCGACGCTGGTTGCCTTGATGCTTCTTCCTCGTCGCAGGCTGACCCCTGCGCTGAACTCCTGGGCCGCTTCCGCGTGGACTTCGAGGCTCTCCGGAAGAGAAGGGAGGCCTTGGGTGACGGTTACCCTTCCCACCTGCTGAAGCGTAGGAAGTATTTCTCCGTTGATGAGTAAGCCTTCCCCTTTCCTAGTTCCTTATCTTCCCGTTGCTTTGGCTGATCCTTGCTCTGCAGGGCCCTTCCTGCCGAGCTCACGGAGATGGCTGAGGAGCCATCCCCCCAGGATTCGCCCTCTCCACCGTCTTCGAGCGCTCCAAGCTCAAGAAGAGCCCTTGTGGTGAGGCCGGTTGGAGAGGTGAGCCATCCTGTGGCGCATCGCGGCTCTGCGCGCCTCGCGACCCTCCTTCGCGAGCCTTCTCGGGGCATAGCCAGCCTGCCTTGGGCTTCTCGTCTGGTCGTGGATGGCGATTGGCTGAGGTCAGCCCTGCGTTCTTCATTTGGGGATGGGCTGGCTCCAGGCCGGGCTTCTGGCGAGGTGTGCCCGGCCATCGGGAGGGCGCCAGCCACTAGCCCCCTGCCCAGAGGGGTAGTGCTGATTCGCGGCCCCCCGCGCACACCTGGGGCGGAGGACGACGCGGAAGACGCGCTCGAGCGCGCCCGGGAGCGCCGCGTTCTTCGCCAAGGGTTTCTCCGGAGGGCGGCTGACGCGGTGAGCCAGCTTGGTGAAGATCTCGCTGACGAAGACGCGCGCCTTGAGGCTGAGGGCCTGCGCCTGGCTGAAAAGAGGCGCAAGCTGAAGGTGGATGTTGCCCTTGTGCGCTACCAGCGTGACCTCGACAATGAGAAAGCCGAGGCGTCGCTGGCGGCCTCTCGGGAGGCCCGTTCCCGGGTCGTCGAGGAGGCCCGAGAGGCTAACCGGCGGCGTGAGGCGGCGGAGGAGCGGGCGCGGAAACTCCAGGCTTGGTGCCATTCCCTGGAGCAGCAGGTGGAGCTGCGTGAGACGGCCCTTGCGTCGATGAAGGGGGCTTTGGTCGACTAGGCAGAGCTCCAGAGGCGTGAGGAGGCACTAACGTTGGAAGCTGCCGAACGCGCCCGCGATCTTGAGCGTCTGGAGACGAGGGAGCGCTTGGTGACGCAGGCGGAGGATGACGTCGCTGCGCGGGAAGCCCGAGTCCTGGAAGAGGTTGAACGCCGGGTGGCGACGGCCCGCTTGAACCTTGAGCGCGAGTTCGAGGAGAGGCTGGGGTTGATCAGGGTCGACGCTGAAGGCAGGACCGCCGCCCTGAGGGCCAAGCTGGATGAAGTGAGACGGTGGGCCGACGCTTCCCGGGCCGCCCTCAGCGTGTCGCAGGAGGAGCTGACTACCTCCCGCACCGAGGCGCTTCTTCTCCGTCAACGGGTGGACGAGGCTGAGGCTGTTGCGCGGCAGAACGAGGACGAGATACGCCAGTGGTGGATCCTGGAGCATGAGCTAGCCCCATGCTCTCTACACTCTGGGAGAGAGCTAACACAGCCTTGGGTAACATCTGCAAGGCGGCCGTTGGCGAGCCTCACGCAGTCAACAATGCTGGCAACCTTCAGTTCTTTACTGACGTGGTGACGCGGCTGGAGGTGCGGTCGGTGAGAGCCAACAGGTTGGTGGAGGAGGAGCCGCTACTGCTGGGCGCCGCCGCTTTTCTCGCGTCTTCAGCCATCTTCTAACATGGATCCCAACTCGACTTCGATGCCGCTTATCGCCCGGTGCCCAGTGCCATCCGGGACGACTTGGCGCATTGGGTGGAAGACAACATGGATGCCCTCGTCAGGGCCTTCGCTACTGACAATGACGGCGTGGTCGTGGCTGTTGATGAAGGTGGCGTGGTGAATGGCCCTAACGCTGCTGACGGCAACGCGGGGAGCGATGGCGAGGCCAGCGACGCCAGCGATGATTCAGGAGGTGCCCTTGAGGATGCATTGGGGGATTTATCCGACTGACCTGTTGTTCCTGCTTTCTTACCCTGCGCAGATAGAGTTCGGGCTTTGCCCTGAAGGTTGTAAGAGCATTTTGGGAAGGGGAGCCCCTCATGTAAAAACTTGCATTCAGCGTATTAGTAGATGCGATATCACCCATACGCCTGCGCCAAGTGGCTGGCTTTGCGACGAGCTGGCTGGTTTGTTTACCTTCGACCCGCGTGGGCCCCGAGATAGCCTGCGGAGGGCTGTGGTGTCCCGAGGGTCTCCTGAACGAGCCCATTGAACCTGTAATGAAGACCTCCTGAGAGGGCGCGGCGACGACAGTTCGGGCTGCACGCAAGCTAGGCCTGGCCCGGCTCGCGAGGGGCTCACGAGCGGAGGCAGCTGAGGCAAAGTGGGAACCAAAACGCGAGAGATTGCTCGAACGAGACTAAACACCCCTTCCCCGAACACACGCAAATCTCAAGCTCAAATCCAACTTAAATCCAACGGGGTAAAACGAAAGCCAAGGGGAAAAGCAAGGAAAGCAGAAAAAGGCCGCGTCCGGCACCTAGTCTAGTCTTGGACGTCTTCTCACCAGCGCGGAGCTAAGTGCTGCCACTGGGCGTGGGAGCGAGCCCCAGGGCCTGAGGCCGGCACCCCTGAGACTCGAGGGCGTGTACAGCCCAACTAATTATTACGTGAGAGTGTCACCAGGCGGCGAGCTTCACAGGCACTGGGCCTTCTTCACAGGTACCGGCCTTGCTTCATATCGCCAGACGAGGGCCCCACCTTGCGCCACACTCTAGTGCCACCGACGATGACCGGAAACCAAGGACGCCGCCGATGGGGTAGAGCGGTCGCCAGCGGTTCCCCCGACGACCACGGGTCCTCTGCCAGGGGTAGGCCCTGAGGCACCTCCCCGGCAGAGGGCCTACCTCCTGAGGACGCCTTGCTCCGAACACCGCGGTGGTGATGCCGGATCTCGACCCCTCTCCTGCAGCCCCCGGCGCCCTCCTCCTGAGGGGTTGGAAACTGCGGGAGTGGGGCAGCCGTCCGCTGTGGCGACATGTACCTCCTGCGATCCATGGTTAGCGTATGCCTGCTCCTGAGGAATTAGCGGTACCCGATAATCGTTGCTTCCAGCGCGGCCGACGGAGCTTTCCCGGGGTTCCTGGAAGAGCTCAGCTTCTGGTGCCTCGTCCCCCCAGCTTGGGCCGAGGAGCGAGCCATGTTCGTCCTCCTGCACGTGCCCTTGATCCATCATGTGGGACACGTACTCTTCCGGGGCCACCATCCCAAAGGCTGCGCCGTAGTGCCCCGTGTGCCACGCAGTTTTGCTTGAGGCGCCCACCTAGGGGTGGTAGCGCGGTGGCCCACTGGGGCCGTGGGTCGTGGCGAGTCCTTCTTCGCTGGCCGGGGGCGGAGGCAGCGCCGCTGCTGGCGCGGTGCTGACGGCCTGGCTGACGTTGGGGTGGCCTTGGAGTCTGCTTGGAGCTGCGCGGGCGTGCCTGGGGCCTCCGCGTGGCCCGCCCTGGACCTGAGGCGGGAGTTGGGTGCAGAAGGGGTGAGCCCCCGAGGCGGCAAAGCCCAGGAGCTCTGCCACCCGCTCCAGCAGCATGTCGCGGCCGCCCTCCAGCAGCCTGCATTGCAGTAGCTCTCGGGCCACTGTGAGCGCGGCCCTTGAGTTCGCCTGCTCCCGTCGGGTGTACGGCGTCATGGCCGCGGCGTGGTTGGAGGCCCTTGCCGCCGACCAAGCCTGTCGCGGCGTGAGAGCCATCGTTGCGTGTCCGCGTCACCCGCGGCCAGCGGCGCCCTGCGGACCGGGAGCTGCTTGGGGATGGGGTCGCCTGGGGCGAGCGGCTCTGCGTGGGCGGGCCAGGCCGCCCAGGGATAAGGGTTGCCCGCCTGGTCGCCGGACATGATGATGACGATGCGACGGGGCGCGAAGCGGCAGAGGGCGGATTCAGGCGCACCCCTACCTGGCACGCCAAATGTTAGATTTTGGGTTCCGGCAGACCCTCTAGGTTCAAACTCTGGGGTGCGCACGGAGATCTCGCCCCCTACCTACCTGCACCTCGTCGCCTCGCTAGGATCTAAACTACCAAAAGAACAACACAAGAGACACAAGGTTTATACTGGTTCGGGCCACCATCGTAGTGTAACACCCTACTCCAGTGTGTGTGGTGTGGTGGATTGCCTCTGGGGCTGAAGAAGAACAATACAAGGAAGAACAGCCTCGCGAGGGTTTGTTCTTGGCCGGTGCGATGAACTGCTAGGGGGAGTTCAGTCGCTCCCTCTCTCTCCCTCTAGATTCAAGATGCCTCTAGCTCTGTGTGTGGCTAGTCCTATTTATAGGCGAAGGCCCTGGGCCTCTTCCCAAATATTGAGCGGGAAGGGCGCCAACAATCGGCCATTTTGAAGGGGAACATCTAGTACACTTATCCTGACTAAAGTTGGTCCTCGCCTGTCAAAGGCTCTGGTGGTGACGCCGGCTTGGGCTCCACGATGACCTCCTTCCTGCCGTTGCGACGGTCTTGGTCTTGTTGCATCGAAACGTGTGCCTTTGCTTGATACTCTTGCCTGTGCTTGCCTCCTTTGCACCAAAGAGGAAATGAGGGCACTGCGCGGGCTGGCGCCCGCCTGGCGCCCTTGGTCGTCATGGCTTGCGTCATGGGCACCTCGTGAGGTACCCCGCCTTGATCTCTCCACATCCTCGCGAGCCAGCCTGACGAGGCCGTGCCTGAGGAAGCTTCCTGTCGTCCGCCCCGCGAGGCTTGGCCCCTCGCGAGGGTCTTGAGCTTGTGCTGATGAAGATGGGATGTACCGGGCCACCCCTTGAGCCACACCGCAGGCCGCAGGCAGGCAAGTCTGGGTACCCCCGTTCCCAGAATGCCGACACTGTTCATGCATGGCGTTTATCCAATCCGGATCTCCCAATGCTTCTTCAACCTTCATGGGCTCAATGCTAGAGATGAATGAATAATGTTCACAAAAGTTAGCCAAATGAGTTTTAGAGCGAGTGATTCTCCCGGTTTGAATATCATTGAAGATTTGTTCGACGGGATGGTCTCTTGAGACTCTTGCTCGAACTCGTGAGAGCTTTGGCTTGGGCCGGGGTGGAACATCTTCTTCATCATCTTGTCCTTCTTCTTGGCCTTCTTCATTGTTGACGCTGTCATTTTCTTGTCGTGGTGGAGAAGGAGGTTGGTGAGGTTCATCTTGGTGTACTTCCTCGTTTTTCTTCATCTTAATGTGTCCCACTTGTGGATGCTTATGTGTCAACTCTTGGTTCACCTTGTCGTGAGGTAGAAGCTTCCACTTGGACGGACGAGGTACTCTCCTTCACCTCCGTTGGACGAATCTTGCCAATAGACAAGTCTTGGATTGCTTCCAAAGGGTCTTTGTATCCTACATCAATTGGCAATTCATCTTCTTGCGAGCCGTTAGATTCATCAAACTTCACATCTACTGTCCCTTCAACCTTTCGAGTGAAATTGTTGTAGACACGGTAAGTGTGAGAGTTTGAGCCATAACCAAGTAGGAACCCTCATGAGATTTAGAGGCAAATTTAGAACGACGATGCTTATAAAGAATGTAACACTTTGAGCCAAATACTTCAAAGTATCCAACTTGGGGTTTGTTACCGGTGAGGAGATCGTATGTCGTCTTGCCGAGTAGCTTGTGAAGATACAAGCGATTTGTTGCATGGCAAGCCGTCTCAACCGCTTCCGCCCAAAAGTGTTTTGGAGTCTTGTACTCATCAAGCATCGTTCTTGCCATCTCAATAACAGTTCGGTTCTTCCTCTCAACAACTACATTTTGTTGAGGCGTGTACGTACCCGAGAACTCGTGTGAAATCCCATCTTCGTCAAGAAATGTATCCACATTTGCGTTCTTGAACTCCGTTCTGTTGTCGCTGCGAACCTTCTTGATCTTCACTTCAAATTGATTTTGGGCCTTCCTAGCGAAGGTCTTGAAGATCTTTTGGACCTGTGATTTATCATCAAGAAATAACACCCACGTAAATCTAGAAAAATCATCGACTATAACTAGACCAAATGAGTTTCCACCAAGACTCTTGTAGGCATTGGGACCAAAAATATCCATATGAAGTAGCTCGAGCGGTCTTCTCGTGGTCATTATGTTCTTCACGGGGTGACTTCCTCCACCCTGTTTTCCTGCTTGACAAGCATTGCACAATCTATCCTTGTCAAATATAACATCTTTCACTCCAAGGATATGATTACCTTTAATAAGCATATCAATATTTCGCATGCCCACATGACCTAACCTTCTATGCCACAACTAACCTTTTAAAGATTTAGCAATAAAGCAAGTTCTAGGTTGAGCCTTTTTAGTGAAGTCAGCAATGTAAAGATCTCCTCTACGTATACCGGTAAAGACCATTTTATGATTATTTCTATGAAACACTTGGCAATCTACTTCAGTAAATAGGACATTGAAACCAAAGTCAGCAAGTCTAGATACAGAAAGTAAGTTGTAGCCAAGAGATTCAACGAGCATAACATTTTGTATGGAGCTATCATGTGAGATGGCCACCTTACCAAGGCCAACCACCTTACCCTTTCAGTTATCACCAAAAGTGATGTACTTCTGAGGGCCGTCGTTTTCAGCAAGCTCACGAAATATATCCTTGTCTCCGGTCATATGATCGATACATCTACTATCAAGGACCCATTCCTTTCCTCCAGCCAAGTAGCCACGAAGATTCGCCATAAGACCAAAGTGTCTCATAGACTCATCGAGATCAAAGTCACTATCATCATCCTCATCATAGTATCCATGTTCAACATCATCTTGTAATTGATCATTTCCTAGAGAAGGTGATCCATTAGAAGTATGTCCGTAACAATGTTCATCTCTATGGACTCTAATGACTTCGGAAATGATATTGCTAATAATTCCAAAATCTCCTTTGGCACGCATGAGATCACGAAGCTCAAACAGGCAATCATCAAACTTAGGATCACTAGTACTCATCCTATTCAAGGCAATAGACTTATGGAGAATCTCATCCCGATTTTTGAAGGAATAATTTGGGAATCGTTCCTCTAGAAATCTCCATATGGTGTAAGCACAATCAAGAGCAGGTAAGCTAGCAATCAACTTTTTGGGCAATCCTCTAACAATAAGATTGATAGTTCTAAGATTGCGAATCATGTCAAGATCCTCATTGGGAGTGGGATGCAAAGGATCACTAGGGGAATGCAAGGACTAGTAATGTACTTGTTCAAGTGATATTCATTGAAAATCTCAAGCATCTCATTTTTCCACTCATGAAAGTACTCTCCATCAAGTATATGCACTCTATGTCTAAGATTCCCCAATGCAGACTCATCCATCTTCCTCCAAAGGTGTTTAAACCAAAGCAATGGAGACCAATGCTCTGATACCAATTGAAAGGATCGAGAAGAGGTGTCAAAAGGGGGGGGGGGTGAATAGACACTTAACAGGAAAAAGTTGCGCTTTAATTTCTTTAAGTTGAGGTGGAGTTTTAGCACAAGTTTAAACATTCACAATACATATCAAGCAAGCATGACAAGAGTATATGAGTAGCGGAAAGTAAAGCATGCAATTTGCAAGAATGTAAAGGGATGGGATTGGAGTGTGCAAACGCAATTGGAGACACGGAGATTTTTGGCGTGGTTCCGATAGGTGCACTACAAAAAAATACACTTCCGTGATGATACGTGTTTGTCACAGTAGGTCACGTTTTCTGTCATGCATGTGCATCCATGACAAATTTTTGACAGAATCAAGATAGTCATTCCTGTGCTGTCATAGTAGTGTTCCATGACATTACCAAAATTATCATCATGGAAGTGTCCACTTCCATGACGATAAATCGCGCGTCATAGAAGTGCTTTCGTCAAGGGTGACCGACACGTGGCATCCATCGTAACGGGACGCTGTTAACCTATCGGGTCCGGTTTTGGATCCTATAACCCGTTAACAGCCCGGACCAATGGGAATTTTCCACGTGTAAATTCTCATTGGCCGGAGGAAACACGTGACCGCTCAACGTTTGGACAGATGTCATCCACTCATTGGACAGGAGGCGCCTATGATACATCGACACATGGCACGACCCAACAGAGGCCCATTCCGGTGAAAATGCTGACCCATTTGACTTGGTCAAAAGGTAACGGGTTGGCCCACGGAAAGCCTGTTAACGACCTGTTCGTATATAGCCCATTTACGGCCCGCTTACTACCGGCCCGTTACGGTCTATCGGAATTAAGCCTAGTAGATTCATCTGGGCCATCCAATATGATTCCAAATGTTGTAACTTTCGGCCCATGTACGGCCCATGATGTATTTCAGCCCATATGAGGCCCTTTGTAACTCTCGGCCCATTAACGGCCCGTGGTGAATCTGGCCCATAATGAACAGTGTATCACTTTATACCCATTAACGGCCAATTATTCCATTGGGCCGTTTCCAGCCTGTGTTATCTTTCGGCCTTCTGAGGGCCCATTTATTCTTGGGCTCATTTCCAGCATTCGGTTACTTACGGCCCGTCATTGACCTTTTCTGCTTGCGGGCCCAATTCAGCCTGCGGTTACAATCGGCCCATTTGCGGCCCGTTAATCCGTTGAGCCATTTTCATAACGTCATCAAATACGGCCGATTAATGACAACCTGTTATTGTCGGCCCATGAACGGACGATTCCAAATCTAACCCATTTACGGCCCATAATGCGGTCTGTTATTGGCCCATGTTTGGCCTATCGATCATAGGCACGTAGAAGGCCCATTGATGCAACGGCCCGTAGAAGGCCCATTGATGCTACGACCCATAGAAGGCCCATTCTTTCTACAGCCCTAAGAAGGCCCATTGTTTCTACGGCCCGTAGGAGGCCCATGGTAACTACAGTAAATATGTAGCCCGTGGTTATTGTGGCCTAGTTTAAAAAAATATGTTATTGCGGCCACTAGCAAACCGCGGAAAAAGAACTGCACTGACTACAAGCAAACAAATAAACAAGACAACAAGGAAATAAATAAGCAAGCAACTTACGCTAGGATATCATGACTATTACACGTATTACATACACTAAGAACCAAAGTTCGCTACCAGGGCAAATATAGGGAACGAAGCAGCATATCACATACACTGGTCGTCAAAGTTGGGGCAAATAAACGCCGCAGCAAAACAAGTCCAGAACTGAAACCACTTCAGAAGAGCTCAACAAACAATATCCTGGGTACCCATAATGATGGCAAGATGCTTAGCAAGCTAATTAACTTTCTCTTGTTTGGCACTTAAATCCTCCAGCACTTGCTATTGCACAAGAAAGTATGCATCTGAATTCTGCAGGGACTTCCACAATCCTTCGGCTTCTTGCCGCAGCAAAGCTAACTGATGCCGTTCAGCTTGTAGCTGAGACTGAAGAAGCCGAAGTGATTCAGGCGGCGAGGTCGAAGAGCTAGTGCCAGTGGTACTGGCCAGTAACTCGAACACTACATCAACGCATGACTATGGGGTTTTCTCACTGTCTACAAGATCGTTTTTATACCCTTTCTTGGAGACCAACAGGGTTGTATCACTATCTTGAACCTTATCTGCATTACTTTCTCTACCATTGCATAGTGGGGTGCTCTTCTCCAATATTCTGTTCGCATACTACAAGAGAAACAAGCAGACACATTACAAGTTTAGGATGTAGTATACCAAACTCATTTTGGTAAACCGGTTCAGTAGTAAGGTGGACATGATAACAACATGAAACAAACATATATCTATGTACTATGGTCACTGTATTGTCCATATCATTCTAGTTTATGTTGCCAAATCAAGATAGAGACACAGTTCAACTCATATATTTTAAGACACAGCAGCATAGACAGAATATAAGTGTGAGAAACTACATAGCATTGGCAACACTTGTAATGTGCATCACATGAGAACATAACTATTTATACAACTGAAACTTAAATCAACATAGAGCAAGAAGTTAGAACAAAAATCTAGTTAAAGAAATAGGTTTAAAGCATACCTGTTGTGCCATTGGAGTTTCAATTGGATCCTTCAAATTCGAAAGTAGTTGGTATGAGTAAATACAGTGATGCAACAGCAAAGGAGTATGGACCATAGCTACGGAATCTGACCTGAGAACAGTTGCTCTTCTGCTTTAAACGTGGAGTTTGGGTTCACTGTGGTGGTCTTCGTGCTTTGGGCACTGCAGTTGCTTTACAAACTGCTCGTGTGGGGATACTCTGTGGTGGACATGGTGCTTTGTCAACTAGAAGTGGGTTACTATCCGCTGGGGTTGGGGATAGATGGGTTGTAGCTGGTTCTCTGCCCAACGGTGGAAGTGTGCAATCTGGAAGAGTGTGTATTATGTGTGGCGGGGCATGTTTGTGGGCCAGTACAACCATGGTTCTATCTGCATCTGTGGGTAGCACTATCTTTTGTGAAGAACGGGTTTTTACTCCCTTAGATATTTCCATCACCCCTTCCAATTCAAATGGCTGATAAACAAGAAAAGAAATTGAACGCACAGACATTGTATGATAGACAGATGTGGTAATTCACATATATGTTGTCTAACCAAACAGGACAGCATGACACAATTTCACATATATGATGCCTAACTAAACAGGATAGCATGACACAGTTTCAGATATATGATGGATAACTTAACAGGATATCATTGTTGAGGAAATTGTTAACTGGTAACTGCTCGGTTGGCTTGTGAGTAGGGGATTAATAGGCTAATCGGCAAGTTAATTGGCCATTTAATTAATTAATCGGACGATTTATCAGTTTATCGGCTACTCGGTGACCCTATGAGTAGGGATTAATCAGCAAGTTAACTGGTTAATCGGATGAATTCTTGAACAGGGCAGGATATAATGGCATAATTCAACATATAATGAGTATCTAAATAGGATGACATGACAAAACTATATGATGTCTTTCTAAAATAGGTTGGGATGAAATAATTCACATAAATGTTGTCTAAGTATACAGGATGGCATGATATAATTGACATAATTGATTCATATATAAGCAGCTGGCACTCGCATGTATGATCTCTAAACTAAGCAGATGGAATTCAATATTGTGCATATGATGTCTAAACTAAGCAATGCAAGACACCATATGCATGATATGAGAAATATAAACATTGCAATTTAGAGCATACACCTCGTGTGGGATATAGGACTGGTCATCTGTCTCCTAATCCTCCTCCGAGGAGCTCCTCAGAACCATCGAGATATATGCTTCAACAGGCACCATTGCCTGCTCTGAAGACCTTGTTTTCACTCCTGATTTTTCCATAACCGGCTCAAATGGCTGATACACATGAAGAGTAGTTCAATATACACAGATTATCGACAAATGGAATACGTAATGAAAAAAATGGCATGAGATAATTCACATATATGATGCCTGGCTACATGGATTTGCATAATTCACATATATGATAACTGGCTGAAAAACATGGCATTGCATAATTCACATATCTGATATAGAAAGGAAATATGAGGCATTCACACAAAGCATGTCTAATCTAAGCAGATGGCATGGCAATGCAAGACACCATATGCATGATATCTCTACTCTTATAAAAACAGAGTTGGTGTTGATGGTGTGCCTGCCATCCTACAATATAGGCCGTCCGATTTATATCTGACGGATAGGAAGGAAACTATGGCAATTTTGCAAAAAGATACCCACACCCCTCTCCACATTTGCAAATAAGGCCTTCCCTCATTCATCCTTTTCTCTCACAAGATAAACTACTCATAGAAATGCATCTTGATGTTCCGTGCAACGCATGGGCATCTTGCTAGTGAGCAATATAACCTTGCCAAGTTAGAGCATGCACCTCAGGGGGGGATACAACTAGTCATCTGTCTCTGAATCCTCCTCTGAGCAGCTATCTGTAACCAGTAAGAAATCTGCATCGACAGGTAGCACCGACTGCTCAGAAGACCTTGTTTTCACTCTAGATTTTCCCATGACCGACTCAAATGGCTGATGCACAGGAAGAGTAGATGAATGTATAAACAATGTTGACAAATGGAATACATTATGAAAAAAAGTATGGCATGATACAATTCACATATACGATGACTGGCTAAACAGGATGGCACAGCATGATTCACGTATATGATGCCTGGCTAAAGAAGATGGCATTGCATAATTCCCATATACTCCCTCTGTTCCTAAATATTTGTCTTTCTAGAGATTTCAAATGGACTACTACATACGGATGTATATAGACATATTTAGAGTGTAGATTCACTCATTTTGCTCCGTATGTAGTCACTTGTTGAAATATCTAAAAAGACAAATATTTAGGAACGGTGGGAGTATGATATAGAAACCAAACAGGTGGCATTCACACAACGAAAATCTAAACTAAGCTGATGACATATAAGATGAATAATGTAAGTAATGCGAGGTGCCATATGCATGATATGACCAACATCAAGATGCTGAGTTAGAGCAAACACCTCAGGTGGTAAATAGGAGTGGTCGGCTCCCTCTGTATTCCCACGCAACGGTCTTCTCTTTTTCTCTACATGTTCAGTACGATTGTGTACAATAACTGACATGCATAATAAAAAAATTAGTTAGATTTTGTAAGGCCTAAGGGGTGCATGCAGAAATCAAGACTGATGGTAGCAAACGAGTGGATAGATCCAAAACTAATGATAGCAGGTAGATTATAGCTTCAGTTTAAAAAGATAGAAAATGGATCATATACTGTTTGTTGCCCACCCAACATGAACCACATAGAAGACCGCAGATGAACCAGATAGTAGGCAGATACTATTTGTTGCTGCCTCGATATGAGACCCACGGGCATTTTAAAACTCAAGTTTGAACGATAAAGTAGCAGGTAATAATAACCGATGTATAATGTAAGCAAACACGATGGACTACTACCTCTCTTCCGGAACTGTGTAGTCCTCAGATTCATCTGCTCAGTTGATGATGGTAATGCAGTTGGCGTGGCTGCCGGCAATGGGGAAGATGATCTGAGGCGGCGAAAGAAATTTTGCAGGGGGAATCTCTGCTGCAGTGAACGCTTCTGTCGATGGTGCACCTCAGGTGGGGTGGATGACGGCACGGCAGGAGCAGGACATAACACGCAGAGTTTTCTTTGACGCCTATGTGAAAATGAAGTAAATCTGTAAGGGCTCCTTAGAATTGGAGGATTCTATAAACGCAGGGACACGAAAAACACAGGAATAGCATAGGAATGCACATGCAAAAGCAGCATTTGGAAACATAGGATTTCTGTGAACCTCGGTGTTTGGTTCACATGAATTGGAAGAACACAGGAATAGGAAACATGGTCAAATTAAAGTCAAACCATGTGAAAATGAAAAGTTAAGAATCTTACTATGACAGTAGTGCAATTAGTCCTGTTCTTCATGCATATTAATTTGAAAAGGACATCCAACTGGATATTAAAATTCCTACCATTTTTCTTTGAAAGAGACACCATAGGAAAAAATCCTCCAGTTTTGCTTTGCTCCACTCCTAACCAAATGCACGAATAGTAGTACCATAGTAGTTCCATAGCAAAGGATCCCTGAGGGATCGACATCAATGCAGAGTAACAAAGTGATGCAATGAGTGTACAACCTCTTTGGCATAGCCTTGTTGACCTCAGCATCATTGGGATGGACGTGGAGGATGGTGATTGAGGGAGTCCTGGATTAGGGGGTATCCGGACAGCCGGACTATATCCTTTGGCCGGACTGTTGGACTATGAAGATACAAGATTGAAGACTTCGTCTCGTGTCCGGATGGGACTCTCCTTGACGTGGAAGGCAAGCTTGGCGATATGGATATGTAGATCTCCTCCCATTGTAACCGACTCTGTGTAACCCTAGCCCCCTCCGGTGTCTATATAAACCGGAGGGGTTAGTCCGTAGGACAACAACAATCATACCATAGGCTAGCTTCTAGGATTTAGCCTCTACGATCTCGTGGTAGATCAACTCTTCTACTACTCATATCATCAAGATCAATCAAGCAGGAAGTAGGGTATTACCTCCATAGAGAGGGCCCGAACCTGGGTAAACATCGTGTCCGTTGCCTCCTGTTACCATCCGCCTTAGAAGCATAGTTCGGGACCCCCTACCCGAGATCCGCCGGTTTTGACACCGACATTGGTGCTTTCATTGAGAGTTCCACTGTGTCGTCACCATAAGTCCTGATGGCTCCTTCGATCACCGGTAACGATGCGGTCCAGGGTGAGGTTTTCCTCCCCGGACAGATCTTCGTATTCGGCGGCTTTGCATTGCGGGCCAACTCGCTTGGCCATCTGGAGCAGATCGAGAGCTACCCCCCTGGCCACCAGGTCAGGTTCGGAAACTTGAACTACACGGTCGGCATCCGCGGAGACTTGATCTTCGACGGATTTGAGCCCATGCCAGGTGTGTCGCACGATCACGACGAGCACGATTTAGCTCTGCCGTCGGACGGTGTTAAGGAGATCGCACCAGCAACAACTCCGGCCTTCAACCCGGAACGGATTGCTCCATCCAAGGACGGGCGGATAGACCCCGCCATAGAGGCGCACTCCCAGCGGCGGTAGAGCCGGATACTGACCCTACCCCTCACGAGGGCCGTGATGACGAACCCATAGACTCGTCTCCGGCCACAGACTCTGAACCGCCTACGCCCGTGCCTGTCGAATCCGACTAGGCGCCGGTCATGGAGTTTACCTCCACGGATATCTTTCAGCACTCGCCCTTCGGCGAAGTACTAAACTCGTTAAGGTCTCTCTCTTTGTCAGGAGAACCTTGGCCGAACTATGTCTGGCCACAATGGGATGCGGACGACAAATAAATTCATGCCCCACCGACCACCCACTTAGTAGCCACTGTCGATGGTCTAACCGACATGCTCAACTTTGACTCCGAAGACATCGATGGTATGGACAACGATGAAGGAGACGAACAGGAACCACTGCCCACAGGGCACTGGACCGCCACCTCATCATATGATATATACATGGTGGATACACCCAAAGAAGGCGATGGCGACAAGGCATCGGAGGATGACCCCTCCAAGAAGCAACCTAAGCGCCGACGTTAGCGGCGCCGCTCTAAGTCTCGCCACAGCAAAAGCGGTGATATCGGCACAGGAGATAACAGTACTCCGGACAGTGCCGAAGACGATGAAAATCCCCTCCAGCAGGACCTAGAGCCGGAAGATGAACAAGCCAGCCCTCCGGAGCAAGCAGCATAGGGAGAGGAGGACAATTACATGCCTCCCTCCAAAGACGAAGTGAGCCTCGAGGACGAAGAATTTGCCGTACCTGAGGATCCCGTCGAGCAGGAGCGCTTTAAGCGCTGGCTTATAGCCACAACGAACAGCCTGAAGAAAAAACAGCAACAACTTCGAGCTGATCAGGACTTGCTAGCAGATAGATGGACCTAAGTCCTTGCGGCCGAGGAATACTAACTCGAACGCCCCTCCAAGAGTCATCCAAAGCGCAGGTTGCTACCCCGACTTGAGGAGGAAGCATTAAAACCTACATCACCAGCGTACGACGCAGCTGATCGGCCACCTCGTGGCCGAGACAGAGAGGCATTTCAGCCAAAAGTTCAGCCCGCACCCCGCCGCCACTCAAACAAAAATATCAAGGCACTGGGAGACACGTGAGACCTGCAAGACGTATTGGAAGATAGGGCAAAACACGAAAGATCGATCTACGGTTCACGAGGGCGTTCCCCTACACGGGACGATGACCATCACGCTGGATACAGTAAAGGTAAATTCGGCTGGACCGAATATTGCAGGCAAGATTCATATGAGCTACGCCGCGATATAGCCCAGCACAGAGGCGCTGCACACCCCCTATGCTTCACTGACGAAGTAATGGATCATGAATTCCCAGAGGGTTTTTAACCCGTAAACATCGAATCATATGATGGTACAACAGACCCCGCGGTATGGATCGAGGACTTCCTCCTCCACATCCACATGGCTCGCGGCGATGATCTACATGCCATCAAGTACCTCCCGCTAAAACTTAAAGGACCAACTCAGCATTGGCTGAATAGCTTGCCAGCGGACTCCGTTGGCTGTTGGGAGGATCTGGAAGATGCATTCCTCGACAACTTCCAGGGCACTTATGTGCGACCACCGGATGCCGATGACTTGAGCCACATAATCCGAGAGCTGTGAGAATCGCCAGCAATTCTGGACACGGTTACTAACCAAGAAGTATCAAATCGTCGACTGTCCGGATGCAGAGGCCTTAGCGGCATTTAAGCACAACATCCGTGACGAGTGGCTCGCCCGGCACCTTGGCCAGGAAAAGCCGAAATCCATGGCAGCCCTCACGACGCTCATAACCCGCTTTTGCGCGGGAGAGGATAGCTGGCTGGCTCGCAGCAACAACATATCAAGGAACCTTGGCACTTCAGATACCAAGGATAGCAACGGCAGGCCACGTTGCAACAAACATAAGCGCCGCAATAACGCTGATAACACCGAGGATACGGCAGTCAATGCCGGATTCAGAGGCTCTAAACCCGGTCAGCGGAAAAAGCCATTTAAAAGAAGCACTCCGGGCCCGTCCAGTCTGGACCGCATACTCGATCGCTCGTGCCAAATACACGGCACCCTTGACAAACCAGCCAATCACACCAATTGAGAATGCTGGGTGTTCAAGCAGGCCGGCAAGTTAAACGCCGAAAACAAGGACAAGGGGCTGCACAGCGATGATGAGGAGGAGCCCCGACCGCCGAACACGGGAGGACAGAAGAGGTTCCCCCCACAAGTACGGATGGTGAACATGATATACGCAACCCACATCCCCAAGAGGGAACGGAAGCGTGCACTAAGGGACGTATATACGATGGAGCCCGTCGCCCCAAAGTTCAACCCATGGTCCTCTTATCCGATCACTTTTGATCGCAGGGACCGACCCACTAGTATCCGTCATGGCGGATCTGCCGCATTGGTCTTAGACCCAATCATCAACGGATTCCACCTCACTCGAGTCCTTATGGACGGCGGCAACAGCCTGAACCTGCTTTACCAGGATACAATGCGCACAATGGGTATAGACCCCTCGAGGATCAAACCCACCAAAACGACCTTTAAAGGCGTCATCCCAGGTGTAGAGGCCCATTGTACGGGCTCAATCACACTGGAAGTGGTCTTCGGATCTCCGGACAACTTCCAAAGCGAGGAATTAATCTTCGATATCGTCCCGTTTCGCAGCGGCTATCACACACTGCTCGGGCACACTGCATTCACAAGATTCAATGCGGTACCACATTACGCATACCTCAAGCTCAAGATGCCAGGACCTAAGGGGGTCATCACAGTCAACGGAAACACAGAGCGCTCGCTCCGTACGGAGGAGCACACTGCGGCCCTCGCAGCAGAAGCACAAAGCAGCCTTTTGAGGCAATCCACCAGTTTGGCGATCAAGCCCCTGGACACCATCAAGCGCGTCCGAGTAACACGCAACAGATCGCTGCACGCTTAGAGCTTGCCTAGCAATTTGGCCCCCGCCCTAGTCTCAGCACAACGGCAAAATCCGTCCCACGCGTACATAATTACGCATTGAAAATACCATGGGTGTCGGCGGGGGCACGATCGCAGCACGTCCCACAATGCGGTTCAACCACACTAGGGGCTCACTACCTTTATCATCCTCTCTCTTTCAGGACTTTACTCTCTGGAAGCCCTATCCGGTAGTACGATAGCCGGACACATGATACAACACCCAAGGAGGCAGGAAGCTACGTCGTGCAATGGAATCCCCAGGTGGTCTCTGACAACGAGTGAAATACCTGTTTTAAATACCAGCTCGCAGCTTGCCCTTGGGCGGGACATGTCAAATATTCCCATTTTTGCTTATCGCATTGCTTGTATCAGTATGCATCAACGCATTTCTTAAATAAACAATGCATAGCACTAGTCTTTTATTGCATTCTATATTGTTTTACATATATATGTTCATTTATGACATTCAGCACCCGTACACTCTGGTACGACCAATACGCCAGGGGCTTCCGTATACCCCATAATTCGGCGTGAGAAGTCCGAACACTTTCGACAGCGCGGCACCCCAAACTTATAGCATTATATGCATCAGCTCCGAATCATGTTCTTGGGTCAATAGTTGGGTTTGCCCGGCTCCCATGTTTTGGTACCTTACGTTCCTCTATATTGGCTAAGGTAGTACTAGGAGAACTACTGCGATTGTGCCCCGGTTCTTCCGGCCGAGCACCTCAGTAGAGAAAGCTAAAACTGACTATCATGATGAGGCGAGAGCTGGTCGCTGTTCGCGAGGTCTCAAGTCCCTAAAGACTTTTTCCGCTTCGGGCGAGGAGTTGGCCTTGTCCGGCTTAGGCGTGCATAGCGCCCCAACTTCGGCTCTCCGAATACTAGGGGCTTCGCCAAAATTTAAAATTGTAGACTTCTATGGCTAAGTGAGATCGATAAAGCATTATAGTCCGATTGCCTGGTTCGCTGCGCTGAGCACCTCCCTCGAAGGACCCATAAATGGGAAAAATAGTGCTCAGATTTATCCCGAACACCCCAGCACTAGTTGCATGTGGGCAGAAGCCAACGACTAGCAACTCTCAGATTTTACAAATGGCCACACAGAACATAATATTTTAAATTCGAAAAGCGTTGCATAGCGCAAATGAACTAGTTTTCATAATACAGGATCACACGAGCAAGTTCATTCTAAATTTACATCCTTTGCACACTCGTCCGCCACAAGACGGGCACCCTTCAGGACACCCTCATAATACATCTCAGGGTGGCGATGCTCCTTGCCCTGCGGCGGCCCCTCCTTCACTAGCTTCTTGGCGTCCATCTTGGCCCAGTGCACCTTCGCACGGGCAAAAGCCCTGCAGGCACCCTCGATGCAGACGGACCGCTTTATGACTTCCACTGCAAGGTGCATCCACAAGCCGCCTCACCAGGCCGAAGTAGCTGTTGGGAAGGGAATCGCCAGGCCACATCCGGACTATAAGGCCCCTCATGGCCTGTTCGGCTGCCTTGTGGAGCTCGACCAGTTGCTTCAGCTGGTCGCTCACGGGCATCGGGTGTTCGGTCCCAAAGATACCGAGACCGTAACAACTTCTCGGTCGAGCGTCCCTCCTCGGCCCGGTAGAACTCCGCGGCATCAGACACACTGTGGGGCAGATCTGCGAACGCTCCTGGAGAGCTCCGAACTTGGGTAAATAAAAGGAATTTTTCTTAAGCATGCTTGCTTTGCGTAATGAATGCCTTACCCACCGCTATCTTCTTCACCGCCTCAATTTCCTGGAGGGCCTTTTGGGCTTTGGCCTTGGCATGCTTCGCGCTCTCGAGGGCCTTGGCAAGCTCGAACTCTCGGGTCTTCGAGTCATGCTCCAAGGACTCGTGCTTCTTCACGAGTTCTTGGCGCTCTTGCTGCACTTTGCCTGCGCGGGCCTCTTGTTTTTATCACTCGGTACGCTCCTCGGCCGCTTTGTTTTCGGCCTCGGTGAGCAACTGCTTCAGGGTCGCCACTTTGGTCGTGGACCCTGGTACTTCCATGATGATCCTATTATCTTGCAACAAAAACCTTTTTTATATAGACAGGGTATTGCTTACCTTTATTCTCCTCGAGCTGCTTTTTGGCAAGGCCGAGTTCTTGCTCAGACCGCTCGAGGTTCAGCTTCAGTGCGGCGATCTCCGCAGTATGTGCGGCGGCGGCCAACAGTGATGCCTGCATACGCATATAGACATATTTGGATTAGACTCCTGCGGTTATTATTCTATCCTCTATTCGGCTTTTCTTCGCGAACGCCGAACAGAGCATCAGGGGCTACTGTCTATGCGGTAATATTTTTATATATTTCGACCAGTTACCTCAAAGCCTGTTAGGAGGCTGGTGCAAGCTTCGGTTAGTCAGCTTTTGGCAGACCTAACCTTATCGATCACCGCACTCATTATAGTGCGGTGCTCCTCGTCAATGGAAGCGCCGCTAAGCACTTCCAGCAAGTTGTCCAGTGCCTCCAGATGGATGGAGGTCACCGGCACGGGCGGCTTGCCCCTCTTAGCAGGAGGCCGCCTGCCGGAGTCCGGGATCACTGGTGGTCCCGGGGCGGTGTTCGGCTAGGCACTGAACTTGGAGCCCGCGGGGTCTTGCTCCCTTTGCGCCCAGGGTCTGGAATGCCGCCTTTGGCCGCCTCCAGGACTACCTCCCCTCGACTTGGTGCCCTTTGAGACAACACCTCGACGTTGTCCGTGGGGCGAGGGTGGAGGCGGTCGGAAGCGAACCGCCACTCATAGCCGACGGGTCTAAAGAACCGTCCGTCGAGGATACGTCGATGCGGGCTTGAGGCGGACTGCACAATAAAATTCGACATAAGGAGAAGCGGTGCAGTAAAAAGCATACCATGAGTTACTCTGGTATCCGAATACTTATGACTTCGCCAGGGGCTTGTCCCTGGTCAACCACTCATCATCGCTGTGAGTGGCGGTCGTGGAGCAGTCCGGAAGGAGAGTCCTTCCCTTCTTGGACCCTCCGGCCTCCCCAGTTGGGGCGGCCTTCCTTTTCTTGTCTCCCCCGGCTGGAGGGGGAGAACCTTCATCTTCCTCCTCCTCGCTTTCACAAGAGGAGTGCGTCTTAGAGTCATCAGGTGATGAGCCCGATACCACCTAACACCGGGAACTCTTTCGGGTCCCCTTGGCCCCTTTCTTGGCCTTCTTCTCTGGCACCTCGTAAGGTGCCAGAGTCAACATCTCCGTCAGGAGAGCGGCCGCTGAATCTTCGGGCAGGGGAGCTGGGCAGTCGATCTGCTCCGCCGTCTCCACCCAGTCCTGTTAAAGGCATGGGAGCTTAGGTCATGCGCATGATTAAACTTGGGAGGATAAATACCCTATAAGATATAGAGACCTTACCGGTTTCGCGAGGAGCTTCGTGCTAAGGCCGCGATCCTCAGTTAGGGAAGGGGGACCTCGGCGCCTTTGAACAGCACCTTCCAGACGTCCTTGTGCATCATGTCGAAGAGCTCACGCAGAGTCTGGTGCTGGGCCGGGTCGAACTCCCATAGATTGAACGCCCGTTGTTGACACGGGAGGATCCGGTGGAAGAGCATGACCTGAACCACGTTGACAAGTTTGATTTTCCTGTTCATCATGTTCTTGATGCAGGTCTGGAGTCCGGTCAGCTCTACCGGGTTACCCTGTGGTAGGCCCTTCTTTCCGTGAGGTGAGCGCATAGGGATTCCGGATCGGAACTCGGGGGCCGCCACCCATTTGGGGTCGCGTGGCTCGGTGATGTAGAACCACCCCGATTGCCACCCCTTTATGGTCTCCACATAGGAGCCCTCGAGCCATGTGACATTGGGCATCTTGCCCACCATGGCACCTCTGCACTCCGCTTGTTGGCCGCTCACTACCTTCAGTTTCACATTGAAGGTTTTCAGCCACACGCCGAAGTGGGGCCGGATGTGGAGGAAGACCTCGCACACGACGATAAACGCCGAGATGTTGAGGATGAAGTTTGGGTCCAGATCGTGGAAGTCCAGCCCGTAGTAGAACATGAGGTCATGGACAAATGGGTGGAGGGAAATCCCATCATGGACGAAGTGGGTGAGGAAAACTACCCTCTCATGGGGCTCGAGTAGGGACGATTTGCCCCAAGACTGGCAGCCGGTGCGCGATATCCGCGTCCAAGTATCCGGCTCCCCGCAGCTTTTTGATGTCCTTCTCCTTGACGGAGGATTTCATCCACTTCCTCCCGCTCCGGACATGGTTGGGGTGGTCTTAAGAGAAAAGTGTGAACTTGGGCGTTGGAGCTCGAGTGCGCAAGAATGGATAGGCAAGGAGGAAGAAGGCGTGGGTGAAAAAAGGTGAACCCTTATCCCTTTATAAAGGCGTATGAAACTATGCGCCCCCACTAGCCTGGTTAACTCGCTTATTCCCCAAGCGCCGCGATTGATGGCGCGGTTGGGTTACCCACACCCGCATTGATGAGAATCCCGTGATAAGGGGACACGATCTCTGCTTCGACAAGACGTCCCAAAGAAACCGCCTCGTGATATGCGCCAAGGCAGGCTGAGAAAAACGGCTCGATAATAACCGGGCCATGGTATGATGTCATGATATCAAGTGCATCAGCAGGTCGGATTTGTGGAAATATTATTCTCTCTACGGTGGTATGTGGAACTTGTTTTGCAGGGCCGGACACTATCCTTGTGTTCAAGATCTTCTATGGAGTATTCAGAGGAGGAACCCGCCTTGCAATGCCGAAGACAAACTGCGCGCCGGACTCATCGTCATTGAAGCCTGGTTCAGGGGCTACTGAGGGAGTCCTGCATTTGGGGGTATCCTGACAACCGGACTATATCCTTTGGCCGGACTATTGGACTATGAAGATACAAGATTGAAGACTTCGTCTCGTGTCCGGATGGGACTCTCCTTGGCGTGGAAGGCAAGCTTAGCGATATGCATATGTAGATCTCCTCCCATTGTAACCGACTGTAGTAACCCTAGCCCCTCCAAAGGTCTATATAAACCGGAGGGGTTAGTCCAGAGGACAACAACAATCATACCATAGGCTAGCTTCTAGGGTTTAGCCTCTACGATCTCGTGGTAGATCAACTCTTGTACTACTCATATCATCAAGATCAATCAAGGTGAAGTAGGATATTACCTCCATAGAGAGGGCCCGAACTCAGGTAAACATCGTGTCCCTTGCCTCCTGTTACCATCCGCCTTAGACGCATACGCCGGGACCCCCTACCCGAGATCCGCCGGTTTTGACACCGACAGTGATGCTGGTGTGACTGTCGGAGGCGGGGAAGAAGATCTGAAGCCTCTGGAAACGGCGCCGAGGGTACTGCTCCGCTGTGATGGACGGTTCCGTCATTGGAGTAGCTCTGGTGAGGTCTACGGTGGCAAGGCTGAAGCAGGACAAGACAAACAACGTTAATCTGAAGTGGGACTCTAATATCATCTGCAATAGATGATGTAAAATACATCACCAAAAAGTGCTAGATGTAAAACACATCAGCCGCGCCGCGGCCGCTCCGACAGATGTTGTAAATACTGTTTACACTAAACTTAACTGAAGAAACTGAACTTTACAGTCGAAACTGAATTTTACGGTCGGAACTGATTGAACTAGTAGAAGAGCATTGCAATAGATGTTTAGGGAGTTCGAGCACTAGTAGCAGAGAAGCAGTGATCTAAATCAGCAGACGCTCGATGTCACGCCCAAGATGCGACCCTATCCTAAAGGAACTCGTAGGTCCCACCAAGGATAGAAACGCATCTTGAAGACGCTTTTGCAAGGTGGATATCATTACATCAACATTACATAATAGTGGGGATACAACCAAGATATACGAAGGCACATGAATACAACAATACAACATACATAAGATCAACATTCGACTACGGATGAAACATAAACAGAAACTCAAACAATATCCACCCTGCTAGCCCAGGCTGCCGACCTGGAACCTATCCCCTAATCGAAGAAGAAGCAGAAGGAGAACTCCAAAACAAGCAAACATCGCTCTCACGTGATGATCATCGCATAACCTGTACCTGCAACTGTTGGTGTAGTAATCTATGAGCCACGAGGACTCAGCAATCCCATTACCATGGGTATCAAGACTAGCAAAGTTTAATGGGAAAAGAAGGGGTAAAGTGGTGAGGTTGCAGCAACGACTAAGCATGATATGGTGGCTAACATACGCAAGTGAGAGCGAGAAGAGAAGCAAACGGAACGGTCGTGAAGCTAGCAATGATCAAGAAGTGATCCTAAACTCCTACTTACGTCAAACATAACACAGAAACCGTGTTCTCCTCTCGATCAGCCCCGAAAAGAGACACTCACGGTTACGCACACGGTTGGTGTATTTTAGAAGAGTTTACTTCAAGTTTACTACAACCAGATATTAACAAATTCCCATCTGCCACATAACCGCGGGCACGGCTTTCCAAAGTTCAAACCCTGCAGGGGTGCCCAACTTAGCCCATTATAAGCTCTCGCGATCAACGAAGGATATTCCTTCTCCCGGGAAGACCCGATCAGTCTCGGAATCCCGGCTACAAGACATTTCGAGAATGGTAAAACAAGACCAGCAAGACCGCCCGATGCTACCGACAATCCCGATAGGAGCTGCACATATCTCATTCTCGTGGCAACATCGGATGAGACATCCTACGAGTAAAACCATCCTCAAGTTTCCCGAGGTGGCCCCATGATCTACTGCTTCGGGCCAACACTTAGACAAGCATTGGCCCGGGGGCTAAATAAAGATGACCCTTGGGTTAATTACTCCCAAGGGAAAAGTAGGTAGTGGTGAGGCAAATGGTAAAAACAAGGTTGGGCCTTGCTGGAGGAGTCTTATTCAAAGCAAACTGTCAAGGGGGTCCCATAAATCACCCAACCGCATTAGGGACGCAAAATCCGGGAACATAATACCGATATGACGGAAACTAGGGCGGAAAGAGTGGAACAAAACACCAGGCATAAGGCCAAGCCTTCCACCCTTTACCAAGTATATAGATGCATTAATAATATAAGAGATATTGTGATATCCCAACATAAACAGAAACCAACATGGAGCAATCTTCATCTTCACCTGCAACTAGCAACACTATAAGAGGGGCTGAGCAAAAGCGGTAACATAGCTAAACAACGGTTTGCTAGGAAGGGTAACAAAGGTCAGAGGTTCATGGCAATTTGGGAGGCTTGAGCAGCAAGTGGTAGGTAACGCAGCATAGTGATAGAGCGAAGAAACTAGCATAGCAATGATAGCAATGAGATCCAAGGAGACGGTCATCTTGCCTGAAATCCCGCAAGGAAGAAGAACAAGTCCATGAAGAAGACGAACGGACGAAGACGAACCAAGCGTAGACGAACGAATCCTCACGATCGCAACAAAACAGGAACTATCGAGAAGAAGCACAACCGGAAAGAAGCAAACAACATAGTAAACACACAAGCATAAACATGACATGATGCACAAACAAGCATGATGCATGACAAAGTTAAATGTTGTTAACATGCCAAGAGGTGAAGCACAACAAAACTACATATCTAGGCAATTTAAATGAGGCCGGAAATAACAAACAACAATTCCGGAAAATCCCCACATGCATTTAGCATTTTAATGCAAACACAATTTTAAACATTTTAAATGTTGTTATCATGATGCGAATGACATATGTAATTTTTAAGCAATTTTATGAAAATGTTGACATGAGGATGATACGAGGCATTTGTCGCTATGGCAGAAGGAAAAGGGTGCCACGGCGACGAATCCGAAAATGATGCCACGGCAACATATCGGTTCCGGTAGCTCATGGAGATACCAGTGCAAAAGGAAGCGTGCGGATGTGCGGAATATGCTAGAGATGGTGGGGTGCTCCCGACTACCAGGTTCCCACGGGTTAGTGGCATGGAAACGAGTGACAATTCGGACACGGTGCAAACGGTACATCTCATACAAGACATGCATTCGGTCCACGGCGATCGTTTCGGCGGTTATACATTTGAAGCGTGCATTTCGAGGTGGTTCAAAAATGTCGAGGGAAGTAATCGTTCACGGGTCGTAGTGGAAGTAGTCATTCTCGCGACGGTAGTGGAAGTAGTGGTACACGACGATGGTAGTGGAAGTAGTGGTTCACGTTTACAGATGTTCGGGGTCACGGCGAGGAACTTGACGCCCACGGAGTCTTCAAGGGTCGGCGGTAGTGGTACACACGTTGTCGGGTACTTGTCGGTCCGGCCTTGGCGTCTGGTAGTTGTACACAGGTCGTAGAGGAACTTGATGCATCCGAGGTCTTCGGTTCGTAGTTGTACTTGGCGTTCGAGTCCGGGTCTTGCCGGTGGTGTACTTGGTGCTTGAGGTTCCGATCCGGGGTGCATGCGTCCACGGTAACATTGCATGGTGCGTGAAGGTACTTGGCAGTTTTGTGTAGTCGGTCTTCTGATCCAAAAGCGAAGCAACACCAGGACCTCAAGTGGCAGCAAAGCAAGGAGGCGAAGGAGCCTGGCCGGAGATGGTCTAGGCAGCGGCAAACCACGAGCAAAGGTGGGGCTACCGGGCCTGTGGAGGCGCCAAGAGCAAGAAAGGCGTGCGTGCTCGTGTTGGACGGACAGCAGGAGGAAGTGATGGTGGTGGTCAGCGGCGTGAAGCGGTCACGGGCTCGGTGCAGCGGTGGTCGGCAGTGCACGAAGGGGAAGCAGGAGCAGAGGTGTGGCGGAGCTCGGGACGCCATGGCAGCAGAATCTCGGGGCCGAGGACGAGGTCGAGCGAAGGTAGGGAGGCTGCGGGCTCCTGGGCGCAGATGAAGACGGCGGCGGGCGCGAGGAGAAGAAAGGAGGCCGCTGGACGAGCTTGAGGATGACGGCTGGCGAGGCAGAGGAGGGGCACGGGCGCAGGCGACGGAGGGCCGCCGGAGTTGGCCGCCTCGGAGGTGATTGCAGAGGCCGGGCGCGGGGCTGTACTCCTCTGTGCGTGGCAGCGGAGGAGGAGGACGATGGGGAGAGGGGATCGAGAGGAGGGGCGATGGGATCGAGCGACGGGTGTGTGGCGGCGGCCAAAGGGAACGAGAGGAGGAGATGGGATCGAGCGGAGCTCTCCCCTGCGGCTAGGGTTAGAGGGGTGTAGCTGGGGCTTAGAGGCCGGCCCGGTAGAGAAGGAAGTGGCCAGAGGCCTGGCTGGAGGCTTGGGCTCTCTTCTCCCTCTCTTATTTTCCAAAACAGGAAAGCATTAGAGAGAAGGAAAATGAAAGAGGGGTTAGGGAAAGAATATGCGATAGGGTTAATTTTCCGGACTCCTAAAATGATCTTGATCCAGTAAAATAGAAGTGGGCATGAATGGAAGTTTAAATTCAAACTCATTTGATTTAAATTCAAATGGTTTGAATAGGAAGTGACGGTTGGGAAGGTCCAAAATGTTGAGAATTTTGGTGGGGCTTCATAGATGAAGAAAGAATTATAGACAAGGTTAGAGAGTCAAAACATGAAGAAGAAAAGGCCAAGGATTTAACATGCACGTGTGTTGTGGTAAATTCCAAACTAATGGAATATTTATAATAGCTCCATAAATATTAGGAGGATATGTTATAAAGAGAAATCACCATGTGAATTCCCTCGATTTAAATAGATCAATGATCTATGCAATTTATTTAACTGAGTGATAAAAGGGTTGCATGAAGACATGATGCAATGCAAATGATGCAATGAGATGAGATGCATGACGTGAACAAAATGCAAAACAAAAGACAAAAACCCAACCACGAAGGAAATAACATATCGCATCTCCGGAAAAGGCAAGAGTTGGAGTTACGAATATGGAAAGTTGTATCCGGGGCGTTACAACACTCCACCACTACGAGAGGATCTCGTCCCGAGATCTAGGATGGCACCGGAGAGAAAAGAAAGAGGAAGATAAGAGGTAAAACTAAGTTGCTTCTTCGACAAACGAGTGAAACCATGAACCTTGAGATGTTGAGCAATTTAGAAGAAAGAGTACGACAGAGATGAACGAGATTGCAAACAATCCGGTATAAAAGAGGAACAAGGAGTATTACGAGAACTTGAAGGTTGAAAGACATGGAAATAAGAGCTTCACGAATCTAAAAGAATATGACCACCTCGGAATAATGAGATAGCCAAGGAACAAGAATGAGAATTTGGACAGCACTCCGGTAGAAAAGAGAAAAAAAACTTGATGAGATGAAAAGATATTGAAGAGATGATACAACACTCCGGTTAAATGGATGAGCAAGAAAATAACGTGATCTTGACAAAACGAGGTGATGGGTGAAGAGAGCAACATCACAATGCCTCCGGAACAAAAGAATAGAAGCTAGATTATTGGAATAAAAGAATGGAGAAGAAAATGCCAACTTCTGCCACAAATGAACTTGAAAAGCATCCTTGCAAAGAAGAATTGAACGGAGTTGTTGGAAAATAAACAACGAAAAGCACAAGCTTGTTATGGGCTTATGGCAAACATCTCAAAATGATGAGGTGACAACCCGCCACTAACAGAAACAATTGATTGGATTGATATCAACAAGGAGACGAGAAACTTATTTCATCGGGAGGACAAATGAAGAACTTGGGTCATTTATAAGCACCATAAATAGCGACAATCCTTAGGGAAAGCTTTAGGTGAAATATAACCCAAGATAACTCCAATGAAGAGATTGATGGATTTAAATACCTCATTCTTGACAATATGTGAATCATGAAGCACGAGGAGAAATTGTCAAGCATGACATAACACCATCTCAAAAAAATAAGGTAGAAAGAATTGCACTTCGAAATGCAAGAAGAAGAATACTTGAACTCCTCAAAACAAAACATGTGTTGAGCACCATGTTCATTTTGACGTATGGCTTGACGGATCATAACTTCGAGAGAAATCTTGAAGAGCAATTGAAGAATGAAAAGAATCCTTGACGAACCATCATGTAGAGCCTCCATGAAGAACTCCGATAATAAAAAGATGATAAAATGAAAGAGAAGTTGAGAACACAAGTTGAAGCCTTGCGATGATTTAGATGGAGCTTCGTGACGAGATAATGCGAAAAACTTGGAACTCCGGAAGAGGAATTAATCACTTGGATGAAACAAGAATAAGAATTATGTTATGTGTATCCTTCACCAATATAAATTGATGACAAGCAATGGATTTGGCATACTACTTATTCTTCTTGAAAAGATTGAAGAGAGAAATAGCGCAACTTGGGAAGGTCTTCCACGATTCACCGGTAGGATTTGGAAAGAGCGAATGAATTGGTATGATAACAATGGAAGTGAAATCTTGAACAAACCACCGTAAAAAATTTGGAAAAGAGAGTAGCAAGGGCACAATTCACCGGAAAGAATTGGAAAACGAATGAAGATACTTGCGGGGATTTAGATCCCTGAGAACGAAGAGGCCATGAATTGATTAGAGGTTATTTGAACGACGCACTGGTAAGATTTGGAGAACGATAGCTACACGCTGAGAATGAAGAATTATGACATGATGGCCTTCGGAGGAAAGAAATGAAAACAACTCATGAAATGCTCCGGATGGGTGAAAAGAATTCTCACAGTCGAAAACAATTATGAGAGGATGGCATAAAGCTAGAACCATGAATCTTGAAGAGAATGGAGCAAGATTTAAGAGAAACTCTTCTTCGGTCTTCAAATGTTGAGAATGACGATGGGAAACACCACCATGAATTGTTGAGATACTCCGGGATGAAAATTGGAAAGGTTGAACCAACGATGAAAAGAATTTGAAAGATATTGGAGAAAGACATACGACTGATGAAGATTCATTCTTACGTCTAGCTTCGAAAAGAATTTGGGAAATGGTTCTGGATAAATTAGAAGAGTCAGGTAAGATCGTGGGAAAAGACCTGTGGGTTAGGGCCCACTCAAAAGAAAACACCGTTGAACAATTTTAAAGGGAGGTTGCACTGGTTGAATTAAATGGCTTGAATGAGATAACAACCTCAAAATAACTTGAACGGATCTGGAATGAAAAGACGAGCCTTCTAAGATATCTTCAACACTCCAGAACAAATGAATAGCAAGAAGTGAATGATTAAGAGGTGCATCGACAAGAGAAAGCATTTGCAACAAAGAAAGGAATATGATCAACACTGAAAGCTTGAGTTAAATCCACCGGAAAAGAATACGAGAATTAAGAATGATGAACTTGGAGCTGTTGAGCATCTTCATGAGGGATCACTGGATCAGAACATTGATTGAAAAGAGTGAAGAGACTTCACATGAATAAAAGAATACATGATTAAGAAACCTGAGTCCTTGAAGAAAAAAAAGGGTGGGAGGGCGGGAAAACAAAGACAACTTGGGACGGATGAAACAAACACCGTTGAGAAAACTTAGAATTGATCTCACAAATGTTGAAATGATCGGATCCACTTGAAGAGAAGCACACCGTGTAACGCCCCGGATTCGATGCGCCAGGTGTCCGCCAGTTATTCGCCGTCTTTGCCATGTCATGTGCTTGCGTGTCTCTCTTTGCCATGTCATCATATGCATTTCATATCATGTCATCATGTGCATTCCATTTTGCATATGTGTTCGTCTCATGCATCCGAGCATTTTCCCCGTTGTCCGTTTTGCAATCCAGCACTCCTATGTCTCCCGGCGCCCCCTTTTACCTCTTTTCATGTGCGGGTGTTAAACGGTCTCGGAATGGACCGAGGTTTGTCAAGCGGCCTTGGTATAGCACCGTGAACCGCTGTCAAGTTTCGTGCCATTTGGAGGTCGTTTGGTACTCAACGGTTAACCGGTAACCGCAAAAGCCTCTTTGTTTGCAGCCCAACACCCCTTTCTAAGTGGCCCAAACCCACCAAACTCCCTCCATGCTCTCGGTCGTTCGATCACGATCGCGTGGCAAAACCGCACCTCATTTGGACTCTCCTAGCTCCCTCTACCTATAAATATGCCTCTCCCAAATTCATGGATCAAATCTCGGTTGAAACCCTAGCCCGCTTCCTCATGGCGGACATGTCCAACCCGCCGACATGTCCGCCACCACCTCACCGCCAATCCCGCCTCGCCACATCACCCGCCGCCACTCTCCCCAACCGCGCCCATGAGCCCATCTGGAGCCCTTGCGACGTCTTGCAGCCGCCGCCGCTGCAGACGCCTCGCCAAGGCCTCGGCCGAAGTTCGCTGGCCGCCTGCATCAAGCCCGCCGGGCCGAAGCGCCGCCACCGGCCCCGCTCCTCACGCCGCCCGCTTCGCCACCGAGGTCGCCATAGCCCGCCGCCGGGCGAGCGCCGCCACCGGCCCCGTCTTCTCCGCCTCCCGCTGGAGCTCCGCCGCCCGCCATGGCCGAGCTCGCTAAGCTCGCCATGGCCGAAGCTCGCGCCCGTCTCCGCCACCGGCCCGCCCGACCCTCGGCTGATCCGGCCGGCCCGCCCGCCTTCTCCGCCTCCTCCGGTCCTTCCTCCTCACTCCGCCACTGTCGCCCTTCTCCGTGAAATTCGCGAAGTTCGCGCTGCATCGATAACCGTGCCAAGGGTTGACTTCCCCCTCTAAATTTCATCCAAGTCCCGAGCATTGTGATATTTTGTGCCACTTTCATTGCATCATATCTCTGTCATCGTAGCTCCGTTTTGCGCGTGTAATATGTCAAAATGTTCGCCTCGAAGATTAGATCATTTCATCTCATTGCATCATTTTCATTTGAGCTCATCTTAATGCCCTAAATTCTGTTAGAAGAGTGCTATGTGATGTTAGTTTCTGTTTCTTAACAGAACATGCTCTTTTGTCATTTTTGCCATGATTGATGTGTGCATCCTATGATCTTGAGTCCTACATGTGTTTTGTAATATGCCATGCCATCTTTCCACGGGTGTATGCCATGTATTTTTGTGATCTATGTGGTGACTAGCATAAGCATGCAAACTAGGTGTCTTGATGTTGCTGATTTCAGCCCTGTTTTGCTGATATTTTGATGCCATGTAAACTTGATGCTACAGAGAGATCCATGCATATTTTGAGATACTTCAGTAAGGATGTTTTGTCCCACATGTCTTGCTCTATCCATCCATGCCATTGTTTGCAATTATGGAGTGCCATAGTTTGAGTCAATCGAGCTCTACTTTTGCTATAAAATGTTCCTGGCAGATTGTTTACATGTTATTCAATTTTGCCAAGGTTGTTGTAGTTGATCCGTGTATGCTATGATGTTGTTCTTGCCATGTATAGCTTCTATGCCATGTCTTATTTCTGTTGGTTACCTTGCCATGCCATGTATTGCTCTGTGGTGAGTGGTTCAAGCTCACCAACATGCCTACTTGCTGTTGTTCCTGCCATGTTTAAATCTGTAATATAACTTGCCGTGTTTACATGGGTGCCATCATATTTTCTGATCCTTTTTGGCTCATGGTAATTAAAGGACTTTTGTTCTATGCATTTAGTAGATTCATACCATGCCTTTTTTTGCCATGATAAGTTCCTGTAACATGTTGTTTGATAGCTCTAAACATTGCAACCTGATGTTATTTCTGCCAATGCCTGAAACTGTTATTATTTGCAATCTTGACATGTGTTTTTGAGCATGTTCTAGTTGTTTCTGGAGTTAGCTCAGTGTTCATGTTTTGTAATGCTTTACATGTACATCATGCCCATGCCTTTTGTTTTCATGTTGAGGTCCGTAGCATGTTGTTTCGATGCTTGCTATATGCCGAGTTGCTGTTTTGGACAGCTTGTCCTTTAAACTTGTATTGTGTGTATGTGTTGAACCGTTGTTCGCTTTTGAGTGTGCTCTATATGAAACTCGCTTGATTTTTGCATGTAGTTTCATATTATCATGTTGCATCCATGTTTTGAGGTGTTTGCTTGATGTTTGTATGCTTTTTGCATCAATGCCATGTTTATCTTGTTTTGCTCATATCTTCTAGGCCGTAGCTCCGAATCTAATGAACTTTATATGTAACTTGACTAGAATTTCGTGTAGATCATTGTGGTGCATCTTAACTTGCTGGTTAACAACTTGAACATAATATTTATTCAGATCTGGACCAATTTCGAAATTTGCATATAAGGACTTACCGAATTGTTCTATGTTGTTTCCTACTCATTTAAACTTGCCTTGATGTGTTGCTCTTGTTTGAATCATCCCTTGCCATGAGTAGCTTCATGTAGCTTTGTCATGCATCATGCTTGTTGTGCATCATGTCTTGTTCATGGTGGTGTGTTTACCTATGTTGTGTGCTTCTTCTTGTTAGTTCATGTTATGCTATGCGATCGTGAGGATTCGTTCGTCTACGCTTGGTTCGGCTTCATCCGCTCGTCTTCTTCATGGACTCGTTCTTCTTCCTTGCGGGATTTCAGGCAAGATGACCGCTACCCTGGATCTCACTACTATCATTGCTATGCTAGTTGCTTCGTTCTTTCGCTATGCTGCGATACCTATCACTTGTCGCTCAAGCCATCCCAAATTGCCATGTCAGCCTCTAACCTTTGTCACCCTTCCTAGCAAACCGTTGTTTGGCTATGTTACCGCTTTGCTCAGCCCCTCTTATAGCGTTGATAGTTGCAGGTGAAGATGAAGTTTGTTCCTTGTTGGAACATGGAGATGTTGTTCCATGCTGGAATATGTTTACTTGTGGGGATATAACAATATATCTTATATTATTAATGCATCTATATATTTGGTAAAGGGTGGAAGGCTCGGCCTTATGCCTGGTGTTTTGTTCCACTCTTGCCGCCCTAGTTTCCGTCATATCGGTATTATGTTCCCGGATTTTGCGTCCCTAACGCGGTCGGGTGATTTATGGGACCCCTTGACAGTTCGCTTTGAATAAGACTCCTCCAAAGAAGGCCCAACATTGGTTTTACCATTTGCCTCACCTATGCCCTTTTTTTTTTCCCTTGGGTTTCGGAGCCCAAGGGTCATCTTTATTTTAGCCCCCGGCCGGTGCTCCTTCGAGTGTTGGTCCGAACCGAAGCAACTTTGGGGCCACCACGGGCAACTCGAGGATTGGTTTTACTCGTAGCTTGACTTATCCGGTGTGCCACGAGAACGAGGTACGTATGACTCCTATCGATTTGTCGGCACATCCGGGCGGCTTTGCTGGTCTTGTTTTATTGCTGTCGAAATGTCTTGTAGCCGGATTCCAGACTGATCGGGTCTTCCCGGGAGAAGGAATATCCTTCGTTGATCGCGAGAGCTTATCATGGGCTAAGTTGGGACACCCCTGCAGGTATAAACTTTCGAGAGCCGTGCCGCGGTTATGTGGCAGATGGGAATTTGTTAATATCCGGTTGTAGTAAACGTGAAGCAAACCTCTTCTAAAATACACCAACCGTGCAGCGTAACCGTGAGTGTCTCTTTTCGGGTTGATCGAGAGGAGAACACGGTTTCAGGGTTATGTATGACGTAAGTAGGAGTTCAGGATCACTTCTTGATCATTACTAGTTGACGATCGTTCCTTTGTTTCTCTTCTCGCTCTCATTTGCGTATGTTAGCCACCATATATGCTTAGTCGCTGCTGCAACCTCACCACTTTACCCCTTCCTTTCCCTTTAAGCTTTGCTAGTCTTGATACCCATGGTAATGGGATTGCTGAGTCCTCGTGGCTCACAGATTACTACACCACCAGTTGCAGGTACAAGTTTGCGATGATCATGACGCGAGAGCGATGCTTGCTCGTGTTGAGTTGTTCTTCTGCTTCTTCGATCAGGGGATAGGTTCCAGGTCGGCAGCCTGGGCTAGCAGGGTGGATGTCGTTTGAGTTTCTGTTTATGTTTCTTCCATAGTCGGATGTTGATCTCTTGTATGATGTTGATGTATTCTTGTGGCATTTGTGCCTTATGTATGTATCCCTATGTCTTATGTAATGTTGATGTAATGATATCCACCTTGCAAAAGCGTTTCAATATCTTGGGTCTATCCTTGGTGGGACCGTCGAGTTCCTTTGGATAGGGTCGCATATTGGGCGTGACAAGTTGGTAATCGAGCCTCGACCGACCTTAGGAGCCCCTTGATTGATCGTGTAGTTTGGCCGCATTGAGTCTAGAAGAAAACTGTTTTCGAGTCTAGTTATATCGGAGAGTAGGAATTCTTTTTACTCCTCTGCCTTCGTCGCTCTGGTGAGGAATCTTGGCGTAGGTGTTTTGAATTACTTCTCTTCCCCTTCAAATTTTTCTTTAGGATCACGCAGTTGGTTTTCCGATAATGGTTTCTTAGCTCTTTTTATCCGGTGCATTTCTCGTCATGGTGATTCGACCCTCTTTGTTTTGCAAGTTCAATCCTCAGTTCTTCCTCCGACGTCGTTGTTTTTCCTTGTCCGAACTTGTCCTTGTTTTTTCCCACCCGCCCTCCCTTCTTCGTCTCGGAACCGGAGTCCATAATCGAGTGTCCATCCTACTCGTGCGAAGTCTTTGCTTTTCTTTCCTCAATGATTTCAACCGGTGCTTTTCTCTTCAAGTTATTCGTCGATTCCCCTCCAAGTTGCCTTTGTTTTCCCGCCCTCCCACCCTTTTTCCTCCCGGAGTTTGAGTCTGTTTCGACCATAAATTTCATTAGTGTGGAGTCTCTTCAGTCTTCCCTCAATTATTTCAACCGGTGAATTCTCGTTTTGTACGACATTCTTCATCTCTTTTCTTTTCTGGTGCACTCAATTCAAGTTTTTCGTGTCGATCGTATTCTTTCTCTTGGCTCAAATATTTCCCTTTGCTCGTTCGCCTCTCGCCAGTTTATCCTTGCGGAGTGCTTAAGACATCTCAGGAGATTCGTCTGTCTTCGAATTAATTCGAGGTTGTCACCTCATTCAAATATTTCAGGTCTTCCGTTGCATCATCTATCTGTTCGTCATCCCTTTCAATGGTGTTTTTCTTTTAGTGGGCCCTAACCCACAGGTCTTTTCCCAGGATCTTACCTGACTCTTCTGATTTCCCCGGAGCTATTCCCAATTATTTTCAAAGTGTGACGTAAGAATGGATTCCATCAGTCACTTGCTTTTTTTCCAAGATCGATTACAAATCATTTTCATTGTTGGCTCAACCTATTCGTTTTTCATTCTCCCGGAGTATCCCAGTAATTTTGGTGGTGTTTCTCTTCATCATTTGAAGACCGTCGTAGATTTTTTCTCTTAAATCTTTCCTGCCTCCGGAGATTTGTGGTGCTAGCTCGACGTTATCCTATCTATTTGTTTCCAGTCGTGCAATTCTTTTCATCCATCCGGAGTATTTTAAGAGTTGCTTTTCTGTTACAATTATCCGGAGGCCTTCTTTTCAGAATATTGCTTCGTTCCAAGATTTCAGCTTCGGTCGTCTAAATATTATCCCGGTGCTTCGTTCAAGTATTCTTCAATCAGTTCGCGATCTCTTCGCTCTTTTGCATCTAAATCCCCTCTAGAATATTTGCTCTTCTAATTCTTCCGGTGATTCATTCTCTTTAAATGGGTCATTTCCGAATTCTTACGGTGGTTCGTTCAAGATTCTTTTCCTTGGTTATCATATTAATTCATTCAATCCTTTCAATCCTACCGGTGGTTCAGTAAGACCTTCTCAAGTTTGCGATATGTCACTTCTCAATTCTTTTTCAAGAAGAATAAGTAGTTTGCAAAATCCATTTCTTGTCATCAATTTAATTTGATGAAGGATAAGCATACAATAAATCTTATTCTTATTTCATCCAAGGGATTAATCCCTTCCTTCGGAGTTTGTTCTTGAGGAATAAATTCAAGATCCAAGTGCTTTCATCTTTTCTTTTCCGGAGTTCAATTTCCCTCGACCATCTCGTCGGAACCTCCATCTAAATCATCGCAAGGCTCATCTTATTATTTCATCCTTTCATTATATCCCATCATCTTTTTTTGTCAACGGAGTTCTTCATGGTGGTTCTTCATGATTTAATTCATTTCTTCAAGAGTTCATCAAGATTCTTATTGGTGGAGTTCAAGTATCCTTCTTCTTGCGTCTCGAAGTGCAATTAATTCTCCGTATTCTTTTGAAGTGGAGTTTTGCATCTCTTCGTTCTTCTCAGCTATTCAATCTTTTCCGCTTGTGGTCGGTTATCACCTCATAATTTCTGAGATGTTGTCCATAAGACCACAACAAGCTTATTCTTTTCGTTGTTGATCTTCTCAACAACTTTGTTCAACCCTTCCTTCTAAGCTCATTTCATTCCACTCTTTTAATACTTTCCGGAGGGTTTTTTTTGTCATGTCTTCATCAAGTATCATTCCATCCTCTCAAGTTCTTGTTCTATTCTTTCCATTTTCAGCCGGAGTGCTGCCGAAATCCTTTTAGTCTTATCCGTTTCTTTTCTCATTCTAACAACTCCGGTTAGAACGAGTCGTTTCATAGTCTATCTGATTCAGTGAACTTTCGATTCTCGTCATTCTCGTCGTTCTTCTCTTCTTCTTGAGTGCTCTTGATTTCTTTGAGTACTTGTTGCACCTCATCCCTTTTCCCTTCCGTCTCGGTCCTAAGATCTCGGGACGAGATCTCTTGTTAGTGGAGGAGTGTTGTAACGCCCGGATTCGATCGCGCCAGTGTCCGCCATTATTCGCCGTCTTTGCCATGTCATGTGCTTGCGTGTCTATCTTTGCCATGTCATCATATGCATTTCATATCATGTCATCATGTGCATTCCATTTTGCATACGTGTTCGTCTCATGCATCCGAGCATTTTCCCTGTTGTCCGTTTTGCAATCCGGCACTCCTATGTCTCCCGGCGCCCCTTTTACCTCTTTTCATGTGCGGGTGTTAAACGGTCTCGGAATGGGCCGAGGTTTGTCAAGCGGCCTTGGTATAGCACCGGTAGACCGCCTGTCAAGTTTCGTGCCATTTGGAGGTCGTTTGGTACTCCAACGGTTAACTGGTAACCGCAAAAGCCTCTTTGTTTGCAGCCCAACACCCCTTTCTAAGTGGCCCAAAACCCACCAAACTCCCTCCATGCTCTCGGTCGTTCGATCACGATCGCGTGGCCGAAAACCGCACCTCATTTGGACTCTCCTAGCTCCCTCTACCTATAAATATGCCTCTCCCCCGAAATTCGCGGATCAAATCTCAGTTGAAACCCTAGCCCCGCTCCCCTCGCGCGCCGGACATGTCCAACCCCGCCGGACATGTCCGCCGGCCACCTCACCCCGGCCAATCCCGCCTCGCCACATCACCCCGCCGCCACTCTCCCCCAACCTCGTTGCTGCCATGGCTCATCTGGAGCCCTTGCAGACCGTCGCGCCGCCGCCGCCGCGCCTCGCCCGCGCCTCCGGCCGAAGTTCGCCGCCGCCTCGTCACACGCCGCCGTGGCCAGCGCCGCCACTGCCCGCTCCTCCTGCCGTTCGCCCACCGAGGTCGCCATACCCGCCGCGAAGCGCCGCCACTGCCCCCGTCTTCTCCGCCTCCGCTCGGGAAGCTCCGCCCGCCATGGCCGAGCTCGCCAAGCTCCGCCATGGCCGAGCTCGCCAGCGCCCGTCTCCGCCACCGGCGCCGCCCGACCCTCCGGTCGATCCGGCCGGCCCGCCCTTCTCCGGCCTCCTCCCGGTCCTTCCTCCTCACTCCGGCCACCGTCGCCCCTTCTCCGGTGAAATTCCGGCGAAGTTCCGGCGCTGCATCGATAACCGTGCCAAGGGTTGACTTCCCCCCCTCTAAATTTCATCCAAGTCCCGAGCATTGTGATATTTTGTGCCACTTTCATTGCATCATATCTCTGTCATCGTAGCTCCGTTTTGCGCGTGTAATATGTCAAAATGTTCGCCTCGAAGATTAGATCATTTCATCTCATTGCATCATTTTCATTTGAGCTCATCTTAATGCCCTAAATTCTGTTAGAAGAGTGCTATGTGATGTTAGTTTCTGTTTCTTAACAGAACATGCTCTTTTGTCATTTTTGCCATGATTGATGTGTGCATCCTATGATCTTGAGTCCTACATGTGTTTTGTAATATGCCATGCCATCTTTCCAGGGATGTATGCCATGTATTTTTGTGATCTATGTGGTGACTAGCATAAGCATGCAAACTAGGTGTCTTGATGTTGCTGATTTCAGCCCTGTTTTGCTGATATTTTGATGCCATGTAAACTTGATGCTACAGAGAGATCCATGCATATTTTGAGATACTTCAGTAAGGATGTTTTGTTCGACATGTCTTTCTATATCCATCCATGCCCTTGTTTGCAATTATGGAGTGCCATAGTTTGAGTCAATCGAGCTCTACTTTTGCTATAAAATGTTCCTGCCAGATTGTTTACATGTTATTCAATTTTGCCAGGGTTGTTGTAGTTGATCCGTGTATGCTATGATGTTGTTCTTGCCATGTATAGCTTCTATGCCATGTCTTATTTCTGTTGGTTACCTTGCCATGCCTTGTATTGCTCTGTGGTGAGTGGTTCAAGCTCACCAACATGCCTACTTGCTGTTGTTCCTGCCATGTTTAAATCTGTAATATAACTTGCCGTGTTTACATGGGTGCCATCATATTTTCTGATCCTTTTTGGCTCATGGTAATTAAAGGACTTTTGTTCTATGCATTTAGTAGATTCATTCCATGCCTTTGTTTGCCATGATAAGTTCATGTAACATGTTGTTTGATAGCTCTAAACATTGCAACCTGATGTTATTTCTGCCAATGCCTGAAACTGTTATTATTTGCAATCTTGACATGTGTTTTTGAGCATGTTCTAGTTGTTTCTGGAGTTAGCTCAGTGTTCATGTTTTGTAATGCTTTACATGTACATCATGCCCATGCCTTTTGTTTTCATGTTGAGGTCCGGTAGCATGTTGTTTCGATGCTTGCTATATGCCGAGTTGCTGTTTTGGACAGCTTGTCCTTTAAACTTGTATTGTGTGTATGTGTTGAACCGTTGCTCCGTTTTGAGTGTGCTCTATATGAAACTCGCTTGATTTTTGCATGTAGTTTCATATTATCATGTTGCATCCATGTTTTGAGGTGTTTGCTTGATGTTTGTATGCTTTTTGCATCAATGCCATGTTTATCTTGTTTTGCTCATATCTTCTAGGCCGTAGTCTCGAATCTAATGAACTTTATATGTAACTTGACTAGAATTTCGTGTAGATCATTGTGGTGCATCTTAACTTGCTGGTTAACAACTTGAACATAATATTTATTCAGATCTGGACCAATTTCGAAATTTGCATATAAGGACTTACCGGAATTGTTCTATGTTGTTTCCGGCCTCATTTAAACTTGCCTTGATGTGTTGCTCTTGTTTGAATCATCTCTTGCCATGAGTAGCTTCATGTAGCTTTGTCATGCATCATGCTTGTTGTGCATCATGTCTTGTTCATGGTGGTGTGTTTACCTATGTTGTGTGCTTCTTCTTGTTAGTTCATGTTGCGTTGCGATCGTGAGGATTCGTTCGCTCACGCTTGGTTCGGCTTCATCCGTTCGTCTTCTTCATGGACTCGTTCTTCTTCCTTGCGGGATTTCAGGCAAGATGACCGCTACCCTGGATCTCACTACTATCATTGCTATGCTAGTTGCTTCGTTCTTTCGCTATGCTGCGATACCTATCACTTGCTGCTCAAGCCATCCCAAATTGCCATGTCATCCTCTAACCTTTGTCACCATTCTTAGCATAGCGTTGTTTGGCTATGTTACCGCTTTGCTCAGCCCCTCTTATAAGCGTTGATAGTTGCAGGTGAAGATGAAGTTTGTTCCTTGTTGGAACATGGAGATGTTGTTCCATGCTGGAATATGTTTACTTGTGGGGATATAACAATATATCTTATATTATTAATGCATCTATATATTTGGTAAAGGGTGGAAGGCTCGGCCTTATGCCTGGTGTTTTGTTCCACTCTTGCCGCCCTAGTTTCCGTCATATCGGTATTATGTTCCCGGATTTTGCGTCCCTAACGCGGTCGGGTGATTTATGGGACCCCCTTGACAGTTCGCTTTGAATAAGACTCCTCCAGCAAGGCCCAACATTGGTTTTACCATTTGCCTCACCTATGCCCTTTTTTTCCCTTGGGTTTCCGGAGCCCAAGGGTCATCTTTATTTTAGCCCCCCCCGGGCCAGTGCTCCTTCGAGTGTTGGTCCGAACCGAGCAGCCTGCGGGGCCACCACGGGGCAACTCGAGGATTGGTTTTACTCGTAGCTTGACTTATCCGGTGTGCCCACGAGAACGAGGTACGTCGACTCCTATCAGGATTTGTCGGCACATCCGGCGGCTTTGCTGGTCTTGTTTTATTGCTGTCGAAATGTCTTGTAGCCGGGATTCCGAGACCGATCGGGTCTTCCCGAGGAGAAGGAATATCCTTCGTTGATCGCGAGAGCTTATCATGGGCTAAGTTGGGACACCCTGCAGGTATAAACATTCGAGAGCCGTGCCCGCGTTATGTGGCGGATGGGAATTTGTTAATATCCGGTTGTAGTAAACGTGAAGCAAACCTCTTCTAAAATACACCAACCGTGTGCGTAACTGTGAGTGTCTCTTTTCGGGTTGATCGAGAGGAGAACACGGTTTCGTGGTTATGTATGACGTAAGTAGGAGTTCAGGATCACTTCTTGATCATTACTAGTTGACGACCGTTCCTTTGTTTCTCTTCTCGCTCTCATTTGCGTATGTTAGCCACCATATATGCTTAGTCGCTGCCGCAACCTCACCACTTTACCCCTTCCTTTCCCTTTAAGCTTTGCTAGTCTTGATACCCATGGTAATGGGATTGCTGAGTCCTCGTGGCTCACAGATTACTACACCACCGATTGCGGTACAAGTTTGCGATGATCATGACGCGAGAGCGATGCTTGCTCGTGTTGAGTTGTTCTTCCGCTTCTTCGATCGTGGATAGGTTCCAGTCGGCAGCCTGGGCTAGCAGGGTGGATGTCGTTTGAGTTTCTGTTTATGTTTCTTCCATAGTCGGATGTTGATCTCTTGTATGATGTTGATGTATTCTTGTGGCATTTGTGCCTTATGTATGTATCCCTATGTCTTATGTAATGTTGATGTAATGATATCCACCTTGCAAAAGCGTTTCAATATGCGGGTCTATCCTTGGTGGGACCGTCGAATTCCTTTTGGATAGGGTCGCATATTGGGCGTGACAAGTTGGTAATCAGAGCCTCGACCGACCTTAGGAGCCCCCTTGATTGATCGTGTAGTTTGGCCGCAGTTGAGTCTAGAAGAAAACTGTTTTCTGAGTCTAGTTATATCGGAGAGTAGGAATTCTTTTTACTCCTCTGCCCCTTCGTCGCTCTGGTGAGGAATCTTGACGTAGGTGTTTTGAATTACTTCTCTTCCCCTTCAAATTTTTCTTTAGGATCACGCAGTTGGTTTTCCGATAATGGTTTCTTAGCTCTTTTTATCCGGTGCATTTCTCGTCATGGTGATTCGACCCTCTTTGTTTTGCAAGTTCAATCCTCAGTTCTTCCTCCGACGTCGTTGTTTTTCCTTGTCCGAACTTGTCCTTGTTTTTTCCCACCCGCCCTCCCTTCTTCGTCTCGGAACCGGAGTCCATAATCGAGTGTCCATCCTACTCGTGCGAAGTCTTTGCTTTTCTTTCCTCAATGATTTCAACCGGTGCTTTTCTCTTCAAGTTATTCGTCGATTCCCCTCCAAGTTGCCTTTGTTTTCCCGCCCTCCCACCCTTTTTCCTCCCGGAGTTTGAGTCTGTTTCGACCATAAATTTCATTAGTGTGGAGTCTCTTGGTCTTCCCTCAATTATTTCAACCGGTGAATTCTCGATTTGTACGACATTCTTCATCTCTTTTCTTTTCCGGTGCACTCAATTCAAGTTTTTCGTGTCGATCGTATTCTTTCTCTTGGCTCAAATATTTCCCTTTGCTCGTTCGCCTCTCGCCAGTTTATCCTTGCGGAGTGCTTAAGACATCTCAGGAGATTCGTCTGTCTTCGAATTAATTCGAGGTTGTCACCTCATTCAAATATTTCAGGTCTTCCGTTGCATCATCTATTTGTTCGTCATCCCTTTCAATGGTGTTTTTCTTTTAGTGGGCCCTAACCCACAGGTCTTTTCCCAGGATCTTACCTGACTCTTCTGATTTCCCCGGAGCTATTCCCAATTATTTTCAAAGTGTGACGTAAGAATGGATTCCATCGATCACTTGCTTTTTTTCCAAGATCGATTACAAATCATTTTCATTGTTGGCTCAACCTATTCGTTTTTCATTCTCCCGGAGTATCCCAGTAATTTTGGTGGTGTTTCTCTTCATCATTTGAAGACCGTCGTAGATTTTTTTCTCTTAAATCTTTCCCGTTCCCCCGGAGATTTGTGGTGCTAGCTCGACGTTATCCTATCTATTTGTTTCCAGTCGTGCAATTCTTTTCATCCATCCGGAGTATTTTAAGAGTTGCTTTTCTGTTACAATTATCCGGAGGCCTTCTTTTCAGAATATTGCTTCGTTCCAAGATTTCAGCTTGATCGTCTAAATATTATCCCGTGCTTCGTTCAAGTATTCTTCAATCAGTTCGCGATCTCTTCGCTCTTTTGCATCTAAATCCCCTCTAGAATATTTGCTCTTCTAATTCTTCCCGGTGATTCATTCTCTTTCGTCAGTCATTTCCGAATTCTTACGGTGGTTCGTTCAAGATTCTTTTCCTTGGTTATCATATTAATTCATTCAATCCTTTCAATCCTACCGGTGGTTCAGTAAGACCTTCTCAAGTTTGCGATATGTCACCTCTCAATTCTTTTTCAAGAAGAATAAGTAGTTTGCAAAATCCATTTCTTGTCATCAATTTAATTTGATGAAGGATAAGCATACAATAAATCTTATTCTTATTTCATCCAAGGGATTAATCCCTTCCTTCGGAGTTTGTTCTTGAGGAATAAATTCAAGATCCAAGTGCTTTCATCTTTTCTTTTCCGGAGTTCAATTTCCCTCGACCATCTCGTCGGAACCTCCATCTAAATCATCGCAAGGCTCATCTTACTATTTCATCCTTTCATTATATCTCATCATCTTTTTTTTGTCAACGGAGTTCTTAATGGTGGTTCTTCATGATTTAATTCATTTCTTCAAGAGTTCATCAAGATTCTTATTGGTGGAGTTCAAGTATCCTTCTTCTTGCGTCTCGAAGTGCAATTAATTCTCCGTATTCTTTTGAAGTGGAGTTTTGCATCTCTTCGCTCTTCTCAGCTATTCAATCTTTTTCCGCTTGTGGTCGGTTATCACCTCATAATTTCTGAGATGTTGTCCATAAGACCACAACAAGCTTATTCTTTTCGTTGTTGATCTTCTCAACAACTTTGTTCAACCCTTCCTTCTAAGCTCATTTCATTCCACTCTTTTAATACTTTCCGGAGGGTTTTTTTTGTCATGTCTTCATCAAGTATCATTCCATCCTCTCAAGTTCTTGTTCTATTCTTTCCATTTTCAGCCGGAGTGCTGCCGAAATCCTTTTAGTCTTATCCGTTTCTTTTCTCATTCTAACAACTCCGGTTAGAACGAGTCGTTTCATAGTCTATCTGATTCAGTGAACTTTCGATTCTCGTCATTCTCGTCGTTCTTCTCTTCTTCTTGAGTGCTCTTGATTTCTTTGAGTACTTGTTGCACCTCATCCCTTTTCCCTTCCGTCTTCGGTCCTAAGATCTCGGGACGAGATCTCTTGTTAGTGGAGGAGTGTTGTAACGCCCCGGATTCGATGCGCCAGGTGTCCGCCAGTTATTCGCCGTCTTTGCCATGTCATGTGCTTGCGTGTCTATCTTTGCCATGTCATCATATGCATTTCATATCATGTCATCATGTGCATTCCATTTTGCATACGTGTTCGTCTCATGCATCCGAGCATTTTCCCTGTTGTCCGTTTTGCAATCCGGCACTCCTATGTCTCCCGGCGCCCCTTTTACCTCTTTTCATGTGCGGGTGTTAAACGGTCTCGGAATGGACCGAGGTTTGTCAAGCGGCCTTGGTATAGCACCGGTAGACCGCCTGTCAAGTTTCGTGCCATTTGGAGGTCGTTTGGTACTCCAACGGTTAACCGGGTAACCGCAAAAGCCTCTTTTGTTTGCAGCCCAACACCCCTTTCTAAGTGGCCCAAAACCCACCAAACTCCCCTCCATGCTCTCGGTCGTTCGATCACGATCGCGTGGCCGAAAACCGCACCTCATTTGGACTCTCCTAGCTCCCTCTACCTATAAATATGCCTCTCCCCCGAAATTCATGGATCAAATCTCGCTTGAAACCCTAGCCCGCTCCCTCATGGCCGGACATGTCCAACCCGCGGACATGTCCGCCGCCACCTCACCCGGCCAATCCCGCCTCGCCACATCACCCCGCCGCCACTCTCCCCCAACCCGCGCGCATGCCCGCGAGCTCATCTGGAGCTCAAGACGGGCCTGCGCGCCCGCCGCCGCCCGCGCCTCGCCACGCCTCCCGGCCGAAGTTCGCTGCCGCCTCGTCACCGCAGCCCGCCGCGAAGCGCCGCCATCGGCCCTCGCTCCTCCCGCGCCGTTCGCCACCGAGGTCGCCACAGCCCCGCGCCCGGCGAAGCGCCGCCACGGCCTCCCGTCTTCTCCGCCTCCGCGCTGGGAGCTCCGCCGCCCGCCATGGCCGAGCTTCGCCAAGCTCCGCCATGGCCGGAGCTCGCCGCGCCCCGTCTCCGGCCACCGGCGCCGCCCCGGCCCTCCGGTCAGATCCGGCCGGCCCCGCCCTTCTCCGGCCTCCTCCCGGTCCTTCCTCCTCACTCCGGCCACCGTCGCCCCTTCTCCGGTGAAATTCCGGCGAAGTTCCGGCGCTGCATCGATAACCGTGCCAAGGGTTGACTTCCCCCCCTCTAAATTTCATCTAAGTCCCGAGCATTGTGATATTTTGTTCCACTTTCATTGCATCATATCTCTGTCATCGTAGCTCCGTTTTGCGCGTGTAATATGTCAAAATGTTCGCCTCGAAGATTAGATCATTTCAGCTCATTGCATCATTTTCATTTGAGCTCATCTTAATGCCCTAAATTCTGTTAGAACAGTGCTATGTGATGTTAGTTTCTGTTTCTTAACAGAACATGCTCTTTTGTCATTTTTGCCATGATTGATGTGTGCATCCTATGATCTTGAGTCCTACATGTGTTTTGTAATATGCCATGCCATCTTTCCAGGGGTGTATGTCATGTATTTTTGTGATCTCTGTGGTGACTAGCACAAGCATGCAAACTAGGTGTCTTGATGTTGCTGATTTCAGCCCTGTTTTGCTGATATTTTGATGCCATGTAAACTTGATGCTACAGAGAGATCCATGCATATTTTGAGATACTTCAATAAGGATGTTTTGTTCTACATGTCTTGCTCTATCCATCCATGCCCTTGTTTGCAATTATGGAGTGCCATAGTTTGAGTCAATCGAGCTCTACTTTTGCTATAAAATGTTCCTGGCAGATTGTTTACATGTTATTCAATTTTGCCAAGGTTGTTGTAGTTGATCCGTGTATGCTATGATGTTGTTCTTGCCACGTATAGCTTCTATGCCATGTCTTATTTCTGTTGGTTACCTTGCCATGCCATGTATTGCTCTGTGGTGAGTGGTTCAAGCTCACCAACATGCCTACTTGCTGTTGTTCCTGCCATGTTTAAATCTGTAATATAACTTGCCGTGTTTACATGGGTGCCATCATATTTTCAGATCCTTTTTGGCTCATGGTCATTAAAGGACTTTTGTTCTATGCATTTAGTAGATTCATACCATGCCTTTGTTTGCCATGATAAGTTCCTGTAACATGTTGTTTGATAGCTCTAAACATTGCAACCTGATGTTATTTCTGCCAATGCCTGAAACTGTTATTATTTGCAATCTTGACATGTGTTTTTGAGCATGTTCTAGTTGTTTCTGGAGTTAGCTCAGTGTTCATGTTTTGTAATGCTTTACATGTACATCATGCCCATGCCTTTTGTTTTCATGTTGAGGTCCGGTAGCATGTTGTTTCGATGCTTGCTATATGCCGAGTTGCTGTTTTGGACAGCTTGTCCTTTAAACTTGTATTGTGTGTATGTGTTGAACCGTTGCTCCGTTTTGAGTGTGCTCTATATGAAACTCGCTTGATTTTTGCATGTAGTTTCATATTATCATGTTGCATCCATGTTTTGAGGTGTTTGCTTGATGTTTGTATGCTTTTTGCATCAATGCCATGTTTATCTTGTTTTGCTCATATCTTCTAGGCCGTAGTCTCGAATCTAATGAACTTTATATGTAACTTGACTAGAATTTCGTGTAGATCATTGTGGTGCATCTTAACTTGCTGGTTAACAACTTGAACATAATATTTATTCAGATCTGGACCAATTTCGAAATTTGCATATAAGGACTTACCGGAATTGTTCTATGTTGTTTCCGGCCTCATTTAAACTTGTCTTGATGTGTTGCTCTTGTTTGAATCATCTCTTGCCATGAGTAGCTTCATGTAGCTTTGTCATGCATCATGCTTGTTGTGCATCATGTCTTGTTCATGGTGGTGTGTTTACCTATGTTGTGTGCTTCTTCTTGTTAGTTCATGTTGCGTTGCGATCGTGAGGATTCGTTAAATCACGCTTGGTTCGCTTCATCTGTTCGTCTTCTTCATGGACTCGTTCTTCTTCCTTGCGGGATTTCAGGCAAGATGACCGCTACCCTGGATCTCACTACTATCATTGCTATGCTAGTTGCTTCGTTCTTCGCTATGCTGCGATACCTATCACTTCTTGCTCAAGCCATCCCAAATTGCCATGTCGCCTCTAACCTTTGTCACCCTTCCTAGCAAACCGTTGTTTGGCTATGTTACCGCTTTGCTCAGCCCCTCTTATAAGCGTTGATAGTTGCAGGTGAAGATGAAGTTTGTTCCTTGTTGGAACATGGAGATGTTGTTCCATGCTAGAATATGTTTACTTGTGGGGATATAACAATATATCTTATATTATTAATGCATCTATATATTTGGTAAAGGGTGGAAGGCTCGGCCTTATGCCCGTGTTTTGTTCCACTCTTGCCGCCCTAGTTTCCGTCATATCGGTATTATGTTCCCGAATTTTGCGTCCCTAACGCGGTCGGGTGATTTATGGGACCCCCTTGACAGTTCGCTTTGAATAAGACTCCTCCAGCAAGGCCCAACATTGGTTTTACCATTTGCCTCACCTATGCCCTTTTTTTTCCCTTGGGTTTCCGGAGCCCAAGGGTCATCTTTATTTTAGCCCCCGGGCGGTGCTCCTTCGAGTGTTGGTCCGAACCGAGCAACTGCTTGGGGCCACCACGGGCAACTCGAGGATTGGTTTTACTCGTAGCTTGACTTATCCGGTGTGCCACGAGAACGAATCGTCGCGACTCCTATCGATTTGTCGGCACATCCGGTGGCGGCTTTCTTTGGTCTTGTTTTATTCTTTGTCGAAATGTCTTGTAGCCGGGATTCCGAGACTGATCGGGTCTTCCCGGGAGAAGGAATATCCTTCGTTGATCGCGAGAGCTTATCATGGGCTAAGTTGGGACACCCTGCGGTATAAACTTTCGAGAGTCGTGCCCGCGGTTATGTGGCAGATGGGAATTTGTTAATATCCGGTTGTAGTAAACGTGAAGCAAACCTCTTCTAAAATACACCAACCGTGTGCGTAACCGTGAGTGTCTCTTTTCGGGGTTGATCGAGAGGAGAACACGGTTTCAGGGTTATGTATGACGTAAGTAGGAGTTCAGGATCACTTCTTGATCATTACTAGTTGACGACCGTTCCTTTGTTTCTCTTCTCGCTCTCATTTGCGTATGTTAGCCACCATATATGCTTAGTCGCTGCTGCAACCTCACCACTTTACCCCTTCCTTTCCCTTTAAGCTTTGCTAGTCTTGATACCCATGGTAATGGGATTGCTGAGTCCTCGTGGCTCACAGATTACTACACCACCGATTGCGGTACAAGTTTGCGATGATCATGACGCGAGAGCGATGCTTGCTCGTGTTGAGTTGTTCTTCCGCTTCTTCGATCGAGGATAGGTTCCGGTCGGCAGCCTGGGCTAGCAGGTGGATGTCGTTTGAGTTTCGCTTATGTTTCTTCCATAGTCGGATGTTGATCTCTTGTATGATGTTGATGTATTCTTGTGGCATTTGTGCCTTATGTATGTATCCCTATGTCTTATGTAATGTTGATGTAATGATATCCACCTTGCAAAAGCGTTTCAATATGCGGGTCTATCCTTGGTGGGACCGTCGAGTTCCTTTTGGATAGGGTCGCATATTGGGCGTGACACACCGGTTGGGAAAAGAATTAACATGACGACCTCGATGATCAAGAAGGATTAGTATTCACATAGCAATATGAGAACACCGCTTGAAAGGTATGGAATCAACACTTGACATTGAAGCAACTCGAATACCACAACTCAAAACAAAACAAAGGATTGGCTTGCAGAAATAAGCCGGAACAAATACATATGATAGAGATTTACCCAATCTCATATCATGCATCTGTCGGAAAGATATTCTAGGAGCTACTTGAATACCCACCTATAAACTCCCGAAACTTTCTGGTTATGCAATCAGGTGTTGGGGATACAGGGGACACAAAATATATCACCCAAACTAACAATCCCTAGATCCAAATTGTATCCATCCTTCAACACATAACCAAGAAAACTCCGGAAATCGTGTACCTCAACCTTCGAAAAGCATCCGTTATACGAGTTATGGCAATACTCGAACTCCCCGATCGGTGGCGTCGAGGTTATCTCACCAACAACTTCATAAAAGAGATTTTCGATGTCGGCAAAACTCAGGCATTCCAGAACTGCAACAATAAAATTGTGACGACAACACCTCGGAGCTCAACTGCCCGGGACACTGCCACAACCCCTAAATGTCAGGAGGCACCAAGAACAATGTTCTCGTCACAAGACTATCGGAACGATCCCAAGATACCCGCGTGATCCTAAAAAATTCGTGAAATTTGAGGAGAGGAAAGACAAAACATCTACGTCGGGAGGCCTCACCAGAGCGACGAAGGGACTGAGGAGTAAAAAGAATCCTACTCTCCGATATATATAATCCTAAGACACCAAATAGTTTTCTTCTAGACTCAACAACGGCCAACAATCAAGGGGGCTCCTATGGTCGGTTGAGGCTCTGATACCAACTTGTCACGCCCAAGATGCGACCCTATCCTAAAGGAACTCGAAGGTCCCACCAAGGATAGAAACGCATCTTGAAGACGCTTTTGCAAGGTGGATATCATTACATCAACATTACATAATAGTGGGGATACAGCCAAGATATACAAAGGCACATGAATACAACAATACAACATACATAAGATCAACATCCGACTACGGATGAAACATAAAATGTAAACTCAAACAATATCCACCCTGCTAGACCAGGCTGCCGACCTGGAACCTATCCCCTGATCGAAGAAGAAGCATAAGGAGAACTCCAAAACAAGCAAACATCGCTCTCGCGTGATGATCATCGCATAATCTGTACCTGCAACTGTTGGTGTAGTAATCTGTGAGCCACGAGGACTCAGCAATCCCATTACCATGGGTATCAAGACTCGCAAAGTTTAATGGGAAAAGAAGGGGTAAAGTGGTGAGGTTGCAGCAGCGACTAAGCATGATATGGCGGCTAACATACGCAAGTGAGAGTGAGAAGAGAAGCAAACGGAACGGTCGTGAAGCTAGCAATGATCAAGAAGTGATCCTGAACTCCTACTTACGTCAAACATAACACAAAAACCGTGTTCTCCTCTCGATCAGCCCCGAAAAGAGACACTCATGGTTACGCACACGGTTGGTGTATTTTAGAAGAGTTTACTTCAAGTTTACTACAACCGGATATTAAAAAATTCCCATCTGCCACATAACCGCGGGCACAGCTTTTGAAAGTTCAAACCCTGCAGGGATGTCCCAACTTAGCCCATTATAAGCTCTCGCGATCAACGAAGGATATTCCTTCTCCCGGGAAGACCCGATCAGTCTCGGAATCCCGGCTACAAGAAATTTCGACAATGGTAAAACAAGACCAGCAAAACCGCCCGATGCGCCGACAATCCCGATAGGAGCTGCACATATCTCGTTCTCAGGGCAACATCGGATGAGACATCCTACGAGTAAAACCAGCCCTCAAGTTTCCCCGAGGTGGCCCCGCAGTCTACTCGTTTCGGGCCAACACTTAGACAAGCATTGGCCCGGGGGGGGGGGGGCTAAATAAAGATGACCCTTGGGTTAATTACTCCCAAGGGAAAAGTAGGTGGTGGTGAGGCAAATGGTAAAACCAAGGTTGGGCCTTCTTTGGAGGAGTCTTATTCAAAGCGAACTGTCAAGGGGGTCCCATAAATCACCCAACCGCGTTAGGGACGCAAAATCCGGGAAAATAATACCGATATGACGAAAACTAGGGCGGAAAGAGTGGAACAAAACACCAGGCATAAGGCCGAGCATTCCACCCTTTATCAAGTATGTAGATGCATTAAAAATATAAGAGATATTGTGATATCCCAACATAAACATAAACCAACATGGAGCAATCTTCATCTTCACCTGCAACTAGCAACGCTATAAGAGGGGCTGAGCAAAGGCGGTAACATAGCCAAACAACGGTTTGCTAGGAAGGGTAACAAAGGTCAGAGGTTCATGGCAATTTGGGAGGCTTGAGCAGCAAGTGGTAGGTAACGCAGCATAGCGATAGAGCGAAGCAACTAGCATAGCAATGATAGCAATGAGATCCAAGGAGACGGTCATCTTGCCTGAAATCCCGCAAGGAAGAAGAACAAGTCCATGAAGAAGAGGAACGGACGAAGACGAACCAAGCGTAGACGAACGAATCCTCACGATCGCAACAAAACAGGAACTATCGAGAAGAAGCACAACCAGAAAGAAGCAAACAACATAGTAAACACACAAGCATAAACATGACATGATGCACAAACAAGCATGATGCATGACAAAGTTAAATGTTGTTAACATGCCAAGAGGTGAAGCACAACAAAACTACCTTTCTAGGCAATTTAAATGAGGCTGGAAATAACAAACAACAATTCCGGAGAATCCCCACATGCATTTAGCATTTTAATGCAAACACAATTTTAAACATTTTAAATGTTGTTATCATGATGCGAATGACATATGCAAGTTTTATGCAATTTTATGAAACTGTTGAGATGAGCATAATACGAGGCATTTGTCGCTATGGCAGAAGGAAAAGGGTGCCACGGCGACGAATCCGAAAATGATGCCACGGCAACATATCGGTTCCGGTAGCTCATGGAGATACCGATGCAAAAGGAAGCGTGCGGATGTGCGGAACATGCTAGAGATGGTGGGGTGCTCCCGACTACCAGGTTCCCACGGGTTAGTGGCATGGAAACGAGTGACAATTCGGACACGGTGCAAACGGTACATCTCATACAACACATGCATTCGGTCCACGGCGGTTATACCTTCGAAGCATGCATTTCGAGGCGGTTCAAAAATGTCGAGGGAAGTAATCGTTCACGGGTCGTAGTGGAAGTAGTCGTTCTCGCGACGGTAGTGGAAGTAGTGGTACACGACGACGGTAGTGGAAGTAGTGGTTTACGTTTCGTAGATGTTCGGGGTCACGGCGAGGAACTTGACGTCCACAGAGTCTTCAAGGGTCGGCGGTAGTGGTACACACGTTGTCGGGGTACTTGTCGGTCCGGTCTTGGCGTACGGTAGTTGTACACAGGTCGTTGAGGAACTTGTTGCATCCGAGGTCTTCGGGTTCGTAGTTGTACTTGGCGTTCGGAGTCCGGGTCTTGCCGGTGGTGTACTTGGTGCTTGAGGTTCCGATCCGGGGGTGCATGCGTCCATGGTAACATTGCATGGTGCGTAGAGGTACTGGCAGTTTTGTGTAGTCGGTCTTGACGATCCAAAACGAAACAACACCAGGGCCTCGAGTGGCGGCAGAAGGAGGCGAAGGAGCCCTGGCGGAGATGGTCTAGGCAGCGGCAAACCACGAGCAAAGGTGGGGCTACCGGGCCCAGTGGAGGCGCCAAGAGCGGTGGCGTGTGCGTGCTCGTGTTGGACGGACAGCAGGAGGAAGTGATGGTGGTGGTCAGCGGCAGGAAGCGGTCACGGGCTCGGTGCAGCGGTGGTCGGCAGGTGCACGAAGGGGAAGCAGGAGCAGAGGTGTGGCGGAGCTCGGGACGCCATGGCAGCAGAATCTCGGGGCCGAGGACGAGGTCGGCGAAAGGCAGGGAGGCTGCGGGCTCCACTGGGCGCAGATGAAGACGGCGGCGGGCGCGAGGAGAAGAAAGGAGGCCGCTGGACGAGCTTGAGGATGACGGCTGGCGAGGCAGAGGAGGGGCATGGGCGCAGGCGACAGAGGGCCGCCGGAGTTGGCCGCCACGGAGGTGATTGCAGAGGCCGGGCGCGGGGCTGTACTCCTCTCTGCGTGGCAGCGGAGGAGGAGGACAATGGGGAGAGGGGATCGAGAGGAGGGGCGATGGGATCGAGCGATGGGTGTGTGGCGGCGGCCAGAGGGAACGAGAGGAGGAGATGGGATCGAGTAGAGCTCTCCCCTGCGGCTAGGGTTAGAGGGGTGTAGCTGAGCCTTAGAGGCCGGCCCGGTAGAGAAGGAAGTGGCCAGAGGCCTGGCTGGAGGCCTGGCTAGACTGCTGGACTCTCTTCTCCCTCTCTCTTATTTTCCAAAACAGGAAAGCATTAGAGAGAAGGAAAATGAAAGAGGGGTTAGGGAAAGAATATGCGCATAGGGTTAATTTTCCCGGACTCCTAAAATGATCTTGATCGAGGTAAAATAGAAGTGGGCATGAATGGAAGTTTAAATTCAAACTCATTTGATTTATATTCAAATGGTTTGAATAGGAAGTGACGGTTGGGAAGGTCCAAAAATGTTGAGAATTTTGGTGGGGCTTCGATAGATGAAGAAAGAATTATAGACAAGGTTAGAGAGTCAAAACTTGAAGAAGAAAAGGCCAAGGGATTTAACATGCACGTGTGTTGTGGTAAATTCCAAACTAATGGAATATTTATAATAGCTCCATAAATATTAGGAGGATATGTTATAAAGAGAAATCACCATGTGAATTCCTCGATTTAAATAGATCAACGATCTATGCAATTTATTTAACTGAGTTATAAAAGGGTTGCATGAAGACATGATGCAATGCAAATGATGCAATGAGATGAGATGCATGACGTGAACAAAATGCAAAACAAAAGACAAAAACCCAACCACGGAGGAAATAACATATCACATCTCCGGAAAAGGCAAGAGTTGGAGTTACGAATATGGAAAGTTGTATCCGGGGCGTTACACTCGAGCAGGGAACGCACTAGCAGAGAGCAAGTCGTGCAGCAGAACCACGAGCGAGTGCTAAAGCAGCAACTCCTGTAGCTGCCGGAAATCGTGCAACAGCAGCAACAACGCGAGCGAGAGCAAGAGTAGAGCAGCAACACGAACGAGAGCAAGAGCTGAGCAGCAGCGTGACTGACATCAATATCAGAGCAGAGCAGCAGCACGAACAAAAGCAAGAGCAGCGCAGCAGCACGACCGACAGCAAGAACAGAGCCGCAGGGCGAGCGAGAGTCGAAGCAGCAGCAGCAGTGCGAGCAAGAGGCGGAGCAGCTGTAACTAGTGCCGGTGTGGAAGTCGCCGCCGAGGAAGCACCAACATGTGGGAGAGACGCTGTGGATGAAGTGGCCGGCGACGGCACCGTCGATGGAGACCCGCTATGGCCGCTCGGTATCGAGCACCGGCAGCCCCGTGAGATCGAATAAAAGATAAAATGCAGCGGTGAGTGCAGAACCTCCTTGGTGGCGCCGAGTTGGCCTCGGCTTCATCGGAGGAATTGGTGAGGGTGCTGCGGTTTGGTGGGGCAGGTCAAGACGGCGCTGTGGGGATGGAGGTGGCGCGATAGACGAGGCGAACATCCGGGAAGCTCCTTGGAGTTTGAGGACGGGGCGGCTGATCCGGCGGGACGACATGATCAATGACGGATCCTCATCCGGTGCGGTGGATGAGGGACGGCGAGCTGTTGCGATGGACGACGTCATCGGAGAAGAGTCTCCGGATGGGCGGCGGTCGGGAGGCCGACCGAGGAGCGTGGGGTTTCGTGGGTTTTGGCGGCCTCGGTGTATGATTGGAGGGACGAAGGGGAAGGTAGGGGGAGCCATGGCTTAGGGACGCGCTTTTCTGAAATGTAGGGTAAGTTACCAGCGTACCCCCGCCAGTTTTGACACCGCGACATCGAACCGGCATTTCTGGCTGAGGGGTAGAAGGGGGATTTTGAGTGTCTGGGTTGCGGGACCGATTTCGGATGAGGAGGGAGTTTTCGCGTGCGTCGAAATTTCAGGATAACAAGGCGCGGCGCAGGTTGAAGAGGCGGGAGTTTCAAAGTAGATGGGACAAAAGATACTCGAGCTTGAAAATTTCGGGATAACAAGGCGCGGGTTGCTTGTTGGGCAGAAAAACTTAACGTGTACAAAAAAACAATCATACAAGACACAGGAGAGTCATGCCCTCTTTTACTATATTGCTATAAATGTCATTGAAAAAACTACAAGAAAAATGTAAAAAAATCGGGAGAACAAGATTACCCTGTACAGTACCAAATCGATTCGCACTTCCCTCAACAACAACAAAAAACAAATCAATCCCACCAAAATAAAGAGTCATGTCCCTTTTTATATAATTACAAATGCCAGGATCTCGAATTTCAATTTTTGAATCCACGTTATGTTGAATTCGAATATATCGTTAGGTGACCTTGCAGTTTATAATGGATGTAGTCCTACATTTTGATCTTCCATCATATATGAACATTTTACTCCACCCTATGAACATATATATTGTCGTCTACCATATGGACTATATTCGAATCAATTTTGCTTATTTGAATACGATTGATGTCAAGTTATACAATCATTTAAATATTATCTTGATAACAAAAAACATGCATATAGCAGTAATCATATTTCCCTATAAACTACATGTGACATACGATCTCCAATTCAAATATTTGTATCCATTTTATGTTGAATTCAAATAAGAGTACATTGGTCTAGGTGGCGAGATGTTCGGGATAATCTAAACCCTGTTTTCATATGTATATAATTATTGGTTGAATTTGGACAAGTTTCGGTATAAGCTTCTTGCAAATCCGGAGATTCTCTTAACAAGCCTCATGGTTCCGAGGGGGAACGTGTCACCTTTGTGTGTGAAACGATATACACTGCCTCCCCCAGATTTTCTTTACAGAGGCAACATAGAACTATATGAGTGCCTTGTTAAATTTTGGAATTATTCCGGGTTCGTTTGGCCTTTTTTATACATTAATTGAGTTTCTGGACATTTAATGTGCATAATCCAAATTTGAACTGCAAGACATGCTCTGGTGCACCAAAGTTGGTTGAAAAATCACATGTGTGTCCTTGGATGAATTTCTAGGTCCCATGCAAGAAATGGGAATGAAATTCAAACATCTGGGTGTCGTGACTCGGCCGAGAACATCGAGAAACTTGGTTGTTAAATTCATGTAAATCCAAAACTCGCCTGGAAATCATGAAACTTGGCATGCGGTCATGTCATGGCACTAACATGTTGTGGTAAAAAATTGGGCATATTTGGAACAAGTTTTGGTATAAGCTTCTTGCGAACCGAAGCTTCTCTCAAGAAGGCTCGTGGTTCTGAGAGGGCACGTGTCACCTTTGAGTTTGAAACGATATACGCTCCCCCCCCCTGAGTTTGTTTACAGAGGCAACATAGAACTGCATGAGTGCCCTGTTAAATTTTGGAATTATTCCGGGTTCATTTGGCCTTTCTTATACATTAATTGAGTTTCTGGTCATTTAGTGTGCATAATTCAAATTTGAACTACAAGCACATGCTCCCGTGCACCAAAGTTGGTTCAAAAGTCACATGTGTGTCCTCGGGTGAATTTCTAGGTCCATGCAAGAAATGGGAATGAATTTCAAACACCTGGGCATCGTGGCTCGGCCGAGAACATTGAGAAACTTGGTTTTAAAATTCTTGTAAGTCCAAAACATGCCTGAAAATCATAAAACTTGGCATGGTGTCATGTCATGGTACTACCATGTCGTGGTAAAAAAATGGCCGAATAGGAACAAATTTTGGTATAAGCTTCTTGCAAACCGGAGCTTCTCTCAAGAAGGCTCGTGGTTCTGAGAGGGAACGTGTCACCTTTGAGTGCGAAACAATATACGCTGCCCCCCTGAGTTTCTTTACAGAGGCAACATAGAACTACATGAGTGCCTTGTTAAATTTTGGAATTATACCGGGTTCGTTTGGCCTATTTTATACATTAATTAATTTTTTGGTCATTTAATATGCATAATTCAAATTTGAACTACAAGCACATGCTCCCGTGCACCAAAGTTGGTTGAAAAATCACATGTGTGTCCTAGGGTGAATTTGTAGGTCCCGTGCAAGAAATGGGAATGAAATTCAAACATCTGGGCATCGTGGCTCCACCGAGAACATTGAGAAACTTGGTTTTAAAATTCTTGTAAATCCAAAACACGCCTGAAAATCACGAAACATGGCATAGTGTCATGTCATGGTACTACCATGTTGTGGTAAAAAATTGGGCGAATAGGAACAAGTTTTGGTATAAGCTTCTTGTAAACCGGAGTTTCTCTCAAGAAGGTTCGTGGTTCTGAGAGGGAACGTGTCACCTTTGTGTGCATAATTCTAATTTGAAATATACAAGCACATGCTCTAGTGCACCAAAGCTGGTTGAAAAATCACATGTGTGTCCTCGGGTAAATTTCTAGGTCCCATGCAAGAAATGGGAATGAAATTCAAACATCCGGGCGTCGTGGTTCGGCTGGAAACATTGAGAAACTTGGTTTTTTAATTCCTGTAAATCCAAAACACGCATGAAAATCATGAATCTTGGCTTGGTGTCATGACATGGCACCAACATGCTGTGGTAATTTTGCTGTCCGATTTGCGAAGGCGCACACATTAACAATCAACAAAGTCATTTTGGAACAAGTGCTGTCATGTTACAATCGGAAACACAAGTATTATTGGAACTGTGGGCGTTCTATTTACCATCTACGTGCCGCCACGCGTCCCCATTTTTTATTAGCTAGGAGGGGCCATGTAGGGTAGCTATTTGAGTACGGGAGGCGTGCGATCAGACCCCTGCGTGTGCTTATCGGGAGGAGAGCCCTTTGACCTCCATCTGCCGTCCACCTCTCTCCCAAGGTCTCCATTAATGGCACCCGAGCCTCTGCTTAATGGCGTGGCTATGTCTCACTCGACTGAGATTTAAGAGAGAAAAAAGAAAATCTGAAAAGAAAATTTTGCATGGATCTTGATGTAAGATCCGACTGACCTATATAGCATCTACTGCGACTTATAGCAAGACCGATGAATATATATATATATATATATAAGGACGATGAGAGTGGATAATAATTGTCTTACATAATTAGGAAGATAATTAAGAAAGCCACATGCGGCTACGCCCTAAATACACAAGGGCAAAAGAAGAAGGAAGACGCATACAACGATCCGGCTCGCTGATCTCTACTTTCTTTATGCGCTGCAGGTCGCGGAGACTAGTTCTTGCGGCGAGCGGCGATGATCTCTTTCATTAGTTTCCTGTCCTTAATATGCTACTTGGCTGCATCCACGGATTCCTCCACCAGCCTGTTGCGCTCGATGCGGAGCATGGCATTCTCGTCCATAAATTTCTTGACGATGACGCATGTCCTATGCATCAAGGCAGTGGTCTCCTCTGCCTGCTTCATCCTTCTGGCGATCTTCGCCCTCAGCAGGTCGTGCTCGGCCCGGAGCTTTGCATTGCCCTCCCCTAGTTGCCGGATGACGCCGGTAGCCTCGTCCTGCAGCCACGCCCAGCCGGAGATCTGATCCCTCTGGCTATGGACGATCGCATGCATGCGCCTATAAGAGTCCTCGCCTGCCCGCGAGAAATTTTCCCAGGCTGCCGCGGCACGGCAGGACCTCCGTGTTGCTTTGGCGGCGCGGTGGGACATCTCTGCTGCTTCCGGGGCGTGGCCGGACCAGTCTGCTACATCAACGGTGCGGCGGGACCTCTCTGCTTCTACTGCTGCGCGGCTGGACATGTCGGCTGCTTTCGCGGCAAGGCGGGACATCTCTCGTGCTTCTTCTTGCATGCTCGCCTCTCCCTAGTGGAAACCTCTCGACCCAGAACTCACACTGGCCATGGCAGACGCAAGGGAACGATGCTGAATGACTTGATTATTTTTTGTGGATGAGGATTTGAGGAGGAATGTGCATTCATCTTGGCAAAGTAGTATTTATAACCGAGTACTACTAATACACTCGTAATTGGGAAACCGTTTAGGTTATGATCGGTGTGAACAGGTTTGCAATTAAATATAGCGTGGTACTACCTTCGTCCTAGTTTATTAGTCCCCTTTGTAATTTGTGCCAAATTTTGACTAAATATTTAACTTAAAAAATGTTAGTACATGTCAAAAAAATTATACTATCATTGGATTCGTTTTTGAACATTGTTTTCAATGATATAATTTTTTATAACATGCATGAAATTTTTATTAATTAAATTTATGGTCAAAGTTTGGCATATATTACAATGGGGACCAATAAACCAGGACGGAGGTAGTAGTAATTTGGAATGTGACGAGACGCAAGCTCAAAATTTATTGACGGTTCTAGTTTCGAAGTGCTGCACTATTCCTAGATGGCACGTGTTCTCGGCCGTGGTGTAGCATATGCCATGGTACTTCTTTTTCTACTGTTGTGTACGTGCAATAACTGGCACCGTCGGATACATATCTTATGGTTATTGGGGTGTTCGACAAGAATAGCCTCGTGGCGAGCTATAGACTAGTCTTTTTTTCACACGATTACATCGACACATATCATCTCCCTCCCTCTTTCCCACGCACACACCTACTCCCTCCGTTCCAAATTACTCGTCGTGGTTTTAGTTCAAATTTGAGCTAAAACCACAACGAGTAATTTGGAACGGAGTGAGTATCTCTCGGGACTTCTCGCACGCACCATCTCTAGCTCCCTAGGTCGATGCCACCCACATACACTTGTACTCTGAGTTTAGCCCTCCGTCCCAAATTACTTGTCGCAGGTATGGATGCATCTAGATGTATTTTAGTTCTAGATACATCCATTTTTGCGACGAGTAATTTGCGACGGGTAATTTGGGAGTACGTTATACATGAAGAGAAGAGGTGCACGCACACACTCGTCCTCTCTCACACACACATCTGTAGCTATGAATTGTTGTTCTCAACCATCCGATTGGCTCTATCATAGGTTTCACATTTCTCCTTGACCTTGAGATTGGGAAGTTTAAAACGCAGAGGCTAAGCTGGAGGCGCGAGGTTTTGGTTAATGTGCGGGCCACACACGGCACCAACACGACATGAGCTTAGTGCACAGTGCGCAATGGATGGGTTGTCGGTCAGCGTCTGGGCCTTTGTCGGTCGGCCTGCCTTTGTGTAGTGTGGCGCCTTCATATCGGTCGCCACTCAAAAAGGTCATCTGACTGAATTTTTTTAGGGGCAGTTAATTTTGTGAAATGATTTCATCCATAGGTCAAAATTGTCAAATTTGCCTATAGACACAACCAGGCCCTCCTTGGTATCTGCGCCTTGACTTATTATCCGCAGATAAATTAGGATCGGAGGGAGTACTACTAGTAGTACTACTTTGATGTGTCGCGTGAACTCGCACAAGTATGTAACACTTCCTAAACAAACAAGCATATAAGCTGTTCCGTTTCAAAAAAAACATATAAGCTGTTACTTCTTACCCAAAGGATCTTTATATCCAACAGACACAAAATATCCATTCGACTGTTGGAAATTACTTTAACTGCTAATCTGATGTCGAAGTAATTGCTGCATCGCCACCAAAACCCACCATCTCTTATGCTAAAGTAGACCGAGCTAACCCCTATATTAGCATATTACTAAGATAAACAGAAGGCACTGTAGAATCATTTAGGACGTGAGCTTGTCAATCTGAATGTGGACGGACACCAGTTTAGCCCCGACCAGCAACTTGGGTGGAACTGTGAAGAAGGTCAGCTCCTGCACAGCGACGTCACCGGGTCCCTGCTGCTTGTCACCTCCATTTCCACCTTGACGGCGTCGATCCTGCCTTTGGGCTCCCCTGGCGGGCCGTTCGCCCACAGCTTGGCCACGTAGTGCGGCAGTGGGGATGCCCCCACTCTGATGCAGACGATCGGCACGGCGATAGGCACGCCGATGTCGAGCACGCCGCCGACCAAGAAAAATGCGTGATCGTCCTCCTCCGCGAACAGCAAGAGCCGTGGCTCTGATAGTTGCACTTGCAGCTGGAGCGCCTTACTGTACTGGATCATGTGCATGGGCATGGGATGCACGGTGCTGATGTGGTGGGAGAGCCACGGCGGCGGGCCTTCGTAGTCGCAGACGGGCACGGGGCATTTGCAGGGCACGAGCGGACACACACTCTGGTGATCGGCGTGCTTGTGGTAAGTGACGTAGAGCCCACAGCCTTCGTGCGGGCACTCCACCCTCACCGAGGAGAGCACGGCGTCCACCGTCGTGTTCTGCACGTCGAAGCCACCGCCGCGCTCGCACTTCTAGCACTGCCGCAGGTTCCCGGGGTGCTCGACACGGCAGTCCGCGCAGGCCAGGTGCCCTCCCTTGCACTGCACAAATCAATCGAACATCACATCAATCAAGAAACTTGCACCTTGCTCGATCAGCCGAACGGAGGAGGTGTATTTGAACCTCATACACTGGAGGCTTCAAGGGGCGGAGGCACAAGGGGTGGTGGAGCAAGGTGAGGTCCATCGAGACCATAGAGAGCTCCACCATCGGGTCCTATTCCGTCTGCATGATCTCGCCCTCCTTGTGCACAACCATCTCTCGCTTTATTAGGGACGGGGTATTAGAAAGCTTTACCGTCACATATTCATACTACTTCAAGGTGCATTAAATCAACACATGCAAGTATCAAAAGGAGAGTCATGGCATGCATGCATGCATTGTAATTAATGCATCGGCAAACGCAAAATTATTGAAATATATCGAGTGCAGTGCTTTGATGTGTCGCATCAACCCGTACAAGACCGAGAAGTTTGATTACTACAATGCCCTCTCGCCTTAACCGCACCTGCCTTTGGATGCATGATAGGTGGGCCACCCACATGTTGGGCCCACCTATCATAGATGCAAAGGCAGGAGCAGTAAGTCAATGAAGCTGCGTCCCTCCCTCGCCCATGAGCGTGGTGGCTGGCAGGACTAGGAGAAGCTTTCGTTTGCTACACGCTCTCCCTCCCGCACGCGGTGGACATGCAACAGTTGAATCGGTGTTAGATGGCCAGAAGCATACTGTAGTACTCCTCCACTGCAGTAGTACTCCATCATTGTTCGACTTCCCGAAGAGGCGAAGAGCCAAGCGCAGCCCCGACGCTCGTGTAGCAGTTTCATGTGTAGAGTAGTCTAGGATAGCGTGTACCATGCCTGTAAGCTTAAAATCGTTGGGGTCGGCTCCATGCTTTTTTTTTGATTAAAATAATCTTCTAGCCCTACCTGTCATCCTGGTGATTCTAGTTTGCACGCTCATCTGGTCAAGACATGAATATATATTTTAATTTGTGCTGGGATAAATGTTAGAGGTTGCAGCAAATGGAGTATTGTACACTGCGGGTCTTTCATCCAAGTTTAGAGGCAACCATGTGGGGCCAGTGCTATGATGTGTCGCATCAACTCGTACAACGAGGAGAAGCTTGATTTTACTACTACACGCCTTCTCCCTCGCCCATGTGTGCGGTGGCTCACAGACGAGGACAGGCTTTTGCATATAGTAGTACTACAACAAGCTATCCCTCCCGCTCGCGGTGGACAGACATGCAGCAGTGGATTCGATACTGTAGAAGCAGTAGTAGTAACATCATTGTTCGTCTTCTCGAAGAGGCGAAGAGCCAAGCACAACCGAAATGTGGCAGATGCGAACCTTGGAGCACGCATATAAAAAATGAGACCAACCCGGGCTAGACTAGCGTGTTGTTATAGAAGAGAACTCCATGAGAACCAAACGCTCAAGCCGAGACTTGAACCCTGGTGTGCTGGCTGCGAACTCCCGCGCCTGGCCAACTGAGCTATGCTCAGTTCTCAGGAGCATGTATATAGGCATGCTCTTGCATGAGACAAAATTGCTATGTGAGCCCACTATTACTTGCTAGTATAGCCCTGTAAACCAGAAAGGAGTATTTGCCTTTCTAGAGATTTCAACAAGTCACTAGACTACACCGAGACGGAGTACATATGGAGCAAAATGAGTGAATCTACATCGTAAATAAATACGTAGTTCTCTCGTTTTCCTCTCGGCCTTGGTCGCGGTGCACAATATTGAGTATACTAATACTATCATCTTGAAATTCTGAAGTCACCATAGGCACCTAAATGCGTCGACGGAACGCGTCTCGACACGCGATAGACGCGAGCGACAGTCGCCTCCATAGGTGCATGAATGCCAAGGAGGGAGAGGGTAGCGGTTCCCGAGACGTTGAATGCTCAATGATGCATCCTCAAATTACATGTAGAGGGAATTAATTGGAGAAGCAGAATAGAGCCAGCACGATGTGAATGCAACAGAGTTTGGATTCTCATATAAAGGTGCCCCACCACTCCAATCCAACTACTCCTAGTCTCTGCACAACACTGCTCACTCCAATCCAAGACCAAGTGACCAGAAGCAAGAAGCACCTATGGAGGCGATGGATGTGAGCGGCAGTCGGCTGTGCCAAATCGTCCAAGGCGCCGGCCTACGGCCCCGAACCGCGCAGCATTTCCAGACGGTGCTGGTGACCGCCGACGTCGTAGCCCTCGCCGACACCGGCTTCGCCTCTCGCATGGACGACATGATGGTCAACTCCATCCGCAGGTTCTCCGCCATCAAGAAGCGCGCGGATGACCTTTCCGTACTGCTCCAGCCCGCGCGCCCTGGCTCCTCATTCCCTGCTACCCTCATCGGCCTCCATGGTGATGAACTCTTTCAAACCCTGGTGGCCCTGTAGGTGCCGGAGGTCACGACGAAGAATGTGCACCTCAAGGCCGCGCTCGTCGCGCAGTGCCTCGCCATGCAAGAAACCGTCGACCTGCACATCCATGTCTACGAGGAAATCGTCTACATAGGCCACTACAAGGCCAGCGAGGACAGAAAGACGTTGGACTTCTTCCAGCGGCTGGAATCTTTGGACGCCATTGTTCAGAAGCACGTCGACCTGGCCACGAAAGCCAGTGCTACTTAGCCGCCGTTCGGTGGGCTGGCGCCCTGAGTCGAGGAGGTGGACATCGTCGATGGATGCATCTCTTCTTCTTGCCTCCTATAACCAGCACTGCATCGCCTCGTGGCCTTAATGTTTTATTAGTATAGGAGTATATGGCATTTATATTCCACTAGTAATGTTTTCACTGTGAGGTGGGGCCGCAGTTGAGCAAACCGACCATCGGCAAATCCCCACCCCGCCCGCGTCGGCTGAGTTTAGAATTAGAAGAGAGAAACGAGGGAGAAGAGCTAGTTGTAGCACGGATGCTGTTGTCAGATGGGACTCGCGTTGAGAAACAAGGGAGAAGAGCTAGTTGTAGCACGGATGCTGTTGTCAGATGGGACTCGCGTTGATAGAATAGGAGTACTGATCACTCATACTTCTTTTTTTAGGGAAAAAGCAGTCATATGTCTAGTACTACCACTAGTTGGGTGCGTGCGACCTATACCTGTCATCACTTTAGGTCTCCTTTTCGAACCGCAACTACGCTTCACCGTACATATTTTTTCATGCATTTATCCTCCTATATGTACTCCTAGGCTATTTCCACGTGCTCCCTTTCGCCGACATGTGGGACATAGAGCATCTGGGTCGTAGTGCATGCACGACTCAGAGCACATGCCGGGCTACTTTACATTTTAGACCTCATGAATTACATGCAAACCCCCTGCAGAAGAATAAATAAATAAATGAATTACTACATGAAACCAGATTATTTTTCGTAGAAACCGGAGCACGTTCATTAAATTTTGGACATAACATGTTTATAAAAAACTACCGAACCTAAACCAGTCTAAGGGCCTCTTTGATTCGCAGGATACTGAAAACACAGAAATGGGGGAAAGTATGATGGCGATGAACCGAGACGAGTAGAACTCTACTAACTCAGTTAGAGGTTGTTAGATTCTAACCCTTAACTAACTCTAAACCAAAGAGCTGTATGGATGGCAGGGTTAGATTGACAATAAATGTTCTTTCTCAATCATTTGACTACTTTGGACCCTATTTCCTGCCGGATTTGGTGTGGCCGGCTCTTGTGTGGCCTCCTCCCGCTCACAATTGACATAAACAAACCATCTTTACAAATCAAGCATGCAAAACATGATAAATTTTACTTTATCCATACATTTGAGATATCCCACTTAAACATACAAGTCCTCAATCAAGCTTCACAAAAAATACACTCCATGAAACAAAGCATGAGCTAACTCATCACGGAAGTCATTCACGATAGGGAGGGAGCCCGGAGCCCCTCACGCACCCAGGGAGGAGCTCGTCATCGTCGCTCTGGAGGAAGGCTCTATAGAGCCCAAGCCCCGGGAACCGCTCCGACGCCGGCGCTTGCGAGTTGAGGTCGACACCGGCATGGGTAGCAGGGCCACTTGCTGACGACTGCGAACCGAATCCTTGGGCCTCTAGAAATAATGCAAGCCTGAAACTGAAATACCTAGAAAGTTGAACTGAATCTTTGGGCCTCTAGAAATAATGCCAGCCTGAAACTAAAATACCTAGAAAGGTGAACTGGATCTTTGGGCCTCTAGAAATAATGCAAGCCTGAAACTGAAATACTTAGAAAGGTGAACTGAATCTTTGGGCCTCTAGAAACAATGCAAGCCTGGAACTGAACTACCTAGAAAGGTGAACTAATTCTTTGGTCTCTAGAAATAATGCAAGCCTGAAACTGAAATACCTAGAAAGGTGAACTGAATCTTTGGGCCTCTAGAAAGATTTATTACCTCCTCAAGAAGCATCAAACAATTCCATGCGTGCACCACAAATATGTACCAAGTTTAATCAGGATCTACTTTTCCAAATCAGAATTAGCGCTAGAGCAAGCAAGATCAATGATATGGCTGTGAGACAGAGAAGGAACGAACAAACTCACCCTCTCATGACCTCCACAGTAGATGCGCCGCCGTCACAAGAAGACAAATGGAGAAAAATGATCGGTGAAGGGGGAGCGGGGCGAGCTTTGAAGGCCAGAGGGAGAGGGCGGCGGAGGCCGGAGGGAGAGGGCGGCCAGAGGAGAGAGAGGGCGAGAGGTGGAGCGGCGCTTGGGCGGGCGGCCCAATGGGGAATAGAGAGGAGTCGTGCGAGGGGGAGGGGGGAGCGGAGGGAGCGATCTGGTGCGGGCAGGGGAGAATTTTTTAGTTCTCTTTTAGTGGGCCCGAGGAGAACTAACCCAATTAGAACCTCTCCACCGGGCTAGTTTTTTAGCTGGTTAGAGCAAACTAGCTCAAACTAACCCCTCATGTTTGGATAATTTGAGGCTATTTCAACCCAAACTAGCACTAACTCAGGGATCCAAACAAAGAGGAGTAGTACTGTACATGCTACAGACTGGACCGTGGCACATTGTTTTTTATGGCCATATCCGCACATTGTTTTCTACTGCTGATTCACTCGGCTGCCGTGGTTCGCACTCCTCCGACGTGAGTAGTAGTACTACTACTCCCTCCGTTCCTAAATATAAGTCTTTTTAGACATTTCAAATTGACTACAACATACAAATGTATGTAGACATATTTTAGAGTGTAGATTCACTCATTTTGCTCCATATGTAGTCACTTGTTGGAATCTCTAGAAAGACTTATACCGCATGATTCTTTGCTCCTTCTTACTACTCCCTACTTCCGAAAAAGCTTGTCCCTCAAATGGATGTATCTACCACCAAATTAGTGCTAGATACATCCATTTGAGAGACAAGCTTTGGACAAGCTTTTTCGGACGGAGGGAGTACTACGTACTACTTCGCCGACATGTGGGACATCCGGCAGCATCCGGGTCGACATAATACGTGTCATGCACCATATTAGAATGCGGAACGGAAGGGGGGCATCACCCCGGTCGTACCGCTAGTAATTCATGACTATAGTGAGTAGTCATATCACAAGTCTTTCCAGTGATGTAACGCCACAAATCGCATAGCCCGACCTTTCCAGCAGTAAGTAAGTTGAATTCGGTACTCCCTCACCCTCCTTGCCTCTCTGTCAAACCGCCTACGTGAAAATTGCTGCGCGGACTGCCCGGGAAAAGCCCCGCCCTCAACTTTTAACTGCGCGAAAATAGTTCGAGCTTGTTCGTTCTATATAAATACTAGTAATGTATGTTTATTCACCCGTGGGGTTGTTCAATGAATGGAGGGTCGGGGAGCACAAGTGAACAATACTACTACTAGTAGTAGTAAGTAGGAGTCGTACAGTTAGTCACCTTAAATAGAGAGTTTCTTTTCTTTAATGCCACATACACAAATTGAAACGCTTGTTGTGGAGAGAAAAAGGTACACTCCACTATATATGTACGCAGGGGCCTGAGCGCTTGCTTTACTAGGGTTGCTCTCTTCATTCTCTCATCCTCTCCACATATAAACAAGACAGCGGTAGCGACATTTTCTCTTTGCTCACCGCTGGTCACAGATCCAGTCGGATCCCTTCGGCTGGTGTGTGTAGAGGACTAGGTGCATCATTCACGTGGTCATCGCCGGCAAGGGAGGAAACCCACAGCTGCTGGAGGGGCCCGATCCTCTGCCCGTGCCGTTCTCTCTGACACAGCACCGACTCGGGAGGTCGTCCGACCCTTCTTCCTCCCTGCCGTATTGTGCACAGATCCGACCTGCCGCCGCCGACATCCCGACGACCCTCAGGTATGAGTTCTTCGAAAGCGGCCTTGCTCTACTGCCCCAGCTCCCCACGTGTCTGCATGTGCATCTTTTTCTACTCCCATCAGCTCTTCGAAAGCCTCCTAAATTTTTAGTATTATTAGAGGTAAAGCTACTTCATGCATTCGAATCTAGGACTTTATTCAAACAACGAAGAAAGGGGGGAAAGTTGTAGCATGAATCTAGGACTTGATTAAAATAGGAAATAATATGGTGAAAGTAGTAGAGACTGGATACCCAACCGGTCTCTTGGTTGAAAAGGGAAATAATGGGAAAACGCAATACAAACTGGATAAGGAACAAATCTATTATTGGTTGAAAAAAGGATAGAAAGTGGCGGCAGGTGGACAAGTAAACAGAGTATGTCCAGGATTAGATTTGTTGCCCTCATATAGTAAAAGGTCATCAGGATTAGAATTGATATTCTCACATACTAAAAGGTCTCAGGATTAGATTTGCTACCCTCACATAGTAAAATGTCTCCAGGATTAGATTTGCTGCCCTCACATAGCATGAACAAACTCGGCATCACCACTTTATGCCTCCTTGTAGGTACATTGTGCTAATGCGTCAACTATCGCATGTCCTTATACCAACCTTTTGCTGTTGTTAATGTAAGGGCGCATGTAAAATGAAGCGATCACACTGTTACCTTAGGGACATGTCTAACCAGTGTTATTGTTAGTCTAATGCCTCCAGTGATAAGATGCAATTAAACTGTGTTACAAATGGTACTCCTGTTGTTTTCCACAGTATGATAAGTAAGTTGCTCCTTTACGCTGCTGAGTGTCCTTGTGTCCCCATGGTCCCATGCCCTTAAACCAACTCTTTAGCTGCTGTTGATTTACTGTATCTGGTAAACAAGCAATGCCACCATTAAAGTAATCCCATATTTGACGAATGTCATTGTTGTCGTAATTCTTCCGGTAACATGAAGCATTGCTGACGTTTTAAAATTTCTATTGTCCATGTGTGATTTCCATGAACATAATTAAGATGCTTCTTTTTATTTCGTGTATGTTTCGTATATTCTTATTGACCAGCAACTGTTTACTTTCTATCTTTTTGTGCAGATAGGGATATCCATTTCACCTTGTTGCTATTGTGACCTTTTGGTGAACTGCACAAAACACTTTTTTTGGAATGAGTGTCTTGTGCAGTTCAATTAAAATGTCACGTGGGCAATATCTCTCAATTTTGGTGGAACTGCACAAAATGGTGATTGGAGTTTCCAAAATCTCCGTCAAGTTCTGCTGGTAATCTCGTGCAACATTTTATTAGCCTTTCCAAGATGAGCCGTCACTGTCACCACAATGGCACTTTATTTTAGTGGAACTGTTATACGTCTCCAACGTATCTATAATTTTTTATTGTTCCATGCTATATTATATTATGTTTTGGACATTAATGGGCTTTATTATACACTTTTATATTATTTTTGGGAATAACCTATTAACCGGAGGCCCAACCCAGAATTGCTGTTTTTTGCCTATTTCAGAGTTTCGCAGAAAAAGAATATCAAACGGAGTCCAAACGGAATGAAACCTTCGGGAACGTGATTTTCGGAACGAATGTGATCTAGAGGACTTGGACCCTACGTCAAGACATCAACCAGGAGGGCACGAGGTAGGGGGCGCGCCTACCCCCCCAGGGCGCGCCCTCCACCCTCGTGGCCCCATCTTGCTCCACCGACGTACTTCTTCCTCCTATATATACCTACGTACCCCCAAACTACCAGATACGGAGCCAAAAACCTAATTCCACCGCCGCAACCTTTTGTACCCATGAGATCCCATCTTGGGGCCTTTTCTGGAGCTCCGCCAAAGGGGGCATCGATCACGAAGGGCTTCTACATCAACACCATAGCCTCTCCGATGATGTGTGAGTAGTTTACCTCAGACCTTCGGATCCATAGTTATTAGCTAGATGGCTTCTTCTCTCTTTTTGGATCTCAATACAATGTTCTCCCCCTCTCTTGTGGACATCTATTCGATGTAATCTTCTTTTGCGGTGTGTTTGTTGAGACCGATGAATTGTGATTTTATGATCAAGTTTATCGATGAACAATATTTGAATCTTCTCTGAATTCTTTTATGTATGATTTGTTATCTTTGCAAGTCTCTTCGAATTATTAGTTTGGTTTGGCCTACTAGGTTGATCTTTCTTGCAATGGGAGAAGTGCTTAGCTTTGGGTTCAATCTTGCGGTGTCCTTTCCCAATGAAAGTAGGGGCACTAAGGCACGTATTGTATTGTTGCCATCAAGGATAACAATATGGGGTTTATATCATATTGCATGAGTTTATCCCTCTACATCATGTCATATTACTTAAAGCGTTACTCTGTTCTTATGAACTTAATACTCTAGATGCATGCTGGATAGCGGTCGATATGTGGAGTAATAATAGTAGATGCAGGCAGGAGTCGGTCTACTTGTCTCGGACGTGATGCCTATATACATGATCATACCTAGATATTCTCATAACTATGCTCAATTCTGTCAATTGCTCAACAGTAATTTGTTCACTCACCGTAATACTTATGCTCTCGAGAGAAGCCTCTAGTGAAACATATGGCCCCCGGGTCTATTTTCCATCATATTAATCTTCCAACACTTAGCTATTTTTATTACCTTTTATTTTACTTTGCATCTTTATCAAAAAAATACCAAAAATATTATCTTATCATATCTATCAGATCTCACTCTCGTAAGTGACCGTGAAGGGATTGACAACCCCTTTATTGTGTTGGTTGCGAGGATTTATTTGTTTGTGTAGGTGCGAGGGACTCGTGCGTGGTCTCCTACTGGATTGATACCTTGGTTCTCAAAAACTGAGGTAAATACTTACGCTACTTTGCTGCATCAGCCTTTCCTCTTCAAGGGAAAACCAACGCAGTGCTCAAGAGGTAGCAAGATGGATTTCTGGCGCCGTTCTTGCGGGAGGCTTACGCAAGGTCATGTCCAGATTTGGTTTCCCGTCAACGAGCCATTTTTGGCGCCGTTGCCGGGGAGTCTACGCAAAAGTCAACATACCAAGTACCCATCACAAACCCTTATCTCCCGCATTACATTATTTGCCATTTGCCTCTCGTTTTCCTCTCCCCCACTTAACCCTTGCCATTTTATTCTCCTTCTTCCCGTATGCCTTTCTGTTTGTGTGTCCACGTGCCTTCTATTTGCTTGCATCTTTGCTTGCTAAAAATCTATTGATATGGATCCACTTAAAGTGTTCTACTTGGATCATCTTCAATCCTTATCTTTCGTCTTTGAAACCCCAACTAGACTAGTTGATGGGAAATCTTTAGATGAGCATGCTCATTTTGTGCGCCATCGTTTGTCCTAAAAAAGGGAAGCTCTTATGGTATCATATAAATAGTTTGCTATGCTATGCTTGGAATCTTTGTAAAATTTGTGATTTTACTTGTTGCTCTAAGAGCCCTAAAAACACCTTCCCTACCTATGTGAGTTCAATGATAATGAAATCTTATCTTCTTATGCAAAGGGTGTTTATAGTTACTATGATATCAAACAAATTGAAGAATTTGTCGTTTTTAAGGGTGCTCATGAAGTTGCTTATTTGATTGAAAAGTATGATTTTACTCTCAACAAATCTGAAAATTCCGTCATACTTAAATATTGCAATGAAAACTTTGCTCATAATGTCTATGTCCAAGAATTTATTGAAAGAATGATCGTTGCTTTGGAAGAAAATAACGATATGCATGAATCTATAGATAATGATGATTCCGATGATTTGATTGAAATATCCCTTGAGGAACATGATGCTTGCTATCCTTGTGGCCATGATGCCAATATTTATTAAGATGAATTTGCTATAGTTCCATATGTTAAACATGAGATCGTTGCTATTGCACCCATACTTGATAGTTCCTTCGATAAAAAGCATGATTGCAATGATTTTACTATAAATTTTCTTGATGTCAATTGTGCTAATAATATGCAAAACCCTAAGCTTGGGGATGCTAGTTTTGCTATGTCCAATACTTGTTGCAATGATCATGATTGGGGTGATTCTTCTTATGATCTTGAAAATTTATTTAAGCCCCATGATGAATATGAGATTGATAATAGTGTTTGCAATATTATTGAAAGTGGGTTTGGAAGAGTGTCAATTTTAGATCCCACATATTTGGAGTATTTTCAATCTTATGATATTTTTGATAAAAGTGGGTTTGGAGAGGTCATGACTTTAGTTAATATTAATCCCACTATTTTGGAAGAGTGTCAACTTTGCATGCACGTGGATCGTGTTGAAAATATTTTATGTGATAGCTATTTTATTGAATTTGCCTATGATCCTACATGTAATTATTATGAGAGAGGAAAATATGGTTGTAGAAACTTTTATATTACTAAATTATCTCTCGTCATGTTGAGATTGCTATTGTTTCTTTCCGCTTCCTTGCATATGCTAGTTTTTGGTTGCTATGATAATTTGTTTACATATAAGATGCCTATAAGATGCCTATGCATAGGAAGTATGTTAGACTTAGATGTATTTGTCACGTGTTTTATGATGCTCTCCAATTTTTGTCTTTGATGTGAGCATCATTAAAATTATCAATGCCTAGCTAAAAGGCTTTAAAGAAAAGTGCTTGTTGGGAGGCAACCCAATTTTATTTTTAGTTTTTTTTGCTTTTTGAATCTGTTTAGGAATAAATATTTGATCTAGCCTCTGATTAGATTTTTTTATGTTTTAATTAGTGATTATGCCAAGTTTAACCTATAAGATCTTCTTGGATGATAGTTATTTGATCTTGCTGAAAATTGCAAAAACTTTCTGTTCATGAAAATAATTGTTAAAAATCACCAGAACGTGATAAAATATTGATTCCTATTGCTGCTGATCAATAACCAAATTGTCTAGGTCGTCCTATTTTTGCTGAATTTTTGGAGTTCCAGAAATTTATGTTAGTTATAGATTACTACAGACTGTTCTGTTTTTGACAGATTCAATTTTTCGTGTGTTGTTTGCTTATTTTGATGAATCTATGGCTAGTAAAATAGTTTATAAACCATAGAGAAGTTGGAATAAAGTAGGTTTAATACCAATATAAATAAAGAATGAGTTCATTACAGTACCTTGAAGTGGTGTTTTGTTTTCTTTCGCTAAGGGAGCTCACGAGATTTTACATTAAGTTTTGTGTTGTGAAGTTTTCAAGTTTTGGGTGAAAGATTTGATGGATTATGGAACAAGGAGTGGAAAGAGCCTAAGCTTGGGGATGCCCATGGCACCACAAGATAATCTAAGGACACCAAAAAGCCAAAGCTTGGGGATGCCCTGTAAGGCATCCCCTCTTTCGTCTACTTCCATCGGTAACTTTACTTGGAGCTATATTTTTATTCACCACATGATATGTGTTTTGCTTGGAGCGTCTTGTATTATTTGAGTCTTTGCTTTTTAGTTTACCACAATCATATTTGCTGTACACACCTTTTGAGAGACACACACTTGATTCGGAAATTATTAGAATACTCTATGTGCTTCACTTATATCTTTTGAGTTATATAGTTTTTGCTCTAGTGCTTCGCTTATATCTTTTAGAGCACGGTGGTGATTTTGTTTTATAGAAACTATTGTTCTATCATGCTTCACTTAGATTATTTTGAGAGTCCTACAAAACAGCCTGGTAGTTTGCTTTGACAATTATAGGCATTCAAGATTAATAAAAAACGTTTTTTTATGAGTGTGTTGAATATTATGAGAAGTTTGATACTAGATAATTTTTTTGAGATATGAAGATGGTGATATTAGAGTCATGCTAGTTGAGTAGTTTTTAATTTGAGAAATACTTGTGTTAAAGTTTGTGATTCCCGTAGCATGCACGTATGGTGAACCGTTATGTGATGAAGTCGGAGCATGATTTATTTATTGATTGTCTTCCTTATGAGTGGCGGTCGGGGACGAGCGATGGTCTTTTCCTACCAATCTATCCCCCTAGGAGCATGCGCGTAATACTTTGCATTGATAACTTGTAGATTTTTGCAATAAGTATATGAGTTCTTTATGACTAATGCTGAGTCTATGGATTATACGCACTTTTCCTCCTTCCACCATTTCTAGCCTCTCTAATACCGCGCATGTTTCGCCGGTATCATACACCCACCATATACCTTCCTCAAAACAGCCACCATACCTACCTATCATGGCATTTCCATAGCCATTCCGAGATATATTGCCATGCAACTTACTACCGTTTCGTTTATTATGACACGCTCCATCATTGTCATATTGCTTCGCATGATCATGTAGCTGACATCGTATTTGTGGCAAAGCCATCGTTCATAATTCCTTCATACATGTCACTTTTGATTCATTGCATATCTCGGTACACCGCCGGAGGCATTCACATAGAGTCATATTTTGTTCTAAGTATTGAGTTGTAATTGTTGAGTTGTAAGTAAATAAAAGTGTGATGATCATCATTTTTAGAGCATTGTCCCAAGTGAGGAAAGGATGATGGAGACTATGATTCCCCACAAGTCGGGATTAGACTCCGGACGAAAAAAGAGGCCATATAAAAAAAGAGAGAAGAAAAGGCCCAAATAAAAAAATGAGAGAAAAAGAGAGAAGGGACAATGTTACTATCCTTTTACCACACTTGTGCTTCAAAGTAGGACCATGATCTTCATGATAGAGAGTCTCCTATGGTATCACTTTCATATACTAGGGGGATTTTTTTTCATTATAGAACTTGGCTTGTATATTCCAATGATGGGCTTCCTCAAAATGCCCTAGGTCTTCGTGAGCAAGCGAGTTGGATGCACACCCGCTTAGTTCCTTTTGTTGAGCTTTCATATACTTATAGCTCTAAGTGCATCCGTTGCATGGCAATCCCTACTCACTCACATTGATATCTATTAATGAGCATCTCCATAGCCCGTTGATACGCCTAGTTGATGTGAGACTATCTTCTCCCTTTTTTGTCTTCTCCACAACCACCATTCTATTCCATATATAGTGCTATGTCCATGGCGCACGCTCATGTATTGCGTGAAGATTGAAAAAGTTTGAGAACACTAAAAGTATGAAACAATTGCTTGGCTTGTCATCGGGGTTGTGCATGATTTAAATATTTTGTGTGGTGAAGATAGAGCATAGCTAGACTATATGATTTTGTAGGGATAACTTTCTTTGGCCATGTTATTTTGAGAAGACATAATTGCTTAGTTAGTATGCTTGAAGTATTATTATTTTTATGTCAATATTAAACTTTTGTCTTGAATCTTTTGCATCTGAATATTCATTCCACAATTAAGATAATTACATTGAAATTATTCCAAGTAGCATTCCACATCAAAATTTTTGTTTTTATCATTTATCTACTCGAGGACGAGCAGGAATTAAGCTTGGGGATGCTTGATACGTCTCCAACATATCTATAATTTTTTATTGTTCCATGTTATATTATATTCTGTTTTGGACATTAATGGGCTTTATTATACAATTTTGTATTATTTTTGGGACTAACCTATTAACCGGAGGCCCAGCCCATAATTGCTGTTTTTTTTTGCCTATTTCAGAGTTTCGCAGAAAGAGAATATCAAACGGAGTCCAAACGGAGTGAAACCTTCAGGAATGTGATTTACGGAACGAACGTGATCCAGAGGACTTGGACCCTACGTCAAGACATCAACCAGGAGGGCACGAGGTAGGGGGGCGTGCCTACCCCCTGGGCGTGCCCTCCACCCTCATGGGCCCCATGTTGCTCCACCGACGTACTTCTTCCTCTTATATATACCTCGCACTCCAAACTACCAGATACTGAGCCAAATACCTAATCCCACCGCCGCAACCTTCTGCATGCCGTGAGATCCCATCTTGGGGCCTTTTTCCTGAGCTCACGGAGGGGCATCGATCACGGAGGGCTTCCAACACCATAGCCTCTCCGATGATGTGTGAGTAGTTTACCTCAGACCTTCGGGTCCATAGTTATTAGCTAGATGGCTTCTTCTCTCTTTTTGGATCTCAATACAATGTTCTCCCCCTCTCTTGTGGACATCTATTCTATGTAATCTTCTTTTGCGGTGTGTTTGTTGAGACCGATGAATTGTGGGTTTATGATCAAGTTTATCTATGAACAATATTTGAATCTTCTCTGAATTCTTTTATGTATGATTGGTTATCTTTGCAAGTCTCTTTGAATTATCAGTTTGGTTTGGCCTACTAGGTTGATCTTTCTTGCAATGGGAGAAGGGCTTAGCTTTGGGTTCAATCTTGCGGTGTCCTTTCCTAGTGACAGTAGGGGCAGCAAGGCACGTATTGTATTGTTGCCATCGAGGATAAAAAGATGGGGTTTATATCATATTGCATGGTTTTATCCCTCTACATCATGTCATCTTACTTAAAGCGTTACTCTGTTCTTATGAACTTAATACTCTAGATGCATGCTGGATAGCGGTCGATGTGTGGAATAATAGTAGTAGATGCAGGCATGAGTCGGTCTACTTGTCTCGGGCGTGATGCCTATATACATGATCATACCTAGATATTCTCATAACTATGCTCAATTCTGTCAATTGCTCAACAGTAATTTGTTCACCCACCGTAATACTTATTATGCTCTCGAGAGAAGCCTCTAGTGAAACCTATGGCCCCGGGTCTATTTTCCATCATATTAATCTTCCAACACTTTGCTATTTTTGTTACCTTTTATTTTACTTTGCATCTTTATCATAAAAATACCAAAAATATTATCTTATCATATCTACCAGATCTCACTCTCATAAGTGACCGTGATGGGATTGACAACCCCTTTATTGCATTGGTTGCGAGGATTTATTTTTTTGTGTAGGTGCAAGGGACTCGTGCGTGGTCTCCTACTTGATTGATACCTTGGTTCTCACAAACTGAGGGAAATACTTACGCTACTTTGCTGCATCACCCTTTCTCTTCAAGGGAAAACCAACGCAGTGCTCAAGAGGTAGCAAACTGCACAAAAGGATAAGCAAATTATAGTTGCACCTTACATGAGCCGGACAACCAACCTTAATGTTCCTCAATTTTAGTGCAACTACTAAAGAAGAACCTGCCAGCTCACGAGAGCAAGTACTTCTTGCTAGCTGAATGATGCAATCTTTGCTTCATTTCAGGTGAACTGCAGAAAAAGGCGCATGAATTGAATCATGGAACTCAAGGCAGGCCTCGTCCGAGTGGAGCTTCAGGTTGAGTTGAAGGAGTGCCGCTATTATAGTAATCATGCTCTTCTTGTTTGTGCTGTGCAAATAGGAATACTGAACTACAGATGTTGTGACAGTCAAGAGCATTCGCCAAGTTCTTCGGTTGTATGACATGGCTAGCCAAGATGGATTTAATCCCGATATTCACTTTATCAAAAGGCTCTAATGGGTTGGTTCTGAATCTTGCAAGCTGGGAATCAATGAGATGTATGGGCATATTTGTTGTACTTATTATTTGAATCTTATTTGTTGGTTATGAATCTTGCAAGCTGGGAATCAATGAGATGTGTAGGCATCTTTGTTGTACTTATTATTTGGATCTTATTTGTTGGTTCTGAATCTTGCAAGCTGGGAATCAATGAGATGTGTAGGCATCTTTGTTGGACTTATTATTTGGATCTGATTTGTTGGTTCTGAATCTTGCAAGCTGGGAAACACGGCATGATGATGCAGAGGACAACAACCATAACAAACAGTTCAAACTTGGTAGTATTATCTGTGTGAAAGTGCGACAAATGTGTTGATCGTAAAGGCCCCGAGAATAATAATTCTAATTGTTGTGCCTGTTGATCCTGTGGCATTGATAGAACGAGCCAATGGATTGCTTGTTTTAAGTATAAATTTCTATTAAAGCTAATTAAATTTAAGTAAAGTGACCACTAACTCTTGTTATTATACAATACCATTACAGACCCGCTCATGAACCGACGTGTGGCCGGAGTAGGTTTCTTAATGGAGGCGTTTGAATGCACCGAGGGTGCATCTTCTGCCGGGCATGCAGCGGGCGAGGGAGGGGTAGTAACTATTGTCGCCTGTACACACTCAGTTTACTGTTGAATCCAGTTCCCCAAGAGCTGAAAAATGAACTGTTGTTGCCGCCTACCCATTCGTTCACTTGAAGAGACTCCAATGGCAGTCCGAGGGGTGAGCCTGCTGGATATGGACTTCAGCAAGGAGTTCCCCTTTGAGTTCACCGTTCAGTCCTATGGCTGCACCAAGTTGAATGTGATGTACACCAACGGTCCGGACTCGGTGAAGCTCTGCCTCGCCGAGTTCAAGCAGTACCTACAGGATGAGAAAGCACAAGGTCGCAGGACTAGACCTTGTGCCCATTTGTCTCCTGACATGGACCAGCGGATCGCCATCGCCCAGGTATGTGTGCGGGACGAGGTTCTCATCTACCACTGTTGTAGGGCCATCAGTGGTTCTGGAGCATTCACACCTTTCATCGGCAGCGCCGACTGCACCTTCGCTATAGTGGAGAGAAGGAAGAACGCGATGATTCGGCCATCTGGTGCAACAAGCTTGTTGACATCCAGAAACAATACAAGATCATCCGCACGGGCAGGAGAAGGATTCCGTGGTTGACTTGGCCGATACCATCATCGACCCCTGATACGCCAACATGAAATAAGACAACGATACCAAGGACCTGAACACATGGGAGGTACCTATGAATCTAGCCTACATAACCTACGCGGCCAAGGACGCATACGCATGCTACGACATGTACAGGCGGATCTTGGACATGAGGGATGTGTGCTTCCCGTAACCGACGAGTACATGGACAGCCGCAATGTCATGATCAAGCGTGCCAGGAAGGTCTAGATGTTGTACTTTATGTGTTTATAAGCACCTTTATCATCTGAGTGTTTCATGCATTAGCCTATGTGTCGTAATTATCTGTTTTGTCTGAAATATTTCTTTTAAGAACCCATTAACCTGTTTGCTTTTTTAGTGGCTATTTTCTTATGTATGTAACTAGTTCACTTGTCCGTTAAAAAAACTAGTTCACTCAGCTGTCGTGCTTTGAATCTCCTTCCTCCCAACATATTCCCCTTCTCAGGTGGACCCAATAGGTCTCGTACATAGACATATGGGACCAACCACATATCCATTTGTATTTCTTTATTTTGTTCAATATTTCGTTCTCTTCCTATACAGCGGCTGGCCATCATAGCCTATGGCGTTGGCCAGGCCATCCCTCTACTCCCACACATTGTCCGGCGGTGGAAGCTCCACCGGCCCACTTGCACCCGAACAAGTCAACCCTCGTACTCCCCTCCGCCTGTGTCTTCCCCCGCTCCGGTTCGTTCGGTCCGAGGTCTCGACGTCGTCCTCCGCCTTGGTGCTCTAGCCGCGGCGCCGCCGTTTGTCGTCCCCAACATGGTCAGCAAAACAAGAGGAATCGGGAGACAACTGTTCGTTGAGAGGCTGACAGTCCCGGGCCCACCAGGTCCATGGCCTAGGTTTTGTTTTTAACATGGGCAACCCACGACATGTTTCAACATTTTTTGGATCCAGCAGGTATCAAGCGGCCTCCGGGCCTCCCAACCTAGCTTGTCTATAACATCGGCAGCCCAAGTTATGTTTTTTTTAAAGACGATGCACAGCTCAGTTCTATTTTTCTATAAGAATGCAAAACTGAACCTATGTTTTCTATAAGAATGCAAAACTGAACCTATATTTATATCTTATTTTATTACATATATATATAATAGAAACAACATAAGGTTTCGTTAAACCTGTCGTTCGTCCAACCATTTTATAGACCTTCCCACTTCCTTTATTTTTTGTTTTCATTAATCCTATATCTGAATTTTCTCCCACTTTCTTTTTCCATGTAAACTAAGTTTTCTCCCAGTACTTTTCCCTAGAACCAACTCAACTGTCCCACGTCTAGCCTAAAAAATAATAATACCCCACGTACTATTAACTCATCAAATTAAAATGATTTTTTGTAAGTTGGAAGTTCTTACAAAATAATAATAATAATTGTTTATATATAACTTGGCAAGTTAACTCCTAGTGATTGCGTACATAAGCTTGCAAAGATTTTACTGACCAATGCAGTAATAGACATGCAATCATGTGTTTATGTTTTTATAACATTTCTCCGTCTAGCCCAACATGATATTTTCACCCAGCCTAGCAAGTCCGTGGATTTTGAGAAAAATGCAAATGGGCTTTAAATTCTACCATATATATAAAAGGGCTGCATAGATGCTACATCATTGTTTCACCCAGCCCACCAAATGGACTTAACAAATGGACTGGCAGACATGTGGGCCAGTAGGTCGAAGCCTAAGAAGGAGTTGGATTTACATCCAACGGCCGGCATTCTTCTTCAATCTCTCGTCTTCTTCCCCTGCACTGCCGGGACCGCCTGCTCCAGCCTCCGACGTCTAGCGGCGTTGTTTTGCGCGCCTTAGCGAAACGCTACCCCGCCAACGGCCAGGCCATCCCTCCACTCCACACCTCCTGTTATTCTCTGCCGAGTGTAGGCCCACCCCCACACACGAACCAGTCAAGTTTCCCACTCCTCTCCGTCTGCGACACCACTACCGCGTCTTCCCCATCTCCGGGTCGTTCCAGTCTGGGGCCTCGCCGTCGTCCATCGCCTCGGTGCGCTCGGCGCGGCGTGGTCAACATACGAGATTCATCGGAAGAGGACTGTACGTGGAGAGCGTGACAGCTGGGACCCACGAGGTCCATGGTGGCACGCAAGGAAAGTTCCTCCTTATTAAGCTGTTTCCTCCCCCTGACAGTTGGGACCCACCGGCTGTATCTTCGCATGGAAGGAAGTGCCTCCTTGTTATGCGAAAAAATATTCCTCCACGACAACCGGGACCCGTCGATTGTGGCTGACTTGTGGGCCTACTAAGCGGGACGTGTACGCAGGGCTTTGTCAACTTAATCAACAAATGATTCTAGCAGCTGGACCGTTGGATGTTAATCCAATAGTCATGCTCCTTCATCAACCTCTGTTCTTGCTCGTGTCTCCCGTGGGCGGCACCGCGGCAGTGTTGCCGCGCACCCAAACATCTACGACTCCACTGCCGCGCCGGGTCTTTCCAGTCTGGGGCCTCGCCGTCGTCCACCAGCCTTGGTGTGCTCGGCACGGTGTGGTCAACATGGTCAACAACCGAGAGTCATCGGAAGATGACTCTACGTGAGAGGCTGATAGTGGGGACGCACCACGCCGATGGACGCATGCATGCAACTGCATCCTTTTTACCCTGAAAAACAATGTTTTCTCCCCCTGACTGCTGGGACCCACCGGCTACATCTATGCACGCAAGGAAGTGCGTCCATATTAGTGTAAAAAATGATTCGTCCCCTGACTGCTGGGACCCACCAGCTACATCTTCGCACGCAAGGAAGTGCCTGACAGTCGGGACGCACCCGGTCGAAGCGTACGTAGCGTTTTCATTCTGGTCATGAACGTGTATGTACATACTGGTCGATCGGTCTGTCTGCAGGCTGCAGCGATGAACCGTGGCTATGCAAGGAAGGGCACATGTCGTAGTAGAGGCGTGCATGTGTCGCAGTAGAGGCGCGCACGTATCATGTACACGTACGTACAGCGGCTAGGGTGCAAGAAAGAAAATACGGCCACGTACGTACATACGGGCGGGGTCTCGAACGCCTACTCGAGCATACGTACGACCAGGGCTCGTTTACATGGCTGGGTCGGAAGGGAGAAACTGCGTCGTCGTCGTGTTCATGAGGAGGCAACAAAATGCGTCGTTTTCATCGGGAGGCAACGTAATGCGTTCTGTTCATCGGGAGCCAACTGGCTTGGACGGAACATGTGATGGAAACGAGGCCTGGCGTACCGCAGAACGGAGGAACGACCTTGTGTGCGACCGGCCACGGTGGAAACGGGATCCTGTTCATTGGGAGGGGTCTGGCATACCACAAAACGGAGGAAACGGACCTCCTACGGTCGAAAACAGGGTCCTGTTGATCGGGAGGGGTGTGGCGTACCACAAAATGGAGGAAACGGACTTGTGTTGGAGCGCTACGGTCGAAACGGGGGTCCTGTTCATCAGGAGGGGTGTGTCATACCGCAAAACGGGACTCCATGGGATACTGTTCATCTCCACCGTCGACCTCCTCCAGCCTCCACGGGCTACTGTTCATCCACCATCGACCTCCTCCAGCCTCCACCTGCGGCTGTTCATCCACGGGCTCCTGTTCATCCAGCCTCCACTGTGCGCTCCTCCACCGGCTACTGTTCAACCAGTCCTCTCCACGGGGGTCCTATTCAACCACCCATCCACGGGCTACTGTTCATCCAGCCCTCCACCAGCTACTGTTTAACCAGCCCTCCACCGGCTACTGTTCAACCAGCCCTCCACCGGCTACTGTTCAACCAGCCCTCCACCGGCTACTGTTCAACCAGCCCTCCACGGGGTCCTGTTCATCCAGCCCTCCACGGGGTCCTGTTCATCCACCGGCTCGATCGATCAGGGTACTATTCATCCAGCGGCAACGGCCTCTACTACCACGGGGTCCTGTTCGTCCAACCCTCATCGGGAACTGTTCATCCAAACCCCCCAACAATGCTCACTGTTCATCCAGAGGCAGCATCGATCGGCTTCAGTTAGCAGCAGTAGCGAAAGAATCGCTCGATCGGGTTCAGTTAACAACCATCGATCGATCGCTCGGGTTCAGTAACGCGTAGCCTATAGTGCAATCGCTCGGGTTCAGTTAGAGCCCAACGCCTCGCTCGGGTTCAGTTAGAGTGCAACGCCTCGCACACACGCGCGTACGTACGAGAGAAACACACATCGCTCGGCCCCCGACCAGCCACCGTAACCGGGAACTCCCTGATATTTTCCTCGCCCTCGCTTCTACCACGGTATTTTCCGTCATGGACGGCCAAAAGAATGTCATGCAGCTGCTTTTCCGGCCCGCCCAGGACGAAAAGCCCATTTTCTGTCATGATTTTTTGTCATAGAAGTAGGACCCCACCACATCTATGATGATACCGGGTTTTGTCATAATTATTGTCATTGAAGTGTCATAAGTATGACATATTTTTTTCTTCGTTTGGCCCAAAATGTCACGGATGTGTCTTTTTTTGTAGTGGTGGTGCTATCGTACATCCACGTTGATGGAGACTTCAACCCATGAAGGCTAACGGTTGCGCGAGTCTGCGGAGGGCTCCACCCACGAACGGTCCACGAAGAAGCAACCTTGTCTATCCCACCATGGCCATCGCCCACGAAGGACTTGCCTCACTAGGGTAGATCTTCACGAAGTAGGCGATCTCCTTGGTTCAACTCCACAATCTTGACGGAGGCTCCCAAGTGACACCTAACCAATCTAGGAGACACCACTCTCGAAAAGGTAATAGATGGTGTGTTGATGATGAACTCCTTGATCTTGTGCTTCAAATGATAGTCTCCCCAACACTCAACTCTCTCTCACAGATTTGGATTTGGTGGAAAGATGATTTGAGTGTAAAGCAAGTTGGAGAAGGCTAGATATCAAGATTTATGTGGTTGGAATGGAATATCTTGACCTCAACACATGAGTAGGTGGTTCTCTCTCAGAAAATGTATGATGGAAGTGTAGGTTTGTTCTGGGCTCTCCTTACGAATGAAGAGTGGGTGGAGGGGTATATATAGCCTCCACACAAAATCTAACCGTTACACACAAATCACCAAACTCGGTGGGACCGAATAATGAAACTCGGTCGGGCCGATTTAGTTCAAAATATGAACGTTAGGCTTTTCGGTGGGACTGACATGTCAACTCGGTAGGACCGATTGCATTAGGTTTAGGGCATAACGTAATCTCGGTGAGACCGATTACACAAACTCGGTGGGACCGATTTTGGTAATAAGCTAACCAGAGAGTTGGTCAGGCAAACTCGGTGGGACCGAAACGTTCTGAAAGGGAAGCAGAGAGTTTGCATTGCGAACTCAGGGGACCGATTGCTCATCTCCGTTGGACCGGAACGTTACGAAGGGAAACAGAGAGTTTGCAATCCCATCTCGGTGAGACCGGGATCCCTACCGGTAAGACTGAAATGACTAGGGTTTTATGGCAGTGGCTATGTCAAATGAACTCGGTGGCGCCGGATAGAAAGTTTCGGTGGGGCCGAGTTTGACTTTTGGTTTGGGACATATGTGGATATGAGAGAGTGGTTGAGGGTTTTGGAGCATCTCAGTAAGCACTTTGAGCAAGCAAGCCATTAAGAAACACCTCATCCCCTTTTAATAGTATTGGCTTTTTCTATGGACTCAATGTGATCTTGGATCACTAAAAATAAAAGGTAGAGTCTTGAGCTTTTGAGCTTGAGCCAATTCCTTGTCCTTATCATCTTGAAGGGGTTCCACATCCTCTTGTCCACGCCACTCCATCTGTTGACCTTTTCTGAAATACACTGTATGAAAACATTAGTTCAACAAGAGACATGTTGACATTAATTACCAAAAGCTTTCAGTTGCGAGGGTGACAGAAGCTTAAACCCCAGTTTATGCGCTATTCCGTAAGGGACCGATTGGATCCAAAAGTTTAATGCTATGGTTAGAATTTATTCTTAATACTCTTCTCGTAGTTACGGATGCTTGCGGGAGGGTTAATCATAAGTAGGAGGTTTGTTCAAGTAAGAACAACACCTAAGCACCGGTCCACCCACATATCAAATTATCAAAGTAGCAAACACGAATTGAACCAACATGATGAAAGTGACTAGATGAAATTCCCGTGTACCCTCAAGAACGATTTGCTTATCATAAGAGACCATTTTGGCATGTCCTTTGCCTCAAAAGGATTGGGCTACCTTGCTGCACTTTTGTTACTACTATCGTTACTTGCTCATTACAAATTATCTTTCTATCAAACTACTCCGCTACTTGCAATTTCAGCACTTGCAGACATTGCCTTACTGAAAACTACTTGTCATTTCCTTCTCCTCCTCATTGGGTTCGAAACTCTTACTTATCAAAAAGAGCTACAATTGATCCCCTATACTTGTGGGTTATCAGCGTGCCGCCAGGACAGAAGCCTACTATGCATGCACCTAGCAAAGCCTGCCTGCATGCGTCGATGCACACCGCCACGATGCGCCAACCGAGCCTGCATGCGCTGATGCGTCCGCCACGATGCACTGACCGAGTAGCTTTCTTGCATGCCAGCCGCCACTGATGCAGCGACGGTCACTGCCGCTGGTTCCTCTCTTCTAGCTAGGTGGCTACATATTTGTGGCTTGTGTAAAAAAAGATAAGTGTTCGTTGTGGCTGCATGCACTAGGTGGTTACTAACAAGGGAACCCTACTAACAAAGCGAGCTCTCTAAGGAAACAATCAACAAATATGTAGTCCCAATATGTAGATAGGGCCAACAAGCCCATAGCATGATCACATAGTTCAAACTAGTATGAACTTAATAATAGAATAGATAGAAAACTTAATAATAGAACTTAAGATAAGGGCCAACAAGCCCATAGAAACTCCAACATAGTTCAATTACAACTTAACATAATATAGAGTAAAAAATGATAAAGGGTTTAGAACCCTAGTCGCCGCCTTCTCCACCTCGCTCCTCCTCCAAGCGCCCTTTTCACTGCTCCTCCGGGGCATTGTCAATGGGGTACGGAAGAGTGTGCATGCGCGTCGCGGTGGGGAAGATGTTGGTGTACTCCGTGAACCTGTTATGGTGGTGAAAGCGATGAACTCGCAGCCACACCAAAACACCCGGGTGAGGAGGTAGAAGGCGTTGAATGTGTTGGTGAAGTGGGCAAGGAGAGCAACCACCACCCCGTTTTGGATGACCTCCTCGACGCGGATCATCATTGGGCATCCCCACGAGAGGTGGTGGTAGCCGGACGTGAGGAAGAACTCGGTAAAGTTCCTTGCGGTCCTCGACCTTGATATCGCCCACACACGTAGTGTGCGATAAACGTACACGCCAGTAGGGTATAGCCTCTCCGGCATGGTGGGTGGGAAGCGGTTGGTTGGTCTGGTGTACTGCATGACTGAGGGATGTGTAGAAGAAGGAGAAGGGGTCGAAGAGCAAGAAGGGAAGATGGCAGAGGATGGGAGATGGATGAGGGATGGCAGAGGTAGAGGGTGGCTTAAATAGCCGTAGTGCTACGTGTTATTTGGTCGTGGCAATAATGGGGTCAAATGTGAAGTAGCCCATTTTCAAACCCGCAGCAGCATCGACAGTGTATATGAGTGTGAAACCGTGGTTTGAAAAGAAGAAAAAGAAGCTAATTGCACGCGTGGGAATCCATGGTCATATATATTATATGAACAAAAAGAGACAATTTTTGAATAGTTTGTGGCCATTTTGCATGATAAAAATAAATTTGGTCATTTTGCATTTGTATAGAACAAAAAGAACTAAATTTCCTATGCAATGTCAATTGTTGTGTAATTTCAAACGATGCAAAAAAAAAACAGAGCCAGGACGTTCACAAAAACAGAGCAAACAATGCAAAAAATGATGCAATTCGACGGCCCAACCAGAGCATGGTTTCCTTTTGGGCCCAATAACAACGTTTTTTTCATGTTGTCAGTGGTGGGCGAGCAGCCAAGCACAACCAACAGAATCGCCTCTCACGGATCGCCCCACGAGCCAACGATGCAGAGCCGTCCTTGTGATCCAATGTTGCGGAGCCTACACGCAGCCTGCCCACCGAATTCCTTCTAGAAGACCACATCTGAGGTCTGTCGCTTGGCGCCAGGGTATGATCGGACAGCTGACGTTCGGAGCTAGGGTTAGGCGAAACCCCGCGGGGTTTAGAGGGGTTTTGAGCTGGTCAACGGGGTTTCCAAGGCCTTGACTGAGCATAACTAATTTAAAAAATAAAAAATATGAAACCTTCGACGTTCGTTATTTTATAAGACACAGTAACAAGGAAAAATATGAAAGTTGGTCTATGGTCATTTTCATGAAAAAAAACTAGTTGGCACGATCGAGGTCAAATGAGCACCACTAATTTAAAAAAATCAAAAAAATATAAAACATGCGCACAATGTTGTCTTATGTGACATGTTACCAACCAAAAATCGTAAACTTGGTCTATGGTCATTTTCATGAAAAAACCTTCACACATATGAGCTATCACATAAAAATTTCATAGAGTTCAAGGAGAGGAGTTAGGGTTACCTTTTGTTTTTGAAAAATAAAAAAGATCACCAAAGCTTTATTTCAAAGTGAATAAGAAGGATCTGAACTTACTTTTCCATTTTCATATTTTAAACGTGTTTTAATAGTTTTTATATTAAAGCATATTTTTTCAAAATAAAATGTAAAAAGATGAAGATTAATTCAAAAAATAGTGAGACTTCGAATCTACACCATATAGATTGAATAGGTGTTAATAAAAAACATTAGGCTCATTTAGAGTAGGTCCAAAAGAACTTGCTTACAGATGGGCTGTATACCCTAGCCCGGGAGCTCATTTGGAGCACATTTCTCAAATTCAAATTTCTTTGACCTCCTCTAAATCACCTCAAATTTTGCACACATGATCTCCTACACAAACATAGATAGTTTGCCAAGTTTTTTTTTTGCATTTTTATGAATTTATACTATCTTGTCGAATGTCAGTTCAAAACATCGGATAATGAAACATGCTGGTAGGAAAAAGCATGCATTTGATTTGATTAATAAATAGTGAAAAAGCAGCATGTCTGATTAGTGAAGCAACACTGAAACAACATGTGTGATCATTGCAACACCTAAACTGGTGAGAAAAGCAGCATGTCTGATCAATGAAGCAACAATGAAATGACATGTGTGATCATTGCATCACCTAAACTCTTAGTTCACAACATCTAAACAGAACTAACCATACACCACATGCAAATTTAAGGACAGAAAAATATAGTTTACATAATACATTACTACCATCACCATAGATTCAGTTCATCACAGCATAAAACAACCACATTCAGTTTACCAAAAGTAACCCAAAAGATAAAGATAAAACATGCTGCCACATTCAGTTCATCACATCATCACATCACACTGGAGTCAGGGCCTTCACGAGGGCAGCATGCTGCCCCCTGATCATGTACTCCTCCCTGCGAATCGCTACATCCTCTGCATGAGACACAAGGTGATCGAAGCGGCCATCCTTTGGTTTTGGCTTGGTGGTGCAGTAGGGGCAGTGCCACTTCTTGATCTTGTGGTTGTAGAAGGAAGCAGCTCCCTTGGCCTTGATCTTCTCCACCTCCTTCGCTGTGAAGGACGCAACGTTGCCCTTGTACACGTCTTCTCCAGAATCATACTGCACACATGAATGAATTACATTAATACATTATAGATTCATATACACCATGTCAAAGGAACTAAATGAACAATCTAAATTTCAAGCAGGCTTACCTCATATTCTTTTTTGTCACTATACTCTGGATTGTACGGGTCGTACTGGGCCAGCTTCCTCTCCACCCCAACCATCATTGTTGGTGTACAAAAGTAGGGGTCCTTTTTGTACCTCTTTAGTTGTGCGCGGGCAATTGCAGCCACACGCCTGCGGCCACGCTTGGCGGGGCAGAAGAAGCAAAGACAGAGGACAACCAGAGCAACGCCAAGACAGAGGCGCGAGGAGCAAAGGGACAAGGTGGGCTTTCCCCGGGAAAGAGCCTTGCCAGGGCAGCCTACGTAGCCCCGGCAAGAACCTTGCCGGGGCAACTTGCCCAACACCAGCGAGGCCTCCACCCTTGAGCCTAAAAGTTCTGACACCGTCAACAATATTGGGACCAATGCTCGGGAGGTGCCTGCTTGGTGGCTTGCAGATCTTTGTGAAGACCAAGAACATACAAGACTAGATGAGAACCAGAAGGAAGAAACCCCCGGCAAGATCCTTGCCAGGGACGCTCACAAGACCCCCGACAAGACCCTTGCGGAGGACACCTGCGAGATCCCGGCAAGGCCCTTGCCGGGGCCCCGGCAAGACCCGTGCGAGAGACATCCGCGGGGCCGCAGCCAGGCCCACACCTGCCAAGGCTCCACCACCATTCCAACACAGCAGTTAGGCCGCCAACAAGACAGGCACCTACGTGGCAATGTGCAGCTTCTAGGCCAACTCAGCAAGCATCTGTGTGGTGGCATGGAGATCTTCATGAAGACTCTGCCACCGCACCAGCTCAGCAGCTAGCCAGCCAGCGTGGCGCTGCACAACTCGTCAGCCTGGACGCGCGTCGGAGCGAGGCGAAGCGGCGATGGACGAGATGAGCTTCCTTGCCTTCCCCGATAAAGTAAGAGGGCACGTCGGCAGCGCATTAAATGCGTTTTGTCCTACGATGCCAGGGATAAACTTGTATACGGTATAAAGTTTCCACCTCATGTGTGCCACTGTGGTGACCCCTTTGAACTATAAAAGGAGGCCCGAGGCGTACTTAAGAGGGAGTCAGACTTTTTGGACCCTGCACGCTTTGTAGCTAGTCCAAGAACACTAGATAAACACAAACCAGCAGGAGTAGGGTATTATGCATCACTTGCGGCCCGAACCTGGATAAATATTCCCCCATGTTGATCTTGTAAACCCGCTCTTTCCGCAGCCCCGCGCCCGCCAACCGTAGAAGGGATTCCCTGTGATCCCATAGGTGTCGTTTTCCCCGACATCTTTGGCGTGCCAGGTAGGGGGCGCAAGCTGTGAAAATCTGGTTTTGGAGTTAACTCACCGACTCCTTCATCGCGACAGCTCGAGAGGAGAAGGCGACATCGATCAGCCGCACTCTGGTGTCGTCCGCAGCTGCAACAACAATCCGCATGGCCATGAAAAGCTAAGTCACGTAAAACTTTGAACGATTCCTTTTAATATAAGGTTATTCTCCTCGAAAGATCTTGTTCTTTGTACAGAAAACCTGCACGCAATGGGAACCTTCCGCTATTGGCAACACCCTTGTTCTGTTTCGAGTCCGCTCAACAGTTCAAGCAGCCGCGCTGAGAACAGCAAGGTGACCTACCTGCTATTAGCAATGCCCTTGTTCTGTTTCGAGTCTGCTCAACAGTTCAAGCGGCCACGCTGGGAGCGGCAAGGTGGTTTGCCCGGCAGCAAGCGCCCCCGGCAAGCTGCTAAGGATCCGTCCTCAAAGCGCCATAGCATGGGTTTATGCGTCGGCAAACCTATCCCACTGGGCGTAGGGTGTATACGTACAAAGAAAGATCAACACAGGAAGATAGCATGTTTCATCTTAAAGTACTGCAGACTTATATTACATCAATTGTTGCTGCGGTTCTAACTTAAGATAAAGTCGTCTTGGTCATGAACTCGCAGCGGCAATGAGAAACGGGGTGCCTAGTCTCGGCGCTGGTCCTCCACCCTCCTGACTCCGCCTCTGGCCGATGATGGGCTCGTCGCTCTTGGCGCCCATGAGGTCCACATCCTCCAGCAAGCTCTCCAGCGCGTCGGCGAATTCGACGTTGGGGTTCTAGTACGCCACCTTGGTGAGGACCTTGGTCAGGGCGCCCCGGTAAAGCTTCCGGGCCTCATTGGCCAGAGAGGTCGCTCGATTGGAACGGAACTGCTCCAGGGCTTCAAGGACGCCCTCGAAGAACAAGGTCAGCCTGGCGTTGGGATCACGTTCACCTCCGAGGAGTACTTGAAGTTCGGCATGCCCATGGCAGCCAGCTGCATGGTGAGCCTCTCCGCGACAGTGACGAGGCGGCTGATCCAGTGGTTTACGCTCTTCGCATAATCCTTGTGTTCGGCGGCGTCATTGCTCCGCAGCCGCTTCTTGTCCTCTAGGGCCTTGTTCAGAGTCTCCTCATAAGCTCCGGCCTCCGAAAGCTTCCCTCCAAGCCGTCCAGTTTCAGCTTAAGGTCATTGATGGATTTATTGGCCTCGGAGAGCAGCTTGGCCTTGTCGGAGACTGTGGCCTGCGCATCCGCCAGAGTGCAGTTGGCCGCATCCCTCTCCTCCGTCAGCCCCAAGACCTCCTTCTTCAGCCCATCCCTCTCTAGCTCCAACTCCTTCATCTTATCGACATGGTCCAGGGCAGAGCGTGGAGTGCGTACTTGTGCTTCTGTTCTAGCTCCTGGGTCCGCTGCGCGACAAGCTTCTCAACCTCCTCGTCCTTGCCACGGAGTGTGGCGGCTAGCGCCTCCTCACAGGCGGCAATGTCCTCCTCCTGGGAGTTCAGCAGAGCCTGGTGCTGTTGCCGAGCGGCCTCGTCCTTGGCGGCCTGCTCCTTTGCCACCTCCTGGGCCTTCTCGATGTCAGCCTGCTTCAGGATGAGCTCCCGTTTGCGCTCTGCCAGCTCGCCCTGGGCAGCCTTCAGTTCTTCCCAGGCCTCGTGGAACCAGACTTGCGTCTGAGCGACGCGCTCCTCAAGATCCGCCTCCGCCTTGTTTGCTGCCGCCATCCTGAATTTCACCTTGTCTAAGCAGGCATGGTGGAGCGCCTGGAGCTTCTGGAAGTTGACGCTCATGGCCCGGAGAAGCTGCTCCTCTTGGGAACCGCTGCCGCCAGCGCTCGGTTCATCAACAACCCGGAGCCCGGCGGTGGCGAGCGCCTCGTCATCGAACACCTCCCCCTCGGCTGGCGTCCTGGTGCTCGCCGTCCCTAGGAGGTGGACGAATAGGTCGTCGCCCACATTCAAATACTTGCTCGGGGCAGGGGCTGTAGGGTAGGAAGGTTGGTCGTCAGCCACCTCCTTCCTGGCAGGCCCCTTGCCAGCCTCCTCGGCAGCGGCCTTGCCGGCCTCTTCGGCAGTGGCCTTGCCGGCCTCCCCGGCAGGCCCCTTGGCGGCCTCCTCAGCGGCGGTCTTGGTGGCCTCCTCGACAGCAATCTTGTTGGCCACGGCCTCGGCGTCCTTGGCGACCTCCTCGATGACAGTGTCGATATCCTCCTGGTCCATTGAGGGAGGGTCTGGAATCCAGAAAAGAAGATGCAACAAGGCCAAGATCAAGGTTCAGCAAAAAAAGAGAGAGAAAGAAAAAAGACAGGGACAGGAGGCAGGCCACTTAACCGTGCCAAGCTGGGAAGAAGCGGTTCCCTCCCTGCCAACGTTCATTGCCGAGATGGAGCCACTACCACCCAAGTTCGCCTCCTCCTCCTCCTCCTCCTCCTCCTCCTCCTCCGTGCGTGTGGGCTCGGTGTTTGGCGCCCTTGTCGGGGACGCCCCTCTGGGCGGCGTGGTCGACGGGGGCGACATGTTGGGGGTGGCCCTCAGCGGCTCCTCCTGCTGCCGCTCTCCTCCTGGAAACCCGGCAAGGTCAGCACCAAGGGATCGTGCCCGAACACACACCGATGGGCAGTGAGTAATGAACTCACGCTAGGGGCTGAAGCGGGGGCTGCGTCGGGGGTTGTCATCCGGGCTGATCGCTACCAACTCCGGCATGCGCGGAGTGCTTGCCGGGGGCTGTCGCCCGTCGAAGCCCTTGCCCTCTTAGCCACCCTCTGGGCCAACGTCTCCGTGTCCATGTGAAGATAACATCAAGTTAAAGGAGGATAGCACAGGCGTGGGGTCAGGAGATGATGCAGGGCGAAGTGCTTACTCGTCCTCCACCTCCTCTTCCACTAGCCTCCTCTTCTTCTTCGGGCTGAAGGACCCGAGGTCAAAATTAACCTCCGGTGTGCCATCCAAAGGAGGAGGAGAAGGGGATGGGGTCCGGCATCGCTTGGACGAGGAGGAAGAGGCCGCTGTTTTCTTCGCTACCACGGCCTTCACTGCCTTCTTGTTGTGCGACCTTCATCGCCGGCCCTGATCCGGGCGACGGACTACTCCCTGGACCTGTTGCCGTTCTTGCGCTGCCGGGCATCTTGGCTCGCCGGAGCTAGCCCGTCGCAGGACGCGTCTCTTCCTTGTGGCCGAGGGGTCGTCAGCCTCGGCCTCTTCTTCGACCGACTCCTCGACCACGTCTTCAACGAGGGGGGCCCCGACGCCGATGTTGCTGGCCTCCCCAGTAGACTCCGCCCATCCGGCAAGCTCTTTCTCCTCCACGGCCGTGTCAGCCTCGTCCTCCATGGTGCTGGCGCTATGAGCCTCCTTGACGAGCGCCGCCTTGGTGGCGATGTAGTCCAGCTCCTCATTGGTGGTGTCGCGGATGAGCAGCGGCTCGTCATGGACATAATTCTCTGACAAGTTGTCGAAGAATGCTTGCACCTCCTCCGCTTCCGGCTCGTCCTAGAGCGGATCGAGGCCGTGCGCGTTGAAATCTGGCATCATGGAGATGATGGCAGTCTGGCAAGAGTTGTTTCTCAACGGACCACTCCCGCCGGCAACCCAAACATGGACACCTTGACGGGCTTGCCGGCCTACTCAGCCCTGCCGGTCCTCTCAGCCCTGCCGTCGTCACTCACCTCGAGCTGGAAGAGCCTCTAGCAAAAATGAGCATGCCCCATCACCGTGAAGTTGTGCTTCAAGCCAAGGCGGAGCCTCATGATGTCAGCCGCGTTCCTGTAGTCCCAGGCTGGCCTCCCCTTGTTGTGCAGTGGGGCAATCCGGCGGCGGATGAAGTCTGCCCCAATCATCCTGAGGGTGAGCCCGACCACGGTGAGGCGATTGATCCTGGTGGTGGCGACCGAGAGCTTCTTGTCGTTGGCGTCGAGGTCGCTCCAGTCCTTGCGGCGGACCGGCGGACTCCGGCGAACCCGGTAGAACTCCCGTGGATCCTTCTCCTCGATCCAGCACCACCGGCTCCGCCACTCGTCCCACCTCTCCTTCTAGGCGCCCTCTGGGTACGTGCCCTTCTCCTGAGACCTCGGGATCCAGGTGATGCAGCCGGAGATGGTGCCCCCTGGCTGGATGCGAGGGTAGAAGTAGTGGCGGAAGAACGCCGTGCTGGGGGGAGCACTCCGGCGAAGCCCTCGCAGAGATGGGCGAAGAAGGCCATGCACGCCACGACATTCGGCGTAAGATCCAGAAGATGGAAGCCGTAGGTGTGCATGATGTCGTTGAAGAAATCAGATAAAGGGGGGCAGAGCCCTCAAGAGAAGTAGTCGACGAAGAAGGGGTACCGATTTGGGCCGGCCTTGGCGAAATCGGCAAGGATGATGCGTGGCAGGGTGCCCCGTCGTCTCCCTCCCCCACAAGGGCTTGAAGTAGTCCCTGAGGTGGACCACATCGACCATCGAGGGGAAGTAGGTGTGCTGCGTCCGAAGCGCCGCCAACTCGCTCTCCGGCGCCTCCTTCTCCTCGACATCCTTGGCCGCTCCCTTTCCCTTGCCAGTCTTGGGTGCCATAGCAGCTGAGAGGGGATGAGGGATTAAGGGCAATGAGGGCGCGGCAGCGGCGAGCAAAGGCAAGAGCTTGAGGAAGAAGAAGGGAGCGACGGTTCCGAGATTGGGGAGGGTGCAGAGGGTAAATGAACAGTGCCCCTGCAGTTTTCCTTTTTATGGGGAAGACGTGGACCGCCTCTTTACCATTTACCACAACGTGACGCAGGCGTGCAGCATTCGCCCCACGCATGACCCCCACGTCACGCATTCAACGCAGTTCGTGGGGAAGCGCAACTGGCGAGGGAGTTAACACGGTAAAACTCCGTCGCGCGCGCCTGCGCAGCTTTATGGGCCTGGCCCAATAACGCTCCGTGCTTATATGTGGCCCAGGCCCGGGGGCTCCTGTTGGTGTACAAAAGTAGGGGTCCTTTTTGTACCCCTTTACTTGTGCGCGGGCAGTCGTAGCCACACGCCCGCGTCCACGCTTGGCGGGGCAGAATAAGCGAAGACACAAGACAACCAGAGCAACGCCAAGACAGAGGCGCAAGGAGCAAAGGGACAAAGTGGCCTTTCTCCCGGCAAGAGCCTTGCCGGGGCAGCCTACGTAGCCCCGGCAAGAACCTTGCTTGGGCAACTTGCCCAACACCAGTGAGGCTGCCACTCTTGAGCCTAAAAGTTCCGACACCGTCAACAATATTGAGACCAAGGCTTGGGAGGCGCCTGCTTGGTGGCATGCAGATCTTTGTGAAGACCAAGAACATACAAGACTAGATGAGAACCAGAAGACGGAACCCCCAGCAAGATCCTTGCCGGGAACGCTCACAAGACCCCCGGCAAGACCCTTGCCAAGGACACCTGCAAGACCCCGGCAAGGCCCTTGCCGGGGCCCCGGCAAGACCCTTGCCGGAGACATCTGCGGGGCCGTAGCCAGGCCCACACCTGCCAAGGCTCCACCGCCGTTCCAACACAGCAGTCAGGCCGCACACAAGGCAGGCACCTGCATGGCGACGTGCAGCTTCCAGGCCAACTCAGCAAGCATCTGCGTGGTGTCATGCAGATCTTCATGAAGACTCTGCCACCGCACCAACTCAGCAGCCAGCTAGCCAGCGTGGCGCTACACGCCTCATGAGCCTGGACGCGCGTTGGAGCAAGGCGAAGCGGCGACGGACGGGACGAGCTTCCTTGCCATCCCCTCGCATGTCGGCAGCATATTAAATGTGTTTTGTCCTACGGTGCCAGGGATAAACTTGTATACAGTACAAACTTTCCACCTCCTGTGTGCCACTATGGCGACCCCCTTGAACTATAAAAGGAGGCCCGAGGCGTACTGAGGAGGGATTCAGACTTTTTGGACCCTGCATGCTTTGTAGCTAGTCCAACAACACCAGATAAACACAAACCAGCAGGAGTAGGCTATTACGCATTACTTGCGCCCCGAACATGGATAAAAATTCCCTCATGTTGATCTTCTAAACCCGCTCATTCCATAGCCCCGCGCCCACCAACCGTAGAAGGGATTCCCTGTGATCCCATAGGTGTTGTTTTCCCCGACAATCCTCCTCCTGAGTATACAATTACATCCATCACTAGTAAATACAAAAGCCAATTGAAAATTTAGATATGCACCCATGACACATTGATCATAGGGCTAATATACTATGATCCTGTTTGCATTTTCCATTGTCATGCACACACATTGAACAACAGAGCTAATATAACTACATATTGTGGACAAATTTATATACTAATGAATCAAATAACTTCTTAATCAATGGATTCCATTTGGGCATATGACTTTCAAAACCCCAATCTGAGTAGCATTCAAAAATAAATCTAATAAGCATACATGTATGTAGCATTAAAAACCTCAATCTGTGAGCGTTAAAAACAAATCTAATAAGAATACATCTGTGTAGCATTGAAGCATAGAGATCCCTATCTCTCAGACAGATCTATCTAGCATTTTCGCAACGAATGTAATCCAACAAACCCTATTACAAGACCCCCCATCCCCTCAATACAGAAAACCCTGGCCCATTCGTCAAACCAACTACTCTAACCATCTGTACTACCGTATGAATCACAACCCAACCAATGCAACTAACTCTACAAGATAGTATCCTAAATATTGCAACTAACAAGAAAGTTCAAATACCTCCTGCTCCTAAACAGGCTGCGCATCGGGGGTATCGGGATGGACTACGTCGCTCGACGCTGTCACCTTCTGCTCCGGCAGTGCTGAGGCGGAGCCCGCCACCTCCTTCTCCACATCCATAGTCGTTGCAAGTTTCCCCGCACTACCGTGGACACCGCCAACATCCGCGGTCACCGCGTCCTACAGCTCCACTACATATCAGGCCGCTGCGCCGGTGTCGGCACGAGCTGCCGCCATCGGACAGATGGAGGCGATGAAGGTGAGGAAGACGATGCAGTGGGGGAGAGCGAGATAGTGCGGTGGAGGCAGTGGAGGAGAGCGAGACGACACCGGTGGGGGAGACAAAGAAGATGCGGCAGGGAGTGGATTTGGGGGAAAACCCTGGGGGGAAATAGTAGGGGCGATGCGCCGCGAGGTGGTTCCCCCTCTTTATACGATGGGATGTTTCGGGCATGTCCCATGGACATGTGCTACCCCACGACCGCGGTCAGTTGCATGCGCCCACGTATACGAATACCACTCTATGGTCAGCATACAAAACCACTATTCGGGTAAACGGTCAAAGGTGGACTCGGCCCTACGTGGCCCCCCTCGCCAGAGTTAACGGTCAAAGGAATTGACCCGACGACAACGTCCATTGTAACATGTTCTGATGGTTTCGGGCAAGGGAGAAAAGTGAGCAAAAGTTAACAGAGTGGGGGATGAATGAGTAAAACTAACGAACCAGGGCATAGAAATAAAAAACCCTATCAATTAATAACAAAGCATAAAATTGACTTTGGTGCTCTCTAACTGGTGCTTTTTATAAGAGGATGATGACTCAGCAATAAAACTAAATAGGTAGGCCCTTCGCAGAGGGAAGCATGGATTTGCAGAGGTGCTAGAGCTAGAGCTTTTAAAACAGAGATAAATATAATTTTGAGCGGTATGCTTCCATTGTCAACATAACAACCAAGTGATCTCGGTATCTTCCATGCTAGATACATTATAGGCGGTTACCAAAAAAATGGTAAAGTTTTTACTCCCCCTCCACCAATAATCACACTCCACGACTAGCCGAATCCTCGGGTACCGTCCATACCAATAACAGCTTTGGGGGATTTTTGTTTTATAAATATATTTTGATTTGATTTCGAGCATGGAACTGGGCATCCTGATTACCAGCCACTTTCTCATGAATGACAAGTGAATAAACACTCATCGTGAGAATAACGCACCTAGCATGGAAGATACTGATAGCCCCCAGTTACTACATGAGCGATTCGGGTATACAAAACGGATTATTATTTGAAGGTTTAGAGTTTGGCACATGAAAATTTACTTGGAACAGAAGGTAGATACCGCATATAGGTAGGCATGGTGGACTCATATGGAGCAACTTTGGGTTTAAGGAAGTGGATGCGCAAGCAATATTCCCGCTTAGTATAAGTGAAGGCTAGCAACAGATTGAGGAGCGACCAACTAGAGAGTGACAACGGTCATAAACATGCATTGAGATTAACCAATATTGAGTGCAAGCATGAGTAGGATATAAATCACCATGAACATAAACATCATGGAGGCTATGTTGTTTTTGTTACAAATACATGCGTGAACATGTGCCAAGTCAAGCCACTTGAATCATTCAAAGGAGATACCATCTTATCATACTACTCCATCTGTAAACAAATATAAGAGCATTTAGATTACTAAAGTAGTGATCTAAATGCTCTTATATTTCTTTACGGAGGGAGTACATCATAACCATTTTAATTTTCATGTTGGCACACAAGACAAACCATTATACACTCCTAGCTAATTAAGCATGGCATGAGTAACTATAATCTCTAATTGTCATTGCAAATATGTTTCATTCATAATGGGCTGAATCAAGAACGATGAGCTAATCATATTTACAAAAACAAAATAGGTCGAGTTCGTACTAGGTTTTATCCATCTCAATCATTTCGTCATATATCATCATTATTGCCTTTCACTTGCACGACCGAATGATGTGAATAATAACAAGAGTGCATGTTCATTGGACTAAGCTGGAATCTGCAAACATTTATTCAAAGGAGAAGACAAGGTAATATGGGCTCTTTGTTAGATCAACAATAATGCATATGAGAGCCACTCAACATTTTCATCGTGGTCTTCTCCTTACGACCCAAAGAAAAAGAAAAGAAAAGAATTTCAAAGAAACACATTAAAATATTTTTGGAGTTTTTGTTTTTCTGAAGCAAGTAGAACAAGAACGAGAAAAACTATTTACACTGAAAAGCTCCCAACAAGCAAAAGAAGAACGAGAAATCTTTTTGGGTTTTATTTTAATATTACTAGTAAATTAAACTAGAAAGAGAACTAAAAAGAAGCGAGAACTATTTTTTGTATTTTCTCAAAGTTTTTAAAACACAAAACAAGAACACGAGAAAAATAAACTAACATGGATAATACAATGAAAAAGTATGAACACCGACAACTGAAATGAGTGTGTGAACATGAATGTAATGTCGGTGGGAAATATGTACTCCCCCAAGCTTAGGCTTTTGGCCTAAGTTGGTCTATGGCCACGGCTGGCCTGGATAGTATCCAATGTTGTAGTTGGGGTTGTACTAAGCTGCAGCCGCCACTGCTTGAAGGGCTGCAGCATGGAGGCGAGCGGCCTCCACCTCTCTCTCATACTCGTCTGCCTCCTCTCTGGTTATGAAGTATCTCCGTTTCACCTGAAAGTTAAAGAAGGAAGGAGCAGGAAGCCTAATACAGAAGACACGCTCCCTGTCAAAGATTAATCGGTACAGGAGGGCTTGTTCGCTCCTCTCAAGAAACTGGTAACGAACCATAGCATCATTATCAAGGTAAGCTGGTGGTAACTTAACATCATTTTCTCTTATGGGTACCCCAAGATAATTAGCTAAACGGGTGGCATAATTCCCACCAAGAAAATATCCATATTTAGCATTATTGTGTAACCTCCTTGCAATAATAGCCCCCAAGTTATATTGTTTATCACCCATTGCCGCACACTTGAGGACACTAAGATCTGATGCTAAAATGTGGCTGTGATCATGTTTACCATTAATGCATCTACCTATAAAGAGAGAAAAATAATGTATAGCGGGAAAGTGAATGCTCCCTATGGTAGCTTGTGTGACATTTCTAGTTTCTCCCCTAGTAATGCTAGCGAGAAACTATGAACAATCAATTTTACGAGGCTCACTATGAATCCCCATTGTGGAATTTTGCACGCATTATTAAAATCTTCAAGGTCCATGGTAAATTATTTATCATAAAGATCAAATAAAACAGAATGAGTATTGGGCTGGATGTAAACTTAAATCTCTGCACAAATGAATTAGTGAGGTAATAGTACCGCCGACACCTATCTGACACGAACTCTTCAAGGCCAGCATTTTCCACATATGCGTTAAATTCCTCCTTAAAACCTGCATGAACCATGAATTGATCCGACGGCCATTCACAAGGCTGCAATAGAGCTTCCCTTGGTGGTTCAAGGTCTGGCTCACGTATCGTGAGCCTTGGGGCTTTCTTCGTCGAGGAACCCCCTTGGTATATCTTCCTAAACATTTTTCTTCCTCTGAAAATATTTAGAATTTTTTAGTGACTCAAAATAAAAGTGAACAAAACTCAACAAAACTGATAGCAACTACTCCCACAAGTTCCTAGAGGCTATATCATGCAACAAAACTACTTTGGACCATATAAATTTGACATGCAAGCTCAAGACCAAGGTTACCATGGCAGCAAAAATTTGCAATATATAAAGTACTAGAACAAAAACTAATTGGACCATTGGAGCAGTCACATACCGAAGAATAATCCCCCAAAACAGTTTTGCGAATGGATCTTTGAGCAAGGAAATCGAAAATGGCAGCAATATGAGCTAGAACACGGGTTTGAGCAATGGTGGTATTTTTTGGAGGAAGACAAAGTGGATGGGTGCTTGAATAAGTGAGGGGGGGGCCCACGTGGGACCCACAAGCCCGCTAGGCGTTCCCAGGGGTGGGCGCGCCCTGTGGGCTTGTGGCCCACTGGTGCTGCCCCCTGGTGTGTTTTCAGTGCGAGAAATTATTAAATATTCCATAAAGATCATATTAAATTTTCAGGGCATTTGGAGAACTTTTATTTTTGGGACATTTTTTTATTGCACGGATAATTCAAAAATAGACAAATAATAGTATTTTTGCTTAATTTATTCTAAATAGCAGAAAGTGAAAAGTGGGTATAGAAAGTTGCGTCTACTAAATTCATCCATATCATGCCCATCAAAAGGAATCCATTTACAAGGTTGATCAAGTCTTATTAACAAAATTCTTCCAAATGACATGAAACCGGAGAATCTTCGTATAACACGAAGTTACCTCAATGGGGATATGCATGTCCCCAACAATAGGAATATCATATTTCTTTTTGACAGTCGGAATGGGGAATTCAAAACCTCCAATAGCTTTGAAAATTTTCCAATAGAATTGATGCTATTAACTTGAGGTTGTTTCTTCAGAAAGTTTACCGTATGCTCATTACCATTAACATGAAAGGTGAGATTGCCCTTGTTGCAATCAATAAAAGCCCCTGCAGTATTCAAAAAGGGTCTACCAAGGATGATCGACATACTGTCGTCCTCGGGATATCAAGAATAACAAAGTCTGTTAAAATAGTAACATTTGCAACTATGACAAGCATATCCTCACAAATACCGACGGGTATAGCAGTTGATTTATCAGCCATTTGAAAATAGAATTTAGTTGGTGTCAACTTATTCAAATCAAGTCTATGATATAAAGAGAAAGGCATAACACTAACATCGACTCCCAAATCACATAAAGCAGTATTAACATAATTTCTTTTAATGGAGCATGGTATAGTTGGTATTCCTGGATCTCCTAGTTTCTTTGGTATTCCACCCTCAAAAGTGTAATTAGCAAGCATGGTGGAAATTTCAGCTTCCGATATCTTTCTTTCATTAGTAACAATATCTTTCATATACTTAGCATAAGGAGACATTTTCAAAATATTAGTCAAACGCATATGCAAAATGACAGGTCTAAGCATTTCAACAAAGCGCTCAAAATCTTCATCATCCTTTTTCTTGGATGGTTTAGGAGGAAAGGGCATGGGTTTCTGAACCCATGGTTCTCGTTCTTTACCATGTTTCCTAGCAATGAAGTCTCTCTTATCATACCTTTTATTCTTAGGTTGTGGGTTATCAAGATGAACATCATCATTAACATTCTCACTAGGTTCATGTTCATCACCAAATTGTGTTTCAGCAACAGAAAAGGAAATATCATTTGGATTCTCAGGTGTGTCTACAACAGGTTCACTAGAAGCATGCAAAGTCCTATCAGTTTTCTTTTTCTTTTTATTACTAGGACTAGGTGCATCAATATTAATTCTCTGATAATGTTGTTCAATTCTCTTAGGATGCCCCTCAGGATACAGAGGTCCCTGAGTCATTTTACCACCTCTAGTCATAACTCTAACAACATCATCATTGTTCTTATTATTCATCTCATTTGACAAATCATTATGTGCTTTGAGAACTTTTTCTACCTGAGTTTTTACCATGGAAGCATGTTTACTAATAATCTTGAGATCATTAACAGTTCTACACATATGTCACCCAAGCAGTCAAGCAGATAAGCATTGTGTTTCAATTGTCTACTAATATATGCATTGAAATTTTCTTGTTTAACAATAAAGTTATCAAATTCATCCAAGCATTGACTAGCAGACTTATTATGAGGAATATCACCTTCATCAAATCTACAGAGAGAATTTAACTCTACTAACTGTGTCAGGTTATCAAGACCATGTATTTCTTCAACATGCGGTAAATTCTTAACATCTTCAGCCTTAATACATTTTTTCTTCATAGATTTCTTTGCCTCTTGCATATCTTCAGGACTGAGCAACAGAATACCTCTCTTCTTCGGAGTTGTCTTAGGAGGTGGTTCGGGAAGAGTCCAATCATTATCATTACTCAATATATTATTCAATAGCACTTCACACTGGTACAACGAGGTGCTATCGAAATGGTTTTTAACCCCTTTCCACGACGACATTTGGAACCGTCGCCAAGTGAGTGCGGGCGATAGGGGGGGTCCTTCCCACATGACCTAGAAACCGTCGGGGATTGGCCTTCCTGGCACACACGCTCGGCAAAATGAGCTCGTGTGCGATCAGGCGAGGCATCGAAACCCAATCGTTTCCGTTCGTATGTACATCCCACACAGTCAGTCCCAAACAAACGTTTCTGTTTGTTATGTACATTCCACACAGTCAATCCATGGAATACGTTTCCGTTCTTATGTACATCCTACACAGTCAATCCAGGGAAAACGTTTCCATTCGTATGTACATCCCACACAGTCAATCTAGGGAAAACATTTCCGTTCGTATGTACATCCCACATAGTATTATGTATAGGCTCGTGTGTGATAGGTGTAACTGTCACACACGCTCTTCCTTGGTTAACCGTTTGCTTTTATTCAACTACATCACACATGATTTGTTGAAGAAAATTGTGTGGCATTGGACTATCCATCACAAGCGCTTTTACTGCTAGAACCATTTGCAAAGTTCCATAACCCATTTAGCAGGTTTATTAGTTTACAATTAATAATTCTAGTATTAAGAAAATTCACATTTCATATTGAACAACTATTTGCCAATTTCATATCAGGCACATAAACATATTTTAACATCACAATACGATAGCAACCTGAAAACAACACAATACAACATATAGCTAGTTCAGCTTCATAAGAACAATATTTGAACAATATACTCATTTCCCTAATCGAGATCATCCAGGCTCGTCTTATCCACCTCTGCTTTCATTTCAGTAAGAACCTGTTTTGCACTGGCCAACTGGGATAGTGCCTCCTCCTTCGCCAACACCATCTTAGCAAAGTCTAATTTAAAAAATCTGAGCTCATTCTCCACCTTCCTCTTTTTATCCCGCATCTTCAAATATTCTTCAAAGATTGACAACACTTTCTCTAAGCCTACCTCTGTTCTCTTCCTCATACATGCTCTAGAGCTTTGCTAGGCACATCTTCAAAGACTGTGGCCACTCTTGATCAACCCACTCCAAGTAAGAACACTTCTGTTCATCCTATAATATTTAAAGGGAAACGGATTTATAGCAACATAGAAAATCACCAATACTTTTTTTGAAAAACTGAACGAACATGTTAATTATGACATATCTTCTCAAAAAGATCAATGTGCAAATGAATTAATTGTTACTGAGACAACAACCAAATTCTGAAACATCATAAGCTATAATTAACTACAACAACGCTACAAGTTCTTACTCATGTACAAATTGAACCTTTTATGAGGAAGGTAAATATAACTGCAAGAGCATAGCGACAGTATTTGGATGACAACAAATTGATACATACATGTGTGTACATGCACAAATTTAGTAACATAGAACTAATAGCACTAAGTTCGTCCACTATGTATGCCAAAACCGGTGCAAAGACAACTGTTGCTACATCTCGCACTGGTGCCCTGCACTGGCGAGCCGATGGAGCGGAAAAAAATCAGGGACCCGGACTCCGTAGCACCTAGTTGCTCCGATGCCCAGTTCCTTCGTGCCATAAATATTTAGTATTTTACTGCTTGGCTGCTCGGATGTGTGGACCAAAGTTGGCTGCAGAAACTGCTAAAGTGGTGCCAAATAATTTTCTAATGGCACCGCTCATGAAATGGTAACATTTTTAGATACTAGGTACAAACCGTGACACTATCTTAGGATGTGTTTGGTTGAAGGTGTGGTATGAATGGGTTGGGACCGTGACAGTGTCAGAATCACATCTAACAAATGATTGTAAGAACGAAAGAGGGTCTAACTGTGACGCCCACGATTCAATCATACACTAATCATGCACGCAAATGTGTACGATCAAGATCAGGGACTCACGGGAAGATATCACAACACAACTCTAAAACATAAATAAGTCATACAAGCATCATAATACAAGCCAGGGGCCTCGAGGGCTCGAATACAAGTGCTCGATCATAGACGAGTCAGCGGAAGCAACAATATCTGAGTACAGATATAAGTTAAACAAGTTGCCATAAGATGGCTAGCACAAAATGGGATACAGATCAAAAGAGGCGCATGCCTCCTCCCTGGGATCCTCCTAACTACTCCTGATCATCGTCAGCGGGCTGCACGTAGTAGTAGGCACCTCCAGTGTAGTAGGAGTCGTCGTCGACGGTGGCGTCTGGCTCCTGGGCTCTGGCATCTGGTTGCGACAACCAGGTAGAAGGGAAAGGGGGAAAAGAGGGAGAAAAGCAACCGTGAGTACTCATCCAAAGTACTCGCAAGCAAGGAGCTACACTACATATGCATGGGTATATGTGTAAAGGGCCATATCGGTGGACCGAACTGCAGAATGCCAGAATAAGAGGGGGATAGCTAATACTGTCGAAGACTACGCTTCTGGCAGCCTCCGTCTTGCGGCATGTAGAAGAGAGTAGACTGAAGTCCTCCAAGTAGCATCGCATAGCATAATCCTACCAGGCGATCCCCTCCTCGTCACCCTGTTAGAGAGTGATCACCAGGTTATATTTGGCACTTGGAAGGTGTGTTTTATTAAGTATCTGGTTCTAGTTGTCATAAGGTCAAGGTACAACTCCAAGTCGTCCTGTTACCGAAGATCACGGCTATTCGAATAGATAAACTTCCCTGCAGGGGTGCACCACATTACCCAACACGCTCGATCCCATTTGGCCGGACACACTTTCCTGGGTCATGCCCGGCCTCGGAAGATCAACACATCGCAGCCCCACCTAGGCACAACAGAGAGGTCAGCAGGCCGGTCTAAACCTAAGCGCACAGGGTCCTGGGCCCATTGCCCTTAGCACACCTGCACGTTGTGTGGGTGGCCGGAAGCAGAACTAGCCCCCTTAATACAAGAGCAGGCTTACGTTCCAATCCGGCCAGCGCCCGCTCGGCCGACGTCACGAAATGCTTGGTGATACCATGGCGTCGGTTGCCCATATCTTGTCCCACGTGGCGGTTAGTGCGTATAAGGTCAACGACCCAACTCAGATCAAATACCAAGATCTCGTTAAGCGTGTTAAGTATCCACGAACGTCGAACATGGCCAGGCCCACCTCTCTCCTAGGTGGTCTCAACCTGCCCTGTCGCTCCGCCTCAAAGTAACAGTCGGGGGCCGTCGGGAACCCAGGCCCACCTCTACCGGGATGGAGCCACCTGCCCCTTCAGCCCCCATCTCTGAACAGTATCACAGGTAAGGTAACAGTGTAAAGTATATAGTATATGCCCGTGATCACCTCCCGAAGTGATCACGGCCCAGTAGTATAGCATGGCAGACGGACAAGAGTGTAGGGCCACTGATTGAACACTAGCCTCCTATACTAAGCAGTAGGATAGCAGGTAAGGGTAACAACTGTAGCAACAATGACAGGCTATGCAGTAGAATAGGATTAACCGAAAGCAGTAACATGCTACACTACTCTAATGCAAGCAATAGAGAAGAATAGGCAATATCTGGTGATCAAGGGGTGGGGAGGCTTGCCTGGAAGCTCTGCAGACGAAAGGAATCTTCGGAAGTGTAGCCGTAGTCGAACACCGAAGCATCAAAGGTCTCGGGGTCTATCGCAGTATCAAAGTCTACCGAAAAGAAGCAACGAAGGGGAAACAAATAAATAATAGAGCAAACAATAGCATCACAAAATATAACAAGGCAATACGCGGTGCCAGGGGTGAGCTAACGCAGGGATAGGTGATACCGACGAAGGGGGGAAACATCCGGGAAAGTATCCCCGGAGTTTTGCGTTTCAGATAGATGAACCGGAGGTGAAATGCTGCATGTTTTCTAGGCTAGGGATGTGTGGCGGACGAACGGGCTGCGTATTCGGATTCGTCTCGTCGTTCTGAGCAACTTTCATGTACAAAGTTTTTCCATCCGAGCTATGGATTATTTTATATTAATTTTAAAGATTCAATTCATTTTTAGAATTTATTTAATTAATTTAATTCAACATTATCCAGAATAGTGCATGCTGACGTCAGCATGACGTCAGCAGTCAACAGAGGTGTTGAATGGGTCAATCTTACGATGGATCCCACTCGTCATACACTGCTAACTAATTAACCAATTTAATTAGTTTAATTAACAGGTTAGTTAGGTTAGTTAATTAATTATATTAATTAAACGGAATTACTTAAGTTAATTAATTAATTGATTTTATTTATATTATTTTTATTTTTATTTTCTCTTTTTTTTATAATCGTTCTAGGCACGGGGCCCCCTTGTCATTGGGCCAAAGACCATAGCGGGCAAATGGGCACGAGTCTCGGTAGCCTTGGCGCCAGCCAGCTTAGGCGCTACCCGAGCCAAGCAGTGGCGGGCGCCCGATTACCGAGGCGGGAGGCGATGGCGGGGACGACGGCCCACGGTGCTGTTGGCATGCGTCGGGTGGCGACGCGAGAGAGAAGGTCATGGGCAAGCGGCGGGGAGCTCCGGTGAGCAGCGCAAGGCGTGGAAGGGTGGACGCGCGGCTGCGGCGCGAGGCAAGGCGGGGTGATGGCGTGGGCGGCAGAGGAGCAAAGCAGTGAGCGGGTCAGCGTCGGTAGCGTCTGGCTGCGTCTGTGTAAAGCATGTCTTGTGGGGAGGGTGGCGGTTGCAGCAGCGGGAGGTCGGGCGCGCGTGGGTACGCGCCAGGTCGAGGCCAGGTGAGCAGGGGCGACGGGGCGGGGCTACGGTCATGCGCGCGCGAGTGACAGCGCCGGTGACAGAGAACAAGGGGAGAGAGGGAGGGAGGCCGGAGCTCACGGCGAGGCGTAGGGCACGAGGCAGTGGTGCTCGAGGTGGGGGATGGGGACGGCGCACATGGAGGAGGCAATCCGGCGAGGTGGCCGTGGCGGAGGCACAGCTCCGGGCGGTGAGGATCGGCGGCGATGTGTCGTGGGGAGGAGACGAGGTCGAGTTGGCGTTGGGCGACGGCGGAGCGGTGGCGGCCCGGTGATGAGGGGGCGACGGAGAGGAGAAGGGGATGCGGCGGTCCGGTGGGGAGGCGGCTCTGGCGCGGTGGCTTAGGGCGGCGGCGACGGGGTCGGGGCGGTTGCCCCGATCCGGATCGTGGGGGAGTGGGGAATGAGGGGGGGAGTGGGGAGCGACTCGTCTAGGGTTTGGGTGCCACGGGGGTTAGTAGGCGCGGCTGGGCCAGCCGGCTGGGCCAGGTGGGTCGGCCTGGTGTGAGCTGGGCCGCCTGGTCCAGTGGGGGAGGGGGTTTCCTTTTTTTGTAAGTTTTGTTTTTTGTTTTATTCTTTTCCTTTTCTTTATTTTCTTTTATGTTTTCGCTAATTGTTTGGGCACCGAATAAGTTTGGTAAAATATGAGAGTTTGTCCAGAAATCACAGCACAATATATCCTACCACCCAAAACTTGTTTGGGGTAAATATCATTTCATATTTATTTTGTATTAATAAAAAGGTTAATAAATAATGTTTTCAGCTACTGTTTGAGGTTATTTAAGTCACTTATCAATTTTCAATAATGTTGTTTACAACTTTATCATAGCCTCTGATTTATTACTATTTATTGAACATTTTAGTTTTAATATTTAAAACTTTTATTGTTTGCTTGATTTTGAATTTTGAATTTGGATCGGTTTCAAACTAACGCGAGATTAGCAACAGTAACTGAGGTGACGTGGCATCGTTAACGTGGGATTACTGTAGCTTAGTCATCCGGGCGTCACAATTCTCCTCCACTACAAGAAATCTCGTCCCGAGATTTAAGAGGTAGAGCAAGAGGGAAAGGTCTGGTTACAATATTCTAACGGATGTTCTCGGTCTTGGCTGCTCTTCTCGAAGAAGTTAATCCATTACGTTGATGTCTTCATTCCTATGCTTCAGTCATCATAATGAAGTCGGCATCCTTTTCTTCGGGAACTCCAACGTGCTTACGAATAGGTAAGGGACAGCTCGGCTACGACAGAATTCTTATGAGGGCAACAATCTGGGGTTAACCCATGAATGAGCATAAGATTATCTCTCGAGTTGAACATATAAAATACATCGAGAGTAAGGTACGAAGGTATAATAAGAGGTTCCAAACGGATAGATAGCTGCTCGAAGTCTGAACCAGAGTGAGAAAGGGGTTCAGAGCAGCGAGAGTAAGTATTGCGTCTGATACCAGAATAGAGCACTAGGCAGGTGACCCGTGAATTACATACGAAGTCAAGCACGAGGAATAACTTTGACAACAGGGCGTACAAGAGAGTCAAGTTTCGATCATGTGGAACTGTGGATTATGGGCCCACCATGTGGGCTAAAAGTAGGAAGGGTGATGACGTCTTGCACGATCATGTTAGTAAGGCATGTCAGAGGATAGCCTGTCAATTATGTCAGCAACAACGTCGGTACCAAGGGCGAGGGACGAAGAGAACCATTCTCCTGCTCGTTGAACGAGGCGGACCAATAGGAAAAGTTCTCGTCCATCGGTGGTTACCGAAATGTCATCAACAATAGTAACAGGGTCTTACCGACACGATTGTACACCCATGTGTTTACATAAGCAGAAGAATATTACTTCTTAGATAATACTAATCACTAGAAAGGTTAGGCAGAACAATGGAGGGGAAAAGGTGATCATCATATTAAATAGTACAACGGAAAGGAAAACGTGTTTAAACACATTATTCAGGGGTATATCCTTCCCAAGGATAAGCAGAGCATGATATCCATGATATGATAGAAAGTAGAAAACCACCTAGGGAAAGGGGCGAGGAAACTCCTGATGTTACCCATACAACGGTGTTTGGATAATTGATCAAGAAACATCTAGCATTATGCTTCCAATGTTCTTATTGATGTTTGAGTACCACAGTCATGCTTCGAGATAGCATTGACATGGCCATCAGATAAAGGTCAGACTTTGGATACACAAGGGATCCATTAGGAACAACTTATAGAATAAGTCTTACAATTTCCTCATGGAAGAAGGGATAACCTTGTTTAAAAAGGAAACTATAACAATAGGTCCTCCGGCCAGGTGTGCTAGGCATGACATCACCTTACCGATTCATATAAAGACCAATGTTATAACTCTTGGAAATATGTTCCAACCATCATATCTGACTGAGATTCAGATCTGATTGGTGTCAGGATATCTCAGGCTCAGGATGCCTGAAAAAAAGGTGCAATATAGATTGACGAGATGACATTGTAAGATTCTTGGGAAATGAACTATGGAAGCAAGTTCCAAATCATGCATTCATCATTAGACCAAGGGGAGGATGAGGAGATGGCTGATGACCTCAGCGACAATTCATTGGGATTTCCACAATTATGTGAACAAGGAGCTAACATTTGTCGGATCAAATGATATAATGAGGTATGCTCGAGGAAAACATACACAATTAAGCATTGGTTGAAAGGTACACCCGAAATATGGGCTTAGGTAGTACGATCAATGTTAGAATGGTGATTCGATAACCAAAACACGAGGAATGAAACTATCGTTCATAAACTTATAAGAAACAGAGTTGCTAGGAGTTTTGAATTTTTACACATCACAGTCCATGTCGGTGTCAAAACCGGCGGATCTCGGGTAGGGGGTCCCGAACTATGCGTCCAGGTGGATGGTAACAGGAGACAAGGGACACAATGTTTTTACCTAGGTTCGGGCCCTCTCGATGGAGATAAAACCCTACTCCTGCTTGATTAATATTGATGATATGGGTAGTACAAGAGTGGATCTACCATGAGATCAGAGAGGCTAAACCCTAGAAGCTAGCCTATGGTATGATTGTTGTTAGATCCCACGGACTAAAACCCTCCGGTTTATATAGACACCGGAGAGGGCTAGGGTTACACAGAGTCGGTTACAATGGGAGGAGATCTACATATCCGTATTGCCAAACTTGCCTTCCACGCCAAGGAAGTCCCATCCGGACATGGGACGAAGTCTTCAATCTTGTATCTTCATAGTCCAAGAGTCCGGCCAAAGGTTATAGTCCGGCTATCCGGACACCTCCTAATCCAGGACTCCCTCAGTAGCCCTTAAACCAGGCTTCAATGACGATGAGTCCGGCACGCAGATTGTCTTCGGCATTGCAAGGCGGGTTCCTCCTCCGAATACTTCATAGAAGATTTTGAACACAAGGATAGTGTCCGGCTCTGCAAAATAAGTTCCACATACTGCCATAGAGAGAATAGTATTTACACAAATATAATCTGCTGACATATTCCGTAGCGTGACATCACACCACGGCCGAGCCTTTATTCGAATCGTTTTACTGTCCCACCTCAGCGCGTTTAGCGAGGCAGTTTCCTTGGCACGTCTTATCGAAGCAGAGATCGTGTCCCCTTAATTTACGGGATCCTCATCAATACGGGCGTGGGTAACCCGGTCGTGCCCGTTGGTATATCCTCTCGATCAACGGTGAGTCCCAAACGGTCACGGGGAGGACTCTTGGTATTCAACCTCTTATAAAGAGACCAAGGCCTTACTCCTTTTTTCGACCTCAATCGAATCTGCCTCTTGCCTCGAGTTCCAACACCCAAGGCCCTAGTTTTTAGGCGCTTCGGACCTTCGATGATGTCCAGCTATGACCTTCGAGGCCGATGGATGCCTTCCTCCGTTACGGAGGAGGACGTGCTAAAGCTGAGAGAAGCCAGGTTCTTGACCGGCGAAATCTCGCATAGGCTGCCTGCTCAAGGGCAGGTCATTCCCACTCCCAAGCCTGGTGAGAGCATGGTGTTCGTGCCTCACTTCCTTCGAGGGCTAGGCTTCGCGATGGATCCCTTCGTGAGGGGGCTCATGTTTTATTATGGGCTGGAATTTCACGACTTAGCTCCGGAGTCCATCCTCCATATCTCATCGTTTATTGTCGTGTGCGAAGCCTTCCTCCATATTACTCCTCACTTCGGACTGTGGCTTAAGACCTTTAAAGTAGAGCTGAAGATGATCGAGGGACAGTGCGCGGAGTGTGGAGGCGCTGTTATAAGCAAGAACGCTGACGCCCCGTGGCCCTAGGGCTCTTTTCAAGAGGAGTTCAGCTTATGGCAACAAGAGTGGTTTTATATCACGGCTCCCTTGGGCACCAAGTGGGTGGCGCCACCTGCTTTCCGCTCGGGTCCCCCACCACGACTAGCATCATGGGTCAATAAGGGGCTGGACTGGGGGCCGGCAAAGGACGTGCCTCTGTTGCAGGGCCGCATCCGAGATCTCCTAGAAAGGGACATCAGTCTGGTCGTGGTGACGTAGGTTATGCTAAGTCGCCGAGTTCTGCCCTGCAAACGTTGCCCCCTCCACCTGTGGGAGTTCAAACCGGAGGGACCGCGAGCTCTCCAACATTTTCTTGGCATGACGCACGTGGATATGTACAAATTGTTCTTCGGACCACAAGTAGTTTGTCCGGATTCTACATAGGACGCATGACTGAGCTGCAATCGTCCGGATACTCAAGTAAGTAGCCATGTTCCCGGACACACCATCCGTTCATTTATCACAACATCACCCTTAAAAGAGTTGTCTTTGAAACAGGAGTGGGTAGCGAAGGAGAAGTTAATCAGGTGCCCGGCCCCCCTTCCTGAGACCTCGCCGGATCCCGTGTTAACCAGGATGCTGGAGATCGTGCCTTCGGAAGAAAGCGAAGGGGAGGACAAGGAGGCGGCTGCCTCCCCGAAGGAGGTTGTCCGGAGAGGACGAATCGAAAATTCCTCTACTCAGGGGAAGAAGAGGACCGCCTTTGAAGGCCCGGAGACCACGTTCTCAAAGCGGGGGAAGAAATCTTCGCCAGAGGGTCCTGTGCCGGGGGATACCTCGGCCGTGCTATGCCCTCTAGGGGAACAGCCCTCCACCGAGCCGTAAGTAGAGAGGGGGGTTTAAAATGAGAGAAATCCCTGTTTTATTTCTGAGGAAAATAACCAAAATTTTACCTTGTAGTTCGGATCTCAGCCCTTCTCAGCAGAGCTCATCTTCGGGGGATCTTCTTCCGGAGATGATGGAGAGCGGAACGCCTCCCCCAGCCGTACTGCCTTACGAGGCGGACGACCCTAAGGTATCGCCGCAGAGGGTTTCTCCGAATCCGGCAGGGCCTGAAGGCATTCATATGGACCCCCAAAGCCCTCCGTGTCCGGCCTTCTAAAAAGGCCATCGGACGAGTCCGGCACCGCCCGATGCACGGTCGGAGGAACCGAAGGATCTTTTGACAGTTTCGCATAATAAGATGCGCCCTGTGTAGGTAGTAGCCCCTGAGACTTTGTGTGTTGTCGAAGACGACAACACATGGAGGATCATAGTCCCAGTCATAAATTTGCCGCCTTCTCATGTAGGTGGCGAGGTGTCCTGTGGCTAGCCGGACTGATGAATTTGCCGAGCTAAAGCGGCAACTTGACGTGGCAGATGCCGACATCGCGCTTGTCAACAAGCGGCTTGACGAGGAACAAGGTATGTAATATCTCCGGAGACACCTGGTAAGAGGAGCTTGATGCCAGTATCTTACAACATGTGCGCTTGATGCAGATGGTGCCGCCGCCATGGAGAACCTTCAGGCAGAACTCGTCCGAGCCAAGGAGCAGGCCAGGAAAAGTGATGCGGCTGCCGTAAAGGCAATTGAAGAGCTAAAAGCCGAACAGGCTGCTCACTACCGAAGCAAGAAGGAAATGGCCGAGATGGCTGTGAAGTTGAAAAGCGCTGCTGACCGTTGCAAGCTTCTTGAAAAGGAAGATCGGGCGGAGCAGACGGACCTGGAGAAGGCCACTACAACGGCCAAGGATGCTCGCTCTGCGATGAGAGCTATGCAGGAGGAGCTACTTCAGGCCGGAGATATCGCGGCTGGAAAGCCCTTTATGCTGCGGATGAAGTTTGGGGATCCTAAATATGCTCCGTTGGACCGGATGTGGAGTACGACGGACACTTATCTAGATTTGGCGGCGAGTGCCGCGGACGCGGCCGAACACTTCCGAGATCAAGAGGACCGCGAAGTGGAAAAGCTCTTCTGGTCGCAGTTCCACAATCCAGAGCGTCCACTTACATTAACCGGTCGTTTGGCTGAATGGGCCGAGCTGAATAGGTTATCCGGACTCGCCATGAAGTATGTCGTGGGTCATCTGTGGCCAGAAAGGCCAGAGCCGAAAAGTTATTTTAGCTTGTTGCAGCAGTTCCTTGGTGCGGTGCCGCATATCAATGCAATGAAGAGGTCAGCATGCATAAAGGGTGCGCGGATGGCTCTTGCCCGTGTCAAGACATACTGGGCGGTGATGGAGGCCACCGTTGTTGCATCCCAAGACTCGGACGGAAGCCGAGTACCTGCCGAGCACTATTTTCAGGAAGTTCTGCAAGGCGCTCGTTTAATAGAGACGCGGTGCTCGAAGGACACTATGTTCAAATAACGTGTATTATTGTAAAACAATGTTTTGATGGAATATAAAAGCTTTTTATACTTGTGCCTTCAAGAATTAAAATACCTCCTGTGCGGCCGTTAATGTATATGTGTATATAACCTGAAAGATGGCAGTCTTCGGCTTCAGCCCCACACATATAACGCGGGGGTGTACGCAGAAGGCGCATTTTCACACTTGATCCAACGTCTTGGTCCATGAAGGAGGTGATAGCGCAGCGAACTAGGCAATCGGACTTTAATGCTTTATCACTTTCACTTGACCATAGGAGCTTGACAGTGAGGCTACTATATAGCCCCTGGTGGCGCCGCGCTCGCCCAAACTCGGGGCGCGTGTGTGCCTGGCTGGGAAACGGCCCTTCATTAATGCGGAGGAATCCCGAAGATTCCGATAGGTCATTGAGTGGTTGACTAGTCTCACGCTATATCATGACAGTCAGTTTTCGGCTTTCTCTACTGAGGTGTTCGCCTGGCTGAACCGGGGCACAATCGCAGTAGTTCTCCTGGTGCCGCCTTAGCCGATAGAACGGAACATAAGGCAGCAAAACACAGGAGCCGAGCAAACCCAACATTTGACCAAAGACATGATTCGGAGCTGATGCATATAAGGCCAAACTCGCGACGCCGAACACTCCCTAAGATATTCGGTCTTTATAAAAACGGTTGAGCAGTGCCCTTGATAATAAGACCCTAGTGTCCAGGTACGTGCAAAATTCGGACATGGCCACATGCCAAGACGCCAGCCTCCTCCGTGGTTATACTGAGAATCCGGGGGATGTGTATCAACAAGAGACAGTAAAAAAGGTTTACGCAGGGTCTTAATCTAAAAAGAATCATGGAGACGGGTCCCTGCTGCACGTCAGCGCCTGTGTCTCCATTTTGCCGTGTCCTAGACGGGCGTAGCATGGTGTTCATCTGTAAAAGAGAGGAACTTAGCTGAAAAGAAAAAGAATAGTCGTGCGGAATGTACGTTGTACTAAATAAACAAAGTATAATTTAAGACGGGTAAAATTGAGCCTTATTGTCGCTTATTTTACATACGTGGAGCCCCTTGTGTAGGGGTGTACGGCTACTAAACCTTTATCAATTATATGTTTGCTCCGGACCCGCCTAGCCGTGTCCGTGGTCTTAATGACCTGTTAGATGCTTTTGTTGGTGAAGCTGTTTTAATGTATGGCTGTCAAGGCAGCCGCATATTCTTCCGCGCTCGAGGAACACTCGTTATTTCCCTTTAGTGAGATGATGCCTCGTGGACCGGGCATCTTAAGCGTAAGATATGCATAATGCGGTATTGCGTTAAAGCGGGCGAAAGCTTCGCGTCCCAGTAGTGCTTGATAGCTACTTGAAAATGGGGCGATGTGGAAGGTTAGCTTTTCGTGATGGAAGTTATCGAAGGGAGCCGAACATAACTTCTAGCAGGAGAGAACCCGTACAATGGGCATCCGTGCCTGAAGTTACTCCTTGAAAGGAAGTGTTGCTATGGCGAATTTTTGTTGGGTCCATCCCCATTTTGCGGATTGTGTCCTGATATAGCAGGTTTAGACCACTGCCGCCGTCCATCAGGACTTGTGTAAAGTGGAGTCCGTCGATTATCGGATCTAATATCAAGGCAGTCCAGCCTGCGTTCCGGATACTTCTAGAGTAATCCTGATGGTCGAAGGTGATCGGTTTTAACAACCAGTGGCGAGACTCCTTTGGGATAGGCCGTATGGCGCGTATCTCTATAGGCGCCACTCTGTTTTTCCCTTTTGTCACGTGAACTAAGTTTACTGTTTTGACTTCTTGTGGGAAATTCTTTTGTTTCCCGGTGCTCTGCTTGTGGGGTTCATCATCGTCCTCACTTGGTGTGTCGAGCCCCTTGTGTTCGGCGTTGAGTTTGCCGGATTGCTTGAAGACCCAACAATCTCTGTGGGTATGGTTTGCAGGCTTCCCGGGAGTACTATGGATTTGACATATCTTGTCCAAGATTTTGTTTAGGTTAGATAGCTCGTCCCTGTTATCCTTGAGGGGCAGCTTTTTCTGATTCTGCCAAGAGCTTTTGAATCCGGCGTTGACTGTCGTGCTCGTTGGGCTGTTTCCCTTATGCTGGCGCTGGTCCTTGCTGCGTCGCGGTTTCCCATTTCCATCCCTGACTTCGGATGTACTTGGGTCGCTAGTGTTGCATCTTGCCAACCAGCTGTCCTCTCCCGCGCAAAAGCGGGTCATGAGGCTTGTTAATGCGGCCATTGTTCTTGGCTTTTCTTGGCCGAGGTGTCTGGCGAGCCATTTGTCTCGAACGGTGTGTTTGAAAGCTGCTAAGGCTTCGGCATCTGGACAGTCTACTATCTGGTTCTTTTTAGTAAGAAATCTGTTCCAGAGTTTCCGGGCTGTCTCTCCGGGCTGTTGAGTTATATGGCTTAAATCGTCTGCATCCGGAGGTCGGACATAGGTCCCTTGAAAATTTGCCCGAAAAGCATCCTCGAGCTCTTCCCAACTTCCAATGGTGTTTTCGGGAAGGCTTTTAAGGCAATGCCGGGCTGGCCCTTTGAGCTTGAGGGGTAAGTATTTTATGGCGTGGAAGTCATCTGCTCTGGCCATGTGTATGTGGAGGATATAATCCTCAATCCAGACTCCAGGGTCTGTTGTTCCGTCGTACGCCTCTATGTTTACGGGCTTGAATCCCGCTGGAAATTCATGGTCCAGCACCTCGTCGGTGAAACAGAGGGGGTGTGCGGCACCCCTGTATTTGGGTGTGCCGTGTTGTTCGGATATTTGTTGCGTTACATTGCTTACTAGGTCTTGCTTTCTTGGCCCGTAGATAGACCTGGCTGGGCCATCCTTTTGATGCGAATCCTTGGGTGGATCGCGTGTTGGTTTGTGTGTGGCACCATTTGCCGCTCTATGTTGGCCATGGGGTCGTCTATCCGACCGGGTGGCTTCCTTATTTTTTTGATTTTGGGGGCTCTAGGGCCTCCTCATTAAATTCGGGCAGTAGCTTTCGCTTCGGGTAGCTCTTTGTGTGGCGACTATCGCCGTATTTGTCTGTGATGTTGAGTACTTTGCTCCATTTGATTCGGAGTGCGTCTTCCGCAGTTTTGAGCTTCCGCTTCTGCTTTTTCAGGCTACGCGCCGTGGCGATGAGCCTTTTGTGGAGGTTTTCCTGTTCCAGGAACTTGTCCGGCGTGAGGTCGTCCGGACAGCTATCTTCGCCGGGGACGGGTTGTGCGGTTTGTTTATCCAAGTTGCCTTGTTCGGACGGTTTCTCGATGCCATGTTCATCGTTCGCCAGCTCGCCCTGCTCTGTGGCTGGGTCTGTACGACCACTGTCTCTATCGGGGCGGGGCTTGGAGCGGCGCTTACGCCGCCGCTTTGGTTGCTTTTCGGAGGAACGACCCTTCGTTGTGTCATCCCGTTCTTCCTCGTCGTTTCCTCTGGGTGTGTCCACCATGTATACATCGTAGGATGGGGTGGCTGTCCAGTGCCCTATAGGCGCTGGTTCATGTTCGTCTCCTACATCGTCGTCCATACCGTCGATGTCTTCGGAGTCGAAGTCGAGCATGTCGGTTTAAATCATTGACAGTGGCTACAAAGTGGGTGGTGGGTGGGCGTCGATTTTCTTCGTCGTACGCATCCCAATCCCGTTGGCCATAGTTCGGCCAGGGTTGTCCTGACAAAGAGAGAGACCTTAGTGAATTCAAAATGTCGCCGAAGGGCGAGTGCTGAAAGATATCCGCGGCTGTGAATTCCATGATAGGGGCCCAATTGGATTCGATCGGCAGGGGCGCGGAGGGTTCGGAGTCTGGAGAAGAGTCCGGCACCCTAGAGTCACGGGCTTCGCAGAGGATAAGGCTGGTGTTTGGCTCGATCGCCGTTGAGACTGCAGCCCCCGAGGCGGTGTCTAGCCACCCGTCCTCGATCGGCGCAGTTGGCTCCGAGCTAAAGGTCGGAGCTGACGCGAGCGCGGCCTCCAGGGCACTGTTCGGCGTCAGAGCTAGGTCATACCCATCGTGACAGTGCGGCGTGCTCAGCTGTGGCTCAAATCCGTCGAAGATCAAGTCTCTGCAGATGTCGGCTGAGGGAGTCCCGGACTAGGGGGTGTCCGGATAGCCGGACTATCGTTACGGCCGGACTCCAAGACTATGAAGATACAAGATTGAAGACTTCGTCCCGTGTCCGGATGGGACTTTCCTTGGAGTGGAAGGCAAGCTTGGCGATACGGATATGTAGATCTCCTACCATTGTAACCGACTCTGTGTAACCCTAACCTATCCGTGTCTATATAAACCGGAGGGTTTTAGTCCGTAGGACGAACAACAATCATACCATAGGCTAGCTTCTAGGGTTTAGCCTCCTTGATCTCGTGGTAGATCTACTCTTGTACTACCCATATCATCAATATTAATCAAGCAGGAGTAGGGTATTACCTCCATCGAGACGGCCCGAACCTAGGTAAAACATCGTGTCCCTTTTCTCTGTTACCATCCGCCTAGACGCATAGTTCGGGACCACCTACCCGAGATCCGCCGGTTTTGACAATCGACATTGGTGCTTTCATTGAGAGTTCCTCTGTCTTTGTCGCCATCGTAGGATGCCTCATCTCGTCTTTAAAGACGATACCATCTCCAAAGAAGCCTTGGCCACTGGTCAGACTCTTCGGCTAGGCGGTTTTCTCATGACCGCTAGTTCGGCCGCCGCGCCGATGATGACCTCTCGAGTCATCAAAACCAATCTCCATGTTAGTTCAGAACTTGCCGAACAATTAGATCCGGTCGAGCTCTCCTTCGTAAACGAGCTCTTGGATCGCATCGCCGCCCTGGGAGTCGCCACAGATTACGACCAAATCGGGCCTAAAACCGATCTGAGAGAGATCAAGTCTCCCCAGGATACCCATCATGTTGCTGTGATAGAGGAGCAATGCGGCGACTCTTCTCCTATCTTAAGGACTAGCTACGTACGGATTCCCGATCCCTCCATGCCGGATTCCTGTGGAGGGACGGATGTTGATCAAGCCCTGAACTTAAAGTCAGGCGGCGGGTCGGACTCATTGGATAGCACTCAAAAATCCAAACTTCCGAGTTCGGAACTTCCCAACCCTTGAGTCCTAAATTGGACGGGGTTCCGGATTTAGTGCCACCCGCCCACCCAAACATTAGCGATCTCTCTCGAATTCGGCAAGAGCCCGCCGAAACAGTACATCATTACTGGGCCAGATTCCTCCTGGTTATGAACAGGATAAAGGACTGCCGAGAGGAGGACGCAATACCAATCTTCTGCAATAATTGCACGGACAAGGGAATCCTAAACGCCATAAGTCGTCATGAAATTACACGCTTTGCTGACTTGGTGACCATCGTACAAAAGTATCTTGTGCGATGGAGAGCGCGTGGAAAACCGAAGTAAATTTTGGGATAATCCGCCCGAATACATCCCTAGTCCGGAACAAAAGGGTGCATCATTATCAAGCACCGGGTTGAATACCAAAAACCAAAACCCCTAAAGGGTACGGAACCGTCATGGAGGGTTGGCTAAACGGACCCTGCAAAATTCATAGCACAGAGGGCACCACTCCAACTCATAGCCTTCGAGCATGTTGGATACTACGGCAGGTAGCCAAAAGTGGCGAAGAGCTTCTAGCCTCAGAATCCCAGCCCAGCAACACCAGTACGGTGTTAACAGTCTTCGAGACTTTCGCACCAAATAACATGCGAAAACGACAACTCCGCAACCTTGCCGAAGTCTACCAAGTAGCAACAATAAATCCATGGAGTGACACGGCTATTACCTTCAATGCCGGATTTAACCTAAATTCCGAACTGCCCGGGCACCAGCCGCATTGGTCCTCAGCCCGATAGTAGACAGCTTTCGCCTTACTAAGGTACTCATGGATGGCGGCAGCAGACTAAACCTCATCTATTAGGAAACCCTCCGAAAATTGGAAATAGACTGGAACCGCATTGAGCGAAGCAGCACAACCTTTAGAGGAATAATCCACCGGGAAGCATGCTGCAGGAAAAATCATCTTTGGGCGTAGTGTTCGCTCACGGACAATTACAGTCTGAGGAGGTCACATTTCAGGTGGCCCCGTTCAACAAAGCAGATATCATGCTTTACTAGGACGAGAGGCATTCACAATTTTCAAGCTATACCCCATTATGGGTACATGAAGCTTAAAATGCACGGACCTAACAGAATAATCACTCTAGCTAGTGATCCGAACATAGCACTCCGCGCCGAAAACAAGACAGCCGCACTAGCCCTCGAGGCACTGTCTGAAGCCCTAGCGGCCGAGGAACTCACCGCGACGCGTCCACGGTGAACAGGGACGATGTGATACTTGATAAAAGATCCAAGTCCACCTCTTTTAAACCAGCGGATGAAATAGTCAAATTCCAAGTCCACCCAACGGACCCTGCAAAAACGGCCTCCATCGGGGCACAATTAAACCCTGATGTAGACGCCGCACTACGAGGATTTCTACAAGAAAACTGGGACATCTTTGCCTGGCACCCTTCATACATGCCAGGAATCCCACGTCACCGGCCGAGCACAGTCTAAATATCCTAAAAGGATTCAAGCCACCAAACAGGCTCTTGGCTTTTCCGAACCCAAGAGACAGGCCATGGGAGAGGAGCTAGCCAAACTTTTGGAGGCCGGATTCATCAGAGATATAAAACATCCGTACTAGCTAGCGAACCTGGTGATGGTACCAAAGAAGGATAAATCCTGGCGCCTATGTGTTGATTTCAAAGACCTTAATAAGGCTTGCCCAAAGGATCCCTTCCCCCTCCCTCAAATTGATTAAATCATTGACGCTACAGAAGGACACGACTCATTGTGCTTCCTCGACGCGTACTCCGGCTACCACCAAATCAAGATGCGAAGCCAGACCAAGCTGCAACAGCATTCATCACTCCATACGGCCCGTTCTGCTTCAACACAATGCCCTTGGGCTCAAAAACGCCGGCGCAACATATCGTCAGCGCATGATTCGGACATATGTCCGCAAACCAGATCGGCAAAAGCGGTGGAAGCATATGTAGATGACGTGGTCGTCAAAACCAAGCACGCCGAAACTCTAGTAGACGACTTGAGGCTCACATTCGACAATCTTGAAAATATGACATCAAGCTCAATCCAAAATGCGTCTTGGCGTTCCAGCGGAAAGCTCCTGGCTTCATTGTGTCCGTAGAGGAATTGAAGCAAACCCAGCCAAGATTCGAGCTCTGTCACAATTGGATATTCCAAAAGACCTCAAACAAATACAAAAATTGACGGGATGCGTAGCGGCTCTAAGACGCTTTATCTCCTGTTTAGGAGAAAAGGCATTACCTCTTTACCGCCTCCTCCTCCGCACCGAACACTTCGAGTGGACGGATGCCGCCACGGCCGGACTCGAAGAAATAAATGCCATTTTGGCAACAAATCCAGTTCTGGCAGCATGGCGTAGGCGAACCAATGCTATTATACATCGCTGCAACACATCAAGTTGTCATTGCGGTGCTCGTTGTCGAGCGAGAAGCGGACGGACACCGGTTCCCTATTCAAAACCGGTTTATTATGTGTCCACTGTCCTAACTCCATGCAAGTCCCGGTACCCACACTATCAAAAGATAGCATACGCGGTGTTCATGGCATCCTGGAAGCTGCGACACTACTTTCAAGAGTGTTCGATAACGGTAGCCTCCGAAGTACCTCTTAATGACATTATAAACAACTGTGACGCGACGGGCCGGATTGCTAAATGGGCCATAGAGCTCCTCCCATTCGACATAACTTATAAGCCACGACGAGCTATTAAGTCGCAGGTTTGGGCCGACTTCGTGGCCAAATGGACTGAAGCCGGACTCCCTAAAGAGTACGGCGCATACTCCAATTGGATCATGCACTTTGACGGCTCCAAAATGTTGGCTGGCCTGGGGGCTGGCGTCGTCCTGACGTCCCCAACCGGGGACACAATCCAATCGCCCTTCGATAATGTATACGGACTCCAACAATGCGGCCGAATCTGAGGCCCTTCGCACGGCCTCCGGATGGCGATCTCCATGGGCATTCAACGCCTAGAGGTGCGCGGGGATTCAAACCTCGCAATATCTCAAATAAACGGAGACTTTGACACCAAAGATCCGAAAATGGCAGCATACTGCAATGCGGTCCTAAAAATGCCAGCACGGTTCGAAGGGCTCGAATTTCATCATATAGCCCGGGATAACAACCAGGCGGCGGATATATTGGCATGCATCGGTGCAAAACGCGATGCCGTCCCACCCAATATCTTTTTGGAACGGCTGTTCAAGCCCTCCGTACTATGGGAAGGGGAGTCCGGCAATAACAATCCGGACCCAACCGCACCGCCTGACGCCGAACACTGACACAATCGGAGGCTCCGCCCCCGAGATAACACCCTCTGCTCACGAAATAATGGCGGTTATCGCCCCGTGGACGGAACCATTCCTAGCCTACCTAACTAGGCAGGAACTCCTCGAAGACCAAAATGAGGCTCGCTGCATAGTACGGCGCTCTAAAGCCTATAAAGTCCATGAGGGAGAGCTTTATAAGAAAAGCACTACCGGAGTCCTTCAAAGGTGTATCTCCGAAGAGGAAGGGCGAAACCTCCTGGCTGAAATTCATGCCGGACTGGGTGGGCACCATGCCGCAGCCCGCGCCCTTGTAGGCAAGGCCTTCCGTACAGGATTTTATTGGTCGACGGCCCGGCGGGCAGATCTTGCGCAGGACTTAGTCCAACGATGCGTCATTGCCGCCTTTTTGCTAACCAAAGCCACATGCCACCCAACGCCGTTAAAACTATACCCATCACCTGGCCGTTCACGGTGCAGGGGCTTGACATGGTTGGACCCTCAAGGGAGGAACCCACAAGCAAAAATACCTATTGGTCATGGTGGACAAATTCACCAAATGGATAGAGGCCAAACCAGTTAAAACGGCGAATCCGGACCAGCGATAGACTTCATATCGTGGGTAGTGCACCGTTACGGTGTCCCCACAGTATCATCATCGACAATGGCACCAACTTCACGACCGATGAGGTCAAATCATGGTGCAAAAACATGGGCATCAAGCTCGATTATGCCTCGCCTATCACCCTCAAACCAACGGCCAAGTCGAGCGGGCAAATGGTCTAATCATGAGCGGCATTAAACCCAGACTAGTGCGGTCCCTCAAGGAATCTAACACGCACTGGGTCGAGGAGCTCGACTCCGTACTCTGGAGGCTGCAGACCACACCGAATCGTACTACCGGATTCACACCATTCTTCATGGTGTACGGCGCAGAGGCAGTCTTGCCCTGCGACATAATACATGACTCACCTCGCGTACGCATGTATGAAGAAAGAGAAGGCGAGCTCGATCGGCAGGACAGTTTGGACGCACTAGAGGAGGAGCGCGACGTGGCAAAAGCTCGTTCCGCATTCTATCAACAGCAGGCTCGAAGATATCAAAGCAGGGAAGTACGGGCCAAAGCTTATAACGTTGGCGAACTAGTTCTACGCCTGCCGGACAAGAAAAAGGACAAACTCAATCCCAAATGGGAAGGTCCCTTCATCATCGACCAGGTCCTGACCGGCGGAGCATACCGTCTGCGAAACGCATCGGATAACCGACTCGAGCCGAACCCATGGAAAGCTGCCCGTCTACGAAGATTCTACGCCTAAGTGCCGGACTCCAAGTTCGTCTCCTTCTTTTTGTTGTCTTTTATTTCTCTCCTTCCCCCTTCTTCTTGTAGCCTCTAAAGGCTCGTTTGCGCTTTTTCCGCACACACTTGACGCGCTTTCCGCGCTCATTATACCTGGGGGCTTCTTTAACAGAAGCTTATTTATACGGGCTTCATGCCCAAAGACATGTGTTAAACTTCCGCATGTACCTTTTATTCACCATTATATGCATCGATATGACTTAAGTTTTGGCCAAGCTGGGTTGCTGTCTCTGTGCTTACCCCTCGTTCCCGATTATTGGCTAGGTGGTAAAGGGAGCACCTCTGCGATTACTCTTGTTGGGTCACCGGATGTGTACCTCGGTAGGTGAAGCCGAAAGTTAAGCGTTCTTAAGGGAATATTCGGTCGGTGAACTGAAAGATGATTTTAACTATTTACCCATCTGCCCCGGATGATTTTCTGCTTTCATAGCAGCTTCGCCATGCACTTTAGGGCATGCATCCCAAATAAAGGAACCCTTAATGGAACTATTCTCCCGGAAGATGTTTCTTACTACCCATGTAATATAACATAACTAGTTGGGCACTTGTCCGATACAGCAACAATGACCCCTCGCCTTGTCTCCATGAATACCACGGTTCTTATATAACCACGAAGGTATTGGACACACTCCGGACTACTTTGGGTCCGGAGGTCGGCTTAAAAGGTCCGCTATGACAAACGATCTACAATCCGGCTAGAAGACATTTTTTCATGTCATATTTTTACATAGTCAATTTGACTCATTGTATTCCTCCTCAATGCCATCTAATAGGCTATCTAATTTACAATCTTGCTGGGAATACTTGGCGGCCAATTCTACTTGGCCGTACACTAAGCTTACAGGGATATCCATCCCATCCGACCCCACAGGTCCGACCTCGGCCATGTGGTTTGGGTCAGCCTTCGTGTACCGCGTCTTCACCATGGCCCAGGCCTCCCTGGCACCTTGACGACAGGCTGATATCTTCCATAGCGGAAGCGCCGACGTGCTCCTTGAAGCCGCTCCGCCAGCTCCCCAATGCCTTCGGGCAGGGAGATAGATGGCCACAAGGCTTGGCCGATGCCTTTCATCACCTGTCGGACTCGTTTGCAGTAGGCCTTAATTCGGGAAGAAGATCACCCAAAGAACTGGGCATCTCCTCCTCGGGGCGACCTGTGAGCAAACCTACAAACATGTTTATGTTAGTGGCCTTCCTCGCCGAACTCTTTTCAAAGTTCGCTCAAGCACTTACTGAAAATGCCGCGACGAAGCCGCCGATTCTCCTTTATGGAGACAGACAACTGGGCACGAACGTCCTTTAGTTCCTCACCCAGCTTGGTGTTGGCATCTTGGAGGTTATTCTTCTCCTGCCGCACCCTCGTAAGCACGCTCTCGCCGGCCTTTAACTGGCGTAAGAGCTGTTGCTTGTCCGGATCTAGTCCGGCGCCATCTGCAATGTTTTGGTCAGATTTACACACCCGCCGCACTTTATAAACTATTTTTTTTAAAGCATATATTACCAGAGGGGGCCTCTGTAGCTCCCCCTGTAGCGGCTAGTGCGGCCTCAAGTTGGGCCTTGCACTCTTCAAGCTCTTGGGACAGTCGGGTATTCTTTTCTGTAAGATCCTGCATAACAAATGATCCTTAAATCAGTTATTCTAACTATTTTAAGTCTCGGGGGCTACTGGCATATATAACTGTCAGATTTTCTTACCCGTATGTCCTTTACATACTGCTCCGTGGCTCTGGCTAGACCATCTTGAGCGGCACGGAGGTGCGCATCTCCCGAATCAAAGGCATTCAAGGCCTCTTGGGAGAAACATGCATCACGAAGAACTGTCCGGCGACGCCTGTGATTCAAGGCGCTCTCCACCTCGGAGTTGGTGGCGGACAACCTGTCGGCATCCTCTGTCGGAGGAGCATTCGATGCACGTCTCGTGCTCGCCTCAGCCTCCGGACCCAGCTTTGAAGCTTGGCCGGTGAAGGTTCGATTGGCAATCTCTCCGGACTCAGTCCGGGGAGCGCTCTTTTTCCTGAAAAGAGCATCAGCATTAGTACGCCTTCCAGGAATCAATCCGGGGAGTATGGTGACACGCTATACCGTTGCGGCGGAGTTTCGATCCGGACCGGACTTCTTTTTAACCTGCGGGGCCGCGCTGCCCCTTGTTGGCCCGGCCGCGCGAGCTTCGACTCTGCCTCGAAGGAACCCCTGCGAAACACCATTGGTATACGGTGATAAAAAATAAGCACGGATGGGTCATTATCAGGGTTTTGGGATCTTGGTCTCAGATTACCTGTGGGGCTGGAAGTATTCCGGGGTAATCGGCCATAATGGCTACCAAAGCGTTGTCGATGCTAAGTTGGTAGAACACCCCGTCGATCATCTCCACCGTTATATCCGGATCCTCTTCGGAGGTCGGATCGAGGGACCGCTCCGGATCCTTGGGTTCTGGGGGCGGGCTGTGTATCTTCTCCACAGTCCGGCGCAGTTCTGTGCAAAAACCATGAAATGAGATATTTAACTACGGGAACATGGATCGGACAGGTCATAAAGATGTTTGCTTACCCAGCTTCGAGGATTATTCGAAGAAAACTCCTTCAGTGGGTTGACACGGAGGAAATCCTCCTCCTCTCCTTTGTACATGGCAGACAAGATCTTCACCAGTTCGGTGACCGATCTTGGCCCTTTGCGGCCATGGCGGGTGGCATCGTCCTCCTCGTTGAAGTCACACATGGGTGGCCCTCTGTATTGGAGCGGCTGCACTCCTCATAATGCAGACTGCCATGACTCCTGTCATGGTCAATCCGGCATGAGCCAGTAACCTTATTCGGCTCATCGAATAACGGACATCCCGGTCATCTTCTCTCCGGGGCTCCGAGGGCGCCAGCTAGGCACTTCTTCAGAGGAGCATTCTTTGAGCTCCGGAAGGCCGATCCGAACAGGATCCGGCAGCGGGACGTCCTCCATATAAAACCATTCCGAAGGCCAGTCTTCGGACGCCTTCTTTGGGGTTCCGGATAGGTATCCGGTCCCGGCGATGCGCCATAGCTCGGCTCTGCCCACTTGATATATTGACCCCTCATGAGAACGGGGTACTAGGCAGAATATTCTCTTCCACAGTCCGAAATGAGCCTCGACGCCCAAGAATAGTTCGCAAAGGGCCACGAAGCCCGCGATGTGCGTGATGGAGGCACGAGTAAGGTGGTGCAATTGGAGGTCAGAGAACTCCAAGAGCCCCGGAGAAAGCGGATGGATGGGAAATCCGAGGCCTCTTACTAGATAAGAGATGAAGCATATCCGCTCTCCTTTAGAGGGATCGGGGACGCTCTCCGCTTGCTTTCCGCCCTTGTAGGTGGCAAGTCCGGCTCGAACCGGAACCATGAAGGCCGGGGGGAGAAATCACTTGGCTTGAAGTATAACTAGCTCGCTATGCGGGCCTGAGCATCTCTCCCAATTTCCTGGCTGAGGGCTGGGAGCGCGAGAAGAGGAGCCGCGTCGACTGTCCATGATGGAATGGGCTTTGGTCGAGGCGCCTATGAAAGCTTCGCAAAGGGGGATGGTGTGACTCAGATCTAGGCCCTTGCCCTTTTATAGGCGGCTCATTTTTGCGGCGGCTAGGGGGTAATTGTAAAAATACCCTGGCTGTTCGCATTCATTCAAACACGTGGAAGATGGCCATTATTGGGCGTAGAAGCCGAGGAGCACAGCATTTATCAGAAGCCTGACACTATTCTACAAGTATATGGAATTCGGAGAAGAACCCGCCTCGCAATGCCAAAGACAATCAACACGCCGGACTCATCGTCATTGAAGCCTGGTTCGGGGGCTACTGAGGGAGTCCCGGACTAGGGGGTGTCCGGATAGCCGGACTATCGTTACGACCGGACTCCAAGACTATGAAGATACAAGATTGAAGACTTCGTCCTGTGTCCGGATGGGACTTTCCCTGGTGTGGAAGGCAAGCTTGGCGATACGGATATGTAGATCTCCTACCATTGTAACCGACTATGTTTAACCCTAACCTATCCGGTGTCTATATAAACCGGAGGGTTTTAGTCCGTAGGACGAAGAACAATCATACCATAGGCTAGCTTCTAAGGTTTAGCCTCCTTGATCTCGTGGTAGATCTACTCTTGTACTACCCATATCATCAATATTAATCAAGCAGGAGTAGGCTATTACCTCCATCGAGAGGGCCCGAACCTGGGTAAAAACATCGTGTCCCTTGTCTCCTGTTACCATCCGCCTAGACGCACAGCTCGGGACCCCCTACCCGAGATCCACCGGTTTTGACACCGACATCGGCCGTGTAGTTCAAACTTCCAAATCTGACGTGATGGCCAGGGGCGTAGCTTTCAATATGCTCTAGATGGCCAAGCGAATTAGCCCGCTGTGCAAAGCCGCCGAATACGAAGATCTGTCCGGGGAGAAAGGTCTCACCCTGGACCGCATCGTTATTGATGATCGGAGGAGCCATCGGGCCTAAAGGTGACGACACAGAGGAACTCTCAATGAAAGCACCAATGTCGGTGTCAAAACCGGCGGATCTCGGGTAGGGGGTCCCGAACTGTGCGTCTAGGCGGATGGTAACAGGAGACAAGGGACACAATGTTTTTACCCAGGTTCGGGCCCTCTCGATGGAGGTAAAACCCTACTCCCGCTTGATTAATATTGATGATATGGGTAGTACAAGAGTGGATCTACCACAAGATCAGAGAGGCTAAACCCTAGAAGCTAGCCTATGGTATGATTGTTGTTCATCCTACGGACTAAAACCCTCCGGTTTATATAGACACCGGAGAGGGCTAGGGTTACAAAGAGTCGGTTACAATGGGAGGAGATCTACATATCCGTATTGCCAAGCTTGCCTTCCACGCCAAGGAAAGTCCCATCCGGACACGGGACGAAGTCTTCAATCTTGTATCCTCATAGTCCAAGAGTCCGGCCAAAGGTTATAGTCCGGCTATCCGGACACCCCCTAATCCAGGACTCCCTCAGTCCACTTATCAATATTTCGCTTAGAAACAACACGGGGACCAAGAAAAGAATGGTGATGGCAAGAAGCATCACTGCAACAAGAATTTCTTAAGGGGTGGTGAAATTCTCACGACATTCTTGACATAAAAGATGATCATACTCCAAGGTAAAGGAGAACAAATGATGGATAGCAAGGATCTCAAGGTATACACAAAATACGAACAAGTTTTGTGTTGGAGGGAATGCGGGAATGTTTTCGATGTTAATACAAACCATCGAGGGGGCAAGGATGGTGTTACACAACCTGAATTTGATTGATATCCTGGAAGAGCTCAAAATGTTGATGATGATCACGAGAATTTTGTCGAGAGGCTCCACAAAGAAGCAATCAAACAGCGACTGCTCAAGCAGAAGGACTGATGCAACAAAAGATTATTGGAACTACGGATACAACACCAACTAGGAATCAAGCTTGCCGTTCGAGGTGAAACGATAAGACAAGGAAGATCGACATAAGCTTAGCCCGTCGTCGAAAGTTGCGCTCCGGGAAGAAGGACCAGGTAGCACAGTTAAAAGTTTCCATGATAATGATATAGCCGATAAGGCTAGGAATGACTTGATGGATTATTAAACTCGTAAGCAACAAGAATTACTTAGAGTTATTGAATCGGAGTGCGGAATCGATTCTCCTATCGGTGTTCTCAAGTGACTAATAACTCAGAACCTGGGGGGATCCGAGATCGGTGAGAAGCAATACTAGATGAAGACTCGCAGGAAGCAACACAGTTCTCGAGATACCAGAGGTTAATACTCGAGCAAGATCAAAAATAGAGGTTGCGGAGATGTATCGATCAACAAAAGACAAGTGCTTTAACTTGTCTGAGAAATGGATTCAAGGAGAAAATGTGGTCGGGATCATGATTGGAAATGATCAATACATAGATACCAGATGATTTCATATCAAGGAAATAGTTATTATTACAAGAAGCTTCTATGATAGGATCTACATCATGTCCATGTGCATGAACACAAAGTTCAAGGTCGACTCCCACTTCTTTAATGCATAACCTTTCATTTACTTCTCGCCTTCAACGAAGTTGTGGTGTTGAAATTTTATCTGTCATAACACCAGTAGAGTATGACCCGTAGTAGTTTCCGGGTTCACACAGATTAGAAAAAGGCATATGTCCAACCCATCGGGGCCTCTTAGGAACATATACCACAAACTTCAGGAGTAGTTATCACCAGCTCGAAAGTAGAGCATGGTTGACAAAGCAGAGGATACAATTTACCAAAGACATTATATACCCGTGGAAAGGCTCACAAGGTTATTGAATATGAAGGACGATGTCGGATGAAATCCAACAATGGATTGGGCGATCCACAACGGAGCCGATGTGAGTATCGGTACTAAATCAGAGGAAGAGAGAATGCACGGGCATCATATTATAGAACATCTGAAAAAATCGATGCTTAGATAACAAAGGAATTATGATTTCCAAAACAAAGGATCAGAAGCAGACGCTCTGATCAAGGATGGATAAGTTGGATAGACAGGAGGCACAATTGACGACAAATAGTTTGGTCGAGAACTAGCTCATGTTCAAAATGACGTCTGAGACGGAAAGATAATTTAGAAGGGTCGATAGATGATTGTGTGCATTTGCACACATGTTGAATCAATAGGATCAAAATGACGGTGTCAAAGGATACTTGTGAATATTGCTAGTCACATGGGAGCATCCGTAATGCAAGCATACAAGTATTTGCAGAGCAATAGTTTGAAGAGGGTGCTCAAAAGGTCGGATAGTATTTCAGAGTATCTTATGAAGCATACGAACAACTAGGGATGAACAGATACTCATTAAGTGCGAGGAATTTTCAATAGGGGTATTCATGTGGTAAAGAACTGCAAGGCAGTAAGCTTAAAGGATTTTCGGAACAACGGAGAGCAATTTAGGGCATCTTGTAATAACAAGAGCAACTGAGGATGAAGGTATGAACGACAATTGTAGGTAGTTATCCATAAGGGTATATCGGTGGTAGGGGATTGTAAAGTCGATGGGCACAAGGGTCTTGGGAAAACCTCGGAGAGTATCTTCGGAATCTTCTGGTGCAGCAAGCGATCATCTGGAGTGAGGGGCTCTCCGGGAGAAAGTCTTTCGAGAACCTAAAGTTAGTCTTTTTAGCAAATTCATTTAACCCGAATAGAGGAGCGATTAGAGTCCCAGAGTAAAGATCAAGGAGTAAAAGATCCTAGTACCACCCAATGGCGACGTGGGCCCGTAAGGCACACATCCATGTTAGTAAAAGTTTTGTAATATCTAGACTCGACTTCAGCCAAGGAGTGTGGAAGGGGGATTCCTACAGGCAGTCGGCTCTGATACCAACTTCAGACGCCCCGATTCAACGTACACTAATCATGCATGCAAATGTGTACGATCAAGACCAGGGACTCACGGGAAGATATCACAACACAACTCTAAAACATAAATAAGTCATACAAGCATCATAATACAAGCCAGGGGCTTTGAGGGCTCGAATACAAGTGCTCGGTCATAGACGAGTCAGCGGAAGAAAGAGTATCTGAGTACAGACATAAGTTAAACAAGTTGCCATAAGATGGCTAGCACAAACTGGGATACAGATCGAAAGAGGCGTAGGCCTCCTACCTGGGATCCTCCTAACTACTCCTGATCGTCGTCAGCGGGCTTGTAAGTGCATCTAGTGCCACCCCTAGTTGGTTTTGGAGTATTGACGGCAAATGTAGTTGATGGACTAATGCGTTTGTGAGAATTGCAGGATAACGCAGGTAGTGTCCCCCATTGATTCGGTTTACCTACCGGAGATGACCCCTAAAAATGTATGAAGACATTGATGACAATGGTGGTATGTGAAGATATTCACATTGAAGACTATGACATGAGAAGACATTGAGTGAAGACTATGGAGCCTTGAAGACCGTAGTCGCTTCGTTGTTTCCTTTTCTTCTTTGTTGAGTCATAGGAACCACCGTCTTTGTTAAGTGGGGTCCAAATGATCAAAGTCGTAATGGTAGTGATGCTCAACCCAAATCCTCATCTTCGAAAGTGAAGACAATGAGAGCAAAACTTATCCAGAGCTGGATGAGTCGACTTTGCTTGTAGCCCAAGTAAAGTTGTCGTGTGTGTTTGAAATCTGACAGTTGGAACACGTGTCATTCCTTAGTGACCCCGGTCATTTCGGACATATCGTGTCAGGTTGCCTAGTGGCTATAAATAGCCCACCCCTACACCATAAATTGGTGGCTGCTCGGAGTTAGTGCACGGCTTTTGTCATTTGAGAGCAACCCACCTCGAAGCCTTTGAGAGAGAAATCCTTGCGAGGACAAAGCCCAAACACCCAGAGCCAAAGAGTGTTAGGCATCACCGAAGTCTTTTACATCAGGTGACACGAAGACTTATTACACTTGAGGACCTGTGAATCCTCCGGCCGGTTAGGGCGTCGCGTTCTGAGCATCCAAGAGTCATTGTGGATTGCCGGTGAACGCAGCTTTGTGAAGGTTCGAAGTCTACCTCAAGACTTACCAGAGTGATTGGGCGATGACCGTGTCCTTAGCTCAAGGGGAATAAAGGTGAAGACGCGGTCTTCTCGAGTTGAATCTCAGCCTCCCTAACCCGGATGTACAGCTTGTCACAAAGCTGGGAACTGGTCCAACAAATCATGTGTCTTCAACAAGTGACTGGTTCTATCTTCTCCCTCTCCTTACTTAGAGTTTGTCTTCGTGAAGTCATTGCCTAATTGTCATACCTGTTTGACTTCATTGCTTGACTACTTTTGTTGATTGGCTTCTCACTATGTTCCATCTTGATCCTACTACCAAGGTGCTATTAGTCTTGTACTTTCACGTTATTGCATACTTGACTATGGTTTGCTTGTTGTAGTTTATCTTCCGCTGCATATCAATTAGGTCATTTCTATTGTTTGTCTTCGAAACATCCATGTTTTGAAGACTTTCCTAAAATCGCCTATTCACCCCCTCTAGTCGATAACTAGCACTTTCAATTGGTATCGAGCCAGTACTCCTTGTTACGTGTGATTTGGTTTAACCACCGAGTTTTAGCTATGTCGATTGCAGGGATAATCAAAGTCTCCGCTGCTTGCCCGTGTTCGATGGAACTGACTATCCCTCTTTGGAAGAATAAGATGCGCATGCATCTTGAAGCCATTGATGTCGACCTACGGTATGTCGTCAAGAACGGCGTTCCCAAAAGCTGGTGAAGGTGTCACCCCGCCGATGTCAAGAAGTTCATTCAAGCTGGACTCTACCGCAAAGAACATCATCTGTGGTCATCTAACCAAAGGACAAGATGGCCGTGTGAGTGCTCTGGAAAGCGTCGAAGCTAGTCTGGGACTGGCTATCCAAGGTCAACGAAGGCGTCTCAACCTAGAGAGATCAAAGGATCAGTGTTCTTCGCAACCTCTTCAACCGCTTCAAGAGAAATGACAATGAAAATGTCCAGCTCACGTTTGATCGCCTCACTGACATCACAAATGAGCTTCGTTCTCTCGGCGCCACTGAGATCACCAAGCATGAAATCGTCAAGACACTAATGAGATCACTTGACAGCTCTTTTGACAACCTTGCCCTCATGATACAAGAACGCCATGACTTCAAGACACTCGATCCGTCTGATATACTTGAGAGGCTCAACACACATGAGTTCCAGTTTTCTGAGAAAAGAGATATCTATGGTCCCAACTATGGCCGAACTCGCGCTTTGAAGGCAAAAGTTGTTTCCTCATCAAGAAGAAGAATCATTGCGGTTACGATGATCCACGAAGACATTGGAAAGGAACTTGCTATGCTTGTGAAGAAGTTCCAAGTTCACTAGGAAGAAAGGCTTCGTAAAGTCTTCACGATCCAGCTCAAGAAATGATGAAGCTTCCACTCATGACTACAAGAAGAGAACATGTCACAAGTGCAAGAAAACTGGACACTATATCTCTGAGTGTCCACAGTGGGACAATGAAGAAGAAGAAGAAGAAGAACAAGGAATATGATTCTGATGACAAGAAGAAGAAGAAATCTTCAAAGTCTTCTTCCAAGTCCTCATCAAAGTCTTCATCTCATAAGAAGAGCTCATCTGGCAAGACTCGTGCTTTTGTTGGCAAGGAAATGGATTCGTAAGAGGAGTCTGCTTACGAGGAGGTGGAAGTGGAGTCACAAGAGGAGTCCGACCTGGCGTTGTAAGTGCGGCTTTAGCCACGACCTATGTTGCCAAGTCCATCTTCAACATCAAGACAATGACTTCCACACCAACGCTGAAGCCGATGACAAGGACGACCCTACTCCGCCCTCTTGCTTCATGGCACGTGGTGCCAAGGTAAAATCACGTGATGCTTACTTTCAAACATCCGGTGAAGATGACTCGATTGTGAATCCAAACCCAGCTACAAAACACTTGCTAAAATTGCAACCGAACAACAAAGAGCTATGGAACATACTCAAAAATGTTAGACAAAAGCGATGACCTGTTGGACGCGGAAATGACACGTTCACGATCCTTAGTTGAAGACATTAAAATCTTCATGCTAAGTACCAAGAACTTGAAAGTCGTCATGAAACGCTCTCAACTACTCATGAAAAGCTCTCCTATGATTATCTTCAAAGGAAGCAAGAGCTTGAGAAATTGAGAGCGGCTCATGAAGATCTTCAAAAGAGAATGAGTCACTTCGCTCAGCAATGTATCAGTTCCGCCAGATGGATTTGAACCACCATGTCTAAAATGTCTTGAGCGTGATATCGCTACCTCTATTGTCGAATGTTCAATCTGCTGCTCTTGTTGCATTGTCTTCAACTACTAATGTGGTAACTAACCCCTCTGCGGAGGATACCACTGCTATTGTCGATGAAAATGCTAGGTTGAAGACATTGCTTGAAACGAGGGATGTATAAAAGTCTGAAAGGGCATCGGACACTTTGCGATGTCCTCAAAAGCGGTCTCGAACCGAAACCCTAGGAAAGAGGGTGTTGGGTTCGAAAGGAAAATGAATGTTGATGGTTCCTACTGGAAGCCTGAGCAGTATCCCAAAACCACATGGGTTGCTGCAAGGGGACCTTCAGTGGATCCATCCACCTTATCTGGCTTTACCTGTGCTAACCCTATTATCATTGATGAATCCTTTGATGCAAACTATAAGCTGTTCAAGAATCAGAATGGTGAAGTGTTTGCGGTATATTGGTACTAACTGCAGGAATGGACCACCTATGAAGAAGATCTGGGTTCCCAAAGCTGTCTTGAGAATCTTCCAAAGTGAATGTCATCATGACACCACAGGAAGAAGATAAACCCAGCACCTAAGGCGTCATATGGTCCAAAGGCTTCATATAGACAGAGGACTCACCAGAGTCACCCTAACGCCAATGTGTTGCAGGGAAACAGTACTCAAATTTATGAATATGAGAGTGTGTTATCAAACCGCTATGTTCAAAGAACTAAGAACTTTTCGCTTATTCATATGAGTATCATTCATCTCCTGCAAGGCTATTTGCTAGGGCTCCAAAGCCGAAGTTCTCGGATGCTGCACTTAGACTCATTGCTTCTAAGCCACCCCGAAGATGTGGGTGGTTAAGAAGAATTAACTCTCTTTTGCGTGAAAGGGTCTCCAACCGAAAATCAAAAGGCGTCTGATGCTATTGCTGGGGACCTAAAACATCTTGTAGGACGCAAGATCAAATGCCCAAATGGTCTCACTATGTATTTTGTTCCTAAATTGTTTGCCATTCATCCTATCAGTCCTAATCTTGATCTGAGCTTCAATAATCCTCTTGTCCGTCAAATATTTATGCTTCACAATACTCTTGGTGAAGCCTATCCCCTAACTGTATTGTAGGGTATGACACCTCATGCTTTAGAATGGATTATGGACAGCGGATGCACTAATCATATGACTGGTGATCGAAGTCTTCTCATGGACTCAACCTTACGTCCATCAGACAAGAGTCACATCACATTTGCTTGACCTTGGTAAAAGCAAGGTATTCGGTCTAGGTAGAGTTGCAATCTCAAAGGATCAACACATGGATAAAGTGATGCTTGTTGAATCCCTTGGTTTCAACTTGATGTCTGCCTCAATGCTTTGTGACTTGAACATGATTGTGATATTCGGAAAATATCGTTGCCTTGTACTAATGGAATCGACAAGTCTCTAGTCTTTGAAGGGTATAGGAAAGATGATCTATACATGGTAGATTTCTCGGAGGTCCACAGCTTGCCGTATGTCTTCTTGCAAAAGCTTCGTAATGTTGGCTCGCATCGGAGGTCGGAGCATCTTGGCATGAGGAACTTACACACACTCGCCAAGAAGAAGCATGTCATAGGCATCGAAGGTGTCAAGTTCAAGAAGGATCATTTGTGTGGTGCTGCGAAGCTGGAAAGATGACTAGGGCAAAGCACCCTCGAAGACAATCATGACGACATCTCAACCCTTCGAGCTGTTACACATGGATTTGTTTGGCCCTACTCACTACTCTACCCTCACAACAACTGCTTGTCTCTATGGCTTCGTCATTGTTGATGACTACTCAAGATACACATGGGCGCACATAATTCTCTACAAGACTGAAGTGCAAGATGTCTTCAGGCGCTTCGCCAATCGAGCAATGAACAATTATGGCGTCAAGATCAAGCATATCGAAGTGACAACGGCAATCTGAATTCAAGAACACCGGACTTGATCTTTATCTGGATACCATGGGAATCACTCATGAGTTCTCTGCTCCATACACACCTCAGCAAAATGGCATCGTGGAGCACAAGAACAGAACCCTCATTGAGATGGCTCGAACAATGCTCGACGAGTACAAGACACCAAGAAAGTTCTGTCCTGAAGCTATTGATACATCATGTCACATCATCAACCGTGTTTATGTCCATAAGCTTCTGAACAAAACATCCTATGAGCTCCTTACTGGCAAGAAGCTAAATGTCAGCTACTTCAGAGTATTTGGGGCTAAGTGCTGGATCAAGGATCCCCATCACAAGTCAAAATTTGAACCCAAAGCTCACAAAGGATTCATGCTCGGTTACGGAAAGGACTCGCACTCCTCTGAGTCTTCAACCTCTATCTCTACAAAATTGTCGAAATCAGGACGTGCGATTTGATGAAACCAATGGTTCACAAAGAGAGCTGCTGCCAAGTACACTAGACGAAGCTCCGCCCAGCGAATCTATCAAGCTAATGGGAACTGGTGAAATCATGCCTTCTGAAGCACAGCCTGAAGAAGAACTTATCATTTCTGCATCTAACCAACCTGAAGACAATCCTCCCAATGATGACAATGATCAGCATGAGCAAAGTCTTCGTCCAGTTCATCCTTGAGTTGCAAATGAAGTACGGATTGAGAAGATAATCGATAGCATCAATGCACCTGGTCCGCTTACTCGCTCAAGAGCAACACAGCTAGCAAATTTCTGTGGGCACTTTTCTTTTGTGTCAATATCGGAACCCAAGAAAGTTGCTGAAGCCTTTATGGAACCGTAATGGATACAAGCTATGCAAGAAGAACTCCAACAGTTCAAGCTGAACAATGTTTGGGAACTTGTCAAGCGTCCTGACCCTCGCAAGCATAACATTATTGGCACCAAATGGATATATCGAAACAAGCAAGATGGGCATGGTCAAGTCGTCAGAAACAAAGCATGTCTTGTGGCTCAAGGATATACTCAAGTTGAAGGAATTGACTTGATGAAACATTTGCTCCTGTAGCTAGGCTTGAAGCTATTCGCATACTACTAGCCTATGCTAACCACCACAACATCTTGCTATATCAAATGGATGTGAATAGTGCATTTCTCAACGACCTGGCTTTGAAGATCCAAAACATCCTGATATGGTGTACAAGCTAAATAAAGCACTGTATGGCCTCAAACAAGCTCCTCGCGCCTGGTATGATACGATCAAAGACTTCCCGAAGAGCAAAGGCTTCAAACCTGGATCCCTTGATCCCACACTCTTCACGAAGACATATGATGGTGAACTGTTTGTATGCCAAATATATGTGGATGACATTATCTTCGGCTGCACCAACCGTAAGTATAGTGATGAATTTGGATACATGATGCAAGAACAATATCGATGTCCATGATGGGAGAGCTCAAGTTCTTCCTTGGTCTTCAAATTAAATCGACAAAGGAATGGCATCTTTATATCTCAAGAAAAATACCTCCAAGATTGTCTGAAGAAGTTTGGAATGCAAGATTGCAAAGGATACACGATGCCAATGCCAGCCAAACACCATCTGGGTCCCGACGACAATGGTAAAGAGTTCGATCAAAAGGTATACCGCTCCATGATTGGTTCCTTACTTTACCTATGTGCATCTAGGCCAGATATTATGCTTAGTGTTTGCATGTGTGCTCGATTCCAAGCGGCACCAAAGGAATTGCATCACTTAGTCAGGAAGCGAATTCTTCGATATTTGGCTCACACCCCAACACTCGGATTATGGTATCCAAAGGGCTCAAAATTTGATTTGGTTGGATTTTCGGATGCTGATTATGCTGGTGACAAGGTGGATCGCAAGTCTGCATCAGGCACATGTCACTTTCTCGACGATCACTTGTCTGTTGGTCTTCAAAGAAGCGTAACTGTATCACTCTCAACTGCTGAATCTGAATACATTGCTGCTGGATCTTCTTGCTCGGCTTCTATGGATGAAGCAAACTCTCAAGGACTATGGCATCAATCTGAAACAAGTACCTCTATTCTGCGACAACGAAGCGCCATCAAGATTGCCAACAATCCAGTCCAGCACTCGAAGACAAAAGCACATTGAAATTCGTCATCATTTTCTCGTGGATCATGTCATGAAGAAAGATATTGACATCATTCACGCCAACATCAAGAGCAATTGGCGAGATATCTTCACAAAGCCCTTGGATGAGAAAAGGTTTTGCAAGTTACTGTGAGCTAAATATCTTGGAATCCTCAAATGTCCTGTGATCAGGCACACATCCTAACACTTATGCATGTTGATGACTTAGATGTGCAACACACGAAGTAAAGTATATCTTCAATCAATGAATACTTACATTCTGAGTGTGAATACATTAACGTGGAATTTGACTTCGGAGCGCCACGATAATTGTACGCCGTGTCTGGGTCTAATACTTCCTATACGGTGGGTAACGCCACCACCAAATTTCTCTGTTTGAAGTGTTTCACTCTGACGTTATTTCTGCATTTGATTTGTCTTCAACTTCAACCTATCTTCATGATTTTCTTCACTAGGTTGATTTGGTTGCTATCGATATATATATATATATATATATATATATATATATATATATATATATATATATATATATATATATATATTGTTCTGTCCTCTACAGCATTCACTTATAGCTATGTCTTCCAAGTTGAACTAAGTGAATGTGATCGGACCCTAATCTCTCTATGCTTTCTATCTCAAACTCTATCTGTCCAAATCATATGCATTCTATTGAAACTGTCGAATGTCTTCTCTTCGTCCTTGTCAGCAGAAGACATAGAGACAAACTTTAAGTCTATTTTAAATGATTCATCCTTATTGTTGAAATTCGTAGAAGCCGAACGACCATCCGAGCAAACTGGCGGGCGTGGGAACGTGGGACAACTCAGAGTATGTTGCATGCTTGCCACGTGCCCACAGATGTGAACCGCAAGGGGCACCTGCGTAATTGCACTGTGCCGCACACCTCCTTATAAATACATGTCCCCTGCGGTAAAGAAAACCTTCTTCCACCTCTCCACCTCGTCAAAACCCTAGCGCCACCGCTAGGTCGCGACGACGCCGGCGACGAAGCGCTTAGCTGCCGCGACTTCTCCGACGCCATCCTCACGCCGGCCGCGAACACCGTCCTCTCCGCCGCCGCCGTAGGTGTCCTCCGTCGCCAAGTTAGGGCCCGGTGGATTGAACAGCTCGGGCTCCTTTTCTTCCCGACTATCAGATCTTCGAGTGGTAAATATAACTCTATCTTTACCATCTTTTTGATCCTCAAAGATTCATCCTACTTACCAAAATTGGTTTCGCCTATACAATGTTAGATCTATTCTGCGCATCTCATACTGCCTAGTATATTCACTTAAGCTTCACAACTAGTTAGATTCCTCACTTGTACTTATTCATGGATTCGTACAAATCTGGAACCAACTCTCGGCCAGATAAGTGAATGTCTTCGCATCATGAGGTCAATGTCTTCAAACTGATTTATCTTCAAAATCTTCCGAGAATGCATATGACCTCTTCCCTTCCCTCGCATCTCTAATGCTGTCACACAGTACATGTCCGTGGGAGAATCCCTTGGTTCTCATAGTCCGCATTCGCTTGCAGAATTCTTACATCATCAAATTAACTCTCCGAAGCCGGTTCTGTTTGTCCAAAGAAACGCAAGCCTTTGAAGCCTCGAACGTATTGAAGCCATTCAGTTTGAAGTTCATGGCTGCGAGATAAATCAGTTAGGAAGGGCGGCGGAGACAGCGTCGTGGGGGAACCTCAAAAGATCTGCCTGATGACCTCGCAGAGCTTTACAAGACAGATCCCGAAGAGAATTACAATCAGCGCAAGACGCGAATCCAATGGATTCATCGATATTGGGCTGAACAATGGTCAAGTACAATTTCGTGACCCAGGAATACGCCGAGAAGAATGCTATCAAAAGCCCTTGGGGTGATATTCTCTTTCGAGGCCTTCCACCCAAGAACAGGGCTGAAGCTATTGCACAGGGTTTCTATCCCTGTATGGTCTGTGGACCTCACCGAGAATGCCGACCCAACGTCATTGCTCGTGTCGTGGACGATAATCTCTTCAAGCGCAACTTCCAAAGACGCAAAGGCTTCGCCAAGGAAAACAAGAAGTCATTGGGATTAGACTTCAACCCTGGTCCCTCTGCTCCCCGTCTTTGACGACTCACGTGATCTTTGAACCCAATGTCATCGGCCCCTTTTCAAACCTTGATGGCCTCATCACTTACATCTTGGTCCAAGGTGCCAAAGTGGATCACTCTGATGACGATGCTGACTCTGATGAAGTCCCAGCTCCAGCTCCTGCTCCTGCTCCAAAGCCGCAGAAGCAAAAGAAAGTCAAGGCTTCAAAGTCAGCTGCTCCTCCAAAAGCTTCACATGTGAAGCCACTGGCTACTGCACCTCCTGAAGCCAGTGTGCAGTCTGAAGATCAATCCCGTATCTCCAAGAAGACAGAGAAGAAAAAGAAAATTGTCAAGAATACTGACCTTATACTGACTCCTGCTACCATTCTGCGAGAAGAGCACATTGACCTGTCCAGCGATGAAGACCTTGCAGATGATGCACTTGAGCAACTAATCAAGAGCAAGGAAGAAGCAGAAATTTTCAACAATTTGCCTCTCTTTGATGTGGCAATCATCCATCACTTCATTGATGAGTGGTTTGACACCCCAAACATCAGCTTTGAAGATCTGCAACTTCCTATTGGCCTCAGCGTCTCCATCAATGGAGCCATTGCTTCTAAGCTAGCTCTTGCTCAGCGCATCGTTGAACTGAAGAACAAAATCGACTATGAAAAGGCTCAGTTCAAGAAGCATATGGCTGCACTCAGCATGCAAGATGTCAAAAACTTCAAGTTCATGCTGCACGACCTCAAAGAAGCCTTTCTCAAGAAGCGCGAAGAAGCCAGAGGCTCTCGTGAGCGCATGAAGAGTCCTGGTGACAAGTGTGTGCTAGCCTACAATGAAATTTGAGAAGCGCAAGGCTCTTGGCAAATCTGGCATTGACCCCAGAATGGCTGCAAAGAAAAAGAAGACTTCAACTGACCAAGCTACACCTTCAAGGAAGGAAGAACCCCGCATAGTCTTCCCAAGCAGCATGACTGGCTCGAAGCCAAAGGTCAGGTCAACCGCTTCTGTACAGAAGAAGATGAGGGCTGCCGAGGCTGAAGCCAGAAAAAGAAAAATTCTGAAGCCTCTGATGCTGCTCCCTCCAAGCAGAAGCGCAAAACCAAGAAAAACCGGGCTGCTCCCACAGAGCCCCTTGTTGTTGAACCCATCTCAGTGGTTCGTCCTGCATCTGCAACCCAAGAACTACGCATGACTGTTCATGAGCCTGCTTCCACAGAGGCTCCTCGGTGAAGAGATTCCAGCAATTGATCCCATCACTGCTGAAGACATTGGTCACCATGACAATGTTGAAGATGACGAAGTTCTTTCTCAAATTGAATACAATGTGGTATCATCGCATGTTCGTACGAACAGCGAAATCATCAGCATTGGTCGTCCTCTGACGCCAATTGCTCAGGATGCTTCATGGGCTGATCGCCCGCAACAACAAGACTCCCCCAGTATTCCCCAACAACAACAAGCCACACCATCTGTGCAAGTTGAAGAGGAGGAGGGCATGCCTACTCCATCTCCCAAGGCGTCACCTGTTCTACAAAGGCTTCGCAAAGGACCAAGGCCTCAAGTCCCTCTTCCAAGCGTTCCAGAAGGAGAAGTGCACCACCAACCTGTTGCACGTCAAGTGTTTTCAGAAGCCACTCCAACTGTGAATGTCTCCGAGTCTGAAGCCAAAGCTGCTGAAGACAATCCGGCTGCATCAGCCGAAGACACCCAAGAAGAAGAAGAACGTGTCCCTACACCCCCTGTTATTGAAGAAGTTATTCCTGATATCAACGCGTGCGGTTCCGACCCTCCAGCTCCTCAAGTGGAGGTTGAAAACATTGAGGCTGCCACCTCCAACACCAATGAAGCCAATGACACAGTTATGGCTGAAGCAAATGTGGAGCCTGCACCAAATGTGCTGAAGCCAATGAGGCAATCTGCTCACTCAAGCATCTGGCCGAGCAACTGAAGCCTCAGTTGTTGCCACTGCTCCAGTTCCGCCACCAAGGCCCTACACAATTGAGCAAGCATACAACTATGGTCAGCTAATCACAATAAGATTGCCCATTTTGGTCCCTCCGCCTCATGCCTCTGGTCCTCAGTTTGAATATCATGTTGGGCATAGGCCTCTGGTCCAGAAACCAAAGCCACGACTGCCAAGGTTTCCAGGCACTGCCACCTCTACAGGGTCTTTCAATGCAAATGGCTTCAAAGCCCACAACACTTTCTTTGAGAGCAAAGAACCCCTACATAAGGCCAAGGATATCATCGACCATTTCGGAGCTATCAAGAACGGCTATTACTCCTGCGTTACTCAGATGATCAAGGGCGCATTTTCCCTCATATGCGCCTCGACACTGAAGCCATTGCTGGACTGCCCTGCTTAGAGGAAGCACTTGATTGCTTTCGTGATGCTGGTCTGCTAGGCTTCATAACAGACAAACAACACTAGTATGAAGAACTTTTGCTTCAATTCTATGCTACCCTCCACATCCGCGGTTATTACAGAGATATGAAGACATGGGTTCTCGAGTGGATGACAGGAAATGTTCGTCATGAAGCCAAAGCTCTTGACGTCATTGAGCTCACAGGCCTACCCACTCCCGGAGAGCTGTTTGAACCTGGTTGTCAACTCCACCGTGATGCACTGGAGAGCATCTTCCATAAGCCAGAGCCCAACATGAGTCAGATGTTGAGCATGATGAAGCCTCTGCAACATGACATTGAATACCCTCAGGAATTCTTTGTTGATGACCTTGAGTATCTTCCTCGTACAATATATCACATCATCAGGCGAACTCTATGGCCTATCAAAGGGCATTCATCATCTGCAAAACTTGAAGGAGCCATGAAGACATTGGTCTTTTACATCCTCAATGGCATCAGCTTCAATACGCAAGAATTCTTCATCCGCAATTGGCTGCATCCGATCTGATCTTTTTGGTCTGAAATTTTATGCTCCATGGGTCATGCGCCTCATCAAGATGCACTCTGCTATCAACTATCAGCCTTCTGCTCGCAATCATCTGATCTTTCTACCAGAGGTTGATATGTCAGTTGAAGCCATATACCCTGAGCCTGCCAAAACGCCACTTTGTCTTCAGAATGCAGATCACCATAGCTTCTCTCAAACCATGGAAGGCGTCCAAGCAGTATCTCGTGTCTATCCTCTGGCTGGGAACACACGTCTGCCTCACCGTGCGCAGACTGAAGCTACTGAGAGCACAATTGGCCAAAGGCCTCGGAAGCGCTCTCGCGTCCTAAATGATCGAGAACTTCTTGTCGCATTGCATCAGAAACAAGATAAGCATCACTCCTGGCTCAAGCGACAAATGCAAAGCCTCTTGGTGGACGTCAATCGCATTCGAAACCTTGCCACCAAGAATGCTTTTGTCACTCACGAGACACATCGCCGATCATGGAAGAGTTTGACACCGCCGGTGCGTAAGCAGATCTTCAAGACGATGGCTTCACAGAACGCTTCAAGCTTGACTCCACTCCTCCACGGAATGCAGTCCTACGGCGAACTCCATCACTTGAAGACTCTGACTATTCTTCCTCCGCGGCAACGGTGAATGCCAGAGTGATCAATGATGAAGCCGATGCTACTTCACCGCCCCTACTTCGCGCATCGACATCGCACCAAGTTCGCTCGCACCGCCAACCAACAACGACAACCCTGCTGCATCATCTACTTGTGAAGAGGACGAGTAGATGCTCTATGTCTTCAAACCTTTTTGGTCCTTACTGACAAAAGGGGGAGAAGCATATGAGTTTGATAGTCTTCAAGCGGGTTAATAAGGGCGGTTGCATAATATTTTTCCTAGTGTTTACAACTCTCGCTTTTGATACATTTGGTTCTTTGAGTTTTAACACTTAAACTCGATGGTCGTCTGCTACTTATTTGCTTTACTGTGGTGCGATGATAAATTCCGCATGTACGATGATAACTTCCGCACTTAGATCATTCTGCAGATGTCCATTTTTCATTATGCATGTCATTCTCTTAATTATATCATTTCATGCATGATGAATTATCTTCATAAGTTGAAGAGGATCTCCACAAGTACAACCTGCAATGTGCATTTGCATTCCAAAAGCAAACTACTTATATGCACATCTTCAGGGGGAGCCTTTGCCACTTATGAAGACAATTCCCTATCCTTTACAATTTCACATACTTTATCCCGTTGAAAACTTCAACCAGTTTGTCATCAATCACCAAAGGGGGAGATTGTAAGTGCATCTAGTGCCACCCCTAGTTGGTTTTGGAGTATTGACGACAAATGTGGTTGAGGGACTAATGTGTTTGTGAGAATTGCAGGATAACGCAGGTAGTGTCCCCCATTGATTCAGTTTACCTACCGGAGATGACCCCTAAAAATGTATGAAGACATTGATGACAATGGTGGTATGTGAATATATTCACATTGAAGACTATGACATGAGAAGACATTGAGTGAAGACTATGGAGCCGCCAAGATCTGTGGTCATTTCGTTGTTTCCTTTTCTTCTTTGTTGAGTCATAGGAACCACCGTCTTTGTTAAGTGGGGTCCAAGTGATCAAAGTCGAATGATCAAGTGATGCTCAACCCAAATCCTATGTCTTCGACGAAGACAATGAGAGCAAAACTTATCCAGAGCTGGATGAGTCAGCTTTGCATGTAGCCCAAGTAAAGTTGCCGTGTGTGTTTGAATCGACCGTTGGAACACGTGTCGGTTCCTTAGTGACCAGGGTCATTTTGGACATATCAGGTCGGGTTGCCTAGTGGCTATAAATAGCCCACCCCTACAGCATAAATTGGTGGCTGCTCAGAGTTAGTGCACAGCTTTTGTCGTTTGAGAGCAACCCACCTCGAAGCCTTTGAGAGAGAGATAAATCCTTGCGAGGACAAAGCCCAAACACCCAGAGCCAAAGAGTGTTAGGCATCATCAAGTCTTTCCGTGCATGTGACTGAAGACTTATTACGCTTGAGGATTGAGAATCCTCCGGCCGGTTAAGCGTCGTGTTCTCGAGCATCCAAGAGTCATTGTGGATTGCCAGTGAACGCAGTCTGTGAAGGTTCGGAAGTCTACCTTGAAGAGTTACCAGAGTGATTGGGCGAGGACTGTGTGTCCTTAGCTCAAGGGGAATAAGGTGAAGACGCGGTCTTCTGAGTTGAATCTCAGCCTCCCTAACCCGGATGTACAGTTGTCACAAAGAATCGAACTGGTCCAACAAATCTCGTGTCTTCAACAAGTGACTGGTTCTATCTTCTCCCTCTCCTTACTTAGAGTTTGTCTTCGTGAAGTCATTGCCTAATTGTCATACCTGTTTGACTTCATTGCTTGACTACTTTTGTTGATTGGCTTCTCACTATCTTCCATCTTGATCCTACTACCAAGCTGCTATTAGTCTTGTACTTTCACGTTATTGCATACTTGACTATGATTTGCTTGTTGTAGTTTATCTTCCGCTGCATATCAATTAGGTCATTTCTATTGTTTGTCTTTGAAACATCCATGTTTTGAAGACTTTCCTAAAAATCGCCTATTCACCCCCCCCCCTCTAGTCGATAACTAGCACTTTCAGGGCTGCACGTAGTAGTAGGCACCTCCGGTGTAGTAGGAGTCGTCGTCGACGGTGGCGTCTAGCTCCTGGGCTCCGGCATCTGGTTGCGACAACCAGGTAGAAGGGAAAGGGGGAAAAGAGGGTGAAAAGCAACCGTGAGTACTCATCCAAAGTACTCGCAAGCAAGGAGCTACACTACATATGTATGGGTATATTTGTAAAGGGCCATATCGGTGGACTGAACTGCAGAATGCCAGAATAAGAGGGGGATAGCTAATCCTGTCAAAGACTACGCTTCTGGCAGCCTCCGTCTTGCGGCATGTAGAAGAGAGTAGACTGAAGTCCTCTAAGTAGCATCGCATATCATAATCCTACCCGGCGATCCCCTCCTCGTCACCCTGTTAGAGAGCGATCATCCGGTTATATCTGGGACTTGGAAGGGTGTGTTTTATTAAGTATCCGGTTCTAGTTGTCATAAGGTCAAGGTACAACTCCAAGTCGTCCTGTTACCGAAGATGACGGCTATTCGAATAGATAAACTTCCCTGCAGGGGTGCACCACATTACCCGACACGCTCGATCCCATTTGGCCGGACACACTTTCCTGGGTTATGCCCGGCCTCGGAAGATCAACACGTCGCAGCCCCACCTAGGCACAACAGAGAGGTCAGCACGCCGGTCTGAACCTAAGTGCACAGGGGTCTGGGCCCATCGCCCTTAGCACACCTGCACGTTGCGTGGGAGGCCGGAAGCAGAACTAGCCCCCTTAATACAAGAGCAGGCTTACGTTCCATTCCGGCGCGCGCCGCTCAGTCGCTGACGTCACGAAATGCTTCGGCTGATACCACGACGCCGGTTCCCCTTATCTTGTCCCATGTGGCGGTTAGTGCGTATAAGGTCAACAACCCAACTCAGATCAAATACCAAGATCTCGTTAAGCGTGTTAAGTATCCGTGAACGCCGAACAGGGCCAGGCCCACCTCTCTCCTAGGTGGTCTCAACCTGCCCTCTTGCTCCGCCACAAAGTAACAGTCGGGGGCCGTCGGGAACCCAGGCCCACCTCTACCGGGATGGAGCTACCTACCCCTTCAGCCCCCATATCCGAACAGTATCACAGGTAAGGTAACAGTGTAAAGTATATAGTATATGCCCGTGATCACCTCCCGAAGTGATCACAGCCCAGTAGTATAGCATGGCAGACGGACAAGAGTGTAGGGCCACTGATGGAACACTAGCATCCTATACTAAGCAGTAGGATAGCAGGTAAGGGTAACAACTGTAGCAACAATGACAGGCTATGCAGTAGAATAGGATTAACCGAAAGCAGTAACATGCTACACTACTCTAATGCAAGCAGTAGAGAAGAATAGGCGATATCTGGTGATCAAGGGGGGGCTTGCCTGGAAGCTCTGCAGACGAAAGGAATCTTCGGAAGCGTAGCCGTAGTCGAACACTGAAGCATCAAAGTCTCGGGGTCTATCGCAATATCGGAGTCTACCGAAAAGAAGCAACGAAGGGGAAACAAATAAATAATAGAGCAAACAATAGCATCACAAAATATAACAAGGCAATAGGCGGTGCCAGGGGTGAGCTAACGCAGGGATAGGTGATACCGACGAAGGGGGCAAATATCCGGGAAAGTATCCCCGGAGTTTCGCGTTTCGGATAGATGAACCGGAGGTGAAAAGTTGCGTGTTTGCTATGCTAGGGATGTGTGGCGGACGAACGGGCTGCGTATTCGGATTCGTCTGTCGTTCTAAGCAACTTTCATGTACAAAGTTTTTCCATCCGAGCTACATATTATTTTATATTAATTTTTAAAATTTAATTCATTTTTAGAATTTATTTAATTAATTTAATTCAACATTATCCAGAATAGTGCATGCTGACGTCAGCATGACATCAACAGTCAACAGAGGTGTTGACTGGGTCAATCTGACGATGGGTCCCACTGGCCATACACTGCTAACTAATTAACCAATTTAATTAGTTTAATTAATAGGTTAGTTAGGTTAGTTAATTAATTATGTTAATTAAACGAGATTACTTAAGTTAATTAATTAGTTAATTAATTTATTAATTTTATTTATATTATTTTTATTTTTATTTTCTCTTTTTATAATAATTCTGGGCATGGGGCCCCCTTGTCATTGGGCCAAAGGCCATAGCGGGCAAATTGGCACGGGTCTCGGGCGCGCGGGCGACAGCCCGCTTGGGCGCTTGCCCGGGCCAATGGTGGCGGGCGCCAGCACCAGGAGCGGGAGGCCAGTGGCGGGGACGATGGCCATGGCGCCTGTTGGCCTCGTCGTCGGGTGGCGATGCGGGCGCGAGGAGAAGGCCGCGAGCAAAGCGGCGGGGACCTCCGGTGAGCAGCGCCGGGCGTGGAAGGGTGGAAGCGCGGCTGTGGCACAAGGCAAGGCGGGGCGATGGCGCGGGCGGGAGAGGAGCAAAGCAGCGGAGCGGGCCGCGTCGGCGCTGGCCATGAAGCTGCGCGCAGCGGCGTGTGTGTCTGGGGAGGCGGCAAAGCATCGGGAGGTCGGGCGCGCGTGGGACGCGCCAGGTCGAGGCTAGGTGAGCAAGGGCGATGAGGCGGCGCTACGGTCATGCGCGCGCGAGTGACAGCGCCGGTGATAGAGAACAAGGGGAGAGAGGGAGGGAGGTCGGAGCTCACGGCGAGGCGTAGGGCACGAGGCAGTGGTGCTCGAGGTGGGGGACGGGGACGACGCACATGGAGGAGGCAGTCCGGCGAGGTGGCCGAGGCGGAGGCGCAGCCTGCGTCGGGCGAGATCGGCGCGACGCGTCGTGGGGAGGAGACGAGGTCGAGTTGGCGTTGGGCGACGGCGGAGAGGTGGCGGCCCGGTGACGAGGGGGCGACGGAGAGGAGAAGGGGATGCGGCGGTCCGGTGGCGAGGCGGCTCTGGCGAGGTGGCTTCGGGCGGCGGCGGCGGGGTCGGGGCGGTTGCCCCAATCTGGATCGTGGGGGAGAGGGGAACGAGGGGGGGGGTGGGAGTGGGGAGCGACTCGTCTAGGGTTTGGGTGCCAGGGGGTTAGTAGGCACGGCTGGGCCGGCCGGCTGGGCCAGGTGGGCCGGCCTGGTGTGAGCTGGGCTGCCTGGTCCAGTGGGGGAGGTGGTTTCCTTTTTTTTGTAAGTTTTGTTTTCTGTTTTATTCTTTTCCTTTTTTGTTTTCGCTAATTGTTTGGGCACCAAATAAGTTTGGTAAAATATGAGAGTTGGACCAGAAATCACAGCACAATATATCCTACCACCAAAAACTGGTTTGGGTAAATATCATTTCATATTTATTTTGTATTAATAAAAAGGTTAATAAATAATGTTTTTAGCCACTATTTGAGGTTATTTAAGTCACTTATCAAATTTCAATAATGTTGTTTACAACTTTATCATAGCCTCTGATTTATCTACTATTTATTGAACATTTTAGTTTTAATATTTAAAAACTTTTATTGTTTTCTTGATTTTGAATTTTGAATTTGGATCGGTTTCAAACTAACACGAGATTAGCAACAGTAACCGAGGTGACGTGGCATCGTTAACGTGGGATTACTGTAGCTTAATCATCCGGGCGTCACACTAACATTCTCTGCACATGAAACTTCCTCCCTAGTCCACAGATTCAAACGCAACTAGCTTCACGTATGGAGATTGATGGTGACAACGAGCAGATAGATCTTCGGCCACCCCACTCCATTCGTTGCAACTGATGGTCCTAGGGAGCTACAAGAGGAGGAAATGACTCAAATCGACCAGCGGGTTAAAATCCTTCATTCCAAGTCATAGCCCGAGAGGGAGAAGAGTGCCATACCCGGGTGGTGAAGGAGTCGTCGTCCAAGGAGGAACCGCTGGAAAGGTCATTGAAGAAGACCATGGCGACCCCAGCGGTAGGATGTGAGACGGCGAGAGCGAGGAAGAAAGCGAGGAAGCAGCTATAGCTTACGAACGAAGGAAGGAAGGAAGGAGGAAACATGGGAAATGTGACTTGTGGTCGGGGAGAAATGGGGTGGGAAGGGGGGCGGGGGTAGATATTTCGGCGGTAGGCCAAAAATTCCGAAATGTGGAGGGAAACTTTGCGCGTGGTGCTGCCGGACTTTGAACGATTGTGCGCATCGCAAATGATTCTTCTACTTTACGCGCCTGGGATGAGTTTGATACTTCAAATTTTGGTGGAAATTTCCCTGCACGCTATTGCATAATTTAACATCGCTTACTAATTTGGGCACACAAAAGAGTGTACAGCACACAAACCACACTTAATGAATCGAGCAATTTTAGTAATTAAAGAGAGCCAGTTTACCTAAACATTGCTCTAACAAAAGACCAACATTAGAAACAAAGCCTAAGTACGCATAATTTTAACAAATCCGCCGTCGCGCCGGCCTATGCATCACCGGTGTGAGATGAGACGTCGATGACTTGTCCTGGCGACATGCCGTCATTGGTGGACTCCGCGCCCCCCTGTTAAAGTCGACCACGTCCTCGTCCTCGGCGTTGCCCTCAAGGTTGTAGTACTCATAGTAGTGGCTGCACCAGAGCTCGTGTTGGCACTCCACCGCCAATTCCTCAACGGACAGACTCTTCTCTACCTCGACCTCGGCCACGCGCAACTCCTCCTCCCAGCGGTCCTCGATCTCCGCCGCCTCCTGCATCTCCAGCTCCCGCTCGGTGATATCATGAGGAAGCAGGTGCTCCATGGCCACCGCCGCCTTTTCAGACGCGGGTTGCATGCTGGATTTCGAGGTGGCCTAGAATATCTTGGCGTGTGCGTCCTCCATCTTGGCGTGGATGGCCTCGACCCGGGCCAGGGCGACATCGGTGGCACGGACGGCACCTCGAGCACTCGCGGTGTTTGCAGCCACCATTGCAGCAAAGAAGCCAGAATCGTCTTCGCCGCCGGTTGCCCTATCGACTGCCGCAGACGCCCTCTCCGCGGATGCGGCCGCGCTCAATGCAGATGCGGCGGCACACTCGGCATAGGCGGCCGCGCTCTCAGCGCAGGCGGCAGCACTCGGGGAGGACGCGACCATCATACGGGCCTTCACGAAGCGTTTCCATGGCATCATCTTTAAAAGAAGGGGTGGCGAGAATGGGTATTGGCATTTTCGTGGATTCAGGGGTTGCCGGCACTGGAGCAGATGAGCTGGCGAAGCTTAAGGCGGAAGACTTAAATAGACCCAGGAATTTTCATCGCAAACGGTTCCTACAAAAAACTGTGTTTGATGTTGTTGATATTTTTTATTAGCTATGAAAGAAGAATTTAGAGTAAAGTGGCAACAGATTGTGTTTTAAATGTACGAGAAAATTTGTAGTACTAATACAACTGTCATGTCGAATTTTGGAAAATTTCAGGGGTCATTTGACCTTTTAAGACATTTAAGTGATTTTCTAGCCATTTAATGACCGTAATTCAAATTTGAACTACATGTACATGCAACAGCTAACCATAACGGTTTTAAAACTCATATTTTGTGTACTTGTGTGCGACTTAATTCCATGTGCAATAAATTGGAAGGAATTTTCAAACATATTGGTCTAACAGCTATGACACAATTAAGCATGGCGTGTCATGGCATTTAAATTCCAAGAAACTAAAAAAATATCAGAAACACATGAAACCTTGTGTGATGTAATGTCATGCCACCAAGATGATGTGGTAAATTTTTTGGCATGTTTGACGAAATTTTGGACATACACCCCTCAAAAACGGAAGCAACTCAAGGCTCGTGGTTCCGAGAGGGAATAATGCATGTTTGATGATGAACGGGAGATAGCTTCCCCTTACAGCCTTCAAATTTTTTCTACATTTAACATGCACTAATACAACTATCATGTGATAATTTGGAAAATTTTAGGGGTCATTTGACCATTTAAAGACATTTAAGTGATTTTCTAGCCATTTAATGACCGTAATTCAAATTTGAACTACAGCTTCATGCAACAGCTAACCATAACGGTTTGAAAAACCATATTTGTGTACTTGTGTGCGAGTTAATTCCATGTGCAGTAAATTGGAAGAAATTTTCAAACATAATGGTTTCACGGCATGGACACATGCATGGAGTGCTATGGCATTTTAATTCCAAAAAATTTAAAAAATGATCACAAAAACACGAAACCTTGCTTGATGTAATGTCATACCACCAAGATGATGTGGTAAGAAATTGGCACGTTTGACGAAAGTTTGGACACACACCCCTCACAAACTGGAGCAACTCACTAGAAGGCTCGTGGTTCTGAGAGGGAACAATGCATGTTTGATTACGAACGGGTGATAGCTTCCTCTTACGGCCTTCAAATTTTTTCTACGTTTAACGTGCACTAATACAACTGTCATGTGAATTTGGAAAATTACAGGGGGCATTTGACCTTTTAAAGACATTTAAGTGATTTTCTAGCCATTTAATGACCGTAATTCAAATTTTAACTACATCCTCATGCAACAACTAACCATAATGGTTTGAAAAATCATATTTGTGTACTTATGTGCAGGTTAATTCCATGTGCAGTAAATTAGAAGGAATTTTCAAACATATTGGTCTCACGGCATGGACACATGCATGGAGTGCCATGATGACCCACGAGTGTATGGTATCAATTGTAGCCTTTTTGATAAGTAAGAGTGTTGAACCCAACGAGGAGCAGAAGGAAATGACAAGTGGTTTTCAGCAAGGTAATGTCTGCAAGTGCTGAAATTGTAAGTAACAGAGTAGTTTGATAGCAAGATAGTTTGCAACGAGCAAGTGATGATAGTAGTAACAAAAGTGCAGCAAGGTAGCTCAATCCTTTTGAGGCAAAGGACAGGCCAAAACGGTCTCTTATAATAAGCAAAGCGTTCTTGAGGGTACACGGGAATTTCATCTAGTTACTTTCATCACGTTGGTTCCATTCGTGTTCGCTACTTTGATAATTTGATATGTGGGTGGACCGGTGCTTAGGTGTTGTTCTTACTTGAACAAACCTCCTACTTATGATTAACCCCCTCGCAAGCATCCGCAACTAGGAGAAAATTATTAAGAATACATTCTAACCATAGTATTAAACTTTTGGATCCAATCGATCCCTTACGGAATAGCGCATAAACTAGGGTCTAAGCTTCTATCACTCTCGCAACCCATCATCTAATAAATACTCCATAATGCATTCCCTTAGGCCCAAATATGGTGTAAGTGTCATGTAGTCGACATTCACATGACACCACTAAGGGAATCACAACATACATACTATCAAAATATTAGACACATACCAAGTTCACATGATTACTGGCAACATGATTTCTCCCATGACCTCAAGAACAAAAGTAACTACTCACAAATAATAATCATGCTCAAGATCAGTGGGGTATTAAATAGCATATTGGATCTGAACATATAATCTTCCACCGAATAAACCATATAATAATCAACTACAAGATGTAATCAACACTACTAGTCACCCACAAGCACCAATCTATAGTTCCGGTACAAAGATTAAACACAAGAGATGAACTAGGGTTTGAGAGGAGATGGCGTTGTTGAAGATGTTGATGGAGATTGCCCTCCCCAAGATGGGAGAGTTGTTGGTGATGATGATGACGATGATTTCCCCCTCCAGGAGGGAAGTTCCCCCGGTGGAATAGCTCCGCCGGACGGCAAAAGTGCTCCTGCCCAAGTTCCGCCTCCAGACGGCAGCGCTCCGTCTCGAAAGACCTCTCCCTTTTTTCTAGGTCAAAATGACTTATATACCAGAAGATGGGCACTGGAGGTGGGCCGAGGGGAGCACAACCCACTGTATGCGTGCACAGGCTCCTGGCACGCCTGTGGGCCCCTCTCATACTTAATGGCTCCAATATTTCTCATATATTCCATTAAAAATCCCTGTAAAGTTTCAACTCATTTGGAGTTGTGCAGAATAGGTGGCCCGGCGTAGCTTTTCCAGTCCAGATTTCCATTGCCGAATTCTCCCTCTTTGTGTGTACCTTTCATATTATGAGAGAAAAGGCATTAGAATTACTCCAAAAAGCATTATTATGGATAAAAACATCATAAATAACAGTAGGTAAGCATGATGCAAAATAGACGTATCAACTCCCCCAAGCTTAGACCTCGCTTCACTACAAAAAAATACACTTCCGTGATGATACGTGTTTGTCACGGTAGGTCACATTTTCTGTCATGCATGTACATCCATGACGATTTTATGACAGAATCAAGATAGTCATACCTGTGCTGTCGTAGAAGTGTTCCATGACATTACCAAAATTATCATCACGGAAGTGTCCACTTCCATGACGATAAATCGCGCGTCATAGAAGTGCTTTCGTCAAGGGTGACCGACACGTGGCATCGACCGTAACGGGTCACCGTTAAGCTATCGGGTCCGATTTTGGATCCTATAACCCATTAACAGCCCGTACCAATGGGGATTTTCCACGTGTAAAATTCTCATTGGTCGGAGGAACCACGTGTCGGCTCACCGTTGGGACAGATGTCATCCACTCATTGGACAGGAGGCGCCTATGATAGATCGACATGTGGCACGGCCCAACAGTGGCCCAATACGGTGAAAAAGGCCGGCCCAGTAAGAATTAGCAGGCCAGCACATATAAGGCCTACTTGTGTCAGGTCCATTTAATCCCACAACCCATACGAGATGTGCTAATTCGGCCCGTCAATGGCCCGTTAGCGATTTGACACCATTGCAGCCCATCGTCAGTTGGAGCCCGTTAACAACCCGCTATATATTTGGGCTCAATATCGGCCCGATGTGGTTTCGGCCTGTTAATGGCCCATTCAAGGGATGGGCCAATTTTCAAGATGTACACCTTTCGGCCTTTTAGCGACCCATTTAAGTGTTGGGCCAATTTCTGGCCCGGTGTGTCTTTCAGCCTATTGACGGCCCATAACTGAGTTGGGCCATTAGCAGTCGAACCTGAGTTTTGGCCTTTTAACGGCCCATGCTCTTCATGGTCCAATACCAGCCTGGTTTCTCTTTCGGCCTACTAAAGGCCCACAACACGCTTGGGCCATTTACAAGAGGGACTCGACTTTCAAATTTCTCTTCGCGGCCCATGCTCTTCATGGTCCAGTACGAGCCCGCTGTCTCTTTCGGCCTGCTAAAGGCCCACAATATAGTTGGGCCATATGTAGCCTGACCTAGTATCGGCCTGTTAACGGCCCATGAAATCAAATGGGCCCGCCTGTTGCTCGCTTCGATGTCGGCATGTTAACGACCCGGCAGGTAAGAGGGCCGACCATTAACTTTCGACTTGGTAACGGCCCATTAACTTAATGGGCCCACTAAATTTCGTACATGTCTTTAGGCCCAATTAGATAATTTGAGCCCATTATGACGAGCAATTATGCATAGGACCAAAACCGATCAAGCAAAGGTACGGCATACAGGGAAAACGTTGCACATCCAGCATATATTACAGGAAATTACATCCACTGGGCAATAAAAGATTGATGTCAGTGCAAATAAATGAACAGAACCTAACGATCTACAGCGTCACAATCTGCAACCTCAGCGCGGATGATGCCCATAAGCATGTGGGCAAGTTTGCTGCTTTGCTATACTGTCTCTGAAAACATTGATCAGTTGTTGTTGCGCACAAATGTGAACCTATGATTCCTCCACCATTTCCATCATTGCTTCATCCATTAATTGGTTCACGAACATACATTTTTTCCGTTGCATTCGAGATAGAGGAAACTGAACAGATTCAGATGGCGATTTTGGCAGGCTTGTATTATTGATAGTCGAGAGTGTCTCGACCTCGCATCATGACATAAATTAGGAGGGAACCCGAACAGATTAATCAATAGTTATTGCCATATTACTCCGGCCTAGATTTATTGGAAATAAATAATGGGGTTGCCTTGCTGTTTTCGTAGTTTGTCTTCTTATCTTCAAAGCACTGCACCAAATTAACACACTAGCATTGCTATCATTGGCCGTGTCGATAATAGGAAAGCAACATTGACACAATGAACGTTTGGGCAACTGCACCACACCAGCCTACACCAAGTTAACACAATATGGCACATCTATCATCAGCCGTAAGGTAATACGAAAGCAACATTGACACATTGAATGAATGGGCAACCGTGAGCAAGCACTATAATTCAAGAATGTGCATGATATGAGATAGTACACTCATGTAGCTCAGTATGCAAAACTACCAAGCAGTTTTCCTTACAAAAATCAACATTGTCACCTTTAACATTTTGCTACAACTGAATTTAGATCAGATAAAGGTTAGATTCACACGGATTAACAAAATAGATTGCTGACGTAAAAATATAGTGATATACAACAGGTACTTACATCAACATTGGAGCACAGAGAATTCCCGCAAGATACTTTCCTCGAATACGATCCCAATAAAGAAAGTCTTCTATCCTTTAAGCTTATTTTCTAAAAGAGAGATGGGTAAGAAACATGTAGAAAATATGATCTGAATGCTATAAAATTTCATGTTGCGAGGATACACACACGCTTCTTAGAATGGAGTTGACATACTTTAGCTGGACTGGAGCGGACTAGTTCTTTGGCCACTGGAATCTGCTTATTATCAGTGGGAGTTGGGTTTCTTTGTGCTGGAGCAGTATCTATGAAAACTAGAATTGGTTTAATATCTCCTGGCGTTTGGATCTTTTGCGAAGACCTGGTTTGTAACCCTTCATATTCTAACATAGTCGTCTTCCCCTTGCATGCCTTATATAGAAGAATGGTGCTTGAATTATAAAACATGCTACAACAGAGATGGAATAGGTACTGAAGAATAGAAAGGCATTACATATTGACATGTATTCCCTCCATCCGGAAATAAATGGATGGTTTTAGGCATATTTCAGTTCTAGATACATCCAGTTTTATTCATTTCTGCGACATGTAATCCGGACAAAGGGAGTATGATGTAAGAGCTAGGGACACGACATGACAACAGTGTAAAAAACACTACTTGAATGTAAAATTGTATGCTAGCGGAATACATTACAGAAAAACACTAAGGCAACATATGCGTGTATGATTGGTAAACTAAGATGGCAATGTAAGAGACCACTAGAACAACACTTCAATGTAAAAGAAAGAACATGGTATGGTAAACAGATGAAGTACATACTGATGAATAACAATGCATAAGATATTGAGAAGCATGATGTCCAAACTAAGCAGATGGCATTACGATAGAGTAGAATGACAATACTTGAATTTGAAAACATGTTATCATTAATGGAATAGGTACTGAAAAACAGGAAAGCATGCCATATTTATGATCAGCAGGCGAAGCACAAGGCATTGCAACAGAGTAGATGCACTCCAGGACATTACATGCATGTTGTACCCATATCAAGGGCCAAGTTAGAGCAAGGACCTTATGTGGTGAATAGGATTCATCATATTTCTGCAAGTCTTGTGAAGTATTGCATTTACATGTTCCATCATATTGGGTATCATTGACGTCAAATTTGTTGGCCGTTACATTGCTCCGTGAGGTTCTTGTGGATAAATCAGTGTGTGCAATTATATCTGACATGCATGGAAGACAACTAGTAGTTAGATTTATGTTATGAGTGCCTGTAGGAGACGACATAAATAGTAGGACTGGGGTTAACTAGCAGCAACATGTCTCAAAAACTAAAGGGAGAACACAGATGAAAGCTACAGAATATGTATCGTTTGTACTCGAGGTTAACTAGATGGCACACAAAAGTATTAAAGAACAACATAGGTTATACTAGAAGTGGTATAATACTATAATCACCAGCCTGTGGGACAGCATTGGCTGATGGATGATAACTATGGAACATTGTTACCTAAAGAACAAGTCTCTTAGCTGAACTATGGAACACCGTTAACTCCTGAACAAGACCCGTAAGAGATTAGCATGAATATATGGTGAAATGTGATAATCTATTTTCCATTCTTAGATGAATAACAAAGCCATAAATGTTGCACACAAGTAAGATGAGGGTACAACCTATCTGGCCGCCATCCATAGGAGTGAGCATCATGTGCTGACTTGTCGATGGCCCTGCAGTTGTTGTGGCTGTCCATGTCGGGCACGCGCATTCGATGTTGAGTGGGGACTATAGCTCCCTTCTGGTGTATGCTTCCCTTGTTGGAGCAGCTGCGGTGAGTCCAAAGCCGGTGTGGCTGAAGATGCAGAAAACGCATAATATTAAGAATGACACATCTCTCTGATCTGAAGAAATACCCTAAGAGATCAACAGCAAGGTACGAGAGTGGTCACACGTCTGTTGACTTAAGACTAAATTGGGGTCACACGATTTTATTTTATTTTGGTATTGTCCGATCTACACCGGATGGCTTGATGGCCGTCTTGTGCCTCCCGGCTGACAATGTTCGGAATTTCCCTGAAGAGCTAGCGGCCACCGGCAGAGAAGCCTGCCTCCGCCCTCCGTGGCCCCGACCAAAACCTTGCTCCCCGCCCCACCGCACTGCCGTGGTTGTGCCGCCCCCGGGCCAATCCACAAAGGCTCGCCGTCATCCAGATTCATCGGTGGTAGTACCTTCAACCCACACAACTCTAATATAGCCATCTAAGCGTTGCTTCCACGGCGAACTGGCGCCTCAAGACCCTTACGTTAGACACCAGCCAACCGGCAGCCTAGGAGCTCCACGGCTCGAGGGGTGTCTGCTTCCCATTGGGAATCAATTGGCCCGTAATAAAAATTCGCATAACCGACACCTAAGTAAAGTGATTTGACATGAGGGTGCGACCTATCTGGCGGGTCGGTGAAGTAGGCAGCTCCAGCTGCCTAGTCGGTGAGGCCGGCGCAGTTGTGGTGGCTACCGGCGGCAGGGAAATAGAAATGTCGCGATGGTCGACGGCTACGGGGAAGCAGCGCCGAGGCTCTATACGGGTCAAAAGTTGGAGCCGCTCTGGTGCCGTGAATAACGGCGGGGGTAAATCAGCTCCGGTACAGTTCACGTGGCCGTCGTCGAGGCAGCTCCGGCTGCATGGAGTAAGAGGGACACAGCCCAGTCTGCACGGAAATGGACAGCATCTCGAGATTGGAGAGGAGGGCAACTGTGAATTTGGTGCGATTGGGGCGCCATGGAGGAGGGGCTGAGGTTTCACGGCTCGGGAGGAGGGAGCTTCCAGGGAGAAGGTGATTTGGTGCCCACGAGGAATGAATGGGGAATTGGGAGGGGGAACCATGTCTTACGGATGCATTTGTGTGAAATGTGTGGGCGGGGAGCTACACTTCTACCCCTGCCTTTAGGCTTCTCGGCTTGGGTCTGTGTACTAAGGGTCGGGGATAGTAGAGTAACTTTGCTTCTCCCAAATAGTGGGCGCGAGCAATTTCGAGCGAGGAGGGCGTGTTTTGAAATATAGTGGGCGCGAGCGATTTCGGGCGAGGAGGGCGTGTTTTGAAATATAGTGGGTGTGAGCGAGTTTGGGCGAGGAGAGCATGTTTTGAAATAGTGGGCGTGAGCTATTTCGGGCGAGGAGAGAGTGTTTTGCCGACCATGGTTTATGAATTATTCGACACATGTCATTTTTGCCGAGGAGAAGGCGCGCTTGGATGAAGTTACGAACCTACCCTCGATGTACAATGGGCCAATTGATGCGTGTCCCACATAGGCTGGTAATTTCGCATCTCCCATTTATTTGCTCGGGCGAATTCCACGGAGCAGAGGGTGTTTAACGGTTCGTTCAAATTTTTGGAGAACGAGCATCCACGTCTACCTTACCAAGTTGATTCAAATCAAATTTTGAAATATTAGCTTGCCTCTTCTTTTTTTGATGGAGAGATGATGCTCGGGAGTATTGTGTTTTTACATGCTCGTTGCTAAGGATTTACTATATGACAGATAGTTGACCCACTCAAAAACGGGAATCAAACCCAAAATGAAATATCACGATTCAATGAAATAGCTCGTTCACCAGGTCAAAATAGTGAACTAAATCCAAAATTGAACACCTCAATCGAGTAGCATGTTGTACAGTATTATAGTACTCCATGAACATGTTGAAAGTCAAATTAATGAACTTGTTTGATATACACAGACCTCCGTTCATGTCCTGGATTGCGCATAACATGTTCTCCAATTTAAATATTTGAATGCAAGTTTATATCGAAACATGGTTTATATCAGTCTTTGATGCATAAAATGCGACCTCCCCCTCTCCCGACCTCCTGCTCTCTATCTCTCTCTCACCGACAATCTTCAAGTTTTTCACACACATCCAAGACACAAACCTTGTTGATCCCTCTCCCTCTCTCTCCATCTCTCTCTCTCTCTCTCTCTCTTGGTGTGTGTGTATGTCAAGGGGGTCTTTCTAGTTCGCATGCATATATACTCCATCTATAGGTCTCTCTCGCACACTATGTATGATTCTCTAGTCCAAGCTAAATATCTTGGGTGCACTCATCGTATGCATACAAATTCCTTAGCTCGTTGCCCGTAACTCTCTCACGCACCACTCTGTCGTCTTGGAGCTCTTCTCTCTCTCTCAAGCTCTCCATCTCCCTGGGTCACACATACACATGCATATCTCACTCGCACTCGATAGACCCATCTAAAACTCTATCTCTCTCCCTCGTTCTCTCTCCATCTCTGATACGTCTCCAACGTATCTATAATTTTTTATTGTTACATGCTATTATAGTATCTGTTTTGGTTGTTTAATGGGCTTTATTATGAACTTTAATATTATTTTTGGGACTATCCTAATAACTGGAGGCCCAGTGCAAATTGCCATTTTTTTGCCTATTTCAGTGTTCCGGAGAAAAGGAATATCAAACGAATTCCAAACGGAATGAAACCTTCGCGAGGATCGTTTTTGGAACAAACACAATCCAGGAGACTTGGAGTGGACGTCAAGGAAGCAACGAGGCGGGCACGAGGCTGGGAGGTGCGCCACCCACCCTCATGGGCCCCTCGTAGCTCCACCGACCTACTTCTTTCGCCTATATATACTCTTATACCCTCAAACATCCAGTGGAGCCACGAAACGTATTTTCCACCGCCGCAACCTTCTCGTCATTCGTGAGATCCCATCTTGGGGCCTTTTCCGGCGCTCCGCCGGAGGGAGAATCGATCATGGAGGGCTTCTACATCAACACCATAGCCTCTCCGATGATTTGTGAGTAGTTTACCACAGACCTTCAGGTCCATAGTTATTAGCTAGATGGCTTCTTCTCTTTCTTTGGATCTCAATACAAAGTTCTCCTCGATTCTCTTGGAGATCTATTCGATGTAGTACTTTTTGCGGTGTGTTTTTTGAGATCCGATGAATTGTAGGTTTATGATCAAGATTATCTATGAAAAATATTTGATTCTTCTCTAAATTATTATATGCATGATTTGATATCTTTGCAAGTCTCTTCGAATTATCAGTTTGGTTTGGCCTACTAGATTGATCTTTCTTGCAATGGGAGAAGTGCTTAGCTTTGGGTTCAATCTTGCGGTGTCCTTTCCAAGTGATAGCAGGGGCAGCAAGGCACGTATTGTATTGTTGCCATCGAGGATAAAGAGATGGGGTTTATATCATATTTCTTGAATTTATCCCTCTACATCATGTCATCCTGCCTAATGCATTACTCTGTTCTTATGAACTTAATATTGTAGATGCATGCTGGATAGTGGTCGATGTGTGGAGTAATAGTAGTAGATGCAGAATCGTTTCGGTCTACTTGACACGGACATGATACCTATATACATGATCATGCGTAGATATTCTCATAACTATGCGCTTTTCTAGCAATTGCTCGACAGTAATTTGTTCACCCACCGTAAAATATGCTATCTTGAGAGAAAACACGAGTGAAACCTATGCCCCTCAGGTCTATCTTCCATCATATTAATCTCCCGTCAACTAGCTATTTCTGTCGCGTTTATTTTGCAATCTTTACTTTTCAATCTATACAACAAAATACCAAAAATATTTACCTTATTATCTTTATTAGATCTCACTTTTGCAAGTGGCCGTGAAGGGATTGACACCCCCTTTATCGCGTTGGTTGCAAGGTTCTTAATTGTTTGTGCATGTACTCGGGACTTGCGTGTAGTCTCCTACTGGATTGATATCTTGGTTCTCAAAAACTGAGGGAAATACTTACGCTACTTTGTTGCATCACCCTTTCCTCTTCAAGGGAAAACCAACGCATGCTCAAGAGGTAGCAAGAAGGATTTCTGGTGCCGTTGCTGGGGAGATCTACGCACAAGTCAAGATATACCAAGTACCCATCACAAACTCTTATGCCTCGCATTACATTATTTTCCATTCGCCAATCATTTTCCTCTCCCCCACTTCTAAAATGATTTTCAAAAACCTTTGCCTTTTCTTCGCCCTCCTTCCGTTCGATCTTCTGTTACCATGTGCCTTCTTTTTGCTTGCATCTTCGCTTGCTAAAAGTTTATGGATCCTCATCCCCTTGCTAATCTTTTTAAGAGATCCAATTATGATGAACCAATTTTCTAGTGATTTGAGTGCACTGGATTATCTTTATGAGGTTTTGCTTGAAATTCGTGAATCTGAAAATTGTGATGAAGAAATTTATGAAGAGATTCACGATAGCTACTTGAATAAAAAGCATGATTGCAATGATTTTCTATAAACTCTCTTGAAGTCAATTGTGCTAATAATATGCAAAACCCTAAGCTTGGGGATGCTAGTTTTGCTATGTCTACTACTTGTTGCAATGATCATGTTTGGGGTGATTCTTCTTATGATCTTGAAAATTTATTTAAGCTCCGTGATAAATATGAGATTGATAATAGTGTTTGCAATAATATTGAAAGTGGGTTTGGAAGAGTGTCAACTTTAGATCCCACATATTTGGAGAATGTTCAATCTGATGGTATTTTTGATAAAAGTGGGTTTGGAGAGGTCATGACTTTAGTTAATGATAATCCCACTATTTTGCAAGAGTGTGAATTTTGCATGCATGTGGATCATGTTGAGAATATGTTATGTGATAGCTATTTTGTTGAATTTCCCTATGATCCTACATCTAATTATTATGAGAGAGGAAAATATGGTTGTAGAAATTTTTATCTTACTAAATTACCTCTCGTCATGTTGAAATTGCTATCGTCTCTTTCTTCTTCCTTGCTTATGCTAATTTTTGCTTGCTATGCTAATTTGTTTGATTATGAAATGCCTATTCATAGGAAGTATGTTAAGACTTAGATGTGTTTATCACGTGTTCTATGATGCTCTATTTGTGCTTTAATTCTTGTCAATGCATAGCTAGGGGCGTTAAACGATAGCGCTTGTTGGGAGGCAACCCAATTTTATTTTTGTCCCTTGCTTTTTTTTTCCTGTTTAGTAATAAATAATTCATCTAGCCTCTGGTTAGATGTGTTTTTATGTTTTAGTTAGTGTTTATGCCAAGTAAGACCTATAGGACTTCTTGGATGATAATTATTTGGTCTTGCTGAAAAAGATAGAAACTTTCTGCTCACGAAAATAATTGTTAAAAATCACCAGAAAGTGATAAAATACTGATTCCAATTGCCATAGATCAATAATAAAATTATCTAGATCTTCCTATTCTGACATAGTTTTCTGAGTTAAAGAAGTTGGCCGTTGATACAGATTACTACAAACTGTTCTGTTTTTGACAGATTCTGTTTTTTCATGTGTTGTTTGCTTATTTTGATGAATCTATGGCTAGTATCGGGGTATGATCCATAGAGAAGTTGGAATACAGTAGGTTTAACACCAATATGAATAAAGAATGAGTTCATTACAGTACCTTAAAGTGGTGGTTTGTTTTATTTCGCTAACGGAGCTCATGAGATTTTCTGTTGAGTTTTGTGTTGTGAAGTTTTCAAGTTTTGGGTAAAGATTTGATGGATTTTGGAACATTGGGGATGCCCAAGGCACCCCAAGGTAAAATTCAAGGACAACCAAAAGCCTAAGCTTGGGGATGCCCCGGAAGGCATCCCTCATTCGCTTTCGCTATCGGTAACTTTACTTGAGGCTATATTTTTATTCACCACATGATATGTGTTTTGCTTGGAGCGTCTTGTATGATTTGAGTCTTTGTTTTTTAGTTTGCCACAATCATCCTTTCTGTACACACCTTTTGGGAGAGACACATGAATCGAAATTTATTAGAATACTCTATGTGCTTCACTTATATCTTTTGAGCTAGATAAATTTGCTCTAGTGCTTCACTTATACCTTTTTAGAGCATGGTGGTGGTTTTATTTTATAGAAATTGTTGATCTCTCATGCTTCACTTATATTATTTTGAGAGTCTTTCAGAACAGTATGGTAATTTGCTTTGGCTATAAAATTAGTCCCAATATGATAGGCATCCAAGATGGGTATAATAAAAACTTCCATATAAAGTGCATTGAATACTATGAGAAGTTTGATTCTTTATAATTGTTTTGAGATATGAAGATGGTGATATTAAAGTCATGATAGTTGAGTAGTTGTGAATTTGATAAATACGTGTGTTAAAGTTTGTGATTCCCGTAACATGCACGTATGGTGAACCGTTATGTGATGAAGTCGGATCATGATTTATTTATTGATTGTATTCCTTATGAGTGGCGGTCGGGGACGAGCGATAGTCTTTTCCTACCAATATATACCCCTAGGAGCATGTGTGTAGTACTTCGTTTCGATAACTAATAGATTTTTGCAATAAGTATGTGAGTTCTTTATGACTAATGTTGAGTCCATGGATTATACGCACTCTCACCCTTCCACCATTGCTAGCCTCTCTAATACCGCGCACCTTTCGCCGGTATCATACACCCATCATATACATTCCTCAAAACAGCCACCATACCTACCTATTATGGCATTTCCATAGCCATTCCGAGATATATTGCCATGCAGCTTTCCACCGTTCCGTTTATTATGACACGCTCCATCATTGCCATATTGCTTTGCATGATCATGTAGTTGACATCGTATTCGTGGCAAAGCCACCGTTCATGATTTTCATACATGTCACCCTTGATTCATTGCATATCCCGGTACATCACGGAGGCAGTCACATAGAGTCATATTTTGTTCTAAGTATTGAGTTGTAAGTAAATAAAAGTGTGATGATTATCATTATTAGATCATTGTCCCAAGTGAGGAAAGGATGATGGAGACAATGATTCCCCCACAAGTCGTGATGAGACTCCTGACGAAAAAAAATAGGCCATAAAAAGAGAAACGCCCAAACAAAAAAATGAGTGAAAAAGAGAGAAGGGACAATGTTACTATCCTTTTACCATACTTGTGCTTCAAAGTAGCACCATGATCTTCATGATAGAGAGTCTCCTATGTTCTCACTTTCATATACTAGTGGGAATTTTACATTATAGAACTTGGCTTGTATATTCCAATGATGGGCTTCCTCAAAATGCCCTAGCTCTTCGTGAGCAAGCGAGTTGGATGCACACCCACTTAGTTTCTTTTGTTGAGCTTTCATACACTTATAGCTCTAGTGCATCCGCTGCATGGCAATCCCTACCTACTCACATTGATATCTATTGATGGGCATCTCCATAGCCCGTTAATACGCCTAGTTGATGTAACACTATCTTCTCCTTTTTTGTCTTCTCCACAACCACCATTCTATTCCACATATAGTGCTATGTCCATGGCTAAAGCTCATGTACTGCGTGAAGATTGAAAAAGTCTGAGAACATCAAAAGTATGAAACAATTGCTTGGATTTTCATCAGGGTTGTGCATGATTTAAATATTTTGTGTGATGAAGAGAGAGCATAGCCGCACTATATGATTTTGTAGGGATAACTTTCTTTGGCCATGTTATTTTGAGAAGACATGATTGCTTTGTTAGTATGCTTGAAGTATTACTATTTTTATGTCAATATTAAACTTTTATCTTGAATCTTTCGGATCTGAACATTCATGCCACAATAAAGAAAATTACATTGAAAATTATGCTAGGTAGCATTCCACATCAAAAATTCTGTTTTTGTCATTTACCTACTCGAGGACGAGCAGGAATTAAGCTTGGGAATGCTTGATACGTCTCCAACGTATCTATAATTTTTTATTGTTCTATGCTATTATATTATCTGTTTTGGATGTTTAATGGGCTTTATTACGCACTTTTATATTATTTTTGGGACTAACCTACTAACCAGAGGCCTAGTGCAAATTGCTATTTTTTGCCTATTTCAAAGGTTTCATGGAAAAGGAATATCAAAGCGAGTCCAAACGGAATGAAACCATCGCGAGGATCGCCTTTGGAACAAACGCAATCCGTGAGACTTGGAGTGGACGTCAAGGAAGGAACGAGGCGGCCACGAGGCAGGGAGGCCCGCCCAGGGGGGTAGGCACGCCCCCACCCTCGTGGGCCCCTCGTAGCTCCACCGACCTACTTCTTTCACCTATATATAATCTTATACCGTGAAAACATCCAGGGGAGCCACGAAATGTATTTTCCACCGCCGCAACCTTCTCGCATATGTGAGATCCCATCTTGGGGCCTTTTCCTAAGGCGCTCCACGGGAGGGGAATCGATCATGAAGAGCTTCTACATCAACACCATAGCCTCTCCGATGATGTGTGAGTAGTTTACCATAGACCTTCAGGTCCATAGTTATTAGCTAGATGGCTTCTTCTCTCTCTTTGGATCTCAATACAATGTTCTCCTCGATTCTCTTGGAGATCTATTCGATGTAATACTTTTTGCGGTGTGTTTGTCGAGATCCGATGAATTGTGGGTTTATGATTAAGATTATCTATGAACAATATTTGATTCTTCCCTGAATTCTTATATGCATGATTTGATATCTTTGCAAGTCTCTTCGAATTATCAGTTTGGTTTGGCCTACTAGATTGGTCTTTCTTGCAATGGGAGAAGTGCTTAGCTTTGGGTTCAATCTTGCGGTGTCCTTTCCCAAAGGATGTGAGGGAAAGAAAGGCATGTATTGTATTGTTGCCATCGAGGATAAAAAGATGGGGTTTATATCATATTGCTTGAGTTTATCCCTCTACATCATGTCATCTTGCCTAATGTGTTACTCTGTTCTTATGAACTTAATACTCTAGATGCATGCTGGATAGCGGTCGATGTCTGGAGTAATAGTAGTAGATGCAGAATCGTTTCGGTCTACTTGACACAGACGTGATACCTATATACATGATCATGCCTAGATATTCTCATAACTATACGCTTTTCTATCAATTGCTCGACAGTAATTTGTTCACCCACCATAAAATATGCTATCTTGAGAGAAGCCACTAGTGAAACCTATGCCCCCCGGGTCTATCTTCCATCATATTAATCTCCCGTGAACTAGCTATTTCTGTCGCCGTTTATTTTGCAATCTTTACTTTTCAATCTATACAACAAAAATACAAAAAATATTTATCTTATTATCTTTGTTAGATCTCACTTTTGGAAGTGGCCGTAAAGGGATTGACAACCCCTTTATCGCGTTGGTTGCAAGGTTCTTAATTGTTTGTGCAGGTACTTGGGACTTGCGTGTAGTCTCCTACTGGATTGATACCTTGGTTCTCAAAAACTGAGGGAAATACTTACGCTACTTTGCTGAATCACCCTTTCCTCTTTAAGGGAAAACCAACGCATGCTCAAGAGGTAGCAATATCACACGCACACACACACACACGCAGTCTCATGCCTAGCCAAGTATGATGGTCTCTTACTCAATTGTAGGCACACACAATCCCCCCCCTATATGTGAATGACTAGCTAATCTTAGTCTCCATCACAAACAGGTGCATGGTCTATCTCTATTTCTCTCGGGGCATCTTTCTATCGCCAAGATGCACCTCCCTCGATCTCCCACCCATATAGTCCCCTCACGATCTCGAGGGATCTCTCTATCACAAACACACCCTCTCTCCCTCCCCATGCGTCCATGTTCTCCATGTGTCCCTATTGACCTTTATTCCTTGTTGGCCAGACCTCTATTGGACATGTGCTATAGGGGTGTCTCTCTCCGTTGCAAACAATCACGCACTAGCTATCTTCATGTATCTCCTCACCTCACTTTTCTATCTCGTAGATGCATGCGTGATATGTTTCCATAAGAAACGAAAAGACACACACTCTCTCTCTAATTTATCGTTCGTTGTCCCTTTCTCTTTCACACACGTACTCTTTTTGCACACTCACTCATTCTCCTCCACACGCACTTGATCTCTCTCGACTTAGGCACTCTCTTCGGTCCATAGCATATAGATTTATTGAAAAGTCAAACATCACAAAGTTTGATCATGTACGTGGAGAAAAACATTTACATCTAGAACTGCGAACATATACAATTAGATTCATCATGAGATGTAGTTTCATATGATGTATCTTTGGTTTTGTAGATACAAATAACATTTGTGTAAACCTGGTCAAAGTTTCCAAAGTTCGACTTCTAAAAAATTTACATGCACTGCATTATCGAGCGGATGGAATATCTCTTTCCCCCTCTCAGCTATCTGACGCGCCACTCAGCCTTATCAGGGCTCTTCTATCTCTCTCAAAATTTATATCTCCCTGGTTCACACATACACATGTCTCGCTCGCGCTACATAGACCCATCTAACACTATCCGCCCTTGTTCTCTCTCTATGTGACACGCACCCCCCTAAGTACCATAATCCCTCACTCCGTCGTAGGTGCATGCACTCCCCCCCTATGTATGGTTATCTCTCACTAGCCATCAGGAACACATGTATTGTCTGCTTCCATCCATACGTCTATCTCGATATCTCTCGGGGTATCTTCTATCATGCACACACCTTGTCACTCGATCTCCCACCCATGTAGTCCCATCACGATATCCAGGGGATCTCTCTATGACAAACATACACTCTGTCCTCCCCATGTCTGCATTTTCTCTGTACATCTCTCTCGACCTCTCTCCCTTGTTTGTTAGACCCCTCTGGGCCACGTGCTAGGGGTCTTTCTCTCTCGGTTGAAAAAAACCACACACTATCTCCTCACCTTGCTTCCGTTGTCGAAGATGCATGTGTGATATGTTTGCATAAGACACACACACTTTTTCTCTACTTTTATCGTGTGTTTTCCATGTCTCTTTCACACATGCGCACACACTTTTCTCAGTCACTCTTTCTATTTCACACACACTCTCTCTAGTTAGGTACTCTCTCACTTCCATAAGCATATGGATGTTTTGAAAAGTCAAACTCAGAAAAGTTAGACCAGGTATATGGGGAGAAAAACATTTACATCTCGAACGATCAGTAGATTCATCACAACATGTACTTACTTCATACTATCATTTATCTTTGGTATTGTAGATATAAGTAATTTCTTTATAAACTTGGTCAAAGTTTCAAAAGTTTGACTTTAAAAAAATGTTGGCACTGCATTATCGAACGGAGGGAGTAGCTCTTTCTCTCTCTCTGATATCTCTCACGGGCCTTGAGGGAGTCCTGGATTAGGGGATCCTCGGACAGCCGGACTATATACTTTGGCCGGACTATTGGACTATGAAGATACAAGATTGAAGACTTCGTCTCGTGTCCGGGTGGGACTCTCCTTTGCGTGGAAGGCAAGCTTGGCAATTCGGATATGTGGATCTCCTCCCTTGTAACCGACTCTGTGTAACCCTAGCCCCCTCTGATGTCTATATAAACCGGAGGGTTTAGTCCATAGGACAACAACAATCATAATCATAGGCTAGCTTCTAGGGTTTAGCCTCTACGATCTCGTGGTATATCAACTCTTGTAATACTCATATCATCAAGATCAATCAAGCAGGAAGTAGGGTATTACCTCCATCGAGAGGGCCCAAACCTGGGTAAACATTGTGTCCCCCGCCTCCTATTACCATCTGCCTTAGACGCATAGTTCGGGACCCCCTACCCGAGATCCGCCGGTTTTGACACCGACATTGGTGCTTTCATTAAGAGTTCTACTGTGCCGTCACGATAAAGGCTTGATGGATCCTTCAATCATCGGCAACGATGCGATCTAGGGTGAGGTTTTTTCTCCCCGGACTGATCTTCGTATTCGGCGGCTTCGTACTGTGGGACAACTCGCTTGGCCATCTGGAGCAGATCGAGAGCTACGCCCCTGGCCATCAGGTCAGGTTTGGAAGCTTGAACTATACTGCCGACATCCGCGGAGACTTGATCTTCGACGGATTCGAGCCCATGTCAGGTGTGTCGCACAGTCACGACGAGCATGACTTAGCTCTGCCGTCGGACGGTGTTCGGGAGATCACACCTGTGGCTAATTCGGCCCTCAATCGGGAGTAGATCGTGCCGTCCGAGGACGGGTGGATAGACCCCGCCATGGAGGCCGCACACTCAGCGGCGATAGAGTCGAATACTGACTTCACCTCCTATGAGACCTGTTTTACGGGACCCTTGGATTCGTCCCCGGCCACAGGCTCCGAACCGCTTGCGTCCGTGCCTATCCAATCTGATTGGGCACCGATCATGGAGTTCACCTCCGCGAATATTTTTCAGCGCTCACCCTTGGGCGATGTGCTAGATTCTTTGAGGTCTCCCTCCTTGTCAGGAGTCCCTTGGCAGAACTATGTCCGGATTGAGTGGGAAGCGGACGACAAAGAAATTCATTCCCCACCCAACACCCACTTAATAGCCACTATCGACGACTTAACCGACATGCTCGATTTCGACTCCGAAGACATCGACGGTATGGACGACGATGCATGAGAGAAACAGGAACCACCGCCCACAGGGCGCTGGACAACCACTTCATCACAAGATATATACATGGTGGATACACCCAAAGAAAACAACGACGAGGAATGGGAGGAAGTAGCGAAGGATAGCCCCCTCGAGAAGCAACCAAAGCGACGACGTAGGCGCCGCTCCAAACCCCGCCTCAGCAAAAACAACGATAACAGCGCAAGAAAGAATAATACCCCAATCGACTCCAAAGGAAACGACGACCACATGGACCCAGCGATGGAGCAGGATGAGCCAGCGGACGGCGAGCATAGTACAGAACCATTGTCCGATCACGGCGATGCCGATGGTAAAGCTCATCAACCTCTCTCCGGAGAGGAGAATAGTCCGGACGACGATGCACATATCATCTCGGAAAGGCACTTGGAACAAGAGAACCACCATAGAAGGCTTATTTCCACCGCGAGGAGCCTGAAGAAGCAGAAGCAAAGGCTTAAGGCCGCGCAGAATATGCTCAACAGCAGATGGAATAAAGTTCTTGACACTGAAGAAAAGTACAGCGACAGTCGCCACACAAAGAGCTATCCAAAGCACAAGCTGCTGCCTGAATTCGAGGACGAGGCTTTAGAGCCCATTCAGCAGAAAAATAAAACGGTCGATCAGCCGGATCGACCACCCCGTGGTCGCAACAGGGCGACTAACGATGTCGCACACAAGTCAGCACACGATTTACGTGAAGACCTGCACAAAAAAGCCGGTTTGGCCGGGTCCATCTATGGATCTAGGAAGCGCGCTCCGACACAGAATCATGGCCGCCCAAACGACTATACTGACCGAATAACAGCTCGGAATCAAAACCAAACTCTATAACCGTCCAAGGAATGCCACGACACATCCAAATACAGGGGTGCCGCGCACCCCCTATGCTTCACCGATGAGGTGCTGGCCCACGAATTTCCAGAGGGATTTAAACCCGTAAACATAGAGGCATACGACGGAACGACAGACCCTGGGGTCTGGATTGAGGACTTTATCCTTCACATCCACATGGCTCGCGGAGATGATCTTCACGCCATCAAATACCTGCCCCTCAAGTTGAAAGGACCAGCTCGACACTGGCTGAAAAGCCTCCCCAAAAGCTCAATTGGAAGCTGGGAAGAGCTTGAGGACGCTTTTAGGGCCAATTTTCAAGGGACCTATGTCCGACCTCCGGACGCAGACGATTTAAGTCACATAATTCAACAGCCCGGAGAGTCAGCCCGAAAGCTTTGGAACAGATTTCTCACGAAGAAGAATCAAATCGTCGACTGCCCGGATGCCGAAGCCTTAGCGGCTTTCAAACACAGTGTCCGGGACGAATGGCTCGCCAGACACCTCGGCCAAGAAAAACCGAGGACCATGACAGCCCTAACAATCCTTATGACCCGCTTTTGTGCGGGCGAAGACAGCTGGCTGGCCTGTAGTGGCACCAGCGACCCAGGCACATCCGAAGTCAGGGATGGCAAGGGGAAACCGCGACGCAATAAAAGCAAGCATCGAAACAATGAAGACAACCTGCATAACACGGAGGCAAACGCCAGATTCAGGGGCTCTCGACCCGGTCAACGGAAAAAGCCATTTAAAGGCAGCAGAGATGGACCGTCCAGCCTAAACAAGATTCTAGACAGATTATGTCAAATTCATGGCACCTCCGACAAACCTGCAAATCACACCAACAGAGAATGCTGGGTCTTCAAGCAGGCCGGCAAGCTAAACACCGAACACAAGGGGAGGGAGACACCAAGATGAGCCTCGCCAGCTGAACACTGTGGGACAGAAAAAATTCCCACTAGAGGTCAAAATAGTGAACATGATTTACGCAACTCACATACCAAAGAGGAGGCGCCAGCGCGCACCCCGAGGCGTATACTCCATGGAGCACGTCACCCCCAAGTTCAACCCTTGGTCGGCCCGCCCGATCACTTTTGATCACAGGGATCACTCGACTAGTATTCGGCACGGAGGATCGGCTGCCTTGGTGCTAGACCCAATAATTGACGGATACCACCTCACCCGAGTCCTTATGGACGGCGATGAGTCTTAATCGATATATCGTGACACCGTACGCAAATTGGGGATAGACCCAAAAAGAATAAACCAAAGAAATACTACCTTTAAAGGAGTAATACCAGGCCCAGAGGCCCGCTGCACGAGCTCTCTAGTTTTAGAGGCTGTATTCAGTTCTCCCGACAACTTCCGATGCGAAGAATTAACCTTCGACATCGCTCCATTCCGAAGCGGCTATCACGCACTACTCGAAAGAACGGCCTTTGCTCGTTTCAACGCAGTACCGCATTACGCTTATCATAAGCTCAAGATGCCCGGTCCACGTGGCATCATCATAGTTAGCGGAAACACAGAGGGTTCCTCACGTACGGAGAAATATGTGGCGGCTCTAGCAGCCAATCACTGAGTGGACTCTCCAACCAGAAGAAATGATCGGTCGTCAAGACCACGGAGACGGTTCGACGAGTCCAGCGCACCACTAGATGTAACAACCCAGATAAACCTGAGATTGGCGCGATAGATATACCCCCATAGGTGGTGCTAGGGGCTTCCCGCACGTAAAAAGGGCTACAGTTTGGCCTGACCCTATTTAAAATTGCATTTTAATGGTTCATTAAGAATAACCAATTTTTCGCATCGAAGACTTTCACCTGGGTTTTCTCTTTTTACAGATGATCACCGTGCTACACCCTTCCGAGGATACGGCTGCGCGGAGACATAGGCGCAGACGTGCAGCTGGGCCCCGCTCAAAGGTTTCTTTTTAGATTAAGACCCTGTGTAAACCTTTTTTACTGTCTCTTGTTGCTTCACTCCCTTCGGATACTCAACACAACCGAAAGGGATGCTGGCGTTATGGGCATTTCATCATGTCAGACTAATGCCAGTACCTGGAAATTCAGGGCTCATTATCGAGGGCGTTACTCAGCCCAGTATATGTTGTAAAGTCCGAATACCTTAGGGAGTGTTCGACGTCGCGAGTTTGGCCTTATATGCATCAACTCCGAATCATGTCTTTGGTCAATAGTTGGGTTTTCCCGGCTCCCGTGTTTTGCTACCTTACGTTCCGCTCTATCGGCTAAGGTGGCATCAGGAGAACTACTACGATTGTGCCCTGGTTCATCTGGATGAGCACCTCAGTAGATAAAGCTGAAAACTGACTGTCATGATAAAGTGCAAGACTGGTCAACCACTCGATGACTCAGCGGAATCTTCGCGATTCCTCCGCATTAACGAAGGGCCAGTTTCCCGATCATGTATGTACGCGCACCGTATTCAGATGAGTGCGGAAGTACAAGGGGCTATATCGTAGCCCCACCATCAAACTCCTATGGGTAAGTGAAAGTGTTAAAGCTATATATTCCGATTGCCTTGTTCGCCGTGCTGTCACCTCCTTAATGGACCAAGACATTGGGTCAGGTGTGAATACACGCTTTTCCGAACACCCCCGCATTATGTGCGTGGGGGCTGAAGCCGAGGACTGCAAACTTTATGTTTATATACATACATAAACGGCCGCACAAGAGGCATCATAATACTTTCAGGCAAAAGTATAAACACAGCCTTTATAATCCAAATAGCATTGTCTTTACAATTGGGACACATGTCACTCGAACATGATACTCTTCGAGCACTGAGCCTCTATTAAACGAGCGCCTTCTAGGACTTCTTCAAAATAGTGCTTAGCTGGGACTTGGCCTACAGCCGGATCCCGGGTTGCAATAGCGGTGGCCTCCATCTCTGCCCAGTACGTCTTAACACGGGCAAGGGCCATCTGCGCACCCTATATGCATGCCAACCTCTTTACAGTGTCGATATGCGGCACATCACCAAGGAATCGTTGCACTAAACCAAAATAACTATTCGGCCTTGGTCCCTTCGGCTAAAAATGATCCACGACAGACCTCATGGCAAGTCCGGACAACCTGTGGAGCTCAGCCCACTCGGCCATTTGTTCATTCAACAAGCGCGGACGTTGTTGAGCACCGAACCGTGACTGCAACAATTTCTCCACTTCATGATCTTTCTGGTCTTTGAAAAACTCAGTTGCATCAGCAGCACTCGTTGCCAAGTCCAAGTACGCGTCTGCAGCACTCCATAATTGATCCAGAGGGGCATAATTAGGATCTCCAAACTTCGTCCGCAAGAAAAAAGGCTTCCCAGCCGTGATATCTCCGGCTTGACGGAGCTCCTCCTTCGCTGCTCTGATTTGAGAGTGGGTTTCCATGGCTGCTTCCACGGCTTTCTTCAGTCGGCCGCTTGGCTTTCCTTCTCAAGAAGTTCATATCGGCCGGCGGCATGTTTCAGCTCAACAGCCATCTTGGCTATTGTATCTTTCCTCTGGCGATGAGCAGCCTGTTCGGCTCTTAAGTCTTCGGCCGGCTTTAGGGCGGCCGCATCACTTCAACTGGCTCGTTCCTTGGCTTGGGAAAGTTCCGCCCGAAGTCTCTCCACGGAGGCAGCTCCATCTGCAGCCACAACATATTATAGATACTAGCATCATGCTCCTCTTAATATTTGTCGACCAACCGAAAATACATACCACATGCCTCGTCAAGCCGCTTTGTTCACAAGCGCAATGTCGGCATCACCAAGGCTGTTGCCGCCTTAGTTCGGCAAACTCAGCAGTCCGGCCACCCACCAGACCCTCAGCCGCCTACACATGAAAGCAGCGCGATCATTACCTGGGACTATGATCCTCTGTCTGCCGCCTCTGGACAGCAACCAGAGTCTCAGAGGCTACTATCTGTATAGAGCACACCTAGCGTGTGCGGTACCATCAAAAATTATATATTACTTTACGTACCTCAAAACATCTTAGCAGCTCGTAAAAGCCTCATGCAACCCACTTTCGCGAATGAAATCCTCTCAACCACCGCATCCATTAAAGTACGATGCTCCTCCGAGATAGCCGCTTGCTCCAAAAGGCCCATCAAGACGTCTGATTGTGCACTTGACAATCCTGCAGACTCTTTTCTGTTGCTCTCCTTAGGAGCCGAATACTGGACTTTGGGTGGCGAAGGGTTACCTTCGCCTCGGTGGATCAGGAGAAATCCTCCGTGATGACACCTCAGGTCGCCCCGCCTCAGAGGCGGGGAGACAGGGGAGGCGTTCGCTCTCCATCATCTCCTAAGAAGATCCCCCGAAGACGAACCCTGATGAGAAGGGCTACGATCCGGACTGCAATACATACATCTCGGTTATTGTCCTCGGATATAAAACATGATATATTTATAGAAAGTGCTCTTGTTCACTTACAACTCGGTGGAGGGCTGACCCCCTTGCGGGCATTGTGCGGTAAGGACGCCCTCCGGGGCAAATCCCCCTGGCGAAGTTTTCTTCCCTCGTTTGGAAACCCTCGTTTCCAAGTGTTCAGAGGCGGTCCTTTTCCTTCCTTGGGGAGAGGGGATTCTAGATTCTTCTCCCCGATTATCCTCCTTCACGGAGACACTAATTCCCCCAGTTTGGATGAGTAATGTGTGAGGCCCGCTTTCGGCTTCTTTATTCCTCCATTTATCTTCCCCTGATGGCACTTGATAAGGTGCGTGCTCAAGCATTCTGGCTAGTACAGGATCCGGTGAGCCTTCGGGAAGGGGTGCCAAACACCTGATCATCTTCGCCTTTCTTATCCAGTCCTGGCCAAGAGGGATTTTTTCAGAATGATGTTGTGACAAATAAACAGACAGCATGTTCGGCCGCAGAATTACTTACGTGGGTATCTGGACGGTTGAAGTTGAGACCCGCATCCTCCGTGGTGTCCGGACACTTTATTCATGATACGAAGAACAATCCATACATCTCTTCGAGCGTCACGCCGAAGAATTGCTGAATATTTCGCGGTCCTTCCGGGTTGAACTCACACATACGGAGAGATCGACGTTGGCATGGCAGGACCCGACGAACTAGCATAACTTGCATTACCTTGACAAGACTGACATCTCTCTTGAGGAGATCTCGGATGCGACTTTGCAATGTCGGCACGTCATTAACTGGTGCAGCGCAGCGCAGTCAGTTCACCATGGAGCGCAGCGCAGTCAGTTCCTCATCCGCTAGGGCTTCGGATAGTGCCTCAAGGGCTAGTGCGGCTGTCTTATTTTTGGCGCGGAGTGCTGTGTCGGGATCACTAGCGAGAGTGATGATTCCGTTGGGCCCAGGCATCTTGAGCTTCATGTACCCGTAATAGGGTATGGCTTGGAAGATTGTAAACGTCTCCCGCCCTAATAGAGCGTGGTATCCGCTACTGAACGGGGCCACTTGGAACGTGACCTCTTCGGACCTATAATTGTCCGGCGTGCCGAACACCACATCTAGTGTGATTTTTCCTGTACAAGGCTTCCGATCGGGGATTATTCCTCTAAAGGTTGTGCTGCTTCGCCAATGCGGTTCCAGTCTATTTCCATTTTTGAAGGGTTTCCTCATAAATGAGGTTCAATCCACGCCACCGTCCATGAGTACCTTGGTGAGTCGAAGTCGCCCACTATTGGATCGAGGACCAATGCACGGTGCTCAGCTGTTCGAATTTAGGTTCACATCGCATTAAAAGTAATAGCCGTGTCACTCCATGGGTTTATTGTTGCCACGTGGTAGAATTCGGCAAGGCTGCGGAGTGTTCATTTTCGCATATTATTTGATGCGGAAGTCTCGAAGACTGTTAATACCGTACTGGTATCCCTGGGCTGGTACTCTGTGGTTTCTGGGTTTAGAAGATCCTCACCACTTTTGGCCACCTGCTGGAGTATCCAACATACTCTAAGGCTATCAGTTGGTGCGGCGCCCTCTGCACTGTGAATTTACAGGGTCCATTAAGCCATCCCTCCAGTACGGTTCCATGCCCTGTAGAGGGTTTTTACTTTTTGGTGTTTAACCCGGGTGCCTGGCGATAATGCACCATTTTATTTCGGACTGGGTTTGTCTTCAGGGCCGGATTGTCCCAAAATTTTATTTTGGTTTTCCAGGCGCTTTCCGTCGCACAATACTTTCGTAATATGGACGCCAAGTTGGCGAAGCGTGTAATTTCACGGTGACTTATGGCGTTGAGGATTCCCTTGTCCGTGCAATTATTGCAGAAGAATGAAATTGCATCTTCCTCACGGCAGTCCTTTATCATGTTGATGACCAGGAGGAATCTGGCCCAGTAATGGTGTACTGTTTCTTCGGGCTCTTGCCTAGTTTGGGATAGATCGCTTATGTTTGGGTGGGTGGGTGGAATTGAATCAAACCTCACCCAATCTGAGACTCGAGGGCCAAGGAGTTTCCGAACTCGGAAGCTTGGATTCTTGGATGTTGTCCAATGAATCTAGCCCAGCCTGACTCTAGGTTCGTGGCTTGAGTGACGCCCTCCCTCCGCGGGTATCCGGCTTGGAGGGATCGGGAATCCGGACATAGCTAGTCCTTAAGATAGATGAAGGGTCGCCGCATTGTTCCTCCACCACAGCAACGTGATGGGTGACCTGGGGAGAGTTAATCCCTCTCAGGTCGGGTTTAGGCCCAACCTGATCGTAGTCTGTAGCGACTCCCAAGACGGTGATGCGATCCAAGAGCTCATTTAGGGAAGAGAGCTCCATTAGATCTAACTGCTCGGCGAGTTCCGAGTTGACGTGAAGATTGCTTTTGATGACCCGAGAAGTCATCGTCGGCGCAGCGGCCGAACAGGCGGTCATAAGAAAACCACCTAGCCGGAGAGTTTGGCCGACAGCCAAAGCTCCCTTAGCAACAGTGCCGTCTTTAAAGACGGGACGAGGCATCCTTCCTGATGGCGACGGCACAGAGGAACTCTCAATGAAAGCACCAATGTCGGTGTCAAAACCGGCGGATCTCGGGTAGGGGGTCCCGAATTGTGTGTCTAGGCGGATGGTAACAGGACAACAAGGGACACAATGTTTTTACCCATGTTCGGGCCCTCTTGATGGAGGTAAAACCCTACTCCTGCTTGATTAATATTGATGATATGGGTAGTACAAGAGTGGATCTACCACGAGATCAGAGAGGCTAAACCCTAGAAGCTAGCCTATGGTATGATTGTTGTTCGTCCTACGGACTAAAACTCTCCGGTTTATATAGACACAAGAGAGGGCTAGGGTTACACAGAGTCGGTTACGATGGGAGGAGATCTACATATCCGTATTGCTAAGCTTGCTTTCCACGCCAAGGAAAGTCCCATCCGGACATGGGACGAAGTCTTCAATCTTGTATCTTCATAGTCCAAGAGTCCGCCAAGGGTATAGTTCGCTATCCGGACACCCCTAATCCAGACTCCTCAATAAGCCCTCTAACAAAGGGATCAAGACAAAAGCCTAGCCCTCGGAGGAAGTGGGAAACAAATACAACAGTATCATTGGGTTCGGGAGTGGGGATGACCTGCCCTTGAGCAGGCAGCCTGTGCGAGATTTCGGCAGTCAGATACCTGGCGTCTCTTAGCTTCTCGATGTCCTCCTCTGTGACAGAAGAGGCCATCCACCGGCCTTGAAGGTTGGATCCGGACATGGTTGAAAGTCAGAAGCACTTAGCCTGAGCCTTGGGTGTTGGACGAGGTGGGGGAAGGGAAGGATCGAGCGTGAGAAGAAAAGGACACGCCTTGGCCCCTTTATAAAGAGGGCGAATATCAAGCATCCTCTGCATGGCCATTTGGAACTTGCCTAAAATCGAGGAGTCATACTAACAAGCACGATTAGGTTACTGTCGGTGTACAAAAAGAGGGGCGCACCTTTGTACCTCTATACCTATGCACGGGCAGTCGGAGCTGCGCCCATGGTCACACCAAGCGTAACAGGAATGTGAGCCAAGGTAAGACCGAAGCCCAAGATAACCAGAGCAACGCCAAGGCCAACACCACAAGGAGCAGAGGGACAAAGCAGGCTCCCCCGGCAAGACCCTTGCCGTGGCAGCCTCAAAGAGCCTGGCAAGACCCTTGCTGCAGAAGCTCCCACACCAACAGAGCGAGCCACCCTTGACCCCACGGTCCCCAACGCCATCATCCACGTGGGGCCGGGGCTCGGAAGACACCTCTGTGGTGGCATGCAGATCTTTGTGAAGACATATTCAAGATCAGATGAGGATTAGAAGACGATGATCCTCGACAAGATCCTTGCCGAGGAAGGCCACTAGATCCCTGGCAAGGCCCTTGCCGGGGACGACAGCGCGCCACGGCAAGCCCGTTGCCGAGCTACACGGCAAGACCCTTGCCGAGCCACCCAGCAAGGCCCTCACCAAAGATGCCAGCAGGGCCACCGCCAGGCCCACGCCAACCAAGCTTCCACCGCTGTTCACATGTAGCTGCCAGCCCAACCAGCTGGGCGGGCACCTGCGTGGCAACTTGCAGCCCCCATCCCAACTCATCGAGTGCCTGCATGGCGGCATGCAGATCTTCGTGAAGGCTCCACCACCGCGCCACCTTAGCTGCCTGCCTGCCTACATGGCGCCGCACGCATCACTGGCTAAGGCGCGTGTCGAAGCGAGGAGGAGCGGGCGACGGACGGACGGGCCTTGCCCTGCCCCCAATAAAGCAAGGGGACACCTAAGCTACACATTAAATGCGTCTTGTCCTGTAATACGAGCGATAAGCTCAGGGCACTGTATGCCTTTCCACCTCCTGTGTGCCACTGTGGCAGCCCCTTCTGACTATAAAAGGAGGCCCATGGCATACTAGAGAAGGATTCGACTCTTCTGAACCACACACTCATCACAGCTAGTTCGAGAGCTCAAGAACTCTCTGAAATACACCCACCAAAGCAGGACTAGGGTTTTACGCATCCTCGCGGCCCGAACCTGGGTAAATGATTCTTGTGCTGGCTACTGATCCTGCTCTTCTCGCAACCCCGCGCCCCGGCAACCGTAGTAGGTATTCTTGTGATCCCATAGGTTTCATTCCGCACCGACATCTTTGGCGCGCCAGGTAGGGGGCGCAAATTGTGAGAATATGGTCTAGTAGTTAGCCTAGTAGTTCTTCATCGCCATGGCTCCTAAGAAGAAGACGGCCACGGCGATCGGATCGTTGGGAGCCGAACGGCCCGTGCCGGTGTGGACGAGAAGTGGACCGGTCATGGACAGGACCCGGGCCACGGTCCGCGAGCACCAGCACCTTCCTGGCAGTCAGAGCCTAGCGAGCGGCGTCATTCGCGCACCAGACAACCGGCTGCACGTCGCTGGATCCAAAGACGGAGCCGGTCCCCCCGCAGGCGGCGCGGGGCTCTCTAGGGGTGTCATTGTGCCACCCCTGGGTGGCGCAGCGACCTCCAGGACGCCCACCCGGCGACCACTGTGCGCTCTTCCCATGGTGTGCACACCGAGCAGTATCACCATGCTGGTGACCCTGGGCACCGCCGTGGGAAGAGCCCTGTGCGTCATCCGCGAGATGAAGGGGTTCAGCACGCCCGCCGAAGTGCTGGCAAAAATGGCACGCAGCCGCTGGGTCATAACAGAGCTCCTTCTAACATAGTTAGAAGTCGAAGCGCGCCGCGATCTACGCAGCTGTCGCCGCCGCCCATGCCAGCAGAAGCTTTGGCGCGCGCGCAGCTGCTCCTCGACTTCCCTCCTACTGCGGAGAAGCTCGACAAGTGGAGGGCTACCATCTGGAGCCTCGTCGCCGTCGCCAACAAAGACGATCCGCGACCGGCGGGGCCCTCGGGTCGGCGCTCTATCGAGCCACCACACGTTGGCGCTGGGAGGACTGGGGGAGCTGCGGCCACGGTGCACTCTCCTCCTCCTCGCCAGCCACCGCGGGCGTTGGCCCGTCATGACGACGCTTGTAATAACATCTCCATAGCGTCGTCCGACCCGCGGACCCTCCACGACCAGCGACAGGTCCTTCGGGAATGAGCTCACGAGGACGCTCGAACCACCATCGAGCGCCGGCGCGAAACGCGCCGCCAGTCGGACAAGCGGGCGGGACCCGCTATGGACCACCCGGCACCGGGGGGCTCCGGCGGCCTACCTTACGAGGTGGGCTGCCCGGCCTTTACCCGTGAGCTGCGGCAGTTCCAGTGGCCGTCCCACCGCACGTTCAAGCCCGATGTCGGCGAGAAGTACACTGGCAAGACCCATCCGTCCGAGTTCCTTAGCATCTACACCATCGCGATGTAGGCTGCTGGAGCTCGCAACGACAAGGTGCTTCCAACTACTGCCCGCTGGCGCTGAAGCCCAATGTGATGTCTTGGTTGATGCACTTGCCGGTGGATTCCATTTCTTCCTGGTCGGATCTGTGCCATGAGTTCGTGGCGCCTTCACTGGAGGCCACCAAGCTCATCGCCAGGCCAGTGATCTGCATATCATTCCCCAGAAGGAAGGGGAAACCTGCGCAAGTACATCCGGAGATTCAGCCGGTGCAAGATAACATCCCCGACGTTCATCCCGCCGTTGTGATCAGCTTGTTCCACCAGAACGTGCGCAACTGCAAGATGCACGAAGAGCTGGCGATGACCAAGGTTAAGGATGTGGCCGAGCGCTATGTTCTGGCCGACAGGTGCGCCCGGGCTGAAGAGGGAAGGAAGTACCCCGGCGAAGACGCCGGCATCGCAACAGGAAACGCAAAGGCAAGGTCGTGCTTGCCGTTGAGGGATCTGACGACACCGGTGCCGGAAGAAGGTCAAGGCGACGCCCGGCAAGGAGATTGCCGGTGCGCGCCTGCCGAACCTTGACGGCTACCGACAAGCCAGGAAGCTCCGGCAAGCAATACTGCAAGATCCACCGCACCAAGGGCCACGACCTCCAGAACTGCCGACAAGTCGAGCTGCTTGCTGAGAAGCAAAAAGCTGAGTATGAGAGGTGGGACAAGGAGAAGGAGCAGGATGGTGCTGAGGGATCCGACAAGAAGCGTGGCGGCCAAGGAAGTCGCCCCGGCAAGGACAACCAGCAAGAGAGGCCGGCCCGGGGCCGCGACAAGAAACAAGAAGAAAACGATCACGACGAGGACGACGAGTCCGGTGAGCAAGGGTTCCAGAAGGCTACGGAGGCCATGTGCGTGGATGGCGTCGCCTCGCTGCATACTTCCCACCGCCAGCTCAAGCAGTGGGCGCGTGAGATTACAGCAGCGGAGCCGTCGTTCGACGCTCAGAAGCCGCTGAAGTGGTCCAGCACGCCCCTCATCTTTGACGCCGAGGACCACCCTGACCGCACAACCGCGGTCGGGTGTTTGCCATTGTTGGTCTCACCAACGATATGCAACCTCAGGGTGAACCTGATCTCGCCTGAACCTGATCTCGCCTGTCGTGATCAAAAGATTACAAATCCCTGATGGAGACCTCGAGGAAACGGACACGCTTCAAGGGGTCAATCCAGGGAGGAGCCAGCCGAAGGAGAAGGTCACGCTACCCGTGACGTTTGGAGGAGAGTTGAACTACAGGACGGAGAGGATCATCTTCGACGTGGCCAAGATCCCCTTGCCCTACAACGGGATCCTCTGCCGCCCGACACTAGCCAAGTTCATGGCGGCGTCGCACTACACCTACAACATGCTAAAGATGCCCGGGACGTTGACCATCATATCCATCCCTCCGACAAGAAGGACGCCGATCTTCACCGACCAACTCTACCGGAAGCGGTTGTAGCAGCTGCCGTCAAGGCAGCTGCTCCGCCTACCAAGGCCCGGAGGGAAGAAGAAGCCCGGAAAGACCTCTCGCACCCACTCCGGCAAGCGCACCTCCTTGGAGTGTTGTGCTACCGTTGAGGACGTGCCAGAGAGCTCTGCCGACAAGAGCAAGAAATCCAGAGCCGAGCCGCCGCAGACCAAGAAGGTGCCCGTCAGGGAGGATGGCACAGGAGGGGCCTTCACCATAGGCTCCACCCTCGACAGAAAATAGGAAGGCGCGCTCGTCACCTTCCCGCGGGCGAATGTCGACGTGTTTGCGCGGCAAGCATCCGACATCCTCGGTGTTCCCAGGGAGGTGATTGAGCACCACCTAGCTGTCTGCCCCCACGCGCGGCCCATCAAGCAGAAGGTCAGAAAGCAGGCTCTGGAGAGGCAGGAGTTCATCACAGAGGAGATCAGGAAGTTGGAAGCGGCAGGTTTGGTGAGAGGAGTGCTCCACCCGACGTGGTTGGCCAATCCGGTAGAGGTGTGCAAGGCGAATGGGAAGTGGAGGCTGTGTATTGATTACACAGATATCAATAATGCTTGTCCTAAGGACCCCTTCCTGTTGCCGCGCATCAACCAGATTGTTGACTCCACAGCCGGGTGTGATCTGTTATCATTCCTCGACACCTACTCAGGCTACCACCAGATCTTCATGACAAGAGAGGATGAAGAGAAGACAATATTTATCACCGCATGTTGTATGTATTGCTTTTTACGGATGCCTTTCGGGTTGAAGAGTGCTGGCTCAACGTTCGCGAGAGTAGTCCAAATTGGTTTTGAACCTCAGCTCCATAGAAATATGGAGGCATACATGGATGACATAGTGGTCAAAACCAAAGACGGGCCAACTCTTGTGCAAGATCTGGAAGAGACATTTGCCAACCTGCGCAAGATCAACCTCAAGCAGAACCCTGAGAAGTGTGTCTTCGGCGTTCCATCCGCAAGCTTCTCGGTTCTTTTTGTCGCAGCCGGATCGAGGCAAACCTGCATAAGATCAAGGCTATGAGCAGATTGAGGCGCCCAAGCGGATCAAGGATGTGCGTGGGCTCACCGGCCACATTGCCGCCATGAGCCGATTCATCTACAAGTCCGCCGAGCGCGCCCTTCCTTTCTTCAAAATCTTGAAGAAGGCAGGCCCAATGGAATGGACTCCAGAAGCCGAGCCAGCATTGCAGGGTCTGAAGAAATACCTTTCCTCCATGCCAATACTGGTTGCGCCTAAACCACAAGAGCCGTTGTTGCTGTATCTGGCGGCGACGAATCAAGTGGTCAGGGCCGCGCTGGTGGCACAGAGGGAGGTCAATGAGGAGGCAGTGACGGCAGCAGAAGCAACGGATGGCAAGCCCAGGATTCCCTCGGCAGGGCCTGGTGCCGGCAAGGCGAGGCCCCCGACAGAGTCTGATGCCACCGAGGCAAAGGTTCAAGCAACAAGTGAGGTGGTGCGTAAGAAGAAGATGATGCAACACCGGTTTACATTGTCGCCTCCCTCTTGCGAGGAGCTAGGTCGAGGTACTCCGGTGTGCAGAAATTGCTCTTCAGCCTCCTTATGGCCTCGAGGAAGCTGCGTCATTACTTCCAAGCCCACGAGATCACTGTCGTCACCCGCCTCCCATTGCAACGGATACTGCATAACCCAGATGCGACTGGAAGGATTGTGGAATGGGCCTTGGAGTTGTCAAGCTTTGGTTTAAAGTTTGAAAGTACCTCGACAATTCAGAGCAGAGTCTTGGCGGAGTTCATTGCAGAATGGACCTCGACGCCTGACGAAGAAATCCAGGAGACCACTCTCCCCGGCAAGGAAGCAGACCGCGACTGGATCATGTACTTTGATGGGGCTTTCTCGCTGCAAGGCGCCGGTGCCGGTGTGCTGCTCGTCGCACCCACCGGAGAGCACCTCAAGTACGTGATCCAGATGCACTTCCCCAGGGAGATGTCCACCAACAACACTGTTGAGTACGAGGGATTGCTTGCCGGTCTCAGGATCGCGGCAGACCTCGGAGTTAAGAAGCTCATCATCAGGGGTGACTCGCAGCTCGTTGTCAGACAGGTCAACAAGGATTATCAGAGCCCATTGATGGAAGCTTACGTAGATGAGGTGAGGAAGCTGGAGGAACGCTTTGACAGTATCCAAGCGGAGTACATCCCCTGAGCGGAGAACGATACCGCCGATTACCTGTCAAAGCGTGCCACATTCAAGCTACCTGTGGAACCGGGTACCTTTTTGCTCCGGCTAACTCAACCATCCGTCGAACCATCAGCAGGGCATGAAAAGCAGAGGAAGTCAGGTCTCGGCAAGTACTTTCCTACCGAGCCCCCTGGGGCTGCCGGCAAGGGTGCTGCCGCGGACGCTGAGCCTGCCCAAGAGCAACTGGCTCCGGCAGAGCGTCAAACCCTGGTCGTAGAGACAACTGCTCCCATGGCGGAAGAAATGCCTTTGGCCCTTGCCGTCGAGCCCCAGGCTCCGGCATGGGCACAACATACCATCCAATTCCTCCAAACAGGAGAGCTTCACGAGGAGCAGGTAGAAGCGGAAAAAAGTAGCCCGCTGTCCGCTTATGTACCAGTTCGTCGATGACGTCTGCATGTGAGAAGGCCAAATGGTGTGAAATTGAAGTGCATCCCCCCGGGAGGAAGGACTGGAGCTGTTGGCGGAGATACATGGAGGCATATGTGGCTCCCACATAGGGTCGAGGGCCCTTGCCAGGAAGGCATTCCGGCAAGGTTTCTTTTGGCCCACCGCTCTCCAGGATGCGACGACACTAGTAACCAAGTGTGAAGCGTGTCAGTTCCATTCAAAGAAGCTTCATCAACCAGCCCAAGCCCTTCAAACAATCCCTCTCTCCTAGCCATTCTCGGTCTAGGGGCTCGACATACTGGGCCCTTTCCCCCACGCTGTCGGGGGCTTTGAGTACTTGTACGTTGCAATCGACAAGTTCACAAAGAGGCCGGAGGTGGAAGCAGTGAGAAAGGTGACTCGCCACCGGTGTCAAGTTTTTCAAAGGACTGGTCTGCCGCTTTGGTGTGCCAAACAGAGTCATCACCGACAACGGCACGCAGTTCACAAGCCACACCTTCATGCAATACATTCAAGACCTCGGCAAGAAGGTTCATTTTGCTTCCGTGGCAAACCCACGGAGCAAAGGCCAAGCGGAGAGGGCAAATGCTGAAGTGTTGCGAGGCCTGAGGACAAAGACTTTTGACAAGCTGCACAAGAGCGGAAGGCGCTGGATTGATGAACTGCAGGCGGTTCTTTGGTCGATCAGGACGACGCCAAATCGAGCCACCGGCCGGACACCTTTTGCCCTGGTATACGGGCGTAAGCAGTTCTCCCCACGGAACTCATATACGGGTCACCTCGAGTGCTCGCTATGATGAGCTTGAGCAAGAGCCGTTGCGCCAATATGACGCGGCACTCCTTGAGGAAGATCGTCTTGGCGGTTGTGAGCAGCATGCTACCAAAGAAGCCTTGCGCCGCTACCATAGCCACAAGGTTCATGCCCGGAGCTTTGAGGAAGGAGACCTTGTTCTTCGGCACGTTCAGTCGGCCAAGAATTCCAACAAGTTGACACCAAAGTGGGAAGGCCCTTATCGGGTGATACGAGTCACCAGGCCCGCCGCAGTCCGCCTGGAGACCGAAGATGCTGTCCCAGTGAGCAACTCCTGGAACATCGAGCATCTTCGTAAGTTTTACCCGTAAGGCGCGGCTTGACGGGCCTCCCGGCAAGCCACCTTTTGTACAAGCTTTGCCGGCAAGGCATGTAACCCTTCATACAAAGCCAGGCGAAGACCCTGAGCATAAATAAATGAAGCGCTGGCGCCCTAAGTCATATCATGCATGCTAGGTCGAGTCTCTTCCTTGGTTAGGGTTGATAGTGCTCAGTAGCGACTAACCCCTAGCTTAGAGGTCGAGTGCGCGTCTATCTGTTTCTCTTCTGTCCTCTTTTGGTTCACAGGGCACATGAGCACTTCTGCCGAGCTACTTGGAAGAAAGAAAATGGACCGGCGTCCCGACCCCGGCAAACCAGAGTTGCCGGGGGCTGCAAGCACAAAGATCCAACCACGGCAAGATGAGATTGCCGGGGGGCTGCAGATCTAGATAAGTCTTTTATCCTCTGTCATGCATTTCGGAACAGGACTGGGGCATGTGAAACCTCGTTTTTATCTCTAGGCTGTCGTGCTCCCCTTTTTCCTATACCTAAGGATTATTTCCTGAGTCCGGATTTGGTTTTAACCGCAGCGGCAAGGAGGTAAAACGAGGAGCCTAAAGCCCACTTCATCCCTGCCTCTGCCAAGAGCGCGAGAACGGTCGAGTGGAGTGGGGGGACGACTAGGCCTGTTGCCGGGTGAAAAACGTTTATCTTCAGCAATAACAAGGATTCGCTCCTTGTCGTGGGATTTACCCACGAACGAAGAACCCGGCAAGCATCCCTTTTTCATTAAAAACATCCCATATAGGTACAGTTCGTACGGAATGAAAACATGAACAAAGGGGATTACAAGCTTTAAATTTAATAAGGCCCGAAGGCTTATAGATTAAAAAAGAGATAAGGTGCCCGCGATCCCTTTCTTGTCCCTCTCATCAGGAGGCAGGTCAAGGAGGCGAGAGGACAAAAGGGGCGCCTAGGCGAGCTACGAGCAGCAGAAAGCACCAAGAGAACACCTCGGTGGCCGCCCATGGGTAGGCCGGTGATGACGGTGCCAAGAAAGGAGCTGGAAGACGAGGCGGCAGGACCGGCAGTACGCGACGAACGCGTCGGTGCCAGCGTACTCCGAGTTGACGGCCTTGCCGCCCGCCCTCTTCCTCTTCCACAGCCTCCCGATGCCAGCCGCCCAAGGAGACGGCCCCGAGAAGTTCAAGGAGCTGGCCCCACCCCCGGCAAAACCCTGCCGGAGGAGCGGCCAGGTGCAGATGCTGCTGCTGCCGCACCCGCCCAGGCGTGGGGCGTCCGACGCCTAGTCGGACTCATCCCCGTCATCTGCCCCATTGTCCTCCTCATCACTTTCGCTCGAGGAAGAGCTTCCATCGTCGGAATCTCCATCGGAGGATCTCTCCACGCAGCACTTCAGACGAGTCCCAAAGTCTCCGAAGACCTTAAAGGAGAGCAGGCCATCCTCCATCAATTTGAAGTAGAGGACGAGCCCCGCCGTCAGGCTGTGGATGCGAGCGAACGTCTTCCACCCACGACGGAGGTACATGACCCGAGGAGTCGGGAAGTCGACGTCGACCCGCGTGCCCCCATTCCCACAACCCCTCATGTGCAATCTGAGGGATTGGGGTCGGTCACACTCCATCTCCTGAGCAAAACGGGGTGGGAAGACGGAGACGGCGACGCGGAGGCCAGCGCAGCCTAATGAAGAACTCGCGGGGCTGGTCTCCGACATGGCCTTCCATCGGGAAAGGCACCATTGGCGGGGGCGAAGCCGGCGCGCCGCCCCGTCCTCCTCTTCCCCGAGCACTACGACCTCTGCCCCGACCTAGCCCACGGCCTCACCCCCTGCCCCTCCCTCTCGCGGCTGGTTCCAGCACCACGGGCTCAGGAGGAGGAGGGACGAGCTGTCGAGCGGCGACCCTCGCAGCCACCGTCGAGGGACCCGGCTTCACTTTCTCCATGGCAAGTGAAAGGAAGAAGCAGAAGCAAGAGGAGATAGATGACAGAAGAATGCGGGACGCCATCTCTTCCCCTCTTTATAAAGAGGGGGTCAGCTCGCCGCCCACTCGGCCAATCCAGCCACCGGAGGCGCAGAGAATCAGGACCGACCCGCTGCCCCAACCAGCGACGGCCCGGTTTCCTGCCTCCATCGCTTGCCACCCCAGGCGCATGAAGGTCATGTGGCGGACGTGCAAAACTGAGGGGACGGGTGAGGCGACCTCTCCCCACCCCGTGATCGTGGGGAGTGAACGCCTTGAAGACCGCGACCCGCCCCCTCTTAGTAAATTAGCCGCGCCTCCACGCCTCCCTCTTTTTACGGGGAAGGCATGAGCCGCCTCTTTACTGCGATGTGATGCATGCGTGTGGAAACCGCCCCACGCATGCTGCCCACGTCACACACACCCCTCCACGCCGCGCCGCGCGCGCGAGTCGTGGGAAGCGCAACGCGCGAAAATTTGTACCGCGCCCGCCTGCCCGCTCAGCCGCTCACAAGACCGCTTTTGGGCCTGGCCCAACAACGTGTCGCGCTATGTGTGGCCCAGGCCCGGGGCTCTGTCATGTACAAAAATAGGGTCGCACCTTTGTACCCCTATACCTGTGCACGGGCAATGGAGCCGCTACCACGGTCACACCAAGCGTATCGATGTCTACTACACAACCTTCTTCTTGTAGACGTTGTTCTGCATCCAATTGCAGAGGTTTGTAGGACAGTAGCAAATTTCCCTCAAGTGGATGACCTAAGGTTTATCAATCCGTGGGAGGCGTAGGATGAAGGTGGTCTCTCACAAACAACCCTGCAACCAAATAACAAAGAGTCTCTTGTGTCCCCAACACACCCATTACAATGGTAAATTGTATAGTTGCACTAGTTCGGCGAAGATGCGGTGATACAAGTGCAATATGGATGGTAGATATAGGTTTTTGTAATCTGAAAATATAAAAACAGCAAGGTAGCAAGTGATAAAAGTGAGCGTAAACGGTATTGCAATGCGTTGAAACAAGGCCTAGGGTTCATACTTTCACTAGTGCAAATTCCCTCAACAAGAATAACATAATTGTATCATATAACTATCCCTCAACATGCAACAAAGAGTCACTCCAAAGTCACTAATAGTGAAGAACAAACGAAGAGATTATGGTAGGGTACGAAACCACCTCAACTTTTCAATCAATCCGTTGGGCTATTCCTATAAGTGTCACAAACATCCCTAGAGTCCGTACTAGAATAACACTTGAAGACACAAATCAACCAAAACCCTAATGTCACCTAGATACTCCATTGTCACCTCAAGTATCCATGGGTATGATTATACGATATGCATCACACAATCTCAGATTCATCTATTCAACCAACACATAGAACCTCAAAGAGTGCCCCAAAGTTTCTACCGGAGAATCACGACGAAAACGTGTGTCAACCCCTATGCATAGGTTCACGGGCGGAACCCGCAAGTTGATCACCAAAACATACATCAAGTGAATCACGTGATATCCCATTGTCACCACAGATATGCACGGCAAGACATACATCAAGTGTTCTCAAATCTTTAAAGACTCAATATGATAAGATAACTTCAAAGGGAAAACTCAATCCACTACAAGAGAGTAGAGGGGGAGAAGAAACATTAGATCCAACTATAATAGCAAAGCTCGCGATACATCAAGATCGTGACAAATCAAGAACACGAGAGAGAGAGAGAGAGATCAAACACATAGCTACTGGTACATACCCTCAGCCCCGAGGGTGAACTACTCCCTCCTCGTCATGGAGAGCGCCGGGATGATGATGATGGCCACCGGTGAGGGTTCCCCCCTCCGGCAGGGTGCCGGAACAGGGTCCTGATTGACTTTTGGTGGCTACAAAGGCTTGCGGCGGCGGAACTCCCGATCTAATCTCTGTTCTGGAAGTTTTAGGGTACGTAGGTATATATGGGTGCAGGAAGTACGTCGGTGGAGCTTGGGGCCCCACGAGGCAGGCGCACTTAGGGGCCGCCCCACCCTCGTGGGCACCTCCCTTTGCTCTGATGTGGGGTCCAAGTCCATCCGTAGCTTTCCTTCCAAAAACAACTTCTCCAGTTGATTTCGTTCGTTTCGACTCCGTCGATATTCCTTTTCTTGAAACACCGAAATAGGCAAAAAAAGCAACAAATCTGGCTGGGCCTCCGGTTAATAGGTTAGTCCCAAAAATAGTATAGAAGTGGATAATAAAGCCCAACATTGCCCAAAACAGTAGATAATATAGCATGGAGCAATAAAAAATTATAGATACGTTGGAGACGTATCAAGCATCCCCAAGCTTAATTCCTGCTCGTCCTCGAGTAGGTAAATGATAAAAAGATAATTTTGATGCGGAGTGCTACTTGGCATAATTTCAATGTAATTCTTCTTACTTGTGATATAAATATTCAGATCCAAAAGATTCAAGACAAAAGTTCATATTGACATAAAAATAATAATACTTCAAGCATACTAACAAAGCAATTATGTCTTCTCAAAATAACATGGCCAAAGAAAGTTATCCCTACAAAATCATATAGTCCGCTATGCTCTATCTGCACCACACAAATTATTTAAATCATGCACAACCCCGATGACAAGCCAAGCAATTGTTTCATAATTTTGACATTCTCAAAACTTTTTCAATCTTCACGCAATACATGAGCGTGAGCCATGGATATAGCACTATATGTGGAATAGAATGGTGGTTGTGGATAAGACAAAAAGAGGGGAAGATAGTCTCACATCAACTTGGCGTATCAACGAGCTATGGAGGTGCCCATCAATAGATATCAGTGTGAGTGAGTAGGGATTGCCATGCAACGGATGCACTAGAGCTATAAGTATATAAAAGCTCAACAATGGGAACTAAGTGGGTGTGCATCCAACTCGCTTGCTCACGAAGACCAAGGGCATTTTGACGAAGCCCATCATTGGAATATACAAGTCAAGTTCTATAATGTAAAATTCCCACTAGTATATGAAAGTGACAAAATGAGAGACTCTCTATCATGAAGATCATGGTGCTACTTTGAAGCACAAGTGTGGTAAAAGGATAGTAACATTGTCCCTTCTCTCTTTTTCTCTCATTTTTTTAAATTTTTTTGTTTGGGCCTTTTCTCTTTTTTTATGGCCTCTTTTTTTCTTTTCTTTTTTTTCGTGCGGAGTCTCATCCCGACTTGTGGGGGAATCATAGTCTCCATCATCCTTTCCTCACTGGGACAATTCTCTAAAAATGATGATCATCACACCTTTATTTTCTTACAACTCATGAATTACAACTCAATACTTAGAACAAGATATGACTCTATATGAATGCCTCCGGCGGTGTACCAGGATGTGCAATGAATCAAGAGTGACATGTACTCCCTCCGTTCCTTGATATAAGGTGTATAGATTTTTGAGAAAAATCTCGAAATATAAGGTGTATTGCGTTGCACCACTCATTTGGATAATTTTTTTTGGGATTTGATTACATTTCCTTATATCACGCAAGCTCCTCTATTTTCTCATGTCAATTAGTCAGGTGTAATCTCACCCAAAACTTGTGAAATTTTCCCTCCACATGAGTTCTTTAATTTCCGTGCCAAAAACAATACACCCTATATTTAGGAAAGGAGGGAGTATGAAAGAATTATGAACGGTGGCTTTGCCACAAATACGATGTCAACTACATGATCATGCTAGCAATATGACAATGATGGAGCGTGTCATAATAAACGGAACGGTGGAAAGTTGCATGGCAATATATCTCGGAATGGGTATAGAAATGCCATGATAGGTAAGTATGGTGGATGTTTTGAGGAAGGTTTATGGTGGGTGTATGATACCGGCGAAAAGTGCGCGGTATTAGAGAGGCTAGCAATGGTGGAAGGATGGGAAAAGTGCGAACAATCCATGGACTCAACATTAGTCATAAAGAACTCATATACATATTGCAAAAATCTAGAAGTTATCAAAGCAAAGTATTACGCGCATGCTCCTAGGGGGATAGATTGGTAGGAAAATACCATCGTCATTCCCCGACCGCCACTCATAAGGAAGACAATCAATAAATAAATCATGCTCCGACTTCATCACATAACGGTTCACCATACGTGCATGCTACGGGAATCGCAAACTTTAACACAAGTATTTCTCAAATTCAAAATTACTCAACTAGCATGACTCTAATATCACCATCTCCATATCTCAAAACAATTATCAAGCATCAAACTTTTCTTAGTATTCAACGAACTCAAAAGAAAGTCTTACAAATCTTGAATACCAAGCATATTAAGATTATTAAAAAAATTACCATGCTATTTAAGACTCTCAAAATAATCTAAGTGAAACATGAGAGTTCATATATTTCTTCAAAATAAAACTACCACCATGCTCTAAAGATATAATTGAAGCACTAGAGCAAACAACAAACTACTCCGAAAGATATAAGCGAATGTCAATGAGTAGTCGAATAATTGTGCAACTATGTGAAGACTCTCCCATTTTAAGAATTTCAGATCTTGATACTTTATTCAAACACAAAGCAAACAAAATAATATGACATGACGCTCCAAGAAAAACACATATCATGTGGTGAATTAAAATATAGCTCCAAGTAAAGTTACCGATTAACGAAGATTTAAAGAGGATGCCATCCGCATCCCCAAGCTTAGGCTCTTGGTTATCCTTGAATATTACCTTGGGGTGCCTTGGGCATCCCCAAGCTTAGGCTCTTGCCACTCCTTATTCCATAGTCCATTGAATCTTTACCCAAAACTTGAAAACTTCACAACACAAAACTTAATGTAAAACTCGTAAGTCTGCTAGCGAAAAGAAAACAAAACACCACTTCAAGGTACTGTAATGAACTAATTCTTTATTTATATTGGTGTTAAACCTACTGTATTCCAACTTCTATATGGTTTATAAATTATTTTACTAGCCATAGATTCATCAAAATAGGCAAACAACACACGAAAAACAGAATCTGTCAAAAAACGGAACAGTCTGTAGTAATATGTAACTAATGCAAACTTCTGGAACTCCAAAAATTCTAAAATACATTGGTGGACCTGAGTAATTTGTCTAGTAATCATCTGAAAAAAGATTCAACTAAATAGCATTCTCCAGTAAAAAGTTGAAGCTAATCTCGTGAGCGCTAAAGTTTCTGTTTTTTACAGCATGATCATAAAGACTTCACCCAAGTCTTCCCAAAGGTTCTACTTCGCAAACACTAACTAAAACACAAAACCACATCTAAAAAGAAGCTATATGGATTATTCACTTCTAAACAGAACCAAAAAGCAAGAAACTAAAATAAAATTGGGTTGCCTCCCAACAAGCGCTATCGTTTAACGCCCCTAGCTAGGCATGATGATTTCAATGATGCTCACATAAAAGATAAGAATTGAAACATAAAGAGAGCATCATGAAGAATATGACTAGCACATTTAAGTCTAACCCACTTCCTATGCATAGGGATTTTGTGAGCAAACAACTTATGGGAACAATAATCAACTAGAATAGGAAGGCAAAACAAGCATTACTTCAAAATTTTAAACACATAGAGAGGAAACTTGATATTATTGCAATTCCTACAAGCATATATTCCTCCCTCATAATAATTTTCAGTAGCGTCATGAATAAATTCAACAATATAACCAGCACCTAAAGCATTCTTTTCATGATCTACAAGCATAGAAATTTTACTACTCTCCACATAAGCAAGTTCAATAGTAGTGGGAGCAAACTCAACAAAATAGCTATCATGTGATTGAAAATTAAGATCAAGATGACAAGTTTCATGGTTATTATAATTTATAGCATACGTGTCATCACAATAATCATCATAGATAGGAGGCATGCTTTCATGATAGTAAATTTTCTCATCAAAGCTTGGGGGACAAAACATATCATCTTCATCAAACATAGCTTCCCCAAGCTTGTGGCTTTGCATATCATTAGCATCATGGATATTCAAGGAATTCGTACTAAAACATTGCAATCATGCTCATCATTCACATATTTTATGCCAAGCATTCTAATGCATTCTTCTTCTAACACTTTGGCACAATTTTCCTTCCCATCATACTCACGAAAGATATTAAAAAGATGAAGCGTATGAGGTAGACTCAATTCCATTTCTTTTGTAATTTTCTTTTATAAACTAAACTAGTGCTAAAAAAAGAAACAAAAAGATTCGATTGCAAGATCTAAAGATATACCTTCAAGCACTTACCTCCCGGCAACGGTGCGGAAAAGAGCTTGATGTCTACTACACAACCTTCTTCTTGTAGACGTTGTTGGGCCTCCAAGTGCAGAGGTTTGTAGGATAGTAGCAAATTTCCCTCAAGTGGATGACCTAAGGTTTATCAATCCGTGGGAGGCGAGGGATGAAGATGGTCTCTCTCAAACAACCCTGCAACCAAATAACAAAGAGTCTCTTGTGTCCCCAACACACCCAATACAATGGTAAATTGTATAGGTGCACTAGTTCAGCGAAGAGATGGTGATACAAGTGCAATATGGATGGTAGATATAGGTTTTTGTAATCTGAAAATATAAAAACAGCAAGGTAGCAAGTGATAAAAGTGAGCGTAAAGGTATTGCAATGCGTTGAAACAAGGCCTAGGGTTCATACTTTCACTAGTGCAAATTCTCTCAACAATAATAACATAATTGGATCATATAACTATCCCTCAACATGCAACAAAGAGTCACTCCAAAGTCACTAATAGTGAAGAACAAACGAAGAGATTATGGTAGGGTATGAAACCACCTGAAAGTTATTCTTCCCAATCAATCCGTTGGGCTATTCCTATATGTGTCACAAACAGCCCTAGAGTTCGTACTAGAATAACACCTTCAGACACAAATCAACCAAAACCCTAATGTCACCTAGATACTCCATTATCACCTCAAGTATCCGTGGGTATGATTATACGATATGCATCACACAATCTCAAATTCATCTATTCAACCAACACATAGAACCTCAAAGAGTGCCCCAATGTTTCTACCGGAGAATCACGATGAAAACGTGTGCCAACCCCTATGCATAGGTTCATGGGCAGAACCCGCAAGTTGATCACCGAAACATACATCAAGTGAATCACGTGATATCCCATTGTCACCACAGATACGCACGGCAAGACATACATCAGTTGTTCTCAAATCTTTAAAGACTCAATCCGATAAGATAACTTCAAAGGGAAAACTCAATCTCTTACAAGAGAGTAGAGGGGGAGAAGAAACATAAGATCCAACTATAATAGCAAAGCTCGCGATACATCAAGATTGTGCCAAATCAAGAACACGAGAGAGAGAGAGAGATCAAACACATAGCTATCGTACATACCCTCAGCCCCGAGGGTGAACTACTCCTCCTCGTCATGGAGAGCGCCGGATGATGAAGATGGCCACAGTGAGGGTTCTCCCCTCCGTGAGTGCCGTAACAGGGTCCCGATGACTTTTGGTGGCTACAGAGGCTTGCGCGGCGGAACTCCCGATCTAATCTCTGCTCGAAGTTTTAGGCACGAGGTATACATGGGTGCAGGAAGTACGTCGGTGGAGCTTCGGGGGCCCCACGGGGCAGGGGGCGCGCTCTAGGGGGGCGCCCCCCACCCTCGTGGGCACCTCCCTTTGCTCCTCACGTGGGATCCAAGTCCATCCGGTAGCTTTCCTTTCAAAAATAACTTCTCCAGTTGATTTCGTTCCGTTTCGACTCCGTCTGATATTCCTTTTCTTCGAAACACTGAAATAGGCAAAAAACAGCAAATCTGGGCTGGGCCTCCGGTTAATACATTAGTCCCAAAAATAATATAAAAGTGGATAATAAATCCCAACATTGCCCAAAACAGTAGATAATATAGCATGGAGCAATAAAAAATTATAGATATGTTGGAGACGTATCACGGAACAGGAAGGTGAGCCAAGGTAAGACCGAAGCCAAAGATAACCGTGAGCAACGCCAAGGCCAAAACCACAAGGATCAGAGGATTTGCAGTGCTCCCCGGCAAGACCCTTGTCAAGAAGCCAAAGAGCCCCGGCAAGACCCTTGCCGGGGCAACTCGCCCCACACCAACAGAGCGAGCCACGCTTGAGCCCATGGTCCGCAACGCCATCATCCACGTGGGGCCAGGGCTCGGGAAGACACCTCTGTGGTGGCATGCAGATCTTTGTGAAGACATATTTAAGATCGGATGAGGATTAGAAGACGACGATCCTCGGCAAGATCCTTGCCGAGGAAGGCCACCAGACCCCCGGCAAGGCCCTTGCCAGGGACGACAGCGCGCCACGGCAAGACCCTTGCCGAGCCACCCGGCAAGGCCCTCACCAAAGACGCCAGCAGGGCCACCGCCAGGCCCATGCCAACCAAGCTTCCACTGTTGCTCACATGCAACGCCAACCCAACCAGCTGGGTGGGCACCTGCATGACAACATGCAGCCCCCATGCCAACTCATCGAGCGCATGCGTGGCGGCATGCAGATCTTCGTGAAGGCTCCACCACTGCGCCACCTCACCTGCTCGCTCGCTTACATGGCGTCAAGACGCATCGCTGGCCAAGGCGCGCGGTCGGGCGAGGAGGAGCGGCGACGGACAGGACGGGCCTCACCCCTGCCCCCAATAAAGCAAGCGGACACCTAAGCTACACACTAAATGCGTCTTGTTCTGTAATACGAGCGATAAGCTCAGGGCACTGTACGCCTTTCTACCTCCTGTGTGCCACTGTGGCAGCCCCTTCCGACTATAAAAGGAGGCCCATGGCATACTGGAGAAGGATTCGCTCTTTCAACCACACACTCATCACAGCTAGTTCGAGAGCTCAAGAACTCTTTGAAATACACCCACCAAAGCAGGACTAGGGTTTTACGATCCTCACGGCCCGAACTCGGTAAATGATTCTTGTCAAGCTATCGATCCTCGCTTCTTCTCGCAACCCCGCGCCCCGACAACCGTAGTAGGGATTCTTGTGATCCCATAGGCGTCGTTCCACACCGACAATTACCCCACCCGTATTGATGAGAATCCCGTGATAGGGGGAACACGATCTCTGCTTCGACAAGACGTGCCAATAAAACCTCCTCGCAACACGTGCATTGGCAGGCTGGGAAAAACGGTTCGTAATGACAAAACCACGACAGGATGTCGTGTTATGAAAAGTTGTCAGCAGATTAGATTTGTGGAATAATATACTCTCTACGGTGGTATGTGGAATTTGTTTTGCAGAGCCGGACACGATCCTTGTGTTCAAAATCTTCTATGGAGTATTCGGAGGAGGATTCCGCCTTGCAATGCTGAAGACAATCTGCATGCCGGACTCATCGTCATTGAAGCCTGGTTCAGGGGCTACTGAGGGAGTCTTGGATTAGGGGGTCCTCGGACAGCCAAACTATATACTTTGGCCGGACTGTTGGACTATGAAGATACAAGATTGAATACTTCATCTCGTGTCCGGGTGGGACTCTCTTTTGCGTGGAAGGCAAGCTTGGCAATTCGGATATGTGGATCTCCTCCCTTGTAACCGACTCTGTGTACCCCTAGCCCCCTCCGGTGTCTATATAAACCGGAGGGTTTAGTCCGTAGGACAACAACAATCATAATCATAGGCTAGCTTCTAGGGTTTAGCCTCTACGATCTCGTGGTAGATCAACTCTTGTAATACTCATATCATCAAGATCAATCAAGCAGAAGTAGGGTATTACCTCCATCGAGAGGGCCCGAACTCGGGTAAACATTGTGTCCCCCGCCTCTGCTACCATCCGCCTTTAGATGCACAGTTCGGGACCCCCTACCCGAGATCCGCCGGTTTTGACACCGGCTGCACCTCCCTCTCACTCGAACTCTCTATACCGACGGATTATACGCCACCGTGTCAGCATATAGCTCCGTGATATTGTTCGCTTAACTGTCAACCAGTCCACATGCTGCCTTTGTCGCCTTGTGTTCTCTATCTTCGTGTCGTCCATGTGGCAAAGGCGTGAAAATAAGTAAACTAGAGGCCCATCTGACACGCGGTGAAGTAAACAAAGTTGAAACCACTCGGGGTAGCACCCCGCATGCTAGTAAATTGAGGGCGCATTGAGGACACACTTCTTCCGCGTGAAGGATACACTCGCGCACAATTCACAACTGCGCGACGGCATGCACAGAAGGACGCACTCGCGCACACCCAGCAGGGCAGCACACAACACACACCGGCACACGTGTACACCGGCGTCGCCGCCGGTTGAGATGGACGGCGAGGCAGCCAACAAGCGGAGGCGGCTCGAGCCAAAACCGCATCCGGCGAGCCTGGACTTCATCAGTAGCCTCCCCGACGACATGCTGTTCGTCATCATCGGCCTCCTCCCCACCAAATCTGTCGTGCGGATCGCCCTGCTCTCCTGGCGGTGGCGCCCCCTCTGGCGCCGCGTCCCCCTCAACCTCACCGTCGGTAGCTGCCTCTGTGACGGGGATTGAAAATGCATGGCCGCAGTCTCCAAGATCCTTTCATCGCACCCTGGCCTAGCTAGATGCCTTGATATCCGCATGTTCAGTACCAACTGCAAGGTACAAACCAAGTTCGACGACTGGTTCTTATCCCCCGCCCAAGATCAGCTCGAGGATCTTAGCTTTGAAGCTGGACGATGTTGCTCTCTGCCGCCTTCCACGCTCCGCATCACGCCAACGCTGTGCCGCGCCAGCTTCTGCTCCTGCTATCTTCCCTAGATTAATGCCGCGCCCGCCCTTCTTCTCCCTCAACTCAAGCAGCTCGACCTCTTCGATGTTGGCATCTTGAAGCAGCTATGGAGCACTGCTCTCGCATCTCAGATCAAGCGCTTGAGTACCTTCGCCTTCAGCAGATCCATGGGTTCATTAGCCTCCACATCGCCTCGACGTAATCTCGATGGATTTATGTGTCTTGTCAGCCCCACAACAAGACATCAATTGGGAAGACATCACTCCAAATTGCTCCATGTTATGGTCATTGGAATGCGCCTTTCCTTGAGAGATTGCTTGTATCTCGATCCAAGGTCCAACAAAAATCGTGGTCATTGACGCGTCAAATTGACAGCGTTGGTGTACTCTGCTCGCCAAATTCTCCTAACTCTTTATTGGATCCAGATTGTAACATCCCAAATTTTCAATTTGGAATGTTATACATTAGATCATCATTGCATGTCATATTTTGTTGCATTTTGGCTCGATCCTAGAAATTTCATACAACTCAAGGACCCATGGAGAGAGTTGGAGATTTCGTTATTTTCATATTTGAGTTTTCTCGAATTTTGAAAATAGGATCATTTGATTTTATTTATTTTATCTTCAAGTATTTCTATTACAAAAATATGAGACAGGGAATAAAATGACTTTCCCAAAATAAAGAAATATTGAGGATTTAATAATAAAATCAAATAAGATTTTATTTTGGAGTTTTTCGCCATTTTATTTGAATTTAGGAAAAATGTGCGTTTTTCAAAATTGCATTTAGGACCCAAATAAATGTTCATCTTGTCCGGCTTGATTTTAGAAGTCGGGGAAAATTTATTTCAGGATTTTTGGAGTCCGTTTAGTATTTCTTTCGTTTGGTTTTTTCATACTAATTAATTAAAAAACGCGAACCGACTTCGGTTGCATTCGAAGGGACTCCGCCTGGGCAGCCTTTAAATAGCCGCCCGAGCCGCCAAATTTCACCGCCGCCAACCCACCCGCTACCAAACCCTAACCCTAGCCGACCCGCCATCACCGCCACTCACGCTTCACGGAGTCCGCCGCTGCCGCCGATCGCCGCCCGAGGTTGCCTCGTTTTCCGCGTCGCCGGTTTTTCTCGAAAAACGTTCGGTTTTTCCGTCGGTTTTTCGCTGGTTTTTTTAGTTTCCATTTTTTTATTAGATCGGTTTTTTCCCCGGTTCGTTAAATAGCGAGCGTCATTGCTCGTTCATTTTAACGAACGTGTTCGTTGCTTAGATTCCGCTTAACGAACGCTCGCTCGTTAAGCTGTTCGTCGCTTTTCTTTTTCTCGGATTTTCCGCGATTATTTCGATCACGATTTCGATCCGATTTTCGCTTTAGTATAACTTTTCGCCGTTTATCTCGAATCAGCGATTCAAGCGCCGGAGTTTCGCTTTCAAACCCTCTATCCGTTTAACCAACTTAAACAAGTTTTTGCTTCTGTAAAATTTGACTTAGGTCCAGATTAGTAAAACGAAGTTGTTTTCTTTCAGCTTTGGGTTTCGTTGTTTCGCTTGATTTGATTCTTTTGCAATCCGGAGTTCTTAAGTTGAACTTTCTGGTTAGATCTCCTATTTGAGTTTTACCTGTGCATTAGTGAGTACTTATTGTATGCTTGTTTGTTTGTCTCGCGATAGAATACCCGAGTGCGCTACCGTTACTTCGAAGTCTCTAGGTTTCACGGATCATCGCCAAGGCAAGTAACACTTTGATCATATATTTTTCATACCCAGCTTTTTATGCATTAGATCAATCCTCAAACATTGCATGATTAGGATCTAATTAAATTGTGGGTTTTGGGAAGTAGTTTGAGGTAGTACCTATTACCTAATTTATTATCAAACCCTTGGGAGTTACTTCTACGCTTGCTTATTATGCCATGCTATGCTCAGAGACGTGGATTGGGTTTGAGTGAATATCCATGACAGATGTGAGATTGTTAATAAATGGTTTATCTAAGGTGGCAACTTAAACGCACATCCGGGTGGATTGAGGTACTGGTTATTCCAGATTGCCTGCCTAGGCACCGGTAGACCAAGATTGCCTGCTTTTTCTATGGACCGCCACCCAGCTCAAAAGGATCATAAGATTATTCAAAGCTAGAAACTTCCGTGGTGCAGCCACATGCTACTATGGGCTCTAGCATAGTTGATTAAGTCGTGCGAACTCTTACAAAGTGGTAGACTAGCCGATGTAGGGGTTGTAGGTTGGTACGGTCTACCCATTCGAAGGTGCTAGCGCTCGAAGACTATGTCTCGGCCATCCGCTTCTCAAACACCATGTAGTGCGAGAAATCAAACGGAGGAGATCGAGTCTTGTGGGAAAAGTGCACAAACCTCTCGCAGAGTGTACAAACTAATCATGATTAGCCGTGTCCCCGGTTATGGACATATTCAAGATTCAAAGATTTGGATTATCAAGTGAATCTCATCATGTTACTTTAATTAATACCGCTGGGTTTTAATGATGATTACTTTAATTGGGATTGAGGATGTCACAACCATTCTCAATGTTTAACAACCACCATGATAGTTAAATAAATTTATTCCTTTGCAAGATGAAAAATTGGCTTTTCGCAAAACCGTAACCATAGAGCTTTCCACCAGCCATATATGCATGTAGTATAGGCTTATTCTTTCATTACTCTCTATGTGTTACATTGCCAAAGATATTCCATGTGTTGACCCGTTTTGGCTGCAACGTGTCATGTTGCGTACTTTTCAAACGCATTTGTAAGGTGCTTTTAGGTCGTGGTTCTATACTCAGTGATGTCGTTGGAGTTGATGGACTCGCTTATCTTCCAAGCCTTCCGCTGTTATCGTTATTAGATGGCCTTAAGCCATATTTACTTTGCTAAGTTCTCTTTTGAGACATTTGATGTAATAAGTGTGTGATTGCTACTCTATTATAAATCTTTCAAGTAATCGTGGTGGTGTCAAGACATCGATCCGTGGATGACACCGAGCACGTAGATTAGACTGCTTGAGGTCCGGTCGCCACAAAGATGGTATCAGAGCACACCGATCAGAGGACACGCCACTAAGCTAAAGCCCTAGATCACTACTCTTTCTCCTCATTTTTCCGACTCCTCATCTTTTTCTATTCTTTTAGGATGACTAAGCAAGGAACAAGTTCACACAACCCGATGAAGATACACCCTTTGGATGCCACTTGAAGGAAGTCACTAGATACCGAACATAGGAGTACCAAGCTTCACCGGACCTTCAACACCACTTTACCCGAAGAGGAGCGCCGGATGATTCAAGTTCACATTCCAGAAGGACATTTGCACCACCACCGAGCCCATAGAGTTTTCGCTTGATGCACCAACTTGGAGCCTAGGAAAGAGCATGGCAGCCCACATCGCCATGGGACGAATTGGAGAAGTTTACCACAATGATCTCAAGAATACTATCTACCAGATTTGTGGGCGCCGAGATGAGCAATGGGAGATGATCAACACCAGGAGGGATAGATCAATCGTAGCTTATATCCAGGAATTAAACCAAAGACATCCGACGCCAGGAGAACCAGACAAAGCGCAGTATGGAGGATCTACAAAAGGCTATGACCAAGATCAAGGAGCTAGAAGAAGAGCTCAAGGCTACACGTGAAGATTATATGGAGGAGATCGCCGCTTAGTGAGATGTAATCGGTGACCTTAAGGAGAAGATTGAAGTATTCATGGGAGGTTCAGCACCCAAAAGAGAAGATGACGAATCCACTTGCCTGGATAACTATATCATCATCAACGACACTGACTCGGATCCCGACGACAGTGATGATGACTATGTTGATGAAGCTGGAGCACATATCATGGAGTCTTCATCGGAGCAGTTTTTCTAGTAGACCACCATAACAGTAGTAGTGTTCCACCATGTACATAGTATAGTCCACGCACTTTTGCGATAGATAGACCGTTGGTTGCCCTTGTTTGAATTGATTGGAGTGAAATTGTGTGCTTTTGTCTCATGTGCATATGGGTAGTGTTTTCCCCCTAGACCTCATTCTATTCAATTTTCTTTTCTTTTCTAAACCCTCAGATGCCTCCGAGACGCGACCCCGGATTTGTTTTCCCACTGGAGATCACTCAGTTGATTCAGCAGCAGAATGCCTTGATTCAAACATTGGTACAGAACCAAGGCAACAACAACAACAACAACAACAACAACAACAACAACAACAACAACAACAACCCACCACCACCACCTGTTGACCATTTGACTCGTTTCTTGAGGCTAAATCCGCCAGTGTTTTCCAAGAGCACCGAGCCGATTGTTGCAGATGACCCGGCTCCGCAAGGTTGGAAGGAGCTGACCACCGCAGGATGCACCGATGCGGAAAGAGTGTGTTTTGCTGCACATCAGCTTGATGGACCCGCAACATCATGGTGGGAAAATTACACAGCCACACAACCTATTGACACAACACGTGGGATCAGCCAAAGCAAGCTTTCCGTCGCCCACGCTTTCAAGCAAGAGCTATGGCCATGAAGAAGCGTGAGTTTCGCAACTTACGCCAAGGAGGACGCACTGTAGGCCAGTATGTGGAGGATTTTAGTAAGTTAGCACGTTATGCCCCAGATGACGTTGCTACAGATAGAGCTAAGCAGGAGAAGTTTCTAGAAGGACTGAGTGATGAGCTGAGCATGTAGTTGATGGTAGCCACTTTCAACAACTACCAGGAGTTGGTAGATCGTGCGCTTATGATTGAAGGGAAGCAGCAGCAGATTGACAATCGCAAGAGGACTTATGGACAAGGGAAGTGCACTGAGCTCAAAGGTTACGCTTACCTCAAGCCGGAGGACAATTCCAAAGATACCCACGGAGGTGGTAGCTTGCACAATCATAATGGCACCAAGAATGGAAACGGGAATGGAGGAAGCAATGGACAAAACTGCACTAATCCACAACCCCAAATAAGAGAGACCTCGAGCCAAATCACTTGTTTTAAGTGCCGTAATCATCGGGCATTATGCAAATGAATGTCCCAAGCCCAAAATGGAAATGGCAATGGAAGCTCGGAAAGAAGCCGAACCCTTTCAACAGGGGATGTGAACCACGCTACCGTGGAGGAGGTTGAAGCTCACCAGACGCAGAATAGGTAAGTTTTTGGTTAAGACATTTATCGCAGCTTGTTCTTTTTGATACTGGTGCATCGCATTCATACATATCAAGGGGATTTGTGGATAAGTATAAATTGTGAACCCAAGCCCTTAGGTCACCCATGTTAGTAACCTCACCCGGAGCAGAATATATGGCGAGTAAATGGTGTGATCGATTGCCATTAAGGATTGGGAACTGCGTATTTCCGTCGGACCTAATAGTTTTGGAATCGCAAGGATTGGATGTGATATTAGTCATGGATTGGTTATCAAAGTACGGAGGGAACATTGATTGCGCCAGTAAGACGATTTTTCTTACTACCACGTATGAAGGAGGATTAGGTATGTATCACGATTACGAGCCGAGGAAGGCACATGTAAATTCCTTATCGAGTTGTGCAGAGGAAGTACCAAGTGGTGAAGGATTACCCGGATGTGTTTCCGTAAGAGTTGCTGTGCATGCCACCGGACAGAGACATTGAGTTTCCGATTGAGCTATTGCTGCAATCGGGCCGATATCTAAGAGACCGTGATAGGATGCCCGCCAAGATTTGGAAGAAATTAAGAAGCAGATTAAGGAGTTATCGGATAAAGGTTTCATTCGCCCAAGTTCTTCGCCTTTGGGGATCGCCAAGATTTAGTGGAGAAGAAGGATGGATCATTAAGAATGGTTGTTGATTACCGAGGATTGAATGAAGTGACCATTAAGAACAAGTACCGCTGTCGATGATCAACGACTTGTTTGACCAATTACAAGGAGCTAAGGTATTTTCCAAGATTGATTTATGCTCGATACCATCATTTGAAGATTCGAGAGCGGTGATATACCTAAGACGGCTTTTACCACCGTGCACGGGCTGTATGAGTATACCGTTATGTCATTTGGTCCGACTAACGCACCGCCTATTTTATGAACATGATGAACAAGGTGTTTATGGAGTTTTTGATAAGTTTGTCGTGGTGTTCATTGATGATATTCTGGTTTACTCAAGAATGAAGAGGAACATAAGGAACATTTATGCTTGGTACTCGAGAAGCTCAGAGAACATCGCTTATATGCCAAGTTCAGCAAATGTGAGTTTTGGTTGAAGGAAGTGGGGTTCCTCGGACACGTTATATCCGGAGAAGGGATAGCGTTGACCCCACAAAGGTTATCACTGTGACTAATTGGGAAGCACCAACAACAGCTTGGAGAGATCCGGAGTTTCCTTGGACTCGCAGGATACTATCGAAGATTTGTTGAGAACTTCTCAAAGATTGCAAAGCCTATGACGGAGTTGCTGAAGAAGGATACCAAGTTTATATGAACTGAGGAGTGTGAGGCTAGTTTCCAGGAGTTGAAGAAACATTTGGTTACCTCACCAGTGTTGATTTTGCTAGACCAGACTAAAGATTATGAGGTGTATTGCGACACTTCATGTCGAGGACTTGGAGCAGTGCTCATGCAGGAGGGAAGAGTTGTTTCGTATGCTTCACGACAACAGTAAACCTCACGAATTGAATTATGCCACGCATGATTTGGAGTTAGCAAAGTAGTGCATGCATTGAAAACATGGAGACATTTCCTCATTGGAAATCATTGTGAGGTGTACACGGATCACAAGAGTTTGAAGTACATTTTCACGTAGAAGGAGTTAAACCTCAGACAAAGGAGATGGTTGGAGCTCATCAAGGATTATGATATGAGACTGCATTACCATCCCAGAAAGGCTAATGTAGTAGCTGACGCATTGAGCCGTAAGAGCCATGTCAATACACTAACGACGGAGAAATACCAAAGGAGTTAGCCGAGGATCTTCGTGAGCTATGTTTGGAAATAGTTCCGAGAGGCTATGTAGCAAGCATTGGAGATTCAACAACCTTGATGGATAGAATCGAGAAGCTCGTAAGATTGACAAAGAGATTGCCTCTATAAAGGAGAAAATGAGCGAAGGAAAAGCTAAAGGATTTCGTGAGGATGAGCATGACACCCTATGGTTTGAAGACCGGGTTTATGTGCCCAATGACCCGGAGATCGGGAAGTTGATTCTGCAAGAGGCACATGATTCACCATATTCGATTCACCCAGGAAATACCAAGATGTATTTGGATTTGAAGGATACTTTCTGGTGGACCGGAATGAAGAAAGATATTGCGGAATATGTAGCAGTTTGTGACGTATGTCAGAGAGTGAAGGCAGAGCATCGTGGTTGCCAGGATTGTTACAAATGCATTGCCGATAATTCGAATGGAAGTGGGATAAACTAGGCATGGATTTTATCACGGATTACCCAGACTCGCTCAAAGCTATGACTCGATTTGGGTTATAGTTGATCGGTTGACGGAAGGTAGCTCATTTCATCCCGGTAAAGACCACTTACGCTTAGTGCTAAGTTGGCAAAGATATACATGACCAGGATTGTATGTTTACATGGAGTTCCGAGGAGTATCGTATCTGATAGAGGAACCCAATTCACCTCAAAGTTCTGGAATCAGTTGCATGAAACTTTGGGTACCAGGCTAGAGTTTAGCACAGCTTTCCATCCGTAGATAGATGGACAAACCGAGAGAGTCAACCAGATTTTGGAGGATATGTTGCGAGCTTGTGCACTAGATTATGGATCTAGTTGGGACGACAATTTGCCATATGTGGAATTCTCTTACAACAACAGTTATCAATCCAGTTTGGAAATGGCCCCTTTCGAAGCCTTGTACGGAAGGAGGTGCAAGACCCCGTTGTTGTGGCATGAAGTTGGAGACCGCTAGTTGTTTGGACCGGATTTGATTAAGGAGTCTGAATGGAAAGTGAAGTTGATTCGTGATAGGCTCAAGGTAGCCCAGTCGCGGCAGAAGAGCTATGCAGATTCTAAACGCAAGGAGATAGTTTACGAAGTCGGAGACCGAGTTTATCTTCGAGTATCTCCACTACGAGGAATTAAGCGTTTTGGAGTTAAGGGAAAGTTAGCGCCACGTTTCGTGGGACCATACAAAGTTTTGGAGCGCATGGGAGTAGTTGCGTATAAGTTGGAACTGCCCGAGGGATTGTCACGTTTTCACGATGTGTTCCATGTTTCTCAGTTGAAGAAGTGTCACGCAGAGATGGCGGATATACCACTGAGAGATACTGTGCCACTTGAAGCTTATCTGGGCTTGAGTAATGATTTGACCTATGAGGAGAAGCCACCAAAATTCGAATATGCCAAATGAGTCACCCGCAAAGAAGGTCATCAAGTTTTGCAAAGTTCAAAGGAGCCACCACACCGAGGATAAAGCCACCGGGAGCGAGAGGAAGATTTGCTTAAAGCCCACCTCACCTATTTTCTAGTTAACCCGAATCTCGAGGGCGAGATTCATCTTAAGGGGGGTAGGTTTGTAACATCCAAAATTTTCAATTTGGAATGTTATACATTCGATCATCATTGCATGTCATATTTTGTTGCATTTTGGCTCGATCCTAGAAATTTCATACAACTCAAGGACCCATGGAGAGAGTTGGAGATTTCGTTATTTTCATATTTGAGTTTTCTTGAGTTTTGAAAATAGGATCATTTGATTTTATTTTATTTTGTCTTCAACTATTTCTATTACAAAAATATGAGAGAGGGAATAAAATGACTTTCCCAAAATAAAGAAATATTGAGGATTTAATAATAAAATCAAATAAGATTTTATTTTGGAGTTTTTCGCCATTTTATTTGAATTTAGGAAAAATGTGTGTTTTACAAAATTGCATTTAGGCCCCAAATAAATGTTCATCTTGTCCTGCTTGATTTTAGAAGTCGGGGAAAATTTATTTCAGGATTTTTGGAGTCTGTTTAGTATTTCTTTCGTTTGGTTTTCTGCGCGGAATTAATTAAAAAAAACGCGAACCGATTTCGCCGCACTCGAAGGGACTCCGCCTCGGGCAGCCTTTAAATAGTCATTACCGAGCCGCCCAAATTTCACCAAATTACCGCCACCAAATTTCAATTCGTTTCGTTTTTCCGCCGGTTTTTCACGGCTTTTTTAGTTTCCGCTTTTATTAGATCGGTTTTTTCCCTGCTCGTTAAATAGCGAAGCGTCATTGTTCGTTCGTTTTAACGAATGTGTTTGTCGTTTAGATCCAGTTAACGAACGTTCAATCGTTAAGCTGTTCGTCGTTTTTCTTTTTCTCGGATTTTTCGCGATTATTTCTGATCACGATTTCTGATCCAATTTTCGTTTGAGTATAACTTTTCGCCGCTTATCGTAATCAGCGATTCAATCGCTCGAGTTTCGCTTTCGAAACCTCTATCCGCTTGACCAACTTAAACAAGTTTTTGCCTCTGTAAAATTTGACTTAGGTCCAGATTATTAAAAAAGTTGTTTTCTTCGCAGCTTTGGGTTTCGCTGTTTCGCTTGATTTGATTCTTTTGCAAACCGGAGTTCTTAAGTTGAACTTTCTGGTTAGATCTCCTATTTGAGTTTTACCTGTGCATTAGATGAGTTCTTATTGTATGCTTGTTTGTTTGTCTGCGATAGAATACCCGGAGTGCGCCGCCTGTTACTCTCTAGGTTTCAAGGATCATCAGCAAGGCAAGTAACACTTTGATCATATATTTTTCATACCCAGTTTTTATGCATTAGATCAATCCTCAAACATTGCATGATTATGATCTAATTAAATTATGGGTTTTGGGAAGTAGTTTGAGGTAGTACCTATTACCTAATTTATTATCAAACCCTTGGGAGTTACTTCTACGTTTGCTTATTATGCCATGCTATGCTCGTAGACGTGGATTGGGTTTGAGTGAATATCCATGACAGATGTGAGATTGTTAACAAATGGTTTATCTAAGGTGGCAACTTAAACACACATCCTGGGTGGATTGAGGTACCGTTATTCTAGGATTGCTCGCCTAGGCACTCGGCAGACCAGATTGCCTGCTTTTTATGGACCGCCACCTGTGCTCAAAGGGATCATAAGATTATTCATGCTAGAAACTTCCGTGTGCAGCCACATGCTACTATGGGCTCTAGCATAGTTGATTAAGTCGTATGTAACTCTTACAAAGGGTAGACTAGCTGATGTAGGGGTTGTAGGTTGGTACGGTCTACCCATTCGTAAGGTGCTAGCGATTCTGAATGACTATGTCTCGGTCATCCATTTCTCAAACACCATGTAGTGCGAGAAATCAAACGGAGGAGATCGAGTCTTGTGGGAAAAGTGCACAAACCTCTGCAGAGTGTACAAACTAATCATGATTAGTCGTGTCCCCGATTATGGACATCTTGAGTATCTAGTACTTGGATTATCAAGTGAATCTCATCATGTTACTTTAATTAATACTGTTGGGTTTTAATGCTGATTACTTTAATTGGGATTGAGGATGTTGTCAACCATTCTCAATGTTTAACAACCACCATGATAGTTAAATAAATTTATTCCTTTGCAGTAGGGAAAAATTGGCTTTTCGCAAAGCCGTAACCATAGAGCTTTCCACCAGCCATATATGCATGTAGTATAGGCTTATTCTTTCATTACTCTCTATGTGTTACATTGCGAGCATATTCCATGTGTCAATTCGCTGGCTGCAATGTTTCATGTTGCATACTTTTCGCATTTACCAGTAAGGTGCTTTTAGGTCGTGGTTCTATACTCAAGGATGCCGTTGGAGTTGATGGACTCGCTTATCTTCCAAGCCTTCCGCCGTTATCGTTATTAGATGGCCTTAAGCCATATTTATTTTGCTAAGTTCTCTTTGAGACATTTGATGTAATAAGTGTGTGATTGCTACTCTGTTATAAATCCTTCAAGTAACTGTGGTGGTGTCAAGATTATCGATCCAGGGTGACACCGAGTACGTAGATCGACTGCTTGAGGTCCGTCGCTACAAGAATCGCTTAGGTACAACACTCATCTTCTTCTCCGTCTTCTTGAAATTCACATTTTTAAATTTCTTCTTGATGTATTTACGACCGTCTTCCAGAAAATGATTTCCACAAGCTTGACCCAGTCTATGCACATAGTGAAGATCTTGGCAATAAATTCTATCGGCCTCAATCTGGATCAAGTTGTTGGATACCTTACATGCTTTCCGTGCACGGAGAAGCTACTCATCGAGGTGAAACTTCTTTCCTATTAGTAAACGGTAATCACAAAATAGCTCAATTTTTTCCGTAATTTTCCCAAATTACGATGACAAGTGTAGTGTTCAAAACTGCATCTACGCACTGCACCGAAAGAAATATTTTTAGTATTTTTCTCAAGTGATCACCTGCATCGTTTTTTTGTTGTACTACTATAGTAGCCTAGGCTAGTCATAGTGGAGATTAACTTAGACTAGTAACTCTATGGTTACCCTAAGAGCAAGTACTACCTCCGTCCTGGTTTACTCTTCCTATTTCAGAGTATCAAAATTTGACCATAGATTTAGCTGACAAAATGTTAATGCATGTCAATAAAAATTATATCGTTGAATTCGTATTTGAACATAATTTAAAATGGTATAATTTTTGGTGACATGCATTGGCATTTACTTAGGTAAATATATGGTCAAAATTTTACACTAAATACGAGGTAGTACAAAAGTGGGCTATAACGGCCCTCCACTATGTAGGCCAAAACACGTGCCAAATCCACTTGTGATGCATTTGGCATCGATGCCCCTCCATTGCTCACCTGGTGCCCCAATCTAGATCACCTACTTTGCTCCGGTGCAAAATTAACTCACGCAATGAAAAACACTTACGTGGGAGAGAGAGAGAGGACTGAGGCAATAAAAAACACTTGTTTGGGAGAGTGAGAGGCTGGTGTAGTTGGTTTGATTGATTTGTTTATACATGTGGGTCTGTGTGCACAGTGGTGCCAACTCTCTCACATCGCGAGAGCGGTGGAAAAATCTTGATTTGACATCGATGTGTATTATGTGGCATACTTTTGAGAAATATGGCATCGTCCACATAGTGGAAGGCAACAAATGTCCAAGCTCTTCACGCGCTCCTAGGTAAATGAGAGGAAAGAGAAAGAGAGAGAGAGAGAGTGAAAAAATATCACTAGCTGATAACCCACAAGTATAGGGGATCGCAACAGTTTTCGAGGGTAGAGTATTCAGCCCAAATTTATTGATTCGACACAAGGGGAGCCAAAGAATATTCTCAAGTATTAGCAGCTGAGTTGTCAATTCAACCACACCTGGAAACTTAGTATCTGCAGCAAAGTGTTTAGTAGCACAATAATATGATAGTGGTGGCAACGGTAACAAAAGTAAAGAAAGCAAAGGTAATATTTTTGGTGTTTTGTAGTGATTGTAACAGTAGCAATGGGAAAGTAAATAAGCGGAAACCAGTATGTGGAAAACTCGAGGCACCGGATCAGTGATGAATAATTATGCCGGATGCGGTTCATCATATAACAGTCATAACATAGGGTGACACGGAACTAGCTCCAATACATCAATGTAATGTAGGCATGTATTCCGAATATAGTCATACGTGCTTATGGAAAAGAACTTGCATGACATCTTTTGTCCTACCCTCCCATGGCAGCAGGGTCCTAATGGAAACTAAGGGATATTAAGGCCTCCTGTTAATAGAGAACCGAAACAAAGCATTAGCACATAGTGAATACATGAACTCCTGAAACTATGGTCATCACCGGGAGTGGTCCCGATTATTGTCACTTCGGGGTTGCCGGATCATAACACATAGTAGGTGACTATAGACTTGCAATATAGGATCAATAACTCACATATATTCATGAAAATATAATAGGTTCAGATCTGAAATCATGGCACTCGGGCCCTAGTGAAAAGCATTAAGCATAGCAAAGTCATAGCAACATCAATCTCTGAACATAGTGGATACTAGGGATCAAACCCTAACATTACTAACTCAATTACATGTTAAATCTCATCCAACCCATCACCGCCCAGCAAGCTTCACGACGGAATTACTCACGCACGGGCGGTGAGCGCCATGAAATTGGTGATGGAGGATGCTTGATGATGATGACGGCGATTTAATCTCTCTCCGGAGCCCCGAACGGACTCCAGATCAGCCCTCCCGGGAGGTTTTAGGGCTTTGCGGAGGCTTTGTATCGTAAAACGCGATGATTTCTTCTCCTCTATTTTTTTCTCCTCGAAAGCAAATATATATAGTTGGAGTTGGTGTCAGAAGGTGTCCACGGGGGCCACGAGGTAGGGGGCGCGCCTGGGGGCGCCCCACCTCGTGGACAGGTGTGGGCCCCTGGTCTTCATCTTTGGCGATGATTTTTATTATTTTTGTAAGACATCCCGTGGAGTTTCAGGTCATTCCGAGAACTTTTGTTTTCTCGCACATAAAACAACATCATGGCAATTCTCAAAAAAACAAATACACTCCCGGTTAGTTCCATTCAAATCATATGTTAGAGTCCAAAACAAGGGCAAAAGTGTTTGGAAAAGTAGATACGACAGAGACTTATCAACTCCCCCAAGCTTAAACCCTTGCTTGTCCTCAAGCAATTCAAATTGACAAACCGAAAAGAGAAAGAAAAACTTATACAAACTCGCTTGCTCTTGTTGTTGTAAATATGTCAAGCCAAAGATTCAAGTTTTCAAAGAAAGATCATAACTAACCACATTTGCAATAATTCTTAGGTCTCATAATTACTCATATCAATAGCATAATCAACTAGCAAGCCATAATAATAAATCTCGGATGACAACACTTTCTCAAAACAATCATAATATGATATAACAAGATGGTATCTCACTAGCCCTTTCTGAGACCGCAAAACATAAATGCAGAGCACCTTTAAAGATCAAGGACTGACTAGAAATTGTAATTCATGGTAAAAGAGATCCAATCATGGTCACACCCAATATAAATTAACAATGATGAATGCAAATGACAGTTGTGCTCCCCAGCTAGTGCTTTTTAATAAGAGGGTGATGACTCAACATAAAAGTAAATGGATAGGCCCTTCACAGAGGGAAGTAGGGATTTGTAGAGGTGCCAGAGATCGGTTTTGAAATAGAGATAAATTGTATTTTGAGCGGTATACTTTCATTGTCAACATAACAACTAAGAGATGGCGATATCTTCCATGTCACACACATTATACGCGGTTCCCAAACAGAATGGTAAAGTTTATACTCCCCCTCCACCAACAAGCATCAATCCATGGCTTGCTCGAAACAACGAGTGTCTCCAACATACATCAGGTCCTAGGGGGAGTTTTGTTTGCAATTAATTTTGATTTAGTTTGCATAAAGCATGGGACTGGGCATCCCGGTGACCAGCCATTTTCTCGTGAATGAGGAGCGGAGTCCACTCCTCTTGAGAATAACCCGCCTAACATGGAAGATAAGGGCAGCCTTGGTTGATACATGAGCTATTCGAGCATACAAAACAGAATGTTTATTTGAAGGTTTAGAGTTTGGCACATACAAATTTACTTGGAACGGCAGGTAGATACCGCGTATAGAAAGGTATAGTGGACTCATCTAGAATAACTTTGGGGTTTAAGGTATTGGATGCACAAGCAGTATTCCCTCTTAGTACAAGTGAAGGCTAGCAAAAGACCTGGAAGCGACCAACTAGAGAGCTTAATAACAAATATGTACATGCATTAAAATTAATAAACATTGGTTGCAAGCATGAGTAGGATATAATCCAGCATGAACATAAATATCGTGAAGGCTATGCTGATTTGTTTCAACTACATGTGTGAACATGTGCCAAGTCAAGTCACTTAAATCATTCAAAGGAGGATACCACCCCATCATACCACATCATAACCGTTTCAATAGCATGTTGGCACGCAAGGTAAACCATTATAACTCATAGCTAATCAAGCATGGCATAAGCAACTATGATCTGTAATTGTCATTGCAAACATGTTTATTCATAATCAGCTGAATCAAGAACGATGGACTCATCATATTTACAAAAACAAAAGAGGTCGAGTTCATACCAGCTTTTCTCATCTCACCACCCATCATATATCATCATAATTGCCTTTCACTTGCACCTAATCGAACGGTGTGAATAATAATAAGAGTGCACATGCATTGACTAAGCCGAATCTACGAGCATTCAATAAACAGGAGAAGACAAGGCAATATGGGCTCTGGGTTAATTCAACAATAATGCATATAAGAGCCACTTCAACAATTTAATCATGGTCTTCTCCTACTGACCCCCAAAGAAAAGAAAAGAAATAAAACTATTTACACGGGACAGCTCCCAACAAGCAAAAGAAGAACGGGAAATATTTTTGGGTTTTCTTTTTAATTACTACTACTACCGCAGAAAAGTAAACTACTACTAATTTTTTTTGGTTTTTGTTAAGGTTTAACAAACACATAAGAAGAAAGCAGGAAAAAGAAAATAAACTAGCATGGATATTACAGTGAAAAGAGTATGAGCACCGACATCTAGCGATGAGTGTGTGTGAACATAAATGTAATGTCGGTGAGAAATACATACTCCCCCAAGCTTAGGCTTTGGCCTAAGTTGGTCTATTGCCGTGGGTAGCCTCCCGGATACCCGTAGGTGTAGCCGGGTCGCATCGCGACGTAAGAATAGCTGGGATCATACACTGTGATGCAGCGGTTATCGCCGAGATGCAACGTGAGTCGGGCTGCCTCCGCCTCCTCTTGTACTCATCCGCCTCCTCTCCGGTAATAGTATATCTTCCGCTTGCTCGGTAATTAAAGAAGGCAGGAGCAGAAGAGTAATAAGGACAACACGCTGCTTATCAAAGATTAGTCGATATAAGAGAGGTGATTCAGACTCTCGACAAACCGTGTGAAGCCATAGAGTTATAATCTAAATATGCAGGAGGCAACTTCAGATCACCCTCACGTAATGTCTATCTCAAGAAAATTAGCTAAGCGGGTTGCATAAATTCCTCCAAAGAAATCTCCATTATATCTATTATGATGCAACCTACGAGCTACAATGGCTCCCATATGATAAGATTGGTCTCCTAACACAACACTCCTGAGAATCTAAGGTCAGGGACACACATGTGACATGCTTCATCCTTAGCATTTATGCATCTACCGATGAAGAGAGCAAAATAATGTATACCAGGAAAGTGAATGCTCCCAATGGTAGCTTGGGTTATATCTCTAGATTCCCCTACAGTTATACTAGCAAGAAAGTTTCTAAATTCAGATTTAGGGGGATCCCTAACACTACCCCATGATGTAAGTTTGCAAGCAAAAGTGAAATCCTCTAAGTCCATGGTATAAGATTTGTCATAAAGATCAAACATGACTGAAGGAGAATTATGCGAAGATGAATACTCAAACCTCCTCACAAATGAACTTGTGAGATCATGATACTGGGGGAATTTGGTAGCATCAAAATCCTCAAGACCGGCATTGCGCAAATATTCTTTAAATTCTTCTTTAATTCCCGCATGGTCCATAAAATTTTCCGACGGCCATTCGCAAGGCCGCACTAGAGAGTCTCTTGGTGGTTCCTCATCAGCATCACGCATAGCAAGCCTGGGTCCTTGCTTCTTAGAAGAACCACCTTGGAACATCTTCCTAAGCATATTGCTTTTCTCTGAAAAATTTCTAAAAAATTTAGTAACTTCAAACAAAAGTGAACCAACTTCAATAAAACGGATAGCAACTACTCCTATAAGTGCCTAGAGCCTATATCAAGCATTAGAACTACTTGGAACCATATAAATTTGACATGCAAGCTCAAGAACATGGTCACCTATGCAACACAAATTTGCAAAGAATAAAGCACTAGAACAAAAACTAATTGGACCAATGGAGGAGTCACATACCAAGGAACAATCTCCCCAAGCAGTTTTGCGAGAGGTGATTTGAGCAAGGAGATCGAAAATCACAGCAAAAGTGGCTGGAACTCGTGCTTGAGTTGGTTTTTCAGGTTTGTGTGAGGAAGAGGAAGAACATGGGTGCTGGGATAAGTGGAGGAGGGCCACCGTGGGCCCACGAGGCAGCGGGGCGCGCCCTCCACCCTCGTGACCAGGTGGCAGCTCCCCCCGTGGTAATTTTTGCACAGTAAATCCTCAAATATTCCCAAAAAAATCATATTAAATTGGCATGTCATTCTGAGGACTTTTATTTTCGGGATATTTTTATATTGTGTCGATGTACTAGAGTAGGGGTACCCTAGTATCCCGAACTTGTGCATGGGCAGTTGAAGCCCTCCACGGCAAGGCTTACCGGGTGACCGTCAAGGTCCTCCGTGGTTCCTGTGGAGCCATTCAAGAACAAAGTATTCAAGCCAAGGAGACAAGGCCCGGCAAGAGGAGCTTGCCGGGAAGGCCACCCAAGGCACCTACAAGACAAGGCCCCAAGAAGAGGAGCTTGCCGGAAGGCCCAATGAGCGACAAGCTTCCGGGCGCGACAAGACAACAACCGTGGCAAGGAGCTTGTCATGCGCATCACCTTCTATACTCCACGCCTCAACAAGATCCACTAACGTGTCGCCTCGACCTTTCCAGCGCCACGTGGCGCAGAGGTCAGGCAGCCAGCCGTGCGAGGTGGCAAGCGGCGCCGACAAGATTGCCATCGTGGCAAGCGGTGGCGCCCGACGGTCCTCGCTTGCACCGTTAGGGCGACGAGACGGGCATTTAGTGCCTTTGTCCCCGCCGCCGTGGTTAGGTATGGTACACTATACACTCGCATAAGTAGGTGTACCAACCACTACTTTTCCATTTGTACCCTTGTCTATGTTGCCACCGTCAGAGACCCCTTCAAAGATATAAAAGGAGGCCCATGCGCAACGTAGGGAGGGTCGGTTCCCCCACGCCAGCCTCAAGTAGCAGCTCGTGTATCAGAGCACTCAACGCCTCCGAGCAAGAACACAATACACCTAGACATGCAGCAGAGGAGTGTTATCTCCGGAGAGCTCCGAAGCTGGGTAAACCTCTCGCATGCTTCGCCTCGATCTGCTCTTCGTGCGACCTCCGCTCCCCGCCGAACCGAAAGGGGCTCGGTTTGCCGGTCCCATAGGTGTTCGTGGGCCAGATCAGCCCGCCCCGACATATTGCACGGATAAATCAGGAAACAGACAGAAAAATACTATTTTTACTTTATTTCTACTAAATAACAGAAAGTATAGAAGGGTACACAAGGTTGTGCTTCTAGTTTCATCCATCTCATGCTCATAAAAAAGAATCCACTAACAAGGTTGATCAAGTCTTGTTAACAAACTCATTCCGATAATCATGAAGTCGGAGAAATTTCGAATAACACTAAGTTACCTCAACAGGGGTACGCACATCCCCTATAATAAGTATATCATATTTCTTTTTGACAGTAGGAAGAGGAAATTCATAACCTCCAAATATAATCGATGGAATTTTTCCAATAGAGTTGATACTGTGGACTTGGGGTTGTTTCCTCGGAAAGTGTACCGTAAGCTCATTACCATTAACATGAAAAGTGACATTGCCTTTGTTGCAATCAATAATAGCCCCTGCAGTGTTAAGGAAAGGTCTTCCAAGAATAATAGAAATACTATCATCCTCGGCAATATCAAGAATAAAAAAGTCTGTCAAAATAGTAATGTTTGCAACTGTAACAGTGCACATCCTCACAAATACCGGCTGTGTATAGCAGCTTGATCTATCACCATTTGCAAAGATATTTCAGAGGTGTCAACTTATTCAAGTCAAGTCTATGGTATAAAGAGAGAGGCATAACACTAACACCGCTCCAAGATCACATAAAGCAGTTTTGATATAATTTCTTTTAATGGAGCATGGTATAGTAGGTACTCCTCGGATCTCCAAGTTTCTTCGGATTCCACCCTTAAAAGTGTAATTAGCAAGCATGGTGGAAATTTTAGCTTCCGTATCTTTCTTTATTAGTAATGATATCCTTCATATATTTAGCATAAGGATTTGTTTTGAGCACATCACCAATCGTGACACGCAAAAAGATAGGTCTAATCATTTCAAAGAAAGCGCTCAAAATCCTCATCATCCCTTTTCTTGGATGGTTTGGGAGGAAAAGGCATGGGTTTCTGAACCCAAGGTTCTCTTTCTTTACCATGTTTCCTAGCAACAAAGTCTCTCTTATCATAACGTTGATTCTTTGATTGTGGGTTATCAAGATCAACAAAGCAGTTCAACTTCTAGATCATTATCATTACTAGGTTGAGCATCATCATGAACATCATCATTAACATTTTCACTAGGTTCATGTTCATTACCAGATTGTGTTTCAGCATCAGAAATAGATATATCATTTGGATTATCAGGTGGTTCAACAATAGGTTCACTAGAAGTTTGCACAGTTCTATCATTTTTCCTTTTCTTCTTTTTAGAAGAACTAGGTGCATCAATATTATTTCTCTGAGAATCTTGCTCAATTCTCTTAGGGTGGCCTTTAGGATACAAAGGTTCCTGAGTCATTCTACCAGTTCTAGTAGCCACTCTAACAACATAATCATTTTTCTTACTATTCATTTCATCAAGCACTTCTTTTTGAGCTTTAAGTACTTGTTCTACTTGAGTGGTAAACCATAGAAGCATGTTTGCTAACAAGTTTAAGTTCACCTTTAATATTAGCCATATAATCACCCAAGCGCCTAATCATATAAGCATTTTGTTTTAATTGTCTACCAAAATAAGTGTTGAAGTCGCCTTGCTTAAACATAAAGTTATCAAACTCGCCCAAGCAATCGACTAGCAATTTTAGTAGGAGGGACTTCAGCTTTATTGTATCTATAGAGAGAATTTACCTTTACTACCTATGTCGGGATATCGGGATCAGGAGGTTCTTCAATAAATAAGGGATTAAGATCATAAGTTTCTTCAACAGGCGGTAAATTAAGACCATGTATTTCTTCAATAGGAGGTAAATTCTTAACATCTTCAGCTTTAATACCTTTTTCTTTCATAGATTTCTTTGCCTCTTGCATATATTCGGATCGAAATAGAACACCTCTCTTCTTCGGAGTTGGTTTATGAATAGGCTCAAGAATTGGAGCAGAGCTGGCTCAGAGGTGCCCAATTATTTTCATTTGTCAACATATTATTCAATAGAATTTCAGCTTCATCCGTGTTCTTTCCCTAAAAGAGAACCAAAGACAACTATCCGTGTAATCTCCGAAGCATCGCTAGTCCATTATAAAAGATATCAAGTATTTCATGTTTCTTAAGAGGATGATCAGCAAAGCATTAAATAACTTGAGAAGCCTCCCCCAAGCTTGTGGGAGACTCTCTTCTTTAATTTGCACAAAGTTGTATATTTCCTTTAAAGCAGCTTGTTTCTTATGAGCAGGGAAATATTTAGCACAGAAGTAATAAATCATATCCTGGGGACTACGCACACAACCAGGATCAAGAGAATTAAACCATATCTTAGCATCACCCCTTAATGATAACGGAAATATTTTAAGTATACAAAAGTAGCGCGATCTCTCATCATTAGTAAACAGGGTGGCTATATCATTTAACTTAGTAAGATGTGCCACAAGAGTTTCAGATTCATAGCCATGGAAAGGATCAGATTCAACCAAAGTAATTATATCAGGATCAACAGAAAATTCAGTCCTTATCAGGAACACATATAGGTGAAGTAGCAAAAGCAGGATCAGGCCTCATTTTATCTCTAAGTTATTCTTTGTTCCATTTAGTTATTAGCCGTCTAAGCTCATCATTATCGCTATGTGCTAAAATAGCAGCAGGCCTCTCTATTAAAAAATATAACCTTCGTGAATAATAGGCCTATCCTCATCATCATTTTCATCAATATTAGCATATTCAATAATTTCTTTATCTCTAGCCCTAGCAATTTGTTCATCAAGAAATTCACTAAGGGGCACACTAGTATCAGGCATAGAAGTAGTTTCATCATAAGTATCATGCATAGCGTATGGCATCATCAATAACATGCATATATCGTAATCTAATAGCGTAAGGTGTTTAGGTGTCGCAAGCTTACTCAAAACAGAAGGTGAATCAAGTGTAGAGCTAGATGGCAGTTCCTTACCTCCCCTCGTAGTTCAGGGATAAATTGTTGTCTTGGTGTCTTTCAAGTTGTTCATAGTGTCCAGCAGATATAAATCCCAAGTGACTCAAAGAATAGAGCTATGCTCCCCGGCAACGGCACCAGAAAAAGGTCTTGATAACCCACAAGTATAGGGGATCGCAACAGTTTTCGAGGGTAGAGTATTCAGCCCAAATTTATTGATTCGACACAAGGGGGGCCAAAGAATATTCTCATGTATTAGCAGCTGAGTTGTCAATTCAACCACACCTGGAAACTTAGTATCTGCAGCAAAGTGTTTAGTAGAACAGTAATATGATATTGGTGGCAACGGTAACAAAACTAAAGAAAGCAAAGGTAATATTTTTGGTGTTTTGTAGTGATTGTAACAGTAGCAACGGGAAAGTAAATAAGCGGAAACCAGTATGTGGAAAACTCGTAGGCACCGGATCAGTGATGGATAATTATGCCGGATGTGGTTCATCATATAACAGTCATAACATCGGGTGACACAGAACTAGCTCCAATTCATCAATGTAATGTAGGCATGTATTCCGAATATAGTCATACGTGCTTATCGAAAAGAACTTGCATGACATCTTTTGTCCTACCCTCCCATGGCAGCGGGGTCCTAATGGAAACTAAGGGATATTAAGGCCTCCTTTTAATAGAGAACCGGAACAAAGCATTAGCACATAGTGAATGCATGAACTCCTGAAACTATGGTCATCACCGGGAGTGGTCCCGATTATTGTCACTTCGGGGTTGCCGGATCATAACACATAGTAGGTGACTATAGACTTGCAAGATAGGATCAAGAACTCACATATATTCATGAAAACATAATAGGTTCAGATCTGAAATCATGGCACTCGGGCCCTAGTGACAAGCATTAAGCATAGCAAAGTCATAGCAACATCAATCTCGTAACATAGTGGATACTAGGATCAAACCCTAACAAAACTAACTCGATTACATGATAAATCTCATCCAACCCATCACCGCCCAGCAAGCTTCCACGACAGAATTACTTCACGCACGGCGGTGAGCATGGTGAAATTGGTGATGGAGGATGGTTGATGATGACGACGGCGATTTAATCCCCTCTCCGGTGCCCCGAATCGGACTCCATCAGCCTCCCGAGAGGTTTTAGGGCTTGGCGGCGTCAGATCGTAAAACGCGATGATTTCTTCTCCTCTATTTTTTTCTCCCCGAAAGCAAATATATAGAGTTGTAGTTGGCATCGCAAGGTGTCCAGGGGGCCCACGAGGTAGGGGGGCGCGCCCTAGGTGGGGCGCCCCCACCCTCGTGGACAGGGTTTGGGCCCCCTGGTCTTCATCTTTGGCGAGGATTTTTTATTATTTTTTATAAGATATCCCGTGAAGTTTCAGGTCATTCCGAGAACTTATGTTTTCTGCACATAAAACAACATCATGGCAATTCTCGCTAAAAACAAATACAATCCAAGTTAGTTCCATTCAAATCTTACAAGTTAGAGTCCAAAACAAGGGTAAAAGTGTTTGGAAAAGTAGATACGACGGAGACGTATCACTAGCCCGCCAACCCTATCGTATGAGCGAATGATATTGGTACCTCTTGATGAGACGGCAATCTTATACAACCACCTGCTCTAATATGTTCTCTTATTTTGCATATAAAAATACCCAAAAGTGAAAAATGTGTTGCACTATAACAATTTCATCGAATGCCTTGATCTCCATCTTACATAAGTTGATTTGTTCGACTACCGAGGCAGCACATCTGAGATTAAATTGGCCAGGTTCTTTGTTCTGGAGGCAAGTGTGCCCAAGGTAATGAGGTTTGGCGTTCTCTGGCGCAACAACGAATGGCATGCTGATCACCGCAAGCGTCTAAGCCTAAATGACAAAGTCTCCGCAGAAGCTGAATTTGTTTTTGAAACATCAAGTGGCCAGAGACTCGAAAATTTATTTGCCCATTAGTGACTTGTTAGGTCGGTGGATTTTAGTTTGTACAATAATGCTGCATCCACCTAAAGTAACGAAAGTTCTTACGTCCTAGTAATTCCCTCTTCGTAGGTGCAGCATTACTCCTAACATTTGTAATATCAGTTTGAAACTTGTAATATTGCCTTGTCCTATTCCCACGTTTTCAAAATCCTGCGAATCAAAGAGGTCCCGAGTTGGTGATGATGTTGTGCCTGCCATCTTTCACCAATAGCCGTCGGATCTAGATCTCGACGATACAAACCAAACTTCTCCAGTTTTGCAAAAAGATGCCCGCACTTGTTCCCTATTTACAAAGAACTCCTTGTCTCTCACAATCAGCCTTATCTCCTCCCCACCACATCTAGAAGGCCATTAAAAAAATCTGGCACGATGGCCACTGCCGGCGCCGTCCACCCCCAATCTTGGTGTTCCGTGCAATGCACGAGATCTACGCATGGGAAATTATGTCGAACGCGGCTAGTTGTAAGCAGGCTAGCTCTACAGCCACGATGATAGTGACTGTAGATGGTGAGGCTGACTATGGTATGCCGAACACGGAGCCTATACTCAAGTGTCATCTCCGGCGCAGGGTCTTGTCACTTCACTGTGAGGAGCAGCACATAATAATTTGACCAACGGGTAGTACAGTACTACTACATTGGTAGTACTACTACTAGTACTAGGACCACCATCTGGATTTAGTAGTACTACCACATCCATTTGGATTTAGTATTTGACTAGCAATATCTAGTAATGCATGTCACAAAAAATGTACTACTCCTCTATAAATAAATACATGGTGTATTGTTCTATTCCTTCCGGTAGATGGCTCAAATCTGAAGTCTCATCAATCAGACTACTATTGTAGTCACCGAGCGCTCAGCTTTGTAAGCTACCAACAAAAATTGCAATCAAAGACAACTATTGTACTCCCTCTATACTGGTGCATTAGTCACGTTACGAAAACCAAATATTACTCCCAAAACTTTTAGGTGTGGTGCATTAACTACCCACCTCGTTCCCTGTTTTTTTGCCACAAAAAAGAAATCACCCAGTACGAGACATGGGGTGCGTATGCATCCAATGACTTGAGACTACTCCCTCCGTCTAGGTGTATAAGTCATCTTAGAGCAAGTGAAAAAGAGGAGTGGGCTCTGATGCAAGAGACTAGCTATATGCAGATTCCTAGGCTGATATACAATAAATATGAAGAGAGAGAGAGAGAGAGAAGATGAGAAAAAGTAGTACTCTTATAGCCAGCCTTATAGCTAACCTTATTGTATGAGTGGCTACAAGTGATGGCTCTATATGACATGGCAACATCATATAGCCAGCAGCTGGCTATACTATTAAGCATGCTCTTAGGTTTTGCACCATGACCAAGACGAAGGGGAAAGCGAGAGAACTTAATGTATTTTTGCTATTAATAGGATTACAAGCAATGAACTAACCACTGCATGTCATGTTTGGTAGTCTCAAGTCATTGAAAGCATGCATGGCCCACATCTCTCATTGGTTGATATGTCACGAAATAAGAAACGAGGAGGGAGTTAATGTATCGTGCCTAAGTGTCTTGGGATTATTTGGTTTTCGTAAGGTGACTTACCCAACATTTTTGGTTACATGCATTAACATTTTATTAGTTAAATCAAAGGTCAAAACTTGGCGCAAAATGCAAAGGGGACCAATAAACTAGTTGTAAGGGCATATTTATCCCTTAGGTGTTTTGGTGATTGATGACAATGCTTTTGCGGACTAATCGTGTGCCTTGAGTTTATCAGACGCTCCATCACTAGGCACGAGATGATTCGGTGCCCCTCGAAGACTATTGGAGACGGCGTTGTTCTACGTTTCTCTTTGGTGGATTTGAGTCGAGGGAGAGCCGCATTTATTAAGAGGGGGTCCGGCCGGAAAGGTTTGGGTGGAATCAACACGCATACATGTTTTCCTTTCCGCTGCACTTTGGAGCGCCTCTCCGCTATCCTAGTTCTGCGTGATCTCGACGGCCATCGCGGTACTTGCGGTAGTATCGCTTCTATGGAGCGGTAGTACTGAAGCACTCATGTAGTACACCGGGGTCACGGTAGTACCGCCTCCTCGAGCCTTAGTACCGTGAGCCCCCATGCCTAGTGCTGCTCGCACGGTAGTAGGGGCGGATGTAATTTTTACATCCGCTACCACACGGTAGTATCAAGACGCCATGCGCGCCGGTAGTACCACGCGGGCCACGTAGTACCGCCTCCCTTGGAGTCGTAGTACCGCGGGCCCTCATACCTTGTACCGCGACATCGGCAGAGGAGCGGATGTAATTTTACATCCGCGCCTCAAAGGTAGTATCATACCGCTTCTCGCTGTAGTACCGCCGGGTTTTTGCACTATTTCATTTTCAATGGAAGTAGACACGGATGTATTTTATTTCATCCGCGCCTTCGTAGGGCTTTGATTTTCCCGCCTTTGCGGTAGTACCGCAAGGGGAGCGGTAGTACCGCCGCAAGCGGTAGTACTACTCTCAAAGCTAGTCCCGCCTCTGCCGCTGCCGCTGAAGTACTGTGGTCTCCACGGTAGTACCGCTGTGGCCTTGGTAGTACCGCGTTCTCGAGTGGTAGTACAAAGAAGTCGCAGGCTGAACTTGTGGATAATGGTTGGATCTCTTCCATGACTATAAAAGGGCGCCTCCTACCTCTAGTTGACTACCTCTTCCATTTCTAAGCTCCATTGTTGCTCCAAGCTCCATTTTGGCCCGATCTCTCCCTAGCCAATCAAACTTGTTGATTTGCTCGGGATTGGGTGACAAGGGCCCGATCTACACTTCCACCAAGAGATATTCGATTCCCCCCACTTATCCTAGTGGATCTTGTTACTCTTGGGTGTTTGAGCACCCTAGACGGTTGAGGTCACCTCGAAGCCATACTCCATTGTGGTGAAGCTTTGTGGTGGTGTTGGGAGCCTCCAAGTGTTGTGGAGATTGCCCCAACCTTGTTTGTAAAGGTTCGCCGCCTTCAAGGGCACCAATAGTGGAATCACGACATCTCGCATTGTGTGAGGGCGTGAGGAGATTACGGTGGCCCTAGTGGCTTCTTGGGGAGCATTGTGCCTCCACACCGCTCTAACGGAGACGTACTTCCCTTTAAAAGGAAGGAACTTCGGTAACACATCCTCATCTTCACCGACTCCACTCTTGGTTATTTCGTGCCTTTACTTTTGCAAGCTTACTTGTGTTGCATCTATTGCTTGCTTGTGTGCTAGTTGTCATTGCATCATATAGGTTGTCCACTTAGTTGCATATCTAGACAACCTATTTTGTCACAAGGTTTAATTTGTTAAAGTAAAGCTTAAAAATTGTTAGTTGCCTATTCACCCCCTCTCTAGTCAACCTTATCGATCCTTTCAATTGGTATCAAAGCCTCATCCTTTATTAAGGACTTTACCGTCCGAAGAGTATGGTTGACACCATAGACGGTGCGGAGGAGCACTCTGGTGTGAATCCTATCAAATCTACGGCCGATGGGGGAACCTCGGTCTCTCGTGAGGAATTCAATGTGGCTCTAAACACATTGAAAGACTCCATGACGACCAAGGTTGAAAGCATGCTTACTAAATTTCTTGAAGGGCTTAAACTGTCCACCTCGCCGATGAAAGTGGGTGATCCCACTAACAAGGTGACGGATGCTACCTCCGGCAAGGGGAAGCTAACAAAGGAAAGAGTCCTTCTACTAGTGGTAGAAATGGCACCGCATCTTTGCCCATGTGGAACCTCCAATTTATGGAGGACCGATTCCTCTACTCATTTAAATCATGCCGGTCCTCCTCCTAAGATTGTGAAAATGAGGATTTTGATTCTTGGGTGTATCGCTTCAAGCGCCCATTTAAAACATGTGAATACTAACCTTTGGAGAATCATTGAAGAAGGTTTCTATCCACATGACCCAAAACAACTTCACCCCTCGAGAAGCCGTGGATAATCAATTCAATGAGAGTGCTCTCTTCATCATCCAAGATGCAATCCTTCCCGAAGATCTCCTCACCTTCAACCTCATGCCATGGCCAAAGATGCGTGGTAATGCGTTGTCTCTCTATCGAGGAAGTGCTAGCATTCAACGCTCCAACTATGAAGTGGTACAAGATGAAGCCGATGAGTTTGCAATGAAAGAAGATGAAGAACCCCGTGAGCTGTTTCGAAGAGTGACCAAACTCCCGGTCTCACTATGAGATCATGGGAGCAAGGACACGGATGACAATTGGATCAAGCGCAAGTTCCTCAAGGCCATGATGCCCTACAACAAGGCCATGTCCTCCATCATTCGTCAAAGACCGGACTTCCACTCCATGACCTCAAGTGAAGTGTTGGATGAGTTCGCTGTAATGAGCATCTTGGACAAGACCGCCGACAATGCAAGATTCGCTCTCAAAGGGCAAAGAAGCCCAACCTTGCATTGAAGGCCAAGGTTAGTGTGGAAGAAGAGGAAGAAGAAGGAGATGAGGAGAGCAACCTCAAGACACGAAATATGATTATCATGAGCACATGGCTCTTGCCTCAAGACAATTTTGGAGCAAGAAGAATACAAGACCCAACTTCAACAAGAACAACTCAAGTGGCCTCAAGGGCAAGCAACGAGTTAGAACTTGTTTCAACTGTGGCAATGTGAGCCATTTCTTTATGGATTGCCCTTACGAGAAGCTGGAAGACAATGGTGGCAAGTTCATCCGAAAAGACAAGGCTAAGTCCTTCCCAAACAAGAACAACTTCACCAAGAAGACTCCTACCATGGATTGGTGGTTCAAGAAGAATACCGTGAGGATGACGATGATGATGAAGATAGTGAAGCAATGGCCATGGCATCCGTTGCCATTGCCATAACTCCCCGGGTGTCTCTCTTCGATTCACCCAACGAGAACATCACCGCCAAGTGTCTCATGGCTAAAGCCACCAACAAGGTAACCCCCAACATCAAAACCACCATTATTCCTAATCCTTCTTCGATAGTTGGCTTTGATGATGGTAAGGGGTCTAATGAGGAGGTAAATGATTTTGAGTCCTTCATGAGTAAGCTCAAGGGCAAATCCAAGAAGCACTTCGTTGCTCTCTTGGAACAACTTGGTGAAGCCAATGACATGACCGAGGCTCACTGAGAAACCATCTCTAAGATGGAAGGTCATAGTCGTGACTATGCCGATGAGATACCGGATCTCTCTAATGCTCTTGAGGAAGAGCGTGGACATCGTTTGGCTCTTGAGGAGTCACACAACGATGACCATGCCAAATTAAAGAAAGATCTTGATCATGCTCTTGTTGTGTCTCGTGTACTAACTTCCGAGAAGGCTAACCTTGGGGTTGATCATGCTAGAATCAAGGAGGAGTTTGATGTACTTGACAAGGCCCATAAGGTCTTGAAAGGTGCTCATGCAAACCTCAAGGAGTCTCATGCTCAACTCCAAGTTAAGCTAACCAAGGAAAAGGCCACATTTCCTCACATGGTCTTAATTGATAATGCGAATGCTACTAACCCGTGTTGTGAGCATGTGCATCTTGTGGAGGAGAATGCCAAGTAGAAGGGACAACTCGAGAAAGGTCTTGTGTCATGCATACAAGGTGAGAAGAACCTAAATGGCCTTTTGAGCAATCAAAAGGAAGTTGTGGGCAAGGAGGGAGTTCGGTTCTCACCCAAGTCCAAGAACAAGAAGAAGGAAGAGAAGAAGAATAACAAGACCAAACGACCTCCCCCGCTTAAGCAAACTTTTGTGAAAGAGGGAGAGGGTGCTCTTAAGGAGAAGAATAACAATGCGAAGAGTGGTGATGCCAAAAGGGGCAAAGCCATCTCTCCCAATAAAGCCGGTGACTTTAACCCCTCTTATGTGTTGTGTCGTACAGAGATGGGCATGTTTATGCTAAATTTGTCGGTTCTTCTTATGAGTACATTGAATGGTCTATTTGGGTTCCTAAGACCCTTGTTACTAACATCAAAGGACCCATTACTAAATGCGCACTCTAAAACCAAGCATTGATCTCTTGTAGGTGTTTGCTTCGTGGGGATCATGGTTGCTCGATAGTGGAGCAACAAATCATATGACCGAAGCAAGGACTTGGTGGTGGACGTGCAAAGATTCCATCTATGCCCACCAATGTCGAGTGGGGTGATGCCTCACATTCTAAGGTATTGGGTCTTGGCAAGGTTGTCATTTCTCATGATCTAACGATCGACAAAGTCATGCTTGTTGAGTCCCTTGCATACAATTTACTTTCTGTTCGTCAACTTGCACTCATGGGCTTTGCCACTTTCTTTGACATTGATACCGTTTCCCTCTTGTGGAGCAAGACTCTTAAAGTAGCCTTTGTTGGGCATGTCGAGAACGGTCTCTATGTGATAAACTTTTCGAGCGCACCCACTAAGACCGCGACATGCCTAATGGCTAAAGTTGACGGGATGGCTTTGGCATCGCCGCTTAGCCCACATCAATATGAGATCTTTGCAAAGTCTTCTCAAGGGGGACCATGTCCGTGGACTAACAAATGTTAGTTTTGCCAAAGATCGTGCTTGCAAAGGTTTGTATCGAAGGAAAGCTTCATGAGACGGCTCACCCTCCCACGACTATCATCTACTCGAAGAGACCCTTGGAGCTCCTGCACATGGACCTCTTTGGGCCTCCATCCTTTGATAGTCTTGGGGGTAGAAAGTATTGCTTGATGATTGTGGATGATTATTCAAGATACACTTGGGTATACTTCTTCAAGGGGAAGAGTGAGACTCAACAAACCGTCATCGATTTTGCAAATGAAGCTCAACGTCAACATAATGCAAAGATCTTGACAATAAGAAGTGACAACGGCACCGAGTTCAAGAACTACACCTTGGATGAGTTTCTCAGTGATGAGGGGATCAAGCATCAATATTCTGCACCATATACCCCTCAACAAAAAGTTGTTGCTGAGAGGAAGAACCGGACGTTGATGGATGCGGCAAGGACCATGATGGCGGAGTTCAAGTCTCCATACAACTTTTGGGTCAAGCCATCAACACCGCATGTCATGCATCCAATCGGCTCTATCTCCGCAAAGGGTTGAACAAGACTCCTTATGAGATACTCACCGAAACAAGCCCAATCTCAAGTACTTCCGGGTGTTCGGGTGTAAGTGTTTCATTCTCAAGAAAGGTGTTCGTTTGTCTAAATTTGAGGCTAGAGCTTATGAGGGCATATTTGTTGGTTACGCTACAAACTCTCATGCTTACCGTGTTCCCAACAAGTCCACCCGACTCATTGAGGAGATGTGTAACGTGGAGTTTGACGAAAATAACGGCTCCCAAGTGGAGCAAAGTGGTACTTGTGATGTAGGTGATGAAATTCCTCCCCAAGCCATAAGAAGAATGGGTATTGGTCATATTCTACCCATTGAGGAACCCCTTGTGGTCAAGGAGAAGAACAATGCTCCACTCATGTGGAGCCATCACCTACTCAAGACCCACACGCTCAAGAACAAAGTGAAGGCCTCAACCTCGTGAACAAGACCAAGGGCAAGATCAATCTCAAGATGGTGGTGAACCTCCAAATGATGCCCAAGGTCAAGTTCCTCCCCTCGAGCAAGTTCAAGATCATGAAGAAGCTCAAGATCAAGATCAAGCTCAAGACGGCGCTCAAGATTATCAAGTTAACCCTCCTCCTTCCACATCCGAGGAGGAATTAGAGCGTCGTGCCGTGAGGATTGCTTCCAAACTCACCACCAAAGGCCATCTCATGGAGAATGTGGTTGGAAGCCTAAGAAAGGGGGTAAGCACTGAGACAATTGGCAAACTATTGTGAACATCACGCTGCTTGTCTCTTGTGTTGAACCCCAAAAGGTCTATGAGGCGCCAAGACTCGGATTGGCTCAATACCATGCGTGAAGAACTCAACAACTTCGAGTACAACAAGGTGTGGAGATTGGTGCCAAGGCCTTTGGGGAACCACAGCGTCATTGGAACCAAGTGGATTTTCAAGAACAAGCAAGATGCTCATGGGAACATCATTCGCAACAAGGCAAGATTGGTAGCACAAGGCTACTCCCAAGTCGAGGGTATCGACTACGGTGAAACCTTTGCTCCGTTGCTCTCCTTGAATCCATTCGCTTGTTGATTGCTTATGCTTCCCATCACAACTTTAAGTTGCAACAAATGGATGTGAAAAGTGCTTTTCTTAATGGTCCTATTAATGAGTTGGTCTATGTCAAGCAACCCCCCGGGTTCGAGGACCCCTACTTCCCAGATCATGTGTATCAACTCAATAAGGCACTCTATGGCCTTAAACAAGCCCCACGTGGGTGGTATGACCACCTTACCGAAGTTGTTACAAGATTGTGGATTTGAGGTGGGGCAAATCGATCCCACTCTTTTACTAAGAAGGTCAAAGGAGTTGTTTGTATGCCAACTATATGTTGATGATATTATCTTTGGTTCCCCTAACAAAGCTTTCAATGAGGAATTTGCCGCTCTCATGACCTCCAAGTTCAAGATGTCTTCGATGGGAGAGTTCCAGTTCTTCCTTGGTTTTGATATCAAACAAAGAAGAGAAGGAACCTTCGTCAACCAAGCCAAATATACTCAAGACATGCTAAAAAGATTCAAGCTAAGTGATGTCAAGCCGGCTTCTACTCCAATGCCTACCAAGTGCCAACTTGACATTGATCCCAATGGTAAAGCGATGGATCAAAAGGTATATCGCTCCATGATTGGCTCCTTGCTTTACCTTTGTGCATCTAGACCGGATACCATGTTGAGTGTGGGAATGTGTGCATGGTTTCAAGCCGCATCAAGGAAAGTCACTATGTGGCGGTCAAGTTTAATCTTTCGATATTTGGCTCATACCCCAAACTTTGGCTTATGGTATCCAAGAGGGCAAACTTCAAGCTTGAAGGATATACGGATTCCGATTGGGCGGAGACAAAGTGGATAGGAAGTCCACCTCCGGAGGGTGCCAATTTCTTGGTTGCTATTTGGTGAGTTGGTCTTCTAAGAAGCAAAGTTGTGTGTCTCTCTCGTCCACCGAAGCGAAGTATGTGGCGGCCGGTAGTAGTTGTGCACAACTCTTATGGACGAGGCAAACTTTAAAGGAGTACGGTGTCACTTGTGACAAAGTGCCTCTTTGGTGTGATAATGAAAGTGCCATCAAGATTTCCCTCAACCCGGTGCAACACTTTAAGACGAAGCATATTGAGATCCGGTATCACTTCACGATAACCTTAGGGTCACATTAGGCGAGGGGAGATTGAGCTCAAGTATGTCAACACTCACGATAACCTTGCGGATATCTTCACGAAGCCCTTGGACGAAGCAAGATTTCGCGAGTTAAGGCATGAGCTAAATATCATTGATTCGAGCAATGTGACTTGAACCCTTGCACCCCCCACCACACTCAACTTGTTGTCTAGTTTAGGTGTAGGCATGGACATAGGGGAGTGTTGTTCTCTCAATGAACTCTCCCTCCCCCATTATGCATAAATAGATCAACTCTTTCACATTAGCCATTTTTATGGTACTTGTGCTTCAAAGACGAAGTTTTGGTCATGGGCCCAAGGATAATTCTTCATGTGCCATACCATCTAACTCAAACATAGGTGGTTCCGCCACCGCCTCGCCTCCTTTGAGAGGTTGTGTCGCATGGTGGTTTCTTATTGTCTTTATGCCTTTGGTTTATGCGTGTTCCTCGTGGTATCCTTTGTGTGAAAAGTTTCCTTTGCAAAGACCTTCTTCTCGTGTTGAAACCTGTCAGTGTTTTGAGCTCACGGTACTGCACAAGTTAGCTACGGTACTACCGCAGCAAGCCACGGTACTACCAAGCTGTTGGGAGCATCGGTATTATCGCCCCCACGCGGCAGTAATTTTTTATCGCCGCTGGGTGAGCGGTACTACCTCACGGTGCAGCATTTCCGCCTCGAGCGTACTACCCCGATGATATGCGGTACTACCGCGCCCACAAGGGCGCTGGGGATAAGGATCGGCAGGGGAGTTCTAACTCCCATACCCATTCGCAGCTCCTCCCCACGCCGCCTCTCTCTCTCATGCTCAAGATCGAGACGGCATTCGTCACCGGATCTCCTCCTCCGCTGCCCTCCCGTGATTCCGTCCCGGTGGGATCTTTCCCCACCACGTGCTTTTGCTATGGACCTGTGTCTTTCCCCAACCTCTTCTCGTTTTGTTGAGTTCTTTGCCTCTAGGTTTTTGGGGGAGACTTGTGTGTTCTAGAGATTCTTAGGCTCTTTGTATGCAAGAGTAGGATGAAAGAGAGTAGCTTTGCGTAGGAATTATACTTGTGTTTTTGTCCTGTGCTAGATTTGATCACCATAGCACCGCCATGGTTTCGCGTTTCTTTTCAGATTCAAACTGACGTTTGGATCTGACGCGACACGGTACTACCGCCCGTCTCGCACGGTACTAACGCTTGTCCTGCATTACCGCCTCGCCTGCACGGGTACTAACGCTTGTCCCAGATTATCGCTCGTTCAAGCGCGTACTACTACCGCTACCATCAAGCACTAACACTTTACTACCGCTTCCAACCATGGTACTATCAAGGCTTCTCATGGTACTACTGTGACTGGAGCGGTACTAAAATTTTAGTAACGCAGTTCGGGCAAGACTACCGTGGCTCACATCTATCTCATGGCAACTTTCACGATACTTTCTATGTGTTTCTTGTGCTTTGTCGTGGTCTTCGTGATTGATCCTTTTTATGCTTCGTTGGTGCTTATGCTTGTGTCTCGTGTGGTGGTTCTCGCTGCTCCAATCCCAACAGGACACCGCTCCAAGCATCTCACAAGAACCTGTGTGAAGCACCGTAGGGCTCCTCCGCCTCAAGCGCCATGTCAACACATCACCTAGCAAGAACAAGGAGCCCGCTAAGGGCATGGACGAGATACCCCTATCTCGAGTATCGTCCGCCTCGTGCAATCGCACTCGATGTGACCCTCGTTTTCCTTGCCGAGGTTGTGAGCTGTTTTGGAACAAGCAACAGACTCTCACCTATTTGGATGTCATGAAAAACAAGCAGAATACCTGCGTGGATGTGAAATGGATTAATATGCATCACTTGCGGAAGGACAAGTTCCGTGAGTACTTTGGAGAGGCTCTGGACTTGGTGGAGTAGTTTGGTATTGAGCATGTGATATCCTTTCACTTTGATTATGACCCTGAGCTTATCTGGGCTTCTTTGCCTCAAGATACTTTCACTGATGAGGAGCGGAGGATGACCTAGATGACCAATGGCCGAAGTCGATCGCTGCCCGGAAGGAGTTCATGGATTTGACCAGTTCCCGATGATGGGCTCGACACTCCGTGGGTGTTCGCCCCTCATGCCAATTCTCAGGTTCCGCCAACAAGGACAAGCTTGCACCATACTATGTTGAGAAGGCGCCGCCAATGGCAAGATGGGGTTGGTGCTCAACTCTTTTCTCGATATCATGTATCGTGATCTTCCGCAACTCCTTGTTCCCTCGCATTGGTGACAAGGACAAGGTTCATGCCTATATGGTGGATATGATGCTCATTTGCGAGGAGGCTCATTTGTCTCAGACTCAGCCACTTGATGTCTCACACATCATGTGGTGTGAGCTTCGGTTATGTGTGTTCAACCGCAAGGTGCCTATCTATGGGCCCTATCTGTTTCTGCTGATCTCGAAGACTTGGGAGAAGATGTTCCCTAGTGAGGAGTTCCTTGCTCCAGACTGGGTTCGCCATGAATCCATCGGTCTGCATGTCAAGCCCAACTGGGCCAACACTACTACTCGTGCTGAGGCGTCTGCTGCTAGGGCTGCTGTTGATGAGGAGGATGCTGGCGCCGAGGATGTTGCTGAGGGTCAGGTTGCTAGGTCTTCCCAGAGTTCCTCTATGCCTTCATGGGCCAAGAAGTCAAGGACAAGATGAAGACTCTTTTCGCATGCAAGCCAAGGGACAAGACAGACTCACGTGGCTTCTAAGGAGAGTCGCCGCCGAGACAAGAAAATCTTGCAGCTGTATAACGAGGACGTGTCTGGTGGTTCTGAGGATCACATCACTCCAGAGGCTGAGTGGATGGAGAAGCAAGGCTACAGGTGGACTGATTCTGAGGAGGACGTCGAGGAGACCATCCCTACTGCCGAGGAGTCCGACGGAGAGGGTTGGGATGAGTTCCCAGCTGCTTGAGCCACCTCTTGTGTGTAGGTGTCCTCTCTGCCTTTTTGGCGTCTCGATGCCAAAGGGGAGAGAGTGTAGGGATTTATGCAGTCGTGGTGTCGCTGCTCAGATTCGGTGTGTTTGCTGCTTTCTCGTTTCAACCTCGCTTGAACCTCGCTTTGAACCTCGCTTCAGCTTGATTTTTTCTTCATATGGTGTAAGACATATGCACTCTATCTATCTTAGCGAGCTTGTGATATATTGTGCTACCTCTGTGCTATGATCTGCTTAGATGTTAGTTATCGTGCCTTTGTCTCTAAAATATAGGGGGAGTGGTGATCCTAGTTTGTGTGCTATGCAGTCCAAAGCATCCATCCAAAGTTGCACACATCTAGGGGGAGCCCGCCTATATTCTAGAGAGGAGGGGTTTGCCTTTGCTCAATATTATCTCATCTATGTGTAATCTCAGATTGTCATCAATCCACCAAAAGGGGGAGATTGTAAGGGCATATTTATCCCTTAGGTGTTTTGGTGATTGATGACAATGCTTTTGCAGACTAATCGTGTGCCTTGAGTTTCTCGTGACGCTTCATCACTAGGCACGAGACGATTCGGTGCCCCTCGAAGACTATTGGAGACAGCGTTGTTCTACGTTCCTCTTTGGTGGATTTGAGTCGTAGGAGAGCCGTACTATTAAGAGGGGGTCCGCGTCGGAAAGGTTCGGGTGGAATTAACACGTACACATGTCTTTCCTTTTCGTTGCACTTTGGAGCATCTCTCCGTTATCCTAGTTGTGCGTGATCTCGACGGCCATCGTGGTACTTATGTAGTATCGCTTATGGAGCGGTAGTACTGCTAAGCACCTGCGTAGTACCGCCGGGGTCACGGTAGTACTGCTCCTCTAGAGCCTTAGCATCGTAGCCCCCAGGCATAGTGCTGCTCCGGTACGGTAGTAGGGGCGGATGTAATTTTTTACATCCGCGCCCACAAGGTAGTACCAAGACGCCATGCGCGGGTAGTACTGCTGGTCGCCATAAAGAGTACCGCCTCCCTTGGAGTCATAGTACCGCGGGCCCTCATATTTGTACCGCTGCGACGAGCAAAGAGGGAGCGGATGTAATTTTACATCCGCCTCCCAACGGTAGTACTGCACTTTCGCGCCGGTAGTACCGCTGGCCGGGTTTTTGCACTGTTTCATTTTTAGCGGAAGTAGGCACGATGTATTTTATTTCATCCGCGTTTTCAGAGGCTTTGATTTTCTCGCCTTGCGGTAGTACCGCAAGGGGAGCGGTAGTACCGCAAGCGGTAGTACCGCCTCTCGGCCAGGCTAGTTCCGGCCTCTGCTGCTGTCGCGGAAGTACCGTGGCCCTCCATGGTAGTACCGCGTGGCCTTGCGTTAGTATCGCGTGGCCTTGTGGTAGTAACGTGCTCCTAGAGCGGTAGTATCGCATGTCGCAGGCTGAACTTGTGGATAACGGTTGGATCTCTTCCATGACTATAAAAGGGGAGTCTCCTACCTCTAGTTGACTACCTCTTCCATTTCTAAGCTCCATTGTTGCTCCAAGCTCCATTTTGGCCCGATCTCTCTCCCTAGCCAATCAAACTTGTTGATTTTCTCGGGATTGGGTGACAAGGGCCCGATCTACACTTCCACCAAGTGATATTCGATTCCCCCCACATATCCCTAGCGGATCTTGTTACTCTTGGGTGTTTGAGCACCCTAGACGGTTGAGGTCACCTCGAAACCATACTCCATTGTGGTGAAGCTTTGTGGTGGTGTTGGGAGCCTCCAAGTGTTGTGGAGATTGCCCCAACCTTGTTTGTAAAGGTTCGGTCACGCCTTCAAGGGCACCAATAGTGGAATCACGCCATCTCGCATTGTGTGAGGGCGTGAGGAGATTACGGTGTCCCTAGTGGCTTCTTGGGGAGCATTGTGCCTCCACACCGCCTAACGGAGACGCATTTCCCTTTAAAAGGAAGGAACTTCGTGAACACATCCTCGCCTTTCACCGACTCCACTCTTGGTTATTTCGTGCCTTTACTTTTGCAAGCTTACTTGTGTTGCATCTATTGCTTGCTTGTGTGCTAGTTATCATTGCATCATATAGGTTGTCCACTTAGTTGCATATCTAGACAACCTATTTTGTCGCAAGGTTTAATTTGTTAAAGTAAAGCTTAAAAATTGTTAGTTGCCTATTCACCCCCCCTCTAGTCAACCATATCGATCCTTTCACTAGTAAACATCAAAGTTCTCTCATTTGGCCACCGTCATCAAGAAGCTCGCGGTCAACCTTGACGTACGCCTCCACCCCATGCGCCCAGGCTCAGCGATGCCCGCCACGCTCAACGGCCTCTATGGTGACAACCTCTTCGACGACTGGTGGCCCTCAAGCGATCGCCTCGCCATCGCTACCGGAGAATGTCCACCTCGAGGTCGCTCTCGTCGCGCAGCGCCTGGCGTAGCAAGACACCATCGACATAATCACCCATGTCTACGCGCAAATCGTCCACAAGGCCAACTACGTGCCAGAGGAGGACGATACGTTGTTGGCCTTCTTGACCCGCACGGAAACCTTCACTAGTACAGCGAGCTCCTAAACAAACAGTTTAAAACCCTTTCCACGAGGGCATTTGGGACCGTCTCCAAGTGAGTGTGGGTGTCGGTGTCAAAACCGGCGGATCTCGGGTAGGAGGTCCCGAATCGCAAGGCCTAAGGCGGATGGTAACAGGAGGCTGGGGACACAAGAGTTTACCTGTGTTCGGGCCCTCTCGATGGAGGTAATACCCTACTTCCTGCTTGATTGATCTTGATGATATGAGTATTACAAGAGTTGATCTACCACGAGATCATAGAGGCTAAACCCTAGAAGCTAGCCTATGGTATGATTGTTGTTCTACAGACTAAACCTCCGATTTATATAGACACCGGAGGGGGCTAGGGTTACACAGAGTCGGTTACAAGGGAGGAAATCTACATATCCGTATCGCCAAGCTTACCTTCCACGCCAAGGAGAGTCCCATCCGGACACGGGACAAAGTCTTCAATCTTGTATCTTCATAGTCCAACAGTCCGGCCAAAGGATATAGTCCGGCTGTCCGAGACCCCTAATCCAGAATCCTCAAGAGTCTCCCCTCGAACCGTGCTTCAATGACAATGAGTCCGGCGTGTAGATCGTCTTCGGCATTGCAAGGCGGATTCTTCCTCCGAATACTCCATAGAATATTTTGAACAAGGATAGTTTCCGGCTCTGCAAAACAAATTCCACATGCCACCGTAGAAATAATATTTCCACAAATCTAATCTGCTGACACATTCGATAGCATGACATCACACCATGGCCCGGTCATTATTCGAACCATTTTTCTCAACCAGCCTCGGCGCATATTGCGAGGCGGTTTCCTTGGCACGTCTTGTTGAAGCAGAGACCGTGTCCCCTTATCACGGGATTCTCATCAATACGGGTATGGGTAACCCAACCGCGCCATCAATTACGGCACTTGGGGAATAAGCGATTTTACCAGGTGAGTGGGGAGGCGCATCGCCTCTTCCACCCTTATAAAGGGACAAGGATTCACCCTTTTCTCCCACGCCTTCTTCCTCCTAGCTCGTCTGCTCTTGCGCACTCGAGCTCCAGCGCCGGTTCGCTTTTCTCCTCAAACCACTCCAAGCATGTCCGGAGCGGGAGGAAAGTGGATGAAATCCTCCGTCACGGAGGAGGACATCACAAAGCTACGGGGAGCCGGATACTTGGCCGTGAATATTGCGCACCGGCTGCCCAATGCGGGGTAGATAGTCCCTACCTGTAATCTCATGAGAGGGTAGTTTTCTCACCCACTTTGTCCGCTGGATCGATTTCTCCACCCGCTTGTCCGCTGCCTCATGTTCTACTACGGCTGGACTTCCATGATCTGGCCCCTAACTTCGCCCTCAACATCTCGGCGCTCATCGTCAGGCGAGGCCTTCCTCCGCATCCAGCCCCACTTCGGCCTGTGGCTGAAGACCTTCAATGTTAAACCGAAGGTGGTGGGTGGCCAGCAAGCGGAGTGCGGAGGCGCCATGGTGGGCAAAATTCCCTACGTCACACGGCTCGAGGGCTCCTATGTGGAGACCATAAAGGGGTGGCAATTGGGATGGTTCTACATCACCAAGCCGCGCGACACCAACTGGGTGGCGGCCCCCGAATTCCGATCCGGAATCCCCATGCGGCTCACCTCCTGGAAAGAGAAGGGCCTGTCCTGGGGTCCATCGGTGGAGCTGAGCGGACTCCAGAAATGCATCAGGAACATGATAAGCAAGAAAATCAAGCTTGTCAATGTGGTGCAGGTCATGCTCTTCCGCCGGTTCCTTCCGTGTCTACGACAGGCGTTCAATTTATGGGAGTTCGATCCGGCCGAGCACCAGACGCTACGAGAGCTCTTCCACACGACGCACAAGGACGTCTGGAGGGTGTTGTTCAAGGGCGCCGAGGTACCCCCTCCCCTTACCGAGAACCGCGGTCTTAGCGCAAAGCGCCTTGCGAATCCGGTAAGTCTTTTATATCTTGTAAGATGTTCATTTCCCCCGTTTGACTGTGCGCAGGATCTAAGCCCCCACGCCATTTTCCAGGACTGGGTCGAGACAGCGGAGCAGATTGACTATCCAGCCCCCCTGCCCGAAGATCCAGCAGATGCTCTCCTAACGGAGATAAGGTTCGCACCTTATGAGGTGCCGGAGAAGAAGGCCAAGAAGAAGGCGGCGGGAACCCGAAAGGGTCTCCGGTGTAGGGTTATATCGGACTCAACGTCCGATAACTCCGAGGCGCACTCCTCCCACGAAGGCGAGGAGGAGGAAGAGGAAAGTTCTCCCCCCCCCCCCCGCAACCGGGGGAGACAAGAAAAGGAAGGCCGCCCCGACCAGGGAAGCCGAGGGATCCAAGAAGGGAAGGGCCCTCCTTCCGGACTGCTCCACGACGGCCGCCCACAGCGACGACGAGTGGTTGCCCAAGGACAAGCCCGTGGCAAAGTCGTAAATATCCGGATTCCATTGTAATCCATAGTATGTTTTATTGCACTGCTTCTCATCACGCCGAACATGATTATGCAGTCCGTCCTGAGCCCGCATCGACGTATCTTCGTCAGATGGTTCTTTGGACCCGTCGGATATGAATAGGGATTCACTTCCGACTGCCTCCACCCCTCGCCCTACGGACAACGTCGAAGTGTTGTCTCAAAGGACATCGAGCCGAGGGGAGGTAGTCCTGGAGGCGCCTCGAGGCGACCTTCAGGAGCCTGGGCGCAAAGGGAGCAAGACTACCACAGGCTCCACGTTCGGCCCCCAGCCGAACATCATACGGAACCTCCAAAGGTTCCGGACTCCGCAGCGACTTCTATTAAGAGGGGCAAGCCGCCCATGTCGGTGGCCTCTGCCCATCCGGAGGCATCGACAACTTGTCGGAAGCGCCATGGCGCGCCCATCGACGAAGAGCACCGCACTATCATGAGTGCGGTGATCGAGAAGGTTCAGTCCGCCAAAAACGGACTAACTGAAGCTTGTGCCAGCCTCCTAACAAGCTTTCAGGTAAGTAGTCAAAATATAGGAAAATATTACCGCATGGACAATAGTCCCTGATGCTCTGTTTGACGTTCGCGAAGAAAAGCCGAATAGAGTATCAAATAATAATCACAGGAGTCTAATCATAATATGTCTATGTGAATATGCAGCTTCATCATTGCCGCTGCCAAGACGTATCATGGAGGTCGCTGCACCAAGCGTGACGTTGAGCGGCCCAAGAAAGAGCTCGGCCTTGCCAAGAGGCAGCTCGAGGAGAGCAAAGGTAAGCAATGCCTTGTCTATATATATTAAAAAGAGATTTGGTTGCAAAATAAAAGGATCATCATGAATGTGCCAGGGGCCACGACCGAAGTGGCGACCCTGAAGAAGGCGCTGTCCGAGGCCGAAAACAAAGCGGCCAAGGAGCGCATCGAGCGCGAAAAACAAGAGGCCCGAGTAGGCGAGGTGTAGCAAGAGCTCCAGGCTCTCGTCAAGAAGCACGAGTCCTTGGAGCTTGACTCTAAGACCCGAGAGTCCGATCTTGCGAAGGCCCTCGAAAGTGCAAAACATGCCAAGGCCGAAGCCCGAAAGGCCCTCCAGGAAATTGAGGCAGTTAAGAAGATAGCGGCTGGTAAGGCATTCATTATGCAAAGCAAGCATGTGAAAGAAAATTTCTTTTTACTTACCCGAGTTTGGAGCTCTCCAGGAGCGTTCGCAGATCTGCCCCATAGTGTGTCGGATGCCGCGGAGTTCTACCGGGCCGAGGAGGGGAGCTTGACGGAGAAGTTGTTCTGGTCTCAGTATACTGGGACCGAACACCCCATGCCTTAGAGCGACCAGCTGAAGCAACTGGTCGAGTTTCACAAGGCTGCCGAACAGGCCATGAAGGATCTCATAGTTCGGATGTGGCCTGGCGAGCCCCTGCCTGGCAGCTACTTCAGCCTGGTGAGGCGGCTTGTGAATGCCTGCCCCCGGTTTGAAGTCATCAAGCGGTCCGTCTGCATTGAAGGTGCATGGCGGTGTCAAAACCGGCGGATCTCGGGTAGGGGGTCCCAACCTGCAAGGCCTAGGCGGATGGTAACATGAGACAAGGGACATGATGTTTTTACCTGTGTTTGGGCCCTCTCGATGGAGGTAATACCCTACTCCCGCTTGATTAACATTGATGATATGGGTAGTACAAGAGTAGATCTACCACGAGATCAAGGAGGCTAAACCCTAGAAGCTAGCCTATGGTATGATTGTTGTTCGCCCCACGGACTAAAACCCTCCGGTTTATATAGACACCGGATAGGGTTAGGGTTACACAGAGTCGGTTACAATGGTAGGAGATCTAAATATCCGTATCGCCAAGCTTGCCTTCCACGCCAAGGAAAGTCCCATCCGGACACGGGACGAAGTCTTCAATCTTGTATCTTCATAGTCTAGGAGTCCGGCCAAAGATGATAGTTCGCTATCCGACACCCCTAGTCCAGGACTCCCTCAGTAGCCCCTGAACCAGGCTTCAATGACGACGAGTCCGGCGCGAATATTGTCTTCGACATTGCAAGGAGGGTTCCTCTTCCGAATACTTCATAGAAGGTTTTGAACACCAAGATAGTGTCCGGCTCTGCAAAACAAGTTCCACATACCACCGTAGAGAGAATAATTTTTGCACAGATCTGTCGACGATTCCATGGGCGTGACATCACACCACGGCCAGGCCTTTACATGAATCGTTTTTTACTGTTCCGCCTTAGCGCCTTTAGCGAGGTGGTTTCCCTGGCACGTCTTATCAAAGCATAGATCCGGCCCCCTTATTCCGGGATTCTCATCAATACGGACGTGGGTAACCCAACTGCGTTCGCTGGCACGCCTCGTCTCTATCGGGCGAGTCCTAATCGACCACGGGAGGGCTCTTGGTATTCAACCTCTTTATAATGAGACCGAGGCCCTTTTCTTTTTACACCCTCCATCGAAGTTCGCCTCGTGCTTCAAGTTCTAACACCCAAAGCTTCAGATTTAGGCGCTTTGACCTTCGACGATGTCCGGCTCCGACCAGCACGGCCGATGGATGTCTTCTTCCATCACAGAAGAAGATGTGCTAAAGCTGCGAGACGCCAGATATCTAACCGGCGAGATTTCGCATAGGCTGCCTGCTCCAGGGCAGGTCATTCCCACTCCCGAGCCCGGTGAGAGTGTGGTGTTCGTGTCACACTTCCTTCGGGGTTTAGGCTTCCCGACGGATCCCTTTGTGCAGGGGCTCATGATTTATTATGGGCTGGATTTCGATGACTTGAATCCGGAGTCCATCCTCCATATCTCGTCATTCATTGTCGTATGTGAGGCCTTCCTCCATATTACCCCTCACTTTGGATTGTGGCTCAAGACCTTCAAGGTGGAGCCGAAGATGATCGAGGGGCAACAAGCAGAGTGCAGGGGCGGTCATAAGCAAGTGTGCTGATGCTCCGTGGTCTGAGGGCTCTTTTTCAAGAGGAGCTTGGTTTGTCGTGAACGGGAGTGGTTTTATATCACCGCCGCAGGGGCACCAAATGGGTGGCGCTTCCGCCTTCCGCCAGTCCACCACATCGGCCGGGCGCCATGGGTCAACAAGGGGCTCGACTGGGGCCGCCCAAGGACGTTCCTCACAGGTGGCCGTATTCGAGACCTCCAAGAAAGAGAGATCAATCTGGTCGCAGTGGGCGAGGTTATGTTGATTCGCGCTTTACGCCTCAAGAACGCCGCCCCTCCGTCTGTGGGAATTCAATCCGGAGGGACCACGAGCTCTCCAACATTTCATGGGTACGACACCCGTGGAGATGTATAAATTGTTCTTCAGATCACAAGAGAAGTGTCCGACTGACCGAGGACGCAGGACTAAGCTGCAATCGCCAGATACTCAAGTAAGTAGTCCCAGAACTGACAGGCTGTTTATTCATTTATCATATATATGCCCTTTAAAGGAGCCATTTCTTGAACAGGAGTGGATAGCCAAGGCAAAGTTGATAAGGTGTCCGCTCCTCCCGCAGACCACGCCGAATCCCATGCCGACCAAGATGTCAAGGCCACACCTTTTAAAGAAGGCGAAGGGTGGAGCTGGGAAGCAACTGCCTCCACGAAGGAGACTTTTGAGGAAGTAGGGAACAAAGGTCCCACCATCCAAGGAGAGAAGAGGACAGATCAGGAAGCTCCGCAGGTCAAGGCATCAAAGAGGGAAGGAAATCTGCCGAGAGTACGGCGCTGGGAAGTAACCCAGCCGCACTATTTCCCCAAGGGGATCAGCCCTCCAACGAGCCTTAAGTAAAAAGAAGGGGTCTTGTAAATAAGGAACATCCCTGCATTTATTTCTGAAGATAAACGAAATTCTACCTTGTAGTTCAGATCTCAGCCCTTCTCAGCAGAGCTCGTCTTCGGGGGATCTTCTTCCGGAGATGATGGAGAGCGAAACGCCTCCACCCGTCGCACCTTCATGTGAGGCAGACGACCCTGAGGTGTCGTCGCGGAGGGTTTCCCCGAGTCCGGCGGGGCCGGAAGGTCCGGCGCCAACTGGCGTGCGGTCGGAGGAGCTGAAGGATCTGCTCGGGCGAGCGGCTATCTAAGAAGATCACCGTGCTCTAATAGGTACGGTGATTGAAAGAAATTGCATCCGCTGAGAGTGGATTGCATGAAGCCGCCAGAAGTTTACTGACGGGGTTTGAGGTACGTAAAAATGATGTACCTTCCGGCGCTTATGCATATAGAATGCGCCTGTATAGATAGTAGCCCCGAGACTCGGTATGTTGTCAAAATTGACAGCGTCGAGGATCATAATCTCAGTTATAACATTGCGCCGCTCTGAATAGGTGGCGGGCGTCCGTGGCACAGCCGGATCGATGAATTTGCCGAACTAAAGCGGCAACTTGACGAGGCGGATGCGACATCGCTACCGTCAATAAACGGTTTGACGAGTCACAAGGTATGTGACTTCTCCGCGGACACCTGGTAAGGTAGCTTGACGCCCATGCCTTACTACTTGTATGCTTAATGCAGGTGGTGCTGCTGCTATGGAGGAGCTGCGGGCGGAACTCGCCCGAGCGAAAGAGCAAGCCTGAAATAGTAATGCGGCCGCTTTAAGGGCGGCCGAAGAGCTAAAAGCCGAACGGGCTGCTCGCTGCCGAAGCAAAGAGGAAATGGCCGATATGGTCATAAAGTTGAAGAATGCTACTGACCGCTGCGGGGTTCTTGAAAAAGAACGTCAAGCGGAGCAAGAGGACCTGAAAAAGGCCATCGCCAAAACCAAGGATGCCCGCCCGCAATGAGAGCTGCAAAGGAGGAGCTGCGTCAGTCGTGGATGTTGCTGCTGGAAAGCCTTTTCTGTTGCGGAGGAAATATACGGATCCGGAGTATGCTCCATTGGACAAGTTGTGGAGTTCGGAGGATGCTTATCTGGACTTAGCGGCGAGCGCTGCGGACGCGATTGAGCACATCCGAGGCCAGAAGGGGCACAGAATGGAAGAGCTATATTGGTCGCAATTCCATAGTCTGAAGCATCCTCTTCCGTTGACCGATCAGTTGGCCGAATGGGCCGAGCTGAATCGATTATCCGGACTTGCCATGAAGCATGTCATGACTCATTTGTGGCCAGGCGGACCCCAGCCGAAGAGTTATTTTAGCTTAGTGCAGCAGTTCCTTGGTGCGGTACCGCGTATCGATGCAATGAAGCGGTCGGCATGCATAGAGGGAGCGCGGATGGCTCTTGCCCGTGTCAAGACATACTGGGCGGAGATGAAGGCCACCGAAATTGCATCCCAAGATTCGGATGAAGTTTAGTACCGCCGAGCACTATTTTGAGGAAGTCTCCGCAGGCGCTTCGCTTAATAGAGACGCAAAGGTCAAGGATGTTATGCTTTAATGGCATGTATGATTTGTGAAAACAATATTTCAATTTAATATAAGAGCTTTTTATACTTGTGCGATCAAGTAGTAAACTACTCCTCGTGGCGGCCGTTGATGTATATGTATATATAACTCGAAGATGGCAGTCCTTGGCTTCAGCCCCCACGCACATAGTGCGGGGGTGTTTGCAAAGAAGGCGCTTTTTCACACTTAATCCAACGTCTTGGTCCTATTAAGGAGGTGGTAGCGTAGCAAACGAGGCAACCGGACTATAATGCTTTATCACTTTCACTTAGCCATAGGAGTTGGAGGGTGGGGCTACTATATAGCCCCTGGGGGCTCCGCACTCTCCCGAATTCGGGGTGCGTATGTGCCTGACCGAAAAACGGTCCTTCGTTAATGCGGAGGAATTCTAAACATTCCGGTGAGTCATCGAGTGGTTGACTAGTCTCTCGCTATATCTTGACAGCCGGCTTTGGCTTTCATCGAGGTGCTCGCCCGGCCGAACCGGGGCACAATCGCAGTAGTTCTCCTGGTCCGTGTTAGCCGATAGAACGGAACGTAAGGCAGCAAAACACAGGAGCCGGGAAAACCCAACATTTGACCAAAGACATGATTCGGAGCTGATGCATATAAGGCCTAACTCGAGACGCCGAACACTCCCTAAGGTATTCGGTCTTTATAAATACGGGTAGAATAATGCCCTAAGCCCCGTGTCCGTGCACGCATAAAAATTCTGGTGCGGCCGATGCCAAACGCCAGCCTCCTCCTCGGTTATAGTAAGAAACTGGGGGATGTATATCAACAAGAGACAGTAAAAAAGGTTTACGCACGGTCTTAATCTGAAAAGAATCCTTGCAACGGGTCCCTACTACACGTCTGCGCCTGTGTCTCCGTTGTGCCGTATCCTGGACGGGTGTAGCACGTTGTTCATCTGTAAAAGAGAGGAACTTAGTTGAAAAGAAAAAGTTCGTGCGAAAAATATACTTTATATTAAATAAACAGAGTACGATTCGAAAAGTGAATAAATTTGAGCTTTATTGGCTCTTGTTGTACATGCGTGCAGCCCCTTGTATGGGGGCATGTCAAGAGTTACGCCGGACTCGTCTAGCCGAGTCCGGGGTTCGAATGACCTATTCAGGTGCTTTGGTTAGCGGAGCCGGGTTGATGTGGGGCTGTCAAAGCAGCCTCGCATTCTCCCGTGCTCGAGTAACACTTAATACTCCCTTTTAATGAGATGATGCCGCGTGGACCGGGCATTTTAAGTGTAAGAGATGCATAATGCGGTATTGCGTTAAAGCGGGCGAAGCTTCAAGGCCCCAATAGCGCTTTGATGGCTACTTTTAAATGGGGCGACATGGAAGACTAACTTTTCACGACGGAAGTTGTCGGATGAACCGAACACAACTTCTAGCAAAGTAAGGAGCCCGCATAATGGGCATATGGGCCTGGCATTACCCCTTTAAAGGAGGTGTTGCTATGGCGAATTTTGGTTGGGTCTATCCCCATCCTCATGGATTGTGTCCCGATATATCAGGTTTATGTCATCGCCGCCATCCATGAGGACTTGTGTAAATTGGAATCCGCTGATTATAGGATCCAATATCAAGGCAGTCCATCCTGCGTTCCGGATACTTTCGAGTAGTCCCGATGGTCGAAGGTGATTGGTTTTGACAACCAAAGGTTGGTACTCCGCCAGTAGTAGTATGCGGCGTGCATCTTAATGGGCGCCGCCTGTTTTTTCCCTTTATCACGTGAAGTTAGTTTACTGTTTTAACCTCTTGTGGGAAATTCTTTTGTTTTCCCGGTGCTCGCTTGTGGGGTTCGTCATCATCCTCACTTGGTGTGTCGAGCCCCTTGTGTTCGGCGTTGAGCCCGCCAGATCGCTTGAAGACCCAACAATCTCTGTGGGTATGGTTTGCGTGCTTCCGGATTATCGTGGATTTGACATATCTTGTCCAAGATTTTGTTTAAGTTGGATAGCTCATCGCTATTGTCCTTAAGGGCAGTTTTTATTGTTCTGTCGTGAGCTTTTGAATCCGGCTGATCGCCGCGCTCTTTGGACCGTTTCCTTAATCCGCGCTGGTCCTTGTTGCGCCGTGGTTTCCCATTTCCATCCCTGACTTCGGATGTACTTGGGTCGCTGGTGCTGCATCTTGCTAGCCATCTATCCTCTCCCGCGCAAAAGCGGGTCATGAGGCTTGTTAATGTGGCCATTGTTCTTGGCTTTTCTTGGCCGAGGTGTCTAGCGGGCCATTCGTCACGGACGTTGTGTTTGAAGGCTGCTAAGGCTTCGGCGTGCGGACAGTCGACTATTTGGTTCTTTTTAGTAAGGAACATGTTCCAGAATTTCCGGGCTGACTCTCCGGGCTGTTGAGTTATGTAACTTAGATTGTCTCAGATCCCGGAGGGCGGACATAGGTCCCCGAAAATTTGCCCGAACGCATCCTCGAGCTCTTCCCAGCTTCCAATGGTATTTTCGAAGGCTTTTAAGCCAATGCCGAGCTGGCCCTTTGAGTTTGAGGGGTAAGTATTTTATGGCGTGGAGATCATCTCCTCTAGCCATGTGTATGTGGAGGATGTAATCCTCAATCCGCACTCTGTGGTTTGTTGTTCCGTCGTATGCCTCTATGTTTACGGGTTCGAATCCCACTGGAAATTCATGATCCAAAGACCTCATCGGTGAAACATAGGGGATGTGCGGCGCCCTGTATTTGGGTGTGCCGTGATGTTCAATATTTGGCGTGTTATGCGTTGCTTTGAAGAGCTTGCTTTCTCGGCCCATAGATGGACCTAATCGGGCCATCCTTTTGGTGTGAATCCTTATGCGGATCGCTGCATCGCTTGTGTGCGCGCCATTTGCCGCTCTCTTTTGCCGTGGGGTCGCCCATCCGACCGGTGGCCTTCTTAATTTTTGATTGTGGGGCTCTAAGGCCTCCTCATCGAATTCGGCAGTAGTTTTCTCTTTGGGTAGCTTTTTGTTCGGCGATCGTCAGCCGTATTTGTCTCATGTGTTGAATACTTTGCTCCATCTAATTCTCGAGTGCATCTTCCGCTGTTTTGAGCTTCCGCTTCGCTTTTTTCAGGCTACGCCAGCGATGGCTTAGCCTTTTGTGGAGGTTATTCTGTTCCAACAATTTGTCCGGCGTGAGGTCGTCCGGACTGTTATCTTCGCCGGGGACGGGTTGTTTGTCCAAGTTGTCCTGTTCGGACGGTTGTTCGATAGAATCTTCGTCGTCCACCGGTTCGCCCTACTCTATGGCTGGGTCTTTGTTGAGGCGGGACTTGGTGCGGCGTTTACGTTGCCGTTTTGACTGCTTTTCAAGGGATTTATCCTTCGTAGCGTCCCGTTGTTCCTCGTCACTTCCTTTAGGTGTATCCACCATGTATACATCATGGGATGAGGTGGTTGTCCAAAGATCCAATAGGTGCTGGTTCATGGTTGTCTCCTACATCGCCGCCCATACCGCCGATGTCTTCGAGTCGAAATCGAGCACGCCGTGTAAGCTTTCGGCTGATGGCTACAAAGTGGGTGGTGGGTGGGCGTTGGATTTCTTCGCCGTCTGCATCCCAACCTTCCCCGACCGTAGTACGCTGTGGCTCTCCGGATAAAGAGAGAGACTTTAGTGAATTTAGGATGTCGCCAAAGGGCGAGTGCTGAAAGATGTCTGCGGCAGTGAACTCCATGACTGGCGCCCAATCGGATTCGATTGGCAGCGACGCGGAGGGTTCGGAGTCCGGAGAGGAGTCCGGCACCTTGGAGTCACGGTCTTCGCAAAGGACAGGGATTGTGTTCGGCTCAATCACCATAGAGATTTCAGCCCCCGAGGTGGTGTCCAACCAACCATCCTCGATTAGCGAGATCGGCTCGAATCAATGTTCGAGCGGACACTAGTGCGCCTCCGTGACACCGCTCGCGGCAGAGTTAGATCATGCCCATCGAGGTAGTGCGGCGCGCTTGGCTGCGGCTCGAATCCGTCGAAGATCAAGTCTCCGCGGATGTCGGCCGTGTAGTTTAAACTTCCAAACCTGACCTGATGACCAGGGGCGTAGCTTTCGATCTGCTCCAGATGGCCTAGCGAATTGGCCCGCAGTGCAAAGCCGCCGAATACGAAGATCTGTCCGGGTAGAAAGGTCTCACCCTGGACCGCGTCGTTGCTGATGATTTAAGGAGCCATAGGGCCTATCGGTGACGACAAAGAGGAACTCTCAATGAAAGCACCAATGTCGGTGTCAAAACCGGCGGATCTCGGGTAGGGGGTCCCGAACTGTGCGTCTAGGCGGATGGTAACACGAGACAAGGGACACGATGTTTTTACCTGTGTTCGGGCCCTCTCGATGGAGGTAATACCCTACTCCTGCTTGATTAATATTGATGATATGGGTAGTACAAGAGTAGATCTACCACGAGATCAAGGAGGCTAAACCCTAGAAGCTAGCCTATGGTATGATTGTTGTTCGTCCAAAGGACTAAAACCATCCAGTTTATATAGACACCGGATAGGGTTAGGGTTACACATAGTCAGTTACAATGGTAGGAGATCTACATATCCGTATCGCCAAGCTTGCCTTCCACGCCAAGGAAAGTCCCATCCGGACACGGGACGAAGTCTTCAATCTTGTATCTTCATAGTCTAGGAGTCCGGCCAGAGATGATAGTTCGGCTATCCGGACACCCCCTAGTCCAGGACTCCCTCAGTGCACGCAGGGACTTTGCCCATGCGAAAGTGCACTGGGCGAAGATGGACGCCGAGAAGCTGGTGAAGGAGGGGCCACCGCAGGGCAAGGAGCATCGCCACCCCGAAATGTATTATGACAGTGTCCTGAAGGGTGCCGGCCTTGTGGCGGAGGAATGTGCTAAAGATGTAATTTTTGAATGAACGTGATCATGTGATCCTATAATGTGAAAATTAGTTCATTTGTGCTATGCAATGCTTTTTGAATTTAAAATATTACCTTCTGTGCGGCCGTTTATAAAATCTGAGAGTTGGCCAGTCATCGGCTTCTGCCCCCATGTAACTAGTACTGGGGTGTTCGGATAAACCTCGAGCACTCTTTATCCCAATTTTGGGTCCTTTGAGGAGGTGTTCAATGTAATCTAATGAGGCAATCGGACTATAAGGCTTTATCACTCTCACTTAGCCATAGAAGTCTATAATTTTAAATTTTGGCAAAGCCCCTAATATTCGGAAGGCCAAATTTGGGGCGCTATATACGCCTAAGTCGGGCAAGGCCGACTCCTCGCTCGAAGCGGAAAAAGTCTTTAAGGACTTGAGACCTCTCGAACAGCGACCAGCTCTCGCCTTATCATGACAGTCAGTTTTGGCTTCCTCTACTGAGGTGCTCGTCCGGAAGAACCGGGGCCCAATCGCAGTAGTTCTCCTAGTGCTACCTTAGCCGATATTGTGGAACGGAAGGTACCAAAACATGGGAGCCGAGCAAACCCATCTATTGACCCAAGACATGATTCAGAGCTGATGCATATAATGCTATAAGTTTGGGGTGCCGCACTGTCGAAAGTGTTCGGACTTCTCACACCGTATTATGGGTATGCGAAAGCCCCTGGCGTATTGGCCGTACCAGAGTGTATGGGTGCAAATTGTCGTAAATGTATATATAAGAAAAAGGATAGATAATGCAATAATAGACTAATGCTATGCATTGTTATTTAATGAATACGTCGAAGCGTACTGATACAAGTAGTGCAATAAGCAAAAAATAGGACTATTTGACATGTCCTATCCAAGGGCAAGCTGCAGACTGGTATTTAAAGCAGGTATTTCGCTCGTTATCTGAGACCACCTGGGGATTCCATTGTACGACGTAGCTTCCTGCCTCCTTGGATGTTGTATTATCTATCCGACAATCATACTACCAGAAAAGGGCTTCCAGAGAGTAAGGTCCTGAAAGAGAAAAAATGATGAAGGTAGGCAGCCCCTAGGGCGGTTGAGCCGCATTGTGGAGCGTGTCCTGATCATGCCCCCGCCTATGCCCATTGTATTTTCAGTGCGTAGTTACGTACGCGTGGCACGGATTTTGTCGCTTGACTGGGACTAGGATGGGGGCCGAGTTGCTAGGCGAGCTCTGAACGTGCCAGGCGATCCTGCTGCAGGTTACTCCGGACTCGCTTGACGGTGTCCGGGGGCTGTATCACCGAGTTGGCGGCTTGCCTTAAAAGGTTGTTTTGTGCTTCTGCTGCGAGAGCTGCAGTGTGCTCCTCCGTGCGGAGCGAGCGCTCTGTGTTTCCATTGACTGTTGTGACCCCCTAGGTCCTGGCATCTTGAGCTTGAGGTATGCGTAATGCGGTACCGCACTGAATTTTGCAAATGCGGTTCGCTCGAGCAAAGGCGTGATAGCCATCATGAACGGGACGATATCGAAGATTAACTCCTCGCTTCGAAGTTGTCCGGTGATCCGAAGACCACTTCCGGTGTGATTGAGCCCGTGCAATGGGACTCTACACTGGATGACACCCTTAAAGGTGGTTTTGGTGGGTTTGATCCTCGAGGATCTATGCCCATTTTGGCGACCGTATCCCGATAGAGCAGGTTCAGGCTGCTGCCGCCATCCATGAGGACTCGAGTGAGGTGAAATCCACAATGATGGGGTCTAGGACCTATAAGGGAGATCCGCCATGGCGGATACTAGTGGGTGGTCCTGCGATCGAAGGTGATCGGACAAGAGGACCATGGGTTGAAATTTGGGGCGACAGGCTCCATCGCATAGACGTCCCTTAGTGCATGCTTCCGTTCCCTCTTGGGAATGTGGGTTGCGTATATCATGTTCACCGTCTTCACTTGTGGGGGAAACCTCTTCTGTCCTCACATGTTCGGCGGTTGGGGCTCCTCCTCGTCATCGCTATGCAGCCCCTTGTCCTTGTTCTCGGCATTCAACTTGCTGGCTTGTTTGAACACCCAACATTCTCTGTTGGTGTGATTAGCTGGTTTGTCGGGGGTGCCGTGGATTTGACATGAGCGATCAAGTATACGATCCAAACTGGACGGGCCCGGAGTACTTCTTTTGAATGGCTTTTTCCGCTGACCGGATCTAGAACCTCTGAATCCGGCATTGACTGCCGTATCTTCAGTGTTATCGCCGTTGTTGAGGCGCTTGTGTCTGTTACGACGTGGTATGCTGTTAGCATCTTTAGTATCTGTAGTGCCCGGACTCCTTGATGTGTTGTTGCTGCGAGCCAGCCAGCTATCCTCACCCACGCAAAAGCGGGTCATGAGTGTCGTGAGGGCTGCCATAGATTTCGGCTTCTCCTGGCTGAGGTGCCAGGTGAGCCACTCGTCGCGGATGTTATGCTTGAATGCCGCTAAGGCCTCAAAGATGTCGACAATGACAATTTGGTTTCTCTTGGTTAGGAACCATGTCCAGAATTTCCTGGCCGTTTCCCCTGGCTGCTGAGTTATATGGCTCAAGTCATCAGCATTCGGTGGTCGCACATAAGTGCCTTGGAAGTTTTTTTTGACTGGTGACTATAGGGAAAACCCCCCACAACATTAATAATTTATTAAAAAAGAGTACATGAAAGTACATGGATTACAAGAGGTAGTCTAGTCTAAACAAAAAGAGAAATAAAAACTACACTAAGAGACTAGATAAAAGAACCTCAAGGAGGCAAGAAAGAAATCCATCGAATCAGCTCCTCCTTGTATCTTTGCTTGACTCTATCTTTGCATGAGTGAAATATCATGGATGAAGGCACTTCTCCATCTATTAAAGCTTTGTCTCTCATGCCCGAAAACTCTAGCATTTCTCATTATCCAAATATTCCAGCAGCAACAAAGACAACCTCAAGAAAGAAAGGTTTACCAAAATCTTGCTTTGCTTGCATGACAATTGTGGACATATCCTCTCCAGTGGCCATGAAATTTGAAGGTAATTCCATATTCGACATCGAAATTACATTCAAAGAATAAATGGTTTCGGTCTCACGTGTCACCAAGGGATGAGAACACAATTCACCCCATCCTCCAAATGCCAGTGCCTTCTTTCAACCATGTCTTTGGTATTTAGTCTATCCATGATTAACATCCAAGCAAACACCTTGATTTTCATTGTGCAGGAAGATCTCCAAATCCACAAAAGGAGAGGGTTGAAAGACATGTGTGAGTGCAAGAAGGAGTAGAACAGCTTGGGCTTAAAAGGCTGGCTAGATCCTTGCCAGAACCAAATGTCATTTGCTTCCACTTCCCTATTACAATTGGCCATCAAATTTTGCAGTACCATACACTCTGATAAGCCCGTGCGTATAAACGTAAGTGAAACAACTGTGTTAAGTTCTGTGATTGGAAATCCTCAGAGACCTGTAATCCAAGGATCCTTGACATATGAAAAGAGCCTTGGAAATCTGGTTTGCAAGGTGATCACAGTTTCATCAATCTTCCACTTATCAGACCAAAACAGAGCTGAAGTCCCAGAGTTGATCTGAACCCAAGTTGTGCTCCTGAAATGATCCAGCAGTTTACATATATCTTTCCACCAAAAAGATCCACAACTATCAGTACCCTGTGGTACAGAAGAGTGCCTTGGAAGTTGTCAAGGAATGCATCTTGCAAATCTTCCCAACTGCCGACGGAGTCTACTGGCAAGCATTCAGCCAATGCCGAGCTGGTCCTTTTAAGTTTTAGTGGGAGGTACTTGATGGCATGTAGATCATCACCGCGAGCCATGTGGATATGGAGGAGGAAATCCTCAATCCATACTGCGGGATCTGTTGTACCATCGTACGATTTGATATTTACTGGTTTAAAACCCTTCGGGAATTCGTGATCCATAACTTCATCAGTGAAGCATAGGGGGTGTGTGGTGCCTCTGTGCCGGGCTATATCACGACGCACTTCATATGAGTCTTGTCTGTTGTATTCAGCCTGGCCGGATTTACTTTTATTGTGTCCGGCGTGATGGTCATCGTCCCGCGTTGGTGCGCGCCCCCGTGACACATATATCGATCTTGCATGTTTTGCCCTGCTTTCTAATACGTCTCACAGGTCCCGCGTGTTGCCCCGTGCCTTGGTATTTATGTTTGAGTGGCGGCGGGGTGCAGGCTGAACTTCAGGCTGGAACGCCTCTTTATCTCGGCCACGGGGTGGCCGGTCAGCCGCGTCGTACACTGGTGAAGTAGGTTTCAATGCTTCCTCCTCGAGTAGCGACCTGCGCTTTGTGTAACTCTTGGAGGGGCGTTCGAGTTCGTATTCCTCGGCCATGAGGACTTCGGTCCATCTGTCTGCTAGCAAATATTGATCAGCTCGAAGCTGCTGTTGCTTTTTCTTCAGGCTATTTGCCATGGCTATAAGCCGGCGCTTGAAGCGCTCCTGCTCAATGGGATCCTCAGGCATGATAAATTCTTCGTCACCGAGGCTCACCTCTTCTTCAGAGAGAGGCATGTAATTGTCATCCTCCGCTTTCTCCATCTGCACTGTTCTAGAGGGCTAGCTTGCTCATCCTCCTGCTCTGAATCTGGCTGGAGGGGATTGTCATTGTCTTCGGCACTATCCGGAGTGTTATTGTCTCTTGTGCCAGTATCATTGCTTTTGCTATGGCGGGACTTAGAGCGGCGCCGCTGACATCGACGCTTGGGTTGCTTGGAGGGGTCATCTTCCGCTGTCTTATCGCCATTGCCTTCTTTGGGGGTATCCACCATATATATATCATATGATGAGGTGGCAATCCAGCACCCTGTGGGCGGTGGTTCCTGTTCGTCTCCTACATCATCGTCCATACCGTCGATGTCTTTGGAGTCGAAGTCGAGCATATCGGTTAAATCGTTGACAGTGGCTACTAAGTGGGTGGTGGGTAGGCAGCAAATTTCTTCGCCACCGCATCCCATTCTAGTCGGATATAGCTCGGCCAAGGTTCTTCCAATAAGGAGAGAGACCTTAATGAATTTAGCACGTCACCAAAAGGCGAGTGCTGAAAGATATCCGCAGAGGTAAACTCCATGATTGGCGCCCAATTGGATTCGATAGGCACGGACGCAGGCGGCTCAGAGTCCGTGGCTGGAGACGAATCCAGTGGTTCGGCAACACGGCTCTCATAAGGGGTGAAGTCAGTATCCGGCTCTATCGCCGCTGAGAGTGTGACCTCCATGGCGTGGTCTATCCACCCGTCCTCGGATGGCGCGATTTGCTCCGGATTGAAGGCCGGAGTAGTTGCCGGTGTGATCTCCCAAACACTGTCCGATGGCAGAGCTAAATCATGCTCGTCGTGATCGTGTGGCACACCTGACACGGGCTCGAATCCGTCAAATATCAAATCTCCACGGATATCGTTAGTGTAGTTCAAGTTTCTGAACCTGACCAGGTGGCCAAGGGCGTAGCTCTCGATCTGCTCCAGATGGCCAAGCGAGTTGGCCCGCAGTGCGAAGCCGCCGAATACGAAGATTTGTTCGGGGAGAAAAACCTCACTCTGGACTGCATCATTACCGATGATCGAAGGAGCCATCAAGCCTTATGGTGACAACACAGTGGAACTCTCAATGAAAGCACCAATGTCGATGTCAAAACCGGCGGATCTCGGGTAGGGGGTCCCGAACAGTGCGTCTAAGGCGGATGGTAACAGGAGGCGGGGGACACAATGTTTACCTAGGTTCGGGCCCTCTCGATGGAGGTAATACCCTACTTCCTGCTTGATTGATCTTGATGATATGAGTATTACAAGAGTTGATCTACCACGAGATCATAGAGGCTAAACCCTAGAAGCTAGCCTATGGTATGATTGTTGTTCTACGGACTAAACCCTCCGGTTTATATAGACACCGGAGGGGGATAGGGTTACACATAGTCGGTTACAAGGGAGGACATCTACATATCCGTATCGCCAAGCTTGCCTTCCACGCCAAGGAGAGTCCCATCCGGACACGGGATGAAGTCTTCAATCTTGTATCTTCATAGTCCAACAGTCCGGCCAAAGGATATAGTCCGGCTGCCCGGAGACCCCCTAATCCAGGACTCCCTCAGTGGGCGATAGGGGGGGTCCTTCCCACACGACCCAGAAACCGTCGGGGATATTCCCTCCTGGGACACACGTTCGGCAAAATGAGGTCGTGTGAGACCGGCGAGCGCTCAAATACGGAAATACGTATAGTAGAGCTGAAAAATACAATTATACAACGAAAAATTGTTTCCGGTCGGAAGTACATCCCACACATTCAGTCCTCGCTAAACGTTTATGTTTGTATGTACATCCCACACAGCCGCTCGAAGGAAAACGTTTCTGTTCACAGGTACATCATAGAAAAATTTTCCCGTTAAATCGCTTGCGTTATTGAATATATCACACACGGTCCGTGGAAGAAACTGTGTGGCAAAGGTTGTCCATCACACACAGTTTTCATGTGGTAAACGCTTGCGCAAGGTGGCCTAACGCAAACAGTTTTCAAGAGAAATTCGTGTGTGATTGTTCATTCATCCAACACGGTTTATTCCTAGAAACTAAGTGCGTTGCCTGCGGTCATCACCCTCGGTATTTTTTCAACAACCATTTGCAATAGCAAAACCCAATTAGCAGGCTAATTCGCCACTAGCAGGCTAATTATCCAATTATTCATAATCCATTTATTAATCTAATTGACAGTCATATTAAGCACACAATATATTTCATTTTCATAATTGAAATACATCAGAGTACAACATAATATAGCTTCAGCACTCAGCTACCCCATTACACAACTACACCAGGACCAAGTTTCACATGCAACATCTATAACCTTTCGAAATTAGCATCATAGATGGTACATAGATAGATGTATCTCATCTGGAAAACTGAAGGTATATGCGAATATTGAGCCTTCATTGGTGTTGAAGGTCTTTGTAACTTTGGGCGGTGCTTGTGGATGATTGACCGTCCATCCTTCATCCTCTTCAGAACACTTCAATATTGAACCGTGGGTGTTGTATGAATACATTCCTCGCCTCCCACCATACAGGTGGTTTGAGAGGTAATCATCGATGAACTGCTTTGGAAAGGCCCGAAAACAAGGATGTGCATAAATATCTTCTCTATATTGGAAATGGGGCAAAGGAATTAAAAAGGCAAGGTATAATAGTTAGTACCATCCTCAGAGTGAATCGATGTCTTCTTCATTGTGCAGACAAAGATCTTGTTGTTTTTTGTCGCTAATTTCTTTATCCTAACAAACTTTCTGAGTTTCTTGACTTGACTGATATTCATGGACAACTCATTTTCCCATATGCAAAAAGGGTCGAACAGTGGGTCAAAACCTCTGACAGCAGGACCTACATGTGCAAGACCAAATTGTTAAAAACCTAAATATTAGAATGGTTCCTGCAGTTGCACAATAATGTGCTATTAGACAACGGACCATGCACGCGCTAACCTCAATTGTAAACCTCAATGCTTCCCACTGTTTCCTTGCAACACATATAAGGTAGTTAGTCATCAGGTTAAGTAAGGTTTCGCATGCTATCAGTAAAATATGTTGATGAAAAATAATCACATTGCAGATTCATTAGATTAATTCAAGCCACAGGGAAAACCCATTTACCCAAACCAAGCATGATTAAGAACTAGGAAATATAACACTTGTATATGTTTCTCATGTATTAGGTGTAGCCAAATTCAATTTATTCCTCACATGCACAACAATACAAAATTCTACCCACGACAATTGGACATCGTGTTGTAGAATTGAACCAAGCAGTTAACTAAACACCCCAACAAATGAACCAAACATTAACTGAGCACCACATTGCACAATATAACATTGAAGCAAGCAGTTAACTAAACACCACAACAAAAGAACCAAACTTTAACTGAGCACCACATTGCACAATATAACATACTCCTAATAGAAGATCGTAGAGTTAACCAAACAGTTAACTACAGCCAATTGTAGCAATTGTATTTGTTTCTCATGTATTTACTACAGCGAAATTCAGTTTATTCCTCACATGGTATACAATAACAGAATGGACCCACAATTTTGTAAAGATAAATTCGATTTATTTCTCACATGGAAGACAATACAAAATTGTAGCATGAAGAATTGAACATCACATTTGCAGAATTGAACCAAATAGTTAACTGAAGACGACAACTAATTAACAAAACAGTTAATAAGTGTGCACCACACTACACGACATATAGAACATATACACTAGAGCAATAGATTGCATGGTAAAATTAGATAGCACAATTCACTAGAATTTGTGAAGGAAAGGCATGAGAAGCACACGCAACGGGTAAACCGAGCATGCTTAACCGATGTAACTAGCAAATGGCAAGGTGCTCCTTCAAGATCTGGGGGTCGGCACGAATGGCAGACACCGCGACCTCATCCATGCGTGCGGCCGCGATTTGCTTCTCCGCTGCCAAATGTTCCTTGAGGTCCTGGCTATACTGCGTGCACCATGGCTTAGGCCGGTGTTTATTTGGTGGAGGGGTCGGTGATTTGGGTGGAAGGTGTTGCGCTCGCGCTGGCGGTAGGGGCATGTGGGATGTGGAAGGAGGAGGAGGATGGGGGTCGGTTGTGGATTACCTGCCTGGATAGGCGAGGCCGAGGAGCGTGAAGGAGGGTCGCCATGCAGGAGGCGGCAAGACTGCAAGCAAGGAGTGAAGGTTTCAACTTGGAAAGGAAGGTGGAAAGAGGGAAATGTGGCTTTTTGTAAGGGGAGGCGGGAGGTAGATATTTCATGGAACCCAAAATTTGGAATCGCTTCACCAAAAATCATGGCGCCAAGCAAAGTGTCATCAGACACGGTCCCTTATTCAGAACTGTGTACGATATGCGAACATCACAAACGATTCAAATAGCTTAACCCGTGTGTGTTGAGTTTGAACGTCAAAAATTTTGGTTCAAATTTCCCGGGTTACAGTGGTCATCCACGTTATTAAATAATTTGGGTACACAAAGGAGACTAACTTCTTAATCGAGCAAGTTCAGCAACTAAACGGAGCTAGCTGACCTAAACATTACTCTAACAAATTAAAGATCGACGCTCTTAATTAAAAAAAACAAAGAGTACTACTACAGCTGGTGCTCGTAGATCCCCGCCGCTGCCTCCATGTCCAGCTCACGCCCGACGGTCTCCTGGGAAAGGGGCTACATGGCATCAATTGCAGCATACTCGGCAAGCATCTCGCCATCCACGTCTGCCATATCTTTGGAAAAGGCCGCCACGAGCTAGGCGTGGGCGGACGCCATGTGGGCTCTCGTGGGCTCCGTCGTGGCAAGGTATGCCGTGCAGGAACGGATGGCTGCTCGAACTCTCTCGGCGATTGCCAGCTCTTCGGCCGTGGGTTGTCGACCATTGTCGGAGAAGCTTCATTCGATTTGTGAGGTGCCCGCCACGACCTGGGTGTGGATGGCCTCGACATGGTAGTGGGCGGCCTCCAGCCGGGCTAAGGCCGCCGCTTCTGGGCGGCAACTGTTGTGCCTCTCTACTTTGTTGCTATCCCCAAGGCGAGATCTTTCTTTGCCGCGCTGAAGCAACAATGGCCGTTTGGGCTGCCTTGGCCTCCCGAACACAGACTGGGGTCGCCCTCACGAAGCTAGCACGTGCCTGGCAGCTGCGGTCGCGCTCTCGCCGGAGAGGGCCACCGAAGTTGCCCTCACGAAGTGGGTCCATGTCCCCATCATTCACCGACGATGAATGAATAGTGAAATGATATTTGGAGAGTGAGCTAGTTAGTGTGCTTGACACACCGGCTGTGGACTGTAGCCGATGCACCTTCTCTCGTAAGGCATGGGCGTACTATACACCGACGGTGCTCCAAGATATTTTGTACTGCATCTCACATGGTTGGTGATAATAAACTGTGTGCGATCTACTTGATTTATCGTCTTGATCATTTGAATTACGTAATGGGGTCACAGCTACAAAGGATGGTGTTCGAATTGTTAGAACTTTTATCTGAAGTGAACATGCAACTATAGGTGTGTCGTAAAAAAATTGGAATTATTCAGGGTTCGTTTGTACATTTTTATACATTAACCAGGTTTCCCAAGCATTTTATGTGCATAATTCAAATTTGAACTACATGCACATGCTCCAGTGCATATAAACTTATTGAAAAATCAAATATGTGTTCTTGGTTTCACGCTTAGGTCCCATGCAAGAAACGAGACTGAATTTCAAACACCCTGTCACCATAACTCGGCCGCAAACATTGAGATACCTGGTTTTTAAATTCTAGTAAATTCAAAACTCGTCTGAAATTCATGAAACTTGGCATGATATCATGTAGCGGCATCAACATGCCGTGGTAAATTTTTTGTCCCATTTGGGGCAGGTTTGGGTATATGCTTCTCACAAACCGGAGCTTCTCACAACAAGCATGATGGTTCTCGGTGGGAACATCCCACCTTTGGGGACTAAACGATATCCATTGCCTCTTATTGCTTTCATTTTTTTTCTCGTGTCGGCATAGATACAGGAGTGGTGTGTGAATTTTTGTGATTTTTCGTGGTTCGTTTGGACACTTTTATGCATTAACTGGGTTTTCAATGCATTTATGCGCATAATTCAAATTTGAACTACATGCAAATGCTCCAGTGAATATAAATTGGTTGAAAAACAATCAGGTCCTTGGGTGCATGCTTAGGTCCCATGCAAGAAATGGGAATGAATTTCAAACACCAGGGCACCTTTGATTGCCGGCAAAACATTGTGATGACTGGTTTTTAAATTCTAGTAAATCCAAAACTCGTGTGAAATTCATGAAACTTGGCATGCTATCATGGAGCGGCATCAACATGCCATGGTAAATTTTTTGTCCCATTTGGGGCAGGTTTGGGTATATGCTTCTCAAAAAGCGGAGCTTCTCACAACAAGCATGATGGTTTTCGGTAGGGAACGTCCCACCTTTGGGGACGAAACGATATCCATTGCCTCTTATTGCTTTCAAAAAAAATTCTCGTGTCAACATAGAACAAGAGGAGTGTTGTGTGAATTTTTGTGATTTTTTGGGGTTCATTTGGACATTTTTATGCATTAACTGAGTTTCCAATGCATTTATGTGCATAATTCAAATTTCAACTACATGCACATGCTCCAGTGCATATAAATTGGTTGAAAAATCAAATCTGTGTCCTAGGGTGCATGCTTAGGTCCCATGCAAGAAATGGGAATGAATTTCGAACACCAGGGCACCGTTGATTGCCGGCAAAACTTGAGATGCCTGGTTTTTTAATTCTAGTAAATCCAAAACTCGTCTGAAATTCATGAAACTTGGCATGCTATCACGGAGCGGCATCAACATGTCGTGGTACAAATTTTGTCCCATTTGGGGCAGGTTTCGGTATATGCTTCTCACAACAAGCATGATGGTTTTCGGTAGGGAATGTCCCACCTTTGGGGACGAAACGATATCCATTGCATCTTATTGCTTCCAAAAAAAATTCTCGTGTCAACATAGAATAACAGGAGTGTTGTGTGATTTTTTGTGATTTTTTGGGGTTCGTTTGGACATTTTTATGCATTAACTGAGTTTTCAATGCATTTATGTGCATAATTCAAATTTGAACTACATGCACATGCTCCAAAGGCATATAAATTGCTTGAAAAATCAAATTTGTGTCCTTGGGTGCATGCTTAGGTCCCATGCAAGAAACGGGAATGAATTTCAAACACCAGGGCACCGTTGATTGCCGGCAAAACATTGAGACGCCTGGATTTTCAATTTTAGTAAATCCAAATCTCGTCTGAATTTCATGAAACTTGGCATGCTATCATGGAGCGACATTAACATGCTGTGGTACAAATTTTATCCCATTTGGGGCAGGTTTGGGTATATGCTTCTCATAAACCGGAGCTTCTCATAACAAGCATGATGGTTTTCGGTAGGGAACGTCCCACCTTTGGGGACGAAACGATATCCATTGCCTCTTATTGCTTTCAAATTTTTTTCTCGTGTCAACATAGAACAACAGGAGTGTTGTGTGAATTTTTGTGATTTTCGGGGTTCGTTTGGACAGTTTTATGCATTAACTGTTCCATGCATTTATGTGCATAATTCAAATTTGAACTACATGCACATGCTCCAAATAGCATATAAATTGGTTGAAAAATCAAATCTATGTCCTTGGGTGCATGCTTAGGTCCCATGCAAGAAATGGGAATGAATTTCAAACACCAGGGCATCGTTGATTGCAGGCAAAACATTGAGATGCCTGGTTTTTAAATTCTAGTAAATCCAAAACTCGTCTGAAATTCATGAAACTTGGCATGCTATCATGGAGCGACATCGACATGCCGTGGTACACATTTTGTCCCATTTGGGGCTGGTTTGGGTATATGCTTCTCACAAACCGGAGCATCTCACAACAAGCATGATGGTTTTCGGTAGGGAACGTCCCACCTTTGGGGACAAAACGATATCCATTGCCTCTTACTCCTTTCAATTTTTTTTCTCGTGTCAACATAGAACAACCGGAGTGTTGTGTGAATTTTTGTGATTTTTCGGGGTTCGTTTGAACATTTTTATGCATTAACTGAGTTTTCAATGCATTTATGTGCATAATTCAAATTTGAACTACATGCACATGCGCCAGTCCATATAAGTTGGTTAAAAAGTCAAATCTGTGTCCTTGGGTGCATGCTTAGTTCCCATGCAAGAAATGGACATGAATTTCAAACACCAGGGCACCGTTGATTGCCTGCAAAACATTGAGATGCCTGGTTTTTAAATTCTAGTAAATCCAGAATTCTGTTAACCATTCACGTGACGCCACGTGTCTTGCTTTTAATGGCTGTAGGAGGTGCCGTGCGGACCGCTACTTGACCTTGACTGAACAAGATTTCTGCACTCTTGATCGCAAACGATTTAGATAGAACACCCGTATGCAAAGTGAGAGCAACGTAGGATTTCTGCATCCCTTCAACGCAAATGGTTGTTCTGGATTACCCGTGTGCAACCACGTACAAACAATTTGGTAAGATTTGCATCTGTCTTATTGGGTATGTTGCCATTTGTCAATCCTTGTAACACTGCGATTTGTCAAAATATGCAGCTAGAAATCATTAGCACTATAATTTTTGCAACTAAAATTCAGTAATTAAGCATAGATTTCATTCATAGATTAAGCAGTCATTCTTAATTTATACAAATAGTTCAACTCGACAGCTGAACCGACCAAACTTCTCCCCAATTGTTGCCAACCACGTACTGAAATAGCTAGTGCAACTATGTATACTAGCTAATTTTAAGTACGTTGTACAGTTCGACCACACGTCTATAGTCAGATGAACTGAACAAAATAGCCCCTAGATACTACTACTACCACAGAGGGGCTTTGTGCTACTTATGGCAGCCTCTCCTCTGCCGAGCGTGCTTAGTGAGAGGCAGAGGAGGAGGAAGAGCCTACCGACGAGCCGGAGAAATGCAATATGGTGTCTGCCGCTTTTGCACGTTCAGCGAAGCTCACCAGCTCGAACTCCCACTGCCGCCCCAGACGATCCCTCTCGGGCATTTGACTGCTCGTAGATCTCCTGATTCCTCGCCTCTGCGTCGGCGTGTGCTGCGGCCATGGTTGCGGTAAGGCTCTTTGCATGCTCGACGAGGCACTCCTTCTCCTCCCGCAGGAACTCGATGTAGCGCGCAAGGTCGCTGACGCACGTGCGGTCCTCCACCTCCGCCTCCCGCCTATGGGCGGCAGTGGCAGAGCGGGTGATGATCCCGGCGGTCGATGGTGGGCTGGCGTCCACGGTGGCCGACGATGGGGTGGCGGCCACGACCACCACCTCCCACCTTCGGGCCGCGGTGGCGGAGCGGGTGATGGCCAAGGTGGCCGGCAGTGGGGTGGCGGCCACGACGGCCACCTCCCGTCTTCGGGCCGCGGCGACGGAGCGGGAGATCGCCCTAGCTTTCGACGGTGGTGTGGCGGCAACGGCGGCCGGCAACAGCTGCCGATGGGCAGCGGCGGCGGAGCGTCTGGTGGGTGTTCCGCGCACACCCAACTGGGACGCCACACACACTACACTACGCCGGGGATTGCGCCGCCGCCGTGATGTAGCCTCCCAGAAGCTGTCCTCTGATGACGGCGGAGTGGCTGAGCGACGACGACGGACCGGTGCCATTGGCGATTGTGGGAGAAGCAGACGAGATAAGCTACAGGGAGGGACGGGAAAATGCGACGCAGGACTCGCCGGCCGTGAGGGTTTTTATAGCAGGCCGGTAAGCATTGGGATTTTGGGGGATTTCACTGAGTCGGGTGGGAAGCTTGCGTGGGAACGGGCTCATCGACGATTCATTGGCACCACCGTTTGACCAAAAGAATGCCCCCACGCGCTGCGCAAGCTTGCGTTGTAAGCCGTCTGCGGCAGCGGGGTGACAAGACGTGCGAGAGGAGGACGAGAGGACACGTACACATACAGTTAATAAAAAAACGTTTGCGATTTAATTACCTACTATACCCCGTCCTAGTTTATAAGTAGGATTTAACTAAATAAATACGAAAGCATGTCGCCATAGATTATATCATTGGAGTCGTATTTGAACATAGTTTCCAGCTATACAATTTTGTAACATGCACTAACACTTTTTGGTTAAATTTAAGGTTATACACTAGCGGCGTTTGCGCAACACACACACGGCTTATTCCATCACAAACAGCTCTGATGGATCAATTGTCTGCCACGTATCGCACACGCAACTCTAATATGGTTCGTGCTTGATGTTTCCGACATCGCTCGCACAGTTCGTCTTATTTGCCACGTATCACTGTGTCGTCCTCTGCTCGCGTCCCTCGGCAAGCTTTGCTCGACGTTAGGTGCCGCAGCATGCTGTGCTCACTGTTAGGCGCCGCGACGCGCTCTGTCGCGTCCGTTGGCACGCTCTGCTCGCGTCCGTCGGCGCGCTCGGCTTGTGGACAGCTTTTTCCGTGAGGCGACGGCGCAGCGGTCTTCCCGCGTCCCTTTGCGCGCGCTCTGCCAGCGGTTGGGCGTGTGCCGCGATCACGTCGGGGCCCCATATGCATGCGGTTGCACCGCGCGCGTTGCCACGCTATGCGATTACGTCGCGGCACAATGGAGTTACGCGCTGCAAACTAGAATCGCCATCGATTGCTGCCGATATTCCTGGTCGTCCGGCTTCCCCTTTAATTCCCGCTGCCATTATAACCTTAGTATCTTCAACCTTTCGATCACGCCCCACAACACAACAAGCATACCCACGACGACACATAGAGATGAGATGTCCGCGGGCGCTCCAATGGAGTTCGGCGAGCATAGAGTGGAGACCCACGCGAGGGAGACGGATCTCTCGGTGTTGTACACCATCGACCCGGCCGTGGTGGATGACTACATCAACAGCGTTGAGCAGTTGCTTGCTGGAGACAAGTACAAGGTGGTCGGCATCGACCTCCAATACACCGCCGATCATCCCGGCATAGATCAGAAGGTTGCCGTCACCCAGTTGTGCGCGCGCCATCATGTCCTCATCTACCACTACTGCATGGCCATAGAGCCTTGCGACCGTTTCAACAGGTTTGTCAACACCACCAACTACAAGTTCGCCACAGTGGATACCAAAGACGATGTAAAAGCGCTCAGTGTTACGGGCTTGGCCTGCAAGAACCTTGTCGAAATCCATGACCACTACAGGGTCTGGGGCAGCATGAAGCAGGACTCTCTGGTCGAACTCGCCTCGGCCATCATCGACCCCTACTACGAAAAGATGAAGCAGGATGCCCAGAAAACAAGTCCCGTATCCTGGCACAAGGCCTGGATGCGGCAAATGGATGAACCTCACCTTAGATTTGCGGCCAAGAGCGTGTACACATGCTATGAGATGCACAGGCGGATCGTTGACATGAGGAAGTGCCTCGTTACCCAAATCGATGAGCCCAGATCGAGCCACAAGAAGAGCAAGCGTCATAGAAGTAGATGATGATAAGATGATTGTTTATAGTAGTTAATCATGCATGTAATATTTACTTTATTGGTGTGGAAATGTCATGTGTGTAGTAGCCAGCTATGTAATTATGCATGTAATAGTTTACTTTAGTGTGTGCAAATGCCATGGTTGTAGTAGCCGACTATGTAAGTGGATGTTTAATTTGGTTATGCAAGCATGTCCTTATAAGTGTGTGTTTATACATATGTTGTTGTTCTGTATGCAATCCCATCGCAAAACACACACGTCTTATTAGCAGCAACCGTCTGTGTTCTTATTAGTCTTCAGACACATTTTTGATTACAGACCTGTTTGCCGCGTATCACACACATCTTGTTAAGTTGAACCATTTCTGTTCTCATGTCTCACGCAAATAGTTCATCCGAGTGAACCGCATGCCGTATATCGCACACACCTTTGATCTGGCTGACCGTTTCTTTTGTGTTGCCTAATCACAAACAGTTCATCTGAGTGAACCATATGCTGTGTATCGCACACGCCTCCATCTGGCTGCCTGTTTCTTTTGTTCCTCCTCATCGCAAACAGTTCATTGAACTGAACCATATGCCCTTCATCGCACACGCAACTAAAACCTGAACCGTGTTTGATGCATCCGTCATCACAAACGTTTTACACATTTCTGACGGTTTTCATACAGCACCGTTTGCGATTATGGCATCACACACAGTTTCTCGAAGGGTCTCTGATCGTAGTGTCGCGTTAGCAGCATCCTTCAGTAGTGCTTGGACGACATTGTTCAAAAGCACGTTGAGATCGCCGCCAACGCCGCTGCTCTTCACACGTCGGTTGGTGACCCAACGCACTAGGGAGTGAGGATGTCGTTGATGGGTCCGTATGTATCTTTATCTTTTCATCAAATCCATGTAGTAGTATATGGTACTACCAGTAATTGTCTTACCTTTCGCATCAACTTCATAATTTTCATATGTACTCCATGCATGAACCGCGCCAGAACCAAACTTCTCATTACTATAGGGAAAATCATTATTTCTATCTATCGGTATCGCCTATTGGATGTGGGGTTCGGCAAAACCCTAAAGGTTCGAACTCTGGGATGCGCGCGAAGTTCTTCCCCCCTACCGATCTACGCCCTAGCTCACTAAGATCTCGCGGACGAACTCGACGAACTAGCAACACAAAGACACAAGATTTATCTTTGGTTCGGGCCACCGCTGTGGTGTAATACCCTACTCCAGTGTGGTGGTGGGGGATTGCCTCTTGGGCTGATGAAGAATAGTACAAGAGGAAAAGCAGCCTCCTGAGGTTGAGGTGTTCTTGTGCTCTGCAGACTTGTGTGGGTGAGATGGCCCTGAACGAGTTCTAGCTCCTCAAATATTGAGCGGGAAGGGAGCCAACAACGGTGGGCAAATTTGAAAGGGACAGCTAGTACAAGCTATCCTGACAAAAGTGGTCTTCGCCTACAAAAGGCTCTGGTGGTGACATCGTCTTGGGCTCCATGGTGACCTCCGTCTTGCCGTCCTACTGGTCTTGGTCTTGTTGCACCGATATGGAAACCTTTCCCTGATGCCTCAGTACTCCACGCTTGTGCTGGCCTCCTTAGCACCAAAGAGGTAACAAGGACGTTGTCCATGCTGGCGCCCGCCTGGTGTCGATCATCATGGCTCACATCACGAGAGCCTCGCGAGGTTTGCTCCACCTTGATATCTCCGCTCCTCGAGAGGCAGCCTGAAGAGGCCGCTCCTCGAGAGGCAGCCTGAGGAGGTCTTGCTTCGTCCGCCTCGCGAGGCTTGGCCCCTCGCGAGGTTCTTGAATGCCTTGTTGATGAAGATGGGCCGTGCAGGCCCGCTAGCATAGCCACGCCATGGGCCACAGGAAGGCAAGTCTGGGGACCCCCGTTCCCAGAACACCGACAGTAGCCCCCGGCCCAAGGTGCACTCGGGCATGGCTTCATGGCGAAGCCAAGGGCCAAGCACGTAGCGCCGCGGGCCCCAAAAGCCTGCGGCCTTGGTCGACACGTGGCGATTGATTGGACATGGGCGTCTCCACTTCCCCATGCTGCCTAGGCAACTGCCCGACCTGACAAAAGGCTAGCGCAGGCAGCGCTTGCCTTCATTGCTTCTTCCTCGCCTTGCTCCAGATCCCCTTTCTCACTCCTCGCAATTGATACATCCAGATCTGCTCCAATCTTGCTCCGCATCTGCGACCCATTGCACCGTGCAAGACCAAGCCCTCCTCGGCACCGGCTTGGTAAGAGCCAGCTCTAGAAGCACCCACTGTCACAGAAAAGAGCCTTGCCTCCGCGCGCCTGCTGACGGAGGGGTAGAGGAATGAAGGGGGCAAGACGGAGCTCCGGCTTGCCTCCGACGTGCTGGAGCCTTAGGGACGCACCTTCTTCCCCTTCTTCTCGAGCAGCATCGCTGTCGGGTTAGTTCCCCCCTTCTCCGATTTCTTTTATGAGGTCCTTGACCACTACGGGTTGCGTGCGTTGCACCGCACCCAACTCTATCCTCCTCCTGTCCATCTTCGCCTACTACCGTGAGGCGTGCACAGGTGTGATGCCATCTGTGGCGCTTCTACGCCACTTCTTCTTCCTTCACGTTAGGGACGGAAACATCTCTGGGTGCGCCAATTTCATCGCATCCGGCAAGGCCAACTCAATCTCGAGCACCGGGAAGAGGGCCGACAATATCCGAGCCAAATGGGTCATGATGGACGCCAAGCGCGCCCATCCGCGTTTCGCCTTGCCAACGGAGGTGCCCCAGTTCAACAAAGGGTGGCCCTGCGCGAAGCTCGCTGTGGGGACCCCGACTCATAAGTCGAGATCACCGAATGCACGTGTATAGTGATCCCAGAGATCAATGCTCGCTGAACACATAGAAGCTGAATAACAAGAGTCTTACATCCATACATACCGTTTAACACAAGTAGGACCATTATGGTCAAGTCTTGAGTATATCATCGCAGCGGAAATCTTCAATAACAACTTGGACCCATGCCATCTGCCTTAACCCTACATGCATTCTGACTGGGAAGCGTCCTAGCTCGCATGTTAAATCACCAAGTATTCTTCATCATATCCTCGTTCTTTCATGCCCGCCAATAAAATAACCAGTGGCAAGCCAATGAGTACTTTGAATGTACTACGCAAGCAACCCATGTTTTGGTTCAAGATACAACATTGCATGATATAGGTAAATTTTTGCAAAGCTAGTTTTGAGTGCAATGACATGTTCAACAACTTTTAAGACATGCATCAGAGAATTCAAGTAACCATGAGGACAGGTTACAGATATCAACATAAATAGAGTGGGCATCAACCCAACTCAATCATGTCAAGTCCTTTGACTTGACCCAAGTAGATCTTCCCACTTATCCAAACACACACACACTGGTTTGTAAACATGTGGACGTAGCCCAAGAGCGGTTACCCAACTGTCCTTGGCCGTGGACACGGCTATTCGAATAGTTTTACACTCTGCAGAGGTTGCACACTTTACCCACAAGATCCGGGGAACTTCCGTGTCATCCACGACCAGCAGTACCTCAAGTACCCGGTAAGCACCGATCACTATCTTTCCCTAGACGACACTAACAAGGAGTCCACTCGTTGTTCCGTATCCTCACGATGTACATCATACGAGACTCGCTCAAGATCGTAACATCCGAGACGGGACACAACGGTGTATCCGGTGCCCTGTGAAAATAGTCATGGCCGCCCTACCTGGCACGACCCCGCCCCGAGAGAGAGCACCAACTCTCCCCCATCTATAATAATGCGGGCTCCAAGCTAGTATCGGCCTAGGTAATCAATAATGCCCTTTCCCATATAAGGGTAGAGTGGTTGCGCATGTAAGGTTGGAATAACGGCCGCAACTTAAACAATCCGTTTTTGAAAACAACACACACACTTGCCTCGGTACACCACTTCGTCATCAAGTGGCTACCCAAATCATCATCTCCCTCGGGCATAAGTGGCACCCGATGGGGTTTTCGAAAAGTCCTTTGAAAATACTTTGTCTCCATCACCATGCATATTCTCGTCCCTTTTTGCGTAGCACTACTTTAGCATCCTATCTACTCCCGCCGGCATAACCCTCATAAGAAGGTAGGGTCATGCACAATGCAAGTATCAACGAGGAAGTAACGGTGGAAAGCCACCCCATGTGGTCACCACAATTTCGTGTCTCAGGTGCAAGCAATAAAAGTGCTATATGGCATGCATAAAAAGGGTTTCATAGACATGGTCAAAGGGCTGCTTGCCTGATTTAACAACGTCTTCAAGGTCTTCAAATATCTCTGGTCCAACTCCGAGCATTTCGTCTACTTCGTCAACTATCGTCGAAAACAACCATAATAAGCAACACGACCCGGCAAAAATAAAAGTGCTCTAAAAATATGTGAGTTGGACTTTTCTAGGATGCCTCTGGTCATATGAGGAATGACCAAGGTGATTTCATTGGAAGTGGATCAATGGATATATCTAAACATTTTGATATGACAGAATCAAGGGGTTTATGGATTTGCAAGAAGTGTACAAAAACATATTTTTGAAAAATGATCAAAGGAACCCATTTAACAAAGGATGATTTTAGAAGCATCTAGGAATTGGTTTCACTGGATTTGGAGTTCAAATGGATTTCCTATGAATTTACAACGTTGACAAATATGAAGAAATGGCTCATTATTTTATGTGGGACAGAAAGTATTAAGAAAAATGTTCATAAACTAATTTATGAACTTAGAAACATCTAGGAATTTGAATCATGGCATTTGGATCAATTTTGAGCTCTCTGTGATTTTCTAAAGTTCATCACAGAAATGGAAAAACAAGATTTGATAATTGTTTGTGAAGAAAAAGTTTCTGGAAAAATGTGCAAGTTGCACCATGATATAGATCATGATTTTATGAGCTACTAGAAATTTGAATCATAAAATTTGGAGTTAATATGAATATTCTATGGATTTTAGAAGCTCACTTGAAAAAGAAAAAGAAAAGGTTTAGGTTTATACCTAAAGCACGCATCGGGCGAAGGATAGCCACTGGGCCAGCCCAGTGGCTCAGCTGCCTGCGGGAAGTGGCCACGCCGAAGGCGTACTTCACGGAGTACGTCTCCCCGCGATGGAGACGGCTTCCCTGGCCCCGCCTCCACTTAACCCGACCTGTGGGGCCGGCTCGGTCGCCGCTGCCGCTGACAGGCGGGGCCGGCGAGCTGACGCGGCGTCATCCTCAACCTCCCGCCCGAAGCAGAGGAGGCAAGGTAGAGGGACGTTGACGGTGACTACCAGCGCTGTCGGCCACCGTTTTGGGGGATCCGGCCACCGGCGCGCTCGGGGAGACGAGCCGCATCCGGCCCCCCCTGTCAGCGCGTCCATAAGAGGGCGGAGGTGAGCGGGGCCATGGCCACGGCGGACGTTGCTCGGGCGAGACTCGGGCAGGACAGGGCAAGCACGGGGAGGAGGGCCTGGTGCGCGCGGGAGGGGGGGGAGGATTCCTTGGTGCCCTGGGTGTCCTCTCGGCTGTTCGATGGGAGCGGGAAGCAAGTGGAGGCTTGGGTTGGTCCGGGGGCACAGCGGCGGCAACCCAGCCATGGAGGGGGCGGGAGACCACGAGGGGGAGAGAGGGAGTGTCCGAGAGGTTGCTGGGGGAGAGGGGGTTCGAACCGAAGCGAGAGAGAGGGTCGGGGTGGCTTAAAATGGGCAAAGCCGCGGTGCACCATGGGCAGCGTGCACGGACGCGCTCGGGTGAGCTCGCGGAGGGGAGGGAAGAGAGATTCTAGAGGGGGCTGCAAGCATGCCGTGTCCCGGACGCCGAGGCCACCTCGGGAGACATCACCCCGACGCCCAAGGCTGTCGTATGCCCTTGGCATGAAGCTACAAGGCGAGAGAGCAGAAGGCGTGCTCCAGAGCCTTGAGCCTACAGGCACTTGCATTGTTTATGCGCCATGAGCATGTCCTTTTGTGTCTGGGGGTTTTGGGGGTGAGTAAACAATGTAGGAGTGGCATTGGATGCCCTAGAGAGCCAGTAGGAGAGGAGAGAGGTTGAGGGAGAGAGGGAAATGGGCTGTCCAGAGAGAGAAAGTGGGGCTTTACCCATCCAATAATTGAGCTGTGGATTTTCCATTGTTACTGGAGGTGAAAGGGGTCTAGGAGGAGCTGTGGTAAAAAGTGGGGGTCATGGAGATTAGTGGAAGTGGTCAAAATGGAATTTTGGTAAAGTGGCAGAAGGTGTTTGATGCTTGTTTGGTTAAGCAAATGAACTCCAAATGCCATGAGACTCCACAGGGTGAAATGACACATATAAATATGGCCTTCCACCAATTTGGAGCTTATTTGGGCAAAGTTGCCAATGCAACTTTTGTAAACCCTAGAAATGAGTAGAAATAGACTTGTGTAGATCTAGTTGAGCTAATCACTTCTCCTTGATGCTCCACTTGTCAGTAGTGGCCTAATTTGGTCATGTGAACATGCTCACCAAAGTTGGGGTCAAGGAGAGAAAGTTGGTAGCACAAAGTTGTTCAACTGGTCAGAGAGGGTTTTGGGGCATTTTGGTGAACCAAAATGACTTTAATTGACATGAGGCTTTGCAAGGTGATCACAATATGCATTTGTGACTTGCTGGATTTTTCTTGGATTTTTGTGAAAATATTTCCTGTAGAAATATTTCAAATCCTTGAAATGGGCAGAATTGGTTTTGGGAGGTTTTATCCAATATTTTGAACATGACCATGTGTTGAAACTCTTGTATATGGAGAATATATGTCCACTGAGTTTCCCTGATTTTTGTCAAATATTTTGGAAACAATAAAATATTTTTTTCCTATTAAAGACCATTTCTGGCCTTAAGAAAAAGCTTTTAAATAAAATAGGAAAATAGCTTTTAAAATTATATTTTTGTGGGAGTCCTACATCTAATAGGATTCAAATATACTTTTTGAAATATTTTTCATACCCCAAATCAAGTACTTGCAGTGCAAACCTCAATTTAGGGGTTTTTGAAAAACTAATTTTAGAAAATACTTTTTGGGCCAAATTATTTTTGTAAGAAAATACTATATTGCACTATACACATGGCATGATCATTGGGCAGAAGTTTAGGGCAAGGGGAGGAAGTATATAAGAGTTGGAGGATTTTTTTATTTTTAGAGCACTTGCAAACAACAGACAAAACCAATCAAGGCAAGGTCCAAAACACTCAAAAGTTTTTGTCAAACCACATTTTATCATGATATATTAGCTTAAGTGTTGTGGCATGAAAATCAGGGTGTGACACTCGCTGATGAGCAGGCGTCGTCTGTGTTGGGGCAGATGCAGACCGACGTGAAGCCACGCAACGCGAAGGCGGCGAAGGTCACAAGGGCTATGCTCCTGAGGGAATTCTTGATGCTGCACGTCGCCCCGCTCCAAGCGCGATCACGCCCCTTATGGAAGCTTGGAGATGGAGAAGACAAGATCCACCTGAGGCCGGGGGCCATGCTGACGACGAAATGGCTGTTGTCATGCGCCTCCTGGTTGGGGATAACCAGGAGTACCTACCGAGCGCCTTCACTCCTTTGTTCCTCCGCAAGGACTGGGAGCCACTTGTGCTTTCCAGGCCGACCTTCGACGCACGCGGGCTGGTGCCGCCTCAAGCGCCTCCGGAGCCCAGCCCGGCGCCAAGCCAGGAGCTATCTTCCACGAGTCCCACGGGGAAAGAAGAGGAGGGGGACTGGAGGCGACCCTCAAGAGATGGGGAAAACTCCCCTTGAGCAAAGCTGAAATCCTCCGCGCCCTTCCTGACGACACCGAAGTTGAGGCCCGCCAAGAGGAGGGAGAACTGCCCGTCGTCCCAACGAGGTCACTGATCCCTCGGGATGCTGCCTCCGTCTTGACGCCTCCTGGGGCCGGCTCCGGCCTTTCTGCCGCGCCACCTTCTGCCGCCGGGGCCCGCAAGCCCACTTCTCAGGCCCCGGTGCTTTCGGGCTTCAAGCTCCCCAAGCGGAAGGTGGAATACGTCGCGGTGGATAGGTAAGTGCCTTGAGCTTCATCTTGTCCCTGCCTGTACTTGTTATTTCCGGATGTTCACCCTTGGTTGATCAGGCCGACACCTTCGGCGAAGAAAAGGAAGGGGGATACGGCGGCCGCGCCTCCCTCCACAGAGAAAGGAGGCAGCAACACTCGCACCTCCCCAGCCCGGTCGCCTTCGCGAGGCCAAGTAGAGCATCGCCGGGAGGAGTCAGCCCCCATGGCCCCTCTGGCTCCTGAAGTGCCGGTGTCTGATTTTGCTGAAGAGGTCCCGACTGCTCCGAAACCCGTAGTCTCCCAGGCCCTAGTGACGGCGTTGCCTCCTCCACTGCTACACCTGCACTCCCAGGTTCTTCTGCTCCTGCTGCCGTCCTGGAACGTGCTCTTTTGGACATGACCCAGTTGTAGGCAGATCTCCTGAGCATGGACCCGCGTCTGGTGGCCGGGCGCCTGGAGTTGGCCTCCGGCTGGCTTCACTCCAACTCGGCGGTTCGCGCGACGCTGAGCCAGGCTGCAGCGTCTTCCGAGAAGGAGAAGCAGAGTGCCGCCAATGCTGCAGCCGATCACGAGACGACAGTGAAAGACACCAAGGCCGCCCACGACTGCTGAGAAGAGCTGGAGGACGAGCTGAAGAGCCTACGCGAAAAGCACGCCGAGGAGGCACGTGGCCGCCTGGTGAATAAGGAGGAGATGAAGGCCCGGGAGGACGCCGTCAGGAACCGTGACACTGAGCTGGAGGAGTTGGGGAAGACGCAGGCCACCGAGCGTAGCCGACTGGAAGAGCTGGAGCGGAAGGTGAAGGCGAGGCAGGCCGATCTTGATGCCAAGGCGCGGTTCCTGG